>OW026416.1:0-1250000 GCA_932274075.1 Diarsia rubi | reverse complement strand
CAAGGGACTCACTTATATCATTATACTTACCAATGATCAGTCAACTAAACTTGAGGACTTCCTAAATTGTCAAGTAATAAATTAGTAATGCGTGGTGCTCGAAACCGTCGGCGTCGTAAGTATATCAAATCAAATCTTAATTAGAACAAAAACACATTTAACAAATTGATTGCGTACAGCTGCATTAGTTAAAACCTGTGTCGCAGCTATTAACGCCCACCTCCAAGAGGAAGACGTGTATGAACATTGACGAAGCATACAGATGAACATGTAAGAGTAGTAGCAGAGATACCGCGGCCTCGACATAAAGGGCTAAGAAGGAACATTTGTGGCTTTAAGTCAGTAGAAGTCCGACACTCCCTTTCGCTCTGTCCAAGAGCGGGTAGTAGTAGCATGTCCGGTTGAGCAGACACCAGCCCCAAAGGTTAACCTGCGAGATGTCATACAGAAAAAAAAAGTAGCAGCTGTCTTTCAAAAATTTTGTCTTCCCCCATGAGGCAAAGGCGTGATGTTATGTTTGTTGTAATAAGTGTTAAAGTGTCATCCACACAAATGTTTCGAATTTGTTTGTAACTCTTTCTGGGGGTCTAAAATAATCGCAGTGATGGGAGAACAAGTGCCTTTCAGTTTCGTTATGGCTACTTTTACATCCTTTGTAGCTTGAACTTGAGAAAAGGTAGAGGGCCGTAATCCACTATGCCGTAGGTCGAATGTTATGTCTCGTCGAGTGTCTACCACTGGGTCACTATTAATATCGAATCAACCCCTAATGGGATCAAATGACTGGTTTGTTTAGAATCATCCAAAATCCACATATACAAAGTCATGTCATAGCAACAGTATCATTATCATCATCAGCCTATAATGTTCCCACAGCTGGGACTTCCTCTCTATGAGAGGGAGTGGGCTATAATCTACCACGTGCGCCCAGTGCGGGTTGGTAGATGACACAAGTTTTCGAAATTTTGATTCTAGGACCGGTTCCTTCATGATGTTTTTACCATCACCGTTAGACTGACCGATACCAACAGTATGTAAGCAATATCATACATGATTTACTCGTCAACTAGTTTTAGGAACTTCCTAAATTGTAGCTCAAACAATAATTGAAAAGTAAATGTAATTGTGCCATAAATAATAATAAAATGTAATGTTTTTATGTAATTGGATCATTTTATTATTTAATACCAGGAAGTTATTAGCAATGATTGATAGAACCTGTATTTATTAGTTATTATTTTGAGAGGAATTTTGCAGATAATTAAGGTGTGTTAATGATATGCATATTTAAACATTTTACTATCCCCTCAAGCTAAGATGGTGTTAGTTTCTGATGTGCCAAGGACATTTTTCGCCTAAATATTACATAAGTTCGAAGTTTCGTGTAATCTTGGTACTGTATACAGTCACATATTATGATGATGACTGGATAGATTATTTGGGTACTTCAAAACAAATGTCTATACAATGTTTGTACATCAGAGGTAAATTATTTACCTTGACAGCGCCTTCTATCGTAGCATTAAAAACTACTGTGGAACGCTGTGTGCAGTGGTAAACCTCACCTAGATGGGAAGTTCTCTAAATACTGGAGATAACAATTCCGTTATCGATTTAATCAAAGATTTTCGTGAAATCGCTTACCACACTCGGAAATCGAACCGGCTAAAATTCGAAAAAACAAAACTGTACTTTTATGGCATCTCCAAAACTGGCTATCTCCATTATTTATTTTATTATCTATCTACTATTTATTTTATTTCTTATCTACAGTATTTAAGAGGCTGCCTGCTATTTAATCGGATGCAACTTTATGCTAGTTTTATTTAATAAGTTTTAATTCTTATTTTTGCTGATTTGATGTAATTTTACTTGATTTTTAGTTACAACCAATAACTTATATGTGTGGTGTAAACTGTTATGTATTTATAACCATCTAATATTAACAGTTTATAACCAACCTAAGTTTGCGCGTTAAAACTAGAACAATGAGTGATTAAAATTAATCTAATATCAAGCTTTAGAACTTTTGAATGACCAGCAACGAATGGCAACTAGCAAAATTAGAATAACCTTTACGTAAATGTTTATTACTGGCCCTAATGGTATGCACTACTAACTTTTATGTAGAGTTTCTAAGCTGTTATTTTTTTTACGAACATTTTTGAAGTACACTAGGGTAACATTTTTGGATGTTACTATGTTATACAATGTATTTCTTTGTTGTCGAAACCAAAAATAATTGATATGCTTTAGATACTCGTGACTATTTACGTTACATTTGTCAAAATTATTAAGTACCAATTTCAAAGGTTTTTAAAAACCTTTTTCTAAAATAAAAGTAGCCTTAGTTTCTTCTTATAATATCAAAAATCTGCCATTAAAAGTCCCGTCAAAATCAGTTCAGCCGTTTCGGAGATTAGCCGGAACAAACTGACAGACAAAAATAAAAATAAAGGTTTTTTGTTATAAACAACAACAATAACAACATAAATTTATATCAGGCTACTCGTACAATGGCCCATAGATATATACCTTATATACTCACATCTACACTAATATTACAAAGAGGAAAGATTTGTTTGTTTGTAACGAATAGGATACGAACAGGAACTACGCGGGTGAAACCGCGTGACGTCCGTCCGTTATTTATATAATACCAGCGGGCGACACCCGGGGATAGTGTAACTTCCCAACGGTGAAAGAATTTTTCAAATCCGTCCAGTAGTTTCGGAGCCTATTCGTTACAAACAAACAAACAAATCTATACTCTTTATAATATTAGTCTAGAAGAACACACATTCATAAGTACCGGATTATACTTTAGTATGCATTCAGTAAAAATGTGTTATTTTGAAACTATACAGACACTTTTTTAAATAGATTTATTCTAAGTTACCTCATATACCTTTCAATTTTGCTTTGATTTATCTACGGACACATTTTTCGCAGACCCCAAAACAATCGGCCAAGGGACTTAAGATGATGATCCATATGGCTGACAGTGTCTAATAGTTTCAGAACAAATAATGGTAAGTAGGACATTAGGAATCGGACGTAAATGACCTTAAAGAAGAAGTGCGTGACTCTCGTACACAAACACGCATGTCTTAAACAAAAGTCTTTCGCTTGACCCCGTTTGAACATCTATGCTTGTATGTACGGCGCTTTTGCAGGAAAAATCTATGGAAAACATAATTGAAGTAAGGCTGAGGAATGCGGTATGCAGGTCACATTAAATACAATCTATCTTATATGGGCCATTTCTTGTTTACTCCATAAACGTTTACGTAAGATAATAGGGATTAATTATCGACTATTCATTGAATATTTAACCTATATTATTTTCGTGTAAGTGTCAACGCAAGTCATGTTTAAACTGTAATTATTCAGGCGGGAACGCTGGGTTTTTAATCTTTAAAAAAGCCTTTCCAAAGGGCAGCAAATTGCTGCTTTTACTGATCTCAAAGTTACCAGTTACAAGGTAATAAACTGGTGATAATGCTTACCATTGCTTCTATCATTAAAAGTACCATCGTTAGGCTAGGTTCTCATATCCAATTTTATTTTCTGAGACAAAAACACCTATAATGTTGAACCCAGCACTGCAGGATAGTGTATATTATTTGTCTTATTATTATGGTAATATGTTGGTAAGATACCCAATACCCATGTTGCTTATCGAATCTAGAATCAAACTTGACAAGTCATTTGCACACAAAAAAACTAGAATAAATAACAAGCATATTTCCTCCATGAATCATTAGTAAATGTGTCAACGGAAACATAATTGGCCAACGGGGGTGTTACGTTACCATAGGGCTCTGAGGAGAATAACAATATCAGACCAACCACTGTGGTAACTTAGCGACATTATAAATACAAGTGGCGGTGTGGCAAACGGCAGACGTGTGTTGTGATCGCTCGCCAGAACGCGCGCGAAACGCGGGAAATTTGACAAGCAGCCATGTTGGTTTTGAAGGTAAGTTTATCGTTAGAAATTGACGCGGGGAACATTTTAACTTTTCTTTTTGGGCGGGAAATTTTGACGTTTAGGCGGCCATGTTTTACAAGCTTTTTTTCTTAATTTTAAGCCTCAGAAAATGAGTTTTTATTCAAATTGTGTTTTTTTTTGTGCGGCATTGAGTTTTTATTGTAAAAGTGTTTGTTATTGTTCAAATTGTCATGTAATAGTGCGGTAACAATAGTTAACAAAGTGTGAGCCTTTGAGTATTCATCGTTGAATACTATTATCGGAATGTACTGTGACCTTATGGTTTCTTATGGATACCTACTTATTTATATAACGGTTGTTATTGGACATTGATTTAAACACGAGATCTTTAAGACACGTTGAGTTGGCGTCTGCGTTCAGCATCTACAAACCTTCTTATAATTTACAAATCATTGGCAAAGTTTAATCTTTTTCTATTAAGATGTTGCCTTGTCCATCACATCTTAATCATCTTCTACAACTCTAACAGAATAACAATGTGCCTCAAAGCTACAGTCCCATGACACAATTACAAATGGAATCATCTCAATTTTACCATACTTTGTACTTATCAGCACCTCTAGCAAATTACCATGATACCTTCATTTAGCAACAATAATTAGAACTGCAGAATTAATGTGAATCTCTCACGGGGTTGTTGCAACTTGTAATGTAACACTTAGTGCTTAGGCTTGTCCATTAGTGCCCAATGTGCAATGTTTAGCGCAATGTGCTCTATTTCATGGAAAAGTGCTGTTTCTGTTAAAGTGCTCTTTGTGTTCTCGAAGTGAGTTATTAGTCATTAGAATTAACTGCCTTTCTGGCTTAATTGTTGTTATTATTTTTAAATTATTGCGCGTTGTTATTATATTTAAGTAGTGGTATTAATTGCAAGTTAGATTAACACATTTTTCTTAATATTTTGTGAATTCAATTAGTTTTAGTCGGGGGTAGTGTGCTTGTCTGTCGGGGATGCGGATTGTTCAAAAGAGATACTGCGGGTTCGATACAAAGGGCTAGAAACGAACAGGGGTGGTTTTTAGTCAGTAGAAGTCTGACACTCCCTACCGCTCAGCGGGAAGAATCATTTAGTGATTTCTCACCACTTCAAAAAAAAGGGGGGGGGTTTAGTTAGTGATGTGGGTGTACTATAAGGTACATCTCTGACTAACCCTTGAAAACAGGCGTGATGTTGTATGTGTTCAGTTACATTCGATGTCGCAATCACTACTGCGCGTCATTCAATGTAAGGTCCTGGGTTTATTCCGACTCTAGGATGGTGGAAGTAGTTTTGTCCATCGTGAATTTCTCAGGAGAATCCCGAAGCCTGATTTTGTGCGCGATTGGGGAGGTTTAAGTCCCATGTAATGAGAGCTGATCCTATTTATGTCCAAGGACATGCATTTTCAGGAAATAAGGTAATACCAGATTTTTAAAATTATTTTTTCATGTCCTAACAACTCCTAGTGAAGCCGAAAATGTGAAAAAAAAACATGAGTTTTCAAATTTTTTCCTCTTGCCAAATTAAGGGTTAAAGATAGCTAGTGAAGTACAGGCGTGATATGTTATCTTGGTTTATAAGTGTATTAACACATTTTATTTACTTACTGCCGCACTCAGAGAGCTTTAATAATTACTAAGGCGATACAAAACTAAGCTGTTAAACAAAACTGTCAAAACTTTTGAGAGTTTTGTCATACAAAAATATGTCAAACCTTTACTAAGTGACGGCTTAAGTAATCGTTAAATAACTCTGAGTACGGCAGTTAGATTGTTTAACGCTATGTTCATCGTAAGAAGCCTTCTAGAACTTATTTTACGGGAGCCATTGCAACTTGCACGATTTCTCAAACTTAGCAGTGTCTCCACAACGTTGACAAGTTAATGGAATATTACAATGCATACCAACAGGTTATACACACCTAAAGGTGAGTTCAGATAGTCGCGATTACGAGGTACTTAATCTTGATTGAACTAGACATCTTCTTCCTCTTGCTTCTTCTCATTTTAGACACAATAGGGGATCGGACAAAATAATAATAATTAGTCCGTCAGATAGATTTTCAAAAAATATTGGACACGTATTTTTTCTTTTTTCACATAAACAAAAAATGAAAACGATACAATGCTTCGAAAACTCGTGAATTCCTCGAAAACATCACATGGTAGTACATTTTTCACCAACAAATGACGTCACAACCCCCCCCCCCACTTATGATCTTTGCGCGTCTTATCTTCGTTAATTTTTATTAATTTGATAAAACAAAAAACACGTATCCAATATTTTTCGATAATCTAACTGACGGACTAATTAGAATCATATTTTTGACCCAGTCCGATCCCCTATTGTCTAAAATCAGCCATACAATTATGGCAAATGGAAACCTATGTCCAGCTGTGGACTTCCAGCTGATATGATGATGATCGTGATGTATGATAAATTAGATACATAATTAATAACTTTGATGTGCAATGTCATTGCGATCAAATAACCTGTCAAAAATGATTAATTTCAAACTTTTTTTGCTGTTGTTTTATTTAAAGATTCTTTAAACTTAATAGACACTTCGTAGTTGCTCATTGTTTTTAGCTAGTTGTCTTGAATTAGATTTTAGATTGAAGTAAGTTTAATTATTCAATGTCATTTGTTATAGCAAAGTATTCGAAGTAGGTCATTCCTTACCAACTATAAAATTACTGTGTCCCTCATAACATAACATCACGATTGTAATCCCCGGAGGGTTGACGTTGTTAGAGGTGCACTCATTAATACACCAAAATTTCGCTATTTTTTTGAGAGTCCATGTAATAGGAGGCAACACATTAAGTATTTATTTACAACTAGTTGATGCCCGCGACTTCGTCCGCTTTGATGTCGGTCAATTTATATACTAAAACTTTCTTCGAGAACCACTCTATCCATTGGTAAAAACAGCAAGAAAATCGGTGCAGTAGTTTTTCAGTTTATCGCGAACAGACAGACAAACGCGGTGCTCGACTTTGTTTTATAATATGCTGTGATAGTGATACTTACACACATGCGTGATTTCCATCGCTTCAATCTGTACTCAGCCTAAAGGGAAATGAGAAGTAAACAAGTTTACGTAAATGCGTGAACAAGGCCAGAAAGTAAGTTAAGTTAAATTCTTATTGAGGCTAAATGTTTTCCGCGATATTATTATTTTGTTACCAATAAGAACATCTTGCGATATTAGACGACATTGGAAGTGATAATCAGCTAATTAACAGTTGGGAAATATATTTATTTCTTGCTTTAAAACGATGCCAATGGTCTATGATTAATTAACTAAAATGATTATATTATTTGATTAGATAAATAAAATGATTATTATGATTTGATTAATTAACTAAAATGATTATTATTATTTGATTAGTTTTAAGGAAGGGCGAGTGTTTTAGGGTATTAGTTATTATCAGCCTTATTAAAATAGATCACGTTAGATTTTAATTAGAAATTTGGAATTATAGGAGATATTTTTTGGGCAAATACTGAAACAAAGATTCAGGAATTTAGATTATGCTTTTAAATCTATTTTATTTATGACACACCACAGAATTAAAATAATGTAAGCATATTTCGCTATTACTAAGTATGGTTAGCGTGACTTCTAGAAGTTTTTTAACCTAAACAGGTCAAACTTTCTAGACATCTATAAGGTAGCTTATCAAACCAATTTGGCTCAACATTTAGCATACAATCGGTTGAAATTCCTTCCAATAATATCCGACAAGTAATCTATTTCACAAGTTGTAAGTCGGAATGTAATACAAAAGTACGTGGGCGCGGTCGCTGCCAGTGTTGCCACACTCCGATGATAGACTTACGAGTTGAAGCTATCATAGCTGTGAGCTTCAAGAGTCAAATTATTAGATCGCTGTGATGAGGAGGGTAATTATGGATTCAATCATGAAAAATGTCATAATATATTAAATTATAGTTAGAGGAGTTATGACTTAATAAGAACTGCCACTCGGGGTCGATCTCTAGGTTAAGCTACGCTTGCCTAGGTTGGTCACCACCGGGCATACCATTACATACCGGGTTTCCTCCGAGCCTCGGCACTATATAAATCTTTGGTAGTCGTTAGGGATAGGTAATCAGTGACCTGCAAGTCTGACATTCAGTCTTACCAAAGGGTATTGTATTACCTAGTATTAACTGGGTTGTGGAGGTCAGATAGGCAGTCGCTCCGTGTAATACTGGTACTCAGCTGCATCCGGTTAGACTGGAAGCCGACCCCAACATAGTTGGGAAAAGGCTAGGCAGATGATGATTTTAATTTATAGTGAAATGTAATAACATCTGAGCGATGAGAATCCTGATACTAATAGGTACAGACGCTAGCAGATCAAGCTATAAAATATCCAAATTTCACGGCACGGTTGGCGCAGTGGCTGAGCGATTGGACTGCTGCGCTGTGTGTCGCGAGTTCGATCCCCGCACGGAACAAATATCTGTATGGCTTACAGATAGTTGATTCGGGTCTGGTTGTTTGATTTGTGTATGTCTCTTTAAATGTTTGTAAACGCTCCCACGATACAGGAGAAATTCCTAGTGTGGGGCAACCTTTTCTCAGAAAAAAAAATAGGTTTTCAAATTAATCGCTTAACGTTTTGAATAGCTTGATGTGCTGGTGTCCGTACAGGCTCTGTGGTACAGGTGCGTTTTCGATACCTACTGTATAGATGGCTCACTGAATGCTCTAATTACTAAGAGCAAGAATTAGTTTAATCTTACATATTATTTACTTTACTTGTAAATTGGTTAATTATATGTATAAAACCTACAAATCTGTGAGGTCTTTATATCTTAATAGTCAACAAACCAAAACAGGAGCAATGATTAGGAATGCAATCAAGTAAAATTTAAGTAAATTATTCACAATTATAACGTAACTTAAATAACGTAGTTCAAAATTGATCTTAAATTCTTAGACTAATTATTTCATGGGCAAGTGTCTCTATTTTCAGTTTTATTTTTTTCCGGAATAAACCTTTATACGTGAGGTGGGTGCGCAAGCGCATCCTTCTAAGATTGTCATACAAAAGACATAAACGCGCGAATACAAAAATGTGCATCAAGCTCTGATGAGGTACTTTTTATGAATTGTATTTTTTTTTTAAAAACGTTGCCTCACACTAGGAATTTCTCCTGTATCGTGGGTGCGTACACATACACAAGTACCCAGACCCGAAACAACTATCTGTAGGCCATACAAATATTTGTTCCGTGCCATCGAACCCGCGACACGCAGCGCAGCAATCCATTGCCTGAGCCACTGCGCCAACCGTGTCGTCAAGTATATTGCATTATTATATTATAGTATTACTTGCATATTTACACGTTGAAATAATATTATTTCTTATCTTTATACTGATTAGAAAAAATGTGATTCTAATTAGTCCGTCTGTTAGATTATCGAAAAATATTGGATAAGTGCGTATTTTTTGTTTTAACAAATCAATAAAAATTGACGAAGGTAAAACGCGTCAAAGATTTGAGTGGAGGTTTGTGTCGTCACTGATCGGTAAAAAATGCCATACTAATGAATATGACGTTACACTGTATCGTCTTCATTGCTTGTTTACGTGAAAAAAGAAAAAATACGTGTCCAATATTTTTTGGTAATCTATCTGACGGACTAATTAGATTTTTTTTTGTTAACATCCCTATTAACGAATTGGTGGATTATCCGATTTTTTATTTTTGACTGGCCTGTTGGTCTAGTGGTTAGTGACCCTAACTGCTATGCCGGAAGTCGTGGGTTCGATTCCCACCCAGGACAAATGTTTGTGTGATGAGCACGATCATTTGTTCTGTGTCTGGGTGTAATTTATCTATAATATGTATGTATTTAGAAATATATAAGTATGTTTATCAGTTGTCTAGTACCCATAACACAAGCTCTGCTTAGCTTGGGACTAGATGGCGTTGTGTGATAGTTGTGGAATATTATTATTATTTCCTTTATTTATTTATTCACATAAAATTTACATTTTTAAATATTTCATATAAAACTCATAAAAAAAACATTTAAAAATATAAAAAAATAGTCGTCCACCGGTGACGGGAGCAGGGTCCAAGCTACCGGTGGTTAGGGCTCCAGAGACAGGAACCTCCTCACAATGCGAGCCGTATCGAGGAGTACTGCCTTCTGAATCAGGCTCTTGATCCAACCGCCGAGCGAAAGTTTGGACAGGTGGTCGTCCAGACTCTTGGCTATAAGGCCATTGGCCGTTATTATTATTATTATTATTATCACTACTTTGTTGTCGATAATTATATTAAGAAGCTTTTTCTCTTATTTCCAAAAGATCCCTTAAATCTTCTTACCATGATGATGAAAGTTGAGCCAGAACTACTTCCTAACCTCCAAATCTATAGGCCACAAACCAGTCATTACTATTCTATGGACCAAGCAATCAGTATGCAAGTCTGGTCCTTAGAAATAGAACTTTGCAATGCAAACCCAACTTCAGTTTACGTAACAAGTATTTACAAAAAACAATCGCATTCCGTTTTACTTTTGTTTTATTTCAAGTTCAATTTTGACAGTTCTACTTTGCATAACAATATTGTATAGGCCGTTGACAATGTCACTGTTCTGTGTTTAAAAAAAAAGGAAATAATGAATTCAATGACATAGCAACTTTTATTTTTAAAATGGAAGCTTGTGTTGTCTATTCATGTATGTGAAATCAGTTTTTCTCGGTTTTGTTATTAGATAATTGTAGTATTGTTTCGGTAATTACTGTCATTAGGTAATTTACTAAGAATATTAGTGAATAAAGTTACTTAGGCAGTATTATGTGTTTGTTTACATTGTTAAACAGGGTGTAAATTAACCCTTCACACATACGTCAACCAAGCATTCTGTACATCAAACTAAGTACCCCTACGCGAAAATTTTTGCTGGGAAATGACTTTAGTTTTTGGGGTCAAAAATCTCATTTTACGATAAAACTCAACGTAGCACTCTTAAAACATTGTGCTAGTGGATGCTTTGAATAGTAAATGGGCCATGGAGCTAATTTAAGTAAAGTTAAAAGCTGAAAATCTAGTATTTACAAAAACAGCTGTGCAAAATTTGGAACTTTGACCCCCAATATCTCCGTAACTAGGAGGTTCCCAGGTATGGTCTAGAACAAAAAAAATATCGCAGTGGTGGGTAGAACAAGTGTCCTTCGTTTGCGTTAAGGGTACTTTTACACCCTTTATTATAGCTGCAAATTGCCAGACAGACATGGAAAACTTTTAACGTTTTGTTCACCATCATAATGTCCCCACTGCTGGGACACAGGCTCTTCTCTATGAGAGCGAATGGCCTACAATGAATGCACCACGCGTGCATGATTTAAGTTAGTTTCTATTAATTGTACTTGTAACTACGATTTTAGTTCAAAGCATAATTAAAAAAGTATTGCGGTATAATACAGCATTACTGCTTTGAACCAAAATATGTGGAACTATTGAACATTAAATACAAAATTACAGAGATCATAATTACTGAACATTTCAACAACAATCAACTAAAACGTTCTTAATGAAATACAACCAAGGCCAAGTTTTATAACACCTGTCATACAATTAATATTTTTCTTGAAACTAAATTAAAACTCAGATTGAACACGCAATATTTCCTTAGCATTGATCAATATAGTTAGATCACTATCACTATGTATTATTTAATAAAACAAAGTCCTCCACCGCGTCTGTCTGTTCGCGATAAACTCAAATACGACTGCACCGATTTTCATGCTGTTTCACTAATGGATAAAGTGGTTCTCGAGGAAGGTTACTGTGTATTTTGTTTTTAAAATTCAACCCCTAAATGAGTTAAATAGGGGATGAAAGTTAGTTGGGATAATTTTCGACATCCAAGGTGGGCCAAGTCGCGGGCAAAAGCTAGTTTTCAATAAATACATTCTAGTAGGTAGTTACATTTTATTGCTTATGTTATTGTTTTGGACAAAATAGTGAACGGCTAAGAGTGAGGTTTGTCACGGATGTGTCGAACTTCAGGAAATAGATCTCGGTATTAATTGCGCGAGATTTTAGTTGTTGTTTCCGATATTAAAAATATATTGTGGTCATCGGTTTCGTAATATAGAGCAATACAATTGTTAATCGCAGTGTGATTATATATACATTGGTATTTATAAGCTAAGAGAGCTCGTGGCTTAATAAGAACTGCCACTCGGGTCGATCTTTAGGTTAAGCTGCGCTTGCCTAGGTCGATCTGTGGATGGGTGACCGCCCATTACATACCGAGTTTCCTCCGTGCCTCGGAAAGCACCCGGGTGCCATATATAGATCTTTGGCAGTCGTTACGGGTAGTCAGTGACCTGAAAGTCTGACATCCAGTCTTACCAAAGGGTATCGTATTACCTAGTATTAACTGGGTTGTGGAGGTCAGATAGGCAGTCGCTCCATGTAAAATACTGGTATTCAGCTGCATCCGGTTAGACTGGAAGCCGACCCCAATATAGTTGGAAAAAGGCTAGGCAGGCAGATGATGATTTATAAGCTAAAATCTTATATTCGTTTTTGGCTAAGTTTTACAACTTCTGAATCACTTTGAAAAACTAAAAATTTGTTATTTGGTGGGCTCAGTTCAGAGAAGCAGTCTCTTAATTTAAACTACTGGTGTTCAGCTGCATCGGGTGAGGCTGAGAGTCAACCCCATCAAGGTTAGTATGAAGCTAGACAGATGACGACAAATGATAAATATAGCAAAACAACTGAACTAAATTAGTTAACAATCAAACTAATTTCACAACCTTGCCTTACAAAAAAACGAAAAAGAAAATAATAACAGCCGTTACATTTCTTTCAAATAATTACAATGAAATTACAAAACTTAAAAGCCTAATTATTATTCAAAACCCATACGTCGAGGCCTAATTATAAGTACCCACCTACGAGTAACCGATCAACAGAATGATGTAAAAAATGACCTTATAATAGATTTGAGTGCGCTAAAATTAGGCCGTGGTCAGACGGTTAGGCGAATTCAAATAACGTGCGACAAGCATGCTGTGATTTAATAGTAGGCTGTTGAAATGTTATGGTGCGACGTGGTTTTAAACTTTAATAGTTCTATGTGTAAAACATGTTTGATTAGTTTCGGATTGATCTGCTGTTTGTCAATAGTCTTGCCTTCTATGAAAAGGTATTTGAAACATAACTGGCGTGATGAAGGGTCTTCATGCCATAGAGTTTTGAGGACGTGTCGAACTCGGTTTCGAACAATTTTTTTTTGTCATAGCTGTCTTAATTTCTATGTTTTTTTAATGCTAAAACCAACCAATCATTTAGCGGCAGCAGTATTTCTATATGTTCCTACATATATAGAAATACTGAATTTTAATTACAACATTTAACTTATTTACATTCTCGAAAATTCATGATTTTTTCATTTATAGATTTTATTAGTACTGGTTATACTTAAAGGTATTTATAACATGAGCTGCGGGTTGTTCTAAGAGATACCTCGGCCTCGACATAAAGGGCTAAGAAGGAACTGGGGTTGTTTTTAGTCAGTGGAAGTTTAACCCTCCCTACCGCTCTGACTGGAGCTGGAGGAGTCATTTGATGATTTTCCAACCTCCAAGAAAAGGCATCTATAACATTGATCAATTTTACCTTTGAAATAAGCAAAACAACCTTAAATAATTTCAATACCTGCAAACATCGAGGATTGCATTCAACCTGATCTGACATTATCAGTACTAAACATCATTACTCATTCATTCTCTCCAATATGTATACGACATGACAACACAAACCAGACATGCCAGATTATTGTCTAACCGTCTGCACCCACCCTTAGATCTTGTTTAACGCGCACTAAACCACATTCTTAGACAAGTATGCAATGTGAAATAATATCAATACTAATGAATGAGTACTATTTGATATTGCTTGTTGTCACCTTGGTTAAGCCATCTGTAGGGAAAAGCTGATTTCCGTGAAGCTTCGAGAGTTATGTGTTAGTTATTTAATACCAACTTTTATTTTACAGATGGCTATACTTAACATAACAACAAAATATATAAACTAAACTATACCTAAGTAGTTGATATTAACTTACTTGAAACAAATTTAAGGTTTGGAATCCTCTGCCATTTGTTTTTTTTTTTTTGGCGTCAAATAACCCATCAAATAACCCCTCCCGCTCTTGGGCAGAGCGAAAGGGAGTGTCAGACTTCTACTGACTAAAACCACACATGTTCCTTCTTAGCCCTATATGTCGAGGCCGCGGTGACTATTGTACAACCCGCAGCCCCGACGGGCATCCTTTGCCTGCGTTGGTGTTCCCAATTTCATATGACCCTAATCTATTGAAGTCGTCATTGAATAGGCTACTTTTGGGTTAGCAAGTTCCATCGGCGACGTCTCTGTCTTTTCCCCAAGACAAGAATGAGGTCAAGAGCAGGCTCATTTAATGTAAAATAAGAAACGCATAAGCAATTCTGCAAAGGAATCAGCTATTAAGTTCTCGCCATTATGGTACTGTGTTTCTGGGAAGGAAAGTTGGTCCCAGCTGTCATCCTTAGGTTCTTAAAGGTCGACTTACAACCAGTCTCACCAAGAAGTTATCATATTAACAAGAACATGGTTTGGAGATCTGATAGATAGTCTGATCAGACACTCCATGAAAAATACATGAATTAAACTGCATCTAGTGAGTCCCAAACATAGTTGATAAAAGTCTAAACTGAGAAGTAGAGCTTCGATAAAGTTATATACTTTTTTTTAGATGGCCTGTGCTGTCCCACAGCTGGGCAAAGGCCTCCCCCAAATCTTATGTGCCGCCTCAAACCAGCTGTTAATCTAATGTAATCCATTCAGTTATAAATACGGTTATTTGGCATTTTATCTATGCATCTTGCAGTTGTATATAGGGGGCGGTAAATGTAATCGATCATAGTATTATAAGCAATTGGCCCATTTACTAAATGATTGCATAAAATGTGTGAGTAGATCATGCTCAATGTTTGTAGCCTTATCCAGTACCTGTAATTTAGACACGAAGTTGATTGTATTGTTGTACCTAACATAAAGCAAAACGAAAAGGGTTAGGCAGAGTTGAACACATAATATTTCCACATTTTGCCAGCTACATTTTTTGTGACCAATGTATTAGGACAAGTTTTTGAAAAATATTGGTACAATACCTTTCATAGTATACTTTTAGTTTTATATACCTCAAAGTGAATATCAATGCGGTATTATTACTGACTTTGTTAGTGTAGGAAGTGGTTCTGAGCCTTACAAATGTCCTGAATCTTACATAAGCACTTGATCTACGAGTATCTAGAATCTGGACAGCTATGTGGTACACATCTATAACGCCTGAGTGGCGACTAGTTTGTCAAGAATTAATGGTTATTATACTTAATCAGTGGGTAATGGAATACTTGATCGATTTTCACTTTGATTTTCCGAAGAAATTATTCTCGGTGTAAAATAAATGAACTTTTTGTTGGATTTCTTCTGGGTATCTAGTTTTGAAATGGAAATTACCTGTGTTGCAAACATTCATAAATAAACTCACACCTTTTTGTCATGCGGTAGACGGCAGACAGTAAGGATCGTCACCAGCTAAGTACAATCTTCTCATTTTTGTTTTGTCCACGTTCATACACGGTCTTAAACACATTCTGGTTCCCATTACTACTACCTGACCTTTCTAAAGAAACCATGATTTCTGAGTCATAATATAAAACATCTACTTATTCACACAGTTTTTTTTTTACTGAAATAGACAAAACTTTAGATTCTAATCTATTTGATCCCTTGTCAGCTTTATCTATGAGGAAGTTAAAAGCTCTAAAGTCTATAAGCTACCTCTATTAATGAAATAGTACCTACTTAAATACTTTACTTATTAAATACTTACCGGACAAAAATATTTATGCAATGTCATGACAGTAATCAAAAAAGACAAGACCATAATATTTTTATCTTTTTGCGACGGTAGTATTTGAATGATAGACTAAAGATAGTGTGTAGGTGATTAAATTATTACGTGCAAATATTATAATTGGTTTCTGATCTAGGTAGTCCATTTAAAATTTATATTGTAAGTAGTTCCTTTACCTATTTTAATCATTTTAATCATCTATTTTTTGTTTCAGTACTGATAGTTGCAAAATTTGTTTTTTGTTGACTGTGAGAATGGACAGGTAATCGAACTTAGGATCTCAAGGCTTAGAACCTTGCTGTTTCCATCAGATATAAAGGTTTCTTTATAAATTAATAGTCACAGATTATTAAGTTCTGTGCAATTCTACTACTCACTTAATTTTTTAACGTGGCAATGCCGCCAGTCTTTTGGGCACATTACCGGCTGACAGCGTTGAGGAGCAGTATTTCGATGCCCTTTTATAGTTTCTTGTTAGTTTATTTTATAGTTTTAATTAATGTACATAGTTATTTTTATCAAATTTAAACACAATTTTAGATGTATTTTTGGACAATATTCTTACATATTTAAATAATACTAGGTTTTGCCAGCGGCTTCGCTCGCTACAACTCGAAAATTATCCTACGGGACGATAAAATCGGGATAAAAACTATCCTATGCGTTAATTCAGGTTATAAACTATATGTGTACTAAATTTTATTCAAATCGGTTCAGTAGTTTTTGCATGAAAGAGTAACAAATATCCATAATTCCCACAATTCACATGGTACGAGTATATTGGCTTTGACCTATATTAGCCAAGTCGTGATGTTATGCACAATGAGTCATAACTATGGTAAAACAGCAGAAAACTCTATCCAGAATCTATACTTTACCTTCAATCTTCACACAATATGTTGTAACTTCAAGTAGTGTAAGCATTTCCATCATGTTTTAATCATAAACCAATTTCCACTTACCACGAGCGATATTAATTTACTAACATCAATATATAAGTAAAGTATATATAAACAAAGTATCGCATGTCCGCGTTGACCACAAGGCTAAGTTGCTAAGTTAGGCCATTCTCTCTGGTCACAGTGGAAGTATGGAACAGTATCTCAACTTTGCTATTTTTTGAGAAACTTCAGTTTAAAGACATTTATTTTCTCCAAGAATAAATTAAAGTTAACTTAAAAATAAATTTAACTACATTAACAATAGGTATGTTTACATTACGACCTACAAGCCATCCAAGAACCTGAACACCATAGACTTATCTAAATAAAATAAGATACAAAACCGACCTATGCTCAATCAGTAGACTTAACTTTAAGAATGTCCGGCAATTAAACCCAGGAGGATACTTTCTTCATCAGTCGTAGTTGCGTCCACTAGGCGAAGCAGTTTTTGGTTAGTTAAAACTGGCTTATCTATTTTGGACTGATGAAGGAAAATATCGTGAGGAAAAGAGTAGGTATGCCTACAAGGTTCTCGACTATAGACTCCGGACCCAGTTTACCCCAAGTAAGGAAAACTTGCTGAGGTGAAGATTCATAAAGGACACTCTCTTTGACTGTAAATGCGGAGCTGTTCCGCCAAATATCGCGTCCTGCATATCCTGTTGTCTGTTCGCTACAGGAACTGACACTATTGAAGGCCCAGATCAGGGCCGCAACAATTTAGATTGCCATAGACACGCTAAACAGAGATAAAATCTAAGCCAATTCTCTTGAAAGTCTTTGTGCACTACTTTGTAAGTGCCAGGCACCTGCTGACTTCTGTTTCCTTAGAAGCTAGCCAGTGGTCGTGATTAGAGGAAGACCAAAGAAACGATGGATGGACTGTGTTTAGAACGACATCGACATGGCAAGAAAGGAGGTGTCTCATAAGATGACAAGAAACAGAGAAGTATGGATGAAGAATAAATGCTGCACCGACCTCAAGGGTAAGAGAATGACGATGAGAATAAAACAACAAGTGATATCACAAGTACGTGACGACGCGAGAAGCAAGCGAAGTTGGTCTACTGTTCAATACAACCGAGTATGTTGTGGGCGTCAACTCGATTTATCAACAGAGTTTCTTGTGTCATTACTTTACCAAGAATTTGAAGGAAAAAATATAGGTTCACTAGTTGTTGCAAATTGTTCGAGAATTTTGTCCTAATAAAGCTTTTGATGGCGTCATAAGTTGTGTTTTATGTTTGTATATTTTGTCTTTAAGCGCGAGTTTTTGGTGTGACACTTTTTGAAGCATATAAAGGGTGTAAAAGTACCCTTAACGCAAACCAAAAGCACTTATTCTCCCCACCACTGCGATAATTTTTTTGTTCTCGACTATACCTGGGAACCCCCTAGTTACGGAGATATTATTGGTCAAAGTTCCAAATTTTTTACAGCTGTTTTTACCAGTTTTTCAGGTTATAACTTTACTTAAATTACTTCCATGGCCTCTTTACTATTCAAAGCATTCTCTAGTACAATGTTTCAAGAGTGCAACATTGAGTTTTACGGTAAAATGTGATTTTTGACCCCAAAAAAAAAAATCGTTTCCCAGCAAAATTTTTTGCGTAGGGTTACTTAGTTTGATGTACAGAATGCTTGGTCCCCGGATGTGTGAAGGGTCAATTTACACCATGTATGTTTGATTAAACGAGGCAATAAAGGAATTCATTATTTACTTAATCATAAAACCTGTTAACGCCTGGTGTAACTTATATCATTTAACTATGGTGCATCCACGTTTTGTTACCAGTTATATTTAGATCTCAGGTAAATAAGGAGCAGGCCTATTTGTCATCAACTGGATCTGCTATTAAAAAATATTCAGTGGAGAGAGGGGAGAGTGGGACAGAAAAGGCTAGGTTAAAAATACCCAAATATATTTTGTCCGAGGGGAATCGAATACAGCATTATGTGCAAAAGTAGGCCCTTACGGCAACTTAAACTTAAACGGTTTAGTAGGTTACTAATTCTCAAAAAGCTTTAAGTAGATCAGTTAACAAAAGCTCAGCAAAACATTGCACAATAACATAATTATAAGCTCAGTGATATTACGCAGATACAAACGTCGTAACAATATTTCAATTAACAGCGAACACTCCCTTTTAAACCAAATTACACCATAATGTAACAAAACAACAATATAATTACTAAGAACAAAACCTCCAATTACATCGTAACAAGCCCGCAGCGATTACGCAACGACAACGCAGCGGCAAGATCAAGGGCGCTCACTTTTAACTGTTCGAAATAACTTAACGCTGTTATTTTTTTAAATGTTGTGTAATTTAAAGTGAGTTATACGGTTCGTGGATAGGTAGCAAAAAAGATGCGATTAATATTATGATCTAGTGTGGTTTATCTTGTT
This sequence comes from Diarsia rubi, assembly GCA_932274075.1. Classification (NCBI taxonomy): domain Eukaryota; kingdom Metazoa; phylum Arthropoda; class Insecta; order Lepidoptera; family Noctuidae; genus Diarsia; species Diarsia rubi. The sequence continues at coordinate 1,230,701 of OW026416.1, read as the reverse complement.
TTGTTTTTACTTCCAAAATTTGCAGACTCTTTGTAATAAGTAGTCTGTAATTTACTGCAAGGCTAAACTTCGTTAATCTCAAAAGCTTTACATGAACCGGAAGTACACATTGTAACATTTCACGAAACTATTCCACATCTCTGATAACTCTTCCTGTCTTAACTTAAGCTGCATTGCCATTAAAGGTATTTAAGAAAGATATTATAATATAATAATAATCATTTATTTATAAAAAGGGGCACATTCACAATAAAATAATAACATTAAATTAAAATATAGCACAGTTGCTATTTTTGCCCGAACTAGGTTGAATCTGTGTTTCAGGCTACAAGGTGCATAAATATATATATAACTGTGTCATGTCGCTAAAATAGGCCCTAAAACACTACCCTGTGGAACACCCCAAACATCAATCAAATCTCACCCAAATTTTCAATCTTTCCAGACTCTAATCCTCTGCGCGGTGTGGCTAGCAGTCCACTGCCAAGGCCCCAACGGACCCACCACCACCCCGGTCCCAATCCTCAAACAAATCAACAGACAGAACGATGATGGCTCCTATAGTTACGGTTACGAAGCAGCCGACGGATCCTTCAAGATCGAGACGAAGTACCCGAATGGTGATGTAGCTGGGAAGTACGGATATGTTGATGACGATGGGAAGAATCGGGAGATCTCTTATGGAGCCAGCAGTCAGAGAGGTTTTGAGCCTGAAGGTAGGATTGTTGTTGTATTAGCTGTTTTGTTTTTGCGTGATTTAAATTTCAGGTAAGATGTGTATTTAAAGGTTAATCGTAATTAGGCACACCTTGATATGGGAAGTTATTTTGCTGACAGGGGTAGCTTCTAGAGTCATTCAAATAGTAAGGTTTTCAAGTTAGCTCATTAAGATACGGTCTGTATTTACCAGAAATCCACTTTTTTGACTATAGAATTTGTAGATAATTAGTAAAATCAGCCTAAGTGTTTAAATCAGCTAGAAGTTCAAGATTTTTTTTGCGTATGTAAATAAGCTCAGATATTCTCAAAATTAAAACAACTGCAATATCGAAACAGAAATCACTCATCAATTATAAATTCTACTGTATCCGTAACCTGCGCACAACTGAGCAAAACTGGGGCGGTTTCACCATTGCTCTCTAATTCACGGTGTGGGGCAATCCCCACATCATGGTGTAATATCATGGTGGTCCGACGGTAGCCGATGATTTGTCATTTATAGATATTTGTAGAGTAATAGCTATTGAGACAATATTAGATACGGCTCCAACATCGTTTAATCGTGCTGTGATAGTTACATTAGCAACTCCGTCGCGCTTATGTGATGTAATTAACCGACTTCCAAAAAGGAACAGTTTCTGATTTCTTTTATTTTCAAAATGAAATCCTGGAATAATTGAATAAGGATTAGGATGTTTTCTTGTAAATCATTCAATTTTATAAATAAATCAAGTAACTAATATCGAATGGCATTCGAAGGACCAAAAGATTCTTGTTATAATGAGGATTTTGAAGTCATGTGTAGGTAAGCATGATATGTTTTGAGATGATGATTTTAAATCCAACAACTCACGTAAGTGATACAGCATAATCTGATGTAATAAACAATGAAAGTTGACATCGTAGTGTGACTGTCATACAAATAAAAGCAACAGTTTGATTTCATTATTGCGTATGTCGCATGATAAGCACTAACATTATTGATGACGCCGAGGAACCGTAACACAATCGATTTGTCGACTCTGCAGATTGTTCAACATATACTCGTACCATTGTGTAGGGTAAAATTGACCATCACAACAATGTCAAACACAAAGCATTCGCTTCTAAGGAACCAGTTAAAAAATTCTGAATTGTCACGTATTCTGTCAGTTAAAAACGAAAAAAGATGAAGTTAGTTTTTCGGAACAGAGACTTCTTTAGCGGAGCAAGAAACTCCATGAAAACACTCTTTGCTGTCTGTTAATCCATTATGTGTTGATTTGCGAACGTACAGATAATATGATTGGAAAAGGCGTGATAGGGTGAGTACTGAGATGGACCATTCCTAGTGTATGACAGGAGAAATAAATTAGTATGAGGGCAAGGTAATAATTAAAAGTTACGAAAAGTCTTATGTTTAACTTGTGTTAAGCAATAGGATGTGCTTTGTTATTATAAGAAAAATTCAAAACATTGCATAACTAGGAAGACACCTTTGAATTTAAGTTTTTTCAGTGTAGGGCAATAGTAATTTACGGGCTAATTAACAATTATTATGATAGAATTAAGAGAGCTTAACAAATTAAAGACGAATCAAGTCTAAATAAATTATGCTATTGCAATCTCAAATTACTGTAAGTTAGCAAGTATTAGGTAAATTAATCTTCTAGTTAGCGAGAATTATGTTGTTAGATAGGTTATCAGGGCGTGAAGGTTGCTGCCAGAGTGCCAGTTGTAGGGTAATTGCGAGATATGGCATATGAGTTTTCTAGTCCAAAGATTGTTGTAAACGTGATGGTTGTATTCCATTTTTTGTTAAAGATGCTGAAAAGAAAAGGCATCTACGATATTTATAATCAATGACTAAGATCTTTAAGCAAATATCACTGAATTTGTCATTTTCAATTAACATTAGCATTACTTTTAGGGAGGACTTGGGTGCATCTTAAAATACTACAATCACCAGCCACGCAAAAACTCTTTCAGAGTTATTTCAAATAAACCTACATAAAGAACCCTCAATTATAATAATCTCAATTGCTCACAAACCTTGTCACCTTCCAGGTCCCGGCATCATGGTCCCCCCACCAACGCTCAACAACCAGCACTCCAATAACGCGCTCACCGACGGCCAAGAAGACGATGGCCAGTACCGTGAAGACCCCAGCATCTACGAAGACCCGAAGTACAACAGCCGTGCTCAGCCACGACCAGCCCCTATCAGGCAGTACCACCAACCAGCTGCCCCTGCTCCTGCTAGACAGTACCAACAAGCTGCACCAGCCCCAACTGCAGCCCCAGCTCCTCAATACCAGCAACAAAGCCAGTTTAGATCAGCTCCGTTATACTCTCAGCAGACGAGCCTCTTCAACCAAGGTCCCCAGCAGTTCCCATCTCAGAATAACTTCCAGTCTCAAAACCAGGAGTATCGTCCGCAAAGTCAGGTCTACCATCAGCAGCCTCAGTTTTCCTACCAGGCGTATACTCCTCAGCCATACCAGAATCAGCAGAGTTTCCAGCCACAGCAGTATCAACCGCAAACGCAGCAGTATCAGGGCCAGAACCAAAATTTCAATCCGTTCTTCGGCCACCCGGCCCAAAACTTTGACCCCAGCTCTGGTTCATATTCTATTAACTTTACTGGTAAATAATGGACTGGTTGTTTGAGGGTGTGATAGCTGGTATGTTAGTGGGATAGACGATTCATGGTTTACTGGCTTGGTTTACTAAAATAGCTTCGACTTTTTGTGTCGATGGAAATTAAGAGAAAAAATGCATTCGATATTTTGAAAAGGGATGCTGATTAATGTATTTAAGTATATATAATGGCTCAGCGGATAATAATGTATGCAAAGACACTATTAAAATCTTCATGATTTTCTGCATGCCCGTTAAATATGAATCGTCTGTACCAACATTAAGGGTTGATTTTTCAGTGGTCAGGGAACTTTTACTGGAAGAATAATTTAAGCAGTTTGAAATACTCGTACTATTTTCTGTAAGCTGAACGCCAGGAATTATTTTCTTCAGTAATATCTGACCATTGAAAAATCAATCATTACTTGAATAAATATTTTGTACAAAATATTGAATATTTAAAGGGTGACGAACGACACCGTTTTTTACGATTTTTGTATATTTTTAGTACTAGTCAATTATTTCGGTGTGTTTTTGCAAAATTCTGACGGAAGGAGCTTTAATTATATTGTGACTAACAATATGAATTAAATTATTTATTGTATACTTTTCTCTATTATAAGGATGTAATGACGATAATTTTGTAAATATTGTGTGTATAATACGTTTATATTTTATATTTTATGTATTCTTATTTAAATATTTACCTAAGCTTCCAGTAGATTTGTTTATCAATTTCTAATAGTACTAAATGAACGTCTATTATTATGTGTATGTATTTATGTACATTATATTTTATTTATTAAGTTACTTACTCCTATCGATATTATTTTACATATTATTTCTTTATCCATTCTCACTATTTTATCGTTCTCAATTTGAAATGAAAAATTATTTAAATAACATATTTTAAATGTACATATTATTATGACATAAGTATTGCAATATATAATTTATATAATTTTGGCAACACATCAACTATATTTCATTGAAACATTACTTTAATTAACTGGTTATTATTTGTAGGTAATAATTCGTAAGTTTTTCTGAAGCTTATTTCCGTATCTGAAAACGAAAATGTAAGGCAAATAAGGCATTAAGCAGGCAGGCTGTTCTACAGTCTCTGGCAGCCAATCTATGGTAACGCAGACACTTATTTATGGCAGATTTACTGCGGACTTTCGATTGGCTGATGTTACTCACTGAAAGTCTTTTAAAGCAGCTTGCACGATCATTCACTTATGCTCGTTTACAGAAACACAGAGGGATAAGTAGACTATTTGGTTAATAATATGTGTAGTTTAATTTTTAACGCTTGACCTTTGAATGCCGAATAAATTGTTTAATGTAGAGCATTAGAAATTAATAGATGATAAATAGTGGTCGCATATTAATAGTGAAATTGATCATTAATTTCATTCAATATTTGTGTATTTTTACCAAAAGTTGCCTAAATACAAAATATTTAGTGTTTGATTGTAGTGCAAGCAGCATAAACTACCTTAATGTGTTATTTGCCTTATATGAAAATCTTAGCAATCCACTTACGAAAGACTTGCTTTTAAAGTAAGACAAGTATTTCTTAAAAATGTTTGCAGAAAGTAGTTTCGGATAACAATCCATTGTACTCAATTTAATGTCAATAGTAAAATTGTGTTTTTTTTTAAGTAACCGTTTGAAATTACCGATCCATAATTATATTGTTGCAATAAAATAAGTTACTTATACAGTTAATGTGTTACCAAACGATCCTTAAATAATAAAATAAAACTATAATAGTATCTAACAACGAAATAAACATTCAATAAACGAACGCGATGATTTCAAAACATCTACTCGTGCGAAATACTACGTGTGCCGATTGTAAATATATCATTAAATAAAGTGTTATGTAATAAAAAGTGTGTTTCCTTTTATTGTCGTGGAGAAAGTGGACTAGTTACTGGTCAAAGCATTTGTCATGCACATGATCAAATAGGGAATGGGTGATTGCAATTTAGAGCGGGTTTGCAATGTTAATGATGTCATGTGTTTGGGATGAGGCAATTTTCCATTTCCTGGGGATCTAAAACGGTCACATTACCAGATCATAATATGAATTGCGTTAAAATGTGCTACATGAACCTTTCATAATAGTAACGGCGTCTGTGACCATTTAGGAAAATAGATCATAATGAGAAAATAATATGAATTGCGCAATTCATATTATGATCTGCTAAAGTAGCCAATTTAAATCCCCTGATATTATTGATGTTGGTTTGACATTGTTTGGTAGTTTCCTATCGAATTTTGTAATGTCTGTCTTATAATTTAATTTTCAATCACTGGTATGTGTACAAAAATGTGTATGATAGTGTGTATAATATGTAGCTGAATAAAAGTTAATTCACTTCCTCAGAAAACTTTTCCATCAGGACTTTAATAGAGTTACGTACCTATCGGTATGATTATAGTTTATTTAACCATTGTGAAAGAAAACAATGACATCAAAAAGGTGGCTGGGTCCAGCTAAATATGAAGGCGGTGGACTGGTTTAGTGATGCAACTTGAGATGCCATCTAAGAGTGGACTTCTCTGGGCTGAGTTGGTTGATAAACAATAAAAACGTTTTGGTAATCATGGTTATGATTACCAAACGTTTAAAGACAATAATTATCCAGTGCATGTCCAGGACACTTGAATGTGGATCAAGGAAGTTAGAAGTGGGGTGGGTGGCAGTAAAATTGTCTAAAATTAACGGTTATTAATGGTTATTTGTAACACAATAGGTTAGTTAACAAAAAAATCTAATTAGTCCGTCGGATAGATTTCCAAAATATATTGAACATGAAATTTTTATTTTTTTATGTAAACAAACAATGAATACGATACAGTGCTTTGAAAACTCGTGTGACGTAATACTCTAAGACATTAGTATGAAATTTTTTAGCGGTCAGTGACGTCACCTACCCGCACTCAAATCTTTGAAGCGTTTTATCTTCGTCACTTTTTATTGATTTGATGAAACAAAAAATACGTATATAATATTTTTCGATAATCTAACAGACGGACTAATTAGAATCATATTTTTTTAGGTCAATAAAAATCCCTTTTAAGTTATAAAAGTAGAGGAAGACCAAAGAAACGATAGATGGACTGTGTTAAGAATGATATGGTAACAAAGGAGGTGTCTCATGAGATGAAGATTGATCGATGATTATACTACAGAGTCAGATGCATGAGCAGTGTGTAGGATGATAGGGGTACAAAGGAAGTGATTCCTGAGATGACAAATAATAGAGAAGTATGGTAGAAGAAGACATTGTTCATCGACCTCAAAAAAAAACCGGGATAAGAGCAGAAAATGACGATATTTCATGATTTTTAGGGTTCCGTACCTATCCTACCTCAAAAGGAAAAAACGGAACCCTTATAGGATCACTCGTGTGTCTGTCTGTCTGTCTGTCCGTCTGTCACAGCCAATTTGCTCCGAATCTAATGGACCGATTAAGTTGGAATTTGGTATACATATGGATTTTTGTGACCCAAACATGTACGGCTAAAGTAAATAAATGAATTTTGAATATGGGGGTCGCTTTTACGGGGCAAATAAGAAAATTAAAAAAAAAGTTTTGCAAACTGTACCATGTTACACATCAAATGAAAGGACTTACTATGAGGGTCTCAAATATATTTTTTAATAATTTTAAAATAAATAGTTTTAAAGTTATTTAAGAAAATAGACGAAAATTGACCGTTCCCCCCCCCCCTTATCTCCGAAACTACTGAGCCTAAAAGTTTGAAAAAAATACAGAAAATAGTTCTATACCTGTAGATTACAGGAAAACCTATAAGAAGTCCATGGTCTAAAAAGGTAGATATATTATATTAATCGTACCGAACCCTCTTCACGCGAGTTCAACTCGCACTTGACCGGTTTTTTTTTTTTATTGGGCCAATCCCGCCACACTATGCCCATACCACTGTCACTTCTGAAAGCCAGAATCAACAGTGGCGACCACAAGAAAAGCGCCGAGACAATGAAGCTCGACGAAGTTCCAGAGAAACGATTTAACTGTCTTGGATCTCGCAACGAAATTAATCAAAATCAAAACTCATTTATTCAAACTAGGCTGATAATCAGCAATTTTCGAACGTCAAAATTTACTTTACTTTACTTTACTTATTTACAAGAGACAGTCCCCCATAACGCCCCCCCTTCGACACTTCCTGGAATCAGAAAAGAATAGCGGAGGAGTTGGAAAAACATTATTTCCACTTCCCTCCATATCAGCAGGAGACAGAACAGAACAAGGCCGATAGGCATAGATATTTCATGATTATCAGATTTATTCTTAAGATTGATTAAACCTTGACGTTTAAATAATTTTGGATATAAAGTAGTTATTCACAAGTGTATTGAACTCCGGTCCTTGTAAATCAGGCTGCTTATTTTGGGAAGTAAAGTAAGTATGACAATAATTATAAGGGCGTTCACAAAACTGGTAATGCAAGCCTAGAGAGGAAATACCGTAGGCGGCTTCTATATCCGGCTCGCGAGCGGGCGGCCTTACTCCGTAGTCACTGATCGGGCCAAATATTTATGTTGGAGTGTTGTGGAATGATTGATATTTTGCGGTTTTTGTATGATTTAATTAAATTGCTAATTCCTTATCAGCGTCGAATGGGTAGACCGTTTATTAAATCAACTATATCTTCATATTCTTTCTTCATTTTTGGTATTACCAAGCTTCTGCTGCTCGTCAGTACGTCCGTCTGTCCGTCAGCGGGCTGTATCTCATGATGTGAAATAAGAAGGCAGTCAACATTTACCAATATGTATTTCTGTTGTCACTATAACAACAAATAGTAAAATAAATTAAAACTTTTTTTTTCTTTTTGAGGGTGAGAAAACATCAAATAACCTCTCGCTCTTGGCCAGAGCGAAAGGGAGTGTTAGACTATTACTGACTAAAAACCACCCATGTTCCTTCTTAGCCCTTTATGTCGGTATCTCTTGCGAACAACCCGTAGCCCGAACCCTACATACGCGATTTCGACTCGAAAAGGTAGACAGATGTTATTTTTACAGAATATGTATTTCTGTTGAAGCTATGACAACAAATAATAAAATAAAAATGGATAATTAAAGTGGGCTTCACGCGCGAGTCTAACTCACACCGTGTTGTTACCATAGTTTTAAGCAAGTAAAATAGTCCTCTGTTTTTTCAAGTTGCTTACGATGGGCATGACTAGTGGCTTTTGGGGCAGGACTGTTTTAAAACGCGACGAGTTGTGGAGAAAACTGTAGATCTAATAATAATGGTTTACTCTTCGACAACCTAGGCTAACGAGACTTTACCAAAAACTCGACCCGAGTGGCATCTATTACCGAACCGAGTCGCATCTTATTTATCATTTAGCAACTAGCTCCCATTAACAAAATTCAATTAAGTAATTACCCCAATAAATTAATATTTACTATTAAATAAAATTACGTTAAATCTAGAGCAAAATCAATCGCAATTCATTAACTGCTTCTCTGTTGCATAAGTCATAAAAATGTCAAGTGTGAGTCGCAAGGTTGGATCAAGTTACGACTAAGTGATAATATTATGATGTTGATATAGTTCTTAGTCTTACTTTATGACTACAAGTTGCAATCTTACTAACTTAGCATTTTAATAGATCTGTAAGTCTGCGGGCACAAAATTTGCGACGACCGAGCGATGGCGGGGCGGCGCGACGGGATGTTGATATAGTTCTTAGTCTTACTTTATGACTACAAGTTGCAATCTTACTAACTTAGCATTTTAATAGATCTGTAAGTCTGCGGGCACGAAATTTGCGACGACCGAGCGATGGCGGGGCGGCGCGACGGCGATGTATACTAGCATTGCACATAATAGAGACGCGAGCGAAACGTGCGACGGTGGAGCGACGGCGACGTGGAAGTAACAACTAGTTTGGTTTCGTCGCTTGAGCGGGTACACAATATTGTATTAAATTGTTATTTTACGGTTTATTACGTGCCCGCGCGAGATGTCACTGCCTGATCGCCCCGCGTCGCTCCGCCCCGCTGCCGCCATCGCTCGGCCGTCGCAAGTTTCAGACTTAGGTTTTAGTGTAGGTTTTACGCTGACAAGTTTGGCATTTTAAATGCAGCTTGTTGGGCAATAGTTTAAGGTGGTAATATGATATGTTAAACAGTAAACTATACCTAAGACATTGGAAAGAGCGAAAATGCATGATCCTAATCAATGGATTCCCTCGTTGGTGTAGTGGTCGCAGGTGCTTCTGCTGTGCATAAGATCCTGGGTTCCATTACAATACTCTCTTTTACAGTGGTTTTTAATCATCCAGACGCCCTTTGGTACGAATAGTTACAGCACTGATATCAACATTTGTGCCTTACCTACATTACAAAAATTTGTTAATTGATATGTTATGTACTTTTTTATTTTTACATTGTTTATAATTATATATTTTTTTTATTATTGATTTGTGTCTGTAGTAACTCTAAAATGAACTTACACCTTACTATTATATCGAGTCTGGTTCTTCTAACCAACATAACAGACAGAATGTGTTGCTGGGGAGTTTGTTCCGTCACTTCTTCTTTCCATCAGCTAAACACTAGGAAGTGCCGAAGGGTGGGCGTTTTGGGGGACTGTCTCTTGTAAATAAGTAGAGTAAAGTAAATTTTGACGTTCGAAAAGTGCTGATTATCAGCCTAATTTGAATAAATGACTTTTGATTTTGATTTTGATTTTAACATCAAAATCAAAGCATTTATTTCAGAACAAGTAGGTCAGTTGCATGCACTTTTGAACTGTCGAAACAACTACAAAATAAAACGAAGTTACAGTCCCAATCACAAGGCATTATAACTGTCCATCCAATGTCTTTTTCCTATGGAACAAGGCAGAAATCACAGAACGTCTCCTCCTACAATCCTTACATACGCCATTTGCATCGATTACTGAAGATTTTTAATGATTTTGGGGTTTGACCTGTAGTAAAAGTTGTTCACCATGATTCACTCAATGTCGAACCGAATGTGTCCTTTTTCAGATTTTCAGTTATTTTCAACGCAATCTGAATGAAACGCAGGTTGAATTCGGAAGTTGTAACATGGGGGGACACCAATGCCCCAACGTGGTGACCGTCGTATGTAGTACATCGGTGTTACGTCCAGCCGGTATACTACGAAAGTACATTGCCTAAAAATACGAAGCTTTAGAATGCAATAATAGTCGATTAGTGGTTTCTAAACTTGTAATTTACATAACTATATCTTTATATATTTAATTCTACTGTACGTGTGTTTATCACTGAACTCCTCCTAGACGGCTGGACCGAATTTAATGAAATTTTGTGTGTGTGTTCAGATGGATTCGAGAATCGTTTAGGTTCAATTCACCTACGTCGACGTCGTCCAGGACGAAATATAATAAAATATGTATCACTTTAAAAATCTGTTCGTGTCCTTAAAGCATACAAATTGCGTAGATGTGTTACATAAACTACAAGGGAACAATTTAAATTCCGAAACAATTAATGCAATATTAACTAATTTGCGACTTTATTATTTTGTACAGAGAAAGTGTGTGAAAATCATACAGAATCCTAAATAACATAGTGGTCACAAACTTTACTGCCGAACATATTTTAAGGGATTTCCCAGCACGAAGTCTTCAGCAGCAGCCTACATTCTGTATTTTTGATAACCACCCTTAGTAATGCTGAAATTTACTAAAGGTACACTTTTGCCTAACCCTTCAGGAATTTCAGGTATAATGCTATGTTTTGATTATTATCATAAGGAAGCTAAGTTTGTTTACCAGCACAGCAGCTCCATCAAAATTGTAACGACTCAAAACATGTAAATACATTTGCCATATCTAAAACGGCCTTAGTAAAAGGTTTAGGCAATAAATACATAGGCGAACTAATCGGGTAACGGCTAAGGTCGGCGAGACCTCCAAACTCGAGCAATGACTTGATTTGAAACCAATCTGTCGCGTTGTGTTGGCCACACCCTGTATTCAGCATAGAGTAGTGAAGTGACAGAGACTTTTGTGGGTGAACTAGTTTTGTTCACTTTTTTGTGAATTCTATTTATTAACTACCGAAATAAAAATCGCTGGTTCTTGGTAGTGAAAACAAAAGTGTAATAAGTCAATCAGAAATACATAAACAATAAGTATAAAAAAATAGACAAAAGGTATAAAAAAGAGGCTTCAAAACATAGAGCCTAGGGCAGACTTGCACACTATTATAAGGCTTAAAAAGTCAAGGCAAGTAAAGGCTTAAAGTGCCTACTACAACTTACAATACCATAAACGTACTATGAACGTATCAGGAACGGCAAAAATATCAAAAAGACACCCGTTTACAACCGGTTTAGAACAGGTAACAAACGCGGATTATCCCTATTGGACATGGCACATTGCTCGTAGAACGGATCTAGCCAATGAGGCTCTGGAGTGGCGACCGCGAACCGAACAACGTTGCGTTGGAAGGCATTCCACTAGGTGGACCGATGACCTGATGAAGGTAACGGGGATCCGCTGTATACAAGACGCACGGGATCGGTCAATGTGGCGATATTGGGGAGGTCTATGTCCTATGTCAGTTTAAATCACTAAAACAAAATCTCTGTAAAGCTAACTACTCTGTGCACGCAACAAATTAAGCTGTACCCGTACTAAATGCCACTTCCTCATATAAACCAGTGTACTACATCAATATTATCAACACACAGTCATGTGCCATAACTGTGTCCTCATTGATCGTCCTCGCTTGTCTCAGGTGTATGAATACATCTTCGATAATCAGCTTCTTAATGTCAAGTACCTACCCGTAGGCTATTGTTTGGGTGAATATTTATAGATAAGATATGTACTCGTCAGTAACAAAGTTAAAACTTACGACAGTTACAGAAAAGTTGAAAAGGAATCGGATGTCGTGGTATGGAAATATTATGAAGAGGGATGAATTGCATGTGACTAAACAACGAGCGATAAGGATAAATGTTAATAGAGAGGAAGAAGAAGACTTAAGAAACGATGGTTGGATTGTGTGACGAATGATATGAAAGTGTTACTCCGACCCCAAGTAGGCAAAAGGCAGGAAGATGGTGTTGTCTGATGGTAGCACTGCTGATCATGTAACTAGATGGATTGCTTGCTGTCCTAGAACCCCATGGCTTGGCACGTGTCAATGAGAAGACACCAGATGTATGACCCTTATGGAATTGGGACAAATGGAAATAGGTAGGCAGCGCGGCGGTGTGATCTGTAACTTGACGGCACGATTGGCCCAGTGGCTGAGCGATTGGACTGTTGCGCTGAGTGTCGCGGGTACGATTCCGGCACGGAACAAATATTTGTATACATGGCCTACAGATATTTGTTTCGGGTCAGGGCGTATTTGTGTATGTGAAGTTTAAATGTTTGTAAACGCACCCACGATGCAGGAGAAATTCCTAGTTGCCCCACGCAACGTTTTAAAAAAAAAACTTGCGCCGACTCCCTTCCGCCATCCCATCTTCTGAAAACCTCAAATGGTGCAAATACAATAACTAAATTGGTAGTTATGTGTTTAAGTCGATATGAAGGGATTTTTTTTACGAATCTGACAAGCTTGACATACTAAATTAATGTCTATATTGATCCAGGATCTGATAAAGGTCACCTATTAAAATAAATGTCAGCTAAATTAGATCTAGAACTTACAAAAACTTTTCCGTTGTGACTTCCGGCTGCTAATCCATTCAAATCTTAGTCAATTAAAAACTTGACTGTATAATTAACTGACCCATAAAATATATTAAGCTGAACCTATTAGCTAAATCGGGAAAGAAATGTATGTCTATATTGAAGACATAGTTAATAAGAGGGCAAACCAAACACTACATCGGTCGGGCCTTTGAATAAGCACGCTTGATGCTATTATCATCATAACCCAGTGCTAAGTAGGCCTCTTTTATTTTTTGTTATATTTACTTACCACTGTAACTCCTGAAAGCCAGAATTAACAGTGGCCAGGGTAGTAGGTAAATGAAATTAATTTGCAATTTTAGGTCAGTGGAGACTTTAGCAGAAATGCTTGAAATATTCAAAGCCCTGTCGAGCTCTTTGCCACAAATAAAACATCTTCTGGACTCTGGTAGAAAAACCCACAGTACTCGTATTTTTGATCGGCCGAACTTAAAAATCATGTTAAAAAAAACGGGAAAGTTCTTAACCTGAATAATGAAGCTGTCATTTCAACGAATGATCCAGACAATTCAATAAATAACAATCAACATAATCATCACTTAACAGTGATAACTTTCATAACTTAAACTTACTGACAGTATAACTTAACCGTGACATACGTATGAAAGTCGCCACAAGGTCGCATTCACTTCCTGGCTATGTCACATACAGTATTAAGTTCATAACTTGAGCAAGGACTGGTTTATATTTAAGTTGCAAGTTGTAAGTTAGTGGAAGTGAAATGATTTGTAGCGCCATCTAGTGGGCGAGGTGAGTAATCAGAACAGAGCTACTTCGCTGATATGGTTTTTTCAAGTACTTAAGTACGTATGCGTGATTGAAATACAGTCTAGGTTTCTTTGATATTTTATAGGAAAGGTAGAAGGTTTAGTTGTTGAACTGCTAAATAACTATTGATTGAAATTGTGTGGTCTTCAACAGACAACTACCTTAATGGTGGAAAACCCAGGATAGATTATGAATTACTGTTATTTAATTCCATAGGATAACTTTTTTTATGAAATAATTATTCAATACAATTAAACATACTTAAAGGGTTGTATTGATGATTTCAATAACTATATTTATAACTCAGTAAATCTATTTTTTGTTACGGCTGCGAATTATATTTTTTTTTCCTGTAAAAAAAGTAATTTCACATGGTACGCTTGCTCTAAGAGACCTGTTTTTTTTTTACCTACATTGGTAGTTCAGCTTATGAAGAAACAAAACTCTTAACCAATTTAATTATCCAGATGTAATCACCACGTTTGGTAAACAGATTGGTGATCACAGTGAGCAGATTATACTAGCACAGATAATAATAATAATAATAATAATAATATTCCACAACTATCACACAACGCCATCTAGTCCCAAGCTAAGCAGAGCTTGTGTTATGGGTACTAGACAACTGATAAACATACTTATATATTTCTAAATACATACATATTATAGATAAATTACACCCAGACACAGAACAAATGATCGTGCTCATCACACAAACATTTGTATGATGAGGATGTACTTATTTCTGGAAGACATTTCACAATCGCCATTTCATAATTTATTGGTCTCGATTATTGGACCAATATATATATTATTGGATATCAATATTAGGCTGGCAGTTGTTAAAAAGAGATACTACGGCCCTGGACACAATGGGCTAAGAAGGACACTTGTGGTTTTTAGTCAGTAGAAGTCTGACACTCCCACAAGGAAGATATCAAAATATGTAGTTACTTTCCAAAATATGTCTGGTGGGACGACCTGTACTTTAACCTGACATATTACATACTGCCGCACTCAGAGAGCTTTAATGATTACTTAGGCCATCACTTAGTAATTGTTTTGACAGTTTTTTCATAGAAAGATATGTCAAACCTTTACTAAGTGACGGCTTAAGTATTCATTAAATATCTCTGAGTACGGCAGGAAGTCCTGAATGTATAAGTAGCCATAGGGTACCAGTTTGTCGAAACAATAAAAGTTACCAACTCTGGAGACTTCAAATACCAACTTACTAAAGTCCTAACCAGCCATTGCAACACTCAAACAATTATCCTAAGTTAATATAATTTGAAGTGATTGAGACAGTTTAATACAGTCTCGCCCTGATTGTTGACCTTTGCGTGAAGAATGCAGAACTCGAGGTGGGCAGCTTTGGTCTGCATGACGACATCTTAGTTTTATTTTATTTACATCATTTGTTTGAATAAAGGGCATTTATGGGTTAATGTGAGAGCAACGCCCAGATGATTGTCGAAGCATAAAAATGTAGCGGATGATCGTCCCATCGTTCGTGAAAGACTTCAGCTGAGAAAGTGTCTGGAAAGTAATTTTATTAAAATAGGTCCCTAACCGAGCCATGAAACTTGAACAAAAAAACCTAAAAGTACACAAAAATGTACTTTCATATTGGAATTTTATTCTTGAAATCAAATCATAATTCATAATTACATCACAGCCTATTACACTGGAATCTAAAGTTGAACACACGTGAACAATTCCGTGATCACTGATAAGGAGGTTAATGTCTTTGTAATAGAGAGCCATAGATTATAGACCATAGACTACGTTGCTTGGATATTAATCATTCACGCTCGTCAACTGAGGCTATATAGAAGTAGTGTGTATCTAGACTTGCTTAACATCTGCTGACTTGTATTCAAGGATTGTGTCTGAGTATCGAGGAATATTGAATGAAGTAGTCGAGTTTTTGTAAGGAAAGCTCATGGATAATAATAGATGCACAGCTCAATGTTCAGGTTATGAGCTAAACGCGAGTTTATAATGCGTGAAAGTTGATTCACTGCAGTAAACAAAATCAAAAAAATATATGATATTCTTCAGGATATATATGTTATTGACATAGCGTGTTGAAAACATAATACAACAAATTTTAATCGATAGAAAAAAAACGCGAAGACTCCTCTTAAAATTTCTTTTAAGGAGTTAAAACCTGGCAAATAATTCTACAAGCAACATACTAAGGTCATAATGTTTTATTTTTTTAGTCGAATCATAGTTTTTTTGTAAACCGCATATTATTATTCACGAACATAATTTTGTATGGTGATAAAAAATCGCGCTTGACATTCCTTACTATTTGAAACGTATATTTACCCTACGAAAATACGAGAATGCATTGCGGGCATGCGTTTCGCGGTCGCGGAGAGTATCGCAAGCTCCATCCACTCGCTCAAAGTCGCTGGCCTTAAGCTGCTAGCCTAGGTTGATCTGTAAGTGGATGAACACATATCGAGGCCACTGCCACTGCTATTCAGCTGCATCCGATTAGATTGAAAGCTGACCCCAACATAATTGGGAAAAGGTTTGATGAGTCGTTTATCTATCAGCTGGATCTAATGGCTATTTAGTCTCTAATGACCATTAAGATAATTAATAATACAAATTAATTATTAATATCACACGACGACTCCCACTGTTCATTTTATTTGACGTCGGAAAGCTCATTTCGTGGGGAATCAGGATTTCATAGCAGTTCGGAATCTAGAATTTTATCGAGTTGAAGACTCATCCTCAACACATAAAACTTGATTCGTATATCTTAGGTGCATCTCCTATGCATCTGCCTACTTCCTCTAAGAATACAATCGTGAGGTTATTAGCTAACAAATTCGTATACAACTGCAGGTTATTTATGAGAGCACAGTCTACCGTCGCATTCCTTGGTTAGCTTAGATTATACCAATTAGGAACCAACGTAGGCTACAGTTTTATGTGAGACCTTATCTTTTACATCGGATGCTGTGGAACATAATTATCATTTTTGTGGTCAGCGTAACAGAATATGTTCTGTGAGAATTCGGAACCAAGGATTCTTAGTATTGTTTGTAGTTACTTCAATCTTTAGTAGAATAGAATTAAAATACTTTTGTCCAATGCTTTCGAGAGGCCACTGAAGATTCTTCAAGCATTTTGTGATTCTTTCCATATATCAGACTCTTCCTCAAAGTGAATAATTTACATATATGAGAGTATATTGTATTACATATATGCTAACGAGAGTCTAGCTGAAACGTTGAAAAAGATAGTGATTTAGGTGAACCAAAAAGAATTGGAAAGGTCATAATTGTGTGGAAAAGGGGCCTTTACTCTGCAGCTGGACTATGCAGGCTAAATAGATTAAATCAAATAAGTGTCATGAACACATTCAGACTTTTATTGCTTTTTTGCCAAACAAAGGCAGACCTCCAACATTATAATTAACGACCGTTTGGACTCTGTCACCATTCTACAAAACTTGGCAATAAAATACATTATTTCAATCCGTACATAGTCGCCAGAGTATTAAGTCCCCACAACATGTATTTTTTTTCCAAATGATTTTAATCCATTAAATGTACGATGTTAAGTACACAATTGAATGACAAAATTGTCAGTTGGTAGTAAATTGATGCGCTAGCAACTGTACAGTAAACCAAGTACACACTAATTAGGAGTATTTTTGCCTAAACAATCTTTAATTACCAAATAAAGTAAGATTCACCCATCCAAAAAATAAATTGCCAAACCATTATGTCTCGAATAGGCCAGATGCTAAAATAATTAAACAAGTGTCTTTTTGTGCACGAATTCTGTGCCAAATGCATGATTGAGTATTCAGGGCTCGGGTGAAGCCCTGACAAGGTTAGTTAGGGCTGTCCATTATAAATATCGGAAAAAAGATATCTGTTAGAGGTTGAGAGCTACAGTTTCTGATTTTCATCATACACGGTACTCAGTTTTTGTTGTCATTGTTGTAGTCTATGGTAAATACTATAATTTTGATTTAAATAATGCACAAAATAATGTTACTGTTTTTTTGTAAAATGTATTTTTTGGGACAGTATTCGAGGAGTTTCTCAATAATGGAGATCAATATCAGCCTTCATCAACCCATTTTCGCCAGTATGTTTGATTGTGTCCATCTTATCCAGATGATGCCGTTAAGCATAATTTGTTGTGAATTTACCGGACTAAACCCGTCAGAGGCCCGGGGCGGCATAGCTGAATGAGGCCTAGCTTTAAAAAAACTGAAGTTTTACAAGCTTATTTTTGATTTTTTTTTCGTTTAAATCAGGCAAGTGATTTTTCGTTAAATTCGATTTATAGTGAATGCTTCAGGGTAGCCCGAAATTTTTTTTTTTTACTTTAGTGCCAGGCTATATTATTATAGGAATCGCGATCGTAACGAATGTTATTTTGGGAGTTGGGAAATCATCTAATAACCCCTCCCGCTCTTGGGCAGACCGAAAGGGAGTGTCAGACTTCTACTGACTAAAAACTACCCATGTTCCTTATTGACCCTTTATGTCGAGGCCGCGGTATCTCTTACAACATCCCGCAGGCCGCAGTCTCAGAAAATTGTACCATTAAGCCTTGTTTACGATTGGACCGGGGAAACGCGGAGCCATTTGGGGGCCCCCAAGACCTTAGCCCCTTCCACCCCCCCCCCCTGTTACTCCGCCACCGGAACTAACCTAATATTAGTCTTCCTATCCTCATTAATCATGACGGATTATAGCATGAATGTACTAAGAAACATGAATACTTCTCTCGGAAGCTAAATAAAAACTGTCCTATTGTTCGGAACCTATGACCTTGAGCTCAGAAAGCGGACACTGCACTGCTGTGCCATTTGGTCCGTATAAACTAGAGCTGCCGGAGAAAATAGTAAGTCAAGGTCAGATAGATTATGGAGGCATTTTGTAATTGTTGTCTTGAATGGGATATCTGGTGGGTACTTCAGGAAACTTTTGCAATTAATGAAAATATAACTTTGAGAGTTTTTAATCATATGTTATACAAGTCCTATAAATGTATATTTAAAATAATTTAATTTTTTAACTTTGCGTCACACTATTAATTTCTCCTGTGTTTGTGAGTAGACATCCCCTTAACAACTGCCCAGGGCCATACAATTATTTGTTCCCTGTGGGAATCTATCCCGCGAAACGCAGCTCCGCAGCCAATCGCTCAACTACTGCGCCAACCGTGCTATCAAAAGATTTTTAATTACTAACAACAGCACACACGAGTTTTGCTGTACACGAATCTATCTCAGGACTTGTCGTAACACTTCTTACAATTCCTTGACTAATGACACTAATCCCAGTTTTAAGAATGGCTTCGTTGGTCTAGTGGCTGCAAGCGCGACCGCTGAGTATGAGGTCCAAGGTTCAATTCCCGGGTCGGGGTTTTTCTATCAGAATTTTTTCAGTAGCAACCACGAAGTCTGGAGTTTTGCCCAGTTGATGGCACTAGGGTCGCCCCTTATTACATGTGACTTAAACATAATTGGCGAAATGTGGGTGTACTATAGGTTCACCTCTGTCTAACCCCTAACGGGATTACAGGCGTGATGGCGTTTTGTGTGTGTTACAATTGAACATACGGAACACAGACATGATCAGATTTTTACATAACAAAAGCAAAGATTTTTTTTTTTGGCGGTTGGAAATGTGTGAAAGTGTCAGACTTCTACTGACTAAAAACCACCCATGTTCCTTCTTAGCCCTTTATGTCGACGCCGTGGTAACTTGTGAACAACCCGCAGCCCCGACAGGGAAATTGGCTGTCTCATCTGCTCAATAAAATAACTAAGTTATCGATACTAAACGTCCAAAACGACTTGCATCGAACTCCAATCGACTGCCCTAGGTACGTATGCTGCGCCGGCGCATCGCACCTAAATCGTGGAGATTTTAACCGAAACACGAATACGCGACCTGAACACCAAACGATGTTTACGTAATCAATGCCATTGCGGTGTTTAATTTTGGAGTTTAAGCAGAAATATAAGGACTGTGACGCTGCTGATGGGTTATTTGTGCGTGCAGAACTAGTTAGGATACGCTAGAGATCGTTATTTTTGTAGGTTTTTTTAAAATGGAAAAGACCAGTACTATCTGCTTCAATCTTTTAGCACTCAATGTAAGTATCTTTCAAATCTCTTAACTGTTGGCGGTTTTGTGTTATTGCTAAGATCGAGTTTCTTCCGGTCACTTTATTGAGATCGTTTGTAACTCCTGAAGGCCAGAATCAACAGTGGCGACCACAAGAAAAGCGTCGAGACAATGAAGCTCGACGAAGTCCCAGAGAAATGATATAACTGTCTTGAATCCCGCAACGAAATTAATTAAAAAAGAATAGCGGAGGAGTAGGAAAATCCATCTATTTCATCTGGGGTCTTAATACTTTCTTCCCTAATCTTCCATTCAGTCTACGGCATATGTGGCCCCGCCCACTTTCATTTTCTTTGACCGGCCGCAAATTCACACTCTGTGTTGTGCTGAAAATTTAATAAACGCACTAAAACATTCGACTTTGGTACCTACTATTGCTACAGAAAATGTATGGTAACTTATTAGTACATCTTATTGTTTATTAACTTTTCAGATGATGATACAAACACATCGTGTGTCATTACCTCACGCATGTGGATTAGCAATCTGTTGCTTTGTTACTGATTCTATCGTCTTCTAATTATATCGCCTCATCAATAGTCTACACGTGACCGATACGTTTACGTACCTTAACAGTTCAATAAGTATACCCTACCTATAAAGTATTGTTTTTGGGGGGGTACGAGGAACAGGGTGTAAAGTTCCTCATCCTCCATAGAAAACTGAGGATCCTCCGACCAGACGGGTGTTGTGTCTGGTGGGCTCACTGCCCGACATATGAAAGTCGGGATTTCTTAAATTTATAGGGAATAAGGAGAAAGGGAGCTAATGTCGCGGAAAGCTCTGAAAGCGCGGGATTTGTCATTAGTTCGCATGTGTTGCGATAGATGTCGCTGACGCCACAGTTTAAATGGTTGAATATACTTCTGAATTTTTCTGCACTGTTCCCTGAAAAGGCAGAGGTGTACTTTAAGTACACCTCTGACTTTCAAAATTTGAAATGTGGGTGTGCTATTAATAGCACACCCACATTTCGCGATTTATAAGTCCCATGACGTGTCAAAATTCAAACTCCGCGTCAGCTACAGAGAAATTACTCATGGAAATAGCCAATAACACTTTGCTTGACCGGGGAATTTAACCCAGGAATTTAGCCTCGCGCTTAGCAGTCATCCTTGCGATCAGTAGACCAACGAGGCAGTCTATCTTATTAACTAAACTTAGGTAAACCGTTGGCGCCCTTACGTCTCCTGGAACATCTAACGGAAGGCAAAGTAATTGATACTATTATACCTCTCACAAGCTGCATTCCTGAATGCCTTGCACCTTCGCTTATTCGTTAAGGGCAAAACCCCGCAGCACGTGACACCAAACCTCAAGTAAGATGAAAGTGAACAGCTCCAGCATA
The DNA here is from genome assembly GCA_932274075.1 of Diarsia rubi. Lineage (NCBI taxonomy): Eukaryota > Metazoa > Arthropoda > Insecta > Lepidoptera > Noctuidae > Diarsia > Diarsia rubi. The sequence goes on along the minus strand of OW026416.1, from coordinate 1,209,300 downwards.
CGAACTGCTTCTACAGTCAGTTAGCAATTACTAGCAGTCCACGATGAATATGCGATCAGCTACGGTAGTGCAATGTAGATTAGTCAGGAAGTCAGACAGTGATGTGTTGACAAAGGAAGTCATTGAGAAAAGTTGTTGTGGTCTGGTATCTTGAATCTAGAGCTATTGTCATTCTCTTGCAATTTGCGGTTCGCGCAGTATCTTTAGTCTAGGAGGAATTGGAGCATGAGTAACGGAAACTATTCCAACTCAATTAAAAAAAAGACGTGTGGCACTCGGAGACTGCCGCGATAAAGCTATTGCATAGCATTTTTTATCAACTTATGTAATTATAATTATTCATATTATTTGAATTATTATTATTATTATTTTATATTTGTATATTATTATTATTGTTATTTTAATTCTTATTATTATTATCCTTTATTCATTTGTAAACAAATTTCATACATATTTAAATATTTCCTATAAAAACAATAAAAAAAACATTTAAAAATATAAAAAATTGTAGCCCACCGGTATCGGGAACAGGGGCCCAGCTACCGGGCTCCAGAGTAAGGAACCTCCTGACAATACGAGCCGTGTCCAGGACTACCGCTCTCTGCATCAAACCCTTGATCCAGCTGCCTAACGAGAGCCTCCTCATTATTATTATTGTTATTATTTTGCATAATAAATATAACAAAAAGTCATTAAAAGTTCTGCTATTCATCGATAGATGGCAAAACTAAAAACTAAAAAGTATCACTCACCGCTGTGCCGGTCGGAGTGGGGGGTGTTAGGTTATTTTCGTTACGGAATTTCTGGATTCGGTCTCCACGCTCAAGGCCCGCGATAGAAGCTGTGCAATAGCATAAAAATATTTTTTAAACATCTACAAAAATTGAGGTGGAATATTTTCCGGTACCTAGTCATGCGCCAATTCCACCTAGTGTTCTCTGTGTAGTACTTTATCAGTTGGGGTTTAGGTATCTTCTAATAATTTGTTACCCTCACCGTTTTATTGGTCTTCGTCTATTCTCGTATACAAATCAAACTCAAACTCAAACTCAAACTCAAAGCATTTATTTCAATTAAACCATTACTGGCACTTTTGAATGTCATAAGAACAATTCATAAAACAAAACTACGAAAAACTACGAGTGCAATACGTCATTCCGAAAGCCGCGGCGCCGCCGAATGCCCGCAACGACGAACACTGCAAGCAAAAAAGCACGCAGCGACGCACACCGCAACAACGAATGCACGAGACCTCGAATCACGGAACAACGAATGCACGCCGCAACGTGCAACCGCCGCCCCGCGACCCGGAGCCCCGCGCACCCGCCACCACGGCACGCGCCGCCGCGCGCCCCCGCACCCACAGCACTCGCCGCCGGTAACATCCGGCGCCGCGCAACCCGACGCAGCAACCCCCGAAACAACGTATTGCACTCCTAAGCTACAGTCACAGTCACAAGGCATAATAACTTGTGAAAGTACTGTAGTTGCCAGTTCCCTAGCGTAGATCTCTATAGAGAAGAACGGGCAAGAAACTCCATGGACACTCTTTTAAATCAGAATATTGTTACAAAATCATTTCAAAGTCTCACTCAAGACCTTTTTTAGTAATGGACATGGTCTCAAGAGCCTGATTAAAATCTGACTTACTGTTCCTGCTGCTAAGTGCACTTTGTGAAAGGGAGATCTTAAGCCACCAGTCGGGCCCAGTTCGTTGTCAATATTTTGGTATGAAAAGAGTTACCTAAACTCCTCAAGAGCTGTCATAATAGCTTTAATAAGAGTAGCTACATATAAATTAATTTGGTTTATGTCGTTACCGATTGCTATTGAATGTGCAATTACAAATAGAACCGCCCCAGGAAATTGGTATAAAGTCATAGACTTTGAGACTGTTGGTGGGAGGTTATATACCTTTATGGTATGGGAAATGGGTGTTTTAATCCGAAGATAATAATGCTGTGTAGGTCCTGGTATTACAGAAGGTCAGAGTCATCATAATCATCATTTTTGAACCTATATCGTAATTCATTTGGTGTCGGAACAGTATGCATCAGAGTGCTCTATTAATTAAGAACGACGTCTATTAAAAATTATAAAATATTATAAAAAAGCTGTTCTTTCTTGAAGGATTGAAGTCATGTCAAGTCAAACATGTAAACATCTGGACTAACGTTACAATAATTTATTTTAATCAGCCTTTAAAGCTTAAACAGCTATAACACAGTCCCCTTTCCCCTGTTACGGGTAGTGGACCAAAAACCACCACGCGGGTCCAGTGCGGGTTGTATGTCACAATTGTCTTCCAATTTATAAGTCTAGTACACGCTGTGCATGGTTTCCTCACGATGAATTTAGCTCAGCATGCAATAACAAATAGGCAATCAGTCTACCTAGCCTAGCCTCGGCATTGATGCGTGAGGTGTGGCAAGACTTTCTTCCGTTACCTGAAGGTTGTGCTCCTCACGTGTTCACTGTTCTCGTGCCAGCGAGCCAATATACGAAAATTCACCTATTGTGTGTAATTGGTAATCTACTCGTATATCCGCTATTGTTTTGGTTGGTCTTGATCTCAAGATCATGCTTAATATCTATTTGTAATTAGTTCGGTCTGAAACAGATCAGTTCAGGCAAATACATGAAGTCTAAAAGCTGGATTGTTTGCACTGCAGGATGAGATGCAAAAAAGATCGCTAGAGACCCGGGTTCCCTGTACAGCTCTGTCGCTTTCCCACACGTGAATAAAATTAAAACAATCCTCTTGCTTCAAGAGATCTGGGTTATTCCACAGATGTATGAATGGGGACGAAGCCGCATATGTGAGGATCGTAGCTGGTGGTTTCAGAGTGTCTTCGTGAACAAAAAAAGCATACGTTTATACTTATGAGTATGAAATAATGAACGGGTCGAACCCCTTGTTTAATTTAACCAGTGTTTCGATATGATTTATATTGGTTTCTCTTGCTATCGAAGGGTACAATAGTTTCCATCGTCGGGGCTGCGGGTTGTTTGAAAGAGATACCGCGGCCTCCACACAAAGGGCTAAGAAGGAACATGGGTGGTTTTTAGCCAGTAGAAGTCTGACACTCTCTAACGCTCTGCGGGAGGAGTCATTTGATGATTTAACATCCGCCAAAACAAAAAATAAACTGTGACTTCTGTCTGTCTACATAGGAAGAAACATTGTATGAAATAATGAATAATGAGATACCCTTGTTGTATTTTAACCAGCATTTACATGATTTTTTTTGCTATCGAAGGGTTCAACAGTTTCCTGGATAACATACTAACCGATACATTCAATAACCCAAATATTTATTCTGTTGAAGTAAACTATCTGTTGAATTAATCAAGTTTTTATTCGATACATTACATAAGGCAAGTCCCATGCCTCAGGTAAGATGTTTTTCTCTAGTTTGACCCGCTTCCCGACATCTACAAGAGATATAGTACCTATGGTAAAGCCATAAAACCGTATGTGCGGTGATCGTATACGTCAGTATAATTGATGAAGTGCGTAATATCCATGTGACAAATTGAAAATTATCTCACACCTCTCAACACAATGGTATCGGTTACTTGTTTGTTATTATATTTTAAAAATGCCTTGTTTTTTCTTAACAAATAAGATTATGAGATATAACTCAACACAAATACCTACCTATAAACGAAAAAATGGAAAACCTTGGGAACACAACGTACAAAGAAAGAATCGGTTCAGTTCTGGTTCGACACAGTTTATATTGCCATTTGACACGCTAGGATGAAGAAAATAGAAAATAAGGAAGAATGAAGCATCTCATCATCTGCTCAGCCTTCTCCCAACTATGTTGGGGTCGGCTCGCAGTCTTACCGTATGCAGCTAATACCAGTATTTCCTCGGAGCGACCTCCACAACCTAGTTAATACTAGATAATACGGTACCCTTTGGTAAGACTGGTTGTCAGACTTTCAGGTCACTGACTACCTGTAACGGCTGTAACGCCAGCCAAATATCTACATATATAACAAATATCTACAAATATCTACATATAGCAGCCGGGACCAAACAGCTTAACGTGCTTTCCGAGGCACGAAGGAAACTCGGTATGTATTGGGCGGTCACCCATCCTCAGACCAACATAGGCAAGCGTGGCTTAACCTAAAGATCGATATGAGTGGCAGTTATAATTAAGCCACGAGCCATCTGTCCCCCATTAATGTAAGTGTAGAAAGGAGCCTTTTTTTTGCGGTTGGAAAATCATCAAATAACCCCTCCCGCTCTTGGGCAGAGTGAAAGGGATTGTCAGACTTCTACTGACTAAAAACCACCCATGTTCCTTCTTAGCCCTATATGTCGAGACCGCGGTAACTTGTGAACAACCCGCAGTCGTAGAATATAGGTAGAGGAGACAGGAAGCCATTCAATGTTATTCAAACACCAACTTCAAAATGTCTTACACAATATATTATTCTTGTACCATTTAATTTTTAAAAAGGAAATTTTGTTAACTTTCTTATCAAAATGTCTAATTATAACATCGAAAAATATTATATTTTTAATTTAAAGTTACCGCAACGCAGGCCTTCAAAGATGGTTAGTCCCCTAGTTTGTGACCGATTAGATATTGTTACCGATATAATAGTATCCTTAATATTTTAAGATTAAATAAATGTTGATATTATTCTCTTCTCTGAACATTTAAACCTTCCAAATTGGTTGTAGAAGAGCTTCTATATTTACTTATTTCATTTTTGAAAAGCTGTCGCTGACATAGTGTTCCAACCCAACCAGCCCAGCTCTCGACCATAGGACTAGTCTAAGCTGTGACAGCCTACCTCCTACAAAAGGTACCTGTGGTCAATTCTTATTCATTATGGTCTAGGCACCGGAGACCCCACCTCAGTAATATAATACTGTCAAAGTATATTTGCAAGAACTTAGTGATAACTAAATACAATACCCAAGGTTGTGGATCAGAATCAGCGTCTCAAATACCTGCATTAACAGAGAAGGTCAATGGTACTATAGTTATTTACTTTTTTATCACTAAAACACTAAAAATAGTTATATTGAGTGGTTTATTGTTATTTGTCATAAATATAAAATTGTTTTTTATTGGTAAATGCAGCTGGGTTTGCATCTAAATATTTTTTCTTTTTTTTTTCTTACGGTAATGTTTCGTAATAATTATGTGTAAGAACTTTGGTAATAAACGTAGTTTTGATTTTATATTAATCCCAGTCACCCCTAAAGTTGTAATATATAAAAATTGAGTGAAAGGTTTCGCCCCGTACTTGATATAAAAGACAAGTGCGCCGGCGCAGCGCCTCCGACTTGCCAACATGACACCGTTCACGCGATTGGTACGTTACTCGATTTATTTAAAACCTTTTTTGAAAAAGAAAACTCTTTTTTAATAACTGCTGTAATTTTTGACATGAGAACTAGCAGAACAGAAAAAAAAAATATTTACAACAAGAAAATGTCATTCATACTTTTGTGTTTTCAGTTGCTTTGGTTACTAATTAATTCACGTAATTAAAATAAAAAAAAACTTTCATCTATTTGTCTGACAAATAAAAGGTTTAATTACAGAATAACGCCATAAATTATTTAATTTCGTCACAAAATGCTGTAATCACGCCATTATTTTACTCAACTTTATTTTGAATATGTTTACTAATGGTTTTATTTCAGTCAGTGTTTTATGATTTAAGTTTTATTTAAGTGAAAGTTGACAATGAACAAGTGACTTGAAGTGTTTCCTTTGTTATGCAGCTGATAGATAATAATTAAGTGATAACGTGTCTGATAAGATCGCGTGTGTTTATAATGTTATTAGTGATGTTGTAATGAACAACAGATGATAGTGTTTGAGGAAAGCTTTAGATTTGAAACAGCAGGTTTTGAAATAGTGAACTATTTGTACCTTTTGGTGTTGAAGCGAGTGATGTAAATCCAACATTGTTCTTTTATTTAGGCAATCGATTAGGTCCCTTCTATCTTAGTGAAAAGGATTGTTATCCTATTATTTACCCGACTGCGGCGAAGCCCAAAAAGAGGGTTATGTGTTTGACCTGTATGTGTGTTTTATGTACGAATGTGTGTCCGTTTCTTTGTTCCCTCATAATTTTGTATCGAATAATGTTACCCGTACGCAAATATTTTTATGTCCTATTTTTTCCGATTCGTGTAGAACATACATCTGGATTGACAATGCATGTCTTCCCTAAAATATTTGTCTAGTTTCATAGCAGTTTTCCACATAGTGACGAAATATTCCGTATTTTTACAAGTATTTCAATACTAGAGTAATATTATATGCGGTTGTCCTAGAGTTTCGAGCTAGTTTGTAATACGAGTAGGTACCTTTTAAGTTGTTTCAAAGTTGCGAAATGCTAACTTGGCGATAAGAGATAAACACAGTTTAACACTTGCTAAATTGTTGTTACAAGGTTTGATTTAAAATTGAGAGGTATATAAATAGCGAATAGGTAGGATAACATAACATCACGCCTGTAATCCCCCAAGGGTAAGGCAGAGTTATATTTAAGGTAGGTAGGAAGGTGTTTAGGGTAGATAGGACACAGTACAATATAGAGGCATCAAAACAATTTCTTATTTTGTCAAAATTTTCCGAAATAGATATTTAACAGTAAAAGTTTAGTTACCATTTCATCATAAGAATATACCTGCAGATGTTACGTAGCACTTTGCGTTCAAACTAACAGTAGGACGAGGCGTGGATGGTGGGCTCGTTTTGGGGATTATCATATGTAATTTTTAACGTTCAAAACCTACATTAGTTGAAGAAATAGATTTTAATTTTGATAGATGGATAGATATAGGTATAATCCACCAATCTCCTTATCGTGTAGGCAGTAAGGTCTAACGACACCCAGTACGGTTCCAACTAAGAGTGCAAAAACGTATTAAAATTATTATTTCTCCCTTCATTTCCAAAATACCACAAAACTTTCTGTAAGCACCGAGTTTATTATCAGTGAAGGTGCCAATGGTCACCTGGGCACTGGGCAGGCAGGTTACTCGTGGCAATAAGTTGTAAATCAATCTGTGACATACCATACTACCGCTGTGCTACCGGGAACCAGCGCCTGCGCAGTGTCACAGTGTATACTGGATGTGCAGTAGGACAACAGTGTTAATAAACACTTTAATCACAATAAATTGTCGTATAACTAGACGAGATAAGCAAGATAAGTTCACTTTATTAACTTAAAGAATAAAAAGATTTTTTTGTGTACTCATGATATGACCTCTCCCGCTCTGGGTGGAGCCGGGGACCTGTCAGACTTGTACTGTCTAAAAGCCACCGATGTGCCTTCTTATCCCTTCGTGTTTCGGGGCCGCGGTATCTCTTTCGAACGAATATGTAAACTCTTCAGTTGCACATATTCCACCTTAGTTTATTAAAAGTGATAGTTTTAAAACTATCGTTCCAGTAAATATACTTAAAACAGCTGGTATCAGACCGCATTCATAGTTAAAATCTATTATAAAATAAACGATTGCGTTGCGTTAAAGGGATCTAAATGTGAAGAGAGTGTGTAAATGTCTAATTACCTAACAAATTATGCGACTCAAGTGAGCATGAACAATGATAAACAATTATGCCATTATTTTTTATATCATCAACTCAAAGTTTAAATTACTTAACATAACTTTCATGTCGTTGTAATGGAGTTTAACGTTATCTTGAATCATGATGTTTATTGATAGCTTAACTTTAACTATTCACTTAATGTTTAGCCACAAACATAGTACAATCTGATAAAGCAAAATTTCTTTAATAGATTTTCAACATTATCGCTAAAGCGTTAGGTTCAAGGTGGTTGGGAAAATTGTATAGTTTCGGATAGCTTTATAATATGCTAGCGTCTGTACAAGTATATTTTGGAACGTCAAAAACAGGAATAAAACTGCCCTTTTGTTTTTCAATTCACCAAGATCCACAAGGTTAACTAAAATAAATAAAACAACCTTAAATTACGACCTTGACAGTAGTACAAAAAGCAATAACTTGTCTCAATATATGCATTCAATATCCGCATACTTTCTTTGCAAGGAACCCAGCTGCACAAAACCAAACTTCAATCTTACGCCTTTGCAATACGATTCAAAATCACACGCCACTTATATGCTCTTTATAATATCATTTATAACTTTGAAGTAGTCCTGACTTTGAATACAGATAATAATAAACTTTACACTTATTAAAATAAAGTACAAAATTCAGTATCAACCAAAGGGCGTGGCAGACTTGTCATACTGCATTCGCTGTTCTGTGGCCAGTGAACGGGCCGTGGCCTCTAACGACTACTTTCCTAGCCCCTTTGTGGTGTATTATAATTATTTACATTATATACTGGTCCACCTTTAGGTATATAAGGAAATAAAAAAGCTTTATTGAAATTGGATCCAGTTTTATGCGTTCATTTGATATGGGCGAGACTGCAGGACTTGTCACGATCAGAAATCAGTAATCGTGCGAGTCTTTTTAAACCGACTATTAAAATATTCAGGACATTTTTTTGTGAATGAATCGAATGAATGGCATTCAAAGTTGAATCAACCGTGAAAACAGACGTGAAATTATGCATTTTGACGTAAATTTGATAAATTTATTAACAGCGTTGAGGAGTTTTATGATGCCTTTTTACAGTTTGTTGTTATTTTAATTAATAATGTTTTTTATAGTTAAAACAATTAAAAAACCCCATTAAATAACCTGTAATAAGCTGTAGCTAATCTTTTGTCCAATGATTGAAAAGTTAATCGTTCTCATATCTTTATCCCAATTTATTTTTGGTCGGCACAATATTGTATTCTTCTCCTATACTTCCCCACCGCTCTCAAAACGGTGAAGGTTAAACATCGTGAGGAAACCGACATGACATTTATCTTAGAACCAAAAAAATCGAAGTCATATGACATCTACAAAACCGCACTGGGCCCGCGTGGTGGCTTATAGCCGATTCCTAGAAAGGAGGCCTGAGTCCGTGCAGTGGAAACATTATAGGCTGGTGATGATAATGATGATGATGATAGCTCCGCTATTAATCGGCACTTCAGAATCAAACTGTTTCTAGCCATCTTTCACATAGTCCATCCATCGTATCTTTGATTTGAAACTTAACTTAAACAAATTGTTATACTTAGGTCAAATTTCACCGACGATACTGATGATCAACAAACCTAAACGGAGTACAAGAGCTGCCTCATGCCAGTGTTAATATTCGAAAGCATTTACTGACTTATACAGCACTTGATCGCGTTCAGTTTAGTTTCTATGACAGAATCAGTTTCTAATTACTTTTGATACAAACAATCACTGCTATATTTTTATTTGTAACAAACATCAATGTTATTTGGAACAACAACAACAAATTGGTTTTACGCAACAAAAACAGCGCTCTTTTTTATCGGCAATCGTTTTGAATCTTGTTATTTTTATGGTAAAGAAACTTCATAGAATAATGTTGTGTACAATATTATTAAAGTAAGTCAGTTACAAGGTATGATGTTACTGGCACAAAACTAAGTAAATGAAATAAGTGTCAAGAGAGAATATTTTTTATGGAATCGTCTACCACTGAGTAACTGTAGTTTAACCTAGATACTCCTATTGTTTTATATCGAATCTAATCCAATTCAATGTATTTGTAGCCTACGTACGTTAAGTGGTCGAAAGGGATACAGATGAGCATAAGGCCTTTAGTTCGATCCCCAGATCGCGCAAAGTAACATAATATTATAATCAAGAATTTGTCACTAGTAACCCTGAGTCTAGATTTGTGCCTATTACATTTGACTTAAACAAAGGTAGACCAAAGAAACGATGGAACATTATAGGCTGATGATGATAACTGACAAAATGCGTTCAACACCACTGCTTAAGCCTTCGGCAATGACAAGCGTCATGCTATCTTTTGTTTTAAAAAGCCAAACACACTTCTCCAATCCAAGAAACTCCAATAAACTAGTCAATGCCAGCAAATCCATTGAAGCAGTTACTACAGTTATTGACCACTACACATAGAAATATTAGCTCGATTACGCAGTATATGTAGCAAGGTACAAACAGCTGGTGTTGGCACAGCAGACCTAGGTCTAGATAGATCACTACATTGTGACAGACGGTTATATTTGACACGTTAAGTCATCTATGCGTGAACTTTCGTCATTGGGGTGTGTGGTACAAGGTAGGGAATGCAGCGTGTAGTCTCAAGAGTTGTCAGTCGAATTATGCAGCTTATTTTGAGACTATAACAAAAATCGTGAGGAAAATACTGAAAGACCAAAATTCCTATTCCTACTAATATAATAAATGCGAAATTTTGTGAGGTTACTCTTTCACGCTAATACTACTGAACTGATTTGGATAAAATTTGGAACACAGATAGTTGTATAACCTGAAAAAACTATCCTATGTGTAAAGGATAGGATACTTTTAATCCCGATGTTACCTTCCTGTGGGATAATTTTCGAGTTGTACCGGGCGAAGCTGCTGGCAACCTCTAGTAATAAATAAATGAACGTTTTGTGTGAAAGATAGTAATGGTTGTGCGAAGTAAAAAATAAATTCTACATTAATCAAAAAAATTTAGAGAGGGGCAGGAGAATTATGATTGAGAGGTAAAGATATTGTCATCACAAAACAATTCTCTTTTGATTAATTCTGTCATTAATACTTATCAGGTTTAAACTGGCCCCAAAACCGCTTCCGTCTGTAAATTCCGCCACCGCCCTCAATTACCCCAATACGACACATTACACTTTAATATAACAAACGCAAGTGTCAAGGCCCCAATGTTTCTCAACCAGTAATTGTAAACATTTCAATTGAAACAAAGTAATCGTAACGTACGAACTAACTAGACATTTTAATTGATATATTTCAAGTGGTATTTCGTTAGTAAATAAATTACTTTTTGGCAGTTGAAGAAATTGGAATGAAAATGGAGTTATTTCGAATGAATATTACAGTAGCTGTGTTTTGATGTGTTTGCTTTTCATTTTGGTCAATTGTAGTAACCAAATAAGTAGTAGTAGTATTAAAACCGGCTACTTCATATACGTAAAAACTGTCTTAAAAGGATGTGTAGATGTCGTTCTGCAAATCCCAAATATGTAATTAACTTAACTTGGAGCAAAACTCGAGTTATTAAAATAAGTAAGTTAAATAAATAAGTTAAAGCAATACTTAATTAAAAAAAGTTACTGTACAATACACGAATATTTAATGGATAAATCCAATAAAAATACATAATTTAAGTAGCTACAAAACTAATATAAAAAAAGGTCCATACCAAGGACGTAAACAAATAAGCAATTTAAAAATATAACTAAATAAAAAATAAAAGAATACATAGATTGCATAACAATATTAATAGAATAAGTATATAAATAGATATATTCTTAGATTAATAGAATATAATATAAAATAGATATTTAAGCCAACTTAATAATAAAAGAAACGCTCTTCCGCTCTGTACTTGTACAAACATTTGTTGTGCCCGACAGGGTCCATAATTGTGTCTAGAATTAATTTCCTTAACACCTGTTAATGTACATTATGGATTGCAATAAACGATTTGAATTTGAATTTAAACTTTTAACAAAGACAGGAACATTTTTGTCTTCATATTTTCACTACAAGCACCTCGCCGATGCAACTCTTGGTCATCATAATTAATATTCCCTATAATAACAATCTTTTCTCGTGCGCAGACGGTGCTGGCCCTAGTGGCGTGTGCGCATGCGCAGTACTCTGACGAACGTGCGCCGCGCTACATCGCGTCCGAGCCTAAGCAGAGCGCAACCACCCCAGTGCCCATCCTCAAGCAGATCAATAGGTAAGCGGAAACAGTCACTATTGCCCCTTAAAACATAGAGCTATGGAAGAGAGCAGGATTACCCCTGGTAGAAGTACATTTAACGAAGGAGACTCCCGGAAATTCATAGCTGTGGTACAGGTGGATCTTCAAAGTTAAGCAGCACTTGCCAAGGTCGATCCGGAGCTAGGTGCCCATTACAGAAGTAGTTTCCTCCGTGTTTCAGAAAGTGCCGTAAGTCCTCGTCAGGGCTGCGGGCTGCTTACAAGTTACCGCGGCCTAGACATATAAGGCTCAGAAGGAACATCGGTGCTTTTTAGTCAGTAGAAGTCTGACATTCCCTTTCGCTCTGCCCAAGAGGGGAAGGGGTTATTTGATGACTTCCCAAACGCTAAAAAAAAAAGTGTTTGAGGTCATATGTCGATCTTCGACAGATTGCACTAGTGGTGATACATATACTGGGTGTAGACTCCTAGCCAAATTAAAGGTCTTCCTAAGTCAACTAAAAACGGACTGGAATAGGGGATCGGACTGGGTCAAAAAAAATATGATTCTAATTAGTCCGTCAGTTAGATTATCGAAAAATATTGGATACGTGTTTTTTGTTTTATCAAATTAATAAAAATTGACGAAGATAAGACGCGTCAAAGATAATGAGTGGGGGGTTGTGACGTCATTTGTTGGTGAAAAATGTACTACCATGTGACGTTTTCGAGGAATTCACGAGTTTTCGAAGCATTGTATCGTCTTAATTTTTTGTTTATGTGAAAAAATAAAAAATACGTGTCCAATATTTTTTGAAAATCTATCTGACGGACTAATTATTATTTTTTAGTCCGATCCCCTATTACAAACAAACGTTTAGATCCTTTGGGAACTGTTAATTTAAAGTTATACATTTTTATTTCAAGGCTTGAAAATGAAATGTACTACAATATCACCACACGTCAATATCCGATGCGATCATCATTTTTTGACCACCTCAATAAAATTAAGAATCTTAGGGAAGAGGAGCCTTTAGAACCGTTGTGGTATATTATAATTATTATATAATACTATCTGTCACTTCAATCTTTAGCCAGGGGGTCTAAATTGGCCACCAAAGCAACTCATAATATGGACCTTTCATAATACATATTATAGTAACTGTGTCTGTGACTATTTTACGAATTTTAACGCAGTTTTTTTTTTTTTTAAACGTTGCCCCACACTAAGAATGTCTCCTGTATCGTGGGTGCGTTCACAAACTTTTAAACTCACATACACAAATACCCAGACCCGAAACAACTATCTGTAGGCCATACAAATATTTGTTCCGTGCTGGGATCGAACCCGCGCCACGCAGCGCAGCAGTCCAATCGCTCAGCCACTGTGCCAACAGTTCATATTATGGTTTGCTAAAGTGGCCATTTTAGACGCCCTGAACCAATTCACGTCATATACTGAATTTTATTCAAGATCTTGAAAATTCATGTGTGGAGAAATGACGAAAAAACAGATAATTTCTTCTTTTCTTTGTGTGTCAGTGTGTTCTTGTTGTTTTAATGGATTTTAATAATACAGGGTGTAAGCGAAGCCAAATCATCAAACTAAGTACCCCTACGCAAAAATTATTGCTGGGAAACGATATTTTTTTGTGGTGAAAAATCACATTGAATTAAAACATTGTATGGTTGCTTTGAATAGTAAACGGGTCGTAGAAGTAATTTAAGCAAAGTTATAACCTGAAAAACTAGTACTAAAAAACAGCTGTGATTTTTATTCAACTTTGATCCCCATTATCTCCGTAACTAGGGTGTGAATAAGTGCCTCATGGCTTCGTTAAGGGTACTTTTACACCCTTAATAGTTAATGAGAAAGCAATCTTGTCTATCTGTGTATTACCCTTTGTTAAAATGCTTCTTTGTCCATTGTTTAGATAATAAATTGAAACCGTCTATCACATTTCCCCCAGTCTAGTCCTACGCCTACAACCTTGACTATTTGTTAATAAACCTATAGCCACAGTGAATTGGGCAAGGTGTAGTTCTAAAATACCTAAACGTATCGGACTGGTTTAAGTCTCACAAGTTATTTATTACAGAGTACTGAGTGCATTGCAGTCATATCACAATTTGATTGTAGTTTATCGCTGATAGTGGTATATTCTGGTTCCTTTATACATATGTTGTTAAAATATTTGTAAAGGAGTTTGTAATTATATCTGCAGTCTGCTATCTTAAGTCCTATCGGTATTTTTTTAGTAGCGATGCAATTCGAAGCAGGTAGTAACTAGTGTAAGACACTTAAACTAACAAAACTATCCACAATAATGGTGCTTAACGAATCCATTCAGCCGCTCAAAGATGAACGGATTCATAAACCACTATAAACGGTGTAAAAGTACCCTTAACGCAAACAAAGGGCACTTGTTTCCCCCCACCACTGCGATATTTTTTTTGTTCTAGACCATATCTGGGAACCCCCTAGTTACGGAGATATTGGGGGTCTAAGTTCCAAATTTTGAACAGCTGTTTTTGTAAATACTAGTTTTTCAGGTTATAACTTTACTGAAATTACCTCCATTACCCTTTTACTAAACAATGCATCCACTGGCACAATGTTTTAAAAGTGCTACATTGAGTTTTACCGTAAAATGAGATTTTTGACCCCAAAAAAAAGTCTTTTCCCAGCAAAAATTTTTGCGTATGGGTAGTTTGATGTACAGAATGCTTGTTTGACGTATGTGTGAAGGGTTAATTTACACCCTGTATATCTGCAAAACCTATTCCTTTGCGCACACATCTCTATTCAAAACTGGTGCTTTATAGCTGAATCAGTTTAGTTTGTCCAATAAAATGTCGCATTACTAGATCTTGTTTTATTCACTAATTTCAAAAAGCGTCGCAACTTTAAGGCCCCTCGCCCAAGACGAGTTTTTGCAGCGATACTAAAGGCGCGTTAGTTTTGTGGGCGAGCGCAAACAGCTAGCGACCGCATCGCGATTGTGTCTATGCGAGCGCGCGACAGCATCGCTGTAAAAATCGTCTTGGGCGAGAAGCCTAAGGAAAAACCCATTTTGCTTAGGATAGCTGTGAAAGGGCTGATGATGTGTCTCCAAATAAAACGAACTTTAACGTTGTACACCATACATTACAGGCACAACGAGGATGGCTCCTACACATACGGGTACGAGGCCGCCGATGGATCGTTCAAGATCGAGACCAAGTCCCCCGCTGGAGAGGTCAAGGGCAAATACGGATACAAAGATGATACTGGCAAGGTAATTAAGATTCGAAACTCCAGAATTGTAGTCCTTCTTAATATGTTATAAATGTTATAAATGCGGACGTTTGTGAGGTTGTATGTTTATTTGTATTCTTTCACGCAAAGACTACTAAACGGAGATTTGGCACACAGATAATTTACATGGATTCACACATGGAATAATTTTACAGTTAGACAAAAACTGAACAAGTGCATGTCGGACTTGTACATGAAGTGTCCCGTACCATTTTAGTAGGTATAGAGAGATTTTCCATGTTATTTGAGCAACGTAGACTTCTTAAATCGGATAGACAGACACACGAGGAGGAGGAGATTCCATTTGAGGTACGGAACCCTTTTTTTTTTTTTTTTTTGGTGGGTGTAAAATCATCGAATAACCCCTCCCGCTCTTGGGCAGAGCGAAAGGGAGTGTCAGACTTCTACTGACTAAAAACCACCCATGTTCCTTCTTCGCCGTCGTATGTCGAGGCTGCGATAACCAGAGGACTACCCGCAGCCCCGACAGGAGGTACGGAACCCTACAATCTAGAATGAAATCAAAAATCAACTCGGCTTACTGCAGTCCACTGCTGGACGACAACTCCCTAGTTACTCCACTTAAACGTATTCGACGGCACGGTTGGCGCAGTGGCTCAAGCAATGGACTGCTGCGCTGCGTGTCGCGGGTTCAATACCCGCACGGAACAAAAAAAAATCTCTGGTTTCCGCATCTTGTCAGTCCTAGTAGCCAGGAATTTGGACCCAAGGTGGATGTATTAGTGACAACTGTCAAAAACGAAGAACTACGGAGACTTCAACCTTCATTAGATCTCTTTGATTACTTTGGACGATTCTTAAAAACAAATGTACATCAATTCCAGGTCCGAGTGATCGAGTACGGAGCCAACAAGTACGGCTTCCAGCCAGCCGGTGAAGGTATCACAGTGGCGCCCCCTACGTTGGTAGACGAGACAAAAGAGGAAAGGCAGAGACAAGAGAACAGGCAGCAGCCACAGGTAAGAAATATTGCGCTGTTCTAGAACAAGGCGATAAGGTGGCTCGTTGAATAAACTATTTTACGATGATTTTGCTAAGGAATCGTTTAGTAAGGATCAGTTTAGTAATCAATAGCGTAAGAGCTGCTAAAAGTTATCGGCTAAAAAGTTTTTCCCGCGGTTACTATATATTTGTTAGTTTTCTATGTTTTAGTTGTTCAACAACATAACATTATCAACACATAGCATTAACATAGTTTTTCTTCAATACGGAAGAACCATAAAAAAAATTCAAACTTCTCGAATCAGCACAAATTAATTACGTAGTTTTGTGTGAATGCTCCATTAAAATATAACCACATGATCAGAGTGACATCCATGTTATGACACCTCCCAAGATTCCCAAGTTTTTTATTAGTTCGATTAACTCATTTAGTAACTCTTCCCACAAACCCAACAGTCTCGCCGCAACCAATACCAGCCAGCATCCCAAGCCATAGACTACGACTACAACGACGAGCCTGCCCCCCAACCCGCCCCGCGCCCCGCCCCGCGCCCCGCCCCGCGCCCTCAGCAGCAGTACCGGCCCCAACCAGCCCCGCAGCAGCAGTACCGACCCCAACCACAACCACAACAGCAGTACAGAGCGCCTGAACCTTCGAGGCAGCAGTTTGGAGTTCCCTCGCCTACGCAAGCGCCTCAGTATAGGCCTGCGCCTCAACAGAGTCCTACTCCACCTAAGGTAATATATTAAAGTTTTTAGGACAAACTCGCCACACTATTCCCAAACCACTGTAAGTCTTGAAAGCCAGAATGAACAGTGGCTACCACCAGAAAAGCACCGAGACAATGAAGCTCGACTAAGTCTCAAATAAACAATTAATCTGTCTTAAATCTTGCAACGAAATTAATCAGGATATAATATAATAGCGGAGGAGTAAGAAAACCACAATCGGGATGTTTACCGACTTAAAAAATGAAATTCTAATTAGTCCGTCTGTTAGATTATCGAAAAATATCGGATACGCATTTTTTGTTTTATCAAATCAATAAAAAATTACGAAGATAAAACGCATCAAATATTTGAGTGGGGGTTGTGACGTCACTCACCGGTAAGAAATATCGTACTAATGTCTTAGAATATGACTACTACACTAGTTTACAAAGCACTGTATCGTCTTCCTTATTTGCTTAAGTGAAAAAAGAAAAAATACTTGCCCAATATTTTTTCGAAATCTATCTGACGGACTAATTAGATATTTTTTGTTCCCTTACTGAAAAACTTATCCTATTGAAAAATGCGTGTTCTTGGACAAAAATATAAATGGCGACATCTGTGCCGCTGTGTACAAACCACGCAAGTAAACTTCACCGCGGTGGTAGGACGCCAGAGGTAAGACTGGAAGCTGACCCCAACATAGTTGAGAAAAGGCTAGACATAAGATCATGATATTCTACACATCACAACAAACATAAAATAGCTTTTTACTGTTTACATATGAAATATTTTATTTTTGAGAAGTTTTTCCCGTACTTATAACAAAAAAAATATTTTTTTTAAATTTGTATCTTTCTGTCTGCTTGTTTTGGCTAATCTCCGAATTGGCTGGACGGATTTTGCCGAGATTTAGATAAGGAGACCTATATGGAGTAAATAAATAATATAGAATAGAGTCTTATAACATTTTTCACTAATATCTTCATTTCTCCACCAGCCCGCATTCTTCCCCGGCGCGGCCCCAGTGCCCGCACAGGACAACAACAACAACTACTTCAACCCAGAACCTCAGCGAAGGACCTTTCAACAGAAACCACAACAGCAGGCTTACAGACCTCAGTTCCCAGATTACAATAGCCCAGCTCAACACCAGCAGCAGTTCCCACAATCCGCAGCACAGAACCAATACGCCCCTCAACCTCCCCAGAGGAACCAACCATACTCCATGCTCGATGAACTCCTCAAAGAATATGGCTTACCGAAGAACGGAGCAGCTCCCCTACACGATATCTCATTTGGCTCCTACTAGGCTAAGAATAAATCTCAATGTCATTTTGTAAATATGTAGACTATTTTTTTATTAATTATTAAAAACAAACTTGTTTTGTTTTTTTTATCAATTCGTTTTGGTAAAAGAAAATATGGAATGTGTTGGTTTGTTGTTTAGTGACCTTGAAACCTACCAAAAAAGGCGGATTATTCAATGTTCGCAGTTCCGAGTACGACCACTAGACCCACGAGGCAGTCCTACGATTATTTAATTGTACTTTGTTATTTTAATGTGACATCTACCAATCCGCACTGGGCACGCGTGGTGGAGCCCATCCCTCTCCTAGAGAGGAGGCCTGAGTCCCTGTAGTGGGAACATTATAGACTGATGATGATGATGACTTCGTTATTTAGATCGACACGATTCACACCCGCTGCGTCTCGGCTTCACCCCGTTTTATTTAGCACATTTGTAGTTTCATGAGAAAGCACTCTTGAAAGCAGTCGATTGCTATCAATATGGTATTTCACTAAAAAAATCTAATTGGTCCGTCTGTTAGATTATCGAAAAATATTGGATACGTGTTTTCTGTTTTATCAAATTAATTAAAATTGACGAAAATAAAACGTGTCAAAGATCATGGGGCTTTTGAAGTCACTTTGTGGGTAAAAAAGTACTAACCTTGTGACGTCACCGACTTGACACGACTTTTCGAAGCACTGTATCGTCTTCATCTTTTGTGTAAGTGATAAAATAAAAAATACGTATCCATTATTTTTTGAAAATCTATCTGACGGACTAATTAAACTTTTTTGGAGAAATATCCTATTCAATACAAACAAACACACAAACTTTTCTCTTCTGGGACGGAGCTGACGCATTAATCCAGTCTTCACAAACACACACACATCACACACATCACATCACGTATACATCTGCAAAATATATTTCGGTAGGTAGACCCCTTAACCGTTTGTGGTTGTCCACGGACAGTCGTTCAATGTAATGAATGGTATTAAGCTGCATCTAGTTAGACTGGGAGCCGTCCCTAAAATAATATTAGGAAACGGGTAAGCAGATTATGCAGGCTCTTCTATGGACTGTTGCTTGCCAAAGGAGTATAAAGAATCTGCGTGTAAACTGTGATGTAAAAGTCAGATAGGATGGCGGTGACAGGAAATGCTTCTGCCTAAGGAAGGTACATAGAATCGTGATAGTCAAGTCACTCTTCCCTCGTGAGTTCGTGACGAAACCGGCATGTCTTAGAACCAAAAAAATCAAAAACATGTAACATCTACCATCCCACACTGGGCCTCATCTAAAGAGGTGGCCTGAGTCCCTGCAGTGGAAACAATATAGGCTGATAATGATGGTGATGAAGTCACCCTTCAATCAGTTTGAACTGAACTGTGCTGCATACCTGTGTATGTGCCAGGAACCTTTGGCCAACAAATATCTATGCAGCTTCCTCATCGATTGGAACATCATAAGTCAATGGAGAAACACATTACAATTTTTTATGACTCTTTTATTTTTTAGAAGGCATGTTAAAAATCGTTAAATTCATATGCATTTATGGGTCATACTCAGAAAAAGTGTACATTTTAAATTTGTAACTAAACTGATAGGTAACGATACTGATAATCTCCGTCACGAAACTGATGTCATAAGGTATAGTACACACGGATTGGGCGAATAAAACACGTGATTATATTTGGCTTATCAGTCTTATTTAGCTTAATAAAAAAAAAACTTCTACCCTCTTACTAATAAAAACGGAATAAAGTTATGCCAGGAATAACAAAGAAATAACCATACATTTTCCTATTGTTTAACTTGGAATTATTTTGTGTTTATTAGTAAGAGCGCTTCACGCTTTTTGAACTAATCTTTGGATATAAAAGAAGTGACAAGCTGCATATCTTAACTAATACAAGTCAATTTAATTATTTTATATTTTTTAGTGCGTAAGCGTGTGTTTTAGTTTTTTTTTAAACTACATTTTATTTTCTACTTTTTAGCCTAGTATATTCTTCATTTAGTTATTAAGTCTAAAGTCAACGAACTTATGAGTTGACCGGTTTAATAGTAGCCACTAAAGAGTTCAACTATCCACATCCTGGCTCTATCATCAGACGCTCAACACCAAGTGCAGTCTATTGGACTCGTCAAAACTAATCACATGAGCCCAAACGCGAGGGGTTTGCTAGTAGGCATTAAGAGTTCCACTTCTACTTCCTGGCTCCATCATCAGACACTCAACATCAAGTGCAATATATTGGATTTATCAAAACGAATCTTATGAGCCCAAACTCGAGGGGCTAACTAGTAGATACTTAAGAATTCCAGTGGCACCATCTTCAGACCCTCGTTACCAAGCCCAATCTATTGGACTCATCACAGCGAATCATATGAGCCCAAACTAGAAGGTTTCACTAGTAGTCTCTGAAGAGTTTCACCATACAACTCCTGACTCCATCATCAGATCAGCTCCAAGATACCAAATTATTGTATTGTCACCAGGCCCGGATAAATGTGCAAAATTTCGAATTAATCTGAAGATTTAAAGTGGGTAAAAATCGAGCTCAAAGATTCCATTACATACAAGCATACATACATACAGGGCCCCAAGTCTGCTATTTTTTAAAAATTCGTCATTCCAACACGATCCCATTGTTTCATACAATGGAGTGTCAGTGTTTGACCATGGGAAAGTCTTGACGCCATTATATTAGTAGATTACCAAACTTGTCAAGATCAAAAATTATGAAATCAATGATAGACCATTCTGACACTATTGTGAGAGCAGACTTGAGGCCCAGGTGAAGCTAATATAAGCGTGTTAAAAATGTATGAAATTGTGCGTGCGCGAACTTCCACCACTACAACATCTTTGTCCAACTTACGTGCCCGTAACTGTAGTTACGTACTTTTTGTTTATGTGAACTAAGCTTAACAATTTCTCAGTTTCGTAACGTAACGCATTATAACGAAAATGAGAACAAAATCTGAGAAATTATAACCTCTAAAAATATTTTTACGTAAACCATGTGTTTACCACGCAAGCACTGGGCGTAATCGTTAAGATAATACAAAAAAGAAGAAACCAACATAGTAAGTAAACAAAAAATATAATAACTTACCACAATAACAGTCGTTTAACACCCTGAGATATTTTTTGTAAATATGCACTTGATACAAGTCTTGACTTTTCGACTACGGCGAAAACATAGTGGCTGCCGTGACCGTGGTTTTGACGTGAGTAATAGTGTTGCCAGAATAGGAAAAATATTTATACCAATTTGAACAATTGCGTTTCAAATTTTATTGCGTGTTACTAACCCTGAATAACGAAACTTCATAATTTTGGGACAAAGTTAGTTTAATTAAAATAAATTCTTCTTTAGACGATTTACGAATAAAATTGGTCCTATTTAGTTACTTGATTCATCAAGAATAATATAGCTACAGTCAATGTGAAATAAAGCCATGAATATTCGTAACAATTCATCTCTGAAAATCTGTAATAGTCAATGGGACACTAAAAAAATGTATGATGATATTTGTAACAATGTTTTTAACACTCAAAAAATATAGTATTTTAATGAATATTAAAGTCAAAATACCAGAAAAATCTTCATATTAGTAGACTAACATAACAACAAGGGGAAAAAAAAGAAAACATGTCATAATATTAGATATTTACTTTAATGTGAAGTAGCGGGACAAGAAAAGATAACAAATGTACACTTTTTCTGAGTATGACCCTTATTTGTCCAAACATGGTACAATACATCAGTGACTAAGCGTCAATAATACAAAAAGGCAAGCCGAAGAAAAAAGTAGGGTTTTTTTTATTTGTTATTTAGTAACCCAAAAAATTTCGTCTGCGGCGCCTTATTGAATTTGAATTTTTGACCGTTGAGAAGTTCGTAATCCGTAAGAATAAAACTATATATACGTGCACATAATATTTGATTTAAGAAATA
The DNA here is from genome assembly GCA_932274075.1 of Diarsia rubi. Taxonomy (NCBI): domain Eukaryota; kingdom Metazoa; phylum Arthropoda; class Insecta; order Lepidoptera; family Noctuidae; genus Diarsia; species Diarsia rubi. The sequence continues at coordinate 1,187,244 of OW026416.1, read as the reverse complement.
TTTTCCTTCTCCTGACCGTTAAGGAGTTTTACTCTTCATCATCAGCTCATCATCATGAGTGATGACGGCCAGATGCGAATACTTGAATAACTTTATAAAAAACACGTAATACCTGCCTATAAAATTTGAGGGTTGACCTCGATTACCCTGATATCCCATCATCAAATCCTGACATGGGGATTATGGGACTACCTCGGTAGTCAATAATTTTAAAAATCTGTTCATAAATGACGGAGTTACAACGTTTCTCCCCTCTAATAATCGGCTTACTGAGTTCCCTACAAAATCGTGTTATGAGCCGCGATGTCACGTGGTTCAATTTCATACGAATTTAGTTCTGAATTCTGACATCCAAGCGCCGGGTTATTTAACGCTGGCTGCTTTCTTTGTCGACATGAAAAATGTTGTCATTTTTGTAATATTTTTAATTCAATACTGATACTGATACTGTTATCCTGTATCATCCCACTGCAGGGCAAAGGCCTCTCACCATGACTTCCAGTTATTTCGATCACTGGTCGTTGGTCTCGTCCAGATCTTCTTGCCATCTTCTAATTCGATGATGTATTCAATATTTTTACTAAAGTAGACACTACGTGACTGTAATTTCCCGAAGGGAAGCCGGTGGGAATCGAGTTATGGGCACGCTACGTAAGGCAATACATGGTTTTAAATTACATAAACGGTCTCATCACATTCTGCCACATGGCGCGTGCAAATATCAGGTAAGTACACATAATAAATTATTACAATACAAAACTGTCCGTGTGTAACCGTTGATCTCGGCTGTCATTTATAGATCTTTATCTGTCATTACACGTTGTAAGAAACCTGTAAGCCTGATTACCAGTTTATTTAAGGGTCATGGTGCCTAATAACTGAGTTGTGGAGGTCAGATAGGCAATTTCTCAATGTAAAATTCAGGTATTCAGCTGCATCCGGTTAAACTGAAATCGAATGAACTGGTAGACGATGATTACAAGGTATCCTAATGCACGTAGAATGAAAATGTGTGAGCACTTGTCACGAGTAGAAGAAGCTAAGTCACTCTTTATTTCTAACTAGCGGACGTCACGCGGTTTCACCCGCGTAATTCCCGTTTCCGTGGGAATGCAGGAATAAAAGTAGCCTATATCACCCGGGGATAGTGTAGCTTCCCAACGGTGATAGAATTTTTCAAAGTAGTTTTGGAGCCTTTTCGTTACAAACAAACAAACAAGTCATTCCTCTTTATAATATTTTTATCTTTCCTCTTTACACCTGTAATTCCCAACGGGTTTTACAGTGGTGTACTTAATAGTCCACCCACATTTCACCAGCTATATTTAAGTCCCACAAAATAGGGGGTAAACCTAAAGCCAACAACTGGGCACAAATCTATACTCTGCGGCAGCTACTGAAAAAAAATCTCATCTAAAAACCCAATAACACTTCTCCTGATCCGGGAATCGAACCCTCGAAGACCTCATGCCACAGCTCATGCTCAGCAGACGCGCTTCGAACACTTGGCCAACGACTCGTTTTATTTGAATAGCTCCTGAATATTGTGTAGAAGGAAGGTCTCCCACTAGGTGGACCGATGACCTGGTGAAGGTTGCGGGGACCCGCTGGATGCGAGACGCACAGGACCGGTCAATGTGGCGACACCTGGGGGAGGCCTATGTCCAGCAGTGGACGTCTTTTGATAAAATGATGATGGTGATAATAGTATCATGGACCAGTCGTAATTGTTGACCTTGAGCCACAAGGTATACCAGCTTCCCTATCGATTGAAACACCATAAGACAATGACGAAACACATTACATTATTGAATGTATCTTTGTGTCATTTCTTACTTCTTCACAAGTGGGACGTGGGACTTATTCCCACCATTCTATACGCATGGGAGCCTTGTGTGTATGTTCGTATGTGCGGCATATTTCTCAAGAACATTGCGCAATTTAAAACAGTCGTTATGCATTAGTTTAGAATGTTGTGTCTGGTTTTTAATATGTTTTAGATTGTTTAACGTTTTGTTTTCGAATACTTTATTATGTGTTCTAAAGGTTTTAGATAGTAATAATAATGTGTATTTTACTTTGTCATGTATTTCATGCAGTCCTAGGGATTTCTTGCAAGGAAAAATCACCTCTTCTTAACCTGTGACTTTGCCACGTAGAATGATGCTAGTGGTTAAGTAAAACATCAATTTGGATCAATCTTCAAGTTAAGCCGTGTTTGCTTAGGTGAGTCCGTGGATGGGTAACAACTCATTACAAACCAAGTTTCCTCCTTTGCCTCGAACGAAAAGTACATCAATAGAGTAGTTAACAAAAAAAATCTTTTTAGTCCGTCATATAGATTACCAAAAAATATTGGACACGTATTTTTTTCTTTTTTTACGTACAAAAAAAAAAAACAAAAAAAAATTAAAAAAAAAAAAAAAATGTCATACTTATGTGTTAGAGTATGAACTCTAAGACATAAGTATGACATTTTTTTGCGTCACACAACCCCCACTCAAATATCTGACGCGTTTTATCTTCGTAATTTTTTATTGTATTGATAAAACAAAAAATACGTAAGTATCCAATATTTTTCGATAATCTAGCAGACGGACTAATTAGAATCACATTTTTTAAAAGTCAGTAAACATCCCTATTTTATATCTATCACAGTCGTTTCAACCGGTCTTACCAAGGGGTATTTCATTACCTAGTATTAACTGGGTTGTGGAGGTCCGATAAGCAGTCGCTCTATGTAAAATACTAGTATTCGTCAGCCTCCGGTTGGACTGGTTGCCAATATAGTTAAGGAAAGGCTATGCAGATAATGATGATAAAAGATGGTCAGTGACGTGCTGGTGATGCATTTCTGGAGAGTCTGTATCGCCACCTCTCCCCCTAGCTAAAACACCAGGAATTGGCTGTAGATGGGAGATTTGGGCACTGTGTTAGAAAAGTTCTGATTCTGAATCTAATTTGAATAAATTATTTTGGTTTATGCCCGTATTACCTACTGAACTTCAGTCAGGACTCATTATTATTTAAAACTAGCTGTTGCCAGCGGCTTCACCCGCTACAACTCGTAAATTATCTCAAGGGAAGATAAAATCGGGATAAAAACTATCCTATGTATTAATCCAGGTTATAACCTATCTACATACCAAATTTCAACCAAATCGGTCCAGCCGTTTATGCGTGAAAGAGTAACAAACATCCACACATCCATTCTCACAAACTTTCACATTTATAATATTAGTAGGATAAATTTCAAACAATGAAATATCTTGAATCTACTCGTCTCAAACTTGAATACCTCTCCTCATCCTATAGAATCTAGTCCTGTCTTATCCTAGATTGGGGATTCGAGGCTAAACAGTAACAAAGTAAACTCAAACTATCGCCCTGAAATATACAACCGCATAATGTCGTTCTGCTCACCTAAAAAAATACATTATAGCTTAGTCATTTTTAAAATAACGTGCTCAAGCCGAATAATTTTTAGTTTTTAAGCAAATCAAGTTTAATCGGACTTCTGGATTCTTTGGGGAACCTAATTGTAACGTTTAGAAGTTTTGATGGGATAAGGTGATCTCGTACGTTACATATGAGAGCCATGATTTGGATGGGTGAGTTTCATTCGATTGTAGTTTGGTAGCAATTATTTACGAGGAAAACTTTGCCGATGAGATTTTAATTAGGCAGCAACAATCGCGAGAGTTTATAAGTAAGAGTTTCTTATTTTTTTTGGTCATTCAACCTTCGGGCTCATATCTTATTTTTGTCACGGAGCTTCTGACTTGCTTTATAATTTAAAAATACCATTTAGTAGAAGAATACAAGTTTTAGCATTTATAAAACAACCTTAATAATTGTATCTTCTAAATATTACTGCTCTTTTATAAAACAAAAAAACATATTTAATTCGGGTACCCTAACGATAGCATAAGTGCTAAACTTCACGCGCTCTTACTCTCTACAGTGTGTGATATTATCGTCTCAAAGTTAAGTCATCTTGAGGAAATGCGTTACTCAATGAGTTCTCATGCTTATGCAGTTTGGCTGTGGATGATAATTATCTTTGAATAGAACTACATACATCACGTGTGTTTATTTTTATTATGTTCTGCTGATGATGCATGCAATGCTTGATGGTTATGTAAAGGGTACAAGTTCAGGAAGTGGAGTTATTGTCATGAAAGTATATATATACATATATATTCGTTTGCTTAGAGCCTAATAACTGTTTTTGTAAATCTTTAAAAGAAAGCTCATGCAGTCGAACATATAACATTACGAGATAAAAGTTTACGTTTAAATAGCACTCGTACAGGAACCATGACCGTAAAGACATTTCTGCGGTCGATAAGAATCGTACGATAATATGTAACTACCATAAGCAACACTAACAAAACGTAAGATTTATATTTTAATAACGGGACAGTAGGCGGAGGGGAAATCTCGTGCAACTATAGGCAATCTATCCTAAACAGAGTGCAAGTACTTCCAAGCTCGCTTCGCTCGCTCTTATATCCCTTTCTTTTGCGATTGATAGACTTTTCTGTAAACCAATAAAGTTACTCGTTGTGTGAATTGACACTATCTGAGGTCAAGGGCAAAAGGTTCGAGATTATATGGAGCAGAAAACGCATCCCTGGAAAATAATTATCTGCAAAAAAAAATCCCGCCAACGCTCATAATCGTTATGTTGAGGTCAACCCAGAGACAGTTGTACAAGTGAGCATATGAGCAAAGGATTAGAAAATTAAGCAAGAGATAGTGCACTTTTTAGATGACCTTATCAATGGTGTTGTATGGTGTCTTGGCACTTTACTGCAAACACACCTGCTACCATAGTACCCATTCACCAAACCATGGGAAAAAGTAAACAAAAGTTTAATTACCATTCATTAATCTTAGAGCGAAACACTGTGTAGTATTTCAAGGTTTTTTCCCAAAATATTGCCTGCAGTGTGCAAACAATAGCCAACCTTCACGCCTGCGACTCTTAGCCAACAGAGGATAGGCAGGGACTTGGAAATTGTCGCAATGTAGGTAAGATTGTATGTAGATGTGTTAACACGGCTTCTAGAACGGTTTACAATCTGTGATGCTTGAATGCATCGCGATCTTTTTGATAAGAAAGCAGCGATCTAAAAGAAAAATGGCTTTATAAATTAGTTATAGGCTATATCTATTTGGGAAATTCCAATTCTAAGGATAAAAATTTTTTTTTTTTCTCCTGATGCACTTAAGACTTCTCTACCTAAATAAAACTACGTATTTCTGCAAAGGCCGATAGTACAAATGTAATATCTGTCATTAAGAAATAGAGGTTGTTAGAGAAATAAAGTGAAAAATAGCTGTTACATACATAAGTGCAATACTTTTACCGTTAAAATGTATAGAACAGCTGCATTCGTTTATTAATTGATGAAAAATGTCTACTCTTTTGAACTCTAGAATCATGTACGGAATTCATGGTAAAAGGGTTGTGCGATATCCCTTCATCTAGTAACCTGTTCAGCTGATGTTGTAATAAGACAATGATTAATGACATTTTATTTATTTAATAAATTTTGTTATTGTCAATAGTGATATTTTATTTATCTTAATGTTTTATGAAACTAGGTACCTAAATTACGAGTACGTACTAGGTGTTATAATTTAATTTTAAGGTGCATGCTGAATCTAGTAAGCGAAATATGTGAAACCTTTTATTTTTAAGACCATATTGATGCACCATATTTTATGCAAATAAAGAATCTTGAATGATACTGTTAAGTTTGAGCAAGGGTACGTTAATGCGTCCCTCATGTATTTCTTTTGTTTAATCATACTATGGAACTTTATGGAAGCGTAACTAATTCGGAGTATTTATCATATGCGTACGGCGGAAGTTGCAATGTTATGGTACTAGTATGTCGTATTATTACACTGTCTTTCATGGTTGGGGGACACGTCCCGTTGTTTGGAATAACGGTTTTCTGGGTATGTAGTAATTTGATATGGCTTCTAGAAACGACTTTGATTGGCTATGTTATATTATGGCAATTTGCGATATTTTTTTCACCTTTGCCATGCGGCGATACAACTTAATTACAGTCCATTTAGAGGTTCTAACTAAAAAGATTTGAAATCAAACAGCAAAACTAATTTTTTAAATCGTTTCATTACCACAAAATTCACATAAAAAAGTACTATTTACATTACATGAGTATTTCTATTAAAAAACATTTAAAAATAAATATTTACCTCAGTGCCTCTGGCGCTTGTCATCCATGGAGCCTTCCTCACCCAGGATCTGGATGTTCCTCACTGGTTTCCTGGGGGGAGCGGCCGTGGTCAGCTCTGTAGGGGGCGCCACCGTAGGCATGAAGTCCGGACTGATGGCCAGAATCAGCATCTTCAACAACAAAGCCTCTCTTATTTCTGGTGGGAGGAACTCCGGCATCTCCTCGATATGATTTGAGGAGGAGCCAGCTGTATCATACGGCCGAGGATACAACCTCCTCCGGGGAATATACCGCTGACTTTCATACTGGTTCTCATAACCCTGGTTCTGATACTCCTGCCTGTACTGGTCGTATCTGTAATCGTAGCGATCATCATCTTGGTACCGCTGCTGGTAGCGGTAATCGTTCTCCGGACGATACAAGGACGGTCCAGGCATCATCTGATCCATCAACACTTGCAACTTATTCTGCCGTAATATCAGAATGTGAAGCAAGCGGCGCAAGTCTCTGGTACTCACAGGGGCAGCGATGGAGGTCATCTCCTCCACGGGGTCGTATCTGGGCTGGAAGAGCGCTGGTCTCTGGTAGGGGTTCTGGTTCACGAAACGTCCTTGGTAACCTTGCAGTGGCACTCCTCTGTCGTCTACAGGAATTGGTATGATTCTCGTCACTGGTCTCACGTCATAAGGTTGTTGTGTCACTTCAGCGGTTGGTTGAGGTCTTTGAGAATGCTGTGAGGTCTCCTTCACATATTGAGGCTCCAATAATTTGTTCTGGAATTCGTATTGGACAAAGGGCCGCGTGTTTCCAATAGGCACCGCTGAGCCAGGGTTGTCTCTTAAGTATTCTCGAGTGCGGAAGTGTATAGCTGCTGGTGGTCTCCGGTAAATAGGCTGCTGGTGATCATACTCTTGGTCTTCGTGATGTCTTTGAGGTTGAATATGAACTACTGGCACTGCGTTCGTGGTTAATACGTGGTCTTGATCAAAAACGCGACCCGTGCTGGCTTCGATTGTGGTCTCTTGTTCCTGGATAGGCACATCTTGGTATTGTTGATGGATCTTCTGTCTAGCAGCCACTAAAGAGTGTATAGGCACTAGTCTAGGTCGAGGAGTGGTGGTTGTGAATAAAGGTCGAACAATTCCCATAGAAAGATGGCTTCCATAAACATCGGTAGAATCATCCCCCACAGATTGTTGCAAGCTGATCATGCGAGGGTTCGGACTGGTTCCACTTAACTCGCGACGAATAGTATTAGCTTTATTTGGATCACTTTCTTGTGTTTTCTCAGTAACACGTTCATACACAGGCTTCAGAGTCGCGGGAATCTTCGTAGTCGTTTGTCTTGTTATCAAGTCATCTTTCACAGTCGCCGACATCGGTTTTAAGATCTGTGTCCGCGTTTTCATATCGTCAACTTTTGGTTTATACAGACTTAGAATGTTTGTTGTTGTTTCTTCAACCTTTTGAGTATCTGTTGTGGTTTCCACATACGGAGTTCTCGTTGAACTGGCATGAGCTCGTCTTCTCGGTATTGCTTGAATCACTGTCCCTCGCGTGGTATACGATCCTCTCGTGGGATAAACAACGGTAGGCAAAGGTCTTCTGGTAGTCGATGACACTGTCTTATTCACCCTCACTATCATAGTCGGAGTACTTGGCGTCGTACTGGTCGTAACCGGGACCGCTGCCGGTGTACTATCACTCGAAGATGTATATGTCACACGTTTGATCTCGCCGGTCTGGTCTATGTAGCCAAAAGTGCCCTTCACATTACCTAGGACATCCTTATTTTCGATCTTGAAAGTTCCATCGTCGGCTTCATAACCAATGGTGTACGAACCATCATCGTTCAACCGTCGGATTTGTTTCACGATTTGAACTTTTTTCGGGTCAGCTGTCTCACTGGCTTTGAGGATCTCTTTGGTGGAGTTGGTAGGCGCCTCTGTGGTCGCATGGTCGGTGGAGTTGGTCGCAGCTGCTGTTGTGATACACGCTATGATGATGAGGACGATCATCTCGTCAGGCGGGTTGTCGGCATGTCGACGGTACGGCGGCGCCGCGCCCGCGGCTCCCCTATATAAAAATATCGCCCCACTCTCAAAGCCACCGTGCGAATATTGCGCAAGCGCCACTATTGTTGTCATTTCATTATCTGAAACGGAAAATCTTTTTCTCTTTGGCTACACTTGTGCCGTAAGCTCCCAATTGTTTAATTGTCCAAATAGTTTTGTTAAATTGTTGTATGTGGACAGATTCGCTTTTTAGGGCGTTATAGATTTCGATACTAGTGCTATTTTAATTGTTCGATTGTCTGTGTGTATGGTATGGGTGGTTGGAAGCAGTCTGTTTGTATGTCTGCTCCCACGGTAGTCAAAGTCAAATTCGTAATAACCACTTGCGGTTTTTAGGTCATGCCAATGTTAATTACTACCATATCTGCGGAACGTGTGTATCAACATTAAATAACTTCATAGTTGCATCTGTTCTCTTGGATTGCAAAAAATAATCTATGTATGTTCAAGGTTGTCTGACACTAGAATGTTTCTATCTACATACCTTTTTCTCTTCTTCGTCATTCCATTCTATTGTTAATGTCTTCTTGAGTCGTCCATTATCTTCATTTATATTATGGGCTACTACAGTAGCCAATGGCCTCTGAAACCCCCTTGTAACGCGATTCAATTCATTCACCTTGCTTATCAAACTGGCAGATGATTTATATCAGTGTTCTCACGGGCAATATAAACGTTTGTTCATTTGTCTTTGTTATTTATTGCGAGTATATCACTTCATTAGTGTAGTGGCTGTAACTTGAACTGTGCATCGTTGCTGGGGTGATGCGATTTCCACTCAAACAAAGTCAGGGCTTCATTTACTATCCCTATCACATTCAGGGGAGTATCGAATGAAGACGAGCATATATTATGTGATCGCAAGTGTCTACTCTACACTTTTATATTCAGAGATGGTGGTTTAAACTTACGTTTAAACTTTATAAATGTGTGTCATAACATGGCATAGCTATCAGTACTTTAATTTAAGCAATTTTAATGAATAAACGTCTATAATTATGATTGCTACCGAAAACACAAAATTTTGAATACGGATATGACTCGTTTATTACAACGCATTGTTTGCAGGGTCTAACGACATTGCGTCTAAAAACTTATTAGGAGAAAACCAATCAGCTTCTAACTCTGCAAAATTACACCAAAACTCTAAATCTCCGTTATTAGACACAACAAAATTAGAGCTCCATAATGAAAACTAAAGCACACAGATCATTATAAAAACATCAATAAGTTATTAAGCACGTAATAAATCTTCGTATATACTAGTAAACAATGACGATTGTGGCTTACATGTGATTGTGTCCACAAACGAGGGGTTCTCACGGAATGGTTGCAGATATACCTCTAGTGAAGGGTCTTAAATATGAATTTGTTAATTTCGTTTCGGCTTTGTACGGTGAAAACCGCGAGGACGTTGAAATTTCAGAATTTGTACATACATAGATACAAAGTTATGTATAATACGCCTTTAATTAATGGGAGCAGGCAGAAACATAACGCTACCAAAAGGACCTGATACAATCTATAATATACTTCTTTTGCTTTATCCAACTTCATATAAGCACACTGGTGATGGTGACCTTTGAACATACATAATATCTGAAAATGAATCATTTGTTTTTCTCTTTGATTAGTAAAGCGGGCTAAAGTTGTAGTGTCGTTGACTTGTGCAAACTAAATCGACAAGTTATGGTATGGATGACCAGCTTTCATGAACACTATCATTCCACCTAAAATTCCAATGAGTTTACGTTTCCAAAGTGTCCAAAAACCTGCTCATCTGAAGGCAATAGGTCATCAATCCTCATGACGTGCTTGACTGAGCCCAACTCGTTTTACATAATACTCGTAGTATAGGAACTAAACCCCTAATAAACGCAATCGCACCTTTTCCACCTTAATTTTCCAAACAGATACGGGGGTCGTAAACTTAACATCTCCTGGTAGGGGAGGCTACCAATCACCGACAGTGATTACACGTAAATCCTCGGTATACCTAATCCTCGGACACGTATCTTTGAAAAACTAGTTAAAAAACAAAAAACCCGACTGAAAATACTGAAAAGCGAAGATCAAACATCTTTTAAATTAAACAAAACTTGGAAGCAGGCGGGGTTCATTTGAATATGAAATTATGAAATGAAAATAGAATGGACCCCACCTGCTTTTTTTTATTTCCAATTCAAATCCAAATTTCCTTTTGTGTTTGTTCTATCGTTGGTCGCGTAAAATTATTCGCAGATGATTTTTTTTTTTTCAAATCCGCGATATGGTCCCCAAAATTCTCTAATTGTTTCTTAATTTTAATGTAACCAGTGACATCAAGACAAATCTAACAACGTATATTTTATTCAAATCCCTTCATCCGTTTAGGAGTTATGAGGGAACATAGAAACAGATATACATACATACCTACACGAAAAACACATAACGGGTAAAAATAATTGTCAGACTGTAAAAATATGTATAAGTACAAACATGTTAAAAATAACCTGCTGCCTTACATCTGCCGAATGGGGGATCTCTACTCGTGTTCAGCGAACAACTGGAATGGTGTTCTGCTTCACCGCTGATTAAGACGCCTGCCGAGTATGGGACCATTCTGCCCATACCAAACTGGTGGACGGTGGATACAGCTCTAAATGAGACGTGTGGGAATTGCGCCTCCTAAAGTTTCTAGTATCTACTAAAGCCAACCGCATTGAAAGGACGAAGCTACAAGCTGACGCATAAAAGCTGCAAAGCCATAAAAGATTTCTTGGAGGCATTTCCCCAAATAGTCCAACTAATAGCAACGCCTCAACAGCTGATGTGGCTTCTGGTGGGAACGCCGCCCGATGGCTCCTTCGAACTGTGTGCGAGCCTTTTTGGGCTCACGTTGCCGTGACGGACTTGAAAATATCTAAATAGACTCCGAACCCAAGTCAGTCGTATTACAGACCATCTCTACTGATTGGGGTTTCACATAACACAAATCCCAAGGGTATATGTGGCGTGTCTCCACAAACAATAGAGCGAAGCCCGCGTAGCTGAATTTTGGGTCAAACTTATTTAAGCGTTTTTGTCATCGACATGCCAAGAGCAATTACCCATCGACACGCCAAGAACAATTGATTATAAATTATTATCCATCAATTTCAAAGGAAGAAAAATATTTATGTATTTTCAAAACATTACATACAGTCGAAAAACTTATACTAGCACTAGAGATCCAACCTTCTTATCCAGTATCAGGACTATGTTGACAGCCAAGAGTCTGCTTACTCAATAGCAACTAGAACTTCAACATCATCATTAGCCTATAATGTTCCCACTGCAGGGACTCAGGCGTGCTCTCTAGGAGAGGGATAGACTATATATCCACCACGCGGGCCCAGTGCGATTTGGTAGAATATGACACATTTCTTCGATTTTTTAGGGTTCCGTAGTCAACAAGGAACCTTCATCGTTTCACCATGTCCGTCTGTCTGTCTGTCCGTCCGCCCGTCCGTCCGCACTATTGCTCAAATAGTCTCAGTACTAGAAAGCTGTTATTTGGCTGAGTTATATATAGCTGAGTTACGCCGACAAAGTGGCAAAATAAAATCTTGAAATATATATTTTTTTAGGGTATCTCCAGTACACATAAAAGTAGGGATGTTTTTTTTCTTCCGAAGCCCATTGAGTGGGTCCGTTGTTTAGGTATTTGAAAAATATTGTGAGTTTGATCAAACACTTTTTAAAGTGTGGCTTCCTGAACCATTTATACGGCATGTGAAAAAAATCATGGTAGTAGCACATATAACGAAAATTAAAGGATAACTATCACAGCTAAGTAGGCTTTACAAGTTTACGAGTAATAGTCGACCAACTGATAGCATGTAGTACTTGAATAAAATAACACAGGTGGTTGCACAGGTCTTTAAACTGCAAATGTAAGTTTGTTTTATTTTTTACAATAAAAATCATCGTTCGGAGGCAGGTAGGCAGGGTGGTTAAACAGTTTAGTAAGTTCACATGTTTTGATGGGCAACTACGGAACCCTACTTTGTGCGTGGTACGACATGCACTTGGCCGGTTTGCTAGTTCTAAAACATGCCGGTTTCCTCACGATGTTTTTCCGTTATTTACATAGAACGTGAAAAAAATCAGCGCCCTCTGATGTCGTTAGTGAGAACTACTTCGAATTGAAAGTAACTGTCTTCATCTAGTAGTTCAACGATAATACGGCGTCTATTGAACGTGCTGTGGTAGTTACAAGAGTTTCAATGGTTTAATGAGAGAGGGCGCTTAGGTTATATCGATCTAAATGCCAATGTAGCGAAGAAGGAATGTTTGTTATGCTGCAAAGTTACAGTTTTAATCCAGTCCAGTATGATACTTCGAGCCCTCTTTTGGTTGGGTTAACGTGGGAAAGGTACTAACCCGTACTGGACCCGTGTGGTGGGTTATAGCCCATTCCCTCTCACAGAGAGGAGGCCTATGTCCCAGCCGTGGGAACATTATAGGAGGAAGTAGAAAACAAGAAAAATCGTCGTTAATATAAGTAAAATTATTATATAGTACAGCCGTAGTCGCATGCCACTTACACCTGATGATCCTTCATGGCGTTCTCATTGATACAGAATTCAGCTGCTAAAGGTGCCATGCGACTACCACTGTACTATAAAGAAGAGATGTCAGCAACATGGGAGGGGCCCGAAAGGGCCGACGCCTGTCGGGGCCGCGGGTAGTCCAACGGTTATCGCAGCCTCGACATAGAGGGCGAAGAAGGAACATGGGTGGTTTTTAGTCAGTAGAAGTCTGACACTCCCTTTCGCTCTGCCCAAGAGCGGGAGGGGTTATTCGATGATTTTACACCCACCAAAAAAAAAAAAAAAAAGGATGTAAATAAACCCTTCACACATACGTCAACCAAGCATTCTGTACATCAAACTAAGTACCCCTACGCAATTTTTTTTGCTAGGAAACGACTTTTTTTTTTCAAAAATCTTATTTCACGGTAAAACTCAATGTAGCAGTGGATGCTTGAATAGTTAAAAGGTCATAGAGATAATTTAAGTAAAGTTATAACCTGCAAAACTAGTATTTACAAAAACAGCTGTGCAAAATTTGGAACTTTGACACCCAATATCTCCGTAACTAGGGGGTTCCCAGGTATGGTCTAGAACAAAAAAATGGTCGATTTTTCTTGTTTTCTACTTTTAAGACCGCGATATTATTCGTAGTCGGGTTTTAGTTTTTAAACTTATTTTTTTAATTGCTTATCGTGTTCTTGTGTCTAGTAACAATAGCATCTGTCCTAAAATGTACCAGAATTTGTTTCGTCCAAAATCAAAATAAAGAAATTTGCACTTTGATTATGTCGAAGTTTACACCCGCCCTGACTTCTTAGTATTTTAGATGAGAAGAAGAAGTGGTCGAACGAATCCCCCAGCAAAACATCTGTCTATTAGGTAACTTGGAAGAACCAGATTCCCTTTCTTTACCTGGTTTGTGTCATCTTTTTACCTGATCATTAGCTTTTCTTTGTGCCTGCATGTTGCGTCAACTTTCAACAGGAAAATACTTTCACAAGGTTTTCGGTCTTCTTTTTCATCTTCGTTTCCTCAGAACAACATCATATTTTATTGTATTAAGCTTCTTCTACTTATATAGAGTGTATGTAGCCACCTGCACTGCTCTAAAATTTGCTTCTAGTAAGTTCTGAAAGGTGCAAGTGGTTGTGCATATGCGCCACCCCCTATCCTGCCCATCCTGGGCAGGATAGGGGGTGGCGCATATCTTGCAGAAGGGGCTCCACACTGGCTGTTGGTTTGGGATGGATCGAGGATACCCGATTTAGCTAGATTATATCTACAGCGGCCAACCTGGGATCGCAGTCGGTTAAGAGATAGGAAACTGCACCTCGTTTTCGGGTGGCAGGTGTTCTTCCGGGTTGATGAAATCAAAGCTAAAGAGCCTAAACGTGAGAAGAGCTCGTCTCTAAATTATAACGGCCGCTCGGAGCAATCTTCAAATAAAGCCGCGTTTGAATAGGTTGGTCTGTAGATGGGAAAGCACGTAAAGCCGTTGGTCCCGGCGCGGCGGTCATTTGTAGTTGTGACCCGAACATCTGGCAACGATTGAATAATTACCGTATTACTAGTACTAACTGAGTTGTGGACGTCAAATAGTCAGTGGCTCTATGTGAAGTACTGGTATTCAGTTGCAATCGCTAAGACTGGAAGCTGACCCCAACATGGTTGAAAAAAATTCTAGCCAGATGAATGACGAAAAATTTCGCCATTTTTACATAGTCGTCGGTAGAGGCGCACGGTCTCTAGGTGGCCTGTTTTGGGGCTCAGAATATGGCAGGATACAAGTTGCAGCATAGCTTTTTGTTAGCAGTTCAACCTAGGAGGTTGTCGACTTCTTAACCGAACTATCCAGTGGTGCCTTGAGTGTAAGGCCTCCAGCCAGGGTAATGTTACTTTGTACAAGAATCTAGGTGGATCGCAAAAGATAATTCAACAACTCTTTCACTATTAGAGACACAATAAGGCAACATAGTTTAGCTGTTACTCGTACAGCAACTGATTCCTATTTAGTCATCATCAATACTCGCGTAAATACCACTGTTATGTTTCAAACACCATACCAACCATACGTAACCGCCACGTCATAATAATTAACTTAAATGGAAAAGTATTTCTAAGAAATATGAAAGTCAAACTCATTTGACTATTATCGTTGGTTTCTCCAATAAAAATGCGGAAACTCGGTGCGCAGGCGCAGACAACTAGTCAATTATGAGCGACTTAATTATTGACTTGTAAGTCTTCTGGTAAAGTAGGTACTTACTGTGGTGATCTGGTTATATAAGGTGAGTGTTGACTGTTGACGAGAAGGTAGGTAGTGTAGGTACTTATATAGTCATGATTGATATTGGTTTTATGACGTTTGCGGCACTTTTGTTTTTAAAAACCTTACCCTACACTAGGAAATTCCCTAGTAGCAAAGGTGCAAACATTTAAAGTCACATACACAAACCGCCAGACCCGGAACAACTATTATGTAGGCCATACAAATATTTTTTTCATGCAGGGCACCCGTGACACGCAGCGCAGAAGTCGATCGGTCAACCACTACGCCAACCGTGCCGACAACTTAAATTTTATTTGTAGTTTATTCTGTACCTTTCTTGAACCGTTGATTTTTGTATCAATGAAAACTTAAGATTGTTTCGCTGTGAACGTGAATTAGTAGGTGTGTATGGTTTATTAGTTTTTTTTTCAGTTGTGATCTGATTCATTAGCTTTTACATTTTTTAGCAGAGTCATCAGAGTAAACTAACTGTTTGACATCTGGATCGTATTTTGTGTGTGTAATTCTAGAGATCACTAAATGTAAAAATTGGCTGAAATTGTCTGCCACTCATATTTTTTAGCTTAAGATTCGGTCCATGAGTAAATCTGATGCAGTAATAGCTGTAACCGTTTCGTGCGCTTCGCATTGTTTTTTACTTGTTTTACGAAACCTTCACCTTCACTGTTCGCTTCAGCGAACAGCTCATTGTTAAGTAATCAAAATAACAACAATAGCATTAAGATAACAAACAAATAAACACACAATGTTATAAAAAATATAATTTATTATTAAAACAAAAATGTTACAAATGATCATTTGTAAGTTTTTACAATAACGCGCGTCGGGGACTGTCACGCACGAAAGTCATTCCATACGTTACAATATTTATTTTATACTTAAAACACTATTTCCTAGAATTACATTAAGGTACTGATTAGACACAGCGTATTATGTACACGGAGACGACCACTGTCCGTCCATAAACACTAGATATAAAACATACACACTTTCGCACTCGATTATACTATTCGACCAATCGGAGACTTGTACATTGCTTATGGCCTTACAGGGAGACTGTGCTGACTGGTCGATAGCGATTAACTAGCTCAGCTAACTTTAGCTCTACAGACTAAAACTGGATGCCGTGCCCTCTGAGGAAGGCGTCGATCTGTCCGGACGAGGCAGACTCTCCGCGAGGCGCCACGTAGTAGAACTGCGGGCCGCCTTCCTGCGCTTGCGACGACACCTGTAACCTCTGTGCCTGCTCCCTCGCTGCTGCGCGATCTCTCTGCAGTTGGCTCTGTTGCAGCTGTTGCTGTTGAGCGAACAGCTGTTGCGAGTTCTGGAACTGGTTTTCAGACTGCTGTCTCTGGTACACTTGTTGTGTGTTCTGCAGCTGGTGTCTGTACAGAGGCCCACTGGAGGCTGGAGAGGAAGGCACGGACGGGAGCTGAGGAGATGGCACAAACGGCCTCGGCTGTTGCTGTTGAGTCGTGACGTAGGGCTGCAGTCTCTGGTTCAAGTTCAGCGCTCCTTTGGTTTGAGGCAAGCTCTGGTACAGTTGGGTGTCGTAGGAGCCACTTGATGGATCGTAGACCAGCTCAGTAGAGTACAGAGGGTTGCCACTCGGGGCGGGTTGGGCCAGTGATGTGGCCTTCGTGGGGTTAGCACCAGCAGACGTCGTCGATTGTAATTGCGGTTGATGTTGTTGTTGGTTCTCACGGTGGAACTTGGCGAACTCAGCAGCAAAGTCGATTTGACCAGGTCTGGACGGGCTAGCGGTGGTGAGTACAGCGGGAGCGGGAGAAGGCGAATAGTTCGGCTGAGGACTGTACTGAATCTGAGGTTTAGCGGTCACTTGGACAAGCTGTGGCCTGAAGGTAGTCGCTGGGGGCAGAGTCCTGGGCGAAGTCACTTGCAGGGGGCGGGGAGTAATTGCAATAGGCTGAGCTTGGTAAGCAGGCCTCCTTGAGGGCTGTGGACGTTGGACTACTCTCTGTCTGATATGCTGCAGAGGCTCGTCTTCAATTTCATCTTCGTCAGCATCACGGAAGTCGTTCTGGAAGAAGGTCGTAGGG
This sequence comes from Diarsia rubi, assembly GCA_932274075.1. Classification (NCBI taxonomy): domain Eukaryota; kingdom Metazoa; phylum Arthropoda; class Insecta; order Lepidoptera; family Noctuidae; genus Diarsia; species Diarsia rubi. The sequence goes on along the minus strand of OW026416.1, from coordinate 1,170,045 downwards.
GGTCGTGTGGTCGTGGGGCGGGGAGCCGCTACTGGTCGTCTGGGGTAGTTAGGCTCGGGGTCATCCCTTTCTGCGGAGTTGGGGGCAGAGGGTTCATCATCTTCTTCTTCGTTGGGCTTGTTGGGATCGCAGGGGTTGCCAGAGACGTAGGTGAACTCTCGCTTGTTGCCGTCGGGGTCAACGTACCCATACTTGCCGCGGACGACGCAGTCGGTGCCTCGTGTCTCCTCCTTGAAGGAACCGTCGGCTGCCTCGTATCCGAATGTGAAACTACCGTCGTCATTGACCTGGAAGATGGAAAATTCTGTTTTAGTAACAGTACCAAAACGACATACTTTTTGAACTTAAGTTTTTACGCATATTTTGTTTTGCATGTCCATCTTCATCATAAATCATGATGTCTATATCCCCAACGTATCCGGCACCTGGTGTATACATATATTATTTCGGCAGCTATGTTTAAGTCCCGTATAATGGGGCATGAACATATTATTGCAAGTAACAGCATTGTTTTTCCTCACTAAGCAAAGGTTTCTTCACAGTTCTTAAATCGCACAAATGTTAGATTGTTGTTATTAAAACCTCTTCCATACCTTGTTGTAGTTCCTGATGGTCTGCACGGGCGGTTGTTTGGGTCCCTCCTGCTGTTGCTGCTGGGGCTTCAGCCTGGCGGGCTGGCGCTGCAGAGCCCTGGGCTCATACTCATCATCCAGGCGGTCTGACGCACGGTATAGACCGTCGTACGAATCCGCTGCTACTAGCACCACCTGAAAATAGTTAGAGGTTGGTTGAGTGAGAAGGGAGTTTTGAAGAAATGTTTTGTGAGTAAACGATCTCGTCTGTTGACCTATTTCACATTTAGAGTGAGTTGCCAATTCCGTATTATTTTACGTTCCTTGTGGAATGTGAAACTTTTCATAGGTTTTCCATAATTTCCAGGCTATATAGTTCTGGTAATTCCCTAAATTGCTAGGTATTCAAGAAGATCTTCAAGATCATTAATCGACTTAAAAAGACGAGGTTCTCAATTCGATTGGTGTTTTTTAACATTTAGGGTCAGTTGCTGAAACGTATTGTACGTTCCTTGCGGGTCGAGCACAAACGTTAGAAGCGAAGCTTTTATAGGTTTTTCCAGAAGTTCGTTTTCTGTGATATTCTAAAATGTTGGGTATTTTAATCGATCACGAATGCGGTTACTGTGTGATTCTGCATTGCAGAAGGAGACCGATCGACCTTCCTTTAACGAGCCAATCAAATCATGTTAGTCTATTGCAGTCTAGTTAGTTTATTGGTCAAATGCCTCTTCCATACTTAAATGAACAGGTCCAAAACTAATCAATAATATCTCGAAAAACAAGTTATTTTCAAGATAAATTCGGTTGTTTATTGGCATCTAAGGCTGTAGTTTACTTCATATTCTTCTTAAGAAGGGTAATCTTACCTGATCTCCAGCGGCGCGATTCTGAGCCTGCGGTTCGTAGTCATATTCATCCTGGATGGGCTGCTGCAGCCTCGGCCTGGGACGGGCGCCTGCTGCCAGGCCCACGGTTAGAAGTACACACAGCACCTGGAAAGAAGAGGGGGTCGGTTAGATTGATTGAGTTATAGTATCGTTGGAAAGGAAGAATTTGGCCTAATAGTGAATGAGTGAGTGAATGGTGATATGAATAGTTGAGATTGTGTTTATTTTATATGTCTTCTATGTAACGATTTGTCTTAATCAAACATATGGAATTTTTCATTATCAAAAATTACGAAATTCCATAAAATCTGTAATTGTCAGATTGGAACATTTTTGGGAGGATTTCATAAAAACCGTATCAGAATGATCGAGCATTATTATCAAAAGTAGTTGTTTAGGTAAGTAGAGAATTCTAGGAAAAGCAACTAAAATGTACTAGATACTTGATTTGGTCTATAAGTTTTGTTCTTTAACATCAGGTAGATGATCTACCTTATCCTACGCTCATCATAAGCTTCAAATATAATTAAATAGAAAAGCAAACATAATCAATCAAAGTTTACCAAACACAAAAGGTAGCAATATGCAAATATATATTTATATTTTTAGTCATCTTCCTACATCATTCCAAACAGAGCAACGACATTTACACACACATAGTCGCAAGGCCGCTCTCATACAATCCATCTCCAAAGTTTCGACACCAACTAAACCGAAAACAAAACTAATGTGTGTGTATTTTGTTCTAGACTGTACGAGCGAGTGACTAATCGCGTGAATGTTGTGTGAGAATTAATTAACATTGAGCAACTTTAATGATTGTAGCTTTCGTTCTAGTGTGTTTATATGACAGAATTATAATAAAGAAGTTACTCATTTAGCGTATTACTTTATATTTTTCAACGTGGAAGCCCTAGCCTTATAACATTTTGAATTTTGATACGTTCCTCATCTCTTTGCAAGCTGAATGGGAGGGGGAATTCACCAGGGTGGGTTGACGGATGTCTCTATCGTCATCATCATCATCATCATCATCATCATCATCATCACCTCGCTTTTTCCCAACTATGTTGGAGTCGGCTTCCAGCCTAACGGGATATAGCTGAATATTCCACATGGAGCGAGTGCCTGAACTCCAGAACCCAGTTGGTACTGTATGATATGATACCGCTAGGTAGGTGCCGGTTTCCTCACGATTTTAACCTTTCGTGAGTCGGAACGTAAATCAGATAGATTCGACATACGATGAGTTAATCAGTCCTAAAACTATTCGAAAAAACAGTTTGAGTAACGTAAAAGTTAATAACTTCCACTCAACCATAAATCCGTATTGCTGAAAAATACCTAAAAATGTATTGCAACCATTTGCTCTTTTGAAACCAAATATTTGTTTAACGCTGTTATTTGCGGAACGAATGATTTTATGATAGAAGTTTCTAGTTTGTTTTAGTCTAAGTCCGATTTGCGTAAAATATTTTGAAACGAAACAGACAGAGGTCGACTGTTTTTGAAACATAATCTTAAAGCGTGAAATTCGGTAGACGGAGTCAATTCTTAGTCATCATCATCTGGCTAGCCATTCCCTAAACATATTGGGGGGTCGAATCCCAGTCCAACTAAATGTAGCTACCTTCAGAATTCAGTTAATGAAACCACACCCCTTGGTAAGTCTGATTGTTAAACTTTCGGGTTTCTGCGTGACTATCTGGCACTGGGGGTCTCAATATTTACTGACTTCCATCGATCGGTTGTCTATTTATATTAAGCTATCATATAATATCATAGAATAGAATCCGTTTATTTTTGTGGTAAGGAAGACCCATAAATTAAACTCATATCTTTAGCACTTCACTTTTACGATGCTTTATGCGTTCCTATGAAATTTGTCCGCGAAAGCGACGGCACACCACATCCTGCAGCCAAAAACTTTCTTCCACCACCAATTGGAATAGCATGTGGTATGCGGACCACAAACGCTTTGAAATTCACGATTGTGGTTTGTGTTTTTTGTGCCCCTTAAATGATATTTTCGACACTGGCAAATCATCGTTAACCTCACCAATCACCATAAATATTTACTTGACTACTATAATCACCACATAACACGTCGACCTGAGCCCTTCGTTAATGATCATGACCCACAGCTGAGGTCAGCTCATCGCGGACGTTCAACTCTATTATATAATACGCATGCGCTTATTATCGCTAACGAGTTTCTGTGGTGAAGATGTTGTGGTGACAATATACTCGTGTATCTAAATAATAGTGTGTAAAAGAGGCTTTTCTTAGCATTTTTTCTGCACGTAACATTTGGCAGTTTAACAGCACTCATTGGGTTTATTTACGTTTTGAGGCATTTACATTTTTTAAGACTATGAAGCGGATGTAAAGTTGTAAATGGTGTAAAGTGGGAAGTAGCCCACCAGACAAAGTATACAAATTATATTTATAAAAGAACCGTTTTTGTATAAATACGTACTCTAAGTCGCGGATAAATGCATAGGATTTTGTTGTAAGTTTTTCATTTCTGTCATAAATTCATAATTGACGTTCTAGTACCTACGTTATGCAGTAACGCTATTGTAAGGATGCAATGGATTAACGCAATTAGGTAGCTGGTAAGTAGTGCCATTGAAGGATAGAAATCGTCGAATATTATTTTCCTATCTGTCATTGGGTTGTCACTTTGGGGATTCCAGGCAAGAAGTCATGAATAATTATTATAAATTAAGTATTCAATGTTACAAACGAAAGAATAACTTCGCGGCCCAACACCTACCCAGACAAATGGCCACCACGGCGACGCGGGCGTCAGGTAATAAGTAGAGTAACTCGATAACACGTAATTGTACTGACATGATACAATTGTCGTAACCGTGGTTAATTACACAACCAGCCGCATTCCGACCCACTGCGCCTGCGCCGCTAGGGAGACCATGACGCAAGAAAAAGTGAGACGTGAACTGTAAAAACTTAATCGAGATTTTTTTTACATTGTAATTTGTTGTGAAGAACATAACATAACACCACGCCTGTATTCCGTGACGGGTTAGGCAGAGGTATACCTAATAGTACAGCCACTTTTCACCACATTTCAAAAATCAAAAAATCAAAATCAAAATCATTTATTTTAAGTAGGCCAGTTACAGGCTCTTTTGAATAGTCGGACAATTAATACTAAATTTTAATAACCTAATATACTAGACTACAGTCCCACTCACAAGGCATAATAACTGTCAGTGTACTGTAGTTGCTGATTCCAAAGCGTTGGTCTCATGAGAAGAATGGCAAGAAACTTCATGGACACTATTTCGTATTTCGTATTGAATATATTAAACATATTGATTTGTAACATGTAGTTATTTAAAATATCTCAAAAGGATCTATACTCATAATAAAGGTTATGTACTCACAAAAATGTGTGTCTGTATTTGTTATAAATTATGAAAATAATTTTATTAGACTTAAAAATAACTGGCATAATGTGATTTTACTATTAGGTACAACTCTGCCTTATTTTTCAGGGATTACGGGCGTGATGATAGTATGCTTATGAAAATAAATTAATGAACTTCAAATTAAGTAGGGATGAACTTGTTATAAATAATAACTAGCATTTAATAATTATAAAGCCTCGTCACATAAAACAGCAAACAAAATTAAGCCTTGAGAACTTCAATTAGTAAATTAGCGAAGCATTTTCACGGTATTTGAAGGCCCCAATCACCTGTCACTCACCACAGCTCAATTAAGACGAACTTTATTTGGAAAATGATAAACGTTTCTCACGTATTACCGAAAACTACTTTGCTCCAAAAAAGGCTGTATCTAGTTTAGTTATTTTGGTACTGTCCTAATTTTTCTTTAAGACGTGCGCACTGTACTGTGGTTTGTAAAAAAATAGTATAATCGAGTATTACACTTTTGTTAGAATTGTATCTAGCGAGGATGATTGCTTAGCGTACGGTTTCAGAGGGGATCGGACTGAGTCAAGAAACAATGATTCTAATTAGTCCGTCAGTTAGATTATCGAAAAATATTGGATTCGTGTTTTTTCATCATCTGCCTAGCCTTTTCCCAACTATATTGGGGTCGGCTTCCAGTCTAACCGGATGCAGCTGAATACCAGTATTTTACATGTAGCGACTGCCTATCTGACCTCCACAACCCAGTTAATACTAGGTAATACGATACCCTTTGGTAAGACTGGATGTCAGACTTTCAAGTCACTAACTACCCGTAACGACTGCCAAAGATCTATATATGGCACCCGGGACCAACAGCTTAACGTGCTTTCCGAGGCAAGGAGGAAACTAGGTATGTAATGGGCGGTCACCCATCCACAGATCGACCTAGGCAAGCGCAGCTTAACCTAAAGATCGACCCGAGTGGCAGTTCTTATTAAACCACGAGCTCCTCGTGTTTTTTGTTTTATCAAATTAATCAAAATTGACGAAGATAAGATGTGGTTGTGACATCATTTGTAGGTAAAAAATGTACTATCTTATGACGTTTTCGAAGAGTTCACGAGTTTTCAAAGCACTGTATTGACTTCATTTTTTGTCTAAGTGAAAAAAGAAAAAATACGTCTCCAATATTTTTTGGAAATCTATCTGACGGACAAATTAGTTTTTTTTTGTCCGATCCCCTATTCCTAGGACATATACTTAATAGGTTATTAAGATGCAGTTTGGAGTTGCTGATACCTTTTCTTTTAGACTGTGGGGAATCATCAAATGACTCGTCGGTAGGGAGTGTCAGACTTTTACTGACTTAAAACCACCCATGTTCCTTCTCAGCCCTATGTGTCGCGGTATCTCTTTCAAACAACCCGCAGCCCCGACTAGTATTTAACACACCTCCATTATTAATTATTTTTTTCTAAAAGATCTAGTCACACACATCAGTTTTCGAGTTCATGTGTGTAATTTATAGTTATTACTTTCATTGGAGAGTAGCGGTGGCCCAGTGGTGGCGGCCCCGACTTACGAACAGTAGGGTCGTGGGTTCGAACCCAGGCCAGCCGACATTACTTGTGTAGGTAATTTATTTCATCACAGCTGCTCTAAAAACTGTGAAGGAAAACATCGTGAGGAAACCGGCATGTCTTAGAACCAAAAAACTCGAAGACATGTGACATCTACCAATCCGCACTGGGCCCGCGTGGTAGATTATAGCCCATTCCCTCTCTAAGAGAGGAGGCCTGTGTCCCAACTTTGGGAACATTAATAGGCTGTTGATGATGATGATGACTTTCATCGGTAAAGGAAAACATCGGGTGGAAATATAACCAGTATGACTAGGTATAGCTTAACGGCATGGCAAGCCAGAGGCACATCGGTAGCTTGAAAACTATGACACCAGGATGAAAAGAAAATCTAATCAAGATAAGCACAGACCAGCAGGGCTATTGCGTATCTTTTTAAATGTCAGTGGCTATCATATTACCCATCAATTAACTGTCAAATGGTTCCATTTTGTACTAAACCATAACCAATTTGACAGTTAATCGATGGACACTATGATAGCCACTGACATATAAAAAGATACGCAATAGACCTACAAGCCAGACAACCAAAGATATAGTGTAGAAAATCATCATGTGTGGTAAATCATCGAATGACTCCTCCCACTAGGGAGTGACAGACTTGTACTGACAAGGGCTAATAAGCTCTTGTGTCCCTTCAATCAAGACAGGAAAAATCTTGCTATGCATAACGCGCAACGCATGATTTGATACGCTTTCTGTAAAACGCCCTTTATCCGCAACGATTAATCTAATTTCCTTAACACACGCACCCACTGCAGTGAAAGCTTTAAACGTAACAATGAGAGTAGGCAATTGTCATTATGACGTCATTTTATCTGCGGTTTTTTCCTCTAAATGTCTTTTATAAAGACTATTACCGAGAAAGTGTCTTTGTACTCATAGAAACATTCGCTGTGAATGTTTTAACGTTGCCCATTCATTTGAGATGTAATCTTAATAGGCAAATAATGGCGAATGATGTGAAAAGTTAATGGTTCGCGTGTACTTTGATTTTCTGCTACGTTTGTTTCTAAAGACTGACTCGTGGGTCTTGTGGTTGCAGTCGCGGCTACTGCGAATGAGGTCCCGGGTTCGATACTAAATTTTGTTTTTAATGTTAACTTTCATTTAGCATACAAGTGAATTGCATCTATTCTTTGAATAAATATTATAAATAGAGAATGAGGAATAACCTCATTTTACAATATATTATTATTATCATGCTGTAGGTGGCATATTCTTTGAATAACTTAGCCATTAATATTATGTGAGAAACTCTAAAATTCAATGCAAAACAATCGAAGACATAAGCTTTATTATAAACATTGACTAGTAAACAAAACCTCTTTAAATATTAATGTACAAAATAAATTACCATGTTTTATGCTATAATCTAAAAAACGTTTAGCACCCCCATTAAAATTAATATTAATGTTACAAAATAAAATCATAGTTAATGAGAAAAACATTTAGTTAATCGGCTTGTAATCGTTTAATTATGAATTAATTGTTTAATTATGTATGTGTTTATAATTAAATCACAAATCAAGCTCGTTATGTTGCAACCAACAGGTGTTTTATATGTGAAGGTGGTTTTAGACTTAATTATGAACATTCTTAATTGCGCTGAGGACATTTAATTGATGAGAAAAACTTTTCCTTGAATTGTAAATATGGAGTCATGATACTCTTTGGTAAATATCATGTAATTATTAATAATTCGCTTTCGCTTGTGGTTTCGTCTGCAAATAAATCGGAAATTATAATGGAACAAAATATATAAATTAGAAAAAATCTGCGAAAAAGTCCTCTATACCTGTTCCGAATATTCAAAATCCGTTCAGTCATAAAGGCGTCGAGAGTTAAGTCAGACAGTAAACCGACATACAGACAGACAGCCATTTTTGTAAGTATAATATTAGTTTGATAAATGTAATTAGTCGTCATCACTAGTTCAATAAAAAACTTTTCAAAAAACTAATTTAATTACAATAAATGCAAAATTCAATTAGTTTATAAAAATTTACATATTAATAATGTGACAATAATTTATCAATTTTGTGATTAAAATGTAAATGTGTCCATGACTCACACAAGACAACTACCTTATAGAAAACGTTACATCACAGTGTGTTCAGACCTTAAACACGGCGGTTGCAAGGATAACCAGTGGAACTGGTTGAACCAACGATTTATGTGAGAATACATTATTTAACACCCGAACTATGCGACAAGGTTCGAGACTCCGGCCATTGAGTGAGTACGAGGAATTCTTTTGTTTTTTGTGCATATTATATTGCAACAAGGAAATAAATTGTGAAGTTCTTCTCAACAATAGAGGTGCACTGGACTTAGGTGCGACAGGGATATCATTCGTTTATTTGGTGGTTCAGTACCTTTAACCAAAATTATATGGACCGGGCAGTGCGACTCAAGTGGACCTGGGCAGGACATCTGGCTAGACGTGGAGATGGCCGATGGAGCAAGGTTTTGACCGAGTGGTGGCCAAGGTTTGGCCAAAAAGCCAGGGCCGTTATCAAGCTCGTTGGGTGGACGATATCGTTAAAGTCGCCGGAAACACGTGGATAAGGTACGCACAGAACCGGGAAGTGTGGCAGAAAAATGGGGAGGCCTATACTCAGCAGTGGGTGATTCCGGGCTGATATGATGATATGATGATGATATGTTTTGGAAAAATCATCATCTTTTTAGGCGAAAGAAGTCCATTGTTGGACATAGGTCTCTTCCAAGATTTGCCACGTTGCCCGGAAAAATGAAAATGAATATTTTTTTTCAAACTGAAAAAAACTATCATAATAATCGTATTAATGAATGATAACGATGTGATTTCCCACCGGCAAGAAGTAGGGAATTTTTGTCTGGGGGATCATCAAATAATCCCTCCCGATCTTGAAGGAGAAGGGTGTCAGACTTCCACTGACTAAAAACCACCCATGTTCCTTCATAACCTTTTATGTCGAGGCCGCGGTATCTCTTACAACAACCCGCAGCCCCGACAGAAATGACGTCACCCTGAAATCTACTTTGGACTTGACTCTTAATGAAATTAGTAGGAACTAATTTCATTAAGAGTCAAAGTAGGACTAAGGCTAAGCTAAATCTGTCGGGGCCTGTGGACGGTGAGTGATGGGCTAACTCGCCATCCGTCCGTCTCACGACGAAAACAGGCCGTGTCGACGGCGCGCGGCGCGTTCGTGTTCCACGCGCGCCTCAAAGAGATGTCAGCAACATGGGAGGGGCTCGAAAGGGCCGACGCCTGTCGGGGCTGCGGGTAGTCCTCTGGTTATCGCGGCCTCGACATAGAGGGCGAAGAAGGAACATGGGTGGTTTTTAGTCAGTAGAAGTCTGACACTCCCTTTCGCTCTGCCCAAGAGCGGGAGGGGTTATTCGATGATTTTACACCCACCAAAAAAAAAAAAAAAGGCTAAGCTAAATAAGGTATCAATTTCATTATGCAAGATCAGTAATAAAAATTACGTCCGCGCTAAGATTGCGCAGTCACGCGCCTACCCCCGCGGGGATAATAAAACCTAGCCATGTTTAGAAAAGCGAACCACATTTGAATGTATATAATGTAGGTATGTACACTACATAGTTACTTAATGTAGCGAAAGTGTGGTACGCGGGTTTAATATTAAATAGAACTGTTGTATGAATAGTTAGGCTTGGTAAAGTAGAAAAAATTGTGGGTGGTTTTATTGTACTGGAAGTTCTACTTAGCTTGTATATTTTAGGATTGAGGGGAATTGGAACGCATGCGACTACAATAGTAATGAGTATACCACGATCACAGACAGAGAGGGTGAGCATGAAAAAATAGGTGAATAGTTCACGAAACAAAACAAAACAAACGAGAGACTGACCCCATTTAACACAGGAAAAGGGCGGGTCGATGATGGAAAGATATTTAGGATAAGACTAGGGAACTGCGCATCGAGACTCTGAAACGTAACTTATCAGCTACATCCTCCCTCCGTCCGTCCTTTTGACCGTTTTCGGTCTGGGCGGCTGGCGAAAGAAAAAGTACGATCCACGCGCCAAGACGTAGTACTGATGAGAACAAACATCGTTCATTCGTTTTAGTGTGTGTGATGTTGACTTGCTGCACGCGTTGGTGCAATCTGTAAGTGTAGCAAGTACCTGCTTAAATAAATAAATAAATAAAGTATAATTTTGTAATAGAACCGTACCGGTAGAACTAGTGGGAGTTTTTGTTCTCAGTAGTTCTACATTTTTGCACCACCTTGAATCGTAGGACCAGTGGGAAAAATAATTATCACTAGTTCTATCGTAGAACTGTGCAGTAGAACTACTGGAATGATCCAATAGGTGCAATCTCAGTTAATTTTCTCTCATAGTCTGATAGGACAGCAATCAGAGCTCATGTATTCCTAGTTTCCAACTATGAATGTGTTATGACACACAATCCCACAGACCCAACCAGACCAAGAAAACCAACTTAATCGCCAAATAAATACTCGTCCCGAATCAAACTCGCGACCCTAACCGTAACAAACCAATTTACTACACCAAGCAGTCTAGCCGGTTTTTTGTGTGTTAACATCCAAGCACATACAATGTACCTACTTTAAGTTAAACATACATGATTAACGCCACGCAGTATACAAACAGATTAACTGACATAAATCATATTTTCTGATTCATTACACATTAAGGGCATGTCATCGATGCGTTGCGCGTTCGGCGCTTAGAAAGGAACGTGTGTTTCGTCCTTAACAACCTTGTGCAATGTTGAACTATACGTTTTGTTAACAATGCCTCGTTAGTTTGTGGTTTGGAGGTAAGCAGAGGAATAGGAACAGTTGTTAGCTACATTGAACTGCAAGTAGAGATTAAACTCAGGAAGTCGTACAAGCATACCTACCAAAATATAAATAAAGTCGGTGTACGGACTATAATCTTACGTGATAACGTCGTAAGAAAACATTAATGAAAATTAGCATCACAAGCCGAACGCTTAGGTCGATCATGCCTATCTATCGCTTGTTCCGTGGTCTCACTTGCATCCTCGGCTCAGGCGGACGGAACGTGACACTTTTTCGTGCGTGCAGCCGGGCGTTCATCAATTTCTAAGACACGTTATCACGTCAAAGAAATTACATATTAGACACATAAGTTGCGCGTGTTTTGTATTTTATTTAGATAAGTCTACAGTCTACTGCATACTTGCTATATAAGTGAAACTATGGTGTTCAGTTTCTAAGATAGTTTGAACGTCATAATGTAAACTATAACCTATACCTATGTTACCTACCTACCTACCTATGTTACCTATGTTATTTTAGCCAAGTTTCTCTTTTTAAGTTAACTGTCATTTGTTCTTTTGAGAAATAAATGTCTTTAAACCGAAATTGGTTCTCGATTTTGTGTGAATGAAGCCATAGATTCAAAATCCAGTTATATCCAACTCTAAGTTTAACATGATGAACAAATTAACAATCACGAATGATCATTGTTTCAAATTGCTATGTAGCACTCTTTAAACATTGTGCTAATTATGCTTTGAATAGTAAACGGCTCATGGAGCTAATTTAAGTAAAGTTATAACCTGAAAAACTAGTATTTACAAAAACAGCTGTGCAAAATTTGGAACTTTGTCCCCCAATATCTCCGTAACTAGGTGATTCCCTAGGTAGGTATGGTCTGGAACACAATGATCGCAGTGGTGGGGAAAACAAGTGCCTTTCGTTTGCATTATGGGTACTTTAAAACCCTTTATACACGCTTAAATTCTAACTAGTTCGTTTATAAAAATAGCCTATAACTGTCGAAATGACTCCATACCTTTCTCCAATTTAGGTTAGAAGCAATAAATAAGTAATTTCTGTAAATAAACTCAACAATAAATCAATAGGAGTGTGACTAATAACTTGATTATTTACATAAATGGCTGTTGACCTCGACGGAACAGGTTTTAAAATAAACATTTTTTTTTCTTTTATTTACCATCTAGAAACAAGTTCACTACACGTAACTTGGGGACTATGCGTTTATTCTAGATTTTTTTTTATTCTAGATATCTCAATAGATTGACGACAGACCTGCCTTTGTTAGGACAACCTAAATGACTCAACCTAGATGATGTGAAAAATCTGTGTCGAGCTTTAGGTGTCGGAAGAAAGAAATAGGTACACAATAAGTGTTGCTCCAGAAATCAACTTTTTATTACTCATACTCTGAAAGTAGGTCACAACATGCCTGCGGAGCGGGTTGAAAGTACTAATTTTCAGCCCTAGGGAGAATCGCTTTCAACCGACAGCTGTCAAATTATTTTAAAAAAACTTGGTATATTTTCACATTTTTTTTAACCATGTTCCAACTTTTTATACAGCCAATCAATTACAGCGCGATTTAAAATTAAAATAACATAAAGTTACTTAAGAATAAAATTATATTATGACTTGAATATAGTTTAGTTTTAACTATTTCTCTAAAATGACATACATTTCGACAAAATCTTTGCCATTTTTTTTAAAGATGAACATGAAAGTACTGGCTGTATAGCTGGACGACCAGAGGAAAAAAAAAACAAAATAAGCAGGAAAGAAAGAGACAACATCCGATCAACACTCATTTTTTCTTTAGTTAATAATTAATGTTCTCATTTTTCTTGTATTCGTAATGAAAAGCACAGTGTTTAACTCGGGTAAATTACTTATTTAGTCCCTCGAACTATTAGCGCCCTCACTACGTTACGGGCGCCAAACCCCGTCTCGGGACTAAATAAGTAATTTTCCCTTGGATAACAATGTACACATTCACCAAATTGTGTTCATATTATAGGTTTTGTTACAGTCCAAAGTTAAATTTTTCTAGAAGTGAATTGTCAGTTAAACTATGTTATTGTTTAGACTATGTTATCGGTAGCCCGCATCATGCTGCACTACTAAGTACATTTTCAAAGGCAAAAAACCTTACACATGCCTTTCAGTTACTTAGACCACTGGTCGATGGTTTTGTCCGGCCTGAGTAGAAATCAAACAAATTGTAGAGGTTTTCAATTAGTATGTTAAGTCTTAGACAATAGTAAACCATAAAAAACTGAATTCCATTTCATTTCTATTACAAAACTAAGTATGATAAACGAGTAATTCACATTTAAATAGAGAAAGTCATAAGGCATAAAGTTCACCTACATAGCAACCAAAAAGGGCTATCATCTAACAAGATCTCGCAGACCGCTCCAATTTCATCACCTCACTTACATTTCTGCCTACCATCCCGTCGAAGTTCGACAAGTCGTGACCGTGGGTTACTTAACCAGTAATTATTATCTTAGGAGCTCATACTGGTACAAGTCACGAGGCTTTCGTGTCCCTACTGAGTCATTCATTATTGTTGGTATCTTCTATCTATTTCTGACGCCTTGGTATTTTAGATAAAGGGATCTCAATGTATAGGTGTCTGGAAAAGTGATTACAAACGCTTTTATTGGACGCCCCAGATCGAATCTATTGCTATAAGTATTGTAATTTATTTTCGGAAAGTAATGAATCTTGGAAATTAGCTTTGAATAATAAGGATAAGAACCACATACAACTAAGTTTAACTCTTTTTAAGTGACTGGAATACGGAACATGCAAACATTGACATAGGAAAACCACAGTCAAGAGTATGACTTCCTTTAGATCGTAAATATACTACATACTATGACGCTTTCTACATTTATCACAGCCCAGGAACAATGCAAAATATAACTACATTACTGCCTCGGTATCTGTATAGAAACCGGGTTTTTTAAGGTCATAGACAGGGAGTCTATGGCCGATTACAATGGAACTTTTAAAATATAGGTATTTGAGTTAGACACCACTGCAGCATAACCCTTCGGGAAATACAACCATAATATTATATCATGATATTAGTAAGCCGTCAAACAGGGTGTCTAAAATGGCCGCTTTAGCAGAATCGTAATATTATTCATGTTAAAAATAAGAATCCTTAAAATGGACTTTATAGTCATAGACATAAAGTCCATTCTAAGAATTTGAAATTTTTATCGTGATTCATACTAAGATTCTGCGTGGATTCTGATAAAGCGGCCATTTTAGACCCGCAGTATTCTCTAAACGTCTCACTTTTATAACTGTCTTCAAAAGAAGGTTAAACACACATTACAATGTCTTAATAAGACTATATGCTTAGCCCGCGTGGAATTCAACACGTTTCATATTATGTTAATCAGAGCATGCAAGATATACAACTATTTATATCTCCTAATTACTCTTAACTTCCCGCTGATCTGGAAGTTAGTACTAGTGAATGTAGTAATTAGCCGTTTATGATAGTTTAATGTTTAGCAATGTTGAGGAAATAGAAGTAATTAAATTTTATTTCTGAATTCACAACAGTTAACAAAAAAAATCTAGTTACTCCGTCAGATAGATTTCCAAAAAATATTGGACACGTATTGTTTCTTTTTTCACGAAAACAAACAATGAAGACGATACAGAGCTTTAAAAATTCGTGTGACGTCATATTCTAAGACATTAGTATGACATTTTTTACCGGTGAGTGACGTCACAAACCCCCACTCAAATCTTTGATGCGTTTTACCTTCGTCATTTTTTATAGAATTGATAAAACAACAAAAAATACGTATCCAATATTTTTCGATGATCTAAGTGACGGGCGAATTAGAATCTTATTTTTTTATGTCAGAGAACATCCTTAGTGATGTGCTAGTTTCATATTATTTCGTATTGCTATGAGCTACTCTTTGCTGTGGTTATAATATTCGCCAAGTTATGTGTACGGGGCTGAATTTTCAGGATGTAAGGTTGAGACTCACATAAGGGGACATGCAATGTGCTTTACTTTACCTTTACATACTTCTAATTTTAATGATCAAATTATCTGACATGTTTGCTGTTGTCGAGAGGATATATTGGTAAGGGAAATGGTCAGAGGAAGTAGCAAAAATTTAATAACACTTTTACAAAAACAAAATTACTTTTTTTTATTTTCCAACTTTTGAGTTTGTTCTTTCCTTTGTCGCGTAAAATTCTTCGCAGATAAAACATCTGCGAAGAATTTTTGTGTTTGTTTATAGGATTTGTCACCTTAAATTTCTTTTAAACATATAAGTGTTTTAAATTTTTGTAATCCTCCTTTTAAAACCCTTAATAAAATAATAATATAAATAGTAATATATTACTGGTAATTCCGCGAAATGGCCCCCAAAATACGCAATTTTTCTGTTTTTTTTTTTTAATTTTAATTTATCCAGTGACACTCGCGCCATCAAGACGAATCTAACGACGTATAGTTTATTCAAATCCCGTCATCCTTTCAGGAGTTCAACAGATAACCCTCCTTTTGGGCTTCGCCGCAGTCGGGTAAAAACTTCTAACAGGTTTGACGGATTTTTTTGGTAGTTAAGTAGTTCCAACGTTGTTATCATTTTTACATATGCTATAATAACATCTTGCATGACTAATCCCCGCAGAGTTAGGCAGAAGTGTACTTAATAGTCAAACCACATGATATTTTCTCATATAATACAGGTTTTCGTAAGAAGAAAAACAATAGATCTCATTTCTTCAGCTTTCATGCTTTCTCATAAAATCTACGATGCGTAGCTTGTCAAGGCAACACGACTTATTAACTCCTAACACAATGTCATAATTAATTTGCATATAATTTACAAGAATAAATAAAGAGTAAGTTTTAAAAACTAGGGCGAATATGTCATAACTATAATGTAATGTAATGTAACATGTAATGCGGTGTAATGTCATGATGTAATCTATTTATGAATGCTAAGTGTAACTTCGAGACTCATTTAATGGTAGGGTGCCGACAGTTACAGTTTTATTTATTTTTTCGTTCAGTAATAATAATATTCCACAACTATCACACAACGCCATCTAGTCCCAAGCTAAGCAGCGCTTGTGTTATGGGTACTAGACAACTGATAAATATACTTATATATTTCTAAATACATACATATTATAGATAAATTACACCCAGACACAGAACAAATGATCGTGCTCATCACACAAACATTTGTCCTGGGTGGGAATCGAACCCACGACCTCCGGCATAGCAGTTAGGGTCACTAACCACTAGACCAACAGGCCAGTCAGTAGTTTCATAGTTTTGCGGTTGTATCGTAAAATATGTCTTTTTAAGAATGTAGGTTTTGATGTAATGTTAAGAATGCTTTATTATGGCTCAATGCGTCGAGATGCAGTTCCGGGACTTCTAAAATTAATAAAGAACATTGATATATATTTTTAAATCGTTTTAATTTTTTTGCAAAAATAACAGTGATTTAAACTTGGTCACCTTACCACTGTTCAATTTATGACATGAAACCATGTAGTACATAGTTATATTAATAAAATGTATACAAACAAATTAAGTACCGAAGTGCTTACAATACATACACTTAAATCATTTCAAGATCATTTTAAGGGCTGTGTACCGACTAGCACACAAACCCTACACAAAAATAATGTCATAATTATGCGATGAACAATGAAGAAATGGCTGCGATTCCTTTTACCACCTGTTTAGTAAATTCATTCCGCCGAGACTATATCAGAGTTGGTAACGAAACCATAGCGCGATTCAGAAAGTGCACACTTTCCTTACAACGCCATCTATCGAGCCAAGAATTAAACTTTCCGTCATTGAGTTCAAGCTCCATTCTCTTTCACGAGCACAGTAAAAACTATGAACAAAAATGTATGCAGAGCAAAAAAAAATCTTCCAAACATAAATATTTTCTGCTCTAGTAATTATATCTGGCCAAGGTTGAGGTTTGAGGCTGGCGGTTAGCCAGACTGAAATTATTATCTAGATTGTTTTAGGAAGCATGATTATGCCATTTATTATTTAATTCTCGCTTATAATCGTGCCTACCTGTTGTTACACGATTTTTGAAGGAGTTGAGTTTCAAGCTATTTAAAATATTTCTACAATTTTTGTAACAGGTGTGAATGTAGAGTCTTAAAGCTAGAAGTATTAGGTCTTGGATTTCCGATATTGTTTTAACGAATAACATAACATCACGCCTGTAATCTCCGAAGAATTAGGCAGAGGTAAGTATACCTAATGGTTCACTGTACACCCACATTGCGCCAGTTATGCTTAAGTCTCATATAATAGGGAGCAAGCCTATTGCCATCAACCGGTTGCTATGGAGAAATCCCTGATAGAAAACCCTAATAACAGTTTTCCCAACCCGGGAATCGAACTCACGACCTCATGCTTAGTAGTCGTGCTTGTGAACTAACGAAGTAGTTTAAATGAATATTCTTTCTTTAACCAGAGCTAGTGGTGGCGGCCCCGACTTACGAAGAGTAATTCGTGGGTTCGAACCCAGACAGGCATAACTGCTGCTTTAAAAACGGTGAAGGAAAACACCCTGAGGAAACCGGCACTGGGCCCATTTGGGATTATAGCCCATCTATCTCCTAAAGAAGAGGCCTGCAGTGGGAACATTATAGGCTGATGTTGCTGATGAACCAGAACCTAAAATCACTTGGTCCTTTATCAGATCATCTTGTAAATAAGAAAGAGGGGGAAATTACATAGTCCTTATTTTTTCATTTGGTGGCCGACATTGTATTTTTTTGATATTATGATTTATAGATCTTGTAACGACAACATCTCCAGTAAAATACTTGTAAAGACAGTGATGTCAATGTTTATTTATATTTCAGCACTGGTGCCTCAGCCTAGGCTAGGTAATTTGCGTTGTGTCGACAGGCGACCTATAGCTGCGCCAGCGCAACACATGGAAGGTACAAACGACAAATAAATAGATGTAATCAAATGACAATTTCTGATACTTTCGACACTGCTATCTGTTGGGTGGTTGCATGTTGGTGCTCATTAAAACAATTGAAGGCATCGGTTGTTATAATACTTTTTTCCACGTTGTCATAGTAGGGCCTCGTTTTTTTATTGAAGCTGTTTGCAGAAGTTAATTAACTTGAAAAATATTGCAATTGACTTACTAATTGACTCTAATGTATCTTCTTCGTTGTATATACGCTTACATTTTTAAACTACGCAACGGATTTTAACACAATTTTCAGGAATTGATAGAGTAATTCAAGAGGAAGGTTTATAAATGCAGTGTAGTAATAGAGAATGAATTGGAACAATCTCATTTCATAGGAATCATCATTTCTTTAGGAAAAGCCTAATAGCTCTAGCCTCAAGGTCCCAAGTCCGCTAGTAACCATCCTCTTTCTTTCTTATCGTAGCGGTTTTCTCAAGAAGTTCAATGTCATTGCGAAAACCAGATAATCAATAATGATAAGTTGTAAGCGATACCTTGATCTTCACGGCAAACTGAAGTTTACATCCTATTTTTTTTTTTTAAACGTTGCCCCACACTAGGAATTTCTCCTGTGTCGTGGGCGCGTTCACAAACATTTAAACTCACATACACAAATACCCAGACCCGAAACAACTATCTGTAGTTCATACAAATATTTTTTCCGTGCGGGGATCGAACCCGCGACACCACAACCACAACCGCGCAGCAGTCCATTGCTTGAGCCACTGCGCCAACCGTGCCGTCATTATTGTCATCAACATCATTCTCTTGCTCTTATCCCAATTCATTTGTTTTTTCTTTTATTGGAAATGGTCTCACGAGGGTGGAACGAGCTTACCCAGAAGAAGCCTAATACTCGCGACTTAAATAGATTTGAGTAAAATGAACTCGGGAAAACCGACACAGGCAGGGAGTCCAACTCCTTAGTTGCTGATGCTTGGTGCTTCTTCTTACATACTTTGCAATTACTCGTCATCACCAGTCATATCCATCCTGGCCATCCATTGCTATATCTTCCTCTACTCATACCCATTAACATTCATATTCAATACATCCTATAGCATAAAAATGTCAAGACTTATTATTAGATAGGTAGTAGGTACACAGCACCAGTGGTGGCCCAGTGGTGGCGGCCCCGACTTAGACAAAAGAAGGTCTTAGGTTCGAACCCAGGCAGGCACATTACTTTGAGTAATTTATTTAATCACCGCTGCTCTCAAAACGGTAAAGAAAATCATCGCGAGGAATGTTTTAGAACCAAAAAATTCGAAAACATGTGACATCTATCAATCCGCACTGGACCCGCGTTGTAGATTATAGCCCATTCCCTCTCAAAAAGAGAGGAGGCCTGTGTCCCAGCAGTGGGAACATTAATAGGCCGTTGATGAGGTACACAGCTGTAAAACGTTAAGCCTATTCGAATTGAAAGGACAACAAAAGAGAACGGGTGGGTACCCACGGCCACAGTCAAACAAAATCATTCAAACAAAAAACAATCACAATTGGTCTTCCAACCCCTAATTAGTGTCTGACAACTGTCTAATTACTATCGGAAGTGGTTTTCAGACCACTTAACATAGTTCCGACAATTCTGACAATACACGATAAAGCTATTTACAAGCACGATTACTTCGGGGGCTTGATTCATTGACAGTAAGCGTGCACGATTGTTGAAATTACACCGTTTTAGGTAAAGTTGGTTACTTAATGTAGATCGAGATTTATAATGTGAAGTATTTTTTGTTCCTTTTGGTAAGAGTGCTAATATTATCTTCCCTATCGAATTAAGATCATAATAGCTAGTCCCAACACTCCCAACAAAGTCTTTTGAAGTACACAAGACTTTATATTGCACATGAGCAAACATAGGTGCATTCTCCTCACTCCCTTAATCCGATGGGACGGTGGTCCGACAAGACCAGGAGGAGATCAGGCGCAGAACCAATGGCATAACAGAACTATAGACAAAGGGAATTACACAAAAAAAAGTCCGTCAGATAGATTTCCAAAAATAATGGACACCTATTTTTTCTTTTTTCACTTAAACAAAAGATGAAGACGATAAAGTGCTTCGAAAAGTCGCGTCAAGTCGTGTGACGTCACAAGGTTAATACTTTTTACCCACCAGTAGACGCCAAAATCTCATGATCTTTGATACGTTGTATTTTCGTAAATTTTTATTAATTTGATAAAACCAAAAACACACAAGATTTTTTTGGTGAAGTACCCTATTACACATGTGCAAGTTAAATGACAAGCCTAGGCACTTATCCACTAAACCTTCTAAACGTCGATCTGCTACAACGTAACTTATAATGGAAAACCTAGATTACACTTTGGCAGACCTGGCAATCGACCCTCTAAGACCCTAAATTCAGAAGCCGCGCTTAAAGCGACGAAAACAAAAGGGGCAGTTTAAAAGTGGTCTGCATTGTTGGCAATTTTATAATCTTATCGGACATAATGTTCCACTTTATTTCAGTAATCCAGTTAGTCTGCTCCAGATGACCAGCAAGCATGCCATATTATCACATAATGGCTACAACTTATTGGTCACACGCCACATGTTTGCATAACGGCATCATAGCTGTAATCTACAATAGGTTTCATCATCAACAGCGTATTAATGTTCCCACTGCTGGGACACAGGCCTCCTCTCTCTTTGAGAGGGAATGGGCCCGTGTGGTAGATTATAGCCCATTTCCTCTCATAGAGAGGAGGCCTGTGTCCCAGCAGTGGGAACATTAATAGGCTTTTGATGATGACGATGATGATGATGGGCTATAATCTACATCGCGGGCCCAGTGCGGATTGGTAGATGACACATGTCTTCGAATGTTTGGTTCTAAGTCATGCCGGTTTCCTCACGATGTTTTCCTTCAGCGTTTTGAGAGCAGCGGTGATGAAATAAATTACACAAAGTAATATTCCTGCCTGGGTTCGAACCCACGACCTACTGCTCGTAAGTCGGGGCCGCCACCACTGGGCCACCGCTTGTCTTGACAATAGGTTTGGCAGACCATATTCTACCCTCATTTCGCCAGCTCCGTTTAAGGTATAAGTAATACGGGGAGGCTATCCCATAAGCACTAGTGTGGACTCCGAACTAATACTACGAAATTCCTCATAAAGTAACATTACGCCTGCAATTCGAAGTGTTAATCAGAGGTGTACGAAATAGTAGACCAACCAAAAAAAAACATAAAGATCTCATAGTTTATAAAAAAAAAAACACTATTTCCGAACTTTTTTTTTGAGGATTGGAAATCATCAATGACTCCTCCCGCACTGGGCAGAGCGTTAGGAAGTGTGAGACTTCCACTGACTATAAACCACCCATGTTCCTTTGTGGTGAGGCCGCGGTATCTCTTTCGAACAACCTGCAGCACTGTTCCCGACCCGAGAATGAAACTCGGGACCAGCAGTCGTGTTTGCCACCTCTACACCAACGTGTAACGAGACAATGGTCATAGTCATCGGTTATGCATAACACACCACATAATCGTGTGGTGGTCGCTATGTACGTGTTAAGTACACTCTTACGTTCGTAATGCTATGTAATGCCGGCTCTTAGAATATTAATTTGGCAGAGGAATGTTGCTTTTGGGTAATTTATCTTTTACGGAAATACGTAGATTCCGGAAGTAAAAATGTTGAAATGTGTAGGACACTTACTATACATAGAAGCATTTGTCACAACTGCCAAGTTTTAACTTAAGGTCTTATCTTAACTCCCGTCGGGGCTGCGGGTTGTACACAAGTTACCATAGTCTCGACATATAGGGCTAAGAATGAACATGGGTGGTTTTTAGTCAGTAGAAGTCTGACACTACCTTTCACTCTGCCCAAGAGCGGGAGGGGTTATTTGATGATATTCCACCCGCTAAAAAAAAAAGTTATCTTAACATAAAAGTCCTTGCAAAGCGCCACTTGTATTAATGACTAAATCACTCGTCCAATCCGTGTTCCTTTTAATTGCTACAATTTTCCAACAAATCCAGCAAATCTGGCATTGTCTGTGGTCCTGTGGTAAAGTGAATTCATCATGAGTGAAACTTTATCCTCGATAAGAGGAAACTGTACCTTTAAAAGGGTGTCCTGTGTCTGTCATTCTGCTTTACCGTTCTAGGTCTACACTTTGGAATGGGTTACTGCAGTACTTTCATAAGTTATAATAATAATATAATAATAATAATAATTTACGATTTAATATTCAAAAGTGCCTATAATGGTCTAATTAAAATAGTTGCTTTGATTTTGAACTTGAGTAAGACCTTAAGAAGATTCCGAAATCTGTTCGAAAACCTTTTCCAAATTTTCTGTTCAGCAAAACATTTAACCCACTTGGACCCAATACAGCTGCAAGACTCGTGTCTCGTAAAAAGTGGAAACTACACATTATTTAACAGAGACTCGAATCTCTATCCACTCCGCCGCACTTCAACTACTGCACTATCTAAGTTTTCTATTCTAAAACATAACAAGTCAATAAGCTAGATCACTGTCACTTTCACTGTACGTCCGGCGCAGGCGCAGGCGTCGCGTCGCCCGCATCGCGCATGCGCGCCGCGACTTAGAAAGCAAACGGTTTCACTGACGGATCATGGACCAGGGCCGATGCTGGTTAATGGTCCCATTGAAATACACACATCAAAAGTGTCTAGGGATCAAGCATTTTTATGCGAATTTCTTGAGATTGAGATGTGGCTTTGTAATAAATTTATGATTTTATAAATTTATATGGATCCTTTTTGGTGCATTTCATAATTTGAATCAGGAACTGTGAATCAAATTCGAGTAAAAGATGAAAATCAGCTGTCAATATTTTCCCTATAAAAACATACAACGCATTGAAGAGATTATTAGTGCTACTGTTTCCCTACTACTGATTAAAACCAACGTTATTATGGAGCGGCGACGTCATTTAAGCAAGGAAGAAATGCTCAGAGCCGTGGGAATGATAGAAGCTGGTTCCCGGCAACGTACTGTGGCTTTAGCTCTGAATACAAGTCAGAGTGTTATCAGTCGACTTTGGACACGTTACCGAAGCACTGGTACCGTGGCTGAGCGCCATGGAGGACGGTATCGCTGCACCACACGGAGACAAGACCGATACATTCAAATCTTAACTCGAAGAGCTCCAACAATAACCGCCATGATGTTAGCCGTGAGGCTTCATCACTCTTCAGGGAACTTAATTAGCGACCAAACAGTCAGAAACCGCTTGCATGAAGTGAACCTTCATTCCCGAAGACCGCTACGGGTACCACCTATAGCAATGCACAATCGTAGGATTCGATATCAATGGGCTCTTGAACACAGAAATTGGGCAGAAGAACAATGGCGTTTCGTGTGCTTTTCTGATGAGTCTCGTTTTGGTATGAGACCGGATACAAGACGTATACGACACTGGAGAACCCCTGGACGCCAACAGCGATTAAAATCCTGCCAGGAAGTCCATATAGTGGTGGAACCATCATGGTATGGGCGGGTATTTGGATCGGCGGAAGAACTGAGTTGATTTGGATCAGAGGCAACCTCAACGCTCAAATTTATGCTGAGACGATTGTATCAGACGTCATCGTTCCTCTACAAGTGCAAATCGGTCCCTTATTTCAGTTAATGCATGATAATGCACGACCGCACACCGCAAGAGTTGTAAGACAGACTCTCGCCGCAGCTAACATCAATGTCCTGCCCTGGCCTGCTCAGTCGCCAGACTTGAACCCGATTGAGCATGCATGGGATATGCTACAGAGAAGAGCTCTGCCGAATATGGAGGGTATCCAGTCGCAAGAAGACCTTTTTTTGTTGTTGCAACGAACATGGGCGGCCATTCCACAGCGTGATTTGGATGAACTCATTTTGAGTATGCCAAACCGATGTTCTTGTGTTGTTAGTGTTCGCGGTAGAAACACGGATTATTAATTGTTTAAGTTACCCAATAAAATTTTAAAGAAAACTGTTATTTCAGTCTTTTTTTCGAACTTTAATGTTAGTGGTTCAAATGTCAAAAATCCCTTTATTAGGAAAATGGCAAATTTCTTTATTAATGCAAAGGTGACTTGGTTTATCGTTACTGTGACAAACGAAAACACTTTATTTGATGAATCCTTAAAGAAAATTTTAATTAATATCAATCAGGAGAAAAGTTATTGCAAAAATATATGTTGATCCCTAGACACTTTTGATGTGTGTAGTTGGACAAACTTCTACAAAACATTCAGACCACCAAAGTATGGACAATGGTAAAAAATATATAACAAAAACGCGTTCGATACTTACAAGAAATAAAAATAATCAGCTAACGAAAATACTCTAAAAATGTTGGTTACCTGACATTTTCGGTCAAACTAAAATCACTTTAATTAGTGTTTTTTTTTTTGCTTAGATGTCTTGGTTAAAATTTATCCATCTATTTTAAACCTAATGGTCACTGACTGACTGAAGATTGACAATGGATTAATGGATCACGTCTTGACATTGAATGGGATTTACTATTTAACAGCTGATAAAAATAGATTGAACAGTCTTTGAATAAAAGATTTTGAACATTAATTAAAGATAAGATGTCTTTCAGAGAGATCGGAGCGGAATCACAATGTCTTTAGATCAGGATCTACATTCTGAACTAATTCAATATTAAGAAACTGATTAAATCAAACATTTTATATGAGCGCTTTCCGAAGCTCCGAGCCACTTGACAAAGGGCTATAAAGCGGAAACTCCAATAACAAACTGTAGGTACAAAATTTCCAACTATTAAGGTCCTGGCGGGAGAGCAGCGGTGGCCTAGTGGTGTCGGCCCCGACTTACGAACAGTAGGTCGTGGGTTCGAATCCGGGCAGGCGCATTACTTTGTGTAATTTATTTCATCACCGCAAAACGGTGAAGAAAAACATCGTGAGGAAACCGACATGTCATAGAATCAAAAAATTCTAAGACTGTGACATCTACCAAACCGCACTGGGCCCGCGTGGTGGATTATAGCCCATCCCTCTCCTAGAGAGGAGGCCTGAGTCCCTGCAGTAGGAACATTATAGGCTGATGATGATGATGAAGGTCCTGGCTTCGATTCCCGGGTTGGACTAAGTGTTATTGTAGTTTTCCATCAGGATTTTTTCAGTAGTAGCCATGGAGTCAGGATTTGTGCCCAGTTGATGGCAATAGGCCTATTACAATACTGGTAAAATGCAAGTATAGGTACTATTAGGTACCACCTCTACGGAACTCTTCGAGGAGCAAGCGTGATGTTATATTATGCTGTTTGGATTAAAGAAAAACGTATACTTACTGTTAATCAATCATCACTGTACTCGTATCATTCGAAATCCGAGTACAGCCGCGGGGCACTACAATGTTTCAATGTTTTTCTTTCAAAACCTCATCGGTTTACGACATCCTACAATCGAAGAAATTGTTATTAATGAATGAGTGTATATTTCATAAGGCTATCGTAACTATAATTGTAATATTCTAAGACGGAATCGATTCTCGATTCTCGATAATCGGTATAAGAATTGTTATTTGTGAAATTGGTTTAGAGTTGATCTGAGTTTGTTAGTGTTATTAAGAGATGTCGTGAGTGTTATTCAATCTGCAGTTTTATTTTGTTTTTAGGTAGAAAAGTTGAAAGGGACTCGAATGACGTGATATGGACATGTTATGAGGAGAGACGAATCGCATATGACTAAAAAGGTGATGGATATAAATATTGATGGATGGAGAGGGAGAGGAAGACCAAAGACCAAAGAAAAATATATTGTGTCAGGAATGATGTTATTATAAAATAGAAAGGGGTAAATGCCACCGTGACGTCTAACAGGGAAGAATGGAGAAAGGAGACGTGTTGAGCCAACCCCAAATAGAATGGGATAAGGGCCGGAAGGAGGTAAGGTAGGTAATGTATTTTGAATATAATTCACAATCAATAAAGTCAAGTTCATGTTAATTTGAGGTTGACTGCCAGAAAATGTTGTTTTTCCACTATGTCCATCAATGTGCCACTCTAGTATATGAAGTTTAAATAAATAAATTAAATGGACCTAAAGCACAAGGTAATTAGCTCTTATCTTAGACCGATAATTGATTTCCTATCGTTTAGTAATGAATTATTTGGTAAGAGCTTTAAAAGATAGATTTAAAGTATCGATTCCTTAATAACAATCATACACACTGACAACCTATTTATTGTATGTTACAATTATAAAATAATAATAATTGATTGGTTTTAAGCAGCAGTAGATTTAGGACTTACTTCTATCTAACTTGAAAAGAATCAAGACCGATCTCAACACTTTAAAAAAATCTTGAATTTATGATTGCATGGTCTCCAAAATGAACACAAACATAATCTTGTAACATTACCATACAATACTAACAACTAAGAAACTTTTAGATCCGTATCTAAAAAAATACATGAGTTTTGTATGATGTATGGGCTTCCTTGTATGATAGCAATGATTTATAGATGCCATTTGGCATTTTCTTAAATGCTAATACTTTTTTGTGGTGGTGTGTTAAAATTTTCAACGTAAAATACTATTAAGTGATGTTATTATAGCAATTTATAAAATGTCATATGCCTTCCTATAGTAAATTTTAATCACCATGACTAACTTTTATCTTTTTCTATCTATACGACTGTTTTTCATACAAACAACGGATTTAGGAAGGTTGATGAGGGTGGTTGGTGGTGGTGGTGGTTGGTGTGTGTGTGTTTGTGTATGCAGTGGAGTGAGTGGTTCAAGTGTGTGCATGTTTGTGTGCCTGTCGTGGCTGCGGGTTGTTTGAAAGAGATACCGCGGCCCCGGACAGAAAGGGCTAAGAAGGAACATGGGTGGTTTTAGTCAATAGAAGTCTGATACTCCTTCTCGCTCTGCTCTTTGATGAATTCCCATCCTCTAAAACAAAGTGGTTGTCGTGTGTGTTGTGTGTTTGTGTCAGCGTCGTTGGATTGTGTGTGTTGTTGTGTGAGTATTTATAAGTTTAAAGTCGACATTTTATCTTCATGGTTACATTGAGCGCTCGTGCTAGCCTTTGAATACGGGATTTGTTACACCATGATCATTTTAAATAAAGAAGGACAATGTGCGTTACGAATCAAAAATGCAGGTCATGCACACAAAACAGTAAACATGGATACACTCGTACCAATTTCCAATTGTTTCCAATCGATTAAGAACACCATCGGAAAACAAATAAATATTTATAACAAAAATCCTTGATAACTATGTATGTGTGAACCAAGGTACGAGTCTTTGGTCGACTGGACCCGCATGTAACTGGACCCACATTAAAACTATGAAAATAAAACAATTAAAATGTTATTTATCGACTAATCTCGCGGGTCCACTTCGAGTGGGTCCAGTTGAACAATGACTCATACTGTCACTGACAGGAATATGTAGGCATACCTTTGGCTCTTCTTAATGAGATTTTCTCGTACTGATTGATTTTAATTTTATGTTAATTCGTACGCATAGTATTTTGGAACCTATTCTATTACAAAAAGGTATTTTTTTCAAAGTTCTAGCCGTTTTTTACTAGGAATTCCCTTTTTATATCTTACTAGCAACCCGCCCCAGCTTAGCACAGGTGCAATGTATTACATATGAACCTTCCTCTTAAATCACTCTCTCTATTGCTGAAAACTGCATTAAAATCAGTTGCGCAGTTTAGAAGGTTGAAGCGTACAAATAGCGGGAGCGAATTAAATTTATACTATGTAAAGACTTGAGACTATAATAAACTTATTGGTGCACGTAACTGTATAATCAACAAACACGTTGAATAATAAAGTTACGAAACAAAAACGTGTCGCAACAATAACGCACTATCGACAATCGGTAACGCGTGCACTTAGAATCGATATAAGTTGCAACTCGTTCTGTTCCTACTCGATTCTCTGTCGATCTGTGGAAAATTACAGTCGTCTTTTTTTTCATCACGTATGATTATTTGGCAACTTTTTAAAGCACTCCGGTGGTGTTATTTTATAATAATAGTTTTTGTAATGGAAATTGGCAAATAGGTTCAGAACAATGGCTGTTTGGCAACGCATGTTCTCGTACAACATTGATATTTGTACGAGTATATATATGTGCTTCTCTATATACTTTGGTTCATATTATAGTCATTAGCAGAAAGATTTGTCCTCTTAATTTTTTACCAGAACCAAAACCTCATTTATATTTAAACAAAAAGCTGCCACAGCTCATATAAGCTCATTACTCGTAAACTCAACAAGTTACGGCCCATCCATCAAAATAACAGATTCAAGGGTAGCCAATGGCAAAAATGATTCTTTACTTTTGAAGCTGGCAACATCAATCAACGTGAGCTTTTGATTGGCCGGCGAGGTTACTGCTCTATGGTCACCTTGTGGTTTATAAAATGGAGTTTTGTTCCTAGAAATTATATCTAAGTACAGTTAAAGTTACGAAAGAAGCACAAAACTCTTAGGTTGTAGTTAAGTTATAATTCCTACTTTCTTTTTTTTTTAATCTTCTGATTATTCGGGAATGAAAACCACTTTGCTTTACTTTGGGAAACTAACCATAAACACATTAGTAAATGATCGGAATTATAAGTAGGTATTAACAGAACGCAATTCCTTTAACTATACATGCAAACAAATCACCCGTGAAACTACTCTAGTTCTCGATTTTATCTAAACGCATGATCGCCAAAGCCGGAACCTCGACCTTTTACCAATTCAATCATTATATAAAATCAATTCAGATAATCTCGCTAATTTTATTTCTCACCAAAACTTTCACTTGACAGCTGACCTTGACAGTTGTAGCCGCCATCTTGTAATTAACGTCACTTTTTTATTAATTGCATGGCTGATGTGAATGGCCTGCCCTTGCTAGGGTTACCCGGAGCCTGTCTGTAAATGTCATGACTTTTCGTGATAGTTTGTTTATAATTAGTTAACTATTTAGATACAAGTTAATAATTGCTTGTACGAGGTGGCATATCTTTTTTTAAGATTGAGATTTATGATGAAAAGTTAGTTCATCGGTCCGGGTCGTTTATACCCGGTAAGGGGTTGACTTTCGGATGATTAAAACTTAGTTCTCCTAAACCCTATTTGACCCTATTCTAAGAATTAATAATATGTAATTCTCTTTAGTGGTTTAAATCTCTGTCTATCAATCAGTCACAGAACTGTCTTAAATTCAATAAAAAGCATTTATACTCGTATACCATTTTGTATATACATAATTATTTAATCCACAAAAAAACTTACAACCAACACGACTCCACTCCCCTATTCCGGCAAAGTTTAACGACCAGCGCCACATGACACTCACGTGAGAACCAGTTCCCGGTCGCACGGGGTCAAGATCTAGCGAAAGTGGTCACCTGGTGGGCCGGCGAGATCGTTACTCTGATTGATAGTAGACGAGCATTCGTAGCGTCTTCACGAGGCGTGATTAATCCATTCATCGTTTAAATCGTGGGAGGTCTGTTATAGATCGATCTTAGAGGTTTTAAGAGTTAACATAAACATATAACATCACGACTGAAATCTCCGAAGGGTTCTTAGGTTTAGGTGTGCAGGAGCACACACATTTTGCCTTAGATGCCCTTGTCCAAGTGAAGAGTCCTATTGATAGAGGAATTTATTGGAGTCAAGTTAAGAATCTGGATTGCGGCTGCGAAAACTCCTACAAATCAGACTATCTGAATTGAGGACGCGAATCCAGGACCTCGACAGCCATTGTACTCACTAGTGAGATTAAACTAGTGGTCACTTTCTTAAAACTTTTTGTTATTAGCAAATAAAATCAATTTTCTGTCTTTCATTCTTGCTTTTCTTTCTTTAGGTATAAATACATAATTAAGTCCACGATTAGGTCGTGGAACAAAACGGCTCCCAGCGGTTGTTCATTAGCCTCTAAGTTTTATTTAGCTATATAAAATGTTAATAGGCAGATTAATGGATGTATCATCATTTCCTCATGACTCTTCACAAACAAAGTAATGGGTTTCCCTTCAAATTGTAATAATGGCGATAAACATTGAAACTTTCATCATACACGCCTTGATTATAACATTTTTAATCTATAATATAATCTCTGTTACGTCAAAAAAACAATAATAGAACAAAAACCGTTGTTTAATAAAATATAATAGTTAAAAAGTTCATGCGTGGGTGCGCAAACACAAGTTATGATGGATTTCCAAAAACTTTGGTGAAAGTGAAAATGATTCGCGGGTTTTTTTCTAAAAAGGAGTGGTTTGAAAGGATGTCCTGAAAGATTCCGTCTGATTTTCTTACTACTTTAGTTATTGTAGATGCGGTTATGATGAATGTCCACGATTTCCTCAACAGCGGGTTATGTTAGCGTAGGTACCTTTCTATTTATCTCATTCATATTTAAAAAAAACCTAGTAATTATACCGAGCGAAACGAGTTTTTTTTTTTTTTTTTTTTTACTATCGTCTTCATGTAAGAGTGACACAATCGTTGCCTAAAAAAAGCTCTAATTTAGAGCAACCTACTATACAAAGAGCAACCACACCACATAATCACAAGTACAATCCACAAAAACATGCTTGCACGCTAAACACATTATAAATCTAGTTGATAAACCACTCTTGTATAAATACAAACAACCCACATTACCATCGTCGCGTGCCTGCAAGTCACGGCGCACAAGCGGACAGACAGACACACATCCGTGTAGCAACACTCGTCACGTGATCACGTCACGGTGTCGTTGCGTCATCGTTACGGAGCGTGTAAATGGGCCGTGGCGGAGTTGTGTGGGATAATGTTTATATAGTGTCTGAGTGGATGATGTTGTTACACTGTGTAAGTTAAAGAAGATAGAGGGGCTAGCGGACAATAGTGTATTGAGAGCAGATGTGGCTCAGTAGTGCCATTACTTTGAGTGTATATTTCATCACAGCTGCTCTCAAAACGGTGGAGAAAACAAAAAAAGATCGAAGTTATGTGACATCTACCAACCCGCACTGGGCCCGCGTAGTGGATTATATATAGCCCATCTCTCTTCTAGAGATGAGGCCTGAGTCCCTGCAGTGGGAACATCATAGGCCGATGATGATGAGTGTATTGAAAAGTGGGTTGAAGGTGTCAGTAAACATGCAGATTAAAACCAGCTTAGTGGACAAAAAAGAATAAGGAGAAGTTCTGAAGAAAATTTCAGGTTGATATATTTAACAGGCTGGCACAAGAGCGTGGATTTTGGCACAAAGAAAGGCCGATACAGTGGGTGAAATCAGGCCGTGAATGATGATGATGATGTTTACAGGAAATGGAATCTTGGAAAAAATCTACACTTAAGCCAGGCTGGTAATAAGAATTTTCTGTAAATTCGAGAACTTTCACTTTCATTAAATTAAAATACTGGTGCTTTTAAATTGTCTAGAATCTAAAAACTCAACTTAAATAAGAAGAATGTAAGGTGACTTAAAATTATTATTAAATGATTTACATGGATTTATCGTTCTAAAACATCCTCACTGAGAAATTCGTAGGTTTTACATAATTAATCATCGCCCTGAACCCGGTTGATCCCTATCACTAAATCACGGTTAACTAGAAGAACGACCTCAGTCTTTATTGATTTAACAAAATGGAATCGACATTTAGATCACATATCTATGTCGAAATGGAAGCAAATGCCAACTGTATCTAAGGTCGTGACAAAATTCGTTTTTGCAAGCGATCAGTTATTACACGTTAATCTCTGAAGTTTGTGATAAGATTCATATAATTAATTATATCTTAGACTTAACATCTATTTTTCCAATGCGCTGGGTGGACACCCATACTTCACCAAAAACGTTTAAGGTCCATGTACACACAGTCATCAAGCGGGCACAATTCCTGATATTTTATTTAGTAGCTAAATTGATTATGTCCATCCAGAATTTAGAACCAGTAGTCTGGAATCAGGATCAGTGCCGGTTTACAATAGGATCAACTCTATTACAAGGAGCTTATACATAACTATGGAAGCCTTTGCCCCATTCTTTGGGTAACTCAGACTTGAGTTTTCTATATATTCTTTAAGTATGTTACAAAATGAAATCATGGCCACTCCATTGCCTATTGCCAAACAATTCCATACCCAAATTGAATCGCCCAAGATTACATGTTATTCCACACGTGTTACATATCAACCAGAGCCATAAACCCAACCATATATTACCCTAAACAAATAACAGGTTAACAGCCAACAGTTAAGAGTGAACAGTTGTACGCTGCGCGGGCGCAGGAATGGGATTAGAAAGGA
The DNA here is from genome assembly GCA_932274075.1 of Diarsia rubi. Lineage (NCBI taxonomy): Eukaryota > Metazoa > Arthropoda > Insecta > Lepidoptera > Noctuidae > Diarsia > Diarsia rubi. Next base: position 1,137,439 of record OW026416.1, on the reverse strand, counting down.
TATTGCGGCAAGGTCGGGCCGTGTCCGCTACGCCACGGTATGGTGCGGTACACATTGTGTGGACTGTCTCACGGCTAGGCTTATGAGGGTAATGGGTAATTGACATTGGGTTGTTCATGAAATTAACATTTTGTCAATCGCGAGGACCTGATTTTGAATTTATCAGGAGGCTGAATTATCAAAGGGCTATCCTGTTACTGGGTTTGGTAACTCAACATGGCAAAATGGGGTTTTAAAGACCTCCAACATACAGTACGAATGCGGTAGGTACTCCGACCAGACAGTCCACTTGCTGGAGTATTCGGACTGTCACTTGCACTTTAGAGAACCTAAAAACGCCACAGACACCGCGATTGACGTGACCACATTTTGGGCCCAAGGCCCAAGGCCTAATGCGAATGCAAAAATATTACTAGGTTGTGGACGTTAGATAAACGGTTATCCCTTGTACAATACTGAAAGTTGGTCCTAACATTATTGGGAAAACACTCGATTGCTGATGATGATGATATTATAATTGCCACGCTATCAATCTATTTGGTATTACCTAACCACTATTATGGTACAATAGCTCAACCCGGGAAGAATTAGAGTGGTGGTAGTGGAGGCAAACATACCTTTATCTATAAGTACAAATAATACCTAGGTGCAGTCTCAGTTCTAGTTGCGATTGTGTTGAATAGAATGTGCGTGTCGCTAGGTAAGGTTAGAAAAAGACAAATGAAGGCTTACGATACATAGTTTCTGCGTGGTTTGATCCTTCAACGGGGTTTTGAGATATGTTTCCTTCTGGTTGATGTACTTACCTGTAAAGATAAAAGAAATATCATTAGTAAAAGGTTATTTATAAGTCTTTTATAAAAATCTGAAATAAAAGAACTGTAGTACAATGGCATCCACATAAGTCCATAGACTAATCCTAGAACCTATTTTATGAATCTTTACAGCCGAAAGACTATGCAATGTACATTGTCGAAACTAAAACGCATGAACAGAACACATAAAGCATTGTTAACTGCGCTTCACTTGCCATCCTCAAAGTTCAACGCATAAGACTCGAACTTGCGATCGTCCGATAAGTAGCCCTCGCTCTTAATAGGCCCATTTCCGGCGATTGACATTACAGATTACTTCATTTAAAAGTTAAAGCATAGTTTTATATAAAAGACAAGGCCTACTTGGTAAATAAACTATATACAATTTATTATGCGTAGTCTTTAATTAAATTAAATTAGTTTTTATGAGATAGTTTGGTTCTACATGCTCATAGGCCATGGTAGGTTAATTTTGAGGTTAAATACTTATACATCCGGTATTGGGAAATTCTCATCTCCTTACACTCAAACAAACTACCTCCCTACAACTTTAGTTTTATATTTTGTGTGCTACAAGGTACAGAGGGTTCCACCAATTAGATAGGAAAACCTTTTGGTTAGAGAACTTTCGTTAGAAGCTCTGGCTTCAAAAGTTTTGGGCCCTTTATGATGGCAATATACTACATTTGTAATAGACATTTCAATATACAACTTGAATAGATAAATAATAAATTAGGAACTACAAAAATAATTCTCTACATTGGGTTTTTCCATCAGTAATATCTCAGTACCTGCCCGGTTGATGCCAATAGGCTTGCGCCCTATAACATGGGACTTAAACGAAATCCAGCGTCTAATGTGGGTGTACCATTAGGTACACCTCTACTCAACCTTTCGGGAATAGGTTTAATTTCACCAAAAAAATCCAATTAGTCCGTCAGATAGATTTTCAAAAAATAATGGACACGTATTTTTTCTTTTTTCGCTTAAACAAAAGATAAAGACGATACAGTGCTTCGAAAAGTCGCGTCAAGTCGTGTGACGTCACAAGGTTAGTACTTTTTTACCCACAAAGTGACGACAAAAGCCAAAAAATAAAACGTGTCAAAGATCATGAGTGATGAATGATTTTTATTAATTTGATAAAACAAAAAACACGTATCCAATATTTTTCGATAATCTAACAACAGACGGACTAATTAGATTTTGTGAAATACCCTATAACAGGCGTCTTGTTATGTTACTTATGTCAATTTTTTCTGACGGCACGGTTGGCGCAGTGGCTCAAGCAATTGACTGCTGCGCTGCGTGTTGCGGGTTCGATCCCCACATGGAACAAATATTTGAATAGCCTACAGATATTTTGTTCCGTGTCTGGGTACTTGTGTATGTAAGTTCAAATGTTTGTGAACGCACCCACGATACAGGAGAAATTTCTAGTGTGGGGCAACTTTTAAAAAACAAAAAAAAACACCGGTCTAATAACTCACCCAATGTTGTAAACACACAAGTAACATGCCCAGTTACCTACTGATTAAAATCTCAGAATTAATGGCAATTACTACGAGAAGAGCATCGTGTAGAAGGTAATGTAGGTAAACCGGCGTCGACCTTTCATGGCACTGTTTTATATGGACGCTCTCGAAAACAGGTTCGCGCTATTTACATGTAGATTCGCTTATATACTTACTATTTACTGGCTGGTATGCTGTTGATGTGTAAAGTTACGATATTCCATGTAATTTTTAAACTACTATTTGGTGAAAGGTCATTCTACTTTTTAAGTAATAGGCTCTTTCTTTGCCATTGTAAAATATAAGTAATAATAAATTAAGCTCTTTTATGACGATAAAACTGGCTTAAATATACGAGAGGTGGAAAATAATTAATTGAAAAATTATTGATATTGACGAGTATAAGGGCGAAAGCGAGACCAACTCAAAATTAAATCAATTACTTATCAATAATTTTCAAATCAGTCATTTATTCAAATTAAGCTGAATGTCAGCACTTTTTGAACGTCAGTCGTTTTGAAATATCGCCTGAAATACTCGTAAATGGGTTGAATTTAATTCGTCGAGAAATATTTCAAGTAGCGTATTAACTTAAGTTTACTCACTCTATTACGGTATAATATACAACTATGCTATACTTCTCATGTAACTATGCTGATTCAGAGGTAAATAAGATATAGATTGCATCAAGATCAACAGTTTACTCGCAAGGAATGCGGAATGCCTTGCGCCTCTTTAGTGACGCGGAATGTTGCCTGATATCGGATTATTAATAAACAGCCTTATCATCTACTGTGGAACTCGTAATCATGACTCAGTCTAAAAAGATTCAGTGCGTCCGTACCTAGTAGCACGGTAACCTTTTTCTGCGAATACGAAATCATCAACCCCTCCCGCTCTTGGCGGACTGGGTGGAAGTGTCAGACTTGTACTGACAGAAATCCACCCATGTTCCTTCTTAGCCCTTTGAGTTCCGGGGCCGAGGTATCTCTTTCAAACAGTGCCGTAGACCAGGATTAGATGTAACCAGGAATATAGACTTGTGTCTAATTAATAGTAAGAAGTCCCCTCTATTAGATACATAGCAGTAATAAAATTACTGACAAATTATTGTCGACTATGTTCTTTTGCCTCCACCCTCTCTCCCCCTCTGAAGAATGCAGGTCTGTCTAAAGTTATAATATGTTAGGTATAAAACTTTCCATAGGAAGGTGAAACGATTAGTCATCAAACAAACGCACATGCAAACGCTAATGGGAAACCCCCTATTTTAATACTACACCCCCGGAAAAACTCTAAATCAGCTTTCTACAAACGCATTACTCGATAACTTGCTTTAGACAACGAAACTCCACAATAAAGCAATAAACAAATAACACGCGTGAGAATACTCCAAAAGGCATAACCATAAAAATCACAAAAACGCGTTGTGAAATAACTAAAACATTGTTGACATTATTTTGTGAATTTCATACTTCAAATTCATTGTTGTAATAACGCACTAAAGTTTAATTAAGAAGGTAAAAATAAAGTGTGAAATTGCAAATTTTTAAGTTCCTATTGTTTTAATTTTAATTTACGTCAGAAAGGCGTGTGTGTATTTATATAGCAAGCTTCGTTTCTCAATTTTGACCTCGGGGCAATTTTGACCTCGGGGCAATTGTATCAATGCACAGTGAAAATGATGAGAAAAGATTTACTTTAAGTTCTGAGAAACGTATTAATTGTGTACTTAAAATTATAAGAGGTACTAAGCCGTTTTTAATTGTGAAACACTTAGAAAGCTTTGGGAAAAATGATTTTCGGAGGACGTCAAGTTTTATTTGTGTTTATCAAATTGCTGTTTGAAGAAAATGATGTCATAAAAGGTTTAATTCAATATTTGAACTAACATGTATTTTAGAATATAAATAAGTTCTACTTAACTAAATCTTTGCTGATTTTTACTGTCGGTCCTGAATCTATCTATCAACTTCATTCTAATTCATGACAAACTAACAGTAAGTTCGTGCAACTCATTATTTAAATATTGAAAATAGTGGTAGAATGAAGGCATTTACGAGTAGCAATCGCTTTCAACGTGTTTCTTATTATCTCCAACGAGTTTCATCAGGAATTCTTAGTAACTTGTGTCATTGTCAAAAAATGTTTGGAGATTTTTTTTCGAGATAGATAGAGATAGATAGAGATTTCGAACTTAACCCATCAGGATATTGTGCAAAAATCATCTCAAAATCAGTCTACCGTGAGTCTATAATCAGTTTAAAGTTAAACCCTAAACGATAGCCTCAACTGCGAACCCCGAAGGTCAGGCCACTATACATTATGTCGAAACATGCCATTACCTCTGACCAGGTGATCTCTGTTGCAGCATCCGATCTTGGCACATGATAACATGAGATGTGTGATTGTACAGTCAAGCCCAGCATTACTTGATCTTCAGAAGAAGCAAGTGGAGTGAGAAGAGAGGTCAGATAATTCTGGGGACTGATTGTACTAGTAACATTAACTTTAGGCTATTATTATGCTAGTGATCTTGAATTATGGGATGTTTGTTTTGCTTCTGCTATAAATTTGGGGTTTTTGATAATGAAATATAAGTGAATGGATAGAATATAGATCTTCTTTTTATGGGGCCTTGGGTTTACGTTAAAACTAATACAGGAAGTTGAAATAGGTATCTCAAGTTCTGGCGATTCATCGCTCTCCAGTCTGGGAATACCGGCTAAACGTGTCGCGGAGGATATAGCTTATTGGCAGAAATAGCGATTATGGTAGCGTTTCCTTAGACTTATTCATTATATGTCTTCAAGCGATTTTTAGGCCTTTTTTTGGTTTGTGGGGGAATCATCAAATTAATGAGCCCCTCGCTCTGGGCGTAGCGGAAGGGAGTGTCAGTCTTCTACTTACTAAAAACCACCCATGTTCCTTCATAGACCTTTGTGTTCCCCGCCACGTTATGTCACTCGAACAGTCCCGCAGCCCTGGCGCACTACGGCCCTTTCTTGGATTTTAGGTCTATATATTAAACAACCATTAATTTAATAAACAGGAATTAAAAGTAAAAAACCCAAAGTCTTTACATTCGCCGACTACTACACTACCGTCATTTCATAATGAACGTTCAACCATTTTTGTAAAACGCAACGTTTTGCATAACTGCAATAATTTGACATTACCTTCGTAACAAACAAGTAACAATAGAAAACTAAGAAACTAACGTTTACTCATAAGGAAGGTATGCTAATCAAATTATTTTGTTAGTACAAGGTAATTGCCACTGAAATATAGGCCTTATGAGGTAGAGATAAGGGGTCAGTGGTTGACAGTAATGTATATGAATGAAAAGTGAATGTTTTATGTTTTCTGTGTATCATTCATTTTTGAATGATGATGTAACAAATAAGCTTTTGTCATACTGTTGTGCAATTGTATTAGGCTGTTGTCAGATGTGTGAGTATCCATCAAAGCTAGGACAATTTGAAAGACTAGGTCAGTCGCCTTTTTACAAAAAAACAAAAATTTAAAGACGTTGTTATTAAGTATCAGCAGATTATTTTAGAAATGTGCGGACAATATCACTTTTTAGAAAAAAAAAAGTATCAGAATCCACTAATATTATACATGCGAAAACAACTCCGTTTCTGTAAGAAACAGGTAGACAATAAATTGTATGGAACCCTCACGAAGCCAAAACCGCAAGCAATGCTTACTAGAGGACGATTAGTTTTGTTTTTTTTTAAAACGTTGCCCCACACTAGGAATTTCTCCTGGATCGTGGGTGCGTTCACAAACATTTAAACTCACATACACAAATACCCCATAATAAATAATAATTAATAGTTGAACCTTATTTAGTAGCTCGGACCGGAACCGCATTATAAATCGTTATCACAACTCATACGAAATGCGTTTAAATACTCGTACGCGACAGTATCGATGCTCGGCAGCAAACTCTGTTCCTTTTCAGCAAAAGACGGTTCTAAGCGACAGAAGACGCATGGAAAAGTGTCTAAAAAGAAGTCTAAAAAGACGGAAGCATGGAAAAGTGCAATTCCATGTTACCAGAAGAGGTTCAACCTTAAAGCGACCAGCACAGCCATCAAGCAGGGCAATCTGCGAACAGTTCAGGCCAAGCCGTAATATCATTGCAATAGGTAATAGGTCAAACGAATAATGACTAATTGGTCTGCCGATGTATAATTTCTCGGTCTCAGTAGCTAATTGAATTTCACACATTAACGTATGTAATTTTCTTAAGCTTTAGAAGACCATATCATATATCATTAGCTCTTTGTACAAATGTAGTTTAAGTTTTCATGGTTTCCGATATTTCGACACAGTAGCAAGAGCCATGATCGCAGGACAGATAGTCAGAATCTATCTATATATATAAAAATCAATGCCACTTTTCGTTGTAATTTTATAACTCAAGAACGGGCTCACTTATCCAAACCAAATGTTTAGGCTTTGTTCGGACTATTATTTAGTAGATGGTTTATGTGAAGTTTGCACAAAATCGGTCGAGCGGTTCTTTATTTATCACATTTTTTTGTAACAAATAAATTCAATAAATGGTGGATAATTTTGTGTGTATTCAAGTGGATCCGAGAATGGTTTAGAGTCACAATTGGACCTAGTTAGTGGTGCTTCTGTCCGGGCAGGACGACGTCTGCCAGATCCGCTAGTTATTTATATAATCATGGAAGACATCCCGTAAGTGACCGTGTAGGTTTAACTAAATTTACTTCTGTATTTTATTATCTATCTTAACATGGAAGGCAGTTCCTTAACTGACAGATTGTGTACACACACCACAAACATAATGTAAGTCTGTACTAAGGAAACGGTTAAAAAAAATGCAAAAAAGGATTTCAGGACGAAATTCGGTCATACATTCAGACAATAACAAGGTCATACCTAGACACTGAATTGAATTTATACCGAATACACCTCGACTTTAACTAAAACACTAAATATGAAGTACCCTATTTAAAAAGTTAATGCTCTGAGCGGTAAGCGCTGCGTTATCAGCTAATAAACATTACAAAAAAAAATGCACTCTAATTACTTAGCGTAATAGTAAAGTAATTATGCGTGAACCAGCTGATTAATTGATCACGTTCCATTTCCTCAACTAGCGTGAAGATACGCATGATTGCACATACACAAACATTCACACACATAATCATACATCACACTCGTGTACATAAACATTACGAGGTGTTATTGATTTGTTATTTCATTTACATGACGATAAAGTTTACATACACCACTGCGTTACCCTTTGGAGAAAACAAGCGTGATGTTATGTTATTGAAATCTCATCTTTGCCTGTACTATCTCCCTCTTGGTGAAGGCGTCTATAGGTCGTGGTCAGCATTTCCACTAAACTTGCTAATATCTAAAGATGAGGTTACGTTTTTAAACCACCACGATAAACCACAAGCTCATTTAACAACATACACTCCTAATAGGACATCAATCCTGTAATCTTCAAATTCAACATCTCAAAACACCCACATTAAGGCAGTTATGCTTAGCGGGTAAGCCTATTTCCATCCATCTAGCACAAACTCACTTAAAAACCCAAAAGACAATCTAAACAATTTACTGCAACCGAACTACAATCACCTTAGATACTTTGAAAGTTTCGACAAAGAACTCGAGTCGACTTTATGTAACAGTGTGCCAGTTGGCGACCGATCTGCGCTTGCGCACGAACCGGTCCTAAGGGCATTATATAGAGCGCTGTGTAATGTGCAACTTTATACACTAGGGAGAAGAAAGTTTTGTGAATGTGTTGTGGTTGTCCTTGGGACTAAACACCTTGGCATTTTTTTCAGATTTTCCTAACGAGATCAAATTAACCTCTCTCTTTTCATAGGTGTCTGAAAACTGCTACTTAAGTATTGTGACACGAGTTCTTGCTAAAACTCAGAACTTGACAGCCTCGTTGGTTTCGTGGTTGCAGGTGCTGCTCCTAATAGATCCTGTGTTCAATTCCGAGGTAGGGCAATATTTTGTTTCGTTTTTCCATCAGAAATTCCTTAACAACAATAATCTGGATCTGTGGCCAGCTGATGGCTCACCACCCCGTCGGGGCTGCGGGTTGTTCACAAGTTACCGCGGCCTCGACATATAGGGCTAAGAAGGAACATGGGTGGTTTTTAGTCAGTAGAAGTCTGATACTCCCTTTCGCTCTGCCCAAGAGCGGGAGGGGTTATTTGATGATTTTCAACCCGCCAAAAAAAAATGGCTCATCACTTATCATGTAAGGCTTGAATAAAACTGAAATGATAAAATATCATGTTGGTTCCTTCATCATTTTGCCAAGTCGAATGATTTTATTTCGGGTATCATGACAGTATACGAAAATACTAATTCATTATTTGTATTTATTTGTTGGTTTTTTAGGCATTTGTATTTTGTTTGGAGTGATAGAGCTGCAGTGGCCCAGTGGTGGCGGTCCCGACTTACGAACAGTAAGTCGTGGGTTTGAACCCAGGCAGGCACATTACTTTGTGTAATTTATTTCATCTAGTGTTGCCCAAAATCGGTCTTGGTCTTGCAGTCTTGGTCTTGTTCTTGCATTTTTGCAAGACCAAGACCAAGACCAAGACCGACTTATTGTAGCAAGACCAAGACCAAGACTGAACCCTGCAAGACTCGAGCAAGAACAAGACTAAACCTGCAAGACTCTTGCGTCTCGCAGTTAAGTCAAACTGAGATTTGGGCGTTATAGTAGGTATTTGGTTTCAATCCCGATTTTGATAGACGTTCCCCAATATCAAAACCGTATCGTCATAACAATAAAAGGTATTGTATTGATTATTATATGTTTCGACTATTTATTAAGTAGGTAGGTAACGTTACTAAACCGAAATACAGGCATTGCCTAGTTCGGTTGCAGTGGCTACATCCATTTATTAGAAATGACTCCTGCAAAACAATTTTTTGTACAATTTCACCAAAAAAATAAATAATAATTCTGTGCTAATGTGCAGATCTAACGTTAATAAGTTGGTAAAAATTATGTAGGTAGGTATTTATGTTTCAAAGTTTATATTATTCTTCTATTCAGCAAACTTTAAAACTAACAGCGAGTCGAGTAGGTCTGGTACTAGTAGCAGTTTTTAAGCCAGCCGATGTTATGGTACAGACGCCAGCACATCATGCTACTACAATCTGCCGAATTTCTTTAACAGATTTTCAACTTTATCGCTAAAGCATTAAGGTTCATGGTTGATTGGGAAAATATGACGTTCCGCGAATAAACTGTTGGTCGGTCGGTGTTTTACGTACCTACTTATTTGATAATTTACCGACAACAACGCCGCACTATGGAAAATCGTAGAACAACTGCTGATTAAAAATGGTTTTTGTAAATGTCGCTACTGGCATGCTTTTTTTATTTAACTCAATAGTTTAACCGCTAACTGTTTGTGAAGAGTTTAGGATAGCCAGTACACGGACAGAAAATCATTAAAGGTACCTACATAGAGTTAGTAATTACGCTTAGGTACTAAATTGCGTAATTTTTTTAAATTATTGTCAAGTTAATTTTATTAATTTGGTGGTTCACCATGCCTATGTCAATTTAAGCTCAACAAGTACCTACTCTGTTACGTTGTTTTAAGATCTAAACTAACGTGTTTATTATATATCAATAGGCTAACAGGTATTTGAACGTAGTCTAGTCTAAGTAGTAGAATCTCGCAAGACTTGCGAGACTCTTGCTGCAAGACCAAGACCAAGACCAAGACTGAGAGCGCAATACCAAGACCAAGACCAAGACCAGGTGTATTGACGCAAGACCAAGACCAAGACTGGCTAAGGTCTCGTCTTGGTCTAGCATTTGGGCAACACTAATTTCATCGCCGCTGCTCTCAAAACGGTGAAGGAAAGCATCGTCTTAGAACCAAAAAATTCGAAGACATGTGACATCTGCCAATCCAGACTGGGCCAGCGTCGTAGATGATAGCCCATTCCCTCTCAAAAAAGAGAGGAGGCCTGTGTCCCAGCAGTGGGAACATTAATATGCTGTTGATGATGATGAGAGCTGCAGTGGGTATTTACTAGATCTTACTTAATACTTTATAAGTGACAAAACTATTAGAGCGGTCTGATGGTAAAATATTCAAAAAATCTCTCTCTACCCAACATACTCTGACCTTGCTTACCAAGTACAACCTACTTTACTTAACCTTAACATTGATTCACATTACAACACTTTCAGTGAAAGTAAACATTACATTACACCTCACCCGAAATTATTAACCTACTCTACGTTATGAAGGCTTTACTCTCACCGCTCTACATTTTGCCCTTAGTTGTGGTAGAGACCGGTTTGTGCAAACATTTGGTAGAGTTATGTAATATGTAGGCTTTGTTTTAATTAATTATTGAGTAATGAAAGGAACCAGGGAGCAGCGGTGGCCCAGTGGTGACGGCCACGTCTTACGAACAGTAGGTCGTGGATTCAAATCTAGGCAGGCGCATTACTTTGTGTAATTTATTTCATCACCGCTGCTCTCAAAACGGTGAAGGAAAACATCGTGAGGAACCCGGCATGTTTTAAAATCAAAAAAATCGAAGACATGTGACATCTACCAATCTGCACTGGGCTCGCGTGGTGGATTATAGCCCATCCCTCTCCTATAGAGGAGTCCCTACAGTGGGAACATTATAGGCTGATGATGATGGCACCTCTGTCAAACCCTTTCAAGATTGATATTATTGTGTTTAATGAAAGAAAAAATCTCATCGTTGTTAGTGAGTGCTTAGTAACAGTGGCTAGAATAGCCAAAGTTCGATACAAAAAAAAACTAGTTAATCGTGCAGGTTTGATTGCCAGGTCACGCCTGCGACTTCGTCCGCAAAAATTGTAATAGCTCAGCTTCTATGAAAGACATAAATATAATTTATAGCCTATAACACCCACGAATAAAGCATCTTTCTGCCAGAGAAAGATTTTTAGAATTGGATCATTAGATCCGTAGATTACCTCCTACATATAAACTTACAAACAAACGTGGAAGAAATAACTTATTAATAAAATAGATCATTTAACTTCATCGCTTGCCTTAATTGCGTCACTATTGAGTGAAAGTGTATGATACTTTGAAATAATTTGTACGTAAGTATTATTGATCTAGGAAACGTTTCTCGATCACTCACACTTAGGTAAGCGATGCCGCCCGCGCTGTCAACTTGTACAGCCAGCATTACCTGACCCCTTTTTTTAATGAGTGAAAATCATCAAAATAATGACTCCTCCCGCTCTGGGCAGAGTTGTAGGGAGTGTCAGACTTCTACTGACTAAATACCACCCATGTTCCTTCTTAGCCCTTTGTGTCGAGGCCGCAGTATCTCTTTCGAACAACCCGCAGCTTTACCTGACCCCTTGTATAAAGAAGTCGAGAGTAAAAGTAGTGGGTGAAAGGGGTCAGGTAGTCTTGGGCACTGACTGTAATATTTTTATATTTTTATTTAATGTTATGACTTAGTTCTTCCGCTTTAGACGTAATAATAATTATAAAGTAATTTGTAATTACAAGTTCGTTGCTTGAACGGGATTGATTAACGATGTAAGAAATTAATATCTATAAAATCAAACACTGGAAAAGAAAGACTTTTTAGAGATTAGATTAAATTAGTCACTAATTAGATTATATCTTTGATTTTGTAAATATTAAAGCTAAAAAAGGGTATTTTTCCACTAAGATCGATGTGACGGCGGCGCACACGCACGCAGGAACAAAAGACTTCAACGCAAAACTAAAAGGTGCATCGCAGCGAATTATTTATTTCTAGGAATGTTATTTTTTGTAGCTACACAGATTAATTTCCTGTAAATGAAGTTACTTACTCTAAATGAATAGTTAATGGCTATAGAAAAGCATAAAAACGGGAATATATCCCTTCTGATTTCCATTCGCGTGTGAATTATCTAATTCCATTATCATGCAAAAAGTTTTATCAAGACTGAAAAATAGGCAACAACTACATTTGCTTTTATAGGAAGTTTTTGAAGTCACACAGTTAAACTTGCGAATATATCCTTTATCTTCAGCTATAAAACAGAACCTCACACAACATTGTAACCGCGTAGGCGTACCTACCTCACAGAGATGCGCCACACTGATAACAACACAATAGCTGTAAACACAAGCTATCTGCTATCAGACAGACGACGGACGTGACCTCGACCTGTTTGTTGAAGATGAAACTGAAGTTGCTGAATCATGTCAACAAATATTGTGCAGTGGGCAAAAAAATCGTTATTTTATTTTATTTTATTTATTTGGTTCACCAACGACTGTTTACACTAATAATAAACTTAATACATTTTTAAACAAAGGTAACAGTGTAACACTCACTTATAGGTAAACACCACAAACGCAACATTAATATATTTTTTAGTAATCTAACCATTATAACCAAATGTTAGTGACAAAATAACATATTAACTATATTAGGTTAACTAAATTAAAAGAACAGAAAAAAACAACTAAAAAAGAGAAAACTGGTAAGTTTAGTATCTTATTACAGTAAGTAATAGTGTAGTAATAATGTACATAATAGGATTTAGGGTAACGAAAGATCCCTTCGGGGCTGCGGGTTGTCGTAAGAGATACCGCGCCCTCGACATAAAGGGCTAAGAAGGAACATGGGTGGTTTTTAGTCTTTAGAAGTCTGATACTCCCTTTCGCTCTGCCCAAGAGCGGGAGGGGTTACTTGGTAATTTGCAAACACCCAAAAAAAAAAAGAAGGGTCGAAGGATGTCACTGAATCGCGTCCAAAAACGGTGTTGTTTGGCGGCGATATGACCAGACGACATAGTTACTAGCGAGGGGAAAAACCTGGTTAATGCTGGCACAACATACAGAGAGGCCTGCGAGTATACGCAGCAGTAGGTGAATGAGTGATTCCGATTGTGGAGGATGCTGGTAATGTTTAAAGACAGTAGCATTGCATTTGAAAAAAAAACGAATCAAAATTATTTAAGAATCTAAATTGAGGTTTTGCTAAAGTAACGAGTAAGTTGTGCCCCTGTTAATAGTTTTCGGTTCAGTCTGAGCTTACATTCAGCACCACAGAGAATCAGCATTTTTTTTAAGGACAAACAGTCCACTCTACTGCTTACTACCATTCCTAAACCACTGCAACTCCTGAGAGCCCGAATCAACACTGGTCTGGTGGCAACCACCAGAAAAGAGCTGAGATAATGAAGTTCAACGAAGTCCCAGTGAAACAATTTAACTGTTGGTGAAAACAAAATATACAATTTCTACTTCCGTCCATATACAGCAGAGACAGGATAAAACAAGGCCAATAGTCACAAAGGTAGTGTAACAAGGATAGCCCAAAAGCTGTTGCATTGACGCAGCCTAACAAAATCAGTTCAAAATTCAGTTTTTAGCCCCACCCGTGCCAAATTAGTCTGACCACGACTTATGGGACGTTTCGTTGTGTATATATTTATATTTTTTTTTTTTTTAAACTTTGCCCCTCACTAGGAATTTCTCCTGTATCAAGGGAGCGTTCACAAACATTTAAACTCACATACACAAATACCCAGACCCGAAACAACTACCTGTAGGTCATACAAATATTTGTTCCGTGCGGGGATCGAAGCGCAACAGTCCATTGCTTGAGCCATTGCACCAACCGTGCCGTCAATATGTATATAAGTCACACATACATATTTCATTTAAAAAAATACCGACATATTTCATGCTCTGTATATACTTAAAGTCTTGATACAAATCTCAATAGGAACTGTTAATGATGTGATCATGATCATGTGCTTTCATTCAAGATATTAAACAACAATCAAACAAGCCTTCCGCTCCAAACAAGCTTTCTAAACCACATCAGTATCAATGATTGATCAACAATTAATCGTGTCTATTATTATTATCACATATATATTACGATTATTCATGATTATATTAGATAATCGAATTGTTTAAAAAAGGCCTACCGCTGTTTCATTGTCTACATGTATTGTTAATTGATTGTGTAATTATGAAAGAGGATGGAACATGTTTGATTTAGTGAACCAGTTATCGTTAAAGGTTTATTTATTTTGTTAATATTTTACTAGTAGATCTAAAAGTTCTTTTAAGATATAGTGTTTGAGGTTCATTACGACAAAGCATAACATCACGCCTGTAATTCCCGAAGGGCAAGGCAGAGGTGTACCTAATAGTCAGTTATGTCTCATGTAATAGAAAGCCCAGTCTATTGCAATCAACTGGGAAGAAATCCTTGAGCATTTCCTCATAGAAAAACCCAATATTACTATGCCCGAGCCGTGAATCGAACCGAAGACCACATGCTCAGCCTGCAGTCGCAGTTGCAACCACGAGACCAATGAGCCATTCCTCCAACGATAGTAACGAACTTCTATCTCGATGAATATAGATGTTAACAGCGGCCAGCGACAGAATACGCCTCTCCACAACCACAGTAATAATGCTTTCCGCGATGTAACTCAGCTGGCCGCGGAAAAGTGAACACCCTGTATTTTACCCCGCCCAGTCGCCGAGTCAACAAAAGGAATGGTTAACTTCCGTATTAAAAAGCTGTTACACTATTTAAGTATAAGTATTATCTAGCTAAACAAGTGAATTGATGATGACTGTAGAGAAAACTGTGTGGTTTTGTTGCTTTTAATTTGTGCTTAAATACTACAATCAATGGCCACTTTCCTAACCTAGTGATTTATTGTCGGAGATAAGCCTAATAACGATCACATTCCTCGTTCGCTTCCGTTGTGTTCAGACGTGTATTGAACTACCTTTACCAAATTTAAGAAAATAAAAATAAAATAAGGCCTAATGTTACGGAAATATCAACCCAAACCAATAACATAAATACGAAATCTACTCGGCATCTCTGTTAGAGAACATTGATCACGCACCGAGTAAGTGACTCAGATAAGGAACTTGTGTATAGTATACGCAAGATTCTCGGATTTAATCAACATGAATCGTACGCCACCTAAAACTATTCACTCATCACAACCGGAACTATCTACCTGTAGTAAAGAAGACTCCGAGTTTATCACTTCAAGAAAAAGGAAAGCACGTCCGGATTCTGAAGATATTTCAGATATTCATGAAATGCTCTCGAGCATGAAAAACGATCAAGATCTGAAATTTCACGATCTACAAGAAATTATTAAGGACATCAGGAATCAAAACAAAGATATTATCAATGCGAACTCGCTCCTACAGAAATCATTTGAAGATTCAGCAGTAATGTATAAAGAGTTAAAACAAAGATATGATTACATTATCCTAGAAAACAAAGAAGCTAAAACGAAGATTGAGCAACTTGAAGATAAAGTTGAATCGCTAGAAAGACTACAGCGTAGTACTACGATTGAAATAAAGAACGTGCCCTTCACCGAAAATGAAAAGGTTAATGATATCGTGTCAAAGATGCATGATGTTCTAGAGGTACCCTTACTACCGCTAAATGTTCGACAGGCTTACAGGCAGATGTCAGGACCGAAAAATCTGATTATTGTTGAATACCAAACGGTTCAAACTCGTGTTAATATAATGAAGGCCCTGAAAACATTTAATAATAATAACAAAGATGATAAACTTAACTCGAAAGTTCTACAAGTTCCAGGTGAGAAACAACCAGTATTTGTCTCAGAGTCATTGACTCCCTCAGCACGAAAATTACACTATTTAGCTAGAGAAGTTCAAAGGAACCATGGCTTTAAATACTGCTGGGTAGCTAATGGGCGAGTCTTTCTAAAGAAAGGAGATGGACTACCTTCTATTCTTGTAAAATCTTCCAGTCAAATCGAAGCCATTACCACCGATATACATAAGCCGCAAGTTCACCCAAACACAGATCAATGACTAGCGTCTGATTTCACAAGAAATGTATCCTCTCAGCACTCTGTTAATGTTTGTTTAATAGTGTTAGTTTTATATGATTTTGTACTGTTTATTATAGTTAGCATCCTACTATTGTTAAAAAGCTTAAATTGTCTAATAATATTTTCATCCATTTTTTCACACACATTTGTTCAACATAACACTACACATAACACATACACTCCTCCTAAACAAACACATGACTGTTATTATCGTTCATTTTCTTGCACTGTCTCCGCCTCTTGGTATTGTAGCTTCGCCCAACATAATATTTCACCCTACTCCCATAAGAATTATGGTTGATTTAGTTAATATTTCTTCTGACATTGATGAAAACATCAATGCGGGTGAAGCTCAAACCGTATTCTTCCCGGAGCAGTGCAAAATGCTTTTGGATAAAAACAACACCTATAAAGTATTGACGCAAAACATCAGAAGTCTGAATCATAATTTTGACGATTTTTTAGTCCTACTAGCCAGGCTTAACGTATCTTTTGACTTCATAATTTTAACAGAGTGTTGGCTTTCTAAGACCGTAAATTTGCCCAATATTTCTTCATATCAGGTTTTTGCAACATGTAACCACTTGAATCAAAACGATGGTATAGTTGTTTTCTGTAAGGATGGTTTAAAAGTTACTGTGCTGGAAACAACTAGAGTTAGTGATGAAGTAAATTGTTTAGTTACTACTTTAAAAAATGAACTTGCTATTATATCGCTTTACAGACCTCCCGCCTTCAAAAATATCGATAATTTTCTTACCGTTTTAGATGATACAATACATAAATATAAACACTATAAAAATATTATAATCATAGGTGACATTAATATCAATATCGCAAATAACATTGACCCTAAAGTTTCTAATTATATGAACTTGCTGGTCTCACATGGATTTCTCGCGTCACATTTACTGCCAACACGAGAAAACAGCTGTCTTGATCACTGTTTTGTCAAGACCAACTATACTGCAAAAACTGTAGTCTGCAATTCGACAGTCACAGACCACTGCAGTGTTATGATGTCACTGTCAAAGAAATCGGCAGCTACCGAACAGAATCGAGGAACATTAAAAAAAGTAGACTATAACGCGATTATTAACAAATTAAAACTTATAAATTGGACTGCTAGATTAACTGATGATGATCCGAATGAAATAACAAATAAATTCCTGTTCATAATAAGTGATTGCATTAAAGAACATACGTATACCTACAAGCTTTCTAATAGAAAACGGAACATTAAACCATGGATAACACCTGGGTTACGTCGTTGCATGAGAAATAGAGACAGTTTACATCAGAAACTTCGTGAGGATCCAGACAATGTAACACTTCAAATAACTTATAAAAGATACCGCAATACATGTAACAAATTATTAAAAAACTTAAAAAACAAATATTATAGATCACATATAAATTTCCATAAAAATAATTTAAATAAACAGTGGTCCATTATCAAAGATATATGTCACTACAATAATAACGCTAATCACCATGACGACCTTCTTTTAACTAAACAGAATCCACAAGAATCCGTAAACCACATAAATCACTATTTTGCAAACGTGGGTAGACAATTGGCTCAAAGTATTCAAATAAGAACACAAAAGAGTGAACTTGACCTTGCTAGAATATCTAACCCAAACTGTTCCTCATTGAAGTCATTCGTTCTTCTATCTACGGATGAAATAGAAGTTAAAAGTACCATATTGGGTTTAAAATCTTCTAATTCCAGCGGTTGGGACGAAATTCCCACTATTCTACTAAAACTGGCTGTCGCGTTACCTATTGCCAGGATCTGTAATTTGTGTTTTTCCAAAGGAGTCTTTCCCAACGCACTGAAGCAGTCAGTAATTATTCCAATTTATAAGTCTGGAAACCGAGACTGTGTCTCAAATTATAGACCAATCTCATTGCTGCCATCCATTTCTAAAGTGATTGAAAGGATTATGAATACGAGACTTAAAAGATTCTTTGAATCTAATCAGCTTCTCTCAGAAAACCAGTTTGGATTCAGAGAGAAAAAATCAACTGCTCATGCTATACATAAACTTATCTCAGTTACTGTCGATGGTTTGGATAGGGGAGATAAGACCATGGGCATTTTCTTGGACTTGGCTAAGGCGTTCGACACAGTCTCTGTTCCTATACTCCTCAATAAGCTTGAACATCTTGGAATCCGCGGTATGGCTTTGGACCTTATAAAAGATTACATGTCGAACAGAACCCAACGTGTCAGAATTAATGGCTACACCAGTCAACGAGAAAATGTCCAATTCGGCGTGCCACAGGGTAGCATCTTGGGCCCTACATTGTTCCTTGTATATATTAATGACTTGAGTAGTCTCAGCCTAAAACAAGGACAAATAATCTCGTTTGCTGACGACACGGTACTTTTATTTCATGGTCGCACGTGGTCTGAGGTGTATAGCTTAGCTAATGAAGGATTTGTTTTAGTGTCGTCTTGGCTCGAAAACAATCTTCTCACATTGAACGCACATAAAACGAAGTATTTAACTTTTAGCATTAGGAATAATACGCAACCACCAAACAACTTGCAAATAAAATTGCATACATGCAAAAGTACTGTAGACTGTTCCTGCTATATTCTCTCAAAAGGATCCTCTATCAAATATCTGGGTTTGATAGTAGACCAAAACCTAAACTGGAAGGAACATATCGGTACCGTAATAACACGGACTAGGAAAATGATCCATGTATTTAAGAACCTTCGTAATATATGCGACCTCAAACTACTTAGGACTATTTATTTTTCACTGTGTCAATCGATATTATCATATTGTATCACTATTTGGGGAGGCGCATCAAAAACCATAATGATAGGTCTCGAAAGAGCTCAGCGAGCCATATTAAAAGTTATGAGCTTTAGAAAATTTAGATATCCTACGCATCTCTTATATAACAATTTATCTTTGCTCACAGTAAGACAAATATTTATTAACAACGCTATATTGCTTCAACACTCCAAGTTACCGGTACCTAAATACACTACAAGACGAAGAAAGGATCTGGTGTACCCCATTCCCAAACGCAAAACGGCATTTTCAGATAAATTTTTTGACTATCTCGGGCCACATTTATATAATCAGTTATCGAAGAGCATTAATTTACGCGACTCGACTCTCTCTGACTGCAGAAAAACTTTAAATAAATATCTAATCGATATGAACTATAATAACACAGAAAAACTTTTAATAAACATGTCATAAATCACTATTTACAGACAGACATACACATCACATTCTCATTACGTGCAATTCACGCACACGCACGTATTCACTCAATAACATACATTACACACACTTAAACAATGTCTTTTTATCTATTCTTTGATTGTTTTTAGTAATATTAGTCATTTTTGTTTTTAACGTTAAGTTTATTACTGTAACTCATTAGATCCAAACATTTTCGTCTAAAATTTTTACATATACTTTTATTAGTTTAGAATTACCCTCGTTATTTTTGTCATCGATTCATCAAATAATTTATTAATACCCACTATTCTGTTTTCTTAGCCATATTATGGTCACTGTTTTACTTAACAGTTTGATTAAATGTCTCGAAATTTTTGTTAAAATAAGCATCGGTAATCGTAAAGAAGTGTGTGTGTTTGCGAACGAGGAAAACTGACCTGCCGTGATACAGTTTTCACTAGTACGGAGGTCAGAGTGAATCGAACTCAAACAACCGCATAACACAGGTATTTATAACTGCACAATTATGTGTTATAATTTGTAATTTGTTGACGACGGATTTGTATATGAGGTTGTTTCTTTTATTATGCCAATAAACTTTATTATTATTATTATTATTATTATATACTCACATTTTCCCGTGGGGAATGAGACAGAAAACCCAAAACGTCAACAAAAAAATGGTTTGAGGCGTCACAGGAAAGGATCTGGGGGAGGCTTTTGCCCAGCTGTGTACATGCTTACTAAAAAGTAATAAACAAAATATACTTACTTTGATTATTTACCCAAAAAACAATAAAAAAGGTTATTTAAACAAGCAACCGTTACCTCTACAAAAATCTCATTCTGACCCAAAAAACCAGGCTATTATCATTTGCACAAAACTAATGTTTCATAAACTTTCAAAATCGACCTTGTAGTATCCAAAATGTTTGTAAAACTTGATTCATACAGCTGCCATTGTGTGGCATGCACAATTGCATTCAGCCTATTATCTGACTATCAACCTTGCGGTAAAAACCAAGTCTTAGTGTACTGAAGGCAAGAAATATTGTCTTCCCACCACGTGATGTTTATGTGCGAATGTTGGTAACATTCGTTACTTGTAATGTTCTAGAAACTATTTGTGCTTATGTAATGGTTGGTAATTTTTGGTGCGGGTGTTTTAGCTTGAGTTGTATGCTATGTAATTGTGTATGTTTTGGGTGTACTGTTGATTTTACTTTACATTTTTAAAGGAGATGGCGGGACGAACGGCTCTCGCAGGGATTGGGGAGGGGCAGAACAGCTTTTGCCCTGCACTGGGACACAAATCTACACTAATATTATAAAGAGGAAAGATTTGTTTGTTTGTAACGAATAGGCTCCGAAACTGCTGGGTGGTTTGAAAAATTATTTCACCGTTGGGAAGCTACACTATCCCCGGGTGACATAGGCTACTTTTTATCCCTGTATTCCCACGGGAACGGGAACTGGGTGAAACCGCGTGACGTGCTAGTCACTTATAATAGTTCTAGCATTGTTACTTTTATATGACTTTCGTGTCAATGCAAATTGAAATTAGTAACTACACTTCTCATCAAAAAAATCGAAACACCTCGCAGTTTATGATTTGATAAGGATTATCAGAAAAATGTGTATATTTAGGAATAAATGTAAAATGTCATTTAATAGTGAGTAGTATGAGGTTTTTAAATCCTAATGTTAATGTTCTAAATTCAAATGAAGTCTTCATAGGTTTCGTATTTTGTATAATGAGTAATTTTTACCCTGTATGGAATATGAAGGAAATGGGTAAAACAACACGCGTAAATGAAAAAAAAATGTAAGAAACGTTTATTTAATAACTTGTATTCCCTCCGCGAGCTCTTATTACTGCTTCCATACGGTTCTTCATCGATCGGATGAGAGTCACGATCACATGTTGTGGTATATTATCCCATTCCTCTTGGATTGCATTTTGCAGCTGGCTAAGTGTTTCTGGGGCTGGATCTCTTGCTCGAATTCGTCTCTTTAATTCATCCCATAGATGTTCAATGGGATTCATGTCCGGGCTTCTTGCTGGCCATACCATAATGGAGATACCGACTTCGGTAAGATAATCTCGTACGACGCCCGCGGTGTGAGCTCTAGCATTGTCGTGCATGAATATGAAGTCGTTGCCAATAAAATGTGCATAGGGCATCACATGAGGTTCAAGACACTGTTCGATGTACCGATGAGAGTTTAGTGCAGGCAGCCGTGGCCCAGACACAAAGGCAAGTTCTGTCTTACCGTCGGCGCTGATTCCTCCCCAAACCGTCCACGAACCGCCACCATAGCTGACCTTTTCTTCAATGCAGCATTGTGCAAAGCGATCTCCATCTCTTCTGTAGACCTTGTTCCTTCCGTCGTTACCATACAGCATAATTTTACACTCATCAGAAAACAGTACTTTGCTCCACTGAAGGTATGACCAAGTTAGGTGCTCGCGTGCAAAGTTAAGGCGCGCTCTTCGATGGTCTGTAGTTAATTTCGGCCCATTCGCTGGCTTATGCGGTGCCAATCCGCGTTCCTTCAACCTTCTTCTTATTGTAGAGTCACTTACAGCTACTCTTCGTACAACGCGAAGCTGCTGCTGCAGTTGAAAAGCGTTAAGGCGTCGATTTCGTAAAGAAGTTGTTACAATAAATCGATCATCTCGCTCAGAAGTGACCCGATTCCTGCCAGATCCTGAACGGCGCGTGAACGAACCAGTCTCCCGATAGCGTTTGTAGACTCTATGAACAGATGATAAGCTTAGATGCAATCTTGCAGCCACAACACGCTGACTAAGTCCAGAATCCAGCAATGCCACCACTTGGGCGGCTTCTGCGGGCGAAGTATCCATATGTTTTTGAAAAAAAAGTTTTTTCAGACGTCCCAAAGTCACAGTAAATGAAATAAGAAACAAAAAGTTTAAAGATAAGCGCTAATTTTTAGTTTTTAAACGAGAAACGTACTCCAACCCTAAATACACATTTGTCTCAAAACAGTGATTAATTTCATTTATAGGATAAACAAATGAAATTCTAATTTCGAATTTTGATTTTTTTCTTCTTACTGTAATGACCAAACTGCCAGCTACACAATAATGTTTTTTTTTCATGGAATTAATTCTCTTTTGTAAAAAATTAGGACAAAAACAATAAAAACGAAAGTGTTTCGATTTTTTTGATGAGAAGTGTATAATAGCAGCTTCAACTGTTTTCTTTATCATAATTTAATCTTGAACAAACCAGTAAATACCATTGCGCGAATATGATTTGTAAATAGATACTGTTTAATCGCCAATCGACTAGATGGCGTTGTGTGATAGTTGTGGAATATTATTATTATTATTATTATTATTAAGCAAATCTACTGACCACAAACTGAAAATTGGTAAAAACTGATTTCGTAATAAGATAATAGAAACTGCAGATCGCAAAAATTAAAGATTTTCCTAGGCTGGTGGTAATAAATACCAATAAACTTTGCTTTTGCAATTATTGCCAAGTCAGAAAGACAGCTTGCAACTGAAATTACTTTAATTCTAGCTTTTACTTTTACAAATCTCTCACTGTTAGTAAACCAAAGTTGAAACAACTAACAATATTGTTAATCTTACAAACACTCAGCAATACAAACATAATCACCAATAAATATTTATGCTTCAGAAGGTCAGGAGCCGGAGTTTCACAAGAGATAGCGCGGACATGGCGCCGGAGAACGAGTGAATGAACGAATATGAGCAAGTGACCTATGCCTCGGTCACGACTGACGTTCAAACAGACACACATTTTGTTGATAGGTGTATTATATTTTGTGCTTTGTTAAACTTGAACTTTACATTGTTACTGACTGATTTGAATAAAAGAGTATTAAAATTCTTAACTTTGAGTATGCCAATTTAAATCAGTTAAGACATATTGAAGAAACATGAAGTATTTTACTCTCCTCAAGTAAAGTAACATTGTTAGTTGCAAACATTTGATGCTAAATATGAAGGAAACGCTAGGTTTTTAAAAACTGATAGGCTTAGTTAGGTAGGTAACTGGTTTATTTCTTGGCAATTTGTGGTAAGCATATAGACGAAAGTTGAAACAACAAAAAATATTAACTTTTTTGAGTTTTTGAGGAAAAAGTTTAACAAATAACCAATCCACTAACCACGTAACAGTTAACCTCAAAACGGAACTGTAGTTTAAATCTAAGATTAACTACCAACAACACACGTTAGAGAAAGTTTATCGTATCTCCTCAACTATTATAAAAGTACTTATTATTTATTAATCGGTTTCACTTGTATTTTATTGCAATAGAAAATATGTTTATTGATAATATCGATGACTTTATTGTTAGAACAATTTAAACAACATGTCCGAGATGGAACATCTTTGGATGCAAGTAAAAGGCTTCCATCGAATAACATAACACCACGCCTGACATCCCCGAAAGGATAGGCAGAGGTGTACTCAATAAGTACACCCACATTTCACCAGTTATGTATAAGTCTTATGTAATAGGGGGCAATAGGGTATTTTACTAAAAAAATCTAATAAGTCCGTCAGATAGATTTTCAAAAAATAATGGCCACGCTTTTTTTCTTTTTTCACTTTTACAAAATATGAAGACGATACAGAGCTTCGAAAAGTCGCGTCAAGTCGTGTGACGTCACAAGGTTAGTACTTTTTTACACACAAAGTAACGTCAAATGCCCCCGTTCATGATCTTTGACACGTTTTGTTTTCGTTAATTTTTATTAATTTGATAAAACACTGGGACCTCAATCAATTCAATCAGACCCTCTATCTATATCTAAATAAAAAAAAAAAAAATAAAAAAAAAATAACTTATTCATGTATACCGTCATAGAACACTTTTCTAGTTCTTGTTTTTTAGTAAGCAAATCAATTCGTAGTTGCGATGACATTTAGTTATTAATAATTAAGTTTCGTTTTATTTGTTCAAATGTGCCTAAAATACAAGGACTTAGTGAGTGTATCTAGTTATCTACCCTAAGAAACTATGTAAGTACCTACTTTAGTTGTAACTACACTAATTGTTTTACTGGTATACTGTAACTAAGATGTTCAATAAAAATCTATTCTATTCTATTCTATTCTATTCTATCAGTCACATCAATCCATACCAATAACTCTTAGCACAATTTCCGTTAAATAATCGTGGAACTTAACGGTCGGTTTAACCAGTAATTTACAAAAACGTGGAAGAACTTCGTATTTTTGTCACGTGAGGTCATTCGGGGTCACGGTGGAGCCTCTTTGTTAGGTGACCTTCATGACCTCTGTCTTGTGTTTCCTATTAAACAGTGGAACAGCACAACTTGTTGGTTTATTTATATTGTTTTAAGGATATTCATACTGGGTGTTATGTTAAAAAGATACTGCAACTCCGGAACACAAAGAGCTGAACATGGGTTGATTTTAGTCAGTACAAGTCTGACACTTCCGTGTGCTCATTTGATGATTTCCTATACGAAAAAAAATATGGAGGTGTAGTCATGAAAACAAACAACTTGTAGTATGAGACCAACTCAGATTCATTCTCCTGGGGGTCTAAAATACTTTAGCAGATCATAATGTGAATTGCGTTAAAAATCGTAAAATGGACTTTTATCATACACACATCAAAAGTGTCTAGGGATCAACATATATTTTTGCAATAACTTTTCTCCTGATTGATATTAATTAAAATTTTCTTTAAGGATTCATCAAATAAAGTGTTTTCGTTTGTCACAGTAACGATAAACCAAGTCACCTTTGCATTAATAAAGAAATTTGCCATTTTCCTAATAAAGGGATTTTTGACATTTGAACCACTAACATTAAAGTTCGAAAAAAAGACTGAAATAACAGTTTTCTTTAAAATTTTATTGAGTAACTTAAACAATTAATAATCCGTGTTTCTACCGCGAACACTAACAACACAAGAACATCGGTTTGGCATACTCAAAATGAGTTCATCCAAATCACGCTGTGGAATGGCCGCCCATGTTCGTTGCAACAACAAAAAAAGCGACTTCTTCTTGCGACTGGATACCCTCCATATTCGGCAGAGCTCTTCTCTGTAGCATATCCCATGCATGCTCAATCGGGTTCAAGTCTGGCGACTGAGCAGGCCAGGGCAGGACATTGATGTTAGCTGCGGCGAGAGTCTGTCTTACAACTCTTGCGGTGTGCGGTCGTGCATTATCATGCATTAACTGAAATAAGGGACCGATTTGCACTTGTAGAGGAACGATGACGTCTGATACAATCGTCTCAGCATAAATTTGAGCGTTGAGGTTGCCTCTGATCCAAATCAACTCAGTTCTTCCGCCGATCCAAATACCCGCCCATACCATGATGGTTCCACCACTATAAGGATGGACTTCCTGGCAGGATTTTAATCGCTGTTGGCGTCCAGGGGTTCTCCAGTGTCGTATACGTCTTGTATCCGGTCTCATACCAAAACGAGACTCATCAGACAAGCACACGAAACGCCATTGTTCTTCTGCCCAATTTCTGTGTTCAAGAGCCCATTGATATCGAATCCTACGATTGTGCATTGCTATAGGTGGTACCCGTAGCGGTCTTCGGGAATGAAGGTTCACTTCAAGCAAGCGGTTTCTGACTGTTTGGTCGCTAATTAAGTTCCCTGAAGAGTGATGAAGCCTCACGGCTAACATCATGGCGGTTATTGTTGGAGCTCTTCGAGTTAAGATTTGAATGTATCGGTCTTGTCTCCGTGTGGTGCAGCGATACCGTCCTCCATGGCGCTCAGCCACGGTACCAGTGCTTCGGTAACGTGTCCAAAGTCGACTGATAACACTCGTGACTTGTATTCAGAGCTAAAGCCACAGTACGTTGCCGGGAACCAGCTTCTATCATTCCCACGGCTCTGAGCATTTCTTCCCTGCTTAAATGACGTCGCCGCTCCATAATAACGTTGGTTTTAATCAGTAGTAGGGAAACAGTAGCACTAATAATGTCTTCAATGCGTTGTATGTTTAGGGAAAATATTGACAGCTGATTTTCATCTTTTACTCGAATTTGATTCACAGTTCCTGATTCAAATTATGAAATGCACCAAAAAGGATCCATATAAATTTATAAAATCATAAATTTATTACAAAGCCACATCTCAATCTCAAGAAATCCGCATAAAAATGCTTGATCCCTAGACACTTTTGATGTGTGTAGTAACTGCACTACGTCTGTGCACATTTTACGAAAACAATTCATATTATTTTCCTATTATGATCTATTTTCACCGACACATTACTATTATGATAGGTCTATTTTACGCATTTTAACGCAATTCATATTATGATTTGCTAAAGTGGCCATTTTAGACCCCCTGCTCTTATCATATCTTCTCCCGTTTTCTCTATTACGTCGTAATCTCAACAATCACCTCTTTTCTAGCCACATCATCCTTCATCAGACCAACTCCGATATGATCATCATCATCATAATTTCAACCTAAAGACGTCCCCTGCTGGACATAAGCCTCCCCCAGGTGTCGCCACATTGACCGGTCCCGTGCGTCTCGCATCCAGCGGGTCCCCGCAACCTTCACCAGGTCATCGGTCCACATATTGGGAGGCCTTCCAACGCAACGTCTTCCAGTTCGCGGTCGCCACTCCAGAACTTTTCGGCCCCATCGCGCGGTCATCCGTTCTGCGAGCAATGTGCCCTGCCCATTGCCACTTAAGTCTGGCGATTTTTCGGGCTACGTCGGTAACCTTGGTTCCGATATAATATGATAAAGTAATAAGGTGTTTACTACATTTTGTCAAGATAGCTTGCATAATTGACCAGCTAATGGCAATAGCCACCCAGTTCTGTATAACAGGGACTATTTTCATGGGACTTAAATACATATAATAGTAACGTGACTGTTACTAAACTTATACCATTAAGTACCCAACCCTTACGTAAACACAAGTTTGATGATAATGAGTCTTTACGTTAGATGTATATGAAACCGGGTGAGTGGACTGGTTTAATTAGCATTGTATAAGAATAGACTTATAAGAAATATAAATATCACACTTGCAAAGACTCTCAATATTTTATAGTATCGTTAAACTGACTGCGGTTTCTCTAACGTATCGTTTTAGAATTAATGACCGATGTTAAGATAAGACGAAAGTCTTGTCTTGAAAGCTCTGTTTATGGTCTAGATAACGTCAGGTTGATTAATGCTAATGATAAATAAAATATCACGCCTGTCCTTGAAAAGTAAGACAGAGGTGTGCATACGAGTATATTACCTACGGCCACATTTCACCATGAATAAGATTAAAATTGAGATGTTTGAGATGTTAAGTGCCAATTAAAAATGTCATGGTCACAAATACTTTCCACTTATTAAAATATTTTATGCAAATAACTGATAAAAAAATGAACTAATTTTAATTTATCACCAAAAAAAATGCCTGTCACTTATTTTTTTTAATGAAATCCAGATCGTTTTAAGAGATGTGCCAATACGTTGGCAAATGTAACACTATATACATACAACGAACATAAGTAATACATGCAACGAACCAGGTCGTGGGAAATACACCAGGTAGCCTTGCAGATGTCTCCGTTACGAAAACTGATGCTCAGCGGGTTTTAGACAACATTTTCAGGTTTAAAATGTACAGTTTAAGTGGTTTCGGAGATAAGGTTGTGTTTTGAATGGGAGTTGGGCTGGTATAACCAATAATATCCGAATTTAGCTTTTCGTTGCTCATTAGTTGTTGCTTTTCGGCTGACAAACTAGTAGCTTTCTGCCTTTCTTTCATTAGTCTAATATAGTCTAAATTATAGATCATCATTATTCTCCAACCTTTTATTTAAGGTCCAGTATGTTATCTTTGTCAATACTTTCTTTACTAATACTCGTTATTTATCACTTACAATGTCACCTCAAAATGAAAGAAACCTTTTTTTCACACATCAAAACGATTTATCTCTAACGAAATAACGATACTTGATTTATTTGAATCCATCAAGGAATCAATTTCAAATCGTTCCGAGTAATCATCAAGATAAATGGCTAACCTTTCAACTACACAACACCATCAAAGATATTCTACAACAAATAAAACATTTCATAAATACATGCTCAAATTAATTCTCCATCATTACAAGTCTTGTAATGTAAGACATTACACTTTACCGTCTGATTAATAATGTTGTAAGTAAATATGATGAATTGACATCTCTGGAGAATGTTGCCAGTGTTAATATATCGAGCCAATCTATAAATTACACCTTTAGGACATCAGGTGCCAAATTGCCCCACATTTAGAAATAAAATTTTAATTGGAGTCAGATTAATATGCTACACGAATTGCCCGGAGCAACATTGGACAGTTTATAAGATTTATCTCATTAGTCAATTTTATTCATGTAATTTGTAAATGATTAAGATAATTTTGTCATACTTAAGTTATTACAAGACAGAAATAACACCCGGTAAATGTCAAGATTTAAATTATTATCATAGCTTCTTGGCGAAGAGGAGCTCCTTGCCTGGATGGTAGATTTGCTACATGACATCATTAAAATTATTGACGTACGGTCGTACTTTGGCAAACTACACAAAATCAGCCTGTTACGTTTCCACAAATAAGACAGTTCTCCACTCTGAAATGTAATCTTCTTTACATAGTATAAAACAATGTTGCTCCCGATGTGTGTACCTACGATTAGATCTTTTAAACTAAACAACGGATTTTTATGCAGTTTTCAGTAATTAGAAAGGAAGGTCTAGATGTATATTGTGCCCGTGAAAACCCAGACCGGGTTGCTAGTTTGCAATAATTTACCATGCGGGCCCAGTGAAATTTATAGAAATATGCTGGTACCATTAAACAGTTTCACTTCACCGTTTTGAAAGCAGTATTAATTAAATAAATTACACACAATATAGTGCCTTTCTCGATTTGAATTCACGACCTATTAAACGTAAGCTGAGGGGCAACAAGGCGGCCGCGGGTAGTCCACCGGCCGCGGGTAGTCCACCGGTTATCGCGGCCTCGACATAGAGGGCGAAGAAGGAACATGGGTGGTTTTTAGTCAGTAGAAGTCTGACACTCCCTTTCGCTCTGCCCAAGAGCGGGAGGGGTTATTCGATGATTTTACACACACCAAAAAAAAATAAAAAAAGGGGCAACAAGGCCATCAATACGTTACAATGAAATAAATTAAAATTGTACGTAGTTTAGGCCTATATTACCTAAGCAAATCGTGGGACGTAACGCTTGAGTACAAATTACACCGTTTAGTAGGCTTTAATTAGGTACTTATATTGCTTAAACTCACACGCGTTAAGCTATTCTTATTAAAAGATCATTGGATTATAAAACCTTAGTTATTCATGACAATATGAAATCTTAACATAATTGTATTTT
Source organism: Diarsia rubi (assembly GCA_932274075.1). NCBI lineage: Eukaryota > Metazoa > Arthropoda > Insecta > Lepidoptera > Noctuidae > Diarsia > Diarsia rubi. The sequence goes on along the minus strand of OW026416.1, from coordinate 1,107,572 downwards.
ATTCTACAATCAATTAGGTAATGTGAGAGAATAATTAGGTTTCAGTAGATTGAAAACGAACCCAAAAGTTAGCCATATTCATACCGAAGTAACACTTTCTGCTTCAAAAGATTAATTCACCCACGATTTTCAAGTTATGTTTAAATCTCATGGAATAAGGGACGCGTCTATTGCAATAACCTGGATAACCAAGACACTTGGCACGAACTGGCATAAAAAACTAAACGCTTGCAAACATAAGATCAATGAGACAGTCCAAACCATGACTTGGCATACATATGGGAATCTTGCAACCCCTTTTTCAAAAAGTTCAAGATACTAACCCTTCCATGTCTTTACATCTTTGAATGCGCTAAATTTGTTAGAATGCACTCAGAGTTATTTACGAAACACCATGAAATATTTTCAAAAAGCACTAGGCACAGGAATAGAATAGTTTTGCCGATAATTCCAAGGACAGCGCTATACAGTAAAAACAGTTATGCAATGTGTGTGCGTATATTTAATGCTATACCTGACAGTATAAAAATCTTGCCCACGTATAAATTTGCCAAGTGTCTTAAAGTATGGTTAAGGGAAAAGAATTTCTACTCAGTGACTGACTTATTTAATAAGAAGTTGGAAAATTAATATTACCTTTATCATTTACCCTCTGACATTATTAATATTTTGAAAATTTATCTAATGACATTACGTACTATTAAATTTGAATTTTAATGAATTAGCACTTTAATAATAATTATAAACCCAAATGTTTGCATGTCACATTATTATGACAAAGTGTTATGGATCTAGATTGTAATTTATGTTAAGACCGAAATTGTACCAATGCTTTATTGCGAATAAATTGATTTGATTTGATTTGATTTGATACCTATAATCGAATACATACCTTTTTTTTTTGTAGTGGGAAATCATCAAATGACTTCTCCTGCTCTATGCAGAGCGGTAGGGAGTGTCAGACTTCTACTGGCTAAAAACAAATGTTCCTTCTTAGCCCTTTGTGTCGCGGTATGTCTTTCGAGCATCCTGCAGCCCCGACGGGATCGGATACGTACCTTGTTCACACAATCCAAGAATTAAGGCAACACATTTACGCAAAATACTCTCTGATTTCACATAATACCTTTTTGTACCAAATAATACATATTATAAGTGTAGCCATTACACTGTAGGCTTTCACAACAGAGATAAGTCCCTTGATTATATCGTAATTATACAACAAAAGATAATTATGTGACTTCGCAATCGATAATCGGTAATCGAATTACAGCTAATTCAGTTCGATCGAGTCGAGTGGTTTTTTATTTGTTGGTTTTGAGTCGATTATGTTTACTGTGGTTTTTTATTCTTGATTTATGTTGGCATGACTTTTAGTCACAATGTTAAATGGATTAGTGTGTGTAAAATGAAAAACTTTTTGCAGCAAAAAACCGACTTCTAAAAACACACTAACACGTCTAAAATAATTGTACTTTCGGAAGCCGGAGGCAAAAGTTTATCAGTTCATTTCCACAACCCATTATCTTAAGTGTTTACTGACACAACCCCATGGTAATGTGATTCAGATGTCAAAAATATATCGAAGAACTGTAGCTACAAGATGTTTTCCACATGAGAATATAAAGGTGCAACTCTAATAAAGCAGAGTAGGAGAATCTTAGGTAATTAAAGTACGCATGCGTGTATGAATTGGTTTTCGTTACACTTTTGAAATATTTTCGACGTGCAAATTATTTTTCGTTTCTTCCATTTTCTATTTACTCTTATATTATAAACGGCATGTGTGCTCTTAACCATTGTCATATATTAGTACACAGCATGTTTTGAAAGCTCTATTGCACTGGAATGCTTTAGTCATAATATGCGTAACTCTCCTGTTGACATTTTCAACGACTTTCAATGAGGTGTGAAGATACGAATTAACATAGTTTTAAATTATTTTTAGTAACTCATTGATAATCGTGTTCTTCTTCTGCAATAAGGTCGTCCCCTATTACATGGGGCTTAGACATTACTGGGTGTACTATTTAGTATATCTCTGTATATCCCTTTGTGGATTACAGGCGTGATGTTATGTTATGTTCTGCAAAGAATACCTTCCTAAAACCGGGCTCAGAACTGCATTTGTACTAAAAGTTTGTTGGTTTTTCTTCATTATTAATCCAGGTCTAACAGGAAACTACGAGTATCTTATATACACCCAACTATGATGAAATTCACTAGATTTGAGTTAGTTAGGGGGGTTTTATTGGAGATAGCACCGTCTGTTTTTTATTTTTTTTACCAAACATATAGGTATTTAATGATTGTCCACGGTTTCTCCCAAAATGTTACCCTGTCTCTTCATGACCTGTTTGACCTATAGAGTTCATGACTCTGTACCTCAGGTCATGTCATCCACATTGTGTTTTTGTCAAAGTTTCGCTTGCTCTAACGTTCCCACGTGTATTGAGATGTCTTCTAAAAAGTATATCTTGATAAATTCTGTGTTAATTTGTTACTTTTTAGGTACCCACCGTTAATTGGTCTCAATGGCTGTTAGGTTTCTAATTCTTCAAGCCTTTTTATAGCAGAGAATTTGTCCTCCGTTGTTGACCTAATGAAGATGTCATTCAGTATTCAAATGATGACTCGGTGATTGTAATAAAACCAAGGTTTCTTGGCTAGGTTTAGACGCAGTAAAATACTTAAGTGGCAGACTTAAGCCGAGATTTATAAATGTTACTGAGCACGTACTTCTGCATGCCACTGTTGTATTACTGCCAAACTATAAGACTGCAAGTGGAACATGTCTAACTGCCGCACTCAAAGAGGTTTAATGAATACTTAAGCCGTCACTTAGTAAAGATTTAACAAACAAGCTGCTAAGTGACGGCTTTAAACGCCTCTGAGTGTGGCAGTTTGTCAAACGACGTGCTTAGTAACGTTTATAGTTTTTGGCCTTAGTAAGACTTACGCATTCAACTAAACGATTATTGATCAGAATTTCAGGAAAGCTAATAAGCGATCTCTTTCACATCGCCATAAAAAGTCACACAGAGACTCATAAATGTGGCAATTTTAACTTAATACTGAAGTTAAATTTGCCACATTGAATTTATAAAATGGAGTCCTAAAGATATAGTTAGCGAGACGCTTGTTACAGCCTTCTTGCGAGAATCAATCTAGAGTTGGTCAACTTAGTTTTTGTACTAAATACTGATCCAAACTAGCTTACTGCCACTTTTTGTGTCAGCTCCTGATCTTTAAAGTACCACATTATTGCTCTATTGCTACGCTTTGTTCTAAGAGATGGCGAAGTTAATATAATTGATTTGCACTTTATAAGCCCACTTGATAGAACTAAAATACTGAAGAAGCTAAACTTAATGTTTTCTAACTTAATATCGTTGGGCAGGTTATCATGAAATTGGAAGTAATACGAGTATCTCTCTTGAATCTATCATCTCAAGTTTAATTCAAATTCATAATCTCATGAGAAAGTTACTTTTACTGCTGCACTCAGAGAACTTTAATGATTACTTAGGCCATCGCTTAGTAATGGTTTTGACAGTTTTGTCAAACAAAAATATTGCAAACCTTTACTAAGAGATGGCTTAAGTAATTATTAAATATCTTTGAGTACGGTAGTTATTAATAATCTGGTCGCCAAAAAACAATGAATAATGAAACAGGGTAATATTGATAAGTTTTTAAACTGACGTGGTCACTAACACTATAATTTAAACTGAAAACGGGATATTTACCATGCTAACAATGTACCATGTTCAACATGGTAAATATCCCGATTTAAGTATTAATAATAAGGTAATATTTATTATTGAGGGACCAATCGTAACCCAATTTAACTGAGATGAAATGTAAAAGAAAACAGAACTTAAAAAAATGAAAAGAATTACTGAAGTAGATACAGTCAATCATCTAGATATAAGTACTTTAGTCAAACCAATCCAGTAGAATAAAACAGATGAAGCAACCTACAACAATTCAACAAACACCAAAAGAAAACTACACAAACACAAACCAGATACAAAACCCGATAAGATAACATCAATAGTAACAGCGCACCTATTGTGCAGTCACCTCCTTGTGATAATCACGTTCGAGATAAAAACGCTCAAATTATTACCTGCACCACATTCGACGCCGAACGACCTAGATCCCACGAGAATAATGTCAAATATGATTGTTTGTTTAACTGCCGTTTAATGTGGTTATCTGAAGGTTTGTGAATATTAGGGAGTGGATCCCGATGTTTAAATTTATGGCCGGTACCCTAGGTCTAGTTGGGCCTGGCCATTGGCCAATGAATTTATCAAATAAGTCTCTGTAGAGATAAATTTTGGTGAATCGCAATCTGGAGAAATGAGTACCGGATATGAAATGTACCACATTAAAGGACTCTCCTAAGTAGCGTCAAAACATCAATATCTATGCCTTCCTAATCATGTATTATTTATACCGTCTCAGATCCTTTATTTCTTTTCTTTCTTCTTTAATCTATAACACCTTTACATATTCATCTAAATAATGTTTTAGATAGTTACTGATTACATTTTTTCTTCCTGTATTCTTAGCATTTTGTTGGTTTATTTTTTCGATATAACCAAAGTTCCACTTCGCTTAAACTTTATCAGATAATTCTGCATTTTACGTACTGACTTTTTATTCCTTGTCATTAAAATAATCCTATGTACCACACTATATAATGCAACATCACAATCAGGTTACATTTCGCAAGGACACGAGATGCCATCGTTGCTTCCGTGTCCTAGCTCAGAACGAGGTCGACTGCGATTGCGAACGCGCACAATCAGATCTATAGGATCTGCATGTATGAGGATTAAATATACTATAGGTAATCAATTACTGATCATCTAAAACTTGCAACTGCTTTTATTGATCTAAAATGCTAAAACTGAGATAGGACAAAGATTTTTTTAAGTCTATGATATTAATACCTACGCGAAAAAATTACTTCGAGAATTTCCGAACAAAGTATAAGTCTGCTGCAGTAATAAATGCTGCACATGTTTTAAAGGAGAATCGTTTTGAACATAAGTAAACGAACTCCAAGATAAAAGTTTTAAGACAGCAAAAGGCCCAACAGAAATACTGAAACACCTTTGTCAGATAATTGTAAATTACGAATCTGAATTATTGTATAATACGACCCAGTACACTTCCGAGTCCTGGCTGGGAACTAGGACGGTTGCGCCAGAGCGTGCTGGTACCTCCCTCCCCCCCACCAGGCCCTCGCTGTAGCCCCGTGCCTGACCTACAAGTTTACACGAAGGTAGTACATACAGATTTGAATTGTGTCTAGGTATACAATTACGCATTGTAATTCCTAGGTGCACAGTACATGCCTTAGAAATGAAAAGTTTATTAAGTTGGAATGTTAGAATGGTTGCTAAAGATCTAGATTTATAAATGGCAAACTTCACTTTATATGGCATTTTTAAGAGCTCTTGGAGTATCCTTGTCCACATCGAATTACTAAATCGAAGACTGTATGTAATTTGAATAATCAGACAATCTAACTCTAGGAGTACTTTGTGCTTATGTCAGAATCCTACTCACTAAAATTAGGTAGCGTGGTATCTTGACAAGCAATACAAATAAGTTTGTTGTAAGGAAGAGCTACCGCGGCCCTGGATACAAAGGGCTAAGAAAGAACATGGGAAGATTTAAAAAAATAAAAAATCTTCTTCTTTAGTCAGTAGAAGTCTGACACTCCCTTCCGCTCCGCCCATAGCGGGAGGAGTCATTTGGGATATCATCAAATCTTCGGATCGCTTCAAAAAAACAGAGCAAGCAATATAATAAAAACCCAATACTCTTTCGACAGTACTCAAATATCAGATGAAGTCGTGGGCAACGTTCTCATGTTCCCTACAAAATAATAACCACCCAACTGCTGACTGACTGGCTATCTATCAACAGTATGAATCACACAGCTGCAAGTGATAGCCATTAATATGATAATGTCATGTTGTGTTGCAATGGCCGCCATACTTGAGGCATGGCCCACGCGCGGGCGGACCTAATCTAGATAAGGTATGGGTTAATAGAAATAATAGAAGATTAATTAGATATTGTGGAGGCGAGACTGGTATTAGTGGACCGATGCGATGACCTTGAAGCTATTTCTTAATTTTTTTGGAAAATTTTTCATGATTTTGGACAAAATTGTTTACAGTCAATTGGTACTGTCTCCACCCCTAAGTTTAATCGATTACTTAAGGTTTCGAGTACTGGTTCCTTGAGACCATGTTTTTTTAACCTTTGATTTAGATTTCAGTCTTTTTCCAACTTGTAGTTTTTTATGCAAAAGTTTTTCAGGTATGCTTAGAAGTGTATCTGCACTTATCCTTGCTATACGATTTCCTTTTATTTGTTTGAAGTGAAAATAATAGGAGAATCCTTCTACTTTTTTAAAATAAAAAAATATTAATATTAGTGTAAAACATTTCTGTTCCAAATCACAACTTTCAGTAGCAACTACTTCAACACCACCGTTTCACCAACTTCTGTTCCTATTTGCATTGCTCAGAAATCCATTTCTTCGTTCGTTAAAAAAACGCGTGTTTCACTCGACCACGTAATAAATATCGCGTCTATATCTAAACATATATCAGCTGAGGCAGCGGTCGCGTTCGCTTCCCGCGATGGGTTTCACTTTCCGTACCATCCACCTTAACTTTCGTTGTTTTCTCTACGATTGCTTTACCATTTGTTAGGTAATTCTTTTTTAACTACGCGAGAATTTTAATAGAGAGCAACTTCGTGTTTATTTTTAGGTATGTGGCGATTTCATCGCTGTTTAGTTTAGATAGTAATCGGAGTAGAAAAAGTAAGTAAATTACGTAGTATCGTAAGTTGAAACTTGTTTCCTTATTATCTTTTTAATTAGACTGAGGAAACTAAAAGTGTGTCAAAAATATTTCATGTAGTGTAAAAGACATCAACGCGCAAAATGTAACATTTTTCGTCTGTTAATAGAAAATCTGCTCTCAGTTTTTTAACAATTTTACCAGAATATAAATCACAACTTTTTTTTCGTTTGGCAGCTGAATAGAGGATTTTACATTGAATCTATCTGACCTTCACAACACAGTTAATACTGGGTCAATTCCCCTTGATAGGACTGGATCCCTATGGATCCCCTTTGTTGGTCACATTTTCGGGTCAATGACAACCTGTACTGACTGTCAAATATGTACAAATACCAGATGAGACCAACGGCTTTACGTGCTTTCCGAGCCCCAGATGAAGGTCGGTATGAAATTGGAGGTTGCCCATCAACAAACGTTGGTCAGTTTAGTATTTCTTAAAATGTGGTGATTTTATCGGAAGCATTTTATTTTAAAAATCAAAACATTCATTAACATTGGTGCTAATTTAAACGTAACTATTGCCCAATTTATATTACGCATAATAAACAGTGCCGCTACTGTATAATTTAAATAAATTATTTATTAATCGCGAAACAGATCGCAATTTTTATAAAAATGCAATTTGTTGATTTATAATATTGATGCAATTCATTTGCATATCAATCAGAACATTTATCGTATTTTTTTCTGTATTTTTTCCCTCGAGTACGTTAACCCTGCAAATGCGAAAGTGGTCTGTGAATATCACTAGACCTATAAAACATAGAGAATAAGGTCATCGACCCGGGTAACTAGTTGTCCTTTCCGAGTGCGACTGACAAGACTTAGGCATTAATCATATTGCCTAACATTTCTAGAATATATCCCATTTGTTTAACTTTCATTTTATTTAGAGTCCTTGAATGCGAAATAAGTTCAGAGTTGATATGCTCTACAAATGGTCTGTTATTTTAGTTTAACTTTAAAATTGATTGATCTTGGTTGATAACTAGCTCAAAATTAATTACTTACTATTCTCAAAAAAGGTGACATAAGCCTATTAATTTAAAAAGTGATAGTTAATTTCGTCCTTAAAATAAATGTATTCCATAAAATACGTAAAGAGTTAATTTAAATAACTGACACAAAAAATGTTCCAGTTAAATAAAAAGCATTCAGCCAATTGTTACGCTTTTTCTACAACAATAAATAGACCCGAAAAAAATCTAAACCTGAACTAAATTAACTATGCACAAGTAACAGATACAGGCAACTCTTACAATTCACCAAATATCAAACCGCAACATCAATTATAATGGACGCAGAAATGTGGCTTAGAACCACCTCACGGCAGACATTCTCGTTTGTTCCACTAAAGAATAAAATCACTGCATCACTCGAGCGCGTATCCGAAATCCAGAGGGTGCGTTCTAAAACCACAAATCTGCACTTAATTTTTGACACTTACGTAAAATTTGGCTGCCATTTTAGGGTTAAACTGTCACTTTACTGTCACTCGCGAGGCATGCACATGCGCGAAGGGTACGCGCGCCGAATGGCCGCCGAGCGTTCGCGCACACTATATAACCTCCCCCCCAAACTATTATTAAATTAATTACATTCAATGTTTTCACTACACGGTGTCGATCGGATCGATCTGGATCATTTGCTTCCTCCTACGATAATCCCGAAATACGGAATTTAAATGAAAGAAAAGAAAGTTTCCGACACACATACATTTTGTTTTGATTTATAAGTCACATTATTAGTTTAATTAACGCACTAATGAATGACTATTACAATTTTATTCAGGGTACTCGTACGTTTTTAATGGACTAGTAGCATGTACTAGATGTTTAACTGTTTATGAAGTTCATAATTTTTTTCTACTACTTCCGTTTTGATTTTATAAAGATCTTACTAAAACATTTTGCGCTCCCCAAGTTGGAAGCTCCTGTCAGCAATACACTTAAATGTAATATAAATTACCACCATGTTCAAGATCTTCAGGGTTGAGAACTAGAATTAACACCGTGTAGCTTTAACCTTTTAGTAACTAATAAAATAAATAAGCATTGAGGAAAATGAAAAATAAAATTGTCTTATTAGACAAGTTTTTTTATTAATTGCACTTATTTTTGTCACCTTTTTCCCACAAATACACCATTTTATATACCTTAGTACGTGTAGGTTTATTTCGGACACCTTATGTACAGACAAGTAAATAGGAAGATATTTCTCTTTTCTAAAGATCCATCGGAAAAAAGGTATTTACAAGGAAGTAAGAGTTATCAAAAAAACTAAACATTTAGAAGACTACATTAATGTCAACCGATTTTCAGTCTGCGTAACTAATAGATAACCTTCTATTGACATTAAAGTTATCTAACTAATCTTATTAATGTGACCGTAATATTATGCATGTAGTATTTAGATTCATTGACCATGTTGTATCAAGAACCAGACCTAGCCTTGGTCTACATTTGGACCTAACCAGGTGCCAAGTTGGCTGGTTGTGTTGTAAGACAGCGATGATGGTTGGGACCGTGCGTTATGGACAACTAGCCCCCTAAACAAGGGGGGGGGGGGGATTAAATAATAAGGGGATGGATTTTATTGTAGTTTTATGAGATCGAAATGTAAATAAAGAGAAATAAAATTGGCTGCATCTTGGACTATCAATCGCACTTACACAATCTTTAGTTCAACCCTGACAGGGGTCCGGCCCCAGGATTGAACTAAAAATTGTACAAGGATTAATATTAAGTAGGCACCGTACATGAGAATTGTTTTCAGTTGAAACTGGACTAGTTAGGCCCTTATAGTAACCATTCACTCCTAGTTAGTGATTATGATAAAACCGAGGAGCTGTTGCATTACTCTAAATCTACAAAAACTCACCAGTTACTAGTTACCTTAATTTACCACGGAATCATCCTGTTCTCATCGTAATATACTGATAAAGAACCAGCTCATCTCATAACTAACTTCGTCCACTGCGCAGGCACATACCCTGCTCCGACTCGCGTGTCCAAAGCAGCATTACCACCTAATTTACAAAATTACGTTACATATACAATTACCTACGAATAAATGACTAATTAAACAACATTATATAATGCGTTACATTCAACTTGACTATGTGGGTTGCTTGCACATTTTAAGCGATACACTTATGAGCCTATAAAAATGTTGATTTATTTTTGGACCTACTTTTGAAATGATAAATGGCCTAGTTTTTGCGCAGTTAGCAAGTTTTATTCAAGTAACTTGTCAACTTGATGTGTTTATGTCTGGCGTTGGAGTTAATTGTTATTATTAAAGTAAACACAAACGAAACTAAGTTTTTGTATGACCTGAAAATATTCCAGCATAGACACAAATAATGCTTAAAAGACTTTTTACAAGCAGTACAAAAAAAGAGTGTATTTTTTTTTATTTGATAAAACACCTGTGACCTAGGACAAAACTATGAAGGAACGTCGACTCACCAGTCCTGACATTGTCAGCATCTAGCAAGGTAGAACTCCAGGTCTAGAAGGCCAGTCGGATTTAAAGGATGTGTTATTTCAACAAGGACTTCCAACCATTTATTTATTTATTTAGGGATAAAAACAGCAGTACAAAACATGTTATAAACTAAATATAAACTTAAACTAATGGCACTTATTGCACTACCAACACTATTATCCACTGATCACTAACTTAAGATTAATTATGCTACGCGAGTTAAATACATTAATTAACTATTAAAATTATAAAAGATCTTTTTTTTTTAGAATAAAATTATGATGCCAGTATAGACTCGACTACAAGTATCCTAGATTTGTTAGCGGATAGGTTAAAAATATCTATGCTCTCAAATCTGGCGTTGTAAGAATCCACAAGTTGACGCAGATAAAATAAGGAATGAGAAGATAAGAGGAACTCTGAGAGTGGCGCCGGTGACTGAAAAGTTGTGTTGTAGTTGGTTATCGTGGTATGGACATATGAAATGTGATGCGGAGGAATGAGGAAAATGTAGTTCTGTGTTTGAATGTCTGTGCTATAAGAGTAGGTACATAAAAACCAAAGAAGCGATGGATATTGGACTGTGTGATAAGTGCCTAGACAAGAGGTGACTGCAGGGATAAAGAGTAATTGAGAAATGTAGAAGGGAAGTGGATGAAAAGTACATCCACACTAATATTATAAAGAGCATAGATTTGTATTTTTGTGTGTGTATGTACGTTTGTAATGAATAAACTTTAAAACTACTGCGCCGATTTCAAAAATTCTTTCACCACTAGAAAGCTACATTCACCCTGAGTAAAAAAGGTACTTTTTATTCCTGCATTCCCACGGGAACGAGAACTAAGCGGGTGAAACCGCGTGACGTCCGCTAGTATCTATACATATAGCTTATTAACAAAATTACGTATTTTATTAACAAAATATATAAAATTTTGTTAATAAGCTAAGCGGCACGGTTTGGCGCAGTGACTGAGCGATTGGACTGCTGTGTTGCGTGTCGCGGGTTCGATCGCCGCGCGGATCAAATATTTGTATGGCCTACAGGTAGTTGTTTCGGGTATGGGTGTTTGGATTGTATAATTATGTGATTTTAAATGTTTGTAAACGCTCCCACGATACAGGAGAGATCAAATTCCTAGTGTGAGACAACGGTAAAAAAAAACTCTATATTGTAATTAGGTACCCAAACCACTCAGTTGAATGTTGATAAGTTTAAGGACAAATAAGTTATTCATCAAACTGTGAACTAGTTTTCTTAACGATTTCTTGATTAATTACAAATAAATTATTACTATTTCTTTCATTAAAAAAATAACTGGTTCAAAATCTAATTATTATATTATGACCCTCACTTAAGGAAGTATCAACTTATTATTTATCTATTAAACGTAATAAATGATATATTTTTATGTAGGTACTAAATAAGGTGTGTTCTAATTTAAATTTTATTATTTAATTAAATTACATTTAAGATGAAGAATGATCCTATTATATTTTACTTTTTAAAGGTTACATCCTAGATCCTGAATGTGATTGATAAATGATCTAAATAAATGATATTATTTAAATCGCTTTGATTTAATGCAGTATGTATGGAGTTTCTTGTTATTCTCATAGGAATCTACGTTATATATCGGAAAACAAGTAAGCTTTAACTTCATGAATATCTGAGAGACTCCTTGAGAATTAAAAAGTCGTTATCATTCTGTAATACAGGTTTTTTCGAAACCTACGTCAGGCACCAGCTCTCACAATGTGAATCCTATATAGTTGAAAACTGTTCAGCGCTTCAAAACCATTGTGCGAGAAAATAAATAAATATTTCTCCTGTTTCGTGGGTGCAACCATTTAAGCACACAACAAACAACCAATTCTCAATTCAATTCAACATAACATGACATCACGACTTGTAATCCCCAAAGGGTTAGGCAGATGTGTACTCAAAAAGTTCAACCGCACTAGCTTGTTATCAGTTAATAAAGTCAATTACTGAGAATATAGACAAGAAGACTCCGGTAACTGCAATATTTTTCGACATGAGCAAAGCGTTTGACTTTGTTCAACATGAGATACTGTTAGAAAAATGTGAGAGATATGGGATAAGAGGAAAAGCGTTAAATTGGCTAAAAGATTACCTAACTAATAGACAACAGCGGGTTGAAATCTTAGGCATGAATAAAAACAGAGAAGAGATAAAGTATAAATCTCAGTACCGGATCAATACGTATGGTGTACCTCAAGGTAGTATCCTGGGGCCGCTGCTTTTTCTTTTATACACAAATGATTTGCCAACAGTAACGAAGAATAAGTGCGTGCTCTTTGCAGATGACATCGCGTTGATAATAAATAATGATAATGGAAATAAAAATTTAGAGAGTAAAATTAATGCGGCCGTAGAAGCTATAATAGAATGGCTTGAACAAAATAATTTATGTGTAAATGTGACCAAAACCAAATATATTAATTTTTCTAATTATAAAATGACAAATGATGCAATGAAAATTATTGGAAATGATAAAGAAATTGAAGAAGTTGACCATACGGAATTTTTAGGCGTAGTTATTGACAAAAATTGTAATTGGAAAAAACATATTGAAAATTTATGTAATAGGCTAAACAGTTTTGCATTTGCACTAAGAAATCTCAGGAAGACGGTGGGACTTAATGCCGCGCTATTGGCTTATCATGGATATGTCTCATCTGTGCTAAGATACGGCTTAATTATATGGGGTAATTCCACCGACAGCAACAAGGCATTCATAGTGCAAAAAAAGTGTTTACGAGCTGTGTTTGGTGCAGACCCTTTAGAATCGTGCAGAACTATTTTTAAAAAACAAAAATTATTAACTTTAGCTTGCTTATATATACTGGAAATAGGACTATTTGTGAAAAAACATCCTCACCTATTCAGTAAAGCAGATAGTGTCAATGATTATAAGGTGGGCAAAATTTCAAGGGATCCAACAAAATTGGCAATGCCAAGATGTAGAACAGCGTACTGCCATAAAAACACTGGTAGAATGACAATAGTGATATTTAATAAGATACCGAAGGTTATTAGAGAACTGCGAACCAACTTATTTCAAAAGCATCTCAGAGCATGGCTTATAGAAAACTGTTTTTATACTATTAAGGAATTTATGAATTATAAGACATGGAAAAGTTGTATGACATGAGAATTATTGATAGAAATTTGTAATTAATTATTGTTTTTATTTGACATATGTAATTTAATTAATAGGTACTTTTAATTGACATTTGTAATTTAATTATTATACGTTTGAAAATTGTTATTAGGTAATTTGTAACTTACTTGGTGTTTTTATTTGACATAATTATGTAATTTAATTAATAGGTACTTTGATTTGACATTCGTAATTTATTTATTATACTTTTTTGACATTTGACATTTTAACAATTTTTGATGTAGTACTATTTTTTTTTTGGACATTGTAATTTAATATTGTTGTTCAATTTGTTTGAATGTCAATAATTGTTATTGTCACAAAATTTGCATGCCTAACTAAGAGGCGGAATATGAAGAACTATTGTGTACATAAGTGTGATAAAATCTGTAAAATACCATATTTCAGGCAAATAAATGAATCTATCTATCTATCTATCTACACCCGCATTTCACCAGTTATGTTGAGGTCCCATGTAATAGGGAGCAAGCCTATTGCTATCTACCGGTCACAAATCCAGACTTAGTAGCTCACGGTGAGAAATTCCTGATGGAAAAACGCAATGACACTGCCCGACCAGTAATGACAACAGCAATGACACTATTCGTGGTGTCAGGCAACTGGGCTTATCCCAGTTGTATACGTCCCTGCCTGCCTTTTGGCCTTGTTCTGTTCTGTCTCCTGCTGATATGGAGGGAAGTGGAAATTATGTTTTTCCTACTCCTCCGCTATTCTTTTCTGATTAATTTCGTTGCGAGATCCAAGACAGTTAAATCGTTTCTCCGGGACTTCGTCGATTGTCTCGGCGCTTTTCTTGTGGTCGCCAGTGTTGATTCTGGCTTACAGGAGTTACAGTGGTTTGGGAATAGTGAGGCGGGGTTGCCCGACCAGTAAATCGAACCCAGAACAAAAGTCCTGGGTTCAGCAGTCAACAGTCTTTAAATAATAATTTGTGGCAGTCTTCAGCTGCGGCCAACAATCCAACATATCTCAATTAGTAAGAGACACCGCTAGAGTGTAGACCGCAACTATTGCGCTACCGGTTACCAACACTTGTGGTCAGCAGGCATGTCCGCGTGTAGATAACTGAATCATTTGAATATTATACGGACATTAGCTACAGGTTATCTGTTCAGGATTTAGAAGGCAGTCCCCAGAACTTATGATGCCTGGAACGAATACGATCAGTGGTAGCCGCAAGGATCAGTTAATGCAGTCCTGACTCACTTAGGTACCTACTCAAAGCTTACACCCCACAAATCAAAAAATCAAACTCAAAGAATTTATTTCAATAAGTCCATTAGAGAAATGATAGAAAAAAAATTGAAGCTACAGTCACAACGCATAATAACTGTGTATTATAGTTTCCCATTACAAAGCCGGAGAAGGATTTCTTTCTCTTCGGGGAAGAATGAGCAAGAAACTCCATGGACACTCTTTAAAAAAAAATATTGTTACAAAAGCTCCTCCAAGATTAGTTTTTTGTTGGTCTCTTGAAAATCCACCACATACCGGTAAAAAGAATATCGATAACTTTCCGCGACATGAAGTTTCTAGTTATTGGTTTAGAGGACATTTGGATGACAAAAAGAAGCTAATAACTACACCTATCAGAATGCCATAAATTGAAGGAATCTTAATTTGTAAGTTTCAAGTTAAGTTTCTATGCCAGAATCAACTAGAACTTTTTCAAGAACCTACTTATATAAAAAACCGCCGGCAGAAACACTTTATACAAATAAAATAAAATAACTTATTTTCTGATACACAAGTCATCATGATACATTCCAAGAATGACACATAACACTCCATAATAATATCTTGTGCCGCAGTTCACTTGATCGGAATCGAACCTGTTGTACTTTACGTAAGCGGGAAACTAGTTAGCCGGTAATTATGTCTACTTATTATGCAGATCAAAATTCTAGGAAATTCTTGTGAAATATAGATCAGAATTAAAGTGATAGATTGTAACTTTGTTGCTAACTTAGGCTGTGTGTTATGAATGGCGTAAGATATGAAGTTCATATTATTTAAACCATTTGTTTGAGACATTCCCATCAGCTTCACACTGTGTTTAAGTCCTATTCTATGCAATAGAGAATGAGCCTATTGCTTATTTGAGAAATGATCATCAACTGCCTTTTCCTCATGTTGGAGTCGGTTTCCAGTGTAACCTGATGCAGCTAAATACCATTATTTTACATGGAGCGACTGCCTATCTGACCTACACAAATCAGTCTGGGTAATTCGATAAGACAAGACTGATATCAAGATAACACTGGTTGCTTTGAAGCCACATACTACCTGTAACAACTGTTCGATGATTCTTATTTCTGTGACGCCTCTTCAAAGCATTTATAATTTGTAGCTAGTTATATTGTTGTTACCTTTTTTGTGTACTTCCCAAACTAATTTACCCTCCAGGATACGAGTCATCTCACTGACATAACAGTCACCGAAAAGCTATTGTTACAAAAATATACTTCCCCAATTGCTGTCAAAATAATACCTTCAGTAAACAATGTAAGGACGGAACATCAGATAAGGCCTTGACGATGATAGAGACACCTATCGCTTGGGACAAGAACTACCGGTGGTGAAGCTCTCATTTGCGGTGAGATTCAAGGTTGGCTTCTTATTATAAATGACTGCTTACCTCGCAAATGTAATGCTTTTTAGTGTACCTGTCTAAGCACTGGAAATAGTTATTTAACTGTGATAATTATCATCATCATCAGCCTAATATGTTTCCACTGCAGGGACTCAGGCCTACTCTTTAGGAGAGGAATGGGCCACCACAACGGCCCAGTACGGTTTGGTAGTTGTCATCACGTGTCTTCGAACTTTTTGGTTGTATGACTTGTGAAATGCTTATAATGTTAAAATTATCTATGTTTTGGCTGAAGAATTTACAAGCTATTTAAACAAACGTGGGATTCTAATAGACGGCCCAAAAAAAAGATACCATTTTGCTACCGAAGCGAGGATGAGCTTTTGGCTAGTAGCAAAAGGGCCTACCCCGCCAAATGTTCCAAATAAGAATAACTTAATGACGTCTCATCCGAGATCATTACTTAATAGGTGATGTAAATATATATTTTGTATCAAATACGTCAACAGACACCGGACACTATAAATAACAATGCACGCAATAAGTAAATATAACGAACAGTGTAATCTCATCCGCGACCTTCACGGCTCAAATCATTAATAAAAGTGTCATTGTAAAAAATAAAGTATTACATATCAAAGTATACCGCACTGGGAAGAAAAGAAGAACATGACATATTATTATTATTTTATTTGTAACGAATACGTTACAAATAAAATAACTAATAGTGGCATAGCTAGTCGTGGACTGAACTTGAGTCGGACTTGACTCGCCTACATTACGCCACATTAGATATATTGACAGATACAGTTTTTTTTATAATTTGACATAGACGTCCACTTTTCAATTCAGATATTTTTGATACATAATGCAACTATTTACTTGACAAGTATAGCTGATGTAGGAGGCAACGTACATATACGGAGGAAAAGGTACTCTTTTGCGAAGATCCGCCAACCGCAGCGAAGAAATTCTAGTATTGATTTTCTGGGCGATGTCTTCCTGTTGTCGTGACAATGACACACGATCCAAGTTCAAAAATGGACTTGAGTCGGCTCTATAAATATCGGTGTAAGCCATGTTTGAACCTAGGTCAACTTGCGAAGGTTGTATGTGCTTAACCAGCAAGAGGTACCCTTTTTTGGTTTCAATTCCCGTGGGTGTTGAAAAAGACAGCATTCCCCTGTGTCAACATAGCTCTATCTTGTTTTGTTTTTGCGATTTACTGGCAACATTTATCTCCATGTAGGTGTGTGTAGGGTGTCACATATCCTAGGTTTTTTGGTTTATTTTTCTCTTTGTTTTGATTCCTCAAATAAAAAATAAGAGATCATAGTGTTGTTTTCAGTAATAACGTGTTTCACCGACCCCAAAATAAAATGGGACAACGGCATAGATCAAAGGCATCAAGATGATGATGATGAGTATTGTTTTCAGTGGTTTATGTAAATTGAATGACTTATATACTTGTTTATGTCGCTGGCACGACGTTTACAGTGCTTCCAAACCAGCGTCGTTGATGGTATAGCGTAGAAGTTTCATTGATTGCATGTGGTACAGAGAGATTATGTATTCTCCTTCTGTTTTGAATGTCGAAGTTGAAAATCCTTTCGACATTACTAGTGCAACTGCAGTATACTGCTATTTGAAGGTTTTCAAGCTTTCAGATCATCATCATCCATCATCAGCATTCTCTTGCCATTATCCCGGGCAGTATTTGCCTTCTTCTTCCAAACTTCTTTTCTTTTCAAGCTTTCACGTAATTTAAAAAAATAATGTCGCATCTATTAGCTGAATTTTAGAGTCTAACATATTATGATTTTTTGCCGTCCCACGCTATGAAGAAGCTTAACAACTAAAAGCCAAATCTTTGAACTTCAAAAAGTAAGCCGCTAAGTTAATTCGTATGCTAATTTCCAATCACCCACTTCTCTTCAAACAGAACCGCCGACTTTTCATTTCATTTCACTTTCGTTGCGCGCGCGCACTCAAGGTCGCACCGCCGACCAATAGCAAGCTTTCATTCTTATACGGACCTAGTCCTTTCATGGAACCAGGATATGTACGTGAAATACTGTTAAGTGTATGATATGCCTATTACTGCCTTTTTGTCGTGTTAATGAGATCTATTTAGAGAAGTAATGTATTAATTAACTTTGATAAAGACCTTATGCATTTACATGTTGATTTCTACCTTCAAGGATTATGACACTGAGTCATTATACTGGACAAACCACTACTCTAAGTCTATCCCAATAAATCAGTACCAATGTATAAGAGCTTTTATTTATATAAGTTTTCACTTAATAACAATTAAATAACATGGGGAAGGGCGGTACGTCCTAATACAAGCATACTATTTGTTTAAATGGATTCTCCCAATTGTAACTAGAATAAGTTATTAAGATTAAGCAATAAACATTTTTATTTATTTATTTTAGAAGTATTTAATCATTTCTGTTGTTATTTTGTCTTTAAAATAGGTGACACAAGCATTTAATTTTCAGTATACAAGATGATTTTTTAGTCACCGTCCAATTTTTTTCTACGCATTAGGTATCATCCACTGACACCATTTTTTTTTTTAAATCGATACGCAAAATTTTTATCATTTTCTCAATAATTAAATCATTTTGGGGACTATATTTCTTGTCACCAAGTTGTATCACCTAATATACAGGGTGTAAGGGACAGCCCTCCGCAAACTGATAGGGTGAATTCAGTATGTCATACTAAGATGACCGGTGCATGAAATTTTTTCAGGAACGTTAAGGGAATCCAATAAACCTGATTTGTTTGTGTTTTTGTGCACAAATCGGAGCGTCTATTACTGGTTGGGAGGGGTAGGTAATAGGTATGCGGTGAGTTTGATGAACTCTGTAGCTAGACAGAAAGTGAACAGCTGATTTCACGCGTCGTTGGTTAGAGTATTTCAACATCCCTTGCTGGTTTTTTTTTTTGCTGTTTTTTTTTGCAGTTTTTTTTACATAAATGGAGTGCTGCGAACACACAATGCAATTTTACATTGAAATAATGAAAATGTAACTGAAAAAAAATTTGAAAAAATGAAAATTTTCCTGAGAAAATTTCCGTTGGAATATGATTCAGAATGAGGAGCTGAATGCACCCTGTTAGTTTGCGGAGGGCTGTCCCTTACACCCTGTATAGAAACGTCACCACTAAATATTTTCGTTCTCAGATAAACAAAAAGTGTTTCCAGAAATGAATTATCTATGTGTAAAATAAGAGCAACAAAAAGGTAGTGCATTAGATGAATATAAACTTCGTTCTTATAATAATAGTTTTATTACATAAACAATAGTTTTGTGCCCAGAATGGTAGATCTGTCACCAAATAATGCTGAAAGAAACCCTAACCCTAGAGGGTCGACGTCAAGGTCACCCCGAGGTTCGGTTAGTTAGGTTCCTTTAATCCCTGCAGACAGACCACTGAACTATTTATTATAATACATACAAAAACATTTATTTGCTACTAGAGCCTATATCTCCATGATTTTAGGTGATTTATTGTGGAATTGATTTTATACTGTTTGGAGACTACGTTTTGATGACAAACCTACTATTTTGGGGACAAACCCTATTACTTAAGAAACACAATACTTATTAAATTGGCGATAGCTTAAATGATACCCAATCATTTTCTCGAAAGAATTATCCGTTGCATGAAAAGTTAAAACTTTAAAAAGAAAATAGAAGTAATCAATGATTTTCGCCAAAGATTAATATATCAGAATTTGAACGGTGACTAAAAAATCATCTTGTATAATATGATTTGCGTTAACATTCGTAAAATAGTCACAGACGCAGTAACTATAATAAAAGGTCCTTTCGAAGTTTTTTAACGCATAAGATCTACTAAACTGGCCATTTTAGACACTTTTTCTCCAGCCCTAATCCAACATTCACGATTGTGAGTGAATATCCCACTATGTACGTACGGGCAGTACAATAATGGACACGTGAACACGTAGTTTTTAATAATAAAAAATCAGTTCCCAGACATTATAAAATAGATTTATCTACGTATGTATGTAATGTTCGTACATAAGTGCGAATGATTCAGGCTTTCCGGTAGGCGGAAGCGGAATTACTAATGTCTGCAGTTAGTAAACACGTTATTTTTATTATTTCTCATTTAACAGTTGCTAATAAGTATTAAAATGTGAATATTGTTAGTATGTAGGATAGGTATGTAGTATCTAGGAACTGATAAACAAGAATTGAAAATCTTAGAAGATATCCTGTAAGTAACATTGTAAGTTTAGTTATAAATCATGAAAGCTTAGAACACTAATCTCATAAATTCGACCAGCGGTTTCATGCAAAGCGCTATCAGAGTTATTCGATTACACAAAATCCCAAAAAAAACTATAGACCAACCCAAACACAACACCCGTCTTTCAAGAGTACTATTCCTTTTTTATCAGGACAAGGAAACCTGTTCCCCATACCTCTAAAAGCACTACCGCAAATATATCACCAAATAGCTCTCATTACCATCAACACCGTCTCTTAATAGGTCACACTACGCCCATTACCTAGCCGAAGGCTGTGTAGTGACGCTTAGAACCGGAGGCGGCCGGCCTTGTCACCGCGCCCTTTGTAAAGCCGTCATAACTGGGTCACGTATGTGTCTGCTCACATCTGGAGCACTTGAATGAGCCGCCGTGAATGTTTAGGAGGTGTAGCGGTTCAGTGCAGTTTTATAGGGCCTTGATAAGACATTCCTTGTGAAATTCCTAGTGTTTTTTTTTATTTTTTTTATTGTCCTGTGTCTTGTTAGAAGATACTCTCAGAAGACATTATGATAATTACCGATTTAAATTTTCAAAGAATCCGATTAGACTTTCCAATATATGAACAAACTTCTGTCCCCTTTGTAATCTAATCAGGGGATGTATTTCCAAAAATTGAATGTTGTTGCTAACTGTTTTCTTTTTTAACTCTTGTACAAAATCTAAATCGTAAACTGCTGGGTCTAAGAATATGAAGCTGCTAGTCCCCACGCGGTTTATATAGTCGTATGCGATGGTGAAGTTGTCGCCACAGACCAATCACAAGGATAGCGAGTTGAATGAGCAGGATATCTTGATCTTTCGTGTCATCACCGCAGGCATTTGTAATCAGTTACTTATTATAATCTACTCTTATGGAAGCTATATAAGTTTTTAACCGACTTCCAAAAGGAGGAGGTTCTCAATTCTTCGGAAGTTTTTTTTTTTTTTTATGCATGTTCCCCGAGATGGCTGGACAGATTTCGATTTTTTAATCTTGTTTGAAAGGGCATACTTCCCAGGTGGTCCCATGATCATCAAGTCAGGATCTGATGATGGGATCCTGGAGAAGTAGAGAGAACTCTTCAAATTTTATATGCACACTTGAAGTAATTTCAGTATTTTTTGGAAGAATTTCTTCTCGGAGTGATCCCATTTCACTTTGGTGAAGATCTCATGAAGAATTTCGGAGATAGGCCGCGGAGCTCCTAAATAAATGATAGCAAATGGACTGGGATTGCTAAATCTCATGTGTCTATTGTTTACACCAGTTCATAACATAACATCACGCCGGTACCCCTTGTAAGCACATGTGAACCACTGAAAAGTGAAAAAATAAAAACTTTTTAACAAAATATAAAACTGACATCAATGTTGAAGTCGGTTTTATTTTTTGTTAAAAAGTTTTTTTAAACTGACGTGGCCACTAACATCAGCACCATGATCATGGTTTATCGGTGACCATGATGCTGGCAACAGCGCCGGAATATCAAGCTCTTCACGTAGTTATCCAAATGGAAGTCAAAGACGTAAACTGAAAACATTTTGTTCTAGAATCAACATAAGTACTTGCCTATTATGTAGATACTTAAGATTCCTTGTTACAAAAAATCTTCAGAAGGTCGTTGAGGTCCGGTTTTCCATGTATGTGTCACAGCAAGCATGTGTTAGTTTGTTACATTACTGCCATAGCTCAGAATACTAAACACTAATGTGTTGTCATCAAAGTAGAACCTACTTCATTTGGGAATGATGGTTGAAGCGGCCCGAATGTTCAAGTAAATGTATGTAAGTCCTACTCTTGTTTTGATCTAATTATCTTCATTAAGGTGGAAGCTCACATCCGGCCCGCGAAATTCTAATTTTCTTACGTTTTTGGCAATTTGCAGGCCAGTGCTTGGTTGTATGTTTATGAAAATTTGATTTGCGACTGTAAGACGTATGAAGTTACCGAATTATAACCATCAAAATTATCAATACAACCCTCCAAGTTCATTTTCATGTCAAGATTGATTTTTGCATGTAAAAGTCATTCTTTAGTAATTTAGTCGTCGTTCTTTAGTAGTTAGTAATTTTGATGGTTATAATTCGGTAACTTCATACGTCTTACAGTCGCAAATCAAATTTTCATAAACATACAACCAAGCACTGGCCTGCAAATTGCCAAAAACGTAAGAAAATTAGAATTTCGCGGGCCAGATGTGAGCTTCCACCTTAAGTGAACAAGAAGAAAAAAAGGACTGATAATGCACTGAGGAATATCCTCTTCTGCAAAACACACAATCAAAATTAGTTTTGGTGTAAGAAAACCCAATTCTGCGATAAGCTCGCCAAAGTACAGAAGCAATATTATTGCAATTTGTCAGTGTAGCTTCTTAAGTGCAATAGAGATAAGAATATTAAGAAAATATGGTCGGAAAGTACACCCAGCACAGTTTCTTTATCCATCATTGTTTTCTTTCAAAGAATTTCACTTTGTCGGAGCAGACACAAGCTTCCAAGATAAAAGAAAATCCAATAACACTAAATCACAAAACACCGTTAGTTCAGCTCAAACTCAATCTACTTCATGCGTAAAATCAATGGTATTGTTACCCACAGATGAGTTCGAGATAAAATCGTTAATATTGAACCTCAAAAATGATTGTGCGGTAGGAGTAGATAAAATTTCAGGAAGCTTCCTAAAAAAAATTATTGATGATATTGTCTCTCCTCTAACGTTTATTTGCAATTTGTCATTTGCTACAGGAATATTCCCATCTGTGTTTAAAAAGTCACAAATAGTTCCCGTTTTTAAAGGTGGGGATAGACACTGTGTTAGCAATTATAGACCAATTTCTATCCTTCCGACTCTATCAAAGAACGACTAATGAATATCAGAATAGTTAAGTTCCTGGAGAAAAATCAGATCTTATCCTCATCTCAATTTGGATTTCGCGCTAATAAATCGACTTCAGACGCATTTTTATGATGACCAAGTTAGATACTAAGAAAAAGACTCTCGCTATCTACCTGGACTTAGCTAAAGCATTTGACACAGTGTCTATTCCCATTTTGATAAGCAAACTAGAGCATTTGGGTGTTAGAGGTGGAACACTGGATTTGTTTGCGAATTATCTAGAGGGCAGAACGCAGGTAGTTAGAGTGAATGAATGGGTAAGTGATGAGCTTCCCATTGAATATGGTATCCCACAGGGCAGTATCCTTGGCCCAACCTTGTTCTTAGTGTATATAAATAACCTATGTAACATAGACCTGACCAATGGAAAAGTAATTACATTCGCCGACGATACTGCGTTGCTGTTCCATGGTGACACTTGGGAAGAAGTTTATACGCACGCCCAAAATGGTTTTAATAAAGTTTCTGAATGGCTAAATGAAAACATCCTCACACTTAATGTAGACAAAACTAAGTTCATGACCTACACAATCAGGAAACAAGACGAATCAAACCATGCAATTATCTCACACAGTGTGACCCATTGAATGGCTCATGTAAGTGTCCTCGTTTGTCAAAAACTAACACCATCAAATATCTGGGTGTTGTAATTGACAACTGACTGAGCTTCCAACAGCACATTGAGGCATTGGTTCCCAGGATCCGTAAGCTAATTTATATATTCAAATGTCTTTGACACATTGCTGAAACCTCCATAATCAAATCAGTTTATCTCGCATTGTGCCAATCTTTGCTGTCCTATTGCATTACTTCCTGGGGGGGAAGCGCTAAAACCCACCTGTTAAAGTTGGAAAGAGCCCAAAGAGCCATATTAAAGGTAAGTTCCTTTCTTCCCATGCGCTATCCTACAGTAGACCTATACCAGCACTGTAAGGTACTTTCAGTTCGACAACTTTTTATCCTAGTGACTGTTACCAAGAAGCATGCTGAACTACTTTACGACCCAAAAACGTTCGCAGGGAAAAGGAGAAGTACCACTGTCTGTCCGACAAATAGATATAAGACCAGCCTGGCACATCATTTTTATGGTTTTTTGGGTTCGTATTTATATAATAATATAAACAAAACATTGGTCATCTATCCCCTTTCCAAGGTGGAGTGTAAGGGGAAAGTGTTCTCGTGGCTTCAAGGCATTGATTACAATGCAACAGAACGCTTGTTGAAACCCTTGAGCTAATGCATGGAACGACACACATCACAACACACACAAGTTATTTATTCACACTTCTTCACACCATATGAAGAATAATTTCACTCTCACTCTCACTCACCCTAACACACACACGGTCCACCGAGTCAAAAACAACACACTTCTGTCATGTCAAATGTTAACTTATACTTTATTTTATTTTACCATTTTTATAGTGTACTAATTATTGTTTTTCTAATTGTTTTAATTGTTTTATTTTGTACTGATTGTTTTCCTAATTGATTTACTTATTTTATACTGTGCTGATTGTTTTTCCTAATTATTAATTTCAATTTTGTTTGTAAATTTTATTTAATTATTTTAATTTGCTCATAATAATGTTAATTAAATGCAATTAATTTCTTAATGCTTGTCATAGCATCAATAATGTCCGACGGAGGGTTAGCCTGGTGATCTGTATTACAGGTTTTACCTTCAACAGACACCAGTCTCTATCTAGTAATACTTTTGACTCTGTGCTATTTGTGATGATGATGAGAAATAAATAAATTTATTATTATTATTATTATTATATCTTTATCATTTGCCTAGATTCCTCGAGTTTTCCCACCTACTGCATCAACTGGATACAGTGAAATTCCAGTATTTACCTGATGTAGTTGCCTCTGCCCTGGAGTGTAAATGTGGTTTTGACCCACAAACGGCAGGACACTTGCATCGCGTCCTGCCTGTCCTATTATTTGTAAATGACAGTAGCTGATGGACAAAACTGAAAATGCTCAACTCGTCGCTGAATGGGCTGACTCAATTGAAATATTGTGAAAAACACACTAAGACGAATCAGACCTCCTCTTACAGTCGGGGATTTTTAAACTTCCGTTCTTCTGATTACCCGTATAGACAGTCAAATACCTACGGATATAAGCCAGGATCAATAGCTTTCAAATAATCCCACGAATTAATTTCTATTATAAGCTTATTGTCCACTTCAAGGTCATCGTCGTCCGGTTGTGCTTACGAGTGTGCGTCACACTTACCTATGTAGTATTATATCTTTGTCGGTAGGTTTTTATATTTCCAATCTTTGACTTTGCAAGGTCGTGATTTAAGATCTGCTCCATTTAATACAATTATTCTCTAAGAATAGACACGTAGATTGTCTCTATTGATTTTTTGTCCTGAAGTTTTCGATGGTGAATTATTAATAGCGATTGTGTTTTTTTTTGGCCGAAAGGATTATTGACATGCTCTGGTCTCTGACTTTATGTTCTTCATCATCTGTCTAGCCTTTTTCCCAACTATGTTGGGGTCAGCTTCCAGTCTAACCGGTTGCAGCTGAATACCAGTATTTTACATGGAGTGACTGCCTATCTGACCTCCGTAATGCTGGGTAATACGATACCCTTTAGTAAGACTGGTTGTCAGGCTTTCAGGTTACTGACTACCTGTAACAACTGCCAAAGATGGCAGCCGGGACCAACAGCTTAATACTTCCCGGGCACCTTCACTAACTATCCTAAAATTAGGAGAGAAAACCTGGATTATCCTCAAATATTTTCAGTTATTCTTAAAGTCTAGACTAGTAGTAGTAGGTACATGTTTAGTGTGTCTAGTTCTCACGCCCCCTCACTTCAGCTGAATCGTGATCCATTGAGCCACATTCGTGTTGCTAGTTTTTGCTATAAATATATTTGCCATTTCATTTATTTCCTTGTACAGAGTAAACTTTTAGTTTAGTTTTACTGGTTTCGATCATTGTGATTAGATATGCTACGTACTAGCCATTACACTGGGCTATAGTATCTAAGTGATAAGTAAAAGTGACAATAAAAACTCATGATTGGTCCAAACTATTCAAAGTTCACCTAGCATCCCAAACCCTGGATAAGTACCCGGTGCAGGTACTGCTTATCTACTACTCTGCCCACCCTTATAGGTCAAGGATTACATGCTTTGCCTACCATAGAATACCTACCATAGAATGAAATTGGTTTCATTAAATATTTGGCATTTGGGCATATGCCAAATATGTAATGAAACCAATTAGTGATACCAGAAACAAGCTCTACTTTTAGCGATCAAAATATAGGAAGACGTTCATCACTTGGTCCATTATCATCCTTGGAACTCCTTGTGTGTCACATTAACGTAATTACTTCACCTTATTGTCTTAATATCACATGCTACGAGTACCTTATTTATGCGTAATTGTCTGCAGTTTAATAAAAACATTTTGCTGCATCCAACAAAGGAATTTAATAACAGTTTCCGTATTGTCTGTAAAAAAGGCCGCTGATGCATTTAGAAACACATGCATTACTCAGTCGGAAAAAAGCTACCACTACCGGTTTAAGTCAAAATAAATAAGTGCTACATAATCTGTGGTCAGTTCAAACTGCGGTAAAGTTTAGAAAAAAAAAGTGTAGAAATTGGCGCCAAAATTAGCGACCGCAATGACACATGTTAAACAAAACAAACCGAGGCAACGGCCATTGGTTATTCAGTCAGTAAAATGTTACGTTAACGCGTTGCGTTCCGAAACCGAAACGAATAACTTTGCCGCGGGCCGCATCGCAAATGAAACGGTACAAACTTAAAATAACACTCACCAAACTATTTAGTTAACCTTATTCTGTTGCGGTAAAGGTCAGTTTCGTTGCAAAAAGAGGTTTCTTATCGACATAGTCGCTTTACATGCAGGTTGCCTCAACGTATGACTTGTTCCAGATATGTCAAGGACTGTTGTTTTGTAAAAATACTTTCTTTCAATACTTATCTTTGCAAACTACGTCGATAAAATCTCCGATGGAATTTGTTTTTTTCCACTGCATGCTATAATGTAACGCTTTTGATTCATCAGGCGTGATAGGGTGGGGAGGGGAGGTGATTGTGGTAATGATTTCTTCAGCTTATACGATCCTCTGGTAGACTTGTTAAATTGGTTCTGAATATCACATA
Organism: Diarsia rubi; assembly: GCA_932274075.1. Taxonomy (NCBI): domain Eukaryota; kingdom Metazoa; phylum Arthropoda; class Insecta; order Lepidoptera; family Noctuidae; genus Diarsia; species Diarsia rubi. Next base: position 1,080,018 of record OW026416.1, on the reverse strand, counting down.
TCAAAATTTGCTATGGAGGGACTGCTTATCTGACATCCACAACCCAGCTACTGGATAACTCCATCTCTCGGTATCTCATCTAAGTGTAGATTAATATAAGGACGAAAGTGCAAGCTTGCTTAGAACACACCTATTTATTCGTAATCAGAAGATAACCCAGCTATTAGGAAATCAAGTCATCACAACTATCATTTTAGCCGAAAACTTTCCAGTACTGTACATAGGCCTCCCCAAACGTCGTCAATCGGTCCGATTCTACGCTGCTTGCATTCAGCGGATTCCCTCGACCTCCAAAAGTTCTTCAGTACACGTTGTGGAAGGCTTTCTAGCACTTCGTTTTCTAAAAGATTCGAAGATATTATGGACGTCATACAGTCTACAGCCAGACTTCACCCACTGGAGAGGAGGAGAGGGCTATACCCAGTATAGCCCTCTCCTTGCTTGTGCCAGGATCCACACTCTTATGCCATCCTCATCCAGGATATCTCCAGTAGCAAGAATGCCGTCTGTCTATTAACCTCGTCATCGTCATGATCATTATCAGCCTATAATGTTCCCACTGCATAGACTCACGCCTCCTCTCTAGGAGAGGGATGGGCTATAATCCACCACGCGGGCCCAGTACGGTTTGGTAGATGTCACATGTCTTCCATTTTTTTGGTTCTGCGACATGCCGCTTTCCTCATGATGTTTTCCATCGCCGTTTTGACTTCACTTCATCAAAATCTTCTTAGCCAAACATAATAGACACTGTCACTCTCAGATTCTCGCTAATGTGACATTAAGTGGGCGTACTTTCATTCACACTACTGTTTTACTTATGTAAGACTCTAACTTGAGGATATAAGGAAAACACTTCACAAAAATATATCAAGCTCACTTAAGTTTGGTTTGAGTAAACACTTATGTTTGGTTCACGTTACATATAGCGAAATATTAATAATCATCCAACATATTAGATTATTGTTTTATAAAAACAGATTGCTAAGTCGCAGGATAAATAAAAAAAATAAAAATAAAAAAATCATCTCGTTAAAAATTGGTTTACCACTAGTTACTGCAAGATTTAAATTGTATTTACTGTGCCAACTCAATTTTTTTAATTTAAAAAATATCATCATGATCAACATTCTCCAGCATGATCATAACATAACATAACATTAGGGTAGTAGTTATGGCCACAACTTACAAGCACAAGCGCGACTTAGTGGGGTCCTATTTTTGGAAGTTGGGAAATCATCAAATGACTCCTCCCGCTCGGGCAGAGCGGTAGGGAGTGTCAGACTTCTACTGACTAAAACCCACACATGTTCCTTCTTAGCCCTTTGTGTCGAGGCCGCGGTATCTCTTTAGAACACCCCCGCAGACCCAACAGGCGTCGGCCCTTTAGAGCCCTCTTTGAGCCTCTTTGAGGCCCGAATGGAACACGAACGCGCCGTCAACACGGCCTGTCATCTTCATAGGACAGACAGACGATGAGCTAGCCCATTACTCACCGTCCACAAGATTCTGGACGGGGGTCCTGGTTTGAATACCGTGTTAGAACTGTAGTTTTTTCAGTCCTAAATCCTACGCAAAGAGGCCTTACCTGCTTTTTTAATTCACACGACATATACATGTTTTCAACCTTGTCATTTTAATTGAATAATTCCTTTCTACTGGCTAAGTGTTATTGGATTGAGCTTTTCCATCAATAATTTTTCAGTAGTAGCCGTGGAGTCAGGATTCGTGCCCCGTTGATGGCAATAAGCTCGCCCGCTATTACATGGGACTGAAACGCCGCTGCAAAGTCGCATGTATGTCCGTCTTCTACAGACTGTACTTCGGAGAGTGTGCGCAGGGGCTCCACGGACTGATTCCACCATCTCCCTTCTTCCATTGGGAGACTAGACGTACTGCAGGTTAGGGTTCCTTATGTGGTTTCGAACGCCACTGTTGCGACACACGCTGGTCCGAATTATTTTTCCACTGCCTCACAGGTTCAAAAGCTCATGGACTAAAAAACATTTCCACTGCCTCATACGCTCGAATGCTTGATTTATTTCGATTTATTTAGTCATAAAGTGTATAGAAAAATATTTAAGCAGTAATTAAATTTAATCAACAAATTCGATGTCAACATCAACATTTAACATTTTTTTTTACGTGTGTTGTGATTAATTTGTTATTATTCATACTTAGTCGATGTTCCACACATTCGTACGAAGCGCTTTGCTAAGTCCTTTATTATGCGCACAGCCAAGGAGTGGAACTCCCTGCCTGCGTCGGTTTTCCCGAGTTCATATATCCCGAATCTGTTTATAAGTCACGAGTAAATAGACTTCTTTTGGGTAAGCTCGTTCCATCTTCGACCTCATCTCTGCCTTTTTTTTTTTTTTTTTTTTTTTTTTTTTTGGTGGGTGTAAAATCATCGAATAACCCCTCCCGCTCTTGGGCAGAGCGAAAGGGAGTGTCAGACTTCTACTGACTAAAAACCACCCATGTTCCTTCTTCGCCCTCTATGTCGAGGCCGCGATAACCGTTGGACTACCCGCGGCGCCTCATCTCTGCCCTTAGTGCAAGATTGAAGTCAAGAGCAAGCGCATTTATAATTAAAAAAAAAAAAAAACTAGTAAAATGTGGGTGTAATATAACGTATTACTCTGTCTAACCCTTGGGGGTTTCAGGCATGATGCTAGGTTATTCCTTTTTAATTTTCTAAAAATACACTCCAATTCTTTCCACAATTACATCACCAACTAAAGTAGTTTGAATAAATTGTCTCAATTCATCTCTCGAACACTATCTGAGAGCATACAGAGGTGATGTGTGTACGCATTGTTAGCAGAACCGATGTTGCGGTACGAAGAATGACCGCCTATTTGTATTAGATTGTTACGCTTTCCTGTCCACTTGATAAAGTGCTGAAAATATTCCGTTGGGAAGACTATCTTGTCGGCCTAGTGGTTCTGTCATAAGGTTCATGGCTTTTTTTGGAGGGTCATCAAATAACTACTACCGAGTGGTTCCCTACTACTCCGCCAGACTTCTACTGACTAAAATCTACCCATGTTCCTTGTCCGACCCGCGGTACCTCTTCCGAACAACCCGCAGCCCCGACAGGATAAGGTTGATGGCTCCGTTTACATGTTCGCAGGTTATTGGGTTTTCCCTATAGAATTGTTTTTCAGTAGCAACCAGGACTCGACATGCAGCACCAACATTCTAAATAAATATATTAGATGCCGTTGCCAGTAGAGTTTCTTATGTGTATGTGGGACTTAATTTATATTGATTATTTTAATAGTACATTTGCGTTTTATGTCATTGTAATTTTTATATCATGTATGGACCGTGTCTGAAGTAAATAAATTACTTATTATTTCATTATGTCGAATGTAAACATTTAAGTCGAAGGTTCTTTTTATTTAAGTCGATGTTAAATAAATTGAACCCATGAGACAGCCTCGTCGACAGCAGCATCAGCCTAAAAGGTGCAGGGTCTGGAGTAAGTACATTGTGCAACAGAACCATATCTGTACGCATGACCACCGTAGAACGGGGTTTGTCGACGGAAGAATAGACAACTTTGATTGTAGAACGATTTCGTGTCAAGTTGTATTGAAAAAGCTTTGTCTATTTTTGGTAGAATAGAGATAGTATCGCCATGCTACGCGGGCAGGAAGTGGATTATCACCGCACTCAATTTTGTGCATCGGACAGACCTACATAATTATAATGCCCTATTCCTACTTGGATAAGCAACGTTAACTTTTGTTTCAACATTGAGAAATAGTAGTAATCATTGACTTCTCTGAGGTGAATAAATGATCACAGCTTCTTAGCAGGCACAAGAGGTCGTTGTTCTCAATTCTATCGACGTCTTTTTTGCACAAACAAACCCACATTTACGCAATATCAGTGGCCACCGTAACTCCACAAGACTTAAGGTCTTAAGTGGCAATGCACTCCAAGTGTTTCAAAGTCCATTACTTCATGTTCACAGGGCATCCTTCAAATGTAATTAGTAGTCAGTCAATGTATCTTGAAGTTAACAAACGTTGGCTATAAGACAATTAAGTATTTACATAAGGGACTCTTGTGCAAAATATCATGCTTTTAGAGCATCAGGCAAAGGTGGTTCTGATAGCACAAACACATTGCGCTAGTTATGTTATAATTCCATGTGGGTAGGCTGAAACCACAGAGCCACCTGCTACGATCCTTACATACTACTTTTGCCTCGTCCACTTTTATATATCTGGTCATACACGCAGGACCCCCGGTTGGGATAAAGGGGCGAGGTTAGTACCATATTTTCTTCTTCTTGAAGATTGATGATTGAGGACCCGCAATCGTTAAAATTCAGTTTCTAGATTGAAACCTCTTTAAATGAAGAACTTCTCGATGCCACCTGACAGAGGCACCATTGGAAACCACTGACAAATACCTCGTGTGTTTAAAACGATAACTAATGTCACTTCTCCAAAATGTAACTAAACCAAACCATACTCTACTCAAATTATAGTCAAACTTATCTAAATCTGCCAACAGCCGAACAGCTTACAAATTGCTATAATGACTGACCAAAGTTCCATATCAGAAATAAATAAAATCTCAATTTAGTGCAGTAATGATAAAAACATGAATAGCTATCGTTGCCATGGGGCAGAAAAAAGGGTGGCTACCCTTCGATAGTCGCAAAGAACCCAAACTAAAACAATTAAAGACAATAAAGAAATTGCTGCGCACAGAGAAGACGCCAAACTGGGATTCTAGTAAAAATGTGTCTACTCTGATCGCAGTGACAGGTGCTCTGATCATCATGGCGATAGTGATGAGGTCCCTGTACTTGATGTTTATGAAACCTGACCCATTGATGCCTTAGAAAAACGTTTTTAAGGTAACTAGAGTTAATCTGAATTTATCAACTAACTACTCACAGTTAGTTGCTTTTAAAATATAATAAATAATCTCTAAGATAAGAATCCAGCCTCCGTTACAGTTAATGAAAAATTATAGATAAAAAAATCCAGTGGCAACTGCTTGGTCACCGAGGCGCTGCTTTTATGTTTTCGAAGTAGGAGACTTGCTATTTCTGCCCTTTTGCAATATAACTTGAGGAGGGCGCTAAATGTTCTCCTCTGCATTTGGTCCTGTTAGTACACTACACTGGATATTTTGACCATACCTCACACAATCGATTCATCTTTTCTATGACCTCTCTCTGCGTCTCCAACCACCAGAATTACTTTTTCTTTATGTATTTTTTTTTTAATAATTTGTATTCGTATTTTTATGTAATTTCTATTTTATTGTACACATCTCGATTACATATTTAAGTATATATTCACCACCAACATCGACACAACATATAAAACTGTTTTATATCCATGACCACTCTAATTTAGGTTCAGTTGAAAATGAGCGTCAGGAACTAGCTGCCATTTCGCATTTTGCTGAACTGGGCCTTTTTGGTGCAGCCGCTGGCCACACAGTGGCACGATTTGTTTAGTTTTAAATTATTTTTTGTTTTAAATTGTGTGTACTTGTGGCATGTGCCAAATAAATGCATTTTCTTTCTTTCTTTCCTCTTTATGAAATGCCATCCCACATGGCATAATTACATCGCCCCTCACAAACATCTTTTGTTCCAGAATTGTATGTCGCTGCTTTAGGAATAATACCAGATTCATGATAAAGAAATTCTGTAATTAATGTGGCTCTGGTTCTGCGCTTGTGAAAGAGACAAAACGCGACTATACAAGTTAAATAAATTGACCTACATGAAGAATTCTAAACGGAATCGCGCATGCTGCTCCCCTGCATACAGCATTGTGTCTAATGACCAGCTGACCAAGATTCTACTCCTCACTGGGGTCCTATTCCTCATTGCTATACTCCTTCGCGTTCTGCGCGTTAAGTACAACGTGCAGTGGCGTCCTTCATTGGCCCCACCTCTAGTAACTCCGGAAGGCACCTCATGTAGGCACTAATTTGTTTGGATTATACGTTTTGGATTATTGTTTTGCGTTTTACTTTATATTTTAGTTTTATTTTAATGTCTTTCGGTACGTTTCGCTATTGTCGATATTATAAATTCTCATTATTATAGATGAGATGAGATTGAATAAAATTATATCTGGTAAATGCTGCGCTTTCTTAATTTATTTATTTATTTATTTATTTATTAAAACTTTATGCACAAGTAATGAAACCGTACAAAGGCGGACTTAATGCCTTGGGCATTTTCTACCAGTCTACCTTAGGGTGATGCAGAGACATTACACAGTAGGTGCTTAACAGAAACAAAAGTTAGAAAATATATATACCTAACTTATAAAAATAAATACATACATACATAAATACATAAAATATTTAAAATTTCGAAAGATAACAAGAAAAACTTTAACAACTTAGTTGTGAGACGAAGCTGCCAACTTCTTGCGAATGTGCTCGCGAGCTTTCATTTTGAAAGTGAACTGACCGTTTACTGTCCTGATCTCATGAGGGAGTTCATTCCAGAGGAAGACCGCCTGGACAAAGAAGGACGATTTTATAAAGCCAGAGCGATGAGAAGGACAACGTAGAAGACGATTATTAGCGGAGCGAAGAGTCTTGCTGTGAGCAGTGCATAAATATTGGCAAAGGGAAGTGAGGTAAGAAGGGGAAGTGGGCTTGTGAAGAATAGCAAACAGGGTTGTCAAAGCCCTCAAAGCTCTGCGCTCTCGGATAGGTAACCACTTTAATAGCGATCGCTGTTCAGACACATGATCGTACTTGCGAAGATTGAAGACGAATCGAATGCAGTTATTTAGAAGTCGGTCAAGTTTATTGAGGAGATCTGCATTCAGGTCATAGTAGCACATATCACCATAGTCAATAATGGGGAAGATTAGGGACTGTACAAGCATTGCCTTGATGTGAGCTGGGAGTACATTTTTCAACCGGTAGAGAGACCGCAACGTTCCGGTGACTTTCTTGCTCACAATCGCGACCTGTTTACGCCAGTCAAGACAGGTGTCAACATGCAAACCCAGATCCTTGACATCAGAGCTATACGGGATCACCGCGCCGTCAAAGGTAACCGGTGGCACCGTTAAGCCATTTAGCCTCCGTAAGCTATGGGGGCTCCCAACAATGATGGCCTGACATTTGGCAGGGTTAACCGCCACCCCGAAACGATCAGACCAGCCCTTGACGGCACGCAAATCCCGGTTCAGCTCCTCAATCGCACCAGATAAGCCGTCAACACCCGCCCGACAGAACTTAATATCAAGTAGAAAATTATTATTTCAGATGTCGTCATTATGATACCCTCCTATCAGAACAATTAAACCCTTATAGCTAAAGACTGTATATTCATCAAAATAATAGTTTAAATCACCGTGTTTTCAGTCACAACTTCACCACGGAGTTTACACCAGTAAGGACTACTACACAATAAATAATACTAATTACAAAACTAATGGAAAACCAAGGATGAGACGGTGACACGACTCGTCATACAGTGCTGTCGTAAACTTAGTTTCGTTGCCGTACGAGTCATTAATAATGCGTATTAATTAGTCTAGCGTGTGTCGACACACAAATGCTACACGTAATCACGTACTTACAGCTGTGTCGACAGCGGGAACACTGTAGTAGACTTACGAGTATGTATACTTGTTGAGAAGCTTCCTAATAGAACTATGGATTTGACAGGATTCTGAATTGGATTCTATCAAAGCTAAGAAACTCCCAACGCGTACTGGGCCCGAGCGGACCTGCACTGGCCCCACGTGGTGGATTATAGCCTTTTTTTGGGGTGGGAAATCATCAACTAACCCCTTCCGCTCTGGGCAGAGCGTAAATTAAAAAAAATGGACTAAAAACCACACATGTTCCGTCTTAGCCCTTTGTGTCGAGACCCTTTCGAACAACTCGCAGCACCGACGGGATGGATTAAAGCCTAATCCCTTATGGAGAGGAGTCCTGTGTCCTAGCAGTAGGCATATTACAGGCAGGAATAAAAGGGCCAAACTAGCCACTTTCTGGAGCTCTGACACAGCCAGAAGGTGCCGCAGCAGACCTCGTCGTAGAAGATGGCGGGACGATATGGACAAAACCAACGACAAGTAGTTCCTGATTGGCTTTAGATCGACACACCTGGAAGCCATGAGGAGAGGCCTTTGCCTAGCAATGGGATGACGCAGGCTAACAGTATCAGTATGCAAGGAATCCTGGGACTGATATGAAGCCATAAATAAGCATACCAGTCCCAACCTAGATGTGTCAGGATAACGTAAAAAAACGTATAAAGTTGTCATAGCTCATAGACCCTTTTTTAGGGTTCCGTAGTCAATATCGAACCCTTTTAATTTCCCAATGTCCGTCTGTCCGTCCGTCTGCACTATATCTCAAAGACCCTTAGTACCAGAAAGCTGTAATTTGGCATTAATATATAAATGAGCTACGCCGACAAAGTGCTAAAGTAAAATATTGAAAATTATTTTTTTAGGGTATCTCCAGTACACATTATTATGGAAATATTATTTTTTCTCGCAAAAGTCCATTGTGTGGGATGCCGTAGGATAGGTCTTTAAAAAACATTGCGAGTTTGCTCAAACAGTATATCGATTAAGGGGTTCGTTTGTCCCCACCAGAGTGTCCCCACGTTGCCGTCGTGGTGGGGCTTGTGTGTCTCAATGATCCTTGGAGCTCTGCCGGTAGATATACTCATGCCGAAAAGGGCCAAGTGTGAGAGACCAGACAAAGAGGTACACGCGAGGGGCGCACCGCCCGGAGACGTGGTTTCAGGTCTCGGGCGTTGTGCTTGTCGGAGGAAGAAACCCTACTTGCTGCATTCTAGTTCGCGTCTGCTCATCAGACGTGACTGTGAGGGCAGCGAGTAGGGGGAGGCAGGGTAGTTAATCAGTTTAGTAAGTTTACATATTTTAATGGGCAACTACGGAACCCTACATTGTCCATGGTCTGACATGCACTTGGCCCGCTCTTGGGCAGAGCGAAAGGAAGTGTCAGACTTCTACTGACTAAAAACCACCCATGTTTCTTAGCCCTTTATGTCGAGGCCGCGGTATCATTGTGAACAAACTGCAACCCCGACGGGCGTCGGCCCTTGCAGGCCCAGCCCATAGACCCTTTAACAGAAAGTACATTGCCCCTTAGAGTATATCCAAAAAAACTATGCATTATTTATTAGTTTTGTTGCCGAAGGTCTGATGTGTGCACATCAGACCTTCGGCTTACTACGGCCGTTTTCAGAATTTGCAATTTTTTTGATAGATCATTTACGTTTTCCTGGCACGCCTTCTTGGCCGTAAAATTCTAGACAAACAATCCATTAGCAATATACCTGCTAGTAAAACATTCCGCCTTACAAAGATTAGATCACACAGACTCCTTGAACTTTAGATAAATTCATACATCCTGAAGATAAAAGCTGGTTTTAATTAGTAATTAAGCATTATATACCGAGGTGTAGGCGTCCGCTGTGAGTCATAATGGTTTGTTATTTCCTAAAACATAACAACTTTTGGATAGGTTGATGCTTATGGTATAGTTTATTTATTTTACTATTTATGTACACACACACAGTAGATAGCACAGGAATATGAGTACAAAGGTACTGCTTATTTCTCAAGAAATTTCTGCAAGCAGACCTACTAAAGGAGAAATGAAGAAGAAATGTAGACGTGTGTGAGAAAAGGAAAAGAATAATGTGTAAATGTGTGTTGTGTATAGTTCGTATTGCCAATATAATGTTTTTTAGAGACTGATTTCTTAAAAAAAGAAATAGTGTGACCTTATTATCTGTTGAAGTAACTGCTAAGTTACCTACGTATTTATAATACCACAAGAACCTGTGGCCGGAACTTCAGCTGTATAGAAGAAACATCTTAGTACATTACTAGTACTTCGGGTGACTGGTACGGTAATACCGTTTCGAACTAATTGTGGACGTGGTTCCGGACACCATTATAGGTTCTAAAATATCTATGAGTGTCCGGTGTCCGCAGGCTGCCCGACCCGGCTTCTCACGGGTGTAATGTAGATGATATACATTAATACTACAAATGCCTACCCCTATGGGCAAAGGGCGTGGGTTTATGTATGTACTATGTACTACAAAATTACAAACCTTCCTTTTGAATCAGTCTATCCATTGCTGAAAACTGCATTACAATTCGTTGCGTAGTTTAAAGATTTACGCTACATTTAGCGGGAGCGACTTTGTTTTACAATTTTTAAAGAAAAGACGATTCAATAAATGTAACATGCATTCTACATCTGCTGCAATAGTTTCCCAGTAGATCAAATAAACCAAAACATTACAAGCACACCTCAAGCCACCATTCAAAATTGCTAATAACAAGCTACACACAAATTCATATCAACCACACGATTAGCCATAATCCTTCATAACACAATCTCGGTACAAATGGTCAACCTTTCATCGAGTGTAATTGTTTTAGCAACCAAAAGGCCACGGGTCAAGGCGCCCACCGATGGGCATTGTTCAATTAATCTGATCAGCTAAGGTCACTTCCTCGCTGCAGTCAGAAGTCAGAACTGATCGAATTGCTTGATAGTTAGTAGAGTTGTGAAAGAATTGGGTGAGAGCAGTGGCGAGGGCAGTGGTAACACTTTGTGACTAATCGAACTTGGTTGAAGTTGTAGAAAACTATTTTTGGTCTGTTGACTCGTATTTTTTTATACTTAGTTTGGTTAAACACGTCAATTGCTTAGTTTGCGTGCATTAGCAGATCGAGCAATATGTTTAAGTTTATCTATTCGTAAATCAAAACAGCAGTCATCATACATCATCATTTCAGCCAAAAGACGTCCACTGCTGCACATAGGCCTCCCCCAGGTGTCGCCACATTGACCGATCCCGTGCCGTGTCAATATGGCCGTGTGTGCCTCCCACTAGGTGTAGTGGGAGGCCTTCCAACGCAACGTCTTCCAGTTCGCGGTCGCCACTCCAGAACTTTCCGGCCCCATCGGCCATCCGTTCTGCGGGCCTGCCCATTGCCACTTAAGTGTGGCGATTCCGCGGGCTACGTCGGTAACCTTGGTTCTCATTCGATCACGCAAGGAAACTCCGAGCATAGCCCTCTCCATTGCCCTTTGGGTGACTTTGAGCTTTGTGATGATGCCCATTGTGAGCGACCACGTTTCGGTCCCGTATGTAATCACTGGCAACACACACTGGTCATAGACTTTCGTCTTGAGACACTGTGGTAAGTTGGTCGAGAAAATACTGCGCAACTTCCCGAACTCAGCCCAGCCGAGTCGGATTCGACGATTGACCTCTTTCTCGTAGTTAGACCTACCCAACTGGACCGTTTGTCCCAGGTAGACATAATCGTCCACAACTTCTAGTGTAGAGTCTCCCGTGTGTTCTCTCCGATCTTGATAGGAGTGGGTGTTACATGAACATTCAACATAACCTTGGTTTTGTCCATGTTCATTTTAAGACCCACTCATTCGGAAGCTCTACTAAGGTCAGCGAGCATTGTGCTGAGGTCTTCTATAGTCTCAGCCATGACCACTATATCGTCGGCAAACCGAAGGTGAGTAATGTACTCGCCGTTGACGTTGATGCCAAGTCCTCTCCAATCCAGAACCTTGAAGACATCCTCCAATGTATGGGTTTACAGTTTCGGAGATATGACGTCTCCCTGTCTCACAACGCGCTGCAGAAGGATAGGTTCCGAGGTCTGGTCCTCAAGTCGAACTGACAAGGTGGCTCTTTTGTACAAACACTTCAACACCTTGATGTACCGGTAGGTGCCAAATCAAAATCGATTTGGCACCGTTGGAGAGACTACAGTACAGCCCAAGTCTCGATCGAATCGACTGCTTTCTCGTAGTCCACAAACGATAAACAGAGAGGCAGGTTATACTCTTCGGTCTTCTGTATAACCTAACGCAGCGTATGTATGTGGTCTACGGTACTAAAGCCTTTTCGGAATCCGGCTTGTTCGGGAGGTTGGAAATCGTCAAACCTGCGGGCGAGACAATTCGTAATGACTCTTGAAAACATGGCTTAGCAGTGAGATGGGCCTATAGTTCTTCAGTCAGGCATTGTCGCCTTTTTTGAAGAAGATCACCACCACACCCCTGCACCAAGCCTGTGGCGTTTTCCCCTCGAGTATGACGGAATTAAACAAACTCTGAAGGGCCTTAAGGGCCGGTTTGCCACCCGCCTTCAGAAGTTCGGCCTTAATTCCGTCATCAACCGGTACCTTGTTGTTTTTAAGCTGTTTCAGAGCCATCCTAATCTCGTACAGGCTGACATCCGGGTCAGTCTAGCTCTGGGGTCTTTCGCTAGATTTTCAACGGGTTGACTAGTTGACGTGTACAGCAGTAGTAACACGGATTCTAAACTTGTGACCGGCTGGTGGCAATGGGCTCGCTTCTATACGCACCTAATTACTCTTTAAATATTATCTACGAAATGTGGATGTTGGTACTGTAGAAGACTTTTGCCACAGCCTGCTTAAGCCTACGCACTGAAATGGTCTTGCTCTAAGGAACTGCTCATAATGGATACCGATATTGCGATAAGAAAGTGAGCATAAAAGTAATCTGAATCGCAGACCACAAGGGCCAACGATCGATTCAGATCACTTTACGCCAATTAAACAATAGTTACACCTATCAACAGTATCAAGGCAAAACCCCACATTTCTCAGAACAATACAATTACCACAATAAAAAATTAATCTAACCGGTTCTATTAAATATTAACCTTTGTCGATCTGCGGAGTGCGTGTGAGTTGTCAAAACATGACGAATGGTGCAGGCGGCTGCCGGACAAAAGGCTGCTGGTAATATTAGAAGCCTTGACCTAACGAGGGTTGAGCCAGATGAATGGACTGACTGCGTTCTTGTGATCGTGTTGTACAACCATTTACTGTTTGGGTACTATTAATTATTTATTCATAGATTTTAGATTTATTATAATACAGTTTGTATGCGAATGAGTTTACTATGCTTAGAGACGGTTAGAGAGTTCAAGCTTATTTTGCAGAGAGGAAGCATAATCACATCACCAGCGTTTAATGTTCCCATCGCTGGGAAAACAGCCACCTCCGCCGGCCGCAATTCGATGGCCGGATAATGGATCATCGTCAACACACTACAATGTTTATTTATTCTGTAATCTGACTGTACTTAGTCATTGTTTTCGGACTATGAATCAATAAGCATGCAAACGACGACGCTGCGCATTTCCGAGTTCCATTTCACTTTCTTAATATGATTTGCAGATTTACGCGCCATCATCAAAAGACGACTAAACAATATAAACATAAAGTTAGTAATAAAGTACAAGAAACATGTAGTCATAATACACAAGACATAATGTCCGCCATAAAGTTCATACAAATGTAAAGGTCAGATAATAGCAGCACAAGTTCTATAGAATTTAATATAGACACTTTGGACGTTGCCGCGTTGGGTATTTTAGAGATATTTTGGCTTATTCATTACAGGAAATCTTATTTGAAGGGGAATTTTATTTGGAGAATATAAATATGTATAAGTAGAATTATTTAATCCTCCAGCTTTCTTTATTGTAGTAGTCCAGCAAACATAATCGTCATCATCATCATTTCAGCCAAAAGACGTCCACTGCTGGACATAGGCCTCCCCTAAGTGTCGTCACATCGACCGGTACCGTGCGTCTCGCATCCAGCGTGTCCCCGCAACCTTCACCAGGTCATCGGTCCACCTAATGGGAGGCCTTCATGCAACGTCTTCCGGTTCGCAGTCGCCACTTCAGAACTTTTCGGCCCCATCGGCCATGCATTCTGAAAGCAATGTACCCTGCGCATTGCAATATCTGGAAATTCGGGCTACGTCGGTAACCTTGGTTCTCATGCAAAGAAACATAATAGGTACCCTTAGGTTAAAATGACCAGTCTTTGCCCTCCTCGATATGAGAAGATGAGAATAACTTCCTCAAGCTGAGGCAGGCACATGCCTCCTGTCCTGATTGTGAGACACGAGCTCTCTTTTATGGTATAGAAGAGTAAAATACTTGGGGTCTCTTTGGAGCTATATTAGAGGTGGACTGTAACTGTCCGTATGTCACATGGCTTCCAGTTTTTGCCTCTACGTCATAGTTTACTTTCGTAGTTTTAAAGCCGTCCGATCTCAAATGGAGCCCTAGATTGCATTAAAATATCTGCAACATTCTCAAATCTTCTTACGAAGCTTTTTTACTAAATTACTCAATATTTAAGTGTCTCAATAACCTGCATTTTACCTTCTGCAATACTGATAATGAGTATCGACCTTCACTTAGGTGGGTTGCACACTTCTTACTCCATTTCCCTTAATTATTAGCAACAGATATTACCTGACTACAGAACTTTCGCAAATATTAAGTGACTGTCGCACCAGTCTCAGATAAATTGTTGAGCAGAGCAGGACATTTAATTTAAACATATAAGTTGTATCATCATCATCATCAGCCTATAATGTTCCCACTGCAGGGATTCAGGCCTCCTCTTTAGGAGAGGGATGGGCTTTAATCCACCACGCGGGCCCAGTGCGGGTTGTTAAATGTCACATGTCTTCGAATTTTTTGATACTAAGACATTTCGCCAGTTTCCTCACGATGTTTTCCTTCGCCGTTTTATAAGTGGTGTAAAATAATATTATTGTTGTTATTGTCGCATGCTATCACAGAAGTCAGCTGCTAGTTGCTATTAGCAAGGGCTAATAGCAACTAGCAGCTGACAATGAGAACGCCATGAAGGAGCATCAGGTATCAGTGGCATACGACTACGGCTGTCTCTACTTATAATTAAGTTATTCACTTAAATTAATGTAGGAATTATTTTCTTGTTTTCTTTTTAAGACTGCGGTTTTATTAGTCTGCGATTTTATTCGTAGTCGGGTTTTAGTTTTTAAACTTACTTTTTTTATCTTAGTGTTGGAGTTCAACAAAAACGACTTTTTAGTTGCGTTACATCGTGGAAAGAGAGAGGAAAGTCGGGCCCTTAGAAAATTTAAAGGAGCCTATTAGCTGGATGGACTTCAATATATTATTATGATGATCTATGAGTCCATTTGAAACACTCGGGGTGGCCCCCCGTCTTGCACAAGTAATTATATCACGATTCCCTAAACGAATGTTGACGTAACGCAAGAAAGTGATGTCCTTAACCGGAGCTACGCGTATATGCGCACTGAATGATAAGGTCGGTTGTGCCATGTTTTGCCAGGTGTGGGGACTAAATCACCCTAGTTTCAGTAGGTTTGTTGTTCATGAATTTAAACAAAAATGTAATAGACAAAACGGAACTGTTTTTGAGCTTTTAATGTGTCACTTTTCTGCTGAAAAAAAATTACAAGTTGTGGATTACGTTAGTCGTCTGAAAGTCCTTGGTTATAAGACATCCAAACACCACGTAAATATGATTATCAAACTAAACCATGTGGTGGTAATTTAATTATTATTTCTTTTTCTGCATAATAGTTATAACATTTACTCTCTGGTCGTTGGTTCTGTCCAGCTCGTCGCGCCATCCCCTGTGCTGTGAGGTCTACCGCGTCGCCCTCTATTTACTTAATATTTATTACTCCTGACACTCACGATTACCGGCTACCTGCATTAATAATCAAGTATAGTGAACTAGCAAGCTCTGTAGATAAACATACAATAAGTACGTCTTTCAGCAGGAAAAACCCTTTCAGTATGACAGTCTTAAAAGTCAATAGCTTTACAAGAAATATGACTCACACTAATTTGGACCACGGTCGTTGTCTCACATTGTGCCCTGTTTTCAATGAGCACTTTCAGTCTGGCAACACTCTAATTGCGTGCGCGGCAAAGGAATGCAAGGCGCACGTTTATTTATAATATTTAAATGTAGGTCAAAATTCGGATTAAGGTGACTAATGTAATAACAATCCAATTCATATTCAATACGTGTTTAACAGATATAAATTATTAATCTATGCATGTGTCAGAAGGAGAAAAGAGCAATTTAGATTCAATATTTAAATATTCTGTGCAGTTACGAAAAGTAAACATAGTAACAAAAATAAATGAATTAGGATTTTATTACTTAGATGAACTAGGTTTTAGATTGATAAATAGGTGAGCAAATAAAATCCTAACCCACTGCCGGTAATCTTCGCGCTACGATTTCAACTTCCTTTGTGTTGGCAACTCATAGTTTTAAAGGTACGTACTGCACTTTCTTGTCTGCTGTAAATAATTAATAAACACACTGCTTTGTAATTTTATAGCAAATGAATTACACACAGTGGTTACAGTCTCACATACAGTATTGCTATTGCTTATATTTTACTCGCGAGGCTAGATAAAACACTTGTACCTTAATTATTGCCAGGAGAGAAACACCAGCAAATGTGAATAAAGCTTGGAAAACAACTTGGTACGTTTAAGTGTAGCGCAATGCTCTTTAAATGCAAGTGACTCCAAGTGGTAAGCTCTAGGAAAACCAAGACTCTTAAGTGTGGCATAGTCCCTTTAAGAACGGTTGACCTAGCGGCAATAGAGTAGGCATTTGCTGATGGTTCAAAAGCTAAGCCAATGGCTTGTGATTCATACTTGTAGATTACGAAAACTAGTTCTGATGTTGATTTTGTTTCAGTGTTTTACCTAGCATCGTGGGGCGCCTGGGACATGCGCCTTGCAGAATGGCCGTGTTGGCAACTTCGTGGAGCGAAGCCGCTCGCCGCCTAGCATGCCGTGACGTCGGCATCGAACCACCACGGAGCGTGGTGGGGAGGAGACAGGCGGGCGGTGCAGGCTGGGCGCCCGGTGACTTCGCTTGCGGACCGTGCGACGGAACAACCTTCTTTAGCTCAATTATTTTTGGAGACAGATTATTATTATTTATTTTATTTAACTAATCAGTTGTATTCGATTGTTGAAAGGTTTGTTTAATATAAATGTTTGCTGAGAATTAACCCAATAGTCTGATTTATTTGCTCAATAATAGTTACAGTGGTTAAAGTCCAAAATACCCACATCTACGCTTTTTAAGATATTGATAGTTCTGGAATAGTATTGTTGATAAGTTAATATTTGAAACTGGTGCGCTCTATATATATCATCATCTAGCCTTTTTTTGGAGGTTGAGAGATAATCAAATGACTCTTCCCGCTCGGACGGAGCGGAAAGGAGTGTCAGAGTTCTACTGACTAAAAACCACCCATGTTCCATGTTAAGCTTTTGTGTCCGGAGCCGCTGTATCTCTTTCCAACAACCCGCAGCCCCAGCAGGCGTGGGCCTTTGCATTATCCCAAGAATTTTAGGGTCGGTTCCTTGTCTTAAGGTATGCAGATGAATACCAGTATTTTATATGGACGTGGAGGCCATGGAGCAAACGCCTCTGGAGGTTAGATCCACAACCCAAATATGAGTAAAACGATTGCTAAAGAGCAGTGGTTCAACTTTTATATATTTTTAGACTATTTACTTGTGGTCAAGTCTCATAATTCTCATAGTTTTTTCTTATAAGCATTCCTTGTAATAATGGTCTATTTGTGCTGATTATATGTCATCAACCTCAATCACTGTGGTGGACACACTTATTATTGTCAACTATGCTAACTGAATGGAACGCCTGCTATGTTTAAATAATGTGCGGTGGATACGTGACATACCTACTTAGATTATGATACTTTTATCAGGCGCTCACACAGCAGGCAACCAGAAATGGGTACCAGAAAATGTATTGCCAACACTATTTCTTCTGATAAGGCAGGAGGTACATAATATACTGGAAAAGAAAATCATTACAGTTGTATGTAGAAACATTAAGTACAGTGATTTATAATAAACCAATATTAAATAGATTTATGTTAAAAACCGAAGATACATTAAAATTACAAGTTACTTATTAACTTTGAAGTTAATTATTGGATAACTTCAGCGAAAAAAAATATTATCAAGCGTGAAGACCTGTGTTAGTTCCAAGGTTATTTTTGTTTGTTAGGGTCCGTTCACACAGACCGACTCGACCCTTAGTGGCCTTAGTGCAACCGCGGCGGCGGCGGCGGCGGCGGCGCGGCGACCCGACACACTTCCGTAAAATGATCACCGATGGCAACACCACTTTAAAATCAAAAATCTATGTAGCTGTGGAGCAACATTATTTCTAAATGTCATCGGTCATGTCAAAATTGTAAAAACAATGCTTTCGTTCGTTTCACATGGAATTTAGTTTATAAATAAAGTTTTAAAGTAGGCTTTGTCCTAATTTAACTTAAATAACTTTCTGTGTTAATACGACACATGTGTTAAAACCTTAAAGGTAGTGATTATTTAATTACACAACGAGGTTTCTCTTTATCAGTATTGTATTCTATAAACGAATTGTTTTTTTGCGTAAAAATTGTTGATATCTTAAAGTTTACGCTAAAACACGAAAAAAATCAACGTTCTCCGTTACTGATTAGGAGTTTGATCGCAGATACTGTAGTAAAATGTTTCAAAAAATCTGTTAACTTTTCCAGGGTTAAAATTTAAGCAGTAAGGATGTCGATGCCACATAGCAGCTCTAGTACTACCAGTTCCAGCACAAAACGCAAGGAAATATATAAGTGAGTGTGATCTGACCTTAGATTACTCCAAACAACTACGGTACTAACTTTTCTGTCGACTTGCTTGAAAACACAGTATGAAGTTGACTAATCAGAAATTAATCAAAGTCCAAAGAGAGTCTAACTTTAACCATTAAAGCTTACTGAAAAGAAATTTTACTTCATACATTAAGCACTTTTTTGTGACACTATTATGATATCCTTGGCAGAGTTCAAATAATGTTGAGTTAACAACTTTTAAAACCTAGTCAATGACTAGCTTCATAAAAAGAGTGTTCATAGTGTGTTCACAGTATCAACTTAACTTGAACTTCCTTGCCCACCAACTGACTCAATCATCAATAATTTTTATTTGTAATCATAGGTAACAACAGTCCACAAAAATGTTACAATTTTGTTATACTTCTTAAAGTTTCTCTATGTTTTGCCATAAAATTTGGTGTACTAATATTCATTTGACCTTTTTTCATGTGTATTTGAAATAAATGTTTTCAAGGGAAGTATTTATTGAGATAAGATATGCCAGCAGTACAACTTACTAAGTTGAAATAACTTGCTGTTACGAAATAAGCAGAATTGCCTGATACACTTCATCATCATCATCATTTCTGCTGAAGCAGTGGACATATGTCCACTGCTGGTCATAGACTTCCCCAAACATCGCCGTATTGGCTGAACCTGGCCTCCAGTGGATAAATACTACTTAATAATAGTTCATTCAAAATTTATGTTTTTAACACTCAAAATTGTGATGTCCTCAGGTATCAGGCACCATGGCCACTGTACTCAATGAACTGGTCTGTGCGACCAGACAAGCGGTTCCGCCTTGCACTGGGTAGCTTTGTGGAAGAGTACAATAACAAGGTAAGAAAGGTTCTCTCTCTTCATGGTTTAAAGGCTTAATAAATCTTCAGCTGAATGCATTGGTATGATTGTTGCATGTGTGACTAGTAGCTTTAGGTCTTGGGTTAGTTTCCTTGGCAGCAATATTAGTGAGTTTTTCCATCTTCTTCTTATTGTGTAGGCAGTAAGGTCTAAAGACCACACACAGCCTAGTGTCTGAGTTTCTAAACCGCCTCAAGGGCCTCTGATGTTTGAGTGGTATGGCATCCACCATTTAGTGGCCAGGACCACTGGCTTAAACATGCATTCTGAAGCATTGAATTATCTTTTAAACAAACAATCAGGTGATTCAAACCTGCAATGTCCTAGCCAAATGTATTTCCATGAAAATTTCTCAATAATAGCCACCATGTTAAAAGTAATAAAAATATCTAAAGAAATCATTCAAAATTACCCCCAGTATAAAAAGACATAAATGGCAATGCATGATAGGGCAGAATGTTATCAATAATAATTAATATAACACTTTATTTTGTGTGCAATAAACATTCTGTCTAACAGCTGACATAAACGGGTTTACAGATTAGTAGCGCTTTCATGCTTTTAATAGCTTTAGTAGCTGCTGGTTTTGTAGCTTTAATTTAGTGTTGTGAGAACATCAAACATAATATTATTATTTATCTCCAGGTACAAATCATATCTCTTGATGAGGAGACCAGCGAGTTCAGTGCTAAGAGCACCTTTGACCATCCTTACCCCACCACCAAGATCATGTGGATCCCTGACAGTAAGGGAGTGTACCCTGACCTACTAGCTACCAGTGGTAAGTTGGATTTAACTTCTAAACATAACTTAGGAAACACCATAATAAACACTTAAAAGGGAACAGGGCCAATTCAATTATTATTGACATTAAAACTAAAAATTATTAGGTACCTACCTACCTAAATATAATTAGGAAAAGTATATCTGGTTCCTATCAATTTCTTTTGTGATAAAACTTTTCGAATTTGTTTGTCATTCCTCATCACAGCAGTAAAATGAAAGTTTTTGTAGGGTCAGATTTGCTTTATTTATAAGTTGCTGTAAAAATAAATGACAGAGACTTGTTTACAGTGGGTAGACACATTATTCAAGAAGATAAAAGAGGAATACATTTGTATAGAGAATCATGTCACCGTGTTCCCTCTTAACCCTTTGTCTCATATTAAACATCTTCACAAGGCTCAGCAAGTGATTCATTGATGCAAAACAATAGAACTGTAAGAATCCTAAATCCTACTAATATTATAAATGCGAAAGTTTGTGAAGATGTGTGGACGGATGATGAATGGATGTTAGAACACAGAGTTTATTAACCTACGCGTAGGATACTACTTACCCCGGTAGTATGATCTCATGGGACAATTATCAAACTCCACGTGGGCAAAGCCGCTACACAAGCTAGTAATTTCATATATTGTTCTTGATTGATTTATGGCAACTTATTGGCAGTTCTTCTTTTGTATTGATTGTTTATCTAATTAAATTACTTGGACCTAGCAGGTACCAACAATAATCACAGCGTCAGTACTGTTTTTGAGTCATATAGACTGCCGTCAGTACTTTCGGACACTCCAGCAAGTGGCTCACGGTTCCATTGGCAGGACCGCATTCACACCAAGCGTACAAAGACTCTGCTTCCTCTTGAAGTTACAGGAACTAAAATGACACCTCATATTTCCTATCACCTTCATATGTCCACCATCTGATCTTTTCCTCGTCCAGGTGACTACCTCCGCATCTGGCGCGCTGGAGAGCCCTACACCCTCTTCGAGTGCGTACTCAACAACAACAAGAACTCGGACTTCTGTGCCCCACTGACTTCCTTCGACTGGAACGAGGTGGATCCAAACCTCATTGGTACCAGCAGCATTGACACCACCTGCACTATCTGGGGACTGGAGACTGGCCAGGTTTTGGGAAGGGTCAATGAGGTGTCAGGACATGTGAAGACACAGCTTATTGCTCATGATAAGGTAGGCCTTTTGTATTCAAGACCTGGAAACGATCTGTGCCCACAGATCGTCAAGAAGGTTTAAAGCCTTTTAAACCTTCTTGTTTCATAGGGGATTGTATCTCAAACACTTTGTTGTTCAAATAGATGTTATTTTGTCATGCTCCTGATTATCCAATCTCAATATTATGGTTTATGATCTCGACGTTTAAGAATGCTACAGAGCGCATCCCAGCAAAAATAGAGCTGTAGGTTTTTCAACTTCCAGCGCTAAGTATGGCGTAAAACACCAGTGCGCAGGAAGCTCTCCATCCGGACGTGTGCATAGTCATGACGGATGACGGCACTGATCAAAGGCTTATCTTAATTTATTTTTAATCGAGATCTTTTATCATAGACATCGATTCCCACCGCTCAAGAGCCATAATGTTCTACGAGTTCAAATTCTCAAAAAACTTAATGTACATGAAAATACATTAAATATTCCCCTTTTTCCTCTATAAACTCGGTGAGGTGACGAATCCCTTGCTTTTTTGTCCTGACTTTGCGCCATATAATGTTTGACCTGGGCTATTTACAAGACTCCTTCTAAAAAAAAATACCAGACTTAGACTCTTTTCAACTGACTGCTGTATATTTTTACTCAGTATTAACTTTTTTTTTGTTTATTTGGCCTGCAGGAGGTGTACGACATAGCGTTCAGTCGCGCGGGCGGCGGACGAGACATGTTTGCGTCGGTGGGCGCTGACGGATCCGTCAGGATGTTCGACCTAAGGCATCTGGAGCACTCCACTATCATTTATGAGGTAATTTGACAAACGTTGAGTGTTTACTGGATAATTGACTGATTGCAACTGTTCAATCTCTTAAAAAAAATGATTTTATTAAAAATATATTTCTTTAAATGCAGATACTAAGATTCACTAACATCAAGTCTCATTAATTCGTAAAGAATTCATTGAAGTGTCATTTCAGATAAATTAAAAATGTAAATTGTCTGTAAGATATAATCTAATTTAGTGTATAAATACGTTTTTACCTATTGTTATCTGGATTAAGTCAAAGTAAGTATAAATCCTGCAAAAGTGTAGATAGACAAAACATCCTTGCTGATTAAATATCATGTAAACTACCTTTTTATAAAGCAATCTTGTGACTTACACACCCCCTGTGTGCCCCGCCTAAGGAGTTCGCACCAGCCACACAAGTTCCTTCTGTATCAGAGTAATACTATAATTATATAACTTAACTGTACCATTCCTCCAGGACCCCCAACACACCCCACTGCTCCGCCTGGCGTGGAACAAGCAAGACCCCAACTACCTCGCCACGGTCGCCATGGACGCCTGTGAGGTCATCATACTGGACGTGCGGGTTCCTTGCACGCCCGTCGCCAGACTCAACAACCATCGGGCATGCGTTAATGGCATCGCCTGGGCACCGCACAGGTAGGATATCTGATAGTTCTCATATAGGACCTCATTTGTGTGAGGAGGAATTAGAGAGGAATAGAAGAACTTGCTTTTCGAAAGAACCATTACTTATTTTTGCTGCATTTCTGGTTTCAAGTAAATCACGAGGACTAAGGCAATAGATATATGTATGTATAAAACTTTAGAGTTTGTCGGTAAGGCTCATGATTCACAAAACGGATGTCCAATGAAGCCAAGAAGTTTTGGAGTGTAATGTAAGCTAGGAAGGGTCGCCACTGTTGATTCTGACTTTCAGGATTTACAGTGGTTTGGGAATAGTGTGATGGGTTTGTCACAATTTTAAAAAAATCTGGTAATGGTCATCGGAATTTTCTTTATACGGAAAGCGGAAGTGGCCTATCTATGGCCAGCTTATGCCATAATTAAGCTGAATGATGGGTCATGAATGTTCTAGTTCGTGCCACATCTGCACAGCGGGCGACGACCACCAGGCGCTGATCTGGGACATCCAGCAGATGCCGCGCGCCATAGAGGACCCCATCCTGGCGTACACCGCGGCCGAGGGTGAGGTCAACCAGATCCAGTGGGGAGCCACGCAGCCCGACTGGATCGCCATCTGCTACAACCGCCACACTGAGATACTGCGCGTATAAGAATGAATTGTCTGCATAGTGCTTTCTGGGGGATAAGGTGGAGATAGGGAACTGGCTTTTTGGGATATTAGGTTTTTAGGCCTGTCTTTTTTGTGTTGTTTACTTTGTTCTGTTATTTCTGGATTAATGCCCGTTATCATATAGACAATAAATGATATTTAAAAATATGCCTAGAAAAGATTATCAGCATTCGATGGAGAACTAACTGCCGCACTCAGAGAGCTTTAATCATTACTTAGACTATTACTATGTAAAGGTTTTGTCGCACAAAAGTACGTCAAATCTTTACTAAGTGACGGCTTAAGTAATCATTAAATATCTCTGAGTACCGCAGTATGTGTTTAAATTCCAACAGTGCATTTTTATTTAGGGTTTGAGTATTACTTAGTTTAGATAAAACGGGCGTTTAATATTTTTTTTCAATAGAGGTTACTATACTAACTTTTACTAAAATCAATATTTTTTTAGAATACCGTTGGGTGTTCTTATGCATACATAATCGTATGTACCACCAAACTTGTCAAAAATATATTAGTATTTATCATCTGATATGCTAGTAATATTTTGTTCTAACATTCTTTCTTAGTATTACGCCTTGTTCTAATGGCGGTAAGCAGGACCTACCAAAATAAATACCACCAATAATTATGGTATCGATTATATTCGTCAATTTGACGATCACTCCTTTCAACCTAACCTTCACTTCTCCTAAATGCTTTAGAGGTCTAATAACAAAAAATCTAAGAACCCATACGTAAACCTTATACCAGAAAGCATTATGATCTGATTAACTTAGTAGTTACATCAGTTGGTACCAAAAAGGTACCGTTAAAAATTAAAATTCCCATAGAGGCTTGTAAGGACGTATTCGCCCGTATTCGCATTTTCACGAGATTATGATCATTAATCGGAATCGGAATCGGATCGGTTTCTGAGCTACAGAAATATTATGTGGAATAAGGCATTGACCGCACGTGCACTTATCTAAAGCCTTCGCTTATATTAAGAGATTTTTAAGCAACGGGTTCCTAACGTCGAAATCCGAAGACGTACAAAGTTTACCGATATTAGAAATTGCGTTACGGAACTCTAGCAGGCAAGGTCACTTAACAAGGTGCAGTTATGGCAGGTAGACTAAGGCTGTCACCGAATGGCGTCCAAGAACTAGGAAAGTAATGGTCGTCTGTTGACGAGATAGATGCCATTGGGGGACAAACCTGGATGAGGCTGGCGTAGGACCTGGTAATGTGAGGCCAGGTTGTCTAAAATGGCCGCTTTAGTAGAATCGTAATATTAATCATGTTAAAAATTTTAAAATGGAGTCTATAGTTATAGACATAAAGTTCATTTTAAGAATTTGAAATTTTGAACGTGATTCATACTAAATTTTCTGCGTGGATTCTGATTTAGCGGCCATTTTGGGTGAATTTGGGCTGTGAATGATGATTATGATTAGCAAAAGACCAAAAAAAAGACAAGCTCTTCGTTTCGGTTCGGACGACGCATCTTGACGCCTAAATGCGACAATCGCGGTCATAGGTATGTGATTAGTCCAAACCGATTCCATGTCGAAAAGGTCTCCGTAACGGGACAATGCGAATTCGAGCGGATAAGACTAGTCTATAGGGTGTGTACACATCTACATGCGCACACAGTACGCGCCTATGTGTTGAATGTTTGCGAGCAGGTGACTAGTTACTATGCTACGAGGTATTTACTAGTGCTTATGTTGACGCTACTACGTAAATAAATAATATGCGCGTTTATATGTGATTAGAGAATGAACGTATCGCGAAACATGAGTATTGTGCTAGTTTTTTGGACGCGCAATGGTCGTATATTGGCGAAAAGACGCGTTTAGTGTGTGTAGATGTGAACATACCCTTACGAGCTCGGAATTTAAACTAACAAGGACATGGGTATTAGTGGATATGCCACAAGGCCCTATAAATTATGAACATTTTAGAGCCGCCTTTGACGGTACTCACAATATGGATAACGTCGTTTTAAGTTCTAACACTACGTAAGTCAAAAATACAATATTTACAGGAGAGTGAAAAACTACATGAATATATCTAGATTATGGTGAGGATGAGGACAGATTTTGCTTGATTACGTAAAAAAAAAAAATAAGTGAAAAATATTAAAATGGTCAAAATTGTCTTATGTGCTGTGAGAACTTCAACGAAAAAAAAAAAAAAGTGCAATATTTAAATATAATTGTGCAACATTTAAATTGGAAACAATGCCACTCGTTTGCCAAAACGACTGTGTAATAAAAAGATCGTGAATTATAAATACTTAATTGAATGTTATCTGATATCTCTTTATCAAAAGACTGAAAATTAACATTTCTAAATTTTGAGGGTTCAAAAATATATTTCCTGATATTCTATGCTCGCATCCTAACCAACGCGAGCAGTCATTTTGTTCGGCGAACGGTTCCGTTTGCGTTTCCAAAATAAGTGATAATGGCAAATTCGCGTGACTGTTCGCTTTGGTTAGGACGCGGTCTTAGGAAATTGAAAAAAAAAAGTATAGCTATAAGATTTTATACGCTATCATGTGAAAGTAGTAGCTAGGAGTCAATGCCGATAATAAAAACATCTTGTTGGTATACATTTTTATTTTTGGATAGAAAATTAAGGGACTTGATCATACTTGTCGACGCTGAATCGACTTGAACCCTTCAGAAAGAGACTTTATGTCAAACTAATAAAGGCGAAATAGAGAGTCGCTTCGTTTCGGTCATTACGTCAGACTATTCGCTTTTATTGCATGGTTTTCAAGCCATTTCTGATCGATTTAAGCAGAGTCCGCATCGACAAGTGTGGTCACTCCTATACACCCAATTTCAACTGACAATAGTACCTATGCAAAAAGCAAATCCTAGCTACAATCATTTTTATTTCGTTTTTACTTGAATTTATAAATGTGTAAAACTTAATAAAAAAAAATATGTAAAAATAAAATTTTCTAAGTAGGTTAGTATAATAAGTCCCGTATCTATCAGTTGCGATTGCAATATTCCTAAGTTTTCCCCGTAGTCAAATAATCGGCGTATTTAAAAACGTGGGTCCGCCGGGCGTATTGTTAAAGTACGTCAGATTAAAATATAGCATATTACCATAGTGTTTAAACTTGCATTTAAATTGTGATTAATTCTGCAACATTGGCGTATTATTGAAATTGTAAAGAGCTGTGAAGATGCTTGTACTCTCAATTGCATTAAAGCGCTCACCGGTAACATTCACCTGTAATGTAACACCTCAGCTTTGTGCGCACCAACAGCGCTTTCTATCGCATTCGAATCTAATTTGAAATTATTTGTTCAAAATCAAAAGTCATTTATTCAAATTAGGCTGATAATCAGCACTTTTCGAACGTCAAAATTTACTTTACTCTACTTATTTACAAGAGACAGTCCCCCAAAACGCCCACCCTTCGGCACTTCCTAGTGTTTAGCTGGAAAGAAGAAGTGACGGAACAAACTCCCCAGCAACACATTCTGTCTGTTATGTTGGTTAGAAGAACCAGACTCGATACAATAGTAAGGTGTAAGTTCATTTTAGAGTTACTACAGACACAAATCAATAATAAAAAAATATATAATTATAAACAATGTAAAAATAAAAAAGTACATAACATATCAGTTAACAAATTTTCGTAATGTAGGTAAGGCACAAATGTTGATATCAGTGCTGTAACTATTCGTACCAAAGGGCGTCTGGATGATTAAAAACCACTGATTTTTGATTGATGTGTCGCTTCGTAACTTTGTGGCAATTTTTGGTTTTCAAAAACTATAGTTTCTCGTGGCACGTAGTAGGTAGGTATATGTCGCTTGTTGAATATCGAATCTTGGATTGTTACATTACAGGCACATGCTTTCTCACCGGGAGGCAGCATTCGTAACGTACGTAATGCTCAAAATCGAGGCTTTTTGTTACAACCGAATGTTTTAATGTTGTTGTTAGGAAGCGCCTTTAAAATTGTTTGAAAGCTTAGACCATGCCGACATAAAGCTAAAACGATATGAACAAAAATATATATACTTAAGGTGCTCTTCCAAAGTAGACCGCAACAGTGGCAATAATAGAAACTGCGTCGTTGGTTTAGTTGGCGCAAGTTCGACTGCTTAACACGAGGTCCTGATTTTGATTCCATGGTTCGTCAAAATGATATTGATTTTTTCCGTCAAGAATTTCTTAGTAACAACTCCCTTAACATACTTAACTGACGAAACGTGGGGTATACTATTAAAGTATACCTGTGTCTAACCCTTCAAGAATTACAGGCGTGATGTTATGTACATAGACAGCGTCGCTGCGGTCGAACAAAAATATATATACATAAGGTGCTCTTCCAAAGTAGACCGCAACAGTGACAATAATAGAATCTGCGTCGTTGGTTTAGTTGGCGCAAGTTCGACTGCTTAACACGAGGTCCTGATTTTGATTCCATGGTTCGTCAAAATAATATTGCTTTTTTCCGTCAAGAATTTCTTAGTAACAACTCCCTTAACTGACGAAACGTGGGGTAAACCCTTCAAGAATGACAGGCGTGATGTTATGTACATAGACAGCGTCGCTGCGGTCCGTCAGAGCGATAGGTACTGCTGCTGCGATTTGCGGTTGGCTCCTTCGGAAGAACACCTTCAGGTATTTAGGTACGCCAGTGTGGGCGAACTGACAAAACTGTTGTGTTGTTAAATCCCGTGTGTGTAGGACTGTTTGTGTATTTATATAATTATTCATTGTTATATATTCAAGCAACAACATTAAGGTACAATTTCAAAGGCACACATCGTAACTGCTAAGCCAATGGCAAAAAAAGACCATTGCTTAATGCTTTCCATGTAACTCGTATATGTGAAAATGCTTCAGTATAATATGGCGTTATTGCCGCCTGTTGTGGTTTTCATTTTATTGCATACTATTTGTGTTGCTGCGGTCATACCATTTCGGCAACTCTGGTTTACAAATTTTGAAATTGTACCTTTATATTATAATACAATGCATCACTTATTTGTGTTATAAGTGTGCATATAATCTTCTAGCGCCCAATTTGCAAAATCAAGCAATTATGGACCATCATAGTATTTATTTATAGACATATTTCAAAGTGGTTTAGTTTCGATATGGATTGCAAAATAATAATCTCACTTTTGTTTCAAAACTTTTAATAAAGTAATCCATGTTTTCACACCAGAAATTAGTAGCTTTTGTACTTGTCGACATGTATTATTAAAATTGATGTGATTAAAATAAGGACTAGATTTAATATTAATTTATATACAAATAGCTGTAAGGATTCATATTAAATAAATGATTTAGAAAGTAAGGCACTTTTACTTAATTACCTTAATGTTATTAATGATTGCACACATCACACTTGGCAGTTAATTCCTCTGTTCAGAATGCTACCCTCGTAATTATATAATAATCGCCATTTTAACAATTTTGCGTTTTTGACAAAAGTTACATCTCAAGACTTTAAAACTATACTTAGAATTAATTTTAATTTTTTTGTATGGCTCAGACAAGTCAGACTGTGAAACAGTAAAGAAAAATGCAGCATTTCATGTGAAATAATTACTTATGCAGTACTGCATTTGCTGTAACGAGGGCAAAATGGTAGTCAGAAAAATTGGAAACACACACAAATTAACTATTACATGGTCATAAATAATTACTCTTTATAATTTTTGGCCTACATTGAACGAGAATTTCATACCGCGCAAAGATTTTCAACTCTCGAGGTTCATCCTAGAGTTGAGAATTCAACAGAACGCGAGAAGCGTGTTAAAAACCGCTACATATGGATTATTTTTCAACTTTCGGCGCGATAGTACGCCTTAAAAAGGCGCTCGTAAGAACGTCGGCTTATAACAACAACAAAAAATGCAGTTACCTGTATGAAACCTACTGTTACAATAAGCAGCTATCAATTTACAAACAGTATAACTTAAAAACGGCGAAATTGGAAAGCTGCCAGTTAAAGAGTCGGCAATTAAACAGCGCTTATCCAGATTTTTGTCCCAAAGCGAATTCTTGGTAGACCCTCAGCAGAGACTCAGGAGTTCTTGGCTTAAAATCCTTCAGAACATGTTCAAAATGCTCCATGGTGACTTCTTTACAATCCAGGTCTTTCTCTAATGCTCTCAACGCAGCTTCATGGCAAAGAGCCTGTAGCTCAGCTCCAGAGAACCCTTCAGTCCTTGTTGCTAAGTTATGGGAGTTCACATCATCACATATGCTCATTTTGCCGAGTTTCAACTCTATTATCTGCAATCTGGTCTCAAAATCTGGGAGTGGAACATAGATCAGGCGGTCTAACCGACCCGGCCTTAGTAAAGCTCTGTCCATTCTATCTGGGCGGTTAGTTGCCGCTAAAATAGTCACGGAATTTAGTGGCACTACTCCATCCAGCTCAGTCAGAAGTTGAGCTAGTACTCTCTCATGGACCCCTTGCTCTCCCGCCCCCCTCTCGCCGCCGATGGCATCCATTTCATCAAAGAATATAATAGAAGGCGCGACCTGACGCGCTTTCGTGAACAAGTCCCGAACGGCTCGCTCAGATTCGCCGACCCATTTCGAAAATAACTCCGGTCCTTTTATGGAGAGGAAGTTGAGACCACTTTCGGTTGCTAGAGCTTTGGCTATCATGGTTTTGGAACACCCTGGCGGTCCGTAGAGAAGGACGCCTCCCGGGGGACTAACTCCAAGTCGTCGGAAGCTCTCCGCGTGTTTCAAGGGCCATTCTACAGCTTGACGCAATTTCATTTTCAAATCATCCTGACCTCCTATATCCGTCCACCTCACGTTGGGTATTTCTATCAGTAACTCCCTCATAGCACTCGGCCTGACTATCGTCAGTGCAGCGATCAGATCATCGCGCTCTATAAAGTCACTGGATCGCTTTATGCATTTCATGGTAGCTTGTGAGCAGAGATTGACCAAGTCCGCGGCGACGTAACCATGAGCTAAGTCTGAGATATTTACAATGTCCTCTGAAGATATTTTATTTGGCAGGTTCTTGAGCAAACTGTATACAATCTCTTTTCTTCTAATTCTATCTGGCACAGGAATTTCTATTTCCTTATCTAGCCTTCCAAAACGTCTTAGCATTGGGTCTATGTTTTCTGGCTTTCTTGTGGTTGCTAATACAAAAACCCTGCTTTCTTCTGCATGTAAACTGTCCAGCATGTTCACAAATGCTGAAGTAATTCTTCTTTCTTGTTCTGTACTGCTAGAAGACCTTCTTGGGCATATAGTTTCTATTTCGTCAACCAGGACAATGCTTGGTTGATTTTGTATGGCTTTTTCAAACAAACCTCTCATGGTACCTTCAGTTTCACCAAAGTATTTGCTAAAGATGGCTGGGCCGTTGATGTCTATGTGAAAGCAGTTAAGATTTTCGACTAAGTACTTGCAAATTGCTGTCTTCCCTATTCCAGAGTGACCATAAAGCAACAAGCCCCTTGTAGGCTGAAAATTAGCAGTCAGACCACCTGTGGTGAATGATATCTTGATGAATGTCTGTATTTCATCTAAAATATCATCAACACCACCAAGAACCTGTAGTTTTTTCTTACTTTTTACAATGGCTTCCTGCTCCATAGTCCAAATAGTTTTTTCACTTAAAACATACCAACCTGTATGATCTAATTTCTCAGATTTTATATCAAGTACCTCAATTTCTAATTTTCTACCAAAGTAATAATAAACGAGAATGCTACCAATACAAATAAAATTGTTATAAAAATGGTGTTGTAAGATATCACAAATGTCTGATTTCGTTTTATGGTTCTTGATCCTGATTGTGAGACGAGATGCCTTAGGTACTTCGTCCTTGACAACAGAGACTGTCACCTTTTTGTTGTCATTACTCCACTCACTGGATAGTTCTAGAAAAAAAATAAGATTAATTTTAAAAAGTTAAATTGATTCAAATAATATTTCACGACCAGTTACCTCTTTCATAAATTACAGGTCACAACAAAAATCTAGTTATATAACTTCTATGACCCTTCTTTACCAGTTTATCCATTCATTTACCAGTTTATGGAGAAAAAACAGCAAGACTACATGACCCAGAAAACACTTAAGTAGGTAACTTAAGTGTTTTCTGGGTCATGTAAATGAAATATACGTTTTACTGTCTAATATTCAAAATAGTGACTTTATTACTACTTACCAGCTGCAGGCAATATAATAGCGGCGGGAGCAGACGCTTTCGACGGCCAAAACCGCTTTACCATCATTGGAGCGCCGTCTCTACTCAACTGAAGGGGACACCCTATCACTGCCCCTATAAGCGACCCAGCCGACGGGTGTACAAGCACAGCATCCCGAGGGACGCCCTCAGGTGCCACCCCTACCCTTTGCAGCCAAGTAAACAGCTTCCCATCTTCAACGTAAGGACATTTCAATTGATCTTTCCCGCAACTCAATTCGACGTGAATATTTTTTTCGTTTGAAGTTATACTGCAGCCGCATGAGTCGCAATTCACCCATAAAGTTTTCTTTGGTCCTTTTGGTGGCATGTTATTCTTGTCTAGATAAAATTAGAGACTTTTTTTTTTTTTTTTTTTTTTTCCTCTTTGGCAACTGAGCCGATGTCGACTATTCTGCCAGCGTCGTGTAGTGACGGCCACTTAGAGAGATGAGCCGTCGAACTTTGCACTTTGTGGTAGATTGTGTTAGTAGCTGTAGAAGACAAGACAATATTTTGTTAGTTAATTATATATAATATAAACATGTAATATTTTATACATGTATAAATAAAAATACATAGGACATTTACATTATTTACATATTTCTATTATTGCACACCAGACTACATTTTAATTTCATTTAAATTTAAAAAGTTTGATAAAATTTCAACAACTTTAGGGGAAAAGTGAGTCAAAAGGGAATGAAAGTTAGTGGGAAGGGGGATATTAATTTTGGGTAGCTTACGGTACAAGTCAAAAGATTGAGAGTTTTTGGGGCATGAAAAAAATATATGGTCCAGAGTACCCTCATCGAGACCACATTCACACAAGGAGTGGTCACGAATGTGTATCTTATGAAGGAACACTGGACTACAACAGTGGCCGAGTCTAAGTCTGCATAAGGATGAAACAGTTCTTTTTGATAGTTTTGGACATTTATAAAACCAAGGTTTCCGCTGAATGTTAGTTTGTATACTAGCGTAATAGGCTCCTTTTAGCTTCGAACTGACCTGCCACGCTGCTGACCAAGAATTGGACAGTTTACGTTTGGAGTCCGAACGCAAATCGTAGCCATGTACAGAGAAATGTTTCTGGTCAGCAGAATTAGAGACTTGTTGTTTTATGTTTATTTTGATCACACCAGACCAAAAGTGAGGTTATTATTTTGACAGATAAATAAAAATAAAAAGTTGACAACATTGTTGGATTAACAAAACGCGGACATAGTTATTTTCCTGCTGTTTCAATGGGGAATACTAATCAAAGCTTTCAGCGTTTATATTAAATAAAAGGAACCAAAATTATCTTGAAACAACATCGGAATGGCTTGCCATGAAGCTTTTTCTTTAATATTTAGCTGCAACAGCGTAGACAGATTTTGGACGATTCGTCCAATGTCAAACTGAACTGACATTAATAAAAAATTGCGTTTGCTTTTACTGTGATTCATGCATTCATGTTTCATTTCCTTTTTACACCAAAACATTCAATTTATTCATCCCCAAATGCTCTTATTTTATTTGAGTTAAGCAGTTGACAGCATTAGGCAGCTGCTGTGTGGTGTAAATTAGGTTTACTGTCCATTTATTGATAATAATCTTGTAGGATGACTCTCGCGGAGTTCTTCAGCTGTTCCCTCCTTGCCTTCGGTACTCCGTTGGTCATGTTTGCGTTCACAGTGGCCAACGACCCTGTGCGCATCATCATCATGATAGCAGCAGCATTTGCTTGGCTCCTATCATTTCTACTATCATCTGTTGTGTGGTTTGCAGTGGTGCCGTTACGAACCCATTTAGCGTTTGGGATGGTATTTGCTATCATATTCCAGGTTAGTGACCGATATAAATTTATTAATAATGATTAGTTCACCGTATTCTATTATAAACTTGAAACATCTGTCTCAAATATAGTGAAAACTTAGCTGTACCACTTAAGTGAATTGCACTTCTAAGCAGCAGTTATCGCTTGCTGTGATGTCACTGGAATGCAATATAAGCATGCATCATACTTAGTAATGTGTGTATGCCTATGTATTATCTTTCTTCTGGAATGAATTGGACAAAATTGTTGAATCTAAATGCCTCTCTGCTTTTCTGTAATCCTATTCAACTATTACAAATATACTACTAAACAACAATACCGCAACTATTATACAGTAATTGCAGTATATTTCTTCTGCTAATTTGTGTTGTTTACAACAATCTCACTAAAAATATTATCAATGTATTTCAGGAAATTGTCCGGTATGGCATGTATGTGTTACTACGGAAGACAGAGGCGGGACTGAAAGAGATATCAGAGAACCACAACATAGGCAGCAACAAACTAGAGATGGCTTATGTGTCAGGATTGGGCTTTGGCACTATGAGTGGGGCCTTTGCGCTAATAAATGTCTTGGCTGATTCGGTAAGTGTTTGAATTTAGTTGTTACACATATTTAAACCTGGTGTGATGGAACTTTGTAGAAAGTGGTATCTTATTGTTTAGAAATTGCCCTTGAAACATACAAAATGTGGCTATCTCCATGAATGGCCAAAGGAAAGTACCACAAATCAGATATCACCATGACTGGCATTCACATTGCTAGATTTATGAATAGTCTGGCGATTTTTCGGGCTACGTCGGTAACCTCGGTTCTCACGCGGATGTCCTCACTTCTGATTCGATCACGCAAGGAAACTCCGAACATAGCCCTCTCCATTGGCCTTTGGCGGTGACTTTGAGATTTCTGATGAGGACCATTGTGAGCGACCATGTTTCGGTCCCGTATGTAATCACTGGCAACACACACTGGTCATAGACTTTCGTCTTGAGACACTGTGGTAAGTTGGACGAGAAGATACCGCGCAACTTCCCGAACGCTGCCCAGCCGAGTCGGGTTCGACCATTGACCTCTTTCTCAAAGTTAGACCTACCCAACTGGACCGTTTGTCTCAGGTAGACATAATCGTCCACAACTTCGAATGTAGAGTCCCACACAGCCCCCACATTCAACATAACCTTGGTTCAAGGTTATGTTGACTTTTCATGTAACACCCACTCAAGGATTGATACGGGTGATGAAAAGATTATTTTTGATCGCTATAACCGACAACGCCACGGTCATCAGCTAGTTGAATATAAAAGCAGCAACATCTAACAAAGTAATTTAATGGGTTGTTTTATCAGTATTTTTTTTGTTTTTGTTTTACAGGTTGGTCCAGGCACCTTAGGGCTCCACACTGGGACCGAGTACTTCTTCGTGACAAGCGCTTCCATGACACTCTGCATGATACTACTCAACACATTCTGGAGTGTAATCTTCTTCAGCGGATTTGACGACAAAAACTACATTAAAGTAGGATGGGTCATAGTATCCCATTTCTTTGTATCGGGACTCAGTTTGTTAAACAGTCAAGAATTGTATGCAGCCACAATCTTGCCCTCGTATATTGTTTTAGGTATCACAGCTTACATTGCTTTCAGAACGGCTGGTGGCTCAACGAGGAGCTTAATTCAAAGTATTGCGTCTAGATCATAGAATTAAATTGTTGATTTGGAATAAATCTCGAAGAATTTATTAGATTTTGTGCTGTCGTTTCTCAATGCAATACAGGGATTGTTTTTTTTTTTTTACCGGTGCATTTAGAGTATTATTTGGCTTCTCAAGCGCAAAAGCGAACAGGTACTACTATTATGATGGTTAATACGATTGTTTTTTATCACATTCCAGTGTAGAAAAGTGATGGCTAGACACTCTGTATAGCTATGTCGCTTTCCCACACTGGCATGAGGTTAAAAAAATACTGCTTTAAGACATCATGAAAACCCCACAGGACGTAAAATTATTTAGGATGACTAGAAGACTTGTTGTTCCTCTCACTTCATAAAATAATAACAGATCCGTTTTCTAGTTAGGTCCAATTACTTCAAGTTATACTCAGTGTAGCTACAAAAATGTCAAATTAGAGAAGTTTTAGAGGTTTGTTAAGACAAATAGCTAGATATAAATAGGTCACACTTTAGTTTTTTCTGACATAGAGATGTATTGCAGAGCAATTTGTTATGTGAATGAAATAGGAACTTCTTTGATTTATCGAGTTTTAATGCAGAATGTTTGTAATGCTTGTGTAACGATTATTTGTATAATAATAAGAGGATTTGAATTGTATGGTTAGCATAAAATTTGAATTGTTTTTGATTGATTTGTTAAGACATAGACTGCATAGAGTTCTATGTGTAAGTCTCCGCGCAAACGGGCCACTATCCACCGCCACCGGTGGCTGGTAAAAAGCTATGGTTGACTATATGATTTTTAAACGTTTTGTATGGAATCGCCGCACTCGTGCAGCGGTCCACTCGTGACACGCTACCGTCCACCGTTAATTAAAAATGTCATCACTCGCAACTCATGCGCCGCCCGCCTACCGACCACATTCGTTTGCGCGGGTACCAATACAAACTGCGCGCGACATCCACTGGTGGCTGTGGTCAGTGGCCCGTTTGATCAGAGCCTAATTAACAAGCACTGGTTCGTATAATTTGTAATCCACGCTGTTCTAACTGTAAACTTGTCTCTCTCAAATGAACACGTCTTCTTCATGATATATGGAAAGTTTACCAAGTTACTGCAAGATGATTGTAATCTACGTATGAACAGACGTATACCGATTGGCAAAAACTCGTTAGCTTCAAAACTGAAGACCAGCTTGTGACCAATGACGTATTCTTGTGACATAATCGTGGGATTCGTGGGTAGGTACAGCAAGGATTTGTCGCTTGTCTGGGAGGATGGGTAACAGCCTGATGATAAAACAATAGGGATGTATACTGACTAAAAAAATGTGATTCTAATTAGTCCGTCTGTTAGATTATCGAAAAATATTGGAAACGTATTTTTGTTTTATCAAATCAATAAAAATTGACGAAGATATAACGCGTCAAAGATTTGAGTGGGGGTTTGTCATGTCACTGTCCGGTAAAAATGCCATTTTAATGTCTTAGAATATGACGTCACACGAGTTTCAAAGCACTATCGTCTTTATTGATTTTGCGTGAGAAAAGAAAAAAAACGTGTCCAATATTTTTTGGAAATCTAAGTATCTGACGGACTAATTCGTTTTTTTTTTGTTAACTACGCTATTAACTAAATTACAATATTAATTGTAAGCGGGTTTTTGTGTATGCCCGAAAAAATATTAAATCGATTGAAACGTATCAATATGCCTATGATGATTGTAAAATAGTGTTATTTCACTATTATTGTTACTAAAAATCACAAAATAAATACCTACCTAGTTAACTAATAAGTAGGTAATGAAAAAGTTAATGTAATATAGTTAAAATTGCAGATAAAAGACTACTCACAATAAATTAAATCTGAAATAAATGTATGATAACAATAATATCGAATAACAATTATTTATTATTATTAAGTGAGAACAATCATTCCTTACCTTAGGTCTATTAACAATAGGGGATCGGACTGAGTCAAAAACAATGATTCTAATTAGTCCGTCAGTTAGATTATCGAAAAATATTGGATATGTGTTTTTTGTTTTATCAAATTAATCAAAATTGACGAAGATAAGATGTGGTTGTGACGTCATTTGCAGGTAAAAAATGTACTATCATGTGACGTTTTCGAAGAGTTCACGAGTTTTCGAAGTACTGTATTGACTTCATTTTTGTTTATGTGAAAAAAGAAAAAATACGTCTCCAATATTTTTTAGAAATCTATCTGACGGACTAATTAGTTTTTTTTATGTCCGATCCCCTATTTGATGGAGAATGTGTTACAATAACTGTTATAGCGCAGTATTTAATATAAATAAAAAGTTTTCTACAAATAAAAATGATGACGGAATGTTCATGTTTTATTACTGTGTAGTTGTGTACATAACATCACGCCTCTAATCTTCGTACCTAATAGTACTCCCACATTTCGTCAGTTTTAATGATGTTTACGTCCCATGTACAAATCCAAACTTCGTGGCTGCTACTGATAAATTCCTAATTGTAAAACCCAATCACATTAGCCCGACCTGGGATATTCCTGGCAATCATACCCAAGACCCCATGTTCAGCACACAAACTAAATTAATATCATACTTAGTGCGGCAGACCTTGTAGATGATAGGGGGACAAGTTCAACAAAACGAACGGCCAGTGTTCCAGATTCGCTTGGAAAGTTATAAGGAAAGACTGCCCAGCAGTGTCTTGGCTTACGTTAACAGTAAAGCAGAGGCTTTAAACCTATTAGAGCTATTAAACCCCTATAAGGGTGCTTTTTCACCAGAGATGTGCTATGCTACGTTGCTATGGATGCGTTTGATATCCACCAATCATATTCATTGGTGCACATAGCTTAGCACTGGTGGAAACGGATTCAACTTACATATGTTTTTATATGGAACGATGCGTGCTATGGGTCGATGATGAAGATGCGCCGCTTCATCCCTACTATCGATACATCCCATATTATAGCTCGAGCTGCGCATCTTTCTCGCGCAGCTACTTTGCGGCGGCGCATCTTCATTGTACATCTTACGCGCACCGCTACATAGCTTAGTATCAGTGGAAATGGTCACATAGTTTCACACCTTAGCTAGGTATTACATCCTCGCAGCATAGCTGCAAAGCAAATCTCTGGTGCCTGAAAAGTCTTAGCTCCTTAGTGCTCTTTGATTTTAATTTTTTTTGCTTCCAAAACCAAGTGGGTACTATTCACGATACGTCAGCTGGTCCATAAATTCAAGGTCGCTATAACACTGACTGGGCTATGCTTGGAATCGCCATAGAACTGATAACCGTTGGGGTAAAAGTGTGAGAGTGGAGATCGCGAATCGTTAAGCGTAATCTGGGCGATGGTCTCCATAGTGTAGCTGGTAGTAACTGGACGAGAGTCGACAATCGTAGTAGTGGATTGATATGAGTTATGGGAAAAGGTTTTAAATAAAAAGGATCGTCTTTTCGACAGTATAGTTTTATTCTTTTAGTTGTACACAACATAAATCACCCCGCGATTTGACTAGGTAAACAGAAGTTACTCAAACAATAGGTCCTAAGTGCTCTGGTCGTATGAACGTCGGCTAATTATTTAAGCACAAAATGACAGCTGATAAGCGTCCTATATTAGAGTGGACTAGCCCGGAATTGATGATAAGCAGTATCTGGTAGAGTATTAACTGGCCACTGTCTAGAATTTAGGCTGCTTTGCTTATGGGACAGCTCCCTTATCTAACAGAAAGTGTGCGTTGTTGCTTCACCAGTCCTGGTGATCCCAGTCTATGAATCGTAATGGCACTTGCAGTACTGTTTTGTTTCATGTTTAGACATGGACATAATTTTTTTTTTTTTTTCTTTTAAAATACCCAGACCCGGAAAAACTATCTGTAGGTCATACATATATTTGTTCCGTGCGGGAATCGAACCCGCGACAGGCAGCGCAGCAGTCCATTGCTTGAGCCACTGCGCCAACCTTGCCGTCAAATCATGACTTGTTGATATTGGTGCAGTACCAACAACAGTGTTTGCATGACAGTTGCTGGCAATGCATCAGCAGAATGGAAGGACACCAACTAGAACCTGTAGCATGAAGGACTGATCTAGGTTCTCTTGTATATTGCTATAACAGGCTAAATTATCTTTATGTCATTGTAATGTGTCATCTATAATTTGGTTTGATAATGTCCAGCAACAGCATTGACCTCCAGTCTAGCCAGGGTATTACCCAGTTAGTTTGTGGATGTTGAAATCAATGCAAGAGTTATTTATTCATATTAGGCTAATAATCAGCATCTTTAATGTCAATTATCCACCTGCCACTTCTTGGTCTTTCAACTGGGGCGACAAATTGGTCAGATAGGCAGTTGATTCTTGTTAAACTACAAGTTAGGCTGGGCATATATTGATGATTTTCACAACCACCCAGTATGAAATCTGAACACATTGAAAAGGTCTCCTTCAAATCTTACTCCTGGCTCTCTTCAGCCAGCTCCTGCAGCAAGGAGTCCACAGTCCACACGGTGTCAGCTGAGTCCATTTCTTCTTGCGGCATATAAGAGTTCAATACTTCTAGTACTGCCTCAATGCTGTCCGCAGTGCCAGATAAACCTCCACCCACTTCAGAGAGAGCAATCACTGTTTCTGTGTCCTTGTGATCAGTGCTGGAAAACAAATATTGGAACTTGAAAATAAAAATGGAAATTTTACATACCAAGTGCTTAGAAAAGAAGAAATAAAGTTATTAAAGTAAGGATTATTGCTGAGTGACAGATGTGGGAGAACATAGACATGCTGTCCCAAACGCATATTAAATTATTGGGTAGTTTACTGAAGACAGAATTGTCAATACCTAATTGACAATTTAAGAGTAAGAATTCTAAAAAGATTCTTACTTACACTGATGGCATAGATATTTCCTTCTCCAATATATCTTGTAGGTCATCTAGATCTGGTATCGTTGGTATATCATCGCTAGAGTCTGGTGACTTCTTGGGTAACATGAATTCCCTGCAAAAAGCAATTGTAAGGTAAAGCTGTGTTTCAACAACTTACAAATTCTTTGGCGTAGATTCACTTTATATATTAGATATTACTACAACCCAAGTAGTTGATCAGAGGATTTCATAATTTCATGGATTTTCGAAAGATCCAAAAATATAAATTCAGATCAGAAAAAAAGGTTACTTTGCTTCGATGTGAGTGCCTTCAGCCCATACGCCCACCTTCTTAGGCTCAGGCACACTTGTATTTAATTCATTCATTTTGCAAGACGTTTTATCAAATACAATTTGATTCCAACTAAGTTATCGAAGAAGCCATTTCATTTTATTGATAATATTGATTTTTGTTTACATTTTTTTGCGAACATTCAATACGTCATTGTCAGAATATTAAGCATAGAGTTATGTTTGTGTTTTATGTCTATGGTGTTAACTAACTGATGACTAGGCAGCATGGTCTCTGACCCTAGCCTGTTCCTTATGGAACAAAAGGAAAAAAAAAAATGTCTATGGTGTTTTGTCAACTTTTGTCTTGTTATTTTGACATAAATACAAAATATGGCTGACTGTGGCTCCCGTAGGTGAGTATATGTTCTGTGGTGGCCACACGATGCAGTAACGGTGCAGTGCGGCGCCGGAACGCCATCCTACATACAAATCATTAAGCCACGACAAGCGATGCGTTGCGGCGCGGCGCCGTACCGCGCCGCAACGCATCGCTTTGCCGCGTTTTACCGTGTAGCTTGATGTGTTGGCATTCTACGAACCATGCTACTATTTCAGACTAGATGCAATGTAGTAGGGTAGGGGATACTTGTTTCTCCCCAGTGTTCTTCTTTCGTCTACCACCCCGACTTCCGAAGAGATGGAGTGTCTCATATATTTTTTTTATTCTCTTCAATCGGATTCGTGGTAGTTGGTGTTCTAACAAGGAGTATCGGTTTTAAGTAGCTCACACCGTGAGTGGGGAGGGTTTTAAGGAGTAGACTCGATGAATGCTAACACGATGCTAGAAAACTGCGAAGCAAGTAGTAACTGCGAAAGATCTTCACTGCGATACTACTTGACTTCAATGCACGTTATCGCGATAGATCCTGACTGCGATACTGTATATTTGTCTGTATCCTTTTGAGTAGTGTGCAGTGCTGTCGCGACGGCGCGTGGAGTTTCTCTTCTTCATATTATTTTCTGGTTATCTCCAGGTTTACAATGTGCTTTGTTTTAAAGTAATAATATAGGATTGTACTGCTTCGCTTTGATGTGAAGAGAAATCCCCGCCTCACGATATATCAGAGATACTCACCGATACGGATCACACCCCGATACGGATTATCTCCCAATCCAGACTCTTACGCTTCGGTCCTCAAAGGCACCGAAGGTTTTATCATCATGTCGACCATCAGTCCATCCGACTCCTCAAGCGCACCTAGGATATCTGTAAGTTTAAGTACCCATGAATATTTGGGTTAAGTATCACCTTTCTGTTCATAATTTATTATAGCTGTTTATAGTAATAACTCAATTGCTATATCTATGATGAAAATTACTTCAATTTCTTATCATTAATGTGTTGTGATTGTGACACCTATGTGCTAATCAGATTAACGGATTTTCTCCACCTCTGCAAAAGCACGCATTCCAGATTTACATAAGCCCATCGCCTTGTCTTCTGGAATGCACCCCCTTGAATCATCATATAACACATGACAATATATTATTACAACGTCCGTCGACGTTTGCGCCCGTCGACGCCTTAGGCCATGGGGGACCAAATAGGAGATTTATAAGAGAGGTTGGCCTACGACACTTCTTACAAACTCCAGCGTTAAAGCGTGTCCGGACGAACCGCCCGGTGTGTCGCTATTACGCCTCCAGCCGAATGCTGAAGGCACGATCACACCTTTAATAGATTAGGTGTCCCAAATTATTAAGCAGGCAAAAGTACCTACATGTACTCAACATCAATTAGGTACCAAACATATCAAATTTATAATCCTTACAGAATCAGATAGATAATACTTAGCTTTCCCGGCGGCGCGCATCACGGGTGACAAGAATCTCCTTAAGATCCTTTTGCACTGAATTTACTAACTCAAATTATATCATCTATTATTCTGACAGAATATGTTATGTTTTGGCGCCATCTAAAGAACGGCTTCGTTTTCGTAGCGTCAAGTTGTCAATACTGATTTAGTGTTGCTGTTTCATTACTGTTGTGCAATTATATATATTTATATTTGTAGGTTTGGAACATCGCGATTTCATCTTTCGCGACACTCCCGACGACGACAAAAGTTACATGTATTCCATCAAGTCTCGCGTCCACTCTCGGATCTTCTCTCGAGCCTTCAGGGACGCGTTTCTCACATCTCTCACTTCAGGAGTTTGTGTTATCTCATTTGTGTCAGTGCTTTTAGGTATGCTATCATTATTGTGTTCTTCATCATGAATTGTTGGTTCTTCATTTCCTGTGGTAAGTGTTCTCTGAGTTATTTTCTTTTCTATCTCTTCTCTATTTATGTGTTTTTCTATTTCAGGTTTGTCAACGGGTTCTACAGCGGTTTGTGGCGTTGTAGATATTTCTTCGGAAACAATAGTTGAGTCGAGTTCTTCTAGCAGAGGTAAGTCATCCCATGTTGGTGTAACATCTTCTCTTTCAAACTCAAATATACCCTTTTTTTCCAGATATATCTTCTTCAACCTCCAATGGATAAAGATGTGCGATGGAACGAGTGAATTCCGTATCATTCACTTTTACTCGTGCCACTCTGCATTGACCGTCGGCTCCTTTCAACAAAGATATAATTTTTCCAACTTTCCAGTTCTCTCGGTTCTTCGTATCTCCTTTAATCTGGACGATATCTCCTAGTTTCGGAATTTCTAATTTTGTTATTCTTGGTTCTTTAAGAGAGTGTCGGTATCTCTCCCTTAGACTTGGCAGGTACTGATCGATGAACATTCTCTTAAACTCTTTCAGCATGTTTTGACCACGTTTCCAACCTTCCACTAGATTCTGTTTTGTTACTGTGCCTTCTTGTGGAAATTCTGCATCTGAAGGTGTTGTCACGATGCATTTATTGAGGGTTAGAAAATCTGAGGGTTTGAGAATATCCTCTAGATCAGAACCTACACACGTCAGTGGGCGTGTGTTTAATACTGCTTCTATCTCTTTTATGATTGTACTTAGTTGATTATCTGACAGTAAACTTTTCGTTAGAGTTCTCTTGAGACAGTGTTTAACTAGTCCAACAAGTCTCTCATAGAATCCTCCATGCCACGGTGCTAACTGTGGAATGAATTTCCATTCTATTTTATTAGTGATGCAATAGTTGCTTGACAGTATTTCTGCAGTTAATTTAAATTGTAGTGCGTTATCTGAAACTATTCGTGTTGGTATTCCTCTGCAAGATATAAATCTTCGTAGTGCTAATAGACATTCCTCAGCCGTAAGATCCCTAACGACTTCCAAGTGTATAGCACGTACTGCTAGACATGTATACAGACATATCCATCTTTTTTCTGATTTATTACTTGTCTTTACTTGAAGAGGACCCAAATAATCTATTCCGGTATATGTAAAAGGTGAACTATAGTTTACTCTTTCCTTAGGAAGCGCTGGAGTAGTTGGTAATTTGAATGGACCTCCTCCATGTTTGACACAATTTGTGCATTTTCTTAATATTTTCTTTACCTGGCTTCTTCCTTGGGGAATCCAGTACGATAATCTGATCAAACTTAAGGTGTGGTTGACCCCTACATGATAGTTTTTCTCATGTGTTTCTAGGATCATTGTGTTAGTGAAATCACAATCTTTTGGGATTAATATTGGATATCTTTTATCGTAAGACCAATCAGCGTTTTGTAACCTTCCTTTGTAACGTAGGATACCGTCTATGTCGGTAAATACTCCTAAGTTTCATTGTAAGTTGGTATCTTTACCCTCTACTTCCTCAGGGAAATGTTCCTTTTGAATCCTTTTGATCTTTTGTGTATGTGATAGCGTATTGTCCTCACAGTTTTCTGTGGAGCTGTTTCGTGTTTCTTTATCTAATTGATTTCTCCGTTCCTGCTCTTTTGAGATCTTTTCATCACTCGTGAGATCCTCCCCAACAGGAAAAGAAAAGTCATGTTCCACAGAAGAACATGTGAGACTTATAGCGACCTCAGTTTCATTAAGTAAAGAAATTTCGGCTCAAGCCGGCCTTTCGGCCAAGTTCTGGAGTCTTCCAGTAGAAAATTTGGTCCGGATAGCCATTTCTGCTTGTCTTACATAGAACTTGTGGGTCTAGTAGCCACGTCTGCTGGGATTAATCCTGTTGGAACATATCTTACTGTTACTGGTGTATTTTTCTTTATTTCGTCTATCCTCCTTGCAACGAATGGTGGTAGTAGTTTGTTGCCGTAATACCAATCAATCACTATTTGACTATCTGTCCATATAGTGTTTTCTGTAAATTCAAAGTCCAGGAACTTGGTTACGTACTTCAGCAACCGGCTACCTATTAGAACACCTAATAGTTCAAGCCTTGGGATTTTCAAATTGTCCTGATCCTTGATGGGTACCACTCG
This sequence comes from Diarsia rubi, assembly GCA_932274075.1. Lineage (NCBI taxonomy): Eukaryota > Metazoa > Arthropoda > Insecta > Lepidoptera > Noctuidae > Diarsia > Diarsia rubi. Next base: position 1,035,244 of record OW026416.1, on the reverse strand, counting down.
TGATTTTCCTATTACGAAACTCAATTCTTTTCCATTAGAAATGTATACAACTGTAGCATAAGCTTTGGTTGATGCATCCGTGAAAACGTGCAGTCTAATATTGTCATCACCAGCTGGTTTGAAGTATTTCCTTGGTAAAACAATGTTTTTTGTGTCTTCTAGTTGTTCTCTGATAATTTGCCATTCATTGGTCCATTCTTCTGGTAATGGGGTATCCCATTTGAATTTATGTATCCACAGATTTTGTAGTAAAAGTTTTGCTTGTAATAAATCTGGTGCAGCATATCCACATGGATCGTAGACTGACGCTATGTTTTTTAGTATTTCTCTCTTGGTAGTGGCTTCTGTAGTCTTTCTTGGTCTCAATCTGATCGTATCTTCTCCTGTGTTCCAATTCAGTCCTAATACTTTAACTTCTACATCTTTGCAGACATCCGATGAAGAAATGCTTTCTGAGAATTGTTTGGAATTCGAACTCCATTCTCTAAGATTCATTGAAATCTCTTCAAATGCGATTTTACACGACTCATACATCGCTGTCGCTTCTTGTACAGATTCCGCTCCTGTGACAAGGTTATCGACGTAGATGTCATTCACTATGCGTTTTAGACTTTCTTCATTGGAACGCAATAGATGATGTTTCAAAGTAGCATTCAGAAGAAATGGACTAGATATCACTCCAAATGGTACGCGACAGAATCGTAAGTGCAGGATGTTATCTTTCGTGGCCGCCCTTTTTGTGTCTTTCAACCATAAGAATCGAGTTACGTCTTTGTCCCTTTCGTGTAATGCTATTTGTAGAAAAGCCTTTTCTACGTCTGCTGTTATTCCTATCGGATGTGACCTAAACCTTAACAACATTCCGGTCAAGTCTTCTAGCATAAGTGGACCGCAATGTAAGCATTCATTTAAACTTTTGCTATGCTTAGTCTTTGCCGAAGCGTCGTAGACTATGCGAGTTGGCTTACCCGGATGACTAACACCGTGATGTGGCAGGTAGTGTATAGGATGATCTACATCTTCGATTCTTTTTTCATTGTCTGGTACACTTTCAATTATTTCTTTTGCTAATTGTTCTTTCAATGTAGTGTCGTACGCTGTTAGTGAATCGGAATCTAATCGTTTGAGTAGGTTGACTAGTCTGCCTATAGCTAGGCCGTAATTAGTCTCTAAATTAGGTGGGTAATCTATCCATGGCCAACTAACAGTGTACCTATCATTTACTAGTTCTATGGTATCATTGAATTGGTTGATTACTTCTTCGTCCCTAGTCAATTTTGGCGAATCGCATATTCCAATGGATTCTAGTTCCCATAAGCATTTGAGGTTTCCATTGTATAATGGAAGATCCGGTGGTGTTAATTTGTTTTCTACTCCCTGAAAGTAAGTTATTACTGACAACGTGTCAGTGGATTTCGTATTAGTTTTCCCAGTCAGTATATAACCGAATTTAGAGTCAATCAAGAATAAATTATCTTCCAGTTGAATTTTGTCTTCAAGGATGAACGAAATGTAGAAGTCATTGCCGATCAATATGTCTATTTTGGGTGACAATGAGCCGTCATCCGCCAATATCAGATCATCTTTGTGTTTACCTATGTCGATACCAGGGAAAGGAACTCCATTTGAAATATGAGGAACAACGTTTGCTTCTATTTGCAAAACATTATTTGTCCTTGTTCGTATCTGTAACCTGACTACGGGGCTTTCTATTACTTGGGGAGTTTTCGATCCAAACGTAAAAACTGATAAGGTACTTTCCTCTTCGACAGGAAGGTTCAATTTTAAAGCTACTTCTTGCGTTATATAAGTACGTTGACTACCCGAGTCCAACAGTACTCGACATGCCCTTTCACTTGAATCCTCGTCTTTACGTTGAGCCTTAACTATCGCCGTTTGTAATATAGTGGAGCTTATAGAATTGACATGAAGCGTCTTAACCTCCTCGGTTTTATTTATGCAATTCTTATAACAAAATGCTCTGTTATGATGGCCAATTTTGTTGCAGTGTACACATTTGATTGGTTTTTTACAATCTTTTACTTGATGACTTCTACCTAGGCAGGCAAAACAGAGATCCTTTACTTTCTTTTTCCTCTCTTCCACAGTTTTAACAACATCGCATTGATCATTGAAGTGCGATCCTTGGCAAAAAATACATTGAAGTTTCCTTTTCTTTATCATGGGCCTGTCTCTGCTACTTCCTTGTTCTTGAGGTCTTCTTCTAGTGGACTGACTATCGTAGTTAATGGTTTTATGGAATGATTTTTTCTCACTGCACCTTTCTTCCCTTTTATTCCCTGGGCGAGGTTGACATGGATTGTAGTTGTTGTGATTTCTGTTGGGTTTTACGAATTTTCCCTTCTTGTTGTATGAACTTGTGTGTAACGTCTGGGTGGTATACTCTTCCAGTTTTTCGGAAGTGATCCTATTTGCGTCTTCCCTAGCAGCTATTATGGTTTCCAAATGTTGACGGATTTCTTCTATTGAGTCGGTTTTTGCTTTTATTTTTAGTTCATACACTATGTCCGAGGGCATCTTTTCTAGGATCATGAATCTGAGATGATCGTGATCGACGTTTTGATTCAGCGATTTTAGGATTCTTAAATGTCTTTCTATTTGACCAAATGTGTTTCTCGCCTCTGTTACGTTGCCTTTGGAGGCTTCCTTTCGGTACTTTGTATAACGCGGCGTAGTGCGCGTCTATGATGTGATTTTCTTTACCATATCTATTTTTCAGTGTAGAAACAGCTATTTCATAGTTCTTATTAGTGGTCTCGATCCCTTCGATGACCTTCTTTGCTTCGCCTTTCAAAGAACCTTTAAGGTATAACAGTTTGTCTACCTCTGATAAGTCTCTATTTCCTACATTGGAGCAGAATTGGTCCCAAAATTGATGCCATTCCAGAATGTCTCCGGAAAATTCTGGCACACTTAACTTGGGTAATTTCCCCATTAATGCCGTATTCCTACCCGGTAATACAGTTAGTGCAGAGTTTCCTTTTATCCTTTTCAGTTTGATATTCATTTCCGCTAGAACCTCCTCACCGTTTAGCTGTACTTCACTAAAGGAAGTGACTTCTTCCACGAAAGATTGCATTTCATTTATTGATAGACTATTGTTTAACTCAGTTCCGAACCTTTTTACCGCTACATCTAGCTTACCTAGCACTATTTCTAAATTTTCGGAATTTTCTTTATTAACATTATCTTTATAGGTAAGAGCTTCTTCAGTTAGTTTAGAGATAACATTCGATATAGATTCAAGTCGTCTTATAAGAATTTGTTCCATTCTGAAATTCTGAAATAATATTTTATAATTTTATACCCAGTATCCTAAGTTAAGGATTTACATCTTGCATATTGTTAAATTTCCAAATTACGTGGTGTTCACAATATAATAAAAATGAAAAAAAATGAAAATTTGGTTAACACCCTGTATGACCAAAAACTTATTTAAAACTTCGCATGAACAAAGAATTTTACCAACACCTGGTATATAATGGAATGATATTTTATTAACGTCCTGTATATAAAACAGAAAAGTTTTTATTGACCTCCTGCATAAAACAGAAAAAGTTTTCCAAGTTAAAAGCAAGGAATATTTTACTATCTATAGGATATTACATTCTCCATGATAAACTCAACCACTGAATTATATGTGCAAGGAAAATTCCCTTGTACCTACGAAGTTTCCATATTAACTCAGAATTTGTTCACATTACCATTGCTGTCCGACAGGTAAAACTGGTTAATTTCATTATTTTAAATTTTCCTGTATTTATTTAAAATTTCTATGTCATCCAATTATCCCCTCCTGACTTTTCTTCCATTCTCCCCTGTTAACCATCATACAATTATTTACCTTTTTCTCTCATATCATTTCTCACACAATCCATCCATTGTTTCTTTTGTTTTCCTCTCACCAACATTTTTATTGTTGATGTTGTTTATGTTGTTTAATTACTTACTCATAAACATGTAAGATTCCAACACCATTTGTGTATGCATCCACAAATGATGTTAGGTTTAACCTACATCAACTTAGTAATTAGTTACTTAGTACACTTTAGTAGTTAACATGAAACGATGCATTCAGTCAGTTAGGGATGATATGTATAACATGACACAAGTTATAATATACAATCCAGTTTCCTCCGCCAGAGTATTTTATTAGTTTTATGAGAATATATCAATTTTATGCTCAGTTCTTCAAAGTAACTAGTAAGATAAACTTACAGTAAGCGTTGATGTACCCTTTTAATACTTAGTAGCAGTGATCTGTATATGAGATGTTAGGTGTGTAGAATCAGCGGCACGCAACTGCCTTCATTTGCCCATCTTTAGGGAGAGTATTAGGTATAAACAAACAGTTTTATGCGAACTCATATATGGTAATGTTATCTTTAGGTAATAATCGTAAAATATTTTACCTGATAATCTTCTTAATTACTCCTAAGTTATGTTAAGCTTCCCTTCCGTGCGTGGAGGTAGGTATAACTTCCTTTGAATTATTTCACCCAAACATCAGTTTCCTATTTATGATAGGAGCACTTTTCACAGTTAAACGAATTACGTTTACTATACACAATACGTAACAGGTTTCTGATGGTTTTATTCCTTTAAAGAAAGTAACGAACTAAGTTTTAGTTTTTTCGATATTCAATATGACACACGAGACGCTGCCGTTTAGTTTACCATCGCCAGTTCGCCATTTTGAATGAATGGAAAATTTTCCCGGTCGAATTTCATGATTCGTGAAAATTGAAATTCCGTCAAGTGTTCAGTGCAAAAGGACTTAATATATTATTCAGTAAATTACTTTTGAATTTTACTTGAACTGTTTATAAGATTTATAAGTTTTAACTAGTTAAAAGTAAGATAATTTTCATTCGAGCTTAACGCATATTATTTCTTACTTCCGGTCAAAAAGAGCATTACACATTCTGCCGAATTTGACACCATGACAGTATTATCAAAACTGCGCCCAATTCAAATCAATTCAAATTAGGCTGTTTAACTCGCTCATAACGTTGCACCCTTTAAGCACACACGTTTTAAATCCATTCAATTTGCAGCAACTTCGAGAATCTTTCATCTCAGCTTGCCGTTTTTTTTTTTTTTTTTTATTCAGTTAAATGAACGTTTACTCATCATTACCATGACGTTCGAATTTTGTCGCCTGTGAGTGAATTTTTATGGACATCCGCTTATTGAACGTTAGTTCCAATCGGATTACATAGATGTCGCTGACAACCTGATTTGTACACGATTGTCTCTTATTCTTATTTAACAATAAGAGTCTGGATTGGTTTTATGCCTTGGGATACTTTTTAGCATGCTTCAAAGCTTTGATCCCAGCATCTCCACCATGTCGCGACGGCGCGTGGAGTTTCTCTTCTTCATATTATTTTCTGGTTATCTCCATGTTTACAATGTGCTTTGTTTTAAAGTAATAATATAGGATTGTACTGCTTCGCTTTGATGTGAAGAGAAATCCCCGCCTCACGATATATCAGAGATACTCACCGATACGGATCACACCCCGATACGGATTATCTCCCAATCCAGACTCTTACGCTTCGGTCCTCAAAGGCACCGAAGGTTTTATCATCATGTCGACCATCAGTCCATCCGACTCCTCAAGCGCACCTAGGATATCTGTAAGTTTAAGTACCCATGAATATTTGGGTTAAGTATCACCTTTCTGTTCATAATTTATTATAGCTGTTTATAGTAATAACTCAATTGCTATATCTATGATGAAAATTACTTCAATTTCTTATCATTAATGTGTTGTGATTGTGACACCTATGTGCTAATCAGATTAACGGATTTTCTCCACCTCTGCAAAAGCACGCATTCCAGATTTACATAAGCCCATCGCCTTGTCTTCTGGAATGCTCCCCCTTGAATCATCATATAACACATGACAATATATTATTACAACGTCCGTCGACGTTTGCGCCCGTCGACGCCTTAGGCCATGGGGGACCAAATAGGAGATTTATAAGAGAGGTTGGCCTACGACACTTCTTACAAACTCCAGCGTTAAAGCGTGTCCGGACGAACCGCCCGGTGTGTCGCTATTACGCCTCCAGCCGAATGCTGAAGGCACGATCACACCTTTAATAGATTAGGTGTCCCAAATTATTAAGCAGGCAAAAGTACCTACATGTACTCAACATCAATTTATTAGGTACCGAACATATCAAATTTATAATCCTTACAGAATCAGATAGATAATACTTAGCTTTCCCGGCGGCGCGCATCACGGGTGACAAGAATCTCCTTAAGATCCTTTTGCACTGAATTTACTAACTCAAATTATATCATCTATTATTCTGACAGAATATGTTATGTTTTGGCGCCATCTAAAGAACGGCTTCGTTTTCGTAGCGTCAAGTTGTCAATACTGATTTAGTGTTGCTGTTGCTGTTTCATTACTGTTGTGCAATTATATATATTTATATTTGTAGGTTTGGAACATCGCGATTTCATCTTTCGCGACAAGTGCAGCAAAATCTATTCTTACACTAGTTTTGTAAAATATAGAACCATTTTTTGTACAAAAACTTATGGAAAAAAGTTTTTTTTAGAAAATCGTCTCCAATGCTTTGGGATTTTTTATATTCAAGGATAACATTCAGGATACGGCTAAAGGCCCGAGGTGTTTCTTATTTTAATGGTTCAAATTATTAAAAAAAATTACTTAAGTACTTTCTGAGAGTACCTATATAATTGTTTTTTTTTATTGTTTTTCGTTCTGTATAGTTAAGTAGGTACCTACTGTTTGTCGTTTATCATCTAAAAATACCTATTTCTTTTAAAAAACGTAAAAAAAGCATTCAGTAACCCTCCTTTTGGGCTTCGCTGCAGTCGGGTAAAAATCTATGGTCATGCAAGGGGCGTTTGTTTTGTAGTTTCTGCGTCCATGGGAGAAAATCATGAGTTTGTAAAGAATGTGTAGAATAAAATGATGGGAAGAAAAAAATACCTTTCTTTGTTAGAAATAATTTATTTAAAAAAACTTCGACAATGTAAAAAAATATAAAAAAAATGTTCAAGTTGAAAAGGTACCGACATTTTAAGGTATTTTGCTATTTAATATTTCTGTCCCAATACGAATGGACTACGATAAAAACTGCAATGGATTAAAAAAAACTAAATAACGACATACATTTACACAAACCATAAAATTTCCAAAGGAAACAATCTAAGTAGAAGGAACCTAACAAAAAAAAAATAGATAGGTATTGTAAAATTACTAGAAACATAATAATGTCCATTACTTTCCACACAAATCAATAGAAGTTTCACGCACATAAAATATTTGCAGTATGTACAGATCTATTTATAACAAAATATATATTTGATACAGTTTGTGGTACCACAAACTGTATCGACAACAAAAAACAAAACAAAAAATTCGACAAAATCGCTGTCAACAGAAAAAGTGGCCAAAAGGTTGGCAGCATTGCCACGGTGGCTAAAATATAGGCCAACCCTCTTCAGGGCTATTGCGTACCTTCTTTATAGGTTCCTTGAATGCGTTTTTACCCGACTACGGCGAAGCCAAAAGGAAGGGTAATGATTTTGGCAGTCTATGTATGTATGTTTGTATGTTCCACCGTAGCGCCTAGACTACTGAACGCATTTTAATAAATGAGGTGTCAATCGATTCGTGAGAATAGCCCGGGTGACATAGGCTATAAAAATTTAACAAATTCTTTTTATGATAATAATAATAATAATAATAATATTCCACAACTATCACACAACGCCATCTAGTCCCAAGCTAAGCAGAGCTTGTGTTATGGGTACTAGACAACTGATAAACATACTTAGGTATATATTTCTAAATACATACATGTTATAGATAAATGGAATGGAATTTAACTGTCAAATTCTAAGCTCGAAAAAATTAAATTGAGATAATCATAGCATGTTTGGTATCAAATGAGAGGTCTTGGCAAGCACATTACAAATAATATGTAGATTCAGGTCAGTCAGAGGTCAGTCGTAGTCGCATGCCACCTTGCTAACGGCAACAGCAGCTGACTTATGTATCAATAATAAAAACGTCATGAAGGAGCATCAGGTATCAGTGGCATGCGACTAGGACTACGGCGGTCCTCTATAATAATTTTACTTATATTTAAATAGAAATATACAAACTCAATATATGAATATCAGACAAGAATTATTTACTACTTTTAAGACCGCGGTTTACTCAGTCCTAGCATGGCTGGGTCGACAAAACCCGGTTCTGGCATAGCCGAATTGACAAAACTCGGCCCTAGCGTGACCAAGTTGAAGTCGAGAGGTTGTGGCATTTCTCGCCAATTCTGGAAAATTTCATAACAAACATGCTTAATTTTACATTGTTCCATTGATGCAGATTATTAAACATTGGCATTTACAATACCTACGTTATAATAATAGGAAGAAATTAAGTAGGTAGGTAGTTAGGTACCTAGAAACACATATAAGTATATTTACCTGATCATACTGAGAAACGGCGGCATCTGGCTTTATTGAAGCTGGTGGAGTCCAGTCTGTAACAAGAAATTCAACTACTTTACCTCAGACCAAATAAAAAGTAAAGACGGAACTCTGCGGAAAGTGGACTCACTTTGCTGTTCGCAGAGTTCCGTCTTTACACATGTCACACGTCTCAGACCATATTTAGGGGTTCGTGCGGTGTGTATTTATCGCCCAGTACGTGGCGTCGAAGACCCCGAACAGTTCACTGCCTCGTCTGGTGGGTGGTGGAAGGTTATGGGACCACGAAATCAAAGTCACAGTTGTCGGATAACGGTTGACCACGTTTATTCCTCAGAGACCCGTAAAGACAACCTTCCACTCGGCCCAGTGCGCAGTAACTGGCCGGCCGTTCATACTTCTCGCTCGTGTGCATTTCTGCTTATTTAGCGTTCTTTCATTCACGCTTACATTGTGTCCCTACACTACATCCCCCCAAATTTTGAAAAAAGAAAATACATTTCGTCTTAATGATATACATAAGAGTACTAAAAACTTATATTGTCGTACTAAGCCGACTTGAAATAACTTTTGTTTACATTGTTGCGCAAATAAATTGTTTTGCTTACAGTTGTTTCTTTGTTATGTCCCACTCTTAATTTCTAGCATTTATGTTAATTACTTCTACTTACATGCTACCTTGTTCGCGGGCACCTGTTTTTCAAAGTTCCGCCTTTAAATTGTTGGTACTTATACCACAAGTGACAATCTAATAATATATTAAGGGTAGTTGCCATAACGACCTACTTTGCAATAAAAATATCACCCCTTGGGGCCCACAGTAGGTATTCGTTATGACAACGCCACTAATAGACTACATAAATACTTTAATATGGTATGTCTACATAACATTGCTGATTTGCCATAGTACTACTCACACTTTTGCTTATCGACTAATGTTCGCAGCCGTTAGTCCGGCGTTGCGCATAACTAAGTATCAACTTACATGACGACAATGGTTGTACTCTGAACTTTTTGCAAAAGTGCTGGTTTTATAATTATTACAACTTAAGATAGAGCTGCAAAAATGCTGACGTATGCTACGAGCGTCTAAGTTGCTGTGTTATATTATCGTGTGGGTCATTCTTTACTTAAATATTACGACATTGTACGTCCTGGGCCCCGAGTCTGCTTTTCAATAGTGTCAGAATGGTCTATCATTGATCTCATAATTGTTGATTTTGACAACACCAAACTTGTCAAAATCAACAATTATGAGATCAGTGATAGACCATTCTGACACTATTGAAAAGCAGACTCGGGGCCTAAGCCAAAAGAGGTTTGGCTTAAGTGCATGAGTTGTAAGAATGGGCTCATGCATCATGCGCTGATGTTCCAAAAAAAGACAAAGTCTTTTATATGCGAACTATGCACTTAATAATTTTTTTTTTTCAAGTAAATTTTCGTGTGTCATTTTATACACACAAGGTGTGTTATCTTACCCGCATAGGGCGGACAAAACGGATTTTGCTCACTTTTTTTTAAGATTTACTATAATTTGTTTAATTTTGTGTAAACACAAAAGATCTCTTTGTATTCGATAATGTAACGAACCAACGTACCTATATTAAGACTGATAAAAATGTTTAAAAATTATTAATATTAAAGATTAATGACTGATTTAGCAGAGGGTATGTCATTTTGTACGCCTTTCCTCTATGCTTGAAGCATGCTGTCAGGTACTATACCCACAGGGGCACACCTGTGTACCTATGCCTGTTTCCTCGATTTGAGCAAGCAGCTTTCGACTTAATCTGCTAAGATGTTTAGGGAAAAAAGTTACAAGAAGTAGGACTACCGTCTGAACTTGTGAATATTTTAAAGTAGGTACTGGTAGGTACTATAGCAGTATTAATGTGCGGTGCGCCGGCTCCCTCTCAGATCCATACCAATTGGAATGGGGCGTGAGGCAGGGTGGCTTGAGCTCGCCCCATCTTTTTAATTTGTAAATATAAATGCCTAAATCGATGAGCTGAGTGTCAGAGCGGGTCAGTTGTCGCATAGATGTGTAAATAATCTTAGTTATGTGGACGACATGGTGCTGCCGAGCGCCTCGGTTTGTGGCATTAGGAAATCTTTACAAATTTGTGAAAATTATATGCAGATGGCCATGGCTTGAAGTATAATGTGAAGAAAAGCGAGTGTGTTGTCTTTATGGCTGGTATGGGTACCACTAGCGTGCCTCCTATAAAGTTGTATGGAGATGAGTTGGCTAAGGTACCTCAGTTCAGATACCTGAGCCATTTAATTACCGAGGACCCTTAAGTCGTCCGTGCAGAGTGAAACAAAAGAAGAAATAAGAAAAACCCCTCAAGATAACTGGTCTGCGCCTCATGCCAACCGGCTCTGAAGAGAGTGATTTGACCTCATGCAAACCTGCGAGCAATCATGTTTGCTCTCACGCAGTGCCCTTTTTTTTTTTTTTTTTTGATGGGTGTGAAATCATCGAATAAGCCCTCCCGCTCTTGGGCAGAGCGAAAGGGAGTGTCAGACTTCTACTGACTAAAAACCACCCATGTTCCTTCTTCGCCCTCTATGTCGAGGCCGCGATAACCGGTGGACTACCCGCGGCCCATCACGCAGTGCCCTACGTTCACGATTGAACGTGTCGTCCATGTCGTCCTTAATGCCTAATAATATAGGGCCACATTCATGAAATGTTTTCAAACATTTCGACTTCTAAGAACATGGTATGTCTATATCTATGGGTAAGAAAAACTACAAATATCAAATAATATACTTTTATTGTATTTTTTTTTTCTCAAAAATATAACAAAATTGGCATTTTCAATGCGTTCATATCACACATTCGATCATAACTGTATAACCTTGTGATGTCTGGTCTTAAACTAAAATACTTAAAACGAGGAGGTCGTAATGATTATAATAGAAAAAGTACGTTCTAAAATTAGCTTGAAACATTTGTCTCGTCAATGATTGTAGCACAACATAATATCAAACTATACATTCCAAGTATATGGGCGCGGATGCACTTTTCAAATCGAAATCAGCTTAAAGGAGTCATCCACCACACCGTACCATACCATGATCGTACTAGGAACGTATTAAGCACGGAATGAAACATGACACGGACTACCTTGTCCACTAGACCGTACCAACAGCGTCTCATACGCACTTATAACAGCCATGATACGTGGGTATGGTACAGTGTAGTGGCCATGTAATAATAGTGAATAGTTGAACGAGACGAACTGTCTATATCCAGCACTTTCTGGGCACCGCAGGTACGTAGGGTTTCCTTCGTATGATAGGTCAGCTTGCACTGGAAACGCATAGTTTGATGATCGTCTTGCGTAAGTTAACTTCCATAATTTAAGGTTTTTAACAACATTTTTATTGTACTTCTACAAAGGATAATTTATTAAGAACCATTTCAAATATAATTAAAATTACCATGAGTTTGGGTTTAGCCCGTAACGCGTTGACACGAGTTGCCTAATTTTATTTGGTTCCGAAAGATTAGACATCAATTTTTGTTTCTTTTCCTTTTAGAAAATATTTACAAACTATTTGGTAACAAATCATAACCAAAATAAGAATTTTATAATAAAAACTAAATCTTAAATGAGAAGAAATCTATAAATAAAAGTAATTTTATTAAAATCAAGATTTATAAAATCTCATTATTACAGTGGCTAGAAAAAAAAACATGGAAGATACTTGAAACAAAAAATCTTTTCAAGGCCAAAGTAACATTTTCCCTCTTAATACAACCATTTCATGCAATATTCAATCTCTAATGCCTTGTAGACATATGTACTACCTAACCCCTTATCACGTGCAATACATTTTGCTTTATCGAGAAATAATCGATTTCCCTGGTCATTTGATTAGATTTACTTACATCTTATACTGAAATCTTAGAGCATTGTCTGCCAGGAAATATAGGTATCAGCAAACATTATATGAAGCCGATTTCATGGAATACGTGATACCTAATTAAAAGCGTGCCGTTGGGTTCTCAAAACAAGAGCTAGAAATTAAATTTTATCCAATCCAAATAACCCTAACTAAACTTGTACCTATGCTTTATTTTAGAAGCAACCAGTTAAAGGTATAGCTTAGCCAAAAGTCGGGACTGGTAGTTTTATGTATGCAGTTGCAAATAATACGAAGAAATCCGATGATGCTACTACGGTAGGACTTTCAAATCTTAAATACAATCAATCTCAATCAAAAGTTGGGACTTTGTTTTATGTATGCAGTTCCAAACAATACAACGAATAAAACCGATGACGCTACTACGGTAAGACTTTTTAAATCTCAAATATAATCTTTCTCAACCATAATTTGCGACTGTTAGTCCTATTCATGCAGTTGCAAACAATACGAGGAAATCCGATGTTGGTATTCTACGGTAAGACTTTCAAATCTCAAATACAATCTATCTCAACCAAAAGTTGGGACTGTTAGTTTTAAGTACCTATGCAGTTGCAAACAATACAATGAGGAAATCCGATGTTGGTACTATGGTAAGACTTTGAAATCTCAAATACAATCTATCGCAATCTAAGTTTGCATATAGGAAAGTCCTAGACCATATACAAAAAATCCACGATCCAAAAACTATCTTTAACTTTCAATCTTTGTTCCAGCACTCGCTGAGAAGGAAGACTCTTGATCAAGAATTGCCTCATGCTCGCCATAATCATGCGTATCACCCTGAAGGACCCAGTACCCACGTTCAAAAATATTCAAAAGAAAACCAATAAAGCATTTCACTGTCGCATCAGACCCTGTTTCAAGTTTTGCAGCGAGCAAAGTCACTCAAACGTCTCAGCATCGACAGTTGATGATACAACGACGCACTTTTTTTAGTTTTCGTTGTTTTTGATTCAGATGCTCTAAGAATTTCTAACAATCAGGTTCCCAGATAGTCATTTCTATCTAGTAGAAACGGTATTGGGTTAAAACTCAACATTAATATCAAAGTACATAAACTCTTAAATTTTAACGTATTTCATAATATTTAACGCAGAAAATAATGTAGATGCAGCTTAAAAGTATTCTGATATTTACATTAAATCTCTAATTTAACTTTATAATTTGATGTTCAATAAATTAGAATTATTTTTTATTTCTTTTCTGTTATTTTCTGGTTGAATAAAGACGGTTAGAGCTTGACATATTGATAAAAACAAAATTGAAAGAAAAGCAGTTAGTTAAAGCACCAATTAATAAAATGCAATGTTAACCCTTTTGGAGATCAACCATATACATAAAAATAAACAACAATATTCAGGGATCTGGATGACTATAATGTTATTACTTTATTTAAAAGTTTTCGAGATAAAAACTTTAAAGAATGTGCTATGCTAGTAAATATACATAGTCATACCAAATGGTTTTAACAGTTGTCAGCAATGAAATCTGATACATCTTTACGCAAAATTACAAATTCTGATGAAGCTGCGTCAATTGTAGCACTCGTTTATGAATAACTTATCATAAAATCCCAGATCGGTAAAAATATAACTATTTAACGTAACTAACACCTAAACAAGAAGTCATAGATTACACACAAAGTAATCCCGCCTTTTGATAACGGGATTAATATCGATTCCGGGATTCAGTCACTAGTCCGTAACTTGAAAGTCAGTGAATTAAATTCGTAAGTTGAACGTAGAGTGCACCACTGTAGCTTGTGCCAAGAGACTTATTTTAAACATTAAATTAATCTTCTATAACAAAAGCATGTTATGTCAAACATGATCATAGCAAGAACTAGTTATTTATTATTCTAACACTAATACAACAGTACCGAGCCCATTTTGGGTCGAGTTTTAGAACAAGACTTATGTGGACGCTATTTAAAGTCAAACTTTCTGGGATCTTTAACTTTAGCAAATATCAATTGAACTGTATGAAGACACAGCATTGAGGCACCTGTTCTACAGTCGACGAGGCATCGACGATTTTCTCGCTCATGAATCGTGCAGAACGTCATATTTAAATCGTTGATCAATAACTGTTCCCACGATCCCTCTGAGACCATGCGACTGTCGTGCGCTACACACACACGTGCATGTTTTCTTCCTCATACTAAAGTTCTCCCAATCGTCGGCAGTAGCCAGGTGCCTCACAGGCGCTATAACCTAGAGCAATCGCCTGTTAAGTGATAATGCGGATTTGAACATTATATCAGTTAATAAGAACGGAACAATCCAATCACTTGTTCCTTTATGCAACTGGGTTGTGGAGGTCAGATATCATTCAGCTGCATCCGGTTGGACTGGAAGCCTACCCATAGTTAGGATAAGGCTTAGCAGATGATGGTGACATGTTTCAGTACAAAATCGAATCTCTCTGGTCTGGCTCTGGTCTCTCTGGCTCTCTGGTCTGGCTCTAGTCTCGTTCTCGACCAGGCGGGTACCGTTCTACGCAACAGCTCAGTAGTCCAGGGTCTGCGGCTCGTGTCCGCGGTCACCCAGTAGCGCGGACAGACCGGACAGCTCGCTGGAGTTGAGCAGCAGCGAGTGGTCGCCGCGGTCCAGCAGCAGGTTGCTGAGCGACGCCGCGCTGTGGCCCTCAGTCTCCATCAGCTGAGCTTGCTGCGCTTGCGCCTGAGCTTGCTGTGCTTGTGCCTGCGCGGCTTGCGCTTGTGCCACAGCTTGCGCTTGCTGCTGCTGTAATGGACAAATAAAAAATTTAAGCAATTTAAAAATCTGAATTAGAAACATATATGTGTTCCCAAGTTTTTGTTTTTGGACTAATAATTGGGAAATCTGTGCACTAAGTAAGTACTCTATTAACAGTGGTCTATATAACTTCGAGCCTTTTGTGGGAGTTCTACTGCCTTTAGAGATGTATCATCTAAAGGAATACATATTAGAAAGACAGGCGATAACGTAAAAAAACATAAACCAGAAAATAGAAAACCGGTGAGAGCGTTTGTATGGAGCAAGTATCACCCGCATTTTCATCCAAAATTTTATTTTAGGAAACGTCATTTAATAATAGAATCATAACAGTGAATGAGCGAAACGAACCTGCACGTAGGTAGGCTGCTGATGCTGCAGCATATTGGGCGAGATGTGTCCCATGTTGGGCGCCATATTGGGTCCCATGTTGGGCGCCATGTTGGGTCCCATGTTGGGCGCCATGTTGGGTCCCATGTTGGGCGACACGCGGCCCATTGGCGACATGGCCTGCGCGTGCGGCGACATCACGCCAATGTTGGGCGACATGCGCTCGTACTGCGCCATGCCGGGCGACAGCGCCTGGCCGTGCGGCGACATGGCCTGGTTGTGCGGCGACATGGCCTGGCCGTGCGGCGACATGGCCTGCACGTTGGGCGACATGGCCTGCAGGTGTGGCGAGGCCTGGTAGGGCGGCTGCAGCCACAGCTCCTGGGGTGTGAAGGGGTTGCCGGCCACGTGCGCGATGTTCTCTAGGGGCGTCCAATTCTGGAAGGAAACCGGTTTGTTAAGTGCCGTCCGCGTAATGATATCAGATAAATGTCGTCAAATAAGGTCTTAACACAAACGACTTTTGTACACAAGGAAAGGCATCGTGACAAGTGAATTTTGAGCATTTTCGCCTTACAAAACGGATTACGTTATTTTCTACTCCATGTATTTTTCTAGTTTAAAATTAAAAGGCATCATTACTCCCATACATTTTGAACATTGCCTTTTTTGTCACGAAATCCTTTCCATCGCGTACAAGTTTAACATGGCAATAAGTTGGTCGAGTTCCCTTTTTAATAGGTATATGTAATTAGACGTGTACCTGGTCGTACTGTGGGGCGTAGGTATGAAGCGGCGGACTGCTTATGTTATGGTGGGGCGGAGTCCGGTCTGGAACGACACGTTTATCGAATTAGCACAATAAGCAACAGAACAAAAGCGAGGTCGGTATTATCGTAATATGAAATAAAATGCAGTAAAGATCATTATGAAATACTAGGTGATTGGTAAAACATGGACAATTTATACTGTAAGGGTATCTTTACCTGGGGCCGCGGGTAGTCCAACGGTTATCGCGGCCTCGACATAGAGGGCGAAGAAGGAACATGGGTGGTTTTTAGTCAGTAGAAGTCTGACACTCCCTTTCGCTCTGCCCAAGAGCGGGAGGGGTTATTCGATGATTTTACACCCACCAAAAAAAAAAAAAAAAAAAAAAAAAAAAAAAAAAAAAAAAAAAAAAAAAAAAAAAAAGGGTATCTTTACCTTGCCCGTCGGGGTTGCTGGATGTTGTAAGAGATACCGCGGTCTCGATAAAAAAGGCTAAGAAGGAACATGGGTGGTTCTTAGTCAGTAGAAGTATGACACTCCCTTTCGCTCTGCCCAGCGGGCGGGAGAGGTTATTTGATTTCCCACCCCTCAAAAAAAAAGGGGTATCTTTACTTATTACAATCAAAACAATTTGCTGTGGGACATCCTATGGAAAATATATCAGGTAGGGTTTTTTTTTATAATGAAGTTTTAATTCAAAGTTAGTCCCATTGTAAAGTTGCAAATATTTATGAGTCCATCACTTGCTTTCAGTATCAATTATCCTCGTTATATCAATATATCCCAGTATATCACAACACTATTTGGAACACAGAGATGCTAACGGTTTAAAGTACGGTATAACTGAAACGCTGAAAACACAAAAGCTAGCCGTGCCCCCTTATTTCATCTCAAGAATCACGAGCATGCGTCTTTTTGATATTTAAATAAGTCTCAAATTGCACCAATTAGCGAATAGCTATGATTCCAACAATTTTATTGTAAAACAGTTCAACGGGCCCTCCGTTTTCACGAAGTTGATCTGTAAGAATTGCCAAACTTTGGGATAACATGGCAGTTCCTTATTATTATTATGATCCTGAGGTGTCCTACTGCAGGGCAAAGGTCATACTGCATTGCTTTTTGACTGGTTAAAAAGTGGGTGATTGACGTGTGATCCAAACTTTTTCCTATTAAATATCGTGCAGTACTAAGCGGTGTAAATGGCCGCTGAATCAAATATGTGAATTATGCTTACCTCGGGGCTCCGACTTGATTTGGTGCTCGGGCGAGTAGATCCCTGGAAACGGTCAAAATGATTACTTTTGTGTTCGTTTTGTTTATAATTAATAACTATTCTACCATTTAACAAATAACACCAAAACAAAACATGCAGTATTAATTCTAATGAATGACCACACTTATCAACTTGAACCAATCAGAAAGAGCTTTAAGTAAACTAATATTATAAGACAGATTAGATTTTTTGTTAGTTTGTTACGATTTAAATCAAAAACTATTTGGCTGATTTTAAAAATTATCTAATTCATCAGTAGAATAAGCTACATCTTCACCGAGTAACTGCCATATTATATTTTCAAAATACACGCGGAAAAATATGTATAGTATTATAGAGAGCATGCAATAAAAGCGTAAAAGACGTAATTCACTTCGTTTCGAGGTCGCTTTGGTAAGTGTGCTCACTCTTATTCTCAAAAAACGAACGAATATAACGAATGGTAAAAAGGGTAGTTTGGCCACTATCCATAGTTTTTTTTAAATTTAATTTAGGAAATATATTGTTAGAACTATTGTTTTTTAAGAGAACACTTCAGACTTACGAAATTCAGATTTTTAGCAAACAATATATTTCTGGTGGAACTTGGAAATGTGGCCATAATAATCAACTAGAGGTCAGTTCAATTGCAGATTCTATTTTTTGTTTCTTTTTGTGACGATTACGTT
Organism: Diarsia rubi; assembly: GCA_932274075.1. Taxonomy (NCBI): domain Eukaryota; kingdom Metazoa; phylum Arthropoda; class Insecta; order Lepidoptera; family Noctuidae; genus Diarsia; species Diarsia rubi. Next base: position 1,016,999 of record OW026416.1, on the reverse strand, counting down.
TTATACAATTTATGAAATTATTTTATTAAGGGCGAATTTCACTACAGAAATTGATCGCGATCAGCACCATTTAAACTGCGTTTAAGAGTCAGTCAGTGTCATCATAGCCAAGAAATTCGCACTTAAATAAATTTCTTTGTACAAATTATAAATACACCCACGTAAAGATAAAAACACATGCGTTTAAAATATGCCTAAAACTACATTGACGTAAAGCTAACATGAATATGTGTGAAAATAAAATAAAATATGAACAAAAGAACAAGCTAAAACAAACGAAAAAAGAAAAACATCAAAATCATGCCACATGAAAGTATTCGTACCTCTGGCATCAATCGGGGCTTAGGGTTCCGTGAACAGTAAATAAAACCCATTTCATTTTATTAGCATATTAATATAGAATTTCGCATCAATCAAGCTTCGCTATACAACTCTTATCGTTTACAAAAACGTTAAAAAAGAAACAGTATTTTTTTAAATAAAATTAAAACAAATGCAAGAATATTGATAGTTATTCTATGGTGGTAGTAAGACCAACAGCTTGGCTGCATAAAAGAAATTTAGGCCTCTGACTAAATACATAAAAACAGATAATTTTGACAACTCTTTCGGCTCCGCCGCTACAAACCAAGGAAACACTGTTAATTTTTTGTAAATTCATCTAAAACTTTATCTAATATCTGACATACATCTTCAAAGATATGTTCGTACCTTATATTACTCAAAGCATGTTCCAAAATTTACATTTACAGGGTGTTCTCATTGTAAACTAAATCAAAAGTTAATTTATATTTCCTAAGCTTTATATATTTTTAAATGGTTATGAAAACACCCTGTAAAATAGCACAGTATTATAAAATAACCGAATTTTGCCAAAACAACAATCGAAAATAACTGGATTTCAACATTAAGTACACAAAAACCTATCTTCTACAGTGACAGTAAGATTCAAAATCACCCAAACAGTTTGGTTCGAATGTCCTATCTTCACGAAATGGTTGAGAACAATGTTTAGCTTGTTATTAATACTTTTAGACCCTCCCTTACACACATATCCACATTAGCTCGCTGTTATATGAAAATAAACTTTGTACTGATAGCACTTTGGTTGAAAGTTGCATGCTATTATGGCCATAGCTGCATTTTCATTTCCAATAAATAATATTTGCTCCTTTCATTTCTGTATACAGGGTTTTGTATATTTATGGCAGAACTTTTCTAGAAAAAAGTCTTTAGCTATATATTTTCTTACGCCAATCAACCCTGTATATTTTTCTATTTTTATTAATAAATTAAATCTAACGAAATACATAAAACGTCCAATAGTTATTCGAAACATTAACAAAATAATAAATAAGTAAGTAACTAAAATATAAATTAACAAATAATAAATAGACGACTAGAAACTCTTAGGAGGCAAAAAAATAATGCTTATTTTTAAATAGCGTTGACGCTAATACGATCTTAAGGGTCAGTATAGCTGGTGCGGACCGACTTCAGACACCGTATGCTAGCAGATACTTCAATACATTATCTTAAGTGTCCGGAGCTACGTCCACAAGTTGTCCGTACCGGATTGACCGAAACTTAAAACGAACGACATTTTATAAACAACAACATCACCATTATCTCTTGCCCTTATTCTTATTATAAGATATTTTAATAAATACATAAATTAGATCATGTTATCAGGTTAGCTATGAATATAAAATTATGTAAATACAAATAAATACATATTTATTAATTAATCGTGTTATAATTCAACGCTATGGTCGCCACAGCGACCAAAAGGTACATTTTTATATATTACACGGTATAGTCTACCTAGAAATAGAAACTCTTGTCACATTTCAGCAAAATATACCCTATGACGTGCAACCTTAAGATGATAAAGCAATGAAGAGGTTGGCTATACATACACATTGTTCATAAATAAATAACATCGATGTTAATAATATCACTACTTTGACTACTTAAAAACTAAACCTTTATTAGTAAAACCACCACTTTTCGTCAAACCCAATCATTTCTAACCTACGGACACGGATATTATTAAAACCAATACTTTATTTTTGTTATACAACATTCACTTATTTAATCTGTGCCATAGCCTATAAAAAAGACAACAGTCTATGCTTTAGCCATAGACGACAATACATAACAAGTCCCAGTTACACCATAGTAGGTTATTTAACCTCTGAAAACAGCAACCAGATTATGAACTATCTGTGAAGTCAGAGTTAAAAAACTTACAAAGGTGAGTATTGATTATCTTATTTGATGAGTTTGGTTTATCAATAGACACCAAATTAGAACATTTCCCATCACCAAACCATCCTTAAATCCGAGTCAAAAAAGTGTACAACCGTATAATAAAACTCACTCAAGTTTAAAACTCTGATTTACAAAAGTAGCCCGATATATTTGACAGTCAAAATTTAAAAAGTCCAATCAATAGGGTAGTTGACAAAAAAAAATCTAATAAGTCCGCCAGATAGGTTTCATGAAGACGATACAGTGCTTCGAAAACTCGTGCGACGTTACAGAGTGCTACATTTTTTACCCGAAGCCTCCACTTTTGATCTTTGGCACTTTTTATTTTTGTAATTTTTTATTAATTTGATAAAACAAAAAACACGTATCCGATATTTTTCGATAATCTAACGGGCGGACTAAACAGAATCATATTTTGTTTAGGCAGAAAAGATCTCTATTATTCTGACAGCCAAATACATCGGTTTCGTTACTATAAAGTTTATGGTTTATGGTCTAATCTAACCTAACCTCACAATATAAATGGTTTATACTATAAACCATAAAAACCATTATACCATTATTGGTTTATTTATATAAACCATTTATATTGTGAGGTTAGGTTAAAATACACCTTGTATACAAACATAGATAAAATAAACCGGAACTTACTTTCAAGTTCGTAGTTTCTTAACATGTCGCTTACGACCTTCCGCCGCTTATTACTCATATTATCTAGAACATTCAAGTTGGTATTGTTATTACACATGACTTCGAAATATGACTTTATGTAACAACGCTAGAATTATTAAAATATTCTGTCAAATTGAAAATTAGTGTTAAATGAACGTCAATCCAGTTCCATAAATTCGGAGACTTGTGACATCTATCAACCCGCACTGGGCCCGCGTGGTAGATAATGGCCCATTCTCTCTCATAGAGAGGAGGCCTGTGCCCCAGCAGTGGGAAAATTATAGGCTGAGGATGGATGAATGGAACGTCAAACAATTTCTCAGGAAAAAATAATAAAGAAAATACAGGATAACGCATCATTGCAATACATTTGCATAGTTAGAAAAATTGAAATTTTTTTCTAGCGTGGATGTTATATTTCAAGTCAAATACAAAAGAATACACAGTAAAAAAATGTAAACACGTCGAAAACCTGTAGAAAAAATTAGTAAATTTGGCATTATGGGTGGGAATAGCGTACCTATCCTATATCCTCTCATGATTCGAAGATTCAACACCTAAGTTTTTCTAAAGATGGAAAACTCCACTTGTATAATTCGAAGTCCATTGATCTGTATCTAAAAAACGTTTCATGCGCAATGGCATTCACAAATAAATTCAAAAACTATTTAGTCGTAAGTTAATACCGACGTTTAATTATTTTGAAACTTGCTGCCATCTACCGGCGAATAATAGCAACTAGTTTCATCGAACTCTGAAACTGTGGCGTGTGGAGCTACTGCCATATACAACGCGTAATGCTCTGCGTCAGTCAGATCTAAGTCGTCTTGCAGCTTCTTAAACTGAATGGCGTCTAGCGCCAACACGCTCTCAGCCACAAGTATAGTGCCGCCATCTGTCGGCGGTAGAGGAGCTAAACTAGCAGGACGACGCAAAGATGACGCAGAAGCTGTCTTCTCGTTATCGTCCCCGTGTAGAGAAATATGAGTAATACTATCAGCGTAACTCAAGCCGGTTCCAGACGCATTATCTTTCAAAGACGTGTGGGATACTGATGATTTGAACTTTGAAGGACGCATACCAGAAATACTGCTGACCGAGCGACCTACGGGCTTACTCTTCGCGTCTTTCCTACCCTCAGATTTCACGCTAGGAGCAGGAGACTTCTCCTTACGTCTGAACAAGCGGGAGAAGAACGAACGTTTCTTAACGGGTGGTAACGCTGTCTCGCTCTTAGCTACCGTCATTGTCGAGTTAACCTTCAAGTTATCCGGGTTACGGGTCACCGGGATCTGACGGCCGGGTTTCAAGATACTGTCTACGGAAGTCTGACTAGTATTAAACGGTTCAGTTGAAGCTGCTTTACGGACACGTTTGGGGGGAAGTGGCGGGGCGCGTTCGTCATCGGTATCGCGTTTCAATGGACTGAACTCGATGATAGGACCGCGGTAAGTTTGGACTTGAACGTCTTCGTAAGACATCGGGTCCGGTTCGGAGATTTCCACGGGGTTTTTGAAAGCAAGTTGGAGGCTAGTGTAAGTTCCTGCATCATTAAAGTCCTCAATTTCCTCATTATCGTTTGTAATAGAAGTAGAAATATTCTCTAAACGCGTACGGTTTTCTGAGTAAATCTCGTCAAGTTCCGCGACCTGATCTAGGAGTTCATTTAAGCTTTTCTCATTAGTGTCAATGATTTCGACGTCTGAGACTTCGAGGTTACCGTTGACATCGGTAATGGTTGCTGAGTCAGGTTCGTCGGAAACGTCAACGCTGACGGAGTCGGTTGTTGAGCTGACGAGCTCAGTCTTCTCCTGTTTGTTATTGTTGGTGTCTGTGCGCTTGTCGAGCAGGAGAGAGAAGAGGGAGAGGTCTGGGAGGGGCTTGCGCGCGGTACCTGTGAACTCGGGGATGTACTCGAAGGGAAGCGAGTTGCTGCGCGCGTTGTCTGATAACCTCTTCAGTTGGAAGTGGACCTGGTAAAGAAGGAAAAATAATTCAGTGACCCTTCCTTGGAAAGGAGTCGAACATCAGGTATGTGTGCTGTGTTTTACTTTTATTATCTTGTATCAAAACGGAAAAAATTGACAGACTTCTACTGACTAAATACCACCCATGTTCCTTCTTAGCCCTTTGTGTCGAGGCCGCAGTATCTCTTTCGAACACCTGCAGCCTCGACGGGACCCGCAGCCTTGACGGGATCCAAAGGACCCTTAGTACTTACATTGACATGGTCAGTGGTGTGAGGGAACTTGTAGGCGGGTGTCTCGAAGGCGATGGCCACCTGTTTGTGTACCAGAATGCGGATAGCCATCTCCTCCCACACCACATGGCCGTTCTCTTCCTGGTAGAATACTACCTCTATGTCTTCTCGAGTAACCTGGAATGAGGGAAAGGATATTTTAGAACCGGGTTTTTATGTGCTTTTGAGCAGCGGAATTGTTCAACCAATAACTTTTTTTTACTGGGTCATGCCCGCCACACTATTTCCAAACAACTGTAACTCGTGAAAACCAGATCAACAGTGGCGACCACCAGAAAAGCGCCGAGACAATGAAGCTCGACGAAGTCCCAAAGAAACGATTTAACTGTCTTGGATCCCGCAATAAAGGTGTGGTGTAGCTTTGGTTATAAATAAATAAATAAGTCTCACCTTCTCACATAGCAAGATAACTTGCGTGCCACCCCTGGCGGTGCCAGAACAGTGGCTGGAGCGCATGATGAGCAGGTCGCTCATGGCCTTCTTGTCGTAGATAACGTCGGACACCACCGGGGTCAGCGGACGCCGCAGCCGGCCCGACTCGTCCGGCAGGAATACTTGGAAGCATAGTCGAACTGCGTTCAGGTCTATGCTTTGGGGATGGTTCTTGTGGTCGAAGTTTTCTGGTGAGAGATGAAAATTTTTTGGTTAAAATTTAGGGTAAGTTAAACATTGTTCTGAATGGAGACCCTTGCTTATGTTATGAATAAAAAAAGCCTACGCACCCTGTAAAGTATTATTTTTATTCACAACATAGCAGCTTAAACTTTAAAGGGCCTTCGTGTTGGATATTATCACTACTCCAATACATCCTAGTTTGAGATTTTCTAAAGGACTGTTCTAACTAAACTTTTGTGCAGGGAGTTGATTTAGATTTATTCGAGTCTGATACAATTCTATCATCATCATCATCATCCTGGGTTTAGGCGTCTCTTTGCTCTCTGTGCCAGTCTCATTCAGCTTCGATGACTCATACTCTAAAGCGACCTAGACGAATCATAATCTAAAGGAGGAAGAACTGGACCTCTGGATACTCTTTAGACAAAAATAATACCCATATTTATTATTAATTGTACTTTTTCCTGCTACCGGCTACATATGCTATTCCATAGAATTATGATAACAGGTGAATACAATTAATATGGCAACACATTTTGTCATAAAATCAAAGTATACGAGTATACAACAGGAAAATGTGCTCTAGACAAATGGTGTAATGAAATAGACAAATTAACTGTTTTTATGAAAAAGATCTTTTTTCCTGTTCTTTATAAGAGCCAGACTGCCGTTATCCTCCACGTGGTTCCAGTGCGAGTTGGTGTATGGCAATTTATTTTTATAAGTATAAAACATCGAGAAAAACCGGCAACAAACTACATGGTTACTCTTAACTCTTTTAAAATGATTTGGTTGACTTTTCGGACACGCTTATTGTCAACCTCCTCACGATGTTTACCATCACTAAGTTGTGATTACGACAAAAACAAGTGCTTACGTATTTGCTATACCTAATTCATAGCATTAGAAAGTGTTAAACCAAACTTTTATAATCCTGAAATTCCCAGCAATTGCGAATACATTAATTTCTCAACCTTCACCAAAACCACGCATCTCTTATTACAAATAACTAAGGCTCACAGTTTAAAAACAAGCCGTTAATCATAATTCCATCATAGTTTCATTGACGTCAGGGTGGGGAATCCCGGGCCACGGACCACTTTCACTCGGGTCTCGACCGCCATAACAGTAACGATGACCGATGAATTGACAGTAACCTACAGTCACCTGAGGCATTGGCGGCCGACAGCGCAGTTATAAAATAAACAAATAGTCGCGTTGGTATGACGTAAGATACATTTCCTAGGCACAATTTATTGTGGGTGTTTAACTTTTGCAATGTCATCTTTATTATTGTGTAAGAAAGAAGTAGGGTTTTCTTTGAAATGCGACCTGGTTTTTAGTGGAATTTTTATACGAATTTAGGTCTTAAGATAGAAAGGGGTGAGTCGAGGTAATTAGTCTAACTGACCAATGGCGATTTTGGCCATGGTGGCTAATGACAGCGGAACCTATTAGCCATCGTTGCTGGATTTATTATACGGACAGCGTTCAGTGTGTGCGTGCGCAGATACGGATGCACTCTATTTAATCAATCTCATAGTCTGGTTAACGCCGTTCTATCCGACACGACCGGACCTATTCCTGTAAGTAGAGGTACTAACGTGATGGTTGATAAAGATGAATGAAAGAAAAGTGCACGCGGATCCAAAATAATTTGGGATAAGGGGAGAAAAATTACGAAACAAAAATCCGTTGAGCGCGCCTCGGAAAGCAAGTTACAGGCGAAAGCCTTACAACCAGTCTAAAAGAGTAAAGTTTATACTAACTGGATTCTAGAGGTCAGATAGGCAGTAACTCCATGTGAAATACTGGTGTTCAGGAGCATTTGGTTAGACTGTAAGCCGACTCCAACAGAGGAAAAGGCTAAGACGATAAGACGAACAAAAAATATCCCCACTTCTATCCTCACAGTAGCTAAAACGAATAACGTGTTAGTAAACGGTATGATAATCTCATACACATAATACAATGGCGAACAAATATTTTGCGCCGTATGCTAATATTTGCTCCGATGCGGAAATCGTGGTCGCGATTACAAATACTACATCGCCAGACGACGCACGAGGTTATTTGGTATTATTAGGACACAAACAATCAGACGTTAATAGAGTAGCCATTGAAAAACTATCTCTCAATCATGTTATTCGTTCTTTGGTTTGAAATATTGTTATACTGTGCTTACACATGATCAAATAAAGGGACGTATTAGGAACAAGAACCTTGAGTCTAGCAGTGGAGACAGCGTTGCAGTAAGCGTAGGGACGCCTCCCAGTTAGAAGAGACTGGAAGCGGGTCCTGTAGCGCAAGACCAGAGAAAGCACAATCAATGTCTAGCAGTGGACAGCTACAGATGTAAATGAAGTGGAAGTAACGTGTAGATAAAAATAAATTCTTGTTATTCTTATTTAAAGCGCTGTAGTGTGCTCTGTGGTTTATATCGTCCACACCCAAGTATCGGTTTAGTCAGCTAGGCGAAAGTATCTAACGTCCGGTGTGCAAACTAGTTGGATAGCCACTGTGGTTGAGTGGTATAGGCGTTTGCATTGTTACCCGGTAGTTGTGGGTTCTATTCTCACGGGGAACATATTATCCAGTTTGGCTAGCACATTGCAGGCTTGAATCAACTGATTATTCGATAAAAAGAGGATTCCGTGCTTTGGGAGGCACGTATAAGCCTGTGGTCCCGGCTGCCAAATGGCGGTCGACAAACCATGTCAGAGGCCCTTCAGGCGGTTTAGAAACTCTGACACTAAGGTGTGTGAGGTCGTTAGACCTTACTGCCCACACAAAAAGAAGGTCTCAAGTCAAAGTTTCGTCTCTCTATTATTCTTCTGGTAAATAAAAGATAGAAATATGGGTGAGGTAGACAACACTATTTAAATGACATTAACATCAACGAAATATATCATCTTTTGAAGCTAAGATTTAACTTCGACCCCAAATAACATTGGACTGGCCGGAAGATAATGATTTTGATCTTCGTCAATAACCTGTAGTCATGTTGTAGGATAAGGCCGAAGGTCTGACAAACAGTCTTAACAAGGGGTATCTTATTTACCCGGTACTAACTGGGTTGTGGAGGTCAGATAGGCAGTCGCTCCATGTAACATATAGGTATTCAGCTGCACCCGGTAAGAGTGGCAGGCGACCTCAACATAGTTGAGAAAAAGGCTAGGTAGATGATGATGTTGCAGAATAAGGCTGATTTACCACCAGAAATGTGCGAGAATATTGTGTTTGAAACTAACCAATCAGCGTCTACGTAGCTTTACTAGCCTATTGCGAAGCCATATCCTACTGTATCAAAAGACAGTTATATTATCTCCGTGTGATCAGTTGGCAACAGCTCGCGATCCTCTTCCGCATTTAGAGTGTTAACCTAGCTACCTTCGTCAGGTCGTCGGTACATTTGGCATTGAGCCCACCATTCTTATTTTTTGTTTATATTGACTGGGCACTGCATAGTCATTGTGACGAGCACTATTTCCCGTAGTTAAGATAAAGGTTGGTTTTTTGAATCTCTGAAGTTAGCACAGCAACCGTTTGTGGCAAAACTTGGGGATCAAGAACAGGTCTTGCGTGGCAATGGAACATAGATGGATATACACACATCAAAAGTATCTAGGGATCAACATATATTTTTGTAATAACTTTTCTCCTGATTGATATTAATTAAAATTTTCTTTAAGGATTCATCAAATAAAGTGTTTTCGTTTGTCACAGTAACGATAAACCAAGTCACCTTTGCATTAATAAAGAAATTTGCCATTTTCCTAATAAAGGGATTTTTGACATTTGAACCACTAACATTAAAGTTCGAAAAAAAGACTGAAATAACAGTTTTCTTTAAAATTTTATTGGGTAACTTAAACAATTAATAATCCGTGTTTCTACCGCGAACACTAACAACACAAGAACATCGGTTTGGCATACTCAAAATGAGTTCATCCAAATCACGCTGTGGAATGGCCGCCCATGTTCGTTGCAACAACAAAAAAAGGTCTTCTTGCGACTGGATACCCTCCATATTCGGCAGAGCTCTTCTCTGTAGCATATCCCATGCATGCTCAATCGGGTTCAAGTCTGGCGACTGAGCAGGCCAGGGCAGGACATTGATGTTAGCTGCGGCGAGAGTCTGTCTTACAACTCTTGCGGTGTGCGGTCGTGCATTATCATGCATTAACTGAAATAAGGGACCGATTTGCACTTGTAGAGGAACGATGACGTCTGATACAATCGTCTCAGCATAAATTTGAGCGTTGAGGTTGCCTCTGATCCAAATCAACTCAGTTCTTCCGCCGATCCAAATACCCGCCCATACCATGATGGTTCCACCACTATAAGGATGGACTTCCTGGCAGGATTTTAATCGCTGTTGGCGTCCAGGGGTTCTCCAGTGTCGTCTACGTCTTGTATCCGGTCTCATACCAAAACGAGACTCATCAGAAAAGCACACGAAACGCCATTGTTCTTCTGCCCAATTTCTGTGTTCAAGAGCCCATTGATATCGAATCCTACGATTGTGCATTGCTATAGGTGGTACCCGTAGCGGTCTTCGGGAATGAAGGTTCACTTCATGCAAGCGGTTTCTGACTGTTTGGTCGCTAATTAAGTTCCCTGAAGAGTGATGAAGCCTCACGGCTAACATCATGGCGGTTATTGTTGGAGCTCTTCGAGTTAAGATTTGAATGTATCGGTCTTGTCTCCGTGTGGTGCAGCGATACCGTCCTCCATGGCGCTCAGCCACGGTACCAGTGCTTCGGTAACGTGTCCAAAGTCGACTGATAACACTCTGACTTGTATTCAGAGCTAAAGCCACAGTACGTTGCCGGGAACCAGCTTCTATCATTCCCACGGCTCTGAGCATTTCTTCCCTGCTTAAATGACGTCGCCGCTCCATAATAACGTTGGTTTTAATCAGTAGTAGGGAAACAGTAGCACTAATAATGTCTTCAATGCGTTGTATGTTTTTATAGGGAAAATATTGACAGCTGATTTTCATCTTTTACTCGAATTTGATTCACAGTTCCTGATTCAAATTATGAAATGCACCAAAAAGGATCCATATAAATTTATAAAATCATAAATTTATTACAAAGCCACATCTCAATCTCAAGAAATCCGCATAAAAATGCTTGATCCCTAGACACTTTTGATGTGTGTATATACCAATAGAACGAATATTTCATTGACATAGGCCTGCATTATTATTTCAGCCAAAAGACGTCCACTGCTGGACATAGGCCTCCCCTAAGTGTCGCCACATTGACCGGTCCCGTGCGTTTCGCATCCAGCGGATCCCCGCAACCTTCACCAGGTTATCGGTCATGCATGGGTACTTATAAAACGCCGAGAAATGGGGCAAGGTTCAGATCGATCGTTTCCTGTAGAGAAAGCCGGCAAGCAAAATAATAAGATATAGGTTAGGTAATATTTAGATCCTTATTAATTAGATTCAGTTTTATGTATATGAAGTTCCGCTAGGTATTTTGAGAAGCCAGATGTAAAACATCTTCGTTTTGTATTTTTGGAAGAGGAAAACATTAATCGTTTTTGAATCCGTCAAGATAAAGAAAATGTTTTTTTTTTTTAAACTTTGGTTTTTTTTTAAGTATTCAATATTGGCTAGCAACAAATATTTTATTTAGATAGACCGCTCATCTTGCACGGAACGATAGTTAGAAATTTCAGTATGAGTGAGCATGTCTGGGAACCAAACAATTCAAAGACATGTGACATCCACCAATCCGAACTGGGCCCGCGGATTACAGCCCATCCCTCTCTTAGAGAGGAGGCCTGAGGCCCTGCAGTGTGAATATTATAGACTGATGATGATGACGAGCGAGAGAACACTTATCCATTTTAAAGAAAAACAAACGTGATCATTTTTTGTCGCAATAGGGCTGGTGCCGCCTGTCAAGTCATATCATGATTTACACAGGAGAAGCAATAGATAAGTATGAAAGATGAGATGCTGCACTGACCCCAAATAATGATGATGATGGCTAATGTGTCGTTTTTTACCTGCGCCTAACACTGCCATTACCGCGAGAGACTTCTAATTACCAATGAATGCCATAAATAAAAGATTGCGTCAATAATGTTTGTCGTGGACAATAGTTACGATTCGTGAATCGTAACCAAACCGGTTCGGTAGCGTGCACGCGCCCAATCGTAAAGGACCACGCTTTCCCGCCAAGTAGATTTACCGTATTTTGTTTAAAGTTTTCCTGTTGCATTCGCATTAAATACTTTAAATTGTAAACGATATTAGTATGAATTTTAGTTTTTTGACATAGTTCCGCTAGACCTTTTTAATTAATAGGGGATCGGACTGAGTCCAAAAAATATGATTCTAATTAGTCCGTCAGTTTGATTAGCGAAAAATATTGGATACGTGTTTTTTGTTTTATCAAATTAATAAAAAATAACGAAGATAAGACGCGTCAAAGATCATGAGTGGGGGGTTGTGACGTCATTTGTAGGTAAAAAATCTACTAACGTGTGACGTTTTCAAGGAGTTCACGAGTTTTCGAAGCACTGTATCGTCTTCATTTTTAGTTTATGTGAAAAAAAAAGTGTCTAATATTTTTTGGAAATATATCTGACGGACTAATTAGTTTTTTTTTGTCCGATCCCCTATTCTAGAATTTTGCAAAGTTTTTCCTGTTGTTGTTGTCATGTTTCTGTGTAATCCCCGAAGTGGGTATACATTTCGCCAGTTATATTTAAGTCGCATGTAATAGGGGGCGGGCCTATTGTCATCAATCGGGCACAAATCCAGATTCCGTGGCTGCTACTTAAAAATGTCTGATGGAAAAATCCAATAACACCTTGCCCGACTTGGGATTCGAACAGAGGACCTCATGCACTACCAACGACGCAGTCTTACCTAGTCCAAGTATTGACTATTATTACTTAGGGAATTATATTATGTATAAAAAAAACATCTCACCAAAAAGCACATTCCAATGAAAACTCTTGATTTTATTCTCAATCTTTCTCCACTCCGGGCCAAACAAATATGCAATCCAAATTCTTCCAAACATTTCTGTACTCGAAAATAGCTCTTACACTTCCTAATGAGACAGTTTAAACTGGAATAGCAGTAAACAAGTAAACGTTTAGCGGATTTATAGATCGCTGAAACAGGCCAGCCGCGGTTTATGGATATTTCTGGGCGCTCAGCTATTTCTGAATGCGCAGCTAACGGAATATTTTGACGGAGTTCCAACCTTAACTCGATTGTGGTAAAGTCGTGTTTGCATCTGCTCCAGTCAATCTCTGTGATCGTATAGATGTGGTTCGCTCGCCACCAGAACACGGTTTATTGTTGAATCTTTCCGTAACGATTGTTGATGTAAGGTTTTAGGGAGTTTGCGAATAAAACTATAATAAAACCCGATCAGTGCATCTAAGACGTGTTTAAGTGCTGTCAGTTTGTAGGGTTCCGTACCTCAAATCAAATCAAATCATCTTTATTTGTGAACACAGGTATAAAGGTCTTAGCATACATTTTAATTGAACTCCATGTCCTACCAATGAATTTGGTGTACAAATATTCGTTTTTTTAAATGGATTGAATTAGAATTCAATGTATTATTATTATTATAAATAATTATTGAATTAATTATAATTTATTTTTCATGCATGTCCACTGTAAATTAAATATAAAAGGATAATGTAATGTAAAAAAAAAATTGTAAAAAAAGTAAAAAGTAAAGTTATGTCAAATTTGGTTAGATTGTAAAAAAAAAGGAATGTCAAATAAATTGTTAACCTAAAAGGTACAAAAATGAACCCAGACAGACTAGAGAGTGATCTTATAAAGATCACTCTCTAGTCCGTCTGTTATGTATGACTTAAATTTAAACGTGCTGATCATATTTAATTTCACTGGTAAATTCGACTTCGGTCAAGAATTAATAATATTTTTGTAGGTTTTTTTTTAATGTCGCTTTAATATCTGACAAGACTTTTCTTATTTGCAATATGAAAAACTCTTGGTTATGCAAATGTCTGCTTCGAAACGCTTTACACTTTCTATAAATGGCCATCGAACCGTTTGTTAAGGAACTCGACAATCACGCTATTATCTTGTAGGCAGATCTAAAAACTATAAACATTATCCTTTCAACTCGTTCGTTATACTTTCTCAATCATATTTACTACTTCACGCCTGGTGAGTTTACAAATGAATGCATTCACACCATACTCGATCATACATGGCCCTGCGTGTAGAAAATGGATACTCAAAGTGGATTTTGAATTTTAAGGCTGTGGACAAATTGCGAAAATATCATGTGTTAACTTTTGCTACGTTTCACACTTGGTTTTTCCTCGACTAAATTTGTCTAATTTCATATCATAGGGGCGAGCTATTGCCGTCAAACGGGCACAAATCTGGACTCCGTGGCTGCTACTGAGATATTTGTGATGGAAAAACCCAATAACACTTAGCCCGACCCAAGAATCGACCCAACATAACATAAATTACAACAAAAAGTGGCATTGATTTTTATATATTTAAGTATTTATTTTCTCCATCTTACGACTATTTTTATTTTTTAAAACGTTGCCCCACACTAGGAATTTCTCCTGTATCGTGGGTGCGTTCACAAACATTTAAACTCACATACACAAATACCCAGACTCGAAACAACTATCTGTAGGTCATACAAATATTTGTTCCGCGCGGGAATCGAACCCGCGACACGCAGCGCAGCAGTCCATTGCTTGAGCAACTGCGCCAACCGTGCCGACTATCTTTACAGAGTTACCTAATGCGATAGTGTACACAAAAACAATAATGTTTTTCAGAAACATCCGTTATTTAAGTTTTTTGTATAACTAATGCTTCAAAAACCAACTTCACTCCGATTCACCGTATGGTAGATGCGACAAGGTAGCCAGCGAAATTTGAATTTTCTTACGTTTTTTTGCAATTTGCCAAATACATTCTCCATTGACACTGACCGGTATATTGCAAAAAAACGTAAGAAAATTCGAATTTCGCGGGCTACCCATTCCACAGTTAGGCCCGGTTTCCACCAAAGCGGAGAGGAGCGGAGACGACAGCAGATGTGCGGAAATCAGCCAATCACATTACCTAGTTAAAAACATCTGGTCTTTCACCCTTCCTGTGATTGGTCGCATTTGGCACATCTCTCCGCTCTGCTCGTCTCCGCTTTGGTGGATACCGGACCTTAGGCTAGTTACCCAAACCGCAGCGACCAAAGTCCACCTAACATAACATAATACGGGTTACATATCTACCCCTACCACTAAAAAGCGGTTAGGTAAGCCGCAAGTCTGTAACGCGGCTAGTTCCGGCTCGAGTTCACAGCCGGGCCAAATATAGCAGCAGTTTACAACCACACGTGTATGGCTGTAATTAGTTTTACTAAGGTAATGGATGAATCTTAATGGAGCTGGGGTGATCCTGTTTTGATGAATTGTAAAAAAACATTTTAAAAAACTAACAGTTAAAGCAATCTTATGTTATTGTTATTTTAAGTACATTATACTCTAGAGAAATCAATTGATGAAAGTATTTTCAATAATTTATTGCATTTGGTACATAACAAAGTATTTTCGTCTGGTGCAGTGGCTGAGCGATTGGACTGCTGCGCTGCGTATCGCGAGTTCGATCCCCGCACGGAACAAATATTTGTATGGCCTACAGATAGTTATTTCGGGTCTGGATTATTTATTTATTTTATTTATTAATGTTCCCACTGCTGGGACACAGGCCTCATCTCTTTTTGAGAGAGAATGGGCTATAATCTACCACGCGGGCCCAGTGCGGATTATAGATGTCACAATATATCTTCGAATTTTTGGTTATTAGGTTATTTTTGTTTTTTTTGGTTTTTGGGGTATTTGTGTATGCGAGTTGACATGCTTGTGAACGCAACCACAATACAGGAGAAATTCCTAGAGTGGGGAATTTTTTTTTTCTTTACATTTTTTCATTTTGTACGAAGGGGGGACGGACCCCTTTAAGCATCTAAACAAAATATGACCTAAAGCCAGAGCCTATTCGGGGAATGATTTCTAAACCAGTAGTAGCGGAGTATCCTCTAGTATTTTTTGGAGAAAGTCTTTTATCTACGTCTTTTTCCAACTTTTTAAAACATTCATTCATGTTTTAAATTTCATTTCGCTTCTCATTATGCCCAAATCTGTCTTTGAAGTAGCCAATAGACTAGTTCGCTAGTTAACATCGCTATGTTATTTACAGAAGAGCAAAATCTGTCACAATATGCACTCAATGACAGGAAGTAAATAAATCTAGTTTACTGAGATGTGTTTGAACAAGTTATTTTATTGTGCTCGTAAATCTGAGACAAGGAACATGCGTTCATTTATTAGTGAGTTAACGATCGATATTAAATGTTGCTGTTATTAATAGCTTTCATGATTGCCAGCTTGAACAGAAGACATTGTAAGATCGCTCTTTTTTTTCTCTTTGTGGAGTAGGTATCCTCCACTTTTAGTCACGCCTACGTTGTCCCCCATATCTAAATACTAACTGTAAAATGAAAATATTGTTAAACCAAACCATTTCAGAGTAACCTTGGAGTTTCTTGGCGGTTCATCTTCATAGGAATCGACCAATGCACCCAACCGTGGACCTTTTTGTCGACGTTTTACAAGTGCTCATGTAGGCCTATGTGAAATAAATTTTGATTTTGATTTTATAAGATTGTGCCCAATCAGATTTATAATCTGACAATACTATTATAAGAAGTAGTGGTAAGTAATATTATGATTATAAGTAGCCAGAAGAAACTGAAGAGCCATGACACTAAACCGCCAAAATGGAGACATTTTGAAGAGACTCTCGGCATTATGTGGACAAAGGTTGAAGAAGAAGCAAGCGTCCAGGGGACCAAATGCCCAACTGTTACACGATAACTGACAAATGCTTGAACTGACTGGATAGGTCCACTGAAATCTGTGTGGTTCTTTCTTCAAAAGACCATCTCTGACACTATTCTGTAATAATCCTCATGTGACCAAGTGATAGTCTTCATGAGAGTTTAACAAATCCTAGGCCTCGTGTAAGTTGACCAAAATCATGTCTGGACCTTAAAAGAACTAATGACTGAGTTTGTTTCGGCTGTTTCTTTTCAGAGTAGTCAGGTACGAAAACCGGCCCTATCTAGTTTAAAAAAGTTGACGTGTGTTTGTAAAAACCTATTTGCAAAATAAACGCCATTTATCATTTATTATCCTAAATCTGATTCATGCGAGTAGGTATTCCCACGCTAGCTTATCAGGTCGCTTTTCCGTTATCAGCGCGTAGTTGGGACAGTCCAAGTCTAAGGCTGAAGATAGGCTTTCCCCATGAAACTGTGGCAATGTACGAATTAGCCTCATAAGTGCCTAGTACCTATAAATTACGGATTGTAATTTAAATGTAACTAAACAGTTTCGTCACCAATATTTTAATGTCAATGATCGTGACAATGCTGTTATCATTCAAAGATAGCACTGATATGATAAGCTATCTGCTTAGAAGATAATTACGAAGATTGTGGACCAAAGTTTTGTTTGTTGACTGGTGTTTCCAATTTGTCGTATCATCGTACGTAATTGAGCAAATAACAATATTTTGTCATTTTATTAGTGAAGTTTTGGTTTTTACCTCAATGTTAAGTTGACAAATAAACACTTGACTGCAGCGTTTTTATTTCTATTCATGTTTACTTTACGTAGATTTTGGCGTCAGCATAGCGTCCCGGTGACGGCAAGCGGCGTCAGTGGTTTCCTTATTTGCGTCGCGTGAGTACCGTCGCATCGATTACCCTAGATATCATCATCTGCTCGTATAAACTGGTGGTCCCGGCTGCCAAATGGCGGTCGTCAAACCATGTCAGAGTTTCTAAACCGCCTGGTTTAGAAACTCTGACACTAGGGTGTGTGGTCGTTAGACCTTACTGCCCACACGATAAGAAGATCTGCCTGCCTTTTCCCAACTACGCTGAGGTCGGCTTTCAGTTTAGCTGGATGCAGCTTAATACCAATATTTTACATGTCGGTCAGATAGGTATATCTGACCTCCACAATCCTTTTGGTACTATCCAATACGATACTTCTTGGTAAGACTGGCTGTCTTCCGGACCACTAACTACCTGTCTGCAAATGACAGCTGGGACCATCGTTGTCGAGGTACAGAGGAACCTACCATGGACCGACCTAGGCAACCGCGGCTAAACCTTGAAGATATACCCGTCCGTCCGGCTGTTATCATTTAGTCACTAGCTCCCCGATGACTTGAGAAGTGCTCAAAGCGATTTGTTCGTTAATTTTTTTTTATAAAAATTGTTGACACTAGGATTTTTTCCTGTGTCGCGGGTGCGTTTCCAAACGTTTAAGCTCACATAGGTACATAAACCAATTACCCAGACCGAAACAACTATCTGTAGGTCATACAAATATTGGTTAGGTACGTGCGGGGATCGAACCCGCGAAACGCAGCGCAGAAGTCCAATCGCTCAGCCACAGTGCCAACCGTGCCGTTTTCTGGAAAATGCGTGTCGGTTGAGCGTGTAGCAAGCGGTTAGTTCGTATCCTAACTATAAGTATTTTATTTACACCATTTTCCTCAATATTTCGATCACGCTCCAATATAAAGTCTATTTAGAACTATTTGGAAACACTGAGCGTTCAATCCACCACGAGGCTACAAGGCTAAGATGCATGACCGTCAAATGTTTAGAACTTCAAACCGCGCAAAGCTTTGATGTATGTGCAAGGGCAACGGCCTTCCTGGTGGAGATAAATAGCACTATACTAAAAAACTGTTCCGAATAGATAGATTTTGTATCTGAACTGAAATGTATTTATACAAATGAAGCTGAGAGAGAGTAAGCGCCTTTTAACGTTAAAATAAAATAAGAGAGTCCATAAATATAGACACCTAAATAAATATTTCGGCTGGAGAGAAAAATTGGCGGTATAATCCCCCAGCAAAATTGATGTCTCTGGTTATCTTCGGCCCACACCGATATGGTGGTTCCAAAAGATGATAAATGGATAGCGTGATGGCCAAGAAACGTCCAAAATTGAAGATACATTAATGCTGCACACGGCCTTCACCTCCTTTACTGCCATATGTGCCCCACTAGCTGCAGCCAAAGTGACTTCTGCCCAGCCACCGCTAACATGGTCGAGGCGAAGTATGTAATCTATACCAATATTATAAACCGAAGAGTTAGTTTGTTTGGTTGAACACGCTAATCTCAAGAACTACTGGTCGTTTTTTTTTGGATAGTCCATTTATCGAGGCAGATCAAATAGGCAGTCGCTCCATGTAAAATACTGGTACTCAGCTGTTAGACTGGAAGCTGACTCCAATATAGTTGGGAAAAGACTAGGCAGATGATGATGAGTCCAATTGTCGAGGTAGGCTTTAGGCTATATTGCACACGGACGAAGTAGGGGACTAGGGGGTAAAAGCTAGGGTACTAGGGTACCATACACACGAAGAAAGACAACACCAGCTTCAAACCTAACTACAGATCTCAATCTCGTTCGACTAAAGGATCTAAGTTCAAGGAAACGACTTTCTTCAACAAAACAAAGAAACTAGCACACGGTGAGCAGACATGTGAATAGTAAAGGTCTGAGACAAAGGAGGGGTCGTCGACCGACCTTGGCGACTGGTTTAACTGGTAATTATGCGACATTTGAGCTCGATACTGTGTTGTGATGAATTACTGAAGGCTGGCCAAATCAAGATCAAGAGATGTAAAGTAGGTTTCGCGTGCCAGCGAAGAACAAAAAGTGTTTTAGAGTTGTTTTTCGTGCAGTTGGTTTATGAAGAATATAAATTGATGTTAATCAAATATGTTGTTATAGTATATCCAGTTATCCACTCAAGAAAGTGGAGGTGGAGCAAAGATCTTTACGAAGTGGCTGATAATGGATGGCTAGTAGAAGGACAGGACCCACTTCCAGGAGTGGTCTGCTATAGGCCAGGCCTACACAGCCCTGTCATATCTAACACTGTAAGCGACAAATATGTTCTTGCTGGTGCTTCTCATAGGAACCATCAATTGCAACCTTGCAAGTATCTAGTGAGTGACGTTTTATTAGGTTCCATGTAGTTTTGTGTGAAAAGGATTAATGTATTTTTATTTAAATTAGGCTGAAGATTATAATTTGAAAGAAAAAAAAGACAACTTATTTAACGAGTGCAGTTACGTGATCTTTTAGTATGTCTCTATTAAAATATCTTGGCTTATTACCAAAGCTTTGCGATGTCTACCGATGTTACTGATGCGTGTAATATCTGCAATATTCAACTGTGGATATTTTAATGGACCTTTTTATAAGATATTTGACTGCAATTTCGGTGGAAGTAAGTTTTATAGGTGTTGTTATGACGTCAACTCGACGGTTACGTCATGGAGTGACATTGGCGCATGCCATTCAAGTGAAACGACCTCTTATTCACCGAGATGCAATTAACTAGACATTGGGTTGTCCGTATTACTTGGAAAGAAAGTTGGTATCTATCATTTGTGATTATAACTAGATTTTGACCGCGACTTTGCGTAAATAGTGGTCGATAATAAACCTATAAAATTATCCGACCGTACTACATACGAAGGCGGACATTAAAACAAAGAGTCAATCTTTTCCCTTATTTCACGTTAGATTTATCAACATTCGTAGTTTAGTTTAAATTCGTATCTGTGCTACATTGCGATAGATTTATTTGAAAAACATAATTTGCATATTTTTTTATTTTTGTATGATTTAGATATTGTGGATGCGTCAGCCATAGTTTCATGAGATTCGGTTCGATAGGCTGACAGACATACAGTGTTACTTTAATATTAGTATGTTAGTTTGAATAGGTAGGTACTACTTTTACAAGCGCTGGCACGTTCCCTTTCTGTTAATGGAGTTGCATTGTCTCACACCGCACGTGTATATCGCGCATATCAACCACTACCAAGTTCACTGACGGTCTGCCTAGTTTCACCCTTAAGCTGAGAGAATAAGGTTGAAAAGCGATCCTTAGAGAATACTGTAGGGCCTGCGGATTAGCATGACACGTAGTTGAATGGTTTAATTGAACAGCCGATTGAAGAACATTCAACTCATTCTCGGCCCTTCACATCAAGTTTACGTTTAATGTTCAATTACAAAACTGAATCGAAGTTGTAGGAGCTTGAACTAGGAATCCCAGGACCAGGGTTTATTATTAAAAAAGAGACAGATAGCCTAGACACGCAATATCTTCCGAAAAAAAATCGTGTTCCTACTAAGAATTTTACCAAGAATAGGAGATCGGACCGAGTCAAAAAAAAATTATTCTAATTAGTCCGTCAGTTAGATTATCGAAAAATATTGGATACGTGTTTTTTGTTTTATCAAATTAATCAAAATTGACGAAGATAAGATGTGGTTGTGACGTCATTTGAAGGTAAAAAATGTACTATCATATGACGTTTTCGAAGAGTTCACGAGTTTTCGAAGCACTGTATTATCTTCATTTTTTGTTTATGTGAAAAAAAGAAAATATACGTCTCCAATATTTTTTGGAAATCTATCTGACGGACTAATTAGTTTTTTTTTGTCCGATCCCCTATTGATATGTATAATCTTTTCTTCAGTTTTAGTCGCTTCAATTATTTTTTTAAGTCGTTATTCTGATAGAATGTCACTTGGTCGCATCCAGGTCAATTTGACCTGAATGTTATAGCTGTTGTATCATTCAAAAGCCAATCACAACAGCTCACATCATCATCATTTTAGCTGAAACATATCAACTGCTGTCTATTGATTCATATGCTATCTCTAATCTATCTACCAAGAATAGACAAAGCTCTTTCAATACAACTCGACATGAAATCTTTATACAATCTGTTGTGCGTCTCGTTACGTTCACAATAAAATTAATCTAATGGACTTACTTCTAAAAGGGTCGACCCTCAGCTTCTCCCGGACAGTGAGGGCGTCGGCGATGTCCCGTCGCTTGACGCACTGGATGCCGAGGTTCTTGAACTGGTACTCGCTGGTCTCTTCCGTGACGCGGAGAGGGATGGTGCAGACGCCCCTCTCGCAGCGCTCTCGACCCACCAGGTTGTGGGGGTGTGCCCTGGGGAGGAAATATTGTGGTTATTCTAGGTGAATTGTGTTTTGTTAGCTTCGTCAGTTCTTCTAGAATCGAAAATTCCGATTTTTCTGATCAGTATGGAAAATTATGTTTTTCCTACTCCTCAGCTATTCTTTTCTGATTAATTTCGTTGCGGGATCCAAGACAGTTAAATCGTTTCTCTGGGACTTCGTCGAGCTTCATTGTCTCGGCGCTTTTCTTGTGGTCGCCACTGTTGATTCTGGCTTACAGGAGTTACAGTGGTTTGGGAATAGTGTGGCGGGCTTGATCAGTATGGAGCGGTCGGGGCAGCTGTCGTTTACCTAATTCGAGTTCAGGATGGTTTGTAGATTCGTGACTATACAGTATGCATGGAAAAGTTAAAATTTACATCGAGTCTTCGGAGATCACTTAAAAACAAATCATTAGTTCACTTCTACAATAAACACCAGATATACAATACAACTTGAATCATCATTCTCCTGCCCTTAACTCAACTTATCTTTGGTTGGCGCAGCATGTACTCTTCTTCTTCACTTTACGAATAGTCAACACCTCAGTAATAAGGTATTTCACCAAAAAAAAATCGAATTAGTCCGTCTATTAGATTATCGATAAATATTGGATACGTGTGTTGTTTTATAAAATTAATAAAAATTTACTTAAATAAAACGTACGGGCTTTTGACGTCACTTTGTGGGTAAAAAAGTACTAACCTTGTAACGTCACACGACTTGACACGACTTTTTGAAGCACTCTACGTCTTCATCTTTTGTGTAAGTGAAAATAGAAAAAATACGTGTCCATTCGTTTTTGAAAATCTATCTGACGGACTAATTAGATTTTTTTGGTAAAAACCCTATTACCCCTATTCGAGCCATACCATCTTTCACGTAGCCCATCCATCGTTTCTTTTGTCTCCTTTTACTCTTATAAGCCACCAGCAAGTAATAAATCGTATGTATTTACGTTAAATTCGCTCAGCGCTTTCATGCAAGGCTCACATTATATTTTAAAACGCGTTTAAATATTACTACATTGCATAAAACCTGTCAAACAATATCTGCACAATGTCTGCGGTACAGTTTTATGGCGGAGTCTGCTAAGTCAACACAATGCTGGTGAATACTGCTTGTGCCATAAATAGTTGATCATGAATATACATACGAGGTGTTTAAGAATGTAGCAACTGCCCATTGACCATAAACATAATACATTCATTCTAAGCGTGAATATTTGACATTTGATAGTTAGAATAATTAATACTTACAATTTTATTTTATTTTATTTTAATGTAAAAATAACTAAATTATATCCTAACATAACTAAAACTATTCACAAACGAAAACATGGCGTCGAAAAATTCATCCGCAGTGCTGTCTACTGGTAATGGTGATAATGTACCCAAGAGGCTGGCGGCATTTGTCACGTTTGTAAGATAACGTTGTTAGGATAATTATGTAATAACATAAATAATTAAGGTGCAAAATTTAAAATTATGTAAGGGCGAGTTGCGAGTTGGCTTCGGCCCCTCGTACGCCTTCCAAAGGTCCGGGACCCCAGGGTCCCGAGATTATGTCAACATTTTAAAGTAATGGTAATGGTAGTGGTAACATAAAGTAAGTAAGTAATGACATACATCTTACTATTGTGTTATTGCTAGTATTACATAATTGTTTAAAATTGTTATGTTGCCGTGCCCTAACCGGGTTTCATGTTGGAACTATTTTAATTGTACCTAACAACTAACTACACATGAATGCAATAAAGAGTTTGAGTCTGAGTTTGAGTTTGAGCGTGTCCATTTGAACTTAGATCGAAAGGGTCGTAACATCACAATACACGCTTCTAAAAAATTAAAACACTACAAAAAGCTCGATTCAACCAATGCATCATCTTCCTGTAGGTACATGTCCGTTGTCACTTGGTCGGCGCAACACATTTTTATTGTTCTTCCATTATCCTCTGTCAACCGACACTACCAAATCCATCCATTGTTTCGTTGGCCTACTCTCCCTCTCCATTCATCGTCGACGGCTTTAAACACATGACAAGATGGCGCTTGAATGGTTACCGTCCTCTTTAATCTTGTGTACTCCAAAAATACATTAATTCCAGGAGGCCATCAAGCTTTAAGTTGTTGTGCAAACGGAACACTATGGTAGTTTCACATGTTCACCAACTTAAGAGTGATTGTCTCACATAAAATTGAACGCGATCAGCATGTCAAAATCGTGTGCGAGACCCAATATTCCTTAGCAATGACGACTTAACAGTTCTCGGAAGCAGTATTTAGACTAAGTTTTTAAACTGACATGGTTACTAACACTATTATTAATACTGAAAACGGCATATTTACTGTTCATTTATTGTTTCGAGTTCCCGATATTTCAGCGCTGTTACAAGCACCATGATTACGGATATAAACTGAAGTCATCGCGGACAAATCGTTTTACCCTCTTTCTTGTTTGTTTTTTGCGTTCGGTACCACTACTTTTGTAAATATCCCGTTTTCAGTATTAATAATAGTATTTAGACTGTTAATTGCGTTCAATATCAATTAAAAATAAAACGATTTGCCCTTTAATTGTCAATAAAAACTTACTTGTAAGGTTCATCTTTGGTGACACACGAAACTACGATGACGACTTGTCCTGTGTAGCCGCATATCTTAATAGTAGGGTAAGTCTTGTTGTCCGAAGTGCTGTTCACGCCGGGAATCGAACCCGCTGACCGCCCTTCACACTCATAACGAAATCTGTGGACAAAATATCGTCATTAACACAATTCAATTAATAGAAACATTAAACAATAATTCACTCAGTTTTTTTGAGAGCTTAGGACATCTATTTGTAGGTACGAAAGATTGCATTAGGCGGGGTTTATCTATAGCAGTTTTCCCAGTTACGATTCGCACCCATGAAGGGGGGGCATTTATGAATAGCTGACATAACATCTCACCTATAATTCCCGAAGGTTTAGGCAGAGGATCAGTTTGTACACCCACATTTCGCCAATTATTTTTAGGTCCCATTTTATAGGGTGCGAGTCTACTGCCATCAACAGGCACTAATCCAGTCTCTATGGCTGCCTACTGAGAAATTCCTCATGGAAAACCGAATAAAGCTGCTCGATCCAGGAATCGAACCCAAGACCTCATGTGCAGCAGTTACGCCTGCGACCTAGACCAACGATACAGTTACCAATAACAATAGGGATGTTTACCGACTTCAAAAAAATATGATTCTAATTAGTCCGTCTGTTAGATTATCGAAAAATATTGGATACGTATTTTTTGTTTTATCAAATCAATAAAAATTTACGAAAATAAAACGCGTCAAAGATTTGAGTGGGGGGGGGGGGGGGGTTGTGACGTCGGTGACCGCTAAAGAATGTCATAGTAATGTCTCAGAAAATGACGTCACAAGAGTTTTCGAAGCACTGTATCGTCTTCATTATTTGTTTATGTGAAAAAAGAAAAGATATGTGTCCAATATTTTTTGGAAATCTATCTGATGGACTTTTTAGATTTTTTTGATAACTACCCTATTATTACTATTATAACAAAAGATTCGTGATATATACCCAGATGGCTTTTCCTTTTTATCCATACATACAAGAAACGACACAACAGTCTTTTAAGCTGAAACTGCGAACTAACTAATGGCTTCATAAACTACGTGAATTTAATGTTTACATTGGAGCAGCCGTTTCCGCTACGGAATGCGCAGACGCAGCTACAAATTAACCGGCGATTGCTGCCGTAGCCCAGAGCCCAGAATGCATTGTTAAATAGGTCGGTACACTTGGGAGTTTATTTAAGGAACACGGCAATTCTGTTTCGGTTATGTACAACGATAATGTTTGTTTGACGGCACGGTTGGCGCAGTGGCTCAAGCAGTTGACTATTGAGCTACGAGTCGCGGGATCGATCCCCGCACGGAACAAATATTTGTAAGGCCTAAAGATAGTTGTTTCGAGTCAGGGTATTTGTGTATGTGACTTTAAATGTCTGTGACCCACGATACAAGAGAAGTTCCTAGTGTGGGGCAACGTTATAAAAAAAAATGATCTTTTATGATCTAAATCTAATAATCCTATTTATCTACATTTATTTTCTCATTTCTTAAAATTTCTTTGTCTGTTCGTGCCACTGCTTGGCAAAAGCCTCTTATTTCTCCTTCCAAACCTCTCTTTCCTGTGCAATACCTGGTCATGGTATGGTCGTGCCACTGCCTAAATAAAAACTTTGATAAAAAAACATTGTTTTTTACCAAAAATCTAAGCTTCTAGAACATTCTACCAAATTATATTGGCCAAATAATAATAAGCTGATCCTACCATCCAAATAAGCATAGAACAGTCAAAAGAAATATTTCAGAAATACAGTCAAACTAGCACTAAAACGTAAACAATCTTGGAACCAATAACTCGTTACATTATCACCGTACTACGCGTCTATTAGCAGTGATAATGATTTTCCGCGAGCATCACGTCTGGTCACGTGCGTGTACACGATGCTTCTGACATAACAACGCAGCGTGAGCGGTGCATACTAACGTAGAACGACCTGCCACTTGAACTGACCATGATGGAGATGGCTACAGAAGGACTGGTCTACAAAACGAGCGAGTACAGGTGCACAGTCCACACACATAGACTTCGGAAAGGAACGAGACAATACAACAATATTAGTAAAGAACATTGAACATGATGTTGGATTTGGAACGTTTGGTTTAGCGTCGAAAGTTGAATATCCAATGGTACACGTAATTTTCCTTACGGCATTTTTCGCATACTTATGTGCGGTTATAAACAAATGCCTGTCGCGCCAAGAGACTGTGGTGCTGTTGGATTTACTACTTTAGACTAAGCACCGCAAGTTGAAAATTTAACATCAAGTCTCATGTCCCTTACGATTATTTCCTCCACAGATGATAGAAGCGCGTAAGGCGCTCTATGCCAGTCGCGACTTTGCGAGTAGTCGAGTACGCTTGCACTCGTACGAATACGCGTGAGTTAATTTTCGCCCGATGTTTGGAGTCAAACTTCTGTTCTATTCTGTGCTAGAATCGTATTGTGTATGGAACGCTAAGCATTCTGACTGCGACTGAACTTAGGCGTTAGGCGCTTTGTTAGGCGCCTCGGCTATTGAGTAGTTAGATAAACTTTGCTCAATAAAATTGTGTTTTTCTTAAATTCTCAGTAACGCATATAATTGAATTTTTGACCATTTTCCTCTTATTACAATAGAAATAACGTTTTGCAATAAGGGTAATGTTATTATGAGTGTTACAGAACCTTCGGTTAATTACAAATAAATATTAACGTGGTCGCACGGGCATAGCATGGGTTTTTTGTTGCTATCAGTCGAATGTATGAGTATAGTGGGATATCCTAAAGCTATTTGTAGACCTCCACGTTTACCTCATAACTTGGGTATTTGACATTGCGATTATTTGTGGGGTTTATTTGTGCCTACTCTTTGATATCAAATGTTTATTTGTTTAACAAGTACCTAGATTGTTTATTTGTTAATAAATTGTATGTTTGTAGTAAAGATTGTATCCTCGGATAGGGCAAAGTCATTGCGTTATCTTTTTCTGTTCTATGATTACTTTGTGATGATTCTTTAGTTTAATGCATTTAAAAAGATAACATCTACTCGATTTGAGTGATTTCTTTCACGATTTCAGCACAAAAATATATGAAGCACGTCATTACATGTGCCGCTATGCATACGAGTATGTATGTATGTATGTCATTACATGTATGCGAACGTTTGTGAGGATGGATGAATGTTTCATACTCGTTCACACAAAAACTACTGAACGGAATTCGATTTTTGGCGTAGGTACAGATAATTTATAACCTGGACCACAGAGAATACTCGATAGTACAATCCCGTAGGACTATAACTGAACTCCACTCAGGCTAAGCCGAAAACATAAGCTAGTGTAATATACTAGCGAATCGCCCCTGCAGCAATGGCTAACACCATAAGAAGAACATATCTGTGATAACATATAGTTCTGAGCCAAGTCTAGATACGTTAAATATGAGTGGGTATTAAACTATTAAACACAAATTATCTCTAAACTACGGACAAAAATAAATTATAATGCGGATTTCACCAAAACTGCATTAAAATACATTGTTTAGTTTAGAGACCTTCTTTTCTATATGTATTTAGATTTTACGTGACCGATGTCTCACAATGATGAGTAACAAAGTAACTAATGTGTGAGAGCAAATAAATAAATGTATTGACAATCCGGATGCCATTTAGCATTCACAATTTCACAAACATTTTAGAGGCCCCTACTACTTAACTGCAATTTTATTTTTATTTTGTGGTTATGTGCGCTGTGTCCTAACCGGGCATTACGGGGCATGCGTTCTTTGAACTTGGTTTGGTTACACCGTAGTAGTAAAGGAAGAAAGAAAAAGTATTTATTGTACTCCAAAGGACAAAACAAATTAATAAAATATTAAAGATTAAAAAATTATAGAAAGTAAACACAAGACGAACACTTAAAAATAAGACATACCTACATTAAATTAAAATTAGTCCCGTACGAAGCCAAAAGGCACTATCTCAGGATGGTGGTGTAACATTAATACTGCTAGTGGTGTTACACCTAATCCTTTTTCTAAATTAAAATAGGTTAAGTTCCTCCGTATAACATCAGCTATCTGCCACTAAAAGTATCGTCGAAAGTCGGTTTAGCTGTTTCGGAGATTACCCGGTGTCATGCGGTATATTAGGGGCAAGCCATATTGCCATCAATCGGGCACAAATCTAGACTCCGTAGGGCGTAGCTGATACTGAGAATTTCCTAGTGAAAAAGGTCAATAATACTTTGACCGAACTAGGAATCAACCACAGGACCTGATGTTCAGTACCGCATGCGAGCACCGACCACTCGACTGACGAGAAATTTTCACCTAATGTTACTAAAACGGTAATTCTTGTTTAGATTACCTAGAAATGACTAGGATTACCTAGAAATGACACATGTAACAATAATAAAAAAGATATGATCGACCACATAATTATCTTACAAAGCATTTGATTGCAATGCAGTCTGCCAGTAGGTACAGGAAAACAGGGTAAGTTAATATCAACAAACAAAATGTATAAGTAGAAAAAATGCCGTACTAATAGGTAGGTGATACCTATAGTTACATTAAAATTGTATTTGAGCACGATATATCTGTAGCAACACTTGCCTTGCGAATATCGCCCTAATGCTGAGAGAGAATAAAAGCTCTGCCAAATGGGCATGAGGTTGAATGTATACTGCTATCTCTGCAGTCATTGTTTTCCTGTGGTGATTTGTGGGTAAAAGACACGATATTGGATCTATTGATATTGCTGATTGTGGCTGAATCTATGGGTTGAACTCAACGGAAAAAGAAAAACTCGAAATTATTTATGCCAATAAGTTCCTGAAATGGCGCTGCTTTCGCAAAATGAGTCGACACTCGCCAAACGACAATAGACTCAAGTCCAAGAGATTTAAGATACTATATGTCGATCATTTTCAGGATATCCATTGGTCTGATCCATAATGTATCTAATGGGAGAGTTCTAAGGGCTTGTTTACGGAGACGCGGGGCGTCGCGCGTGCAGAAGGCTCGTCGTGCTATTTTATTTATTTACCGAGAGGCGGGTCCACCGCAACAAACGCTGCATTTTAAACTAACAAACGAAAAAATCGCTTCTCGTAAAATTGTCGTTTGAAATCGTTACCGATTTCATACATCGCCATGTGCTTGAATTAAAAACGCACAACGCGCCGCGCGTAGCCCCGCGTCTCCGTAAATGAGGCCTAAGCGTTGAAATCTGTAGAAGCAAGAAGGTCTTCGATATTGGAAATCGCATTATGGAACTCAAAAATAATTGGACAGGACACCTAGCAAGGTATGGTGATGGTAGGTGGAGTAAAGCTGTAACAGAGTAGCGTACAAGGAGTAAAAAGAGAAGTGTTGGCCGTCCGGCGGCGGCGGCGTGCGGCGAGATGAGCAGGCGAAATTGTTGCTATTACGGATATATCCTGGATGAGGCTGGCACAAGAGGGGCCTATTAATGTAATATAATATTTATTTAGTTTTTGCAAACTAGTGATTGGAGTTTCCTTTTAGGAGTAAATATTGTGGCGTCATTTTGGGCCCTATGAGAATACCAGCGCTATAACATTTGTCATAAATGCCACAGCACCATGCTGAGACAGTGGCCTTTTGGTTTCGTACAGGACTCGAGTTTGGTTTAATTTTTTATGTTTTAAGGTTTACTATTTACTACGTTTTTTGGGTTATTGTTTTTTATCAATTTGTGTTGACCCTGTGTCAGACATTTACCGAAAACAACCAGTGGAATACGATGTTGATTGTTTTGTCCTGTCTATCGTGTATTTAAAACTAGTTATTAAAATGGTCTTTGCCACAGCCGAAGAGCTGAGGTTAATAGTTTCCAATGTTCTAATTTGAAATAATGTATGATGTAATGTCGTCGACGCAACACATTGTAGTCTGTTCATTTTTAACCATGGACTTAAATAGTCGCCTGTGCTCGTGCCCTTGGTCTTGGGCTAAAAGTTTTATGAAATAAATAAACGTTTAAATCACCAACAAAACCTGGATCAAGAACATACATCATGGGGACAGATTAAATTGACGTTACATAGAAATTCTGCTAAGTCTGAAAAAGTTTTCAATTTCGATATTTTATCCAACTCCATTGGGGCCAGTTCAGATACAGTATAACCAGATGCAGCTGAATACTAGTATTTTGCAAGGAACGTCGACTTTCTGATAATCATCGAATAAAATGCTAACTTGATTAGGACATCATTTTGTCAAGTTTTATAATGAGATGATTAAATTACATCTATTACACATTTTATCTAAAATGGTTATAAAAAAATGTACACACCCCACTTCACCCAAGTATTTGGCCCAAAGCTAAATTCACAACAGATAAGTAAAATAACAGGAAAACTTATTTTTTCCTTGTTTCAACAATAATTCTGCATTCTAGATTGTAGGCAGACTTTCTTGACGAGGTGCGAATACTGAGGAAAATCTGTTATGTAACCACGCAGACGAGGTTTACGCAACTCATGCAATGACCACACTGCGTTATTGGTGGAACGTTCAATGTCCAAAGCACAGAAGAAGTAGCTTCAGAAAGTTAAGTTACAACATTAGAGACCTATCCTTGGACTGCGTCGTTTGTAAAATGCTGATATTCAGATATGTCCAGTTAGACTGGAAGCAGACCAACATATTTGGGAAGAGGATTGTGGCCAAAACTGTTGAGCATGATGATTTAGTTCGATTCACAGATCACGCTGAATTTTTGTAACGAGTTTCCGAGAAGCAGGCCGGAGTCTGGATAAGTGCCAGACTTTAGGCTCGTCCACTGATACATAGGACTCAAAGATAGTTAGCGGGACGTAGGAGTAATTAGTGAAGTGTAGGCACGCCTCTTGCTCTAACCCTAAGTATTACGAGATGTGAATCGGAGATATCTTCAACGAACAAATCATCGTACTATCTTGTTTTTGTGACTCACTTTGTTTTTGCCACCAATACGACCGACCTTTATTATGTGCCCAACGACCTCATATTTAGGTTCTTAACAAAGATAGCACCTTATGCCAGTACTTCTTAAGAACAATTTATCCACAAATCCACGAATTTCAATGATTTGTAAGTAATAATAAAAAAGCAGTAACAACTAACAACACAAGCATGGGCGCCGGTATGCGTCACAGTTCTCGTTTTCGGTATCACCTTCAAGGATGTTATTGTACCTGAGTTCAGTAGGTAAATCCCCGCCGCATTGTATTCGTTAATTATTCCACTTCCTCTTATGTTGCTGGGCTGGCTTTTCGATAAAAAACTACGCATGTGATGATTCGCGAAAAGTGGAAATGAAATGGCAAAGAACTATGACATAACATCACGATTCACGCCTGTAATCCCCGATGGATTAAGCAGAGGTGTAATAATAAGTACACCTACATTTCGACAGTTATGTCTAAGTCCAATAGTGAGGGGCAAGGCTATTGCCATCAACCGCTCGAATAAGTCCACACTCCGTGGCTGTTACTGAGCAATTACTGATGGAAAATAACACTAAGATCAATAACAATAAAATTAAAACACAGAGAGCACGCAAAGAACTACTATTTTGATTCATATTCATCATCATCATCGGCAGCCCTGTTTCACCCAGTGCTGAGTATGTGCCTAAGGACTGATCCTTTTGTGCCATGCTTACTAATTCTAAAGGCATTCCTATTTTTTTTCCTTTCCACATTTTAAAAGAAACCCCTAAAATTCAACCACAGAAGTTAAAATAGAAAATCTTTGAAGTTCTCTGAGAATGATATAAATACCCTCTTCACATTAATTATTTCGTTTCTCTATAGCGAAGCTCTCTTCCATGCCAGATTAACTTTTAATTTCCATACTAACTCAACCGTTTAATATTGCAACATATTGGAACAGCACCAGCTGCCTGCCGAACACTTGAACCCTGAAATAGCCTGGCGCGTCACCATCAGAATTAGAGGCGAACTGGCCGAACAAAAGCCGAACGGCTCTGTATTGTAATGCCCGATCATCAGACTCAAATAGTCCCAATATGTGACGTGACTTAGCCAGAGCAAATAGATGGAGGACGGGGGTAAAAGTGTCGATATAATTTGACGAGAGCTTTGGTAAAATTAGGTAGTTTGAAAGTTTATACACACAAGTTTCCGCCGTGAGAAGGCCCAGAATCAGACATTCAGGGATTAACTACGCCAAAGATTAAAGAGGTGCTTAATAAAAACGAATCCTACTGAGATGACAACGAAGGACACGATCAGTGTCATTAAATGAGATAAGGGCGTTTGACTCAGAATTTATGTAATAGTTAATATCATCAAATATTCACTAGACGCCAAGGGAACTGATGGAGACGCTACCTCCCAAAAGACGCTAAATGCTAATTAGCTATATTTAATTCCGGTACTTGCTGAAATGGTGATAGTTACCTAAATTGAGAAGGCCCAAAATTAAGCTAAGGAGAAAAAGAAGAATATAAATATTCTACTTCAAAATTGCTCTTAATCTTAACAACCGCAAGATTGATTTTAAACCAGCAATATTCAATTTGAAATTGCACATTACACTATCTATCTACGCCATGGCATTTGTCCAAATCGATTCAGCTGTTTGATTTAAACAGACCCTGTAAGTAAACATGAGTTTAACTGATCAAATAAATAACTGTTAAATGCAAGTTTGATAGGGAAGGTCAGTTGCAGTTCCCATAAATCGTTGAATTGTTTCCTGAGGCCTTGCCTTGAAAGATGGTCAAGTCACAAACATAGAGGAAAGTCACCAAATATGGAATACTATTTTGTTTTTGGGATATAAAAAAAAAACTTCATATAAATTAAAACAGTTTAATGTTTTTACTAATCAGTCATACATTTATATGTAGTAATTAACAGCCTTTAATCAAATATATTAGTTATCAAATTAAAATCTAACATAAAAAACAAAATCACAAATGAGTAACCAAATATGGAATAGGTACCCATATATGGAATATAAGCATAAATCAACATAACAATAACAAAAATGGACATTAATATCTTTGAGATCAATTAAATAAATATAACATATTGTGATAAATAAAAGAAGTTACATAATTACTTGCAAAAGTCACAGATCCAAGTATCAAATCAAATATATATATATTTATTTTATTTATTTATTTATTTATTTATTGGATCTCCAACAGAAACTACACAATCACATGCAAGTATACATATAAGAGGGAAAAATACAGTGTGCGCTTCCAATTATAGGAGACCACATCATTCACTTATAATCTAGGTAGGTACAGTAAGTTCAACAAGGTAATAAATCTAAAATCAAAATACGTTACACAAAAATTATACAAAAGAAACAAGGTGAATTACAAAAAAGATGAACCAACAATAACAACGGAAATGAACAATAAAAGAAAAAAAATAATAATAATCATACAGGAATCATAAAATACTACGACTTGGGTACGGTGACATATAAGTCTTTCTTAAACCTTGCGATTTTACATGTAATATCCACTTCATTACGCTTCGATACTTCGTTATACCGCCTACAGAGCCTTGGCAAAACGGCAAAGTGTCCGAGGTTTGTTTTGGATCCCGGCACATGGAAAAGGTTATAGTTACATTTGCGTGGCAAGCGAGATGGTGCGCTTATCTGCAGCTTTCCCAGAAGCTCGCTACAGTCAACAACCCCATTGAATAGTTTGTGAAGAAATGTGAGATCTAGAACCTGCCTTCTATCTAATAACGAGGACATTTTATAATGTTGTAGTCTCAAGTCGTAGCTCCTGATTTTTTTTGCCAGACGGTCTTTATAGCACAGATGGTACAGAAAACGTCTTTGTACACTTTCCAAGCGTTTAGTGTAAATGTCATAGTGAGGATTCCATACGGTGCTGTTGTATTCAAGGAGCGGGCGAACTAATGCGTTATATAAATGAATTCTAGTTGACGCTTTAGAAAATTCTTTGCTGTTGCGCAAGATAAATCCGAGCACCTTGAACCCTTTTGAGGTAATACTTATTATGTGCCTATCAAATTTCAGTTTTTTGTCAAACACAATTCCCAGGTCACGAACTTCGTCTACCTTTTGTAGTGTTTGCTGGTGCAGTGTGTAATTGTGGGATTGCACTGTTTTATTGCGAGAGAAATGCATACAATAACATTTAGAAACGTTAAGCGACATTCTGTTTACTCTACACCAGTCCGCCATTCTATCGAGATCAGCCTGTAACAGTGCGGCATCTATGTCTGTCAATATTGGTCTCATGATTTTGACGTCATCAGCAAACAGGTAGAAACTAGAGTGCTCGAAACATACCGTAATATCATTGATAAAGATGTTAAAGAGGACAGGGCCCAAGTGCGAGCCCTGTGGGACTCCTGAAGTTGCTGGAAAGGTGTCAGAATGGTGACCGTTGATTACCACTTTTGAATTTCTACCAACGAGGTAAGAATGGAACCATTTAAGCAATGATCCCCCTATTCCGAAATGATTCAGTTTTTTAAGCAGAATATTATGGTCAACCTTGTCAAAAGCCTTACTAAAATCTGTGTATATAGTGTCTACCGGGATTCTTTTATCAAGAGACTCTGATATGGCTGAGACATAACACATTAGGTTTGTACAGGTTGACCTTGAATTGATGAAACCGTGTTGGTGGTTTGTAATACTCTGTTTAACATGGGCATTTAGGCTTTTAGTGACTAACTTTTCAAGAATTTTGCCAAATATGTTTAAAATAGAGATGGGTCGATAGTTGGATACTTGTTGCTTTTCACCAGATTTGAAAATAGGGACTACCAAAGCTTCCTTCCACCTCTCAGGAAATACACCGGCCAACATTGACTTATTAAAAATAAGTTTGAGAGGTGTAGTTAGTGCTTTTGCACAACTTTTTATAAATACGGGGGGAATACCGTCACCTCCAGCACCCTTACGCTCATCCAAGTCTCTCAGGGATCGGAATATTTCCTCAGCGCCAAATTCTAGTCTACAGAATCCGGACGGGGCGATACCGCTATCAACGTGGTTGGACGCATTAACAGTCGTTGAGGTATTGTAGACTTGTGCAAAGTTCTCGGCAAACAAGTTACAGATTTCGTGTCCGCTTGATGCAGTTCTGTTCTCGTGAAACATTTCTGCTGGGTAAGTACTCTTGCTTTTATTCTTATTCTTAATAAATGTCCAGAACATTTTTGGGTCTTTTGCAAGTGCTTCTTCCATTCTGACCATGTAGTTTTTGTAACAAACTTCTATGAGCCTACTACATCTTGCACGCAGTGTATCAAATGAAACGATGTCTAGAGGATTTTTGTATTTGTTAATTTTAGTTCTATATTTATTTTTTTCTTTCAGTAGGCGTATAAGTTCTCGAGAGTACCACTGTGGATATTTATTGGCCAGTATTGTTTTCATTGGGACATGTTGTTCTATGACGTCGTGCAGTACCTTGTAAAATATATCGGTCATTTGGTCAGTTGTAAGTTGACCTTCAAACTCTTTTTCCCAGTCTACAGAATCAAGTGCCACCGTAATGTTTTCGTAGTCAGCTTTAAAGAAGTCTGGTTTCCTTGTTGGCTTTACTTGGAGATGGTTTGAATTAATAGTTAAGGATATCGAGAATTCGAATGATGGGTGCAAGGGATCTTCTGAAACCAAATGGCAGGTGCAACGGCTAAGATTATGTAACGGAGTATTACAGAGGGCCAGATCCAGAGTTTTAGATTTAGCATTTGGCAAGTAATTATACTGTTCTAAAGCATTTAAAGAGATAAAATTTAGGAAACATTTAATCACCTCGCTATTACCAGTAGGAAATGGTTGCGCGTGACCTATGTTTTGCTCCCCAATTTTCCAAAATATGTTACTGAGGTTAAAGTCCCCTAGGATAAGAGTGTGATCACCGCGGTCAAGAGCTCCCTGAGCAGAATTGCAAAATACTTGCATAACATCAGCGGTCACTGGCGGGGGCAGGTAAACACCGCAGATACGGAATTTATGTGCTTTAGAGCTACGCGGGGCTGTTTCAATATTGACCCACAAATCCTCACATGAACTCTCCAGGTGTGGTAGTCGACACGACTTTAACTTCCTGGAAACCGCTATCAAGACGCCACCACCATCCTTGCGCGCACTATATCGACTAGATTCGCGGTCCCGTCTATAAATATCATACCTGTCGTCAAACAATTCGGCGTCATAAACACCACCGTTCAGCCAAGTCTCCGTAAGCACAATTATGTCATAATCTTGTAAAGACATGTTACGGTAAAAAATATTAAGTTTCGTTTTAAGGCCACGTACATTTTGATAATAAATCCGAAGTGAACTATCGAATGTGGCTAATTAAAGTACAAAAACATTCCAAAGTTGCTTAATATTTAACCTACCCAATATATTTACGTTATTGACTTAAGTTGCTCTTGGTTCGTGATAGCAATGCGTTCAGCCTGTTCATTCTTCTTCATGAATATTCTTCCGTTACGCACCCAAACAAACTTATACCCAAGTGCCTTGCCACGAAGTCTGCTCGCCGCGTGTAATGCCTTGTTATCTGCCGATAAGTGTTCCACCACGTAAATCGGAACTGGGTTCTCAGTGGCGATACCAAGGTGACTCGTATTCAGCTTGTTATTCGTATTTTTCTTGTTATAGGTGATAGTAGCAGCAAGGAATGTATCTCGCAGACGTGGGGTGTTGAATTTAACAAGAATAGATCTTGGCCGAGCCGTCTGGGTATCCTTTTTTGCAATCCTGGTAAAGTGAGCTAAGTCGGTTTCCAAAATATCACTATTAGTGATTTTGCCTAGTTGTAGCACCGTGGTAAGCAAGTTTTCTGAGCGGTTTTCGGGCACATTCTGAATTTCGAGATTGGTGGCTCTGGAGTTCTGTTCCATAATATTTAGGCGACGATTTATATCGTGGATTGACGTTTGTAACTGTATGTTATCTTTCTCAAGTACTTGAATTCTGGAAGATTTTTCTTCCAGTGACAATTTCATTTCTTCATACTTTTCGTTAAAAAAGTCAAGGGAAACTCGAAAGTCTGCTATTAGCTCGCTGATTTGCTTAAACTGGTCAGCTACAACATTTTTAAGCGCGCTGGCAATCTCATGCTTTATAATTTGCCTGAGGGAACCTTTTGATATTTCTAAAATGGTGCCGTCATGAACAGGACTCTCAGGGGGGCTGCTCGGCTTTATCTGTTTATTGCGAACAGTTACGTTGGATTCGGTAGGTGAACTGTGTAGTTGCTGATCTGTATCGTTGTTGGAGCAATTGCCTCGCGCAGTTGAACGGACTGGTGTATCCGTATTATTTGTCTTCGGTTGTTTGCTCTGACAGTCGGGACAATTCCAAGTCGCTTTTTTAGCTATACCTGTTGGCGACCAGCTACCAAACTTTTTGATAATTTATATTTCTTTATTTTTGCTTGACAATTTATGTTTTGTTTTAAAAATAAAGTCAGTCTGTGCAAAAATATGTGCTACAATATATGAGAAGCTGAACTTGTGGTTTCATTACTTTAAAAAAAAATATCCTGTTCTCAACATTGGTGTCAGAAGTGAACGGTTAAATGCCCACCACAAGATCGCAGACAAAGGCAGCAATGGCGGAGACTGGTACAGCAGGTATCGTTCCAACAGGTGCTCTTCAAGAGGGTGGGGCTTTCACATTCGGTGCCATCGCGCCGGCGCCACCCTGTACCAACCCTAACGAGACCTTACCACCCGCCAGCAGGACCTCGTCAAGCATCGTGCCTCAGAGTGCACGGTCAGGCCATTCTAGCAGCACATTAAAAGCACAAATCCTGACTGCAAAGGCAGAGCACGCTCGTCGGCTCGCGAACCTCCAAGCGGAACGTGACCGCAGCCAAGCGGAACGTGAAACCGCCGTTGCGGAGTTGGAATTGCAGGCGAAGCTGGCCGTTATCCAGGCCAACTCTATAAGTGCAGGATCCCGCCATTCCGACAAGTCCCACTACACGAGACCACATCACAGAGTCGAAGACTGGTTAGCTGAATCACTTTCTATGTTTCCCAAGCGAGATAACAAAGCGCATTCATTTGTTGACAGGACAGACAAGCCGAAGTTTTCTAACGTTGTACCGCAGGACCGTCCGCGTT
Source organism: Diarsia rubi (assembly GCA_932274075.1). Taxonomy (NCBI): domain Eukaryota; kingdom Metazoa; phylum Arthropoda; class Insecta; order Lepidoptera; family Noctuidae; genus Diarsia; species Diarsia rubi. Next base: position 978,310 of record OW026416.1, on the reverse strand, counting down.
CGACGCCCGCCACAGCCTACGGAGATGGTCCAGTGACAGTGACACATCCTCCCCTTGATGTACTGGACCGTACCCACGAGACACGCCCTGTCCTCACCTGCGCGCCACCTCGTCAGGCTCCCGCTCAACCGCAATCGCATCCGGCCCCAGCCGGCACGTTGACGCACCCGTTTCCCTGTGTCTGTACGCTCCCTGTGGGCGCGTACTCATCAGTTGAGCCAGCTGAACATACACAACATGCACTAGGTTTAGGCACACTTACTAATGATGAAAATTGTTGCTACAAAAATAAAAATCATTGCCAAGATCTAAGTACATCATTTAATCAGCTGGTCGACGCAATTAGAGGCACAGGGAAGAAGACAACAAAGGTTTGTGATATAACTAAGTTTGATGGTCACGTTTCGGATTGGTTTCACTTCAAGAAGTCGTATGAACAATCCAAGGCGCACTTTTCTCCTAGCGACAACATCACACGACTCGGCGCGGCGCTGCACGGTGCTGCGAAAGAGGCAGTCTCCATCAGATTAATAGCAGCTGATGACCCGGAGCAGATTGTTGAAGCGCTCGAGACCAGGTTCGCTCAACCGGAAGTCATCGTACTACACCAGATCTCTGAAGTCAAAACCCTCTCTAAAATAGGTATGTACGAGTCTGCGAGAGAGCTGAACATCTTTGCCTGTCGCGTCCGTAATTGTGTCGAAATCATCCGCTTGCTGGATCTGCCCGAGCACCTTGCTTCACCGGACCTTCTCAACATCATCTTAGGTAAGTTGACCCCACTCCTTAGATCTAAATGGAGAGATTTTGCATCGTCGAGAGTTGGCTCCGGTAAGTTTAAATTGGAAATTTTGGCCGATTTTCTCGAAATCGAGGCAAAATTACAAATTAAATTTGATGTCATAGTGTCAGAGCCGAATCCTGTCAAAAGTCAATGTCATCCCATCAAAACCACAAGAGACAAAACTTACGCAATTGCGACAGTGTCAAACGTCACGTCAAAGTCGAAAAGTTTTTATTCATGCCATTACTGCCATGACGGTAAGCACGAGGTTAGCGATTGTGAAGGTTTTAAGTCTCTGCCTCTGGACGATCGGTGGCAATGGGTGATGGAGAACAAGGTCTGCCGTAGATGTCTTAAAAAGGGTTCGCACCAATATCGCCACTGCAAGAAGAAGTGTGAGTTCGAAGGCTGCCCGGCTGAGAGGCGGCACCACACCCTCTTGCATAGACCCCAACCTGTGACGACAGCCCATGTCGAGATACACTCAGCCGCGGAAATCCTCGGCCTCAACAAACCAAGCACGTCGAAGGAAGAGCAGCGATCGGTCACCGTGGCCCACAACTCTTCTCCACTGAACTCATCCTGCCTTAAGCCACTCTTAAAGGTTGTAGCAGTCACTATTTCTGGACCCCTTGGAAGCGTTAATACATATGCCCTTCTTGACGACGGGAGCTCCGTGACTTTATTGGATCAATCTGTGGCGGAATCAGTGGGAGCTGAGGGCCCTATGTGTAGGCTGAATATTGACTGCATTGGTGGATTGAGTACGCAGGCCGACGTGAGATATGTTAATATCCTAGTAAAGGGTCGATATGGTACGGACAGTTTTGACATCAGAGCACGCACCATTCCCAACTTGGGCATCAAAAGGCAGACAGCACGCATAGACGATGTAGCCAGGTACGATTACTTATCTGTTCTAGTGGACGTCGTCTGTTATGATGATGCGAAGCCCATGTTGTTGATAGGTGCGGACAATTGGCACATGTCGCTTCCTTCAGAGGTTCGTCACGGCACTCGTGAACAACCTGCAGCCGCTCGCACCGCGCTTGGTTGGGTCCTCTACGGTTATATTTCTAGTAGATCTTACGCCGCCACTTCCGTTAATCATATTTCAGTCGCCATCGACAATGACTCACTGGACAACCTCATCAAGGAATACTTTCGACTGGACTCTATAGGGATAACGAAGGCAGACCATCGTAGCGCTAGCGAACAACGTGCGTTAAACATTTTAGAGGAGACTACCAAGCGCTTAAATTCTGGTAGGTACGAAGCGGGCCTATTATGGCGCGATAATATCTCTACCGTCCCTAAAAGCCGCGACCTAGCCTTATCTAGATTTGTTAGCCTCGAGCGTAAAATGGCTAAGGATAGTGTTTATGCCGATGCTGCCGATGCTTACAAGCAAAATATTCAAGAAATGATAAGCAAAGGGTACGCTGAATTATGTTCGGGTCCACCGTCCGGCCAGGTCCCGTGGTATCTTCCACATTTTGGAGTTACCCACCCACATAAGAAGAAGCTGCGCGTTGTCCACGATGCAGCAGCAAAGTGTGCAGGTGTCAGCCTCAATTCGCTTCTGCTGACTGAACCGGACCTATTGCAGCCGCTTCTTAGCATCGTGATGAGGTTTAGGGAAGGCCCGGTTGCCTTGTCGGGAGATATCAGAGAGATGTTCCCGCAAATTAAAATTAGACCGGAGGATAGGGACGCCCAACGTTTTTTATGGAGAGATAGCCCCGGTTTGCCGCTTCAGGAATTCCGTATGTCCTCGATGATATTCGGCGCAGCATCTAGCCCGTGTACCGCGCTTTGGGTGAAAAATAAAAATGCTAGTCAATTCCAGTCACGATACCCGGACGCCGTGCGGTCTATCGCCGAGGACCATTACATGGACGACTTCTTAGGGAGTTTTGACAGCATCAGTGAGGCGGCTCAGCGAGCATTTGAAATATGGTCCATACATAAAGCGGCTTGCTTCGAGATGCGTTCTTGGGTTTCGAATTGTAAGGAAGCCCTAGCGATAATCCCTGCAGACTTACATGCAACAGACGCTTCTACTGAGGTGAACTTAGTTCCGACGTCTCCCTCACAAATTCGGGTATTAGGTCTTACGTGGAACACCAGTGAGGACAATCTTTGTTTCGTCAAGAACCCTCCAAAGGCCCCTACTAAGTATACAAAACGTTCAGCATTGTCCCTATTGATGTCTGTCTACGATCCCTTAGGTTTTTTAACTCCCGTTATTATGATAGGCCGCGCACTATTCCAGAAAACCTGGAAGTTGGGCATCGACTGGGATCATTCACTGCCGGTTGATCTGATTGAAGACTGGAAAAGATGGTTGCTCGAAATTCAAAAATTAAGCAACAGTTCTATTCCTCGATGCTACTTTCGCGACACCGGGCGCATTAAGAATGCCCAACTTCATGTTTTTGCCGACGCTAGTGAACGCGCTTACGCCTGTGTGGTCTACTGGCGCTTCACAGACGAAGCTGACAACGTAAGCTTATCCCTGGTAGGGGGAAAGGGTAGGCTGGCGCCACTGAAACCCGTTTCAATCCCAAGATTGGAGCTCCAGGCTGCCCTGATCGCTTCGCGTTTCAGCGCGTACGTCACTGAAGCTCACAGACGACCACCAAATGAAGTTTATTTTTGGACGGATTCTCTAACCGTTCTAAAGTGGCTTCGTAGCGACGTTTGCACGTTTAAAGCCTTTGTTTCGTTCCGATTGGGAGAGATAGCTGAAACAACAAACATCCACAGTTGGAGATACGTCCCCACGGCTTTAAATGTCGCAGACGACGCTACGCGAGACATTCACAATTTCACGACTTCTTCACGTTGGTTCACAGGACCCGCATTTCTCTTGTACCCACCCTCTGACTGGCCATGTGAACCGACGTGTGCCATCCCTCCGGTAACCGAAGAACTTAAACGAGCTTCGGAATCGGTGGGACTGATAGTTGCCTCACCGCGACAACTACCTTCACCGGTAGTAGCGGATCACCAACGCTTTAGCAGTTGGACCCGGTTACTTCGTGCCACAGCGCGAACCCATCAGTGTATTGACAAGTTTCGATCAATTTTGCGCCCAAATTCCAAATTCACTCAAAAAGCACTTCGAGATGCTCGTAACCTTTTTGCCCTTTCCGTTAAAGACCTCAACGTTGCGGAGGTTCACTTATTTCGTAAAGTCCAAATAGATTCTTTTCCCGAAGATTTGATGCACGTTCTAACAGCACGTCCCGTTTCGAGTGATAGTAGGCTTCGGAACCTGTCGCTTTTGTTCGGTGAAGACGGGCTCCTACGTCTTTCTGGCCGCACTGCCGTCGCAGAGTATGTAGAGTCACGCCCGATTGTCCTGGATGGCCGACATCCTATCGTCAAGCTACTGATACACTCCTATCACGCCAGATACGCCCACGGACATAACGAGCTAGTGGTTAATGAACTGCGCCAGAGGTTCTACGTTCTAAGCCTCAGACCAGCCGTCAGAGGAACTTCACAAAGATGCCAGTTTTGCCGCAACCGGAAGGCTAAGCCGGAATCACCACCAGAGGGAGACTTGCCAAAAGCCAGATTAGCACATCACCAGCGCCCCTTCACATACGTAGGGCTGGATTATTTTGGCCCTCTGAACGTTGCTATTGGCAGACGCACCGCCAAGAGATGGATTGCTCTTTTTACATGTTTGACAGTGCGAGCTCTGCATTTAGAGATTGTGGAGACATTATCGTCGGACTCCGCCCTGATGGCACTCAGGCGGTTTATTGCGAGAAGGGGATGCCCGACTAGGATATACTCTGACAACGGAACGTCATTCACTGGCGCAGCAAAAATGCTGCCAGAGCTGTTCAACTTCTGCGCCAATAAAAGAATCGAATGGCGATTCATACCCCCATCCGCGCCCTTTATGGGGGGCTGTTGGGAGCGGCTAGTCCGCTCGGTGAAAAATGCTATCGCAGTCACATTGAAGCAGCGGACTCCAAAGGAAGATGTGTTAAACACCCTGCTCTTAGAGGCCGAGTGCACTATCAACTCAAGACCACTGACGCACGTCTCTGTGGATGCAGACGCAGAGTACGCCCTGACTCCATTCACTTTTTTGATCGGAAGCCCAAGCAGCGAGCCAGACATTAATGTCTTCGACGACGCCGACTTGCTTCGACGTGCTAACTGGAGGAAAGCGCAGAGGCTGGCAGACCACTTCTGGCAGCGCTTCGTGCTCGAATACCTACCCACGCTCACACCTAGAAGGCGGTTGCAGGAGACTCGTCCGTTAAGGGTGGGTGATCTAGTCCTCATTGCAGATGGCACGCTACCCAGGAACCAATGGCCCCGAGGGCGAATCACGGCAGTGCACCCGGGGAAAGACGGCATCGTCAGAGTTGTGGACGTCACTACGAAGGGCGGCGTGCTGCGACGACCCACTCGAAAGGTGGTATTGCTGGTCGCCGGCCAGTAAATTGGTGCCTCACACCGTCGGGGGCCATGTTGGCGACCAGCTACCAAACTTTTTGATAATTTATATTTCTTTATTTTTGCTTGACAATTTATGTTTTGTTTTAAAAATAAAGTCAGTCTGTGCAAAAATATGTGCTACAATATATGAGAAGCTGAACTTGTGGTTTCATTACTTTAAAAAAAAATATCCTGTTCTCAACAATACCCATTGTTTTGAATTGCTTTTCGGGAACGTTAGAGCACAGCAAGTCGTACCGTAGTTTACAATTACAACATTGCAGGTAGTCTTTGCTTTGGATTGTATTCTTACAACCCGCGCATACGTTGGCCATTATTCGTAAGTAAATTGTTTTTATAAATTGGACAACTTACAAAAAGTATCTCAATGCGCCAGGTTCGAACTCGCGACAAATCGATTTCGTCCAGTTGTAACCGTGTATCAAAGCCACTGCGCCACTTGAACGTTGATTTATGTGATGAAATTTGGAAGTGTATTGCGCGGATTTTAGATTTCAAATATTAAAAAACGTTACACGATTGACTCATTTGTCACACATTCCGAACATTTTTTCACTGATGACGATTTTGTTAATCACTTTTTGACACTGTGTTTATGTTTTTTTTGCGGCTAATCGTTATAATTTAGTTTTATTTGAATGATAATTTGGTGTTTTAGCACTTTTACACGTTATATTCGTAGTTCAACTGCACTTGGTCCTGTGATTTTAAATTCGATGGGATCTCAGATTCCCGTCACAAAGAGCTTTAATAACACTTTCACTTGATATTTGTCCTAGTACCTTCTCGTTAATTACTAAATTAGGTGAAATTACACAGTATTTATATTTTTAGAGAAATATTATCACGGAGCTTATCAAACTTAGATGTACACCTAGTGGCGCCATCTAGCGTACTCAATATATAATAATATATATATAATACACTTATACAAGGTACATCACTCACTTGACAGTGTTGTACTCTAACTTCTACACTAGTATTCAGCAATCAATGGTGATCTCTAATTTTGTTTCTAAATATAACAGAACCTACACTATACACATTACCCTGCAATTTAACACCTCAGTGACCTGACCCCAAGGAGATACACTTGCTCTATCTTGTGTTTTTCCGACTGACTGTCTTGAGTTAAGCTACTCTAAATTAGTTTACCTCTTGTGTGTTTAGTAAGTCACTGACTTAGGACTACATTCAAGTCAGTGACGGACTTTGATGATGGATGTTTGACGATGAATATTTGATAGATGGGATGGAAGCACACGAATGAGATGTATGTACGTACAGGTAGTCAGTCTAAGTGGTTTAGGCCTTCTAGCGGATTTCCCCTAGGGAAAATCCTTTCTTTGCAGGCGGGGTACTGTAGCATAAATTAGTCGATTCACTAAAAACCGACAAATTCTAAAAAGTTGTCACCTCACTAAATTATAGGTACAACCCTAAATGTTCTGTAATGTCACAATGGAGGGAGAACGTCACTCAGGACCTCCTTTAAAAACGGCTGCACGCATAGCTTCTGCCCTTTTTACATCAAGCGAGCAGCCTACTAGATAAGTCCCCAGTTATTGGGTAAGTGAACTCCGCCATTGTGTTCTTTTGCTGCTAAATTTATGTCCCGGCAAGCCATATCTATTTGTAATCTTTGTGTCTATTTAACATGGCTGCCGGCAATGTATTCTGTATTTAATATTAATTAGCACCTAGCTATTCATAATGCACATGTGCTCTAATTGATTATATGGTTCTCCGCATGGCATGCATCCTATTCTATTCTCTATAAACTAAATCATGCTCATCCATGCTGTATCATAAACCGGCGACGCGAGTCGACGGTCAATGAGAACCACGTGGCGATGTGACGCCACGCCTTGTCTATCAACTATTCACCTATCAACTAATCACTGTAAACCACTGCGATGTGTGAGTACCCATCTTCCATCTTCTTCACTGCCTTGAGCTTGCCGCATCTAACGCATGGCTGGGACACGCACATCGTAGGGGCTTACAGGAACCATCTTGGAGCTCAAGCGTCCCCTTGGCGCTGTTTCAGGGTTCCTAGCGCTGGCTAGCCAACTATGGCTGCTTCGCTCACGCTGCACTGTTCTGCTGCTCTGCTGTGCTCCCGCGCATCTACCAACGCGGTGAGAAGCACGCATCTGCACGGCCGCCCTACCGCGTGCCGCCTCTAAACTGTGACGCCTACGCGTCCGGCACAAGACGACGGCGTGGCCGTGTAGACAGCGGCCTGCCGCCGCTACCCACTGGCCGCCTGACCCGGCCTACCTACCGTGCGTGGTGATCGCCCTGCCGCGCGTCCCTACCGACGCGTGAGGCCGCCTGACCCGGCCTACCTACCGTGCGTGGCGACAGTGGCCTGCCGCCACTACCTACTGGCCGTCTGCGCTGCCGCTACCTGCCTACCACCAACGCTGCCTAGGGCTAGTTGCCCTGAGCCCGCTGCCCACCTGGTCGACCGCTCTGCCGCGCGTCCCTACCGACGCGTGAGGCCGCCAGACCCGGCCTACCTACCGTGCGTGGCGATCGACGTCTTCTGGTTGCTCAGGGCAGTACCGTTTTCCTACCTTCAGTGACAGTGCGTGACCTTAGACCCTAGAACCTATTTTGTAAGTGTAGTGCAAAAGTAAATGTATAACTAAGTCTTACTTGTCTCATTTCTCCTACCACAAAAAGCACAACGCTACAGTGGCGCCCAACGTGGGGCCTTATATATAATAATATATATCAATAATATATATTATTGATATATAATATATAATATATATATTTTAATATACAGGGTGTTTGGAAGGGAGCTGTACATACGCCTAGGGTAGAAACTAGGGATAGTCTGCTACCTACCCCCGCCCATTATATTGACCTTGGCCTCAAGGTTTTTTTTTAATTTATTATTATTTTTTATTTGACTTTTTGACTAAAACTACCTGTAGCTCAAAATCTATCCATGGGACCGGTCGGCTAATGGTCTTGTTTTAATCGTTAGAGTCTTAGGGTCCTGCAAAAAATTATTTTACACCAGAAAATTGTGGAGAAGAAAAGTTATGGGGCCTGAAGTACCGTAGTAAGGTAAAGAAATAATTTTAAATTAAAAAAAAACCTTGAGGCCAAGGTCAATATAATGGGCGGGGGTAGGTAGCAGACTATCCCTAGTTTCTACCCTAGGCGTATGTACAGCTCCCTTCCAAACACCCTGTATATAATATATAATATATAATATATATCAATCAAATCAAACGACTGTCCATATTTGGATTTTTATACTAGTTCAAACTCTTCTAAATATTTTTTTAAGTCACAATATTTTGAAATTAAAAGATCACAAAATGGTGAAATAAACATAATACCGATATACTAAATAGTATAACACTTATGTATACAAACATATCAGCTGGTAATACTCATTTATTACTTACCTTTAAAATTTTCCGCACGACAACAAAACAAAACACGCCTGCCACAAGTGAAGTGTTCGCGCAACTGACTCGATGGTGTGAGTGCGATAGTTAGTAGACCGAATGGAACAGAAGATGGTCGAGTGTTGCGTTTCATACTTATAGTCTTAGAGAAATGAAGGTATTCCATATTAGGATACTATTTCATATTTGGTGACTTTCCTCTACATGAACGCTAAAAACATAACACTCTTGTTTTGGGGCAGTCGTGTAAAAAAAACACGTTTGATGTATGAGACGCCCCCCCCCCCCCCCGCACGCGAAATACGCGCATTAGGCGTGGAGTTGCGGACACCAGCCCGTTGTACTTATGAGAGCCCCCCTTTAATTTTTTTTTTGTTTTTAGTCTTTGTTGTTTTGTTAAAGCAGTAACAGAAAATTTCCAGCTATTAATTTATTTATTTATTTAAACTTTATGCACAATAGTGATACATAGGCGGACTTAATGCCACAAGGCATTCTCTACCAGTCAACCTTAGGGACAAACAAGACAATATTGTGGTAGGCTACAAACTAACTAGAAAAAAAAACAATATCAATTAAAATATATATATATATATATATATATATATATATATATATATATACTTATATTAATACTAATACACATATAAAAATAACAAACTAATAAATATTGCAACAAATACCAAAATAAAACATAACTGGTAATTACCATGACTAACTTGTAACAGCTATTTGGTCTGATTTAAATAGTGGGAACGTTTTTCCTTTTAAAAGTGAATTTGCTTTCAGCTTTCTTAATTCCCAGGGGTAGCGTGTTCCAGAGTTTAATAGATGAGATAGTGTAAGAATTTGACAAAAAAAACAGGTGCGGTGTGAAGGAATTTGGAGAATATGATTTTTGGAAGCTCGAAGATTACGACTATGACAACTGCCCGACACTTTGAAATAACTTTTTAAATAATCGGGAGCTCGTGGATCGTTCATAATCGAGAAGAGCATGCAGAGAGATCTAAGGGACCTCCTGAGTCGGATAGGCAGCCATTTAGCTGAGAACGGAAGGAAGAAATATGATCGTATTTACGAAGGCCAAAAACAAAACGAATACAATTATTGAGAAGTCGATCCAATTTATTTAGAAGTTCTTGGGAAATTAACAAATATCAGCATAGTCAATAATGGGGAGCACAAGGGACTGAACCAAAGTGAGTTTGGTGCTAGATGGGAGAAAATGCTTGAATCTATAGAGAGACCGCAGTGAGAACGTGACTTTCTGACTTACCTGAGCGACGTGTTTATCCCAACTCAAACTGCTGTCAATGTACAGACCCAAGTCCTTTACGTGGGGTGAAAGAAAAATGACGGAGTCCTCGTACATCAGTGGCACAAGTTGGCTAGTGCTCACATCCCTCAAATAGTACGAGGTACCAATGAGGATGGCCTGGCATTTTTCGACGTTAACAGACACCCCAAATTTGTCAGACCATTCCTTGATAGTACGAAGATCAGCATTGAGTGTTGTAATGCAATTATTAAGGTTGGCAATGTCTGATTGAGCGTACAGTTGCAAGTCATCAGCGTACAGATGGTAAGAGCATTTGAGGATAGCAGTAAGAGAGTTTATAAATAAAGAAAATAAGAGAGGAGAGAGTATACCGCCTTGTGGTACACCAGCTACCAGGTCGCACCAGTCAGAGCAATTCTGATCAGCACGTACTGCCTGCTGGCGACCACGAAGATAAGATGAAAACCAATCCCGTGACAACGATGAGACCCCAATTTGCGACAGAATGGGCAGAAGAATGTCGTGATCAACGGTATTGAAAGCATTGGAGAAGTCTATTAAAACCAACACCGTTAACCTCGAATTCTCCAATCCATCTCTAATATCTTCAGTACAAAACACACAACAGAAACACATAACCCTCCTTTTGGGTTTCGCCGCAGTCGGGTAAAAAGACAAAGGAACAGTGAATAAAGAAATTGTGTGAACATGGTGTGAACGATGATAATGGAAGAAAAGAGTTACAATACTGAGATAGGAGTCCGTTGATTTATGGGAGATGTATTGGAAAAGAAGAATTGCTACACCGATCCCAGAGAAGTTTATATGAGGGCAGAAGGATGATGACGCTTTATCTAGATACGTACGAGAGGCAATCATGTAAATATTAATCGACCAAGTTGTACGGAATGTTTAAGATTTCTTATTGAGACTCCTTGACACCTTGTACACAAACTTGGAAAAAAAAATTACATCTTCATTTACCTCAACTAGCAAAGTGTTTCCATCTGTGGGATCTAGTAATGAGTTCTTAGAAAATCTATGTTTACATAACAAATCAGTTCTAGGCGATTGCTATGTGTGTAAATATTATACCTCAACAAGTGAATCATGTCTTGTTTACCTTTGTAAGTTACTGATAGGATTCCACTGTTTCAAGACAAGAGTTTTTCTCTTATTTTGATTTTCTTTATTTGTAGCGGAAATTTCTCCTGTTATGAATTATTAAAAAGACAGTCATAGTCTAAAATAAGATATCCGTTAACCCAATAAACAAAGGGACTATACTTTGATTATTGGGTTAACGGATATCTTATTTTAGACTATGACTGTCTTTTTGCTCATCAGACGTAAATAAACATAATTATATCGTTTCTATTTCTATTAAAGGTGGTACCGGAAGCTGACCGGTATACCGGAATGATTATTGAATGATTGTTTTCGGTGTTTTCTTGACATACACAAATCTTGTTAATATAATTTAGTTTTTTTTTTTGTGTGTACTTATGGTATGTGCCAAATAAATATGTTTTCTTTCTTTCTTTTAACTATTCCTCTAAAATAACATAGATTTCGGCAAAATCTTTTCATTTTTTTTAATGATGAACATGAAAAATACTGGCTGTATAGCTGAACGACCAGAGGTCAGAAAAAAAAACAAAATAAGCGGGAAAGCGACAACCAACACTCATGTTTTCTTTAGCTAATAATTTATGTTCATATTTTTACTTTCCTCGTACTCTTAATGAAAAGCACAGTGTTCCTCGGGTCATCATTCCCCTGCCCTTATCCCAATTTATTTGGGGTCGGCGCAACATGTCTTTTTCTTCCATACTTCTCTTTTTCTCGTGATGTCAGTAGTCACCTCCTTCCTAGCTATATCATCCTTCACACAGTCCATCCATCGTTTCTTTGGTCTTCCTCTACTCTTATACCCATCTACATTCATACTCAACATTTTCCTCACAACACTTTTGATTTTGATTCATTCCTTCGCATCACATGTCCATACCACGCCAATCGATTACCACACAACTTTTCATTCACCGGCGCCACTTTCAGACTTCCTCTTATGTGCTCATTTCTTATTTTATCTATTCGCGTCACACCACACATCCCCCTTAGCATTCTCATCTCAGCCACATTCAATTGCCTTTCATTTATCCCTTTTGTGGCTCAACATTCTCATCCATACACGACAGCAGGTCTAACCATGGTTTTATAAATCTTCTCCTTGAGTTTAGGGGGTTTACCTCGGGTAAATTACTTATTTAGTCCCTCGAACTTGGGACTGGCCTGTTGGTCTAGTGGTTAGTGACCCTAACTGCTATGCCGGAGGTCGTGGGTTCGATTCCCACCCAGGACAAATGTTTGTGTGATGAGCACGATCATTTGTTCTGTGTCTGAGTGTAATTTATCTATAATATGTATGTATTTAGAAATATATAAGTATGTTTATCAGTTGTCTAGTACCCATAACACAAGCTCTGCTTAGCTTGGGACTAGATGGCGTTGTGTGATAGTTGTGGAATATTATTATTATTAACTATTAGCGCCCTCACTGGCGCCCTCCGAACCCCATCTCGGGACTAAATAAGTAACTTTCGCCCCTTGGATAACAATGTACTATTTTATTGTTGTTTGTTTGTTTAATTAAAGAATAGGTTCCACAATCTACAGGAATAATCGTATGACTGTGAAAATAATTATCGCGGTCACCTGATAAGCAGGGTTTATCCTCATCCCGTAAGGAATACTGGTTCGATAAGGTTATTAAATAGTCCATACACAGGCAAGCTCTGACGTCAATGCTAAGGAAGGATCTACGCTTCGCGGAAGCAGCATGTTACAGGACTAATTACGATAATCAGAACAAGTTGTGCAAAATGGAAGAAGACAGCCTAAATAGTGTCACACCTTATTGATGGCCTCTCTGTTTCTTTGTATAATCTAGATTTTCTTGTTCCATGTAATGAACTACAAGCTGGTGGTCTACTTAATAGTAAGAGATCACCGCCGCCTTCGGGTTTCTGCAATATCAGTGGAACCACAGGAACGATCACTACCTTTTTCATGAGAGCTTAAATTTTTCCGTGAAGCTTCGAGCGACAGAGACTAGTCCCTGTCGTATTTCCGCGGAAGTAAATGGATAAGCGACTATAACTGTTCATTTATTTTTTCTAAACCTAGCTACCTTTTACAATAATAAAGCTATTTATGATGACTGTCAGATTTTCTATCGTTATTTTTTTAAAGTTCAGGATTGGTGCCCTGAAACAGTGACGCGAGGTCGTGGCAGACCACGAAGGAGATGGCGGGACGAACTGGATGTCTTCCTTGAGAATTGGAGAGACATTGCACTGAATCGTGACCGTTGGAAGGAATGGAGGGAGGCCTTTGCTCAGCAGTGGGACAACACTGGCTAGCTATAATAATAATATTTCTTTTGGCAGCCCTAGTTTCCGCCTACAACCAATATTGATTCGACATCCACGCTTGCGTAAAAATATAAATTCCAGTGATTCATCCGAACTACTAAAAATAGATGAATGGACTTGTAATATCGTTTTTCCTTTACCCGGGCAGAGTAACAATGTTATTTCTTTTTGCTTGGCATATATACGAATTGACTAAAGTAACTCTATTGTTCTAGTGACAACCGCGCGACCGCAAATTTTGAATGCAACATAAAATATAAATATACTTAAGAGAATTAGTAATTAGAGGCCCGCGTTGTGGATTATAGCCCATCCCTCTCCTAGAGATGATGCCCGAGTCCCTGCAGTGGAAATATTATAGGCTGATGAAGATACCAGAAGAAAAACAATCAACTATAAGTTAAAAACAGTGTCTGAATGAAAATATAAACTCGAATATTTATCGTTTTGTCATCGCAAAACGATAAGCTTTATCATATCACCTAAGGTTGAATGTCATTAACTCATCAGTAAATGACATTTAACCTTAGGATGATAAAGCAATATTTCTTCTTCTTAGCTTATCATTGGCTTATTGAGAACCTGAAATAAACTAGAACTTAGCTATGAGTTTAATACTGTCACTAGCTTCCACCATTGTTTTTTAACGTTTCCTCAGTCTAGAAATGTCTCCTGTATCGTAAGCGAGTATACAAAAATATTAATTCACATACACAAACGGCCAGGCGCGGAACAACTACAAGGTCATACAAATATTGGTTCTGGGCGGGGATCGAAAGCGCGACACGCAGCGCAACAGCCATCCTCTCAATCACTGCGTCAACCATGCCGTCATTACGAATTAGGTGCAAAGGTCAATTACTAATCAATAGGGTAGTTAACAAACAAAATCTAATTAGTCCGTCAGATAGATTTCCAAAAACATATTGCACACGTATTTTTTCTTTTTTCACGTAAACAAACAATAAAGACGATACAGTGCTTTGAAAACTCGTGTGACGTCATTTTCTGAGACATTAGTATGAAATTCTTTACCGGTGAGTGGCGTCACAACCCCACTTCAATCTTTGACGCGTTTTATTTTCGGAAAATTTTATTGATTTGATAAAACAAAAAATAGGTTTTCAATATTTTTCGATAATCTAACAGACGGACTAATTAGAATCATTTTTTTTTAAGTAATCAAACATCTTTATTCTACTACACTTGTTATGTCAATCAGTGTCATTGGCTTTATCATACGCCTATTAAAGAGCGCTGTCGCATTATCTTATCTAATTAATGATAATAATCAAACCTTATCGGAAATCCGGATGGAAGATAGTATGCAAATTATCTAGAATTGATAATTTGCATACTAACCGCGTAACAAGCGCGTTATATTATGTGGACAAATAGAGAAACATCAATAAATAACTTATTCTTACAGACAATTAAGTCATAAGTCCAGATGTGCATCATGTGGAAGCAGAAAGGGTATGTCAGGATCGTTGCAGGTGACGTTCGGGGCTGCGGGTTGTTGGAAAGAGATACCGCGGCCTCGGCACAAGGGCTAAGAAGAAACATGGGTGGTTTTAAGTCAGTAGAAGTCTGACACTCCCTACCGCTCTGCCCAGAGCGGGAGGAGTTATTTGATGATTTCCCACACAAAAAAAAAAGGATCGTTGCAGGTGACGTCCTGTAGTTTATACCTGTGAAGGCGTGACATTCTATGCTTATGTGATTATGTGAGTAACACCAAGGAATTATTTCAGGTTGATGTGCCTACATATATATATAAATATGGAGAAGCGACCTCGCCCATAGTAGATAGTGGTGAGGTGGATGACCTATTAAAATTCACACAGAATCAACACGCCAGTGACGAGAAAACGCCCCCGACTATACGCTGCCAGCTTGTTTTAAATAGTTGCTAAGTGGCATATGGCATATCTAGATCTAAAGTATTTATAATTTGGTGATGATTTATTTTAATGTATGAAATGATACATGCTATGATACCATAATCTATGTTTATGAACTAGAATGACATAATATGACAAATTTTAATGACTTTTTGAGATTCTTGATAAGATTTTCCTTGATCATTTGGTGTTTTTAAGATCCGGTCACATTTTTAAAAAGTTTGAAATTCCGCGTTCTTGAAATTGTTCGTTCTAGAAATGTAGACGTTCAAGGCCTAAGCATTTTGATGGATCTATATTAACAGGGAAGGTATTTCAGATGTTTTCCTACTTTTATACAAAGTTGCAATAACGAAACCGCCAAGACATTCTCCCATCTATCAAGCTGAGACATTTGCACTCTTCAGCCATTTTCAGTCCACAATGCCACTGATCGTGATGATGGCTCAACTGAAATTCCCCTACCCTCATATTTTTATGTGTCATTGGAAATTAGCAGGAGGAGCTCTTAGTTTAATAATAACTGCCGCTCGTGTTGATCTTAAGGTTACGCCGCGCTTGTCTAGGTTGGTCTGTGGATCTTGGTGTGACCGAGTTTCCTCCGTGCCCCGGAAAGCACGCTAAGCCGTTGGTCCCGGTAAGCAGTGACCTGAAAGTCTGACAACCGGTCTTACCAAAGGGTATTCCTAGTGTTATCTGGGTTATGGAGGTCATATACGCAGATCCATGTAAAATACTGTTATTCAGTTGCTCCGGTTAAGCTGGAAGCCGACCCTAATATACTTGGGAAAAGGCAGATGATGATTGGAAATTATCAGGAGAGCATCAAAGTTGCTCCTATGTGAACTAGCTGATTACATTATCAGGTTCATGGTTTAGTTCCGCGCGATAAACTTTGACTGGACAATTACGATAAACGAACAAGTGCAGTTATATTAACCGATTAATAAGCATGACGATGACGTTACTAATCCCGAGTAACTTGTGAGGGTCGCGGGTTGTAGACTAGTTATCGCGGCCTCGACATAGTGGGCTAAGAAGGAACATGGTTGGTTTTTAGTCAGTAGAAGTCTGACACTCCCTTTCGCTCTGCCCAAGAGCGGGAGGGGTTATTCGATGATTTTCCACCCGACAAAAAAAAAAGGATAACTTGTAAATACTACACTAAAGTATTTATACATACGGTCTAGATACTTCGCTTCAAAACCCAAATAGCTGATGCTGGCCTTACAGCTGCTAGGTTAAAATGGAACTGGGCTGGTCACATCTACTGAATGTCGGAGGAGCAATGGGCAATTATTACCACTCAGTGGATACCAAAAAGTAGGAAACGCCAACGCGGGAGGCCCAGAATAACCACTCCCGCTCTTGGGCAGAGCAGCGTAAGGGAGTGGCAGACTTCTACTAACTAAAAACCACCCATGTTCCTTCTTGGCCCTTTATGTCGAGGCGATCTCTTACAACATCCTGCAGCCCCGACGCGGCGGAGTGCAAATAAAAACTTCAGAATTGAAATAAGAACAAATATAAAGGGTGTAAAAGTACCCTTAACGCTAACGAAAGGCACTTCTTCTCCCCACCACTGCGATCATTTTTTGTTCTAGACCATACCTCGGAACCCCCTAGTTACGGAGATATTGGGGGTCAAAGTTCCAAATTTAGCCCAGCTGTTTTTGTAAATACTAATTTTTCAGGTTATAACTTTACTTAAATTACCTCCATGTCCCTTTTACTATTCAAAGCATCCACAAGCACAATGATTTAAGAGTACCACATTGAGTTTTACCGTAAAATGTGTTTTTAGACCCCCAAAAAAAAAGTCGTTTCCCAGCAAAAATTTTTGCGTAGGGGTACTTAGTTTGATGTACAGAATGCTTGGTTGACGTTTGTGTGAAGGGTTAATTTACACCCTGTATGAACGTCAACGACGCAAAATGAGTATGTAAGGATGGTAGCAGGTGGCGTTCTGTTGATTCTGCCTACCCCATAGAAAAAAGTCGGAAGTTTATGTAAGTATGTAACCGGGCAAAATAACCTAATTTAAGAAACCGGATGCCTATTTTAGATTTAGGGGACTACCTTCTACATCTTCTACCTCTTTGCAGATATTATATTTGTAGTTTGTTTGTAGAAAGCGAATGATAAGACGAAACCGCAAAATATGCTAATAGGTAATTCCCCATACAGTGACCTAATTATGAAATTGTAAAAATCCACAAAACCATGTAGGTATTTAGTGGTCACAGTTTTCGAGTGAGACGACAGCTAAAAAAAAGATATCGAGGAGAACAACCGATCTCTGCGGTTAACTGTATAACGATTAAACTTAATTTACCAAATTTATGTAGTTTTAAATAATTATATAGGTACTTATTTATACAAGTTGACGCATGAATGAATTTCCTCGAACGTGAATGTGCCTTTGTAATGTTATCAACGGTAAGGACATGTGTAAAATTAAACATACATGTCACGCCAGAATTAAAACATAACCACAACTTAATACAGCTTTGGGAACAACAAATCAATTCTCTAATATTTGAATGAAACATGAAATTGTGCTTAAATTAAGTTTAGAGTAAGATCAGAGCATTTATTTATATTGTGTGCACTAGTAGCAAAGAAAAGTTAATTTACGTTCTTATATATGACTAATAAAATAACCTAAGTACTGAAAGAAATCCACACATTACAGAAATCACAGTGATGGACCACCTGCTTTACTCATTTGAGTAAAAACATCCTGTATAATTGTAAACACAACCGTTATAAACAAAAATGAATGATGCGACACACTAAACTTCATTAGCACGAATAACTTAGTTATTTGTCTCAATTGAACAATACTATTGCGTAAGGGTGAGTTCACACCATAAATATGTATAACATCACACGTTATAAAACATGATCGATTATTATATAAAGAAATAGAGAATAAATTGTTATTACACATTTAAAGACGACGTTACGTCACTACGTCGTACGTTTTTTTTTATACTGTTGTATAAATAAAAATATTTACCTTTACTACATACACCCTAAGGTACAGTCAGGAAAATAAATTGCTTGACACCTCCAGGTGTAAATAAAAAACATAAAAATAAATAATCAGATGTTACCTGAGCGCCTTACTGGCCGGCTGCTCCACGATCTCTACGTAGGGCTGGTCGCGGCGCGCCATGCTTTCGTCTACGGCGCCTGCGCCCACGCCGAACGACGGATCCGCCAAAGTGATCGCCTCAACTGTGAGCAAAAAGAACAACATGAATCTTCGTCATACTGGTTCCTATAATCCTAAGTCAGGGTAAAAGCCTCTCCTTATTTCTTCCCGATCTTTCGATCCAGGCTTAATGTGGACCACTGGGCACTGGTTTTTGTTCAGCTCATTATAGCGGTTTCTATGCGGTCTGTCGCTGCGATATCTGACTGTGTCGGGGCTCTAAATGGGGCTAGTTTGGTCCGCAGCTCAGAAGGCATACTTTACGGCAAACGTAATCACTATAATTTAGCGCCCTAATCTACACTCTACTACAAAATTAAGATGAACGATGATAGATAGCTCTTTAGGACGTACGCAATACAAGACCAATTTAAATGCACAGAATAAGTGGCCAGACGTATGGTATACAAGTAAGCAATAAACTGAACAAGCTATGGAGCCTAAGGTCGAGCCTCTAAAGCAAGAAATGTCAAATTTAAATTCCCAATCAACTTAAAACGTGATTCATCATAACAATAAATAGAACTAAAGCATTCTAAATAATTGTAAGCATGTGAAAAGCTTAGATACTTAAAGAGTGATTGAAACGATCATTAAAACATAGACTACAGATTACAGCAATCCGTTGCAATTTATGGTTTTTCTTAATCGCGTAGTTTGGCGCCAACAAGCAACCATCACCGCTATTTGTATGTGTTTAAAGCCTTATATCAAGTGTAATTTGTCACGCTAAACTTGGCTGTGGATATATTTCTAAGATTAATAATAATTCATAAACGTTCTCAATCCTACTAGTATAATAGTCTTGTTATGCAAGTTTTATAAACTTCTAATGTATTCTGCATCTTTTTTATAAAGGCCTTGAATCTTCGGTCACTGTACAATTAAAACTAAAGCATCGTTAAGAATAAAAATTTACCATAGATCTAGAATGTCACAACCATTTTAATTCACATAGTAAAATTATCATAACAGGTTTTAGGGAGAAAACCGCAAACAACAATACGAGTTACTAAATAAAATACGTAATTAAAAACAAAACATTTACTTTGATAGTCGGTTTTGAACATGTGTGTGAGACGGAACCACTTAGCATATTAAATATTATTAATATTTGTTGCAGAAACGTTGTTATTTTTACAAATTATAATAAACTAGTTTTTGGAGGTGTTATGTATTAATTGTTTTAAGAAATTGAGATTATGGCGTTTGATTTGATAACATATTTGTGACATGTTGCCTTGTTGTGGTGTTATCTTTTACTAAGATTAATGAGTTACACCACCTTTTTATTTTTTATTTTTTTGGATGGAGGGAAATCATCTCTCTTGGGCAGAGCGGAAGGGAGTGTCAGACTTTTACTGACTAAAAAGCACCCATGTTCCTTCTTAGCTCTTTATGTCGAGGCTCCGGTATCTCTTGCGAACAACCCGCAGCCCCGATGGGATGAGTGAACGAATATGATATTATTATTATATTGTAGTTGTTTCGCTGGGAAGTTTCATCAGCCACTTATTCACCTCAGATAAAATATAAGGACATGGAATCTATTGTATCAGCCGCCTAGTCATAAAGATATTTATGAAAAAAATGTGTTTAATTTGTGTATTCTCATTTATAATAACATTCTAAATGAATTTAAATTATTACAGGGTATTATTTTTTAAATTTACTGAGTGGCTACAAAATTGTTGTTTCTATAGCTTAAGGGAAATTATGGAATTTAAAAATTAATGTTAATGATAAATTACGAATGAATGATTGACTTTATGATAACTAAATAATGATTTAGTGTATTAATTACATGATAATTTGATAATAATAACATAATAGTAAATAATTTGTAAGCAGAATACAGTGACTTTTTAGGAAATATGATCTTACCTACTAAATTTTATGTATTTTCTTGCAAATAAGCAATTTTGATTTGATTACCTCTGTCTGACAGAATATTCGCATCTTAGTAAAATTATATGCAAGAATATTTTTTTTTAATTACGCTTAAATTGAGGATCCTTAGAGAATCTAGTATAGGTTTCAGTATTGAAACTTTATTATTTCTGGATAAAAAAAAATGGTACTTACAAACATCACTAATATTCAACTGTTCGTCATTGTGGGGACCGCCTATACAGATGCCTTCTGTAAACAAGAGAAAAAGGCAAAATATAAAGATTCGTTTGATGTCTCCAAATTAAAAATATAATATACTACAATGAACTTCAATTATACGAAATGAAAACATTAAATTAAGAAGAGGAAAAATTAGATTGACTATTTTTTACAGCAATTGGTACTTAAAAAACTACTAAGCAGAATCATAGGTGCCACACAACAGCAAAAAAGAGGATTTACAAATGAAATGTCCACTTTACAAAACGTGACACATTTATACAAATATTAGGTTATTTTATTTACTAACAAAGACAATTACGTATGTCAATAATGGTTATTATTATTTAATACAGTTATTATAAAGGGTGTAAAAGTACCCTTAATGCAAACGAAGGGCATTTGTTGTCCCCACCACTGCGATATTTTTTTGGTTCTAGACCATTCCTGGGTACCTACCAGCACCTAGACCATACCTTATGGAGATATTGAGGGTCAAAGTTCCAAATTTTGCACAGCTGTTTTTGTAAATACTAGTTTATCTTTACTTGAATTACCTCCATGACCCGTTTACTATTTCAAAGCACACTAGCACAATGTTTTAAGAGTGCTACATTGAGTTTTACCGCAAAATGTGATTTTGGACCCCAAAAAAAAAATCGTTTCCCAGCAAAAATTATTGCGTTACTACTTAGTTTTGGGTACTTAGTTTGATGTACAGAATGCTTGGTTGACGTATGTGTGAAGGGTTAATTTACACCCTGTATATAAACGGTTATTTTCAATGAAAATGAAAAAAACACCATGAACTTGACAACATCAAAATCTTAAATATAACCAAATTCGAAGGGTCACGTTGATAAATAGTATAATAGATAGATTTGAAGAAACAAAAAATACGTATCCAATATTTTTTGATAATCTACATCTCTCATGGACGGACTAATTAGAATTATACTTTTTTAAATCAGTAAACATCCCCATTATTTCAATATCATGGCTACATAGCAAATGTTTTTATCGACTGTACTTAAGTAGATCCATTTCTTGAGAAATAATTTGAATATTTAACAATATGATTCATCTTAACGTGATAACAAGTACTTATGTAATTAATTTAAAAACATTGTTTCAGAAGGTTACGGCCGAATTCTGAAACGCCACTCAAATATAAGTAACGCTCAAATCTAGTGCTGTCTCGGTCGCTCTATGCTGAAGTAACAGAGACAGAACAAGATTTAAGAGCAACTTAAAATTGAGTAGTGTTTCAGTATTCGGCCGTTAGTAGATACAAATAATTCTTATTTATATTTTTTTTTATTTCAATTTACGGTTATACAATCGTTACCGATAGTCAGAGGCCAAAAGTCTGAAAACCAGCATTACCAAGGGGCATCATGTAACCTAGTGCTAAATATAAAATACTGGTATTCAGCTGCATCCGGTTATAATGGAAGCCCACCCCGACAATGTAGGGAAAACACTAGGCAAATGATGTGTTTGATTACATTTTCATGTCACGCAAACAAAGTATTTTGGAGCCCCATTTTACTAAGAAAAAGTTCTTATCTTGCAGTTGCAATCGTTACTCAACTATCGGCTTTGAATTAATTTAGTTAAGTTATTGGTGCTAGTAAGTGTACGTATAATATAAAATAACAATAAATAAACTCCACCAATATACAGTGTGATTCTTTATAATGTGCACATATCGAAATGAGGGAATCTATGCTTAATTTTATCGATGGAAAAAATATTTAAAAAAATCTAAATATTTTTTAATATTTTTTATGGAATTATAAAAATGTTGTCCGCTGTTGTGACCCCAATGTAAACAAAACGGTGTAACTTTTAAACTAAATTATCTATCGCGATGAAACAATTTTATGTAAAAAGTTATGAAAAAAATAATTTTTTTTGATCAAAAAACGTGTTTATTTTCAATTGAGGGTAGTTTTTTTCCACAATTTTCATTTTACGAGGACGCCTAATTGCTTCCAATCATTATGGAGTTTGTTTCATCGCGATAGATAATTTAGTTTAAAAGTTACACCGTTTTGTTTACACTGGGGTCACAGTAGCAGACAAAATTTTTAAAAATTCCATATAAAATATTTAGATTTTTTTAAATAATTTTTCCGTCGATAAAATTAAGCATAGATTCCCCCATTTCGATATGTGCACATTATAAAGAATCACACTGTATTATATAGCAATAAAAGGTAACAAGTGCGCAGGATATGTTTTATTAAAGTCTTTAACACGGGCGCTCGCTGTAATTGAGGTAAACCGCTACCACCCGCTACTCAGTGCATACAAATACAATACGTGGGTGGGTAGTAGTGGGTACATCTGAGCAGGCGACACATCAAGCCATATATGCCCAGTATAACATGGTCTGGCTTTGTATAGATTTTCCGTACAATACGAGATATGCATAAACTGGTTTAGCATAACTTGATTGGTCGTCCTGCCGTCGTGCGTACTACCATATTCGTTGATGAGATCTAAGGTTTTTAAGATCGTTGTAAAAATGTCTTTTCGATGTAAAAATTAAATAGCGAAAGAAATGTCTCTAGATAAATAATGGTTTCCGCTAAACATCGTCAAAAACAAAGAAATGAGTCATAAAATAAACCAAGACGTATTTAAATAAAATATCGACAAGAATTTTTAAAGAGAACAGTTACTCGTACGTCATGTGGTCTACAAAAAATAACAACAATAAATATAACAGTCATGTAGTCAACTGATCGTAATATCTATGTAAAATGAAAAGTACATAACGCAACACAGACAGCAAAGTTGGCAGAAGTACCACTTTGATAAATAAAGTCCTGATGCACCATACACTTACAAGAATATTATCATCTTGTGGCCAACCTTTTCTCAACGATGCCAATATTGTGCATGGACCGACTATTCTAATTTATAATTAATACTAGCTGTTGCCAGCGACTTCACCCGCTACAACTCGAAAATTTTCCCACGGGAACATAAAATCGGGATAAAACTATCCTATGTGTTAATCTAGGTTATAAACTATCTTAGTACCAAATTTTATTCAAATCCGTTTAGTAGTTTTTGCGTGAAGAAGAAACAAACATACACACTCACAAACTTTCGCCTTTATAATATTATTGTGATGTGATGAGAAGAGAAAACAAATGGACCCGGCCATCCATGTGACATACGACGTGTTTATAAGGGTGGATGGGATGCAAACACTGAATGATTGTTAATTAAGGGAATCCTAAAGAAGTTATACCGAAAGACGATGCAAGATAGAAATGGCCATCAGTCTGCCAGAAGCCAATAAGCAGTTTAAAACAGTGATAGGAGTAGTACAAGCGTAATTAGTGCATTGGTTGCGTAATCACCATTAATGATCACCATAATAAAACATCATCATCGGCTTAGCCTTTTTCCTAAATTAATTGAGGACGGTTTCCAGTCTCACTGAATGCAGCTGAATACCAGTATTTTAAAGATCTACAAATGACAGCAAAACAAAACTTAGAACTACGAAATAATTTCCAATCGTGATGGTTTTTCTGAAGTCCATACTGTGTCGCTAGTTCAACACATCACCTGCCCACGCACCGCGTCATTATCAGACGCAGTCTGGGTGACGACGCATGCTCTTGCGCATATCTCCCGCCAATATCATTAGCTTTACATATTTTTAGCCGGTCACTCACTCGCACTTGCACAATTAGTGTAATTGGGTGGCCCGTTGTCGAGAGATTTTCGGCGCAGGAGAATTTATAGAGTATTTTGCCCAGACACAGGTCAAAATTAGGTCTTATTGTTATTATTCTTATGTTCTTATTCTAATTTGTTGTGTTTTTGTTTTAACTTCTCTTTAATAGTATTGGACGACTGCACAATATCGCACAAGCTGCATTAGAGGCGTTGAACCGCAGTTTGCAATGTCATCTCAGTAGTCAGTTTCTTTGATCTTCCCCTATTCAGATATCCCATTCATAGATTTTTTACGAAGGTCGAGCACATGGCAAAATTTGATAAAGGTAACGTATTTTCTTTAAGACACTCTATTATTACCCTTGTTCAACTAGGATTTTTGATAAGGCGTTAATTAGTTATACTACATTACATAATCTAATAGTTGCTTAACGACTTTCAGATACTAATTGTTATTCTCATTATCATCAACGTAAAATATTATTAACATAGAATTTGTAGCACGTGGCGTCTGTAGTTTTTAGCTACTCCAACAAGATTATTTTCGGAAGAAAATCATGTTAGATACATGATTGCAGCCATACACGCCTACAATTTTTTTTTTAAAGGAGACGTTGCCCCACTCTAGGAATTTCTCCGGTATCGTGGGTGTGTTCACAAACATACAATAATTTTGACACTTCATCAATAAGAATTTGCTGTTGCGACACTTTTGATAAACCTTTGTGTAAAAGGTGTAGTAGGTACATTGTTCTGAGATCTTATGTTGTACTAATATTAAAACAAAATAAACAGAATTATCTTTATAGTATTATTGTTTTAAGATTGTAATTGAGTTATGCAATTGAAAGTGCTGGCTAGGTTTCAATGTTTTAAAAAACAAAGAAATATCTACCCTAGTTGTCCTAATGGGTATGAGATATCATTATATTTTGTTACTACAAAACCCTGCTGCTGTTTTTGCACCTCCTGGAATAAATTATCCCAAAGATGGTGAAAACCGCATCAAAATCAGAAGAGAGACATACCTACGTATATTATGTAGAATTGTAGATTATTATCTTCCAGCAATTATATTGTTTATTTTCAAAATTCAAAATTCCAACTGGCGTCCTCTACCAATACTCGTAGACGATATAAACGTGGATGTATTTTGCACAGGTTTGGC
Source organism: Diarsia rubi (assembly GCA_932274075.1). Taxonomy (NCBI): domain Eukaryota; kingdom Metazoa; phylum Arthropoda; class Insecta; order Lepidoptera; family Noctuidae; genus Diarsia; species Diarsia rubi. Next base: position 952,776 of record OW026416.1, on the reverse strand, counting down.
CTCAAATAACACTAACGAATCATTGGTACTTATACGGAATACAGCCTAATCCACGTAGAACCTAGATATGACCATATGATCTAACGCTAACTACTTCATCTTGTTCTATTCAGTCACCAGCATGTCACCAGCGATAAAAAAGCAAGACAAAAATTCAACCGCAGAGCAAGTACCCACTCTGAATGTTTTGTAAACTACACTATAATAACTTTGGGCCAGCACCGCCGTGCAAGAACTGCGCCACGCACGTGTAAACCAAAGGTTAAGCACCTGCTACAGTATGTGTGTATGTATCGACCCGTAAATAAACAAGTTAATAACTCTTTTGGCTCTTGTGATACAGGAACTCCTAGTACAAGAGCCAGGGCTACACTGATGTTTGTGAGCAATAAGTTGTCAATAAAATATTATTATTATTAATATAACTTTGACTGTATGTTTGTACTGCTTCTTATTTTAGGCGGTCATAGCGCTTATCGTAGTAACTTTGAGACTTATCGTGCCAACTTAGATATGAGCTAAAATCGCGTGTTTCGGTGCCTAAATGCATTGCGATTTGCGTCTCAAGGACACTTTATTTAGTAATCTTCCAGAAAACAAACGCATTTCAAACTCGGAACTGCGTTTTTGTAGGTACTTAACCTAGAATGGAAACTCAATATTGCTAATTTGTAGCGCTAATTCGTGGCTTATACGACCGGTTCGTTGAACGTGAAGAACATAAATAGTTGTGTGTAGTATTTTAACAGTGTCAGCAAGAAGAAACTGTATTACTCATTATGGCGATATGGAAGGAAAAGCCAAAGAAATCGGAACTTCTGGTGCGATATTATAAAGAAAAACTTAATTTACTTAAATATTTATTAAAGATCAACGGTAAAAAGTTTCTATCGGACTATTATGCGCAGGATAAAAGCAAAAAGCCAATCGATGATCGTATAAAATCGTAATCGTCGTATCGGGTTAAATATAAACACGTGTGGAGATTCTGAGAACCGAATAGGCGAATATATTGTGCAGACACTGCTAATACAAGTTTTATTAATGACAAATGCATGAATCTATTATACCAGGACCTACAAACAATTTCTTAGAACGTGAATAATTTGCCAGTAGATCTCTGATCTCTCTCTCTTTCGTTTTTCACTGGCAAAAGTATCCTTACAGAAGTCTAATGTTTCACAAACAAAAAGAAAAGACACCGTGTCAAGTCTTGAACAAAAATAACCTGATCTACATGGAAAAGAAGTGGAAATGGGAAATTAAGAACTTGGGTGCTCAATAGGATGCAAGGCCTGATTAATAAAAACAACAGTGCTAGAACAAAATGATCATTTAAGTCATCGTACTGATTGATAAAATATACAATGTAGACAGCTGCATTAGTCAGCCACCTGATCCAGATAAAGTAACACATGCTTTGATGTCCAGACTATCATGAGCTCAGCCTGATTCAATAGTTCAACTATCAATAGGGTAGTTAAAAAAAAACCAATTATTCCGTCAGGTACATTTCTGAAAAATAGTAGACGCAATATGTTTTTTCTTGTTTCACGTAAACAAACAATGTAGACGAAACAGTGCTTTATATTCTTAGACATTAGTATGACATCTTTTAGCGGTCAGTGACGTCAAAAACCTCCACTCAAATCTTTGACACGTTTTTTATTGATATGATGATAAAACAAAAAATACGTATCCAATATTTTTCGATAATCTAACAGACGGACTAATTAGAATATTTTTTTTGTCAGTAAACATCCCTATTGAAATATGATTCAAACATTTACCATGTAAAATACTGGTACTCAGCTGCATCCGGTTTGACTGGGAGCTGACCTCAACAAAGTTGGGAAAAGGCTAGCCCTTATGCCTGCCCCGTTTCAGAGACGTTCGGAGACGAGCGGAGCGGAAATGAGATGTGCAAGATCGCAGGAAAATCGAGAGATGCGATATGGATTTCTACCAAAATCGCTTCCGCACGTTTTCTCTTCGCTCCGCTTGTCTTCTGTGCCTATAGCATTCTTCCAATCTTTAGCTGCTATCTGGCATTAAGTCAGGTTCCTTTTACATACGCAACTTAGCAATTCTCTTAACATCATAATTTATATCGTTCACGATATAATCAGTTTGGGAGTCAGTTCAGAACTTAGCAAAATATCTGTGACTGGCTTACGGGATGTGTTCATTTTCCTCATATACGTAACGAGGATAAGTTACGGCTACTTCGAACTAGTTTTAAGTATTAGGTTCATTTATGTAATTGATATTTTGGTTTGGAATGCAAATATTGCCATATAAGCTGGGAATTAAGCACCACTTATTTTTTTTGGGTTTATCTAAGAGCTTAGCCTTAGATTGATCGACGAAACATCATTAGGATTCTATTTGGAGTCCGTTAGACCGAAGTTGATTTTGCATATCGTAAGAAAAGGCATAATCAGAATATAAATGTTCCAGCTGCTGTAACACAGACCTGCTCACAGTGGGAGGACGTGGGCCATGAACCACTACACGGGCACACGAGTACATTCGCTGCGGCGCAGAGCAGTTGCACTTGGAACGGTCAAGGGAATTGTGATAACGATGCGTGGGAGTATCGGGCGACGCGATATAAATATTTCACACCTAGCGTTATCCTTTTAATGGCCTTGTCTTTTCGCGCGTCGTGTATTTTTCCTACTGTGCGAAACCAGATGACCAGATGTATGAAAGCGGACGAGGCCAAAGGCGTATACGTAAGGATCGTAGCAAGTGGCGTTCTGTGGTTTCTGCCTTCCCCCCATGGCAAAAAGGCGTATTTTTTTGTACCTTTGTGCCAACAATAAATAAATAGGATGAAGACAGGGTAGTGATGTTTAGGATTTTATAGTAAAGCTGACAAGGCAAAGTTCGCAGTTGACCAATTTTCAACCTTATTACTTCAGTCATAAGTTATTTAGTTTTTATTAGTCACTTGTGTGTACTATAAAGTAAGATCATACAAGCCACTTGACATTATTTTGACAATGCCTAAAGCCCAAGTGCTAGAATCTTTTATCAATGAACCTAACCCGCTTCTTCATCTTATCGTGTGGGCAGTAAGGTCTAACAACACGCTGTGACTACTGATAACTGTATTTTAAATCAGTACGGAAAAAAACCGGCCAAGTGAGAGTTGGACATGCACACGAAAGGCTCCGTACCACCAAGACACTGACAAAATTACAAGTACCTATGCAATTATTAAAAGATTCAGCCTGTGAAAGGCTGGTTGTGTTATGACTACTTATGACTGCAGTTTTATGCATTATGTGTTTAATAGGTGTCGGAATTCGGAATCCGAGGCACCCTTTGGGTACAGAACCCCAAAAGGAGTTTCACTTTTAATCACAGTATGACAATAATATGATAAACAAACAGATAGATAATCGTTTAATCTTATTAGTTGAGTAAATTGAAAAATCGATTTCATCGTGCTTGCGCTATTATCAACTTTAATTATCAATTTACTGCTACCTGCCTGTCATTATTTAACTTTGGCCAGAATGATCTAACAAATCGGTAAACCTGCATATAGCCAGTCAGCTTAATAATCAGAATTTATTTGGATGTAATAATTATTTTCTGATCAAGAATAAGTTTATTCAAATAAGGTTGAAGAGTCAGCAATTTGCAACTTGTTGAATGTCAAATATTATGGAAGACCAAACCGGATCTTTCATTATCCTGTTTGAAACATGAAGAATCTCACTCAAGACATGACACTCGACAACCAGAAATAGCCAACACTTATTGCACTGGCCTCTTTACTGGTCGACGGTCGAGTTCAGATCTTGGGGAATCAATCAGAATGTCAAAACAAGGATAGATTATTACTGTGTCGTTCATTTAACATCTACGCCTGTTTGTCGAGCGCCAGTGGTTCATCTTTAATTTACACCGACGACTATAACCCAGAAGACATCCACTCCACACTTCATTGACTGATCCACTGAGATCTTGCTTGAAATGCTTTCAGAGCTACCATACATTGAATAAGATATCCCTACGATTACCAATTCAAGGCACATGAATATAAATCCAGAGCAAAGCACAGCACAATCCAAGCGGTGTGAATACTAAGATTGATCTAAATTGCCATCAGCATAACACATCTAAATTGGTGCAGTACATTAGACGACACTAAAGCAAAACTAGCTAAGATTTAATCAAAGATAGACTTGGCTATACGAGTATATGGAACATGGACAAGAGAAAGAAATACCTCCACATAAAAGATCTCAAATTAGGTTACAATAAAATAAAATTAAGAGGTTCATCCAACACATTAAGGACAACTAAAAAGCTACGAAGAAATGCCTGAATAAGTGAATGTCAGGAATGCAATACAACCTGCCGGAGCTGCACAACATGGTTGGTTTTAGTCAGTAGATGTCTGACACTCCCTTCCGCTCCGTCCAGAACGGAAGGAGTCCTTTGATGATTTCCCACTTACCAAAAAAAAAAAAGAATGCATTACAGCCGTTTGCAATTACAAATCACGAAAAAAGTATTTTGAATGATCTTGTATTAGTCAATTAAATAATGATAGAAGACGACACTGTCTACGTCTAGCTATTTTATGGTCGATTCAATTACTTGTAAGTCTCAGACATGGCAATCTGTCGCAATTTATGCGCTGTTGACCTTTACACTGAGTTTATCGTTGTGTTATAGACAATGTAGACATAACAGTTACTCTTGAAGATAATTATTGTTTCATTTGTAAACAATTAACGGCAGATGAATCTTTAACTGCACTTGCTGGTAAATGGATTCCACAACGGCTGGGACTTCGGATGTTAGGTTAATGAATTCGTGCAAATATTTTATAACTTTGATCGGCAGGAGGATTAATTGCTAAAACTACTCTTTTTGTCATAACATAGGCAAAGCTTTTAGACAAGATTTCTTTATCCTCACTTGACCGAAACAAGCGTGGAATTCTAAGCATCTCAGATTCTGAATTACAATCCAAGTGCCACTCGATAAGCAGATTAGAATAGTTAAGAATATCAATGAATTGTAAGCAGTAAATGAGAAATCACTGAATAAACAATATCTAAAAGTACAGGGGAAGACGCCTACGATCGTCTAGTGACGTCAGAAAATAGAGAGTTTCAGACAAACCCGTCCGTAACGTACGTCACGCGCCTCCCGATGACGTCAAAGGCGCTTGATACCGGCCCTTATTGATTACTAATTATAGAGATCGGAATGCCTGTAATTAAATTAAACTACGGCAGAATCTGTAATGGCTTCGGTTGTGGAATATTGGAAGCTAGTAAAAATAATGAATAAAAGCTTGTGCACATTTTACGGCAGAATATTCTCTTTACAATAGTCTGTGACCTTTGTTTGGTGCCTTATTGAATTAATTGCTTTTGGAGGGCAGGCAACAAACACAAGACGACTGTTTTATTTATTTCCTTTTAAATATTCTTTTCATAATACACCTACATTACAGAGATGTGGTTTACATCAAGAGTATGCCCATTTAGCAATAAAAAGCTGCAGCCTGCAATATCCCCGAGTGCCAAAGATTATCCGTGCAAAAAAGTTAACAATGAAATTAAAAGTAGGTACCTACTCGAACAAATGACGATGTTAACACCTGCTTACTCCGCTGCAAACGGCTTAACGACTGATTAATCGTTTTATCGTTTCTCTGTTAACAATAATACTTCCTCTATGGCCATGGCTTTGAGATTATACAACAGCGATAGGAGATTATAATACGTAATATCTACTGCGCGCTTGGGGGAGGGGCGCGCGCTAAACGACTATATGCATCACATCAGCAGCCTTTAACATTGTATTCACGTTAGTCAATCAAAAGACATGCGAGTCGAAATTTCAATTCAAACATATTTTTGACGCCTGTCGTCCCCACTACCTACCGGTATTTTGATTAATGATCTTCCTCATCATCTTAAGTATAATGTTCGAAAAACAGCGAATCGAAACACTGATACAAAAGCGCCAATTACGTAAGGAGAGACCTAAACCCTCCTACACCTATTCCTATAACTCTGCCGGTCAACTCTACTGCTTTAACTGTGACCGGGTATTTAAAAACAAATTCGGTCTGGCCAGCCATATAAGAGCACACGCTAGGAATTAGCTTGTAAGGGTCGCCGTTAACGAAATCGGTAAGGAGGACTATATATATATATGTATAATGTTCCCACTGCAGGGACTCAGGCCTCCTCTCTAGGAGAGGGGTGGGCTATAATCAGTGCGGGTTGGCAGATGTTATGTCTTCGAATATAAATATAAAATAAAGCCAATAAGGGCGGTTTTATTGTTTGGAGCAACAAAATAATTCTAGAAACACTCATAAGAGCTGTTGGTAACAAAGATACTTCAAATTGATCCCGTAAACATTGAGAGAGCTAAATATTGTAATACAATACAATACAGCAGAGATAGTTCGTAGAAAGTCTGACATACAAAGAGAAGACCTTGTGTGGGAGGAAAGGGCAAACGAAAATAGTTCAAGTAGCAGGAAAGGCAGAAAATCTAAATGTCAGAGGTCATAAACCGCGAACAGTGAATAAAGATCCACAAAACGTCTCATTCTGCCAACTGCAGACATATTTATCGATATTTCTCCAAAACCGGTTACAATTCAAGTCAGCTCGAAATTACAATAAGTTGACGAATAAAAATAAATTTCAGTTATTAATAGAGCGATGTAAAGGTCTGTTAACCCAAGTTCAAGTTAACCGGGTTTAGTAACGAGTTTCTTTTAAGTTTAACCACATAATGCGAGAAAACCAAAGATTAATAGCCATTATCAATAATGCCTAAACGTAAGTTTCAAAGCCAGAAATTAAATAAAAGAAAGAACAAGAACTGGTTTGACGAATCTGTTTGACAGTATTGGATGCCGATGACAATATGGTGTCTTACTGACCTGAGTTTCTGAGGGTGAAGAAAGCTACAGAGACTGATTAATATTGAATTTTATTACTGTACTGTAATTATCTGAAGTCTAGATTGGATATGAACATTATGTCTGCATAAATATATTAAGGCTACAAGAAGGCAACACAATTAGTCAAAACGGATGGCCTGAAAGCGGATAGGTACCGGATTAACAAATCGGGGAATAAAAACATTAAAAAAATTGTTCAGGAAGTTCAAAAGGTATGATTTGACTATGACTAGGCCACTGATAAATTATACAGAAAAACTGAATCAGAGCTTTGATAGCATCTAATATTTCGCAACACAAAATGCAATCTGGCAGTTTGTTACTCAATCACGCCAGAACAGGTGAATGATTTGGATGAAAATTGGAATAACTTAGATTGCCGCATGGGATACTTTTCATTCCAGTATAACCATTTCATGGGACAAAATTCCTTAAGCTAGTTCAGATAAGAGAAAAAAAAACTATAACTCAAGCGAGAAAATGTAATTCGAAAAACTTCCGAAAATACTGAAAACAATAATTTGTTTTCGAGGAGGATCTTTTTTGGATGCCAGCTTGAGCCTTACATAATGTGTGCAAAGGAAATTGAAAACAGTACGAGTTACGATAAAGTTCTTAAACAGACTGAGATATTGCTGTGGAGTTTGATGCGTAACTCCATCCCAAAATACACATACTATAAATACATTTTAGTTAGGGTTGGTGAATGAAGGGTGGGCCTTATCACTAAAATATTTATCTTAAATTTTATTTAAAAAAAAACCTTTTGACGTTCAATGAACGCTGATTCATCCCAATTGTTGAACAATGTGTTGTGATCAGAGGAATGACACAATAACGACATAAATATTAGACCATAAGTGCTAGCAATAAAAGATAGCCGTACATGAACAAGCGATTGCGCTAGAAAATAGCCCTTATTACAATGCACAGTGGATTTCACACACTCCCACTGCATACAAATGACCCCCTTATTAGTTTTACTCACAATTCTGAATTTATAAGAGGGCACATTGTATGGTTGTATGATGAGTTATTTAATTTAAGCCTACCCGCTATACTTTGTTGTGTGCTACAAGGATTTATGGCATGATAAAGTTGCCAACAACCTTAATTTATGGTGGAGAGTTGGTGGCACATGGATGTGTCCACGCGATACTCGCGCAGAGTATTCGAAACTGTGCTGTGGCAGTAATTTGCTAAAGGTAGACTGAGGAAAGGTGAAGAGAGGTCTTTATTTTAATGATTTCATTTTTATTTTTTTTATTATTGTATACTTTTTAATTATTGATTAAAATTTGTGTCTGAAGTTATTAACTTGAACCTTAATAATGTATCGAGTCTGGTTCTTCTAACCAACCGAACAGACAGATGTGTTGCTGGGGACTTTGTTCCGCCACTTCTTCTTTCCAGCTAAAACACTAGGTAGTGTCGAAGGGGGGGCGTTTTGGGGGACTGTCTCTTGTAAATAAGTAAAGTAAAGTAAATTTCGACGTTGGAAAAGTGCTGATTATTAGCCTAGTTTGAATAAATGAGTTTTGATTTTGATGAAGGAAAACATCGTGAGGAAATCGACATGTGCTAGATTCTAAAATTCATAACCATGTAACATCCTCCAACGATAATGCCCCACGACCTCGAAAAGAAGTCTAAGTCCCAGTAATTAACTTTTTATAGGCTTTTGCTATAAGTTGAGTTACCACACTGCCATAGGTAGTGCAATTTACGTTGGCAGTAGGCACGTAGCTTTTGGCACTGTCTCATTGCACTCGGCGTGCCATCAGTTGGTTGAAACAGATCGTTTGACCTGACTCAACTGAAGAGATGACTCACCCAATCTGTACCTAAACATGTGTCGACCGGATTTACTACAGTCAATGAAGTCAAGAAGATTACAGTTCTACAACAAAACTTTTAGACAAAAATCACCGTAAGGATGGGAAATCATCAAATGACTCCTCCCGCTCTGGGCGGAAAAGAAGAGAGTGTCAGACTCTTACTGACTTCTTGCATTCGCGATAGATTTTTCGAAGAAATTCTGCAGCCCTGGCAGTAGCCAAAAATCACCTGAAGGCGAATCCTACTCCCCTCGTAACGACCCGAGATCAATGGCAAAGACCTTTTCAGATGAGGAAAATATATGAATTACTAACATTAGTAACATAAAGGTGAAGAGTTAACAACCATTACAGGTAAAAAAAACAGCGGAGTTAACAGTTACATAAGTACCTACTACAAACGAAAATTATTTTTAGCAAGCCAGAGGTAGGGTGTAAGCAAATATTTTAGGGTTCAACTGAAACTTAGGGTTAGTCCCTCTGCATAATTTAAAACACCCTTGAAATGGTTTTTAAGTTGGTGCCGGGTAATGTTCTGCTTGCATGTTCAGGGCATTAAAAATAAATGATTCCATGTATTTTAATACTGTTAGCTAGGGTTTGTGTACCTAACCCTATTTTTAGTAAATGGAAAGGGTGATTTCTAAAATTAGATTTTTATTTCTACCGTAAATACAATGCAAAAGCTGCAAGTGTTCAATATCTAAGTGACTCATATTTTAATATTCTAGTCTACATGTACCCAACAATTTCCGTGAAAACAAAATTTAGTTTTACATAACCCATTGTACATAAGTAGCAAGTAATTTATTACAATAGAAGCTTATTGTCACATCTCATAAGTCATGACAAATAACAATGAATGTTTCTAGAAAGAAATAGTTAATTTATGGTCGATTTTATAATAATATTATGGAAACTTAACAATTTTCAGAGAAATTGAAATACCATATTTTTTTAAAAGTTAACAAAAGTTCTTTCAATCACTTCAGTTTTTGTTTTAATTTTGCAGACATTATTTTATTTATAATATCATAATAAAACAATATTAAAACTGGCAAAATTTAAGAACATCGGTATAAAGGCAGCCAGTATTTGTAAAGCTCAAAGTCACCCAAAGGGCAATGGAGAGAGCTATGCTCGGAGTTACTTTGCGTGATAGAATCAAAAATGAGGACATCCGCATGAGAACCAAGGTTACCGACATAGCCCGAAGAATTGCCAAACTTAAGTGGCAGTGGGCAGGGCACATTGCTCGCAGAACGGATGGCCGATGGGGTCGAAAAGTTCTGGAGTGGCGACCGCGAACTGGAAGACGTTGCGTTGGAAGGCCTCCCACTAGGTGGACCGATGACCTGGTGAAGGTTGCGGGGATCCGCTGGATGCGAGACGCACGGGACCGGTCAATGTGGCGACACTTAGGGGAGGCCTATGTCCAGCAGTGGACGTCTTTCGGCTGAAATGATGATGATGATGATGATGATTTGTAAAAATATTGTTTTGTACTCAAGAGGCAACATAATTTGAATGACAGTAGTCTCTATTATAGCAAATCAATGTATTGTTTTAGTTTAAATAAATAATAGAACATTAAAATAAAACAAAACATACCTAAATACTGAACAATAAGTCTTAGCTTCTCTACAAAATCGTCCAAAACCATTTTAAATGAAACAAATCACTGACTGCCTTGCATTCACACTTTGACTGAGTATCTCTGACTACAACTCTGTGTTGACGGGACTGCAACCGGAAACTAACTGTTTTTACTTCTCTCACTAAATAGTTGGGTGAGATGTACAATTCTAACACAAGTAAATAGTGATAAGATACCCACATATTTGGTGCTATCAAAAAAAAGTAGGGAAATCCAAAAATTGCAGTAAGCAATCATTAATGTGTGAGTTTCTTATCCCACATTGAGCGGTTTAGGCTTTCCGCTACGACCAATCTGTACATGTGGTTGAATAGCGAACTTACTGTACAAGAGTTTAAGCCAGGTTAAAAGTTTATTTCTTTCTTCTTTAATAAAACGTTGCCCCACACTAGGAATGTCTTCTGTATCGTGGGTGGGTTCACAAACATTTAAACTCACATACACAAATACCCAGACCCGAAACAACTATCTGTAGGCCATACAAATATTTATTCTGTGCGGGGATCGAACCCGCGACACGCAGCGTAGCAGTCCAATCGCTCAGCCACTGCACCAAACGTGCCGTCATCTTCATAGTATTTAGTTTAGTGTATTTAGTAGTAGTAGTAGTTTATCTTCATAGTATTGTTTTATTTTTATCTTTTACCATTTCTTTACTATTTGTTCTAGAACACATAACTAGTTGATACATTGAATTATTACACTGGTAGGTACTTAATTATAGCCCCTGACTGTCTGTACTGATTATTTAAATTCTACAATGCATTTAATTACTAATTTATGTCCAAACTCAAGTGTTCAATGCATTTCAGAATCCCATAGTGACCTAATAACTGTTGCCACCCACGCTGAGTGACATAAATGGCCCGAGGTATTTTATTAACACATTGACAATTTACTAGGTAGCTAGTAAATATTTCATAGATTCAACGAACTTGTAATATTATTATGCATTTAGAGCTTACATAGCAATTTTAAATAAATAAATTACTTGAGCACTACTAAGAAATAACAATAATTCTAAGATAAAGAAGACATACACTTTTTCAAGACAAGCCACTACTGCAATTTAGTATTCTGTTTTCTTAAGTAAACAGTTCTTTAGCTACTTGAGCGCCTTATTATAGACAAAAAGCCATTGTTTTATGTACAGATGGTGTTCGTAAGGCGCGCAAGGAGCTAATAACATCATAAAAAATGCCACAACAAATAAAAATAGGTTAAAGCCACATACATACTTATTGGTCTTTGAAAGGGAAAGCGGAATCTATTAGCAACAAAAATGATAGACAGGCTTAATGACAATACAAACATTCCACCAATATACGGTACAAATTTGTAAAATTATGCATGAAATGCAATGTGGGTACGTCATTTCCGATGAATGAGGTCATGCTACCAGTGTGAATATGTATTGCTCTCACATTTTTATGTTTCACAATTACAACTACCTTAGCAAATCGATAACTTAACACATTCAATATGTTTAATACTCCAGTACAGAAATAAGAGGACAAGTACAAAGAAATCGCAACCAGCGTGTGTGTACTACCAGATGTATGTGGATAAGGCAAAAGGAGTATGTCATGTAAGAATCGTAGTAGGTGGTGTCTGTGGTTTCTGCCTACCCCCATGGGAAAAAGACATGAGTTGTGTTGTATGTATGTACAGAAAAAAGACCTAAAACTCAAAATAAAAGTTTTTATGACTAAATCAATTTTCTATTTGTTTGATAGTGTTAGAATTATTTGTGTGCGCTTTTTTAGGAAACCTTAGGATTTGCCACCACCAAGAATGACAAAGTAAAATTCATGAGGACAATGTCTTATATTATTTTTTATACTTGGTGTGTCATCAATCATCGAGTCAGTCCGTCTTTGAACTTTTAAATGTGACCAGAGGGTCATTTAATGTGGTTTTGCAAAATAAAACTTGTATTCTTCCACTAGGCTAAACTATGCTTAATAGTTTTGTTGTTAATATTGGTTTGATTTATTTGTCTTTACCCTAACTGTGCTCTTCATTTAATTTGTTTTCTAGTTTTATCTCAGGCACCATGTAACAGAACTAATAAACTTAACATTTTACACACATACTGGGTACCAATTAGAACAATGAAATATGTTTAAAAAAGCTCAACAACCATGCAAGAAATTGAAAGGAGGGTAGGTTAATAGGTTTAGAATCCTATCATAGTCATTTCTATTCCAAGATTTTGAAGCAAAAAAACAACATCTGATCTGTCAAAATTCGAATATGTCAAACTTTGACATTAATAAAAAACTACATCCACAACATGTTCATAAAATATTATGTAACTTGACTTTTGTTCACAGAAAAAAAGCATAAAAGAACACATTTAGCAAATGAAATTACTTCTGATAAAGTGGTAGGTATTATTGTCTACGTTTTGCTTCTGAGATTACGACCACAGATAATAGAAATGTAAATAAATATGTTCACTGTGAGTGAGTATAGATATCTTTGTACGAGTCAACGAAACTAGGCGCTAAAAATAGACCAAGGAACAGAAAAAGTGTTGACAAAGATTTAAAGGCAGTGCCAAGATGCAAAGAAGAGATTAGAATGTGAATAATGAATAAATTGAAACTACAACATGGAAATAACTAAACGTACATCGAAAGCAGATTTTATATATTTCCAGTGTGCGGCCAGGTTTTAGGATATAAATAGAACATTACACTCAACCACCCAGCTAACTAGAACATTGAGAAGCTACACAGGTAATGGCTGAAAATGCACCAAAATCGACCAGACTAGGCTGAATGATCCGTTTCCTTTGCTTTTAAAACTTTTAAAAGTGCAAACAACTAAGTGCAACAATGACGGATGCGGATCGCCAGAAACAAAAATGTATGGCATATTACATGCATGTCGTACAGTTTACCTCCGCCGATGTCCATGGCACGGTACGAATAGGCCGCGGGCCGGACACCTCACAGCGGTCCTTCCGCACGCGACAATATCAAAACGCACATTTATATTAACTTCGTCATAACTCGTTTCGGTTTAACATAACACTTCCCACTTTCAGAGTGTACTTTCATGAACTTTGTACGCACTAAACCTCACTTTTTAACTGAATACCGATCAACTGATTCGCAAACACACACGATGTACTTCACAAATTGTAAACTATAGACGTACCTCCAGCATGAATGATCCTATAATAATAACTGTGAACTGTTTCTTCGCTCTCGCTCGGCCAAGGAACTAGTTATCAAGGTCTCTCGTCTCGACGCTGAGCACTTCCAAGAATTATTACAGATTAAGTCGCGAACTCTAACACTATTGTGAACGCGTGCCACTAACTTTGATAACTACGGTTAATTAATTTAATAAAAATAATTCAGGTAACGAACGTATCGTAGTGAAGTAACACTACTCCGGTTAGGAACGTCAAAAACTCTAATGATAAATGTTAGGTGTGTGCGTTAACACCCGACAGCACACAAGCAACGACTGCCGGCGATTGGCCGCCAACTGTCACATGGCGGCCGTGTGACGTACGCGGACATGGCGCATGCGTATGGTGAATTATAAACTTTATTTCGCGAGTACGAGCGGGACGCGGATAGCGGTCGTACTGTAGGGCTATTGCGTATCTTTTAAATGACAGTGGCTAACCTATAGTGCCTTTCAATTACTGTCAAATGGTTCCATTTTGTACTAAACCATAACCAATTTGACAGTTAATTCATAGACAATATGATAGCCACTGTCATTTATAAGATACGCAATAGCCCTGCTGTTCACTCGCCACTGACAGATTATGTGGCTAATCATTCCCGCCAAAATTACCTAAAACATAATTATTTAGACTGAATGCTGAAATTAATTCATGTTTCATTATTTTTAATTTTTGTTTCAATTTAGAAAAGCGAATGATTAATTTAGCAAGTCATCAGTTTTAATAAATGCTATAATATAGCATTTATTAAACTGTGTAGCTGATATTATCAGCCCCACAGTTTAAGATAGTACAAAACAGAACCATGAGAGAGGCCCAATGTACCGTGCCTGGTACCTCATTCCATTCAATTGGAAGTTCTTGCCTTACAGGGTAAGCAGGAGTCACTATTTCAATATCCGTACCTCAAAAGGAAAAACCCGTAAGGATCACTCGTGTGTCTCTCTGTGTGTCCGACCATTCCCCCCCCCAATTATCTCCGAAACTACCGAACCTAAAATTTTGAAAAAGTTACAGAAATTCGTAATGAAGTACCTATATATGGTGCTAAAAGAACATGAACAATATCTCAATACTACCTACTACAAGCGGGAATCTAAAATCACCTAAGATAGGTACTTAATATGTTTGCAGAGAGCAACCATCAGTCTTTAAACCACACAGAAAGGGTGAAGATGCGTCAGCCATTATAATATAAAGATACGACTTACGACTACGAGTCCAATTTTCTTCGGAGCACAAGCATGAGTCACCAAAGGTCTGAATAATCCTGCGGAGGTGGGGTAATGCGGCTCAGTTTCAGGATGTTTCAGTAAACTGTACCGGTGACTCACCACACACCGCCCAGGGGCTGCGTTACGCATACTTGTACAGAATATACAACTACTTTGGGTTCTTAAGGTGAGTCGTAAAATTTTGAATGAAACTTAGTTTAATTCAAGGGATTTGATAAATGGTATTGGTGACTTAAAGTATATTTATATTAAACTTTGGGATTCGTTCTAAGGATTATTTTGTAAACACGCTTAATTAAGGTTATTGAAACAATGTGTCGGTTAAAACTGGGTTGAATACCTACTTATAATATACATATATAATCACAACTTTAATAGTGTAGTTAACAAAAAAAAAATCGAATTAGTCCGTCAGATAGAATTAGTCCGTCAGATAGATTTCCAAAAAGTATTGGTCACGTATTTTTTCTATTGTCACGTAAACAAACAATGAAGACGATACAGTGCTTTGAAAACTCGTGTGACGTCATAATCTAAAACATTAGTATGACATTTTTAAGTGGTCAATGACGTCACCAACCCCCACTCAAATCTTTGACGCGTTTTATTTTCCTCCTTTTTATTGATTAGATAAAACAAAGAATACGTACTTATCCAATATTTTTCGATAATCTAACAGACGGACTAATTATATTCATACTTTTTTAAGTCAGTAAATATCCCTATTCGATTGTTATAATAATCAAATCTATCAGCATGTCTGCAGAAAGCAACGTCGTAACTTATATACTAATAGTCATCTCGTCAGCAGTTAACAAGTGACGTCGTAAATTATCTACACTTATTTCTCAACTTACATGGGAGGTGTCGAATCTGTTGTACAGCGACGAGCATAATTCGATAGATACATATAAAACGACACAGTTACATGTATGCAAAGTTGATAGTTTACGTAGGGTGACAAAGACAATGTGTCCATCTATTTAGGGAAGTGTTATTCACTGCCGCACTCGGAGAGCTTTAATCATTACTTAGGCCATCACTTAGTAAAGGTTTTGACAGTTTTGTCATACAAAAGTATGTCAAATCTTTACTAAGTGCAGGCTAAAGTAATGATTAAATATCTCTGAGTACCGCAGTCAGTCTCCAATTAACAAAATTACACTTCGTGCACATCATAAGACATATTTCATACGAGTAGCATAGGTTTCAAGATGTTTCTTTTAACACCTTAAAACTTCCTTCAAAGCTTAATGAGAAAATAATTTTAAGCGATTGCGAAATCGATGTAATACTATAATAAACATTATATTTACAGCATTCTCTTTTATTAATGTCCATTTTACATCCAAGCATTTAACCCATGTCTTGATGAGTGGTACAGATAAAAATACGTCCATAGGTACATGATGAGGAGTGAATGGAGTGATGGCCATCTGAGAATCCTAAAAATACGTAACGTAACGTGGCAAAAGGAGTATGTAAGGATGATAGCAGGTGGCGTTCTATGATTTCTGCCAACTCCCCATGGGAAATGCACGCCCATTTCCGTTCATTTTCAGTTTATGTAATGTAAGTATATACGTGCCTGTACCTAGTGCAAAATAATCGTTAATAAAACCCTACTACACACTAAAACTACTTATGAGAACATCTCATTTTTTAGTTCGATTCCGAATTTTTGTCATATTGGTGTAGTACTATTGACTGTAATACTACTTTGGGGGGGGGGGGGGGGAATCGTCAAATAACCCCTCCCGCTCTTGGGCAGAGCGAAAGGGAGTGTCAGACTTCTACTGAATAAAAACCACTCATGTTCCTTCTTAATCTTAGCCCTTTATGTCGAGGCCGCGGTATCTATTTCAACAACCCGCAGCCCTGACGGTGCTGTAAGACTACGTGTAACAGAAAAATGACAAAAACTATGAATCACAAAAGCTTCAATGTTTAAAAAGCTAAAAGCTCCACGCCTACGCGATATCGTAGCACAGCTACGGCGTAGCATCTACTATCCTGGCAGCGTGAGTTGCCATAATATTTTTTATATTTTCTTACTGTAATTATGAGGCTGAATAACTACACAGAACCAAGAATAGCACAGAGACAGACCTTAAATAATGGAGACAATATTTATTTTCAAAATAATCCAATTTCAGTCTCATAACAGAAGGTTTTAAGCAGCAGCTGACACGAGTATTCGTTCCCAGCCAAATTACAAAACACCTACACGAATTCTATTTTCGTCCGCCACCTACGGCCTACCCCAACCCCTAAGTAAACGAGTAAAGTTATTCAAAAACATTCAGTTATGAGTCAGCGGTGGCGGCAGGCCGACGCGCCTGGCTATGTTGCGTGAGGCGCCTCGCACCGCCCGCGTCGACGCCGCCGAGCCTGCCAGCCAAACGTTAAATTAGCCCGACCCCTCCTATTGTGCCCTCTGTAACTTGTATTATTTAATATTTACGCAATTCGATGACGTGGCCTCTTATTGCATGGCCAGCTTTTTTGTCGCTCGTTGAACTGCTTGCGTTTATGTTAAACTCTTTATAATTCGAACTGAGTAAGAAAAAGTTGATATTGATTTAATAGAAAAAAAACACTGTTGATAGCAACTGTAATAGGCAGGTACCAGCCTGGGCTATTGCGTATATGACAGTGGCTATCATATAGTGTCCATGGATTAACTGTCAAATTGGTTATGGTTTAGTACAAAATGAACATTTAGTCATAGTCATGATCAAACAGGTTGTTTTGCATTTCCACCGACGGAATCATAGAATGTATTATTAAGATATGGATAAGAGAACAGCGAGTGCTGCAGCAGTCCCGCTATCACTTTACTCCTTTAACAGGCAGTTTTTGTTCTAGCTTTGTACCCGACTATTTCTGAGATGTGTCTCTAACTAGCAAACATTACCAGTTAGCTCTAGGTACAAATGTTCTTCTATCCATTGTAAGATGAAACAGTTGGGTAGCACTTTTCATCTCCGGTCCTTCTTCTTTCTTAAGCTCTTTACGAACCATCATTATTCATTATTCTCTGGCCCTTTTTTTTGTAAGCCTGTATTGTCCCACTCCAGAGCAAAAGCCTCCTCCCATTCCTTCCACTTCTTACGATGGTGTGCTTCTTCTCGCCAGTTGGTGAGAAAGCTATCATAATAATAAAGTTAAAGTAGCACACGAGGTTGGAAAGCATAGACCAACATCTTTTAAAGCTTTCGCTTGGCGGTTGGATCAAGGGCCTGATTCAGAAGGCAGTACTTCTCGATACGGTTCGTATTGTGAGGAGGTTCTTGTCTCTGGAGCCCTAACCACCGGTATAGCTTAGACCCTGCTCCCGTCACTGACTATTTTTTATATTTTTAAATGTTTTTATATACCTACCTTTTTTAATAAATATTTTAAAATGTATTTAATATGTTAGAAAGGAATAAAAGAAATAAGTTAAAGTTATAGTTGAGAGAGAAGGGTGGAAGAAGGAGACTTAGTGCATCGACCTAACATTTACTGGTATAATGGGCATACCAGTAAATGTTAGGTCGGTGCACTAAGTCTTTTTCTTCCACCCTTCTCTCATAATTACGCAAATACACACCGTTTACCCACACTCTTTATTAGTAGGCAAGGCTAACAAGCTACCTGATACGTTAACTAAAGGCGAGTCATAAAAGCACTGGCACACTGTAGTTCCTTGCCCCGTGCGTCACGCATGAGCCTCAGGACTAGGCAGGCGACACTCGGCCTGGCGCCGCGACGCCATACCGCGGGCAAGCGACGCCGACGCCGCCGGGACGATAGTGTAGCGATGGCAGATCGACGCCACACGCTATGATAAGCTAGGAGTACTGGCAAGGACTAAAGTGGATTGTGAAAAAAAGCTATTATTTAGATTTGGCCAGAAAGGAGGTGACTACTGAGATATGGTTATAAGCATTTGTTTTCCCAAGATACAAACTGTGTCTCATTGGCTACTATAGAGCTCACTAAAATCAACCCTATCTATGTAAACTCTGTTTGGTAATATTTTGTTGTTATCTGGGTGAATTCACAAGGAATGAGCTTATTTGTTTTTAGTATAAAGTTAGGATTAAGTAATTAAGGCTCATTTATCGCATCGGGGTTACCCTGTAATGGTAGGTGATGGGCGAGTATCTTGCCATCAACTGCACATAAATCCAAACTCCGTCTCTTCACATCCCCACATGTTGAAATATATAATTATAATATTATTATTAAACGATTTCTGAAAGTAGAAAAGTTGCGCCGACCCAAACATAACTGAGAATTAATTGAATGATGATTCACAGTCGAGGGCATAATGTCTTACGAACCTTTGTGAATAAGTTAGTAATAATATGTTCGGACACAAATGTAATTATACAAGATTGTAGACAAAATCTATTTTATCGTAGCACCGGATAAAATCGCTTTTAAATTTTGCAATCTACTTACTTTTGCCATTGACTGTACTCTAGGGGACATGTACTCCATAATCTTTATAATAACCTTGTACCTAAATTAGTCAATGAAGCACTACAGTAGTAATTGGGTGTAATAGTTTTTGTAAAATAAATTTGTATGGGAAACGTCGGTCATGGATCAACTGCTGGTACTTAATTTTGAAATGATAGTCGGAAGGCTACCAATTTCATTTGTGTCTACCTTAGTATAGCGACGACGACTGTGTCGCCATTGAAAATTATTACGGCAGAAACCCTCTGACGATTTTCAAATCTATAGTTTGGTACCTTCCAAAATTATTTATCTTCGATTTGGTATTACCGTTAGAATAATTGTGATATTTATAATCGTTCCAATAAGGCTGCCACAAGGCTATAAAAACCATACCTAAACACATCAAAGCACTATAACGGCAAATTGTAGTAATGTAATTCGCTTATTTCATATTTTGCTTTTCACTTTATCCACAACACAAACTGGCCCAAATTCCAAGATTTAAGTAACTACTTCGAACAAGTTTGGAAACAACAAAAGCTACGTAGTTGCGTAGCACTATCGAAGCGAAAAAGCTCGTAGAACCTCGATCTTAGTCTCGCATTTCTCGTAGCACGACTCGCTTGCAACGCGAAGCCATTTAACCTAAAACTTTTTTCTTATTAACCAACTGACACAAAACACATAAATAAATTCGCTTAAAAAACAAAACGAAATATTCAAAAATATTCCTAAATCTATGTCAACCAACTGTCATTACATTCAGAATCGCTTTACAACCTTACCTTGCTGTACAAAAAGTGCCGACAAATACTAAGAAATCTAACAAAAGGGGAATATTGCCAAGTGAAGTAAAATGCCGGAACAACCACTCCAACTGAAGGTGCCTCGCAGCGTGTCGCCGGTCGCGCGGGCAGGCGCCGGAGATATATCGGAACGGGAATTGTCCCGGGAACGGCATAATTTGCAGACCACTCCGCCTGCGTAAGTCTGTGATATTTTAAATTTGATTATAACTCTTGTAGTCTCTCGTCCAGTGTAGGAGTTGCCTTTGACAAGAGTCGTGACGTCATTAGTCACTTCAATCTGAGGATAAGCTAAGGCTAAGAATGTACCTGAATACCATGTAGATAGGTCATCCGGTTAACGATAGGTTCTGCTGTTCCCAACTGGTTCCAAAGGGTTTACAACCTAAGAACACGTAAATGTGGTATGCAATAAAAGTATTGAGTATTGAGGTACCTACTTGAAATGTCGTGTTCCACGCACGCCTCGTAAGAGATGTCAGCAACATTGTAGGGGCCCGCAAAGGCCGACGAGCGTCGGGTCTGTGGGTTGTTCGAAAGAGGTACCGTGGCCTCGACACAAAGGGCTAAGAAGGAACAGGGGTGGTATTTAGTTAGTAGAAGCAGTAGAAAAAAAGCTAAGAATGCAGCTATATACCAGTATTAAGTTCTTTACATGGGTCGGCTGGCAGTTACTAGATTCGTATGCACCTTTGTCATTTACCTCAAAACGAAAAATAAAGTTTTAATCGCAATAAACTCAAACAAAAACTTGTTTCTTTGTGTGACATCACGACATACCTCTAACTGTATAGGCAGAAAGTACAAAATGTATCATTAGTCAATATTAGCTCGCTATTTAAACTAAACATTTCATAAGTCCATTAAATGTAAAAACTTTCGTAGCCATCCGCTACAAAGTGGTTACGAGACAGCTACGAGATCTAAGGCTACACATCTCCTTTGTTACACACAGCTGTATCTGTAGGTATAGAAGTTAAACTTTTTTGCTTACAAGGTTTTGATCTGTGTCGGCATTTGTCCAGCCTATTCCCAAATCTATTTGGGTCTAAATTCTCTTATGTGTCACGCACGAGGTACCTAGGTACCTACTTTTGCATCCTATTGTTCCGTAATTACCTGCAAACTAAAGCTACCGCCTCTTTCCCATAGGGGTAGGCAGAATCAAGCACACGCATAACGCCACCACCAGCTACGAATCTTACATCACCATTCGCCTCGTCCACGTGCATGTAACATCTGTACAACATCGTTAAATCAATTTCAACAAACACAAAACAAAGCCCTACGGCCTTCGCCCTCGGCCTATAAAGGTCAACCCATCCCAGATTGTTATTACCTACTTACGGTGTGTGGACATCAGTAACCGTAAGATAAACGACCGCCACGCTGTCTGCCCGATATATTATCGCATCTACACAAACATGACTCAACTAAACACTAAACAGAAGTCCCTTGGCTTCTGTACTGATGGGTAAAGCCCATTCATTATCACATTTGCGTATTATCTTGCTAATTCTTCTTCTAAGAAATTGAATCAGTTTCGTACGTATTGACTCCAATTATAACTCTTCATTATCTTTTTTTATTGTGTAACCCTGTTTTTTTATAACCGTCTGTTTTGCATAGGAATACCTATATCGTTTAAAAAAAATAAGGCTAGGGTTAGGAACGGGGTTAAAAGACCAATTTGTGAGCTAGAATTAAGTTAGTTCTGTTCATTTCGTAACGCGCGAAGGCCAGTTCAGAACCTAATGAAGGTTGCGGGGATTCACTAAACGCGAGACGCACGGAACCGGTCAATGTGGCGATACGTCCAGCTATGGAGGTCTTTCGGCGGAAATGATTGTGATGATGATGATGATCATGAAGCTCAGCACCCAGCACGCGGTAATAACAACCAAATCACACATAAGTAAGGAGAATCGCATATGACCTATAGAGTGATGCATATAAATGTTGATAGATGGATAGGGAGAGAAAGACAACGATGGATGGATTGTGTGACGAAATAGAAGGAATAAACGTTCTGCGTCAATAAACCAATATGGGACAAGTGCTGAATTGCTGATGATTGTCGAGTTGTTATAAACTTCAAAGAACACGCAATCAAGAAAGCTTGGTGTAATTTGACGGCAGTTATCAAGTGAAGAAGCGACTTTAGAATGAATTAAACAAGCTCGCTCCTATTTTAGGTAAAACCCATTTACTATAGGTACGATTTTCGATTTCTCATGAATGAAACAGTATCAGTGTATGTTTGGCTTCGGCTCTCGATGTCACTAGGTTATTAAAGTAGGTCAGTTTCTTTATCTTATGTTTCTGTTGTTTGTCACTTATAATAAATCCATTTCCGATACCTAATAAATAGGCATAGCAATCAGAATTTGAGCCCTGATTCTAAATGAAGACAGTTAAAAACTCTACATGCATGACTCACAATGAGCTCACGAGAATATTGATATGTTTTTATTGTACAGAAGCAACCAGTCGCTACTTAGGCATAAGTACTGCTCCTTATTAAAACTCCGTCACACCGACTTCTGCTACTTCAATAAAAAAAAATCTTTACCGTTACTTAGTAGGTAGGTAGGTAGTAGGTAGTAGGTAGGTAGTAGGTAGGCAGTAGGTAGGTAGTAGGTAGGTAGTAGGCAGGTAGTACTTAGGTAGGAAAAAGGGCATTGCAAGGCATGCCGGGTTCAGCTAGTTAATATATAGATATTAATATAGGTCGTCTATAATCATGAAAAAAAAAGAAAAACTCATTTTTTTAAAACATTAGAAGGAAGACCATTTGTGCGGTTAACCTGGTAGACCTAGCTCTTAATTGGTCTAGTTGTTAATAAGAATTTCCTTTTAAATGACCCACCGTGACGCCGAAGATAAATTAATATCACAATATTACGTAATTGAAGGTGGGAAATTACGCGGCCTTATGTAAAATGTAAATAATAAACATGTTTTCCTTAAAATAGTTAGGTACTGTTAGTCGGTTTGGAAAACTATGAAATAATTATGACGCGACATGACGTGTGAAAAAGTCCAAGGTTTGTGTGACGTTTCCAGAAGCTGTTGAAAACCCTGACCTTTGATAATCTAAGCAAATGAGTATAACATTTGTGAAGATCACTGCTTCACTTTGAATAAACTGCATGTTTTGGAGCGGTTTCAGACTAGCGTATAATTTTCTCGGATAAAGCTTGTGTAGATCTACTACTGGCGAATTCGCGCGGGAAAGGAAGGCGTCTCTCGCAGCTCGCGCTTTTACGTGAGCCATCGCTCGTACGACTTACGAGTTGTACGCGTACGGTAAAAGGCAAGTATTATCACTCGCCCATACACGCTTCTGAAATACGCCTAAATATATAAAATCCCTCATCACGGTCAACATGTTACCGATCAAATACAAAATTGTTAATTCAGTACTTTACTGTTTCTATTTATTCTTAATTCACACTCTGGTAAAACCGTACTTAATCTTTAATTCATCCTGTACCGACACATAATCGAGAACCTATTTGATCAAACGTTTTCAGAATTCATAAATTGGAATAGACAGTTTTAGTTATAAAACAAAAACCTCTGATTTTACACATCTCAAATCACATTGATCCTTACTCTCGTAACGAAAAGGTTACTCTTTGGTTGGTGTCGAGTGAGTGAGACTGTAAATAACTGAATTTTCATTAGATTCTTTTGATTTTTAACCGACCGACTCCACGATAGTTACCGTTCAAAAAAGCCTACCTCCAAGTCATTTGGAAAAAATGCTTAGTTTGAAAAATGCTAATTAAACCTATTTCTACCTACAGCCGCCTTCAACCAGCTCATCCGAAGAAGCAGCTGTTCTCGGCCCCGCCGGTGAACAAGTTCACTGCCAAGTGGTGCGCCAGCCCCAGCCCCAACTTAGCCAGGATCCGATCTTGCCTGGATGCATATACCAAGGATACACCAATCAGCCGACCAGTTGTCAAGACCAAGGCAGCTTCTATGGAGGACCTGACGCCTACCAAACGGATTAGAATTGTCAGGTTTGTCTTAGAATTTGTGTTGATTGTTATTGCATGTGACCTATATACTGTTTTCCTGCTTTTTTGTTTGCTTTGACCACGAATGTAATTGTGTACGAAAACGAAATTCTATTCTATTTTAGTTTGTGACATTGCTCATGGTTTATTCAAGCCACATCGAAAAAAAAAATGTTTTGAAACTAAGACTGTTGTCTTACACGACAATCAATTCCTCGAAACCTGGCTCCTATCATAAATCGCACTACGATAAGGTCAACAGGCAATCTGTTTCACACTCATGGTTTTTTCTCATATAGCACAATTCTCGGCTCCATATTACATCGAAAGTCTCAAAATAATCAATTTTTCTATAAGTTGTGGTAACTTGGCACAATTTGCAATTTACATTACAATTTTGCTTACTCGGTGACTCGGGGTACCCCGACACGAATAGACTGTTTAAGAGGATGTTGTTGCAGTAAAATCAGTTCCAAAATCTGTGGAATTTGTTTAGGAATAACGGTCTCCCCAGTGTGGAGTCATCCCCTGGACCTCACGGGTCTGCCGAGGAGTTAGCAGCCAGCAAGATTTGCAGGTTCATGATCATAGCCGCTTGGAGGAGGCGTCGTGAAGACGTCCGGTGTCTCCGCAAGACTTTGGAGACTCAGGTATATAATTAACGCTATTTGAATCAGATGTTCTTTCTTACATTGTTATGTCTCCTATAGGTTTTGAGCCGTAATGTTTTTTTAGGTTTTATTACTTTTATCACAACTGCAAAATAATAGTAACTAGCGATGTACCAACCAAACTCAAAATCACACTAACATTATTAAGGCAAAAGTTTGTGAGTGTGTATGTTTGTTACTTCTTCACGCAAAAACTACTGAACGGATTTGGATAAAATTTGGTACATAGATAGTTTATAACCTGGATTACACATAGGATAGTTTTTATCCTGATTTTATCTTCCCGTGGGATAACTTTTGAGTTGTAGCGGGCGAAGCCGCTGGCAATAGTTAGTACAAACATAATTTATGATACAGTTCTAGTACGAAGTAACAATTTTTTTTATAAACGCATATTGTAGGCAGTCGATCTTTGCAAAATAATTGTATTTACCTGCAACCGGTAAGACTGGAAGCCGACCCCAAAAAATTTGGAAAAATGCTTGATGATTGAACGTGGACGATGCAAAAGCCGTTTGTAGCATCGTGGCAGTTGGTGTTCTGTTGTTTCTGCCCTAAGGAAAACTATCGTCCCGTCGGGGCTGCGGGTTGTACACTAGTTACCGCGGCCTCGACATATAGGGCTAAGAAGAAACATGTATGGTTTTTAGTCAATAGAAGTCTGACACTCCCTTTCGCTCTGCCCAAGAGCGGGAGGGGTTATTTGATGATTTTCCAGACGCCAAAAAAAAAAAGGAAAAATATCGATAAAAATAATACCGATAATAAATAATAATATCGATTATGTGTACCTACTAGAAAAGTTAGAATATTATTCCTGTGAAGCGAAAATGTCTATTTATATTCTTCCTATAAATTTGACATCGTCTCGAAGAATATTTAAGAATATTATCTTATATACATCTATCCCATTTAGGTGTCATACTCGGAACGCTTGCGCATCCAGATCTCGGCGCTTAAGTCTCTGCTGGACTCCGACAACTCCAAGGTCCGACTGGCGATGAGAGAACTGGAGCGATTGAAGCAGCTGCTAAAAGATAAAGAGTTGGAGAAGACTGTGCTAGAACGAGTGAGTGACACTAACCCGACGAGGTTCTTTAAGACGAGAAAAAGTTAAATTCAAACCTTTTTAACTGTAAAACATAGGAGTGCATTATATATGCTCGGGGTGCACAGTCAGGTGCACGACAGTGTTTGTTAACAAGAAAACTGACTTGTCAATTTCTACAAGTATTCGATGTGCACTCGGCTCGTCGTACCGATCGGGAAGTTTTGTTCAAGTTTTGTACAAACTGAATCATGTTCGAGTCAGACTCAGCTCGCAACACAGACCATGCTACAGGTTTGGTTCACTCTAAAAACCAAACCAAAAACGTTGAAACGCAAAAAAACAAAACACTGTTAATTGAGTTGTGCGTTCTGTGGTTTCTGCCTAGAAAAGGGAGTGAGTTTATGATGTGTAGTCACTACACATACAACAACTCACAAGACGACTTAAATGAACACTACAGTCTGAGTGTTAATTTAAGTCGTCTTGTTTTTTTGGTACGATCTTGCCGTTACCTACAGTAAAAAATACACAATGATTTATATTTTTTAGGAGAAATTGGCTTTAGAAGATGATGTTTGCGCTGCAGAAGATCGTACATCAGAGATGAGTATCGGTGAGTGCTTCTTGTTAATAAGCTTTTGTCAAAAGCAGTGTCCAGAGGCCCACTGATTATCGTCGAGTTTTATGGCTGAGACAGCGTAAGAACATGACATGAAACCAGTACGGTGTGAGGGAATTTCAAGGAGTAGGTTGTTAGAAGCTCGAAGGCTACGACTGTGTGAACTGCCCAACACTTTGAAATATTTTTTTAGGTAACCAGGAGCACATGGATCCTTCAAAATAGTAAAGAGCGTGCAAAGAGGTCTAAGAGACCTCCTGTGCCGGATAGGCAGCCATTTAAGCTGAGAACGGTATGAAGAGGTGTGATCATATTTACGAAGGCCAAAAATAAACCTAATGCAATTATTGAGAAGACGATCCAATTTGTTTAAAAGTTCTTGGGAAAGATCAGAGTAACAAACATCAGCATAGTCTATAATGGGAATTACCAGTGACTGGACCAAAGTTATTTTAGTGCTAGATGGTAGAAAATGTTTGAATCTATAGAGAGATCGCAGTGAGTATGTGACTTTCTGGCTAACCTGAGCCACCTGCTTGTTCCAGCTAAGTGTGTCGTCAATGTGCAGGCCCAAGTCTTTAACGTGAGGCGAGAGAGGGATCACAAAGTTGTCGAACATAAGCGGTATCCGTCGGCTAGTGTCTAAATTTCTCAAGTAGTATGAACTACCTATGAGACTGGCCTGGCATTTTCCGACGTTGACAGCAACCCCAGATTTACTGGACCAGTCACTGATAGTTTGAAGATCAGCATTGAGTAATGAGATGGAATGGTCAA
Source organism: Diarsia rubi (assembly GCA_932274075.1). Taxonomy (NCBI): domain Eukaryota; kingdom Metazoa; phylum Arthropoda; class Insecta; order Lepidoptera; family Noctuidae; genus Diarsia; species Diarsia rubi. The sequence continues at coordinate 925,467 of OW026416.1, read as the reverse complement.
GGTTGGCAATGTCGGATTGAGCGTAAAGTTGCAGGTCATCAGCGTATAGATGATAAGAGCACTTGAGGATAGTAGTAATTGAGTTTATGAATAATAAAAATAATAGAGGAGAGAGTATACCGCCTTGTGGAACGCCAGCTACAATATCGCGCCAGTCGGAGTAAATCTGATCAGCATGCACCGCCTGCTGGCGACCACGAATATATGATGAGAACCATTCACGTGACAACGATGAGGCCCCAATTTGAGACAGAATGGCCAGGAGAATATCGTGGTCAACGGTGTTAAAAGCGTTGGAACAATCTATTAAAACCAACACCGTAACCCTCGAATTCTCCAAGCCATCCATAATGTCCTCTGTAACTTTTCACTTGTGTTGAAGTTATCATGTTACCAAATAAAAAATATTTTGATCCTAATAGCGCAGAATTTAAAAAAAAAAAATTACACACAAAAACGGGACTTAGATTACCTAGTCAGGTCAGGTATTTTTGTGTCGTTCCGTTTCCGTAACCTTCCCTGTGGCTCAGGTTTGCGTAACTGCCGCAACGAGCTGGACGGAGTGCGCGCGGCCTGCGCCGTCAGCGAGCACGCGCTGGCGCTAGAGAAGGCGGCGCACCACGAGACCCTCAACGCGAGGGACGATGCCTATGATAGGGTGAGTTCACGGGTTGAGAGGAAATGGGAATCACTTCCTAGCCCCCAACTGCCCCCCCCCCCCCCCCTCGAGGTGATACGACCATCGTAGGCGCGAGCTTGTGCCATAAACATGGAAATTATGCTTAGAGAATGGCTACAATTATCGACGCGGAATCGGCTTGCTCATTTGCTTCAAGAGAGTACCCAAAGATGATCAAAAATACCTTCGCTAAATATGTATTTTCTTAATGAATTTGGAATTGCAAGTATAAAACTCAACAAAACTCTCTTTTAGTCATATTAAGATAAACGACTTATGTATACGAGTTTAGAAAAGGTTTCTTTATTTTGGCAGCTGGCGATGCTGGAGGAAGACCTTGCGCAACACGAGGACCTGCTGTCGTCAGCGGAGGCCGAGGTGGAGGCGTTGCGGCGCGAGACGGATGAGAGGCAGAGGCAGCTGGAGATCACCAGCGAGCGACTCAGTCAGGAGGAGGAGTGAGTTACTACATTGTCAGGTTTCCAACAGCAATAGAGGATCGGACAAAAAAAAACTAATTAGAAGAAATAATTCCGTCAGATAGATTTCCAAAAAATATTAAACACATATTTTATCTTTTTTCACATAAACAAAAATTGAAGACGATACAGTCCTTCTAAAACTCGTAAACTCCTCGAAAACGTCACATGTCAGTATATTTTTTACCTACAAATGACGTCACAACCCCCCCATGATCTTTGAGGCGTTTTATCTCCGTATTTTTTTATTTATTTGATAAAACAAAAAAACACGTATCCAATATTTTTCGATAATCTAACTGACGGACTAATTAGGATGATATTTTTTTACCCGCTCACTGCTAGACAGAGACGAGCAACGGAATAATGTGTTAGCTTTGCCCAATTAAGAAAGATCTTTCATTCACCAACACGGTCACGGTAGGCTTCCCATACTTTAAGGGGGCCACGTGATGGCTTCCGGCTACCCTAGGCGCAGGCCTGTGGACGGTTAGTAACGGGCTAGCTCACCGTCCGTCCGTCCTTTGACAATGACAGGCCGTGTCGACGGCGCGTTCGTGCTCCACGCGCGCCCAAAGAGATGTCAGCATCATTGGCTTCATTGCCCTAGCAATCATCATCATCATCATCAGTCAGAGGATATTGAGCAAAATAAAAAAGGCTTCCCATAATTGTCAATACATAACACCCGCGACAACCGAACATAAGTGCGTAGTTGGGATCTTTCTAGATATTTCTGGGGCTTTTGATAACGCATGGTGGCTGAAGCTACTCCTTTTGGGGGGGGGGGGGGTGGAAAATCATCAAATAACCCCTCCCGCTCTTGGGCAGAGCGAAAGGGAGTGTCAGACTTCTACTGACTAAAAACCACCCATTTAAGGAACATGGGTGGTTTAGCCCTATATGTCAAGGCTGCGAGATCTCTTACAACATTCCGCAGCCCCGACGGGCGTCGGCCATTTAATTTTTGGTAACCAACCAGTCAACATCGAAAACAGGTTTTTTTAAGTCAAGACCACCAGCATCACAACTGGAGCTTGACACTCAAAGAGTGGTTGGTCAGTTTATTGAACACATAAAAACCGTCGGTGAAAAGAACGAAAGAAGCCACGACGTAAATTACTTCAAAGCCAGCGGTTGGCCTTGATTTTTTTTGTGTAAAGCGTATAGGACGATTAGTACTGAAGCCTTTCCGGTACTGGCAGGGGTACTTCCAGTCAATCTTGAAGTGCAGCGCGGTGCTTCAATGTAGGTACTACTGCGCACAAGAGACCGCGGACGCAGACTGTTTAACGCAACGTGACCGTGCTAAAATAGCTAGATTACTTAACCCACAGACTGACGTCTAGGAGGAACTTTTGTCTGAATGGCAATGTAGGTGGGATAATTCCATTCCAAAGGCCGACACCTCTACCAGTTCTTTCCATCCATTCGTGAGCGGCTGTCCAGGACATGGCTGGAGGTGGATCAGCGTGTTGCCCAATTTCTCACAGGTCATGGTAAATTATTTTCCTTCAAGCTTGTTGCCTCGCCTTTTTGTCAATGTTCTACATCTGACTGCGAATTTGAACAATCTGCACATCACATTTTATGGGAGTGTAGTCTTTGGCAGAATGAACGTAACATTATGTTAAATAGTCTACAGGTCATATCCGGAGTTATTTACTATACGGACCTTGTAGAAACTAGAACAAATTTCCGTGCGTTCAAGCATTTTTGTCATACCTATTATTAGAATCAAATAAAACAGCTCACAACTTAGGACCCAGTAATATTAATGACAATAACATGCGTGGTGCTAGGCAACTGGGCTTATTCCAGTGTATTCGTCCCTATTGGCCTTGTTCTATTCTGTCTCCTGCTGATATGGAGGGAAGTGGAAATAATGTTTTTCCTACTCCTCCGCTATTCTTTTCTGATTAATTTCGTTGCGGGATCCAAGACAGTCAAATCATTTCTCTGGGACTTCGTCGAGCTTCATTGTCTCGGCGCTTTTCTTGTGGTCGCCACTGTTGATTCTAGCTTTCAGAAGTTACAGTGGTTTGGGAATAGTGTGGCGGGCTAATACTATAACATCCTCAATACCCACACTCGTAGGGCCCGTGAGCGTTGTTCCCGCGAGTGCGCCGCTCTGAACAGCCGAGTGTCTGCCGCCGCAGTGGAGACCAACGCGTTACGTGACGAGTTGGACGAGATGCGCGACCAGCTTACACGCATGCAGCAAGACCTCACGCTCACCAGAGAACAGCTGGGCTGGTGGCCCAAACCACTCACCAAGTAAGTTTTAACAGGCTCCCGAGTCGGGAAACCAACAGGGCGTCTAAAATGAACACATATAGCAGATCATAATATAAATAACATTAAAAAGCGTAAAATGGACCTTTCATAAAATTAATTGTGTCTGTAAAGCAGTATACAATTTTATAATAACCTCTTTGGTTAGCGAACCAAACCAACACAGCAGAAACGGGTTGGCATTGGTTTGTTGGCAAAATTGTTTTTTTTTTTTCAGCTACCATAAAGAATTCAATATTAGCGTTTTTTTGTATTTAACTAGAATCTTTAAACAAAATATTGCTCCGAATATGCTGCTCTTCTGATGTAGGTATCTATCCCATCTATACTATAATATTATATTATAAAGAGGAAAGATTTGGTTGTTTGTTTGTAACGAATAGGCTCCGAAACTACTGGACCGATTTGAAAAATTCTTTTACCGTTGGGAAGCTACACTATCCCCGGGTGACATAATTATGCTACTTTTTATCCCTGTATTCGCACGGGAACGGGAACGTCCGCTGGTGCATTTATATTTTTGTTGTATTTCAAAACCATTATTTTTGATAACAGGATGTTGGGTGCAGCGCGGTCGTGGTTCCAAGACCCGAAGGCAGTTCCTAAAGCCATCTTGTGGACCCTCATACCAGCAAGACACGGCATTCCATAGACAAGACGAAACAGAGATGAACTTGCTCTTGGAAAATATTTTGAATTTCAGGAAGCTTAGGATAATGACAATGTTGCCATGTAGGTACTTACAATATTTAATAAGAAAGGTTCGGTGAAACTATTTTAATATAATTTATTTTTACAAGGTAAGTTTGGTAAGTATTTTATTTTTATAGGAATGTCAATAATATAGTTATTTAATTACGATTTACTTGTATTTTTAAGTGATTGTTGTTTTTTTTAGTTCGGTATAATAAATGTACCTATAACAAAAACTTGCTCTCTTTAATTTCATCTTTACCGGAATGCCATAAAACTTGATAGTTCTTTAATTTTTTTATGTTATACTAGCTGATCCCCGCGGCTTCGTGGTTTTCAATTACCGCGAGTCCGCGACCAAAATTAAATGACTGTAATCATGAAATTAAAATAAAACCTTCCTCGATAACCACTTTATCCATTGGTGACAGTAGACAGACGCGCCTAATGACTTCACTACATAAGTATAAAACTAAGTCGCTTTCTCTGTCCCTATATCCCTATGTATGCTTAAATCTTTAAAACTACGCAACGGGTTTTGATGCGGTTTTTTTTAATAGAGAGAGTGATTGAAGAGGAAGGTTTTAGTATCTTTCTTGCACCCGTGCGAAGCCGGGGCCGGTCACTAGTTGTTTTATAATCTGTATGTAAATGTGATACGTTATAGTAATCAGTTTGGATTTCAATAGTAAAGCAGTTATTGTGAGTTATCCGTTAGATGTGCATTTGGACCGAGGGCCAATTTTTGTAGTACATTTTTTTTGCGCGTCACCAATAGTTTTTGCAACGCATGCGATGAAAGATGTTTTACGCCATTTGGGTTACATTATTCAATTTTTCTTAGAGATCCCTAACTATTTCTGCCAATACTAAGTCAATATAGCCTATTTTATTCAGCGAAGATGTAGCTTTCTAACGGTAAAAGAATTTTTAAAATCGATGAAGAATTTGTTGAGTCAAATTCCGTACAAACAAATAAACATACAAATATTTTCTCTTTATAATACTAGTTTAGATTGAATTTAGCTGGGACATTTTTTTCTCAATTTTGTAGGTTGTCACCACAGAGTACCTTTTAGATATAGGTTGTCACACACACGGTTTAGGCTGTGTTGACATTACAAACGTGCGAAGATGCATAGCGAAGGGTATAATGTGACAAACTAACAAAATTAAATATCGTTTCTTTGTCACACCTTGGCGGTTGGAAAATCATCAAGTAACCCCTCTCGCTCTTGGGCAGAGCGAAAGGGAGTGTCAGACTCCTACTGACTAAAAACCACCCATGTTTCTTTTCAGCCCTATATGTCGAGGCCGCGGAATTCTTTGTCACACCTTGAGCTAAGCTAACTAAGATTTTGGATTGGTTAGGCTATAGGTATATTCTGAGATATACATTAAGACGTTTTCTTAAAGCGTGCGGAGTGAGTGATCCGTTTTACGGTTTTATTGACCATATCATTTTTATCTCGGGTTTAACATTTTTTTTCACTTTGCCTTATTCCTACTAATATCACACTAATATTATAAATGTGATAGCCTACTTCTTCACGCAAAAACTACTGAACGGATTTGGATAAAATTTGGTACACATATTTTATTACCTGGATTAACACATAGGGTAGGTTTTATCCCGATTTTATCTTCCTGTGGGATAATTTTCAAGTTGTAGCGGGTGAAGCCGCTGGCAACACCTAGTTGTTTAACAATTTTTAAGTAAACCACCTCGATTTTCACATGCACATTAGTTTTACGCACAAACCTCGCATGTCTCTCTAAATAAAACTACAATTCGACGTCATCAATTTATTTCAGTCTTACATTTCTAATCAACAATGTTTCAACTACAAAATATCAACATTTGGAATGGTTCCTATCCCCGGGGGCGAGCTTGCACTTACATACTTACGTTGGTTTCCGCCAGTTGGTTTACCCATGACCACATATTTTCATAAAACATTGGAAATTACAGCCATATTGCGAAATTTTATAATATGTGGTAATATCCTATTAAATATAAGTAGAATTATATTGATGCACAGCAAAATAATACAGATAATGAGTTGTCTCGGTTGGCAAACTACCTTACACAAACAAATGCAACAAAATCGAGAATACTAAACAATACTGTTTATTAACCTGTTTTTTTATATATAAATACTCGTACTTAGATTAAGCATCAGTACACATCCGGAGTAATACGTTCGTCTTCACAAATACGACGCCTGAATTAAAGCAGTGAATCCGATAGCATTTTCGTTTTAAAGCACTCAAATGAGTGCTTTAACGAATATATGAAAATAGTATGAATCTTGTATTAAACGAACTTCTTTACTAAAATAATAATGAATAAGACTAGTCGTGTTGACAGCTAACATTGAACTATTTCGATTAGGCCTACAGCTCTGCTCGCCCCCTTTCTACGTAAACATTAAGATGAGGACGTTTTAGCTAGTGGTTTGGAGATAAGCAGCAACCATGGTTAAAGGATTGGTTTCCTTTTTTTAAGGAAATGTAACGTTACGAAGTCGCTAAAATTTAGACCTCTAACGATACGAATTAGATGTACCCCCGCAGTCGCTATGACAGGTTTTATTATTCTCTTTAAAGTACTAAAGTAATGTTTGGTCGTTTTATCCGGTAACCGCGCTACTAATTATCTCCTTTCCGCTAGCCTAAACTGTTAATTTTGAAATAGATATTTACAAGATGTCAGCTATTAATAATTTACATAAATAATTATGATTTCAATTTGCTATTCAATAGAATTAATTAAAATTTAAGATAACGCCATGTTTGCTACGAATGTTTCAAACAAACAAGTTTTCATAATATGATGAAACTTTTCACAATAGTTACTTAAAATGGGCACTTTACCTTGATAATAATAACACATAATACTAAGTAGCAAATATGGCGTTAATTGGGAAAAATACTAATCAAATAATTAATAGCTAATTGCTACCTAGCTAAAACTGTGCGGATGTTTGGAGAGCAGACACGTCATTTTCAAGCTTTTTTTAGGATTTCTCGTGTAATTAAATTGGGATTGGAAATTCGTATGATCAACCATTATAATCAACATTCTTCTATTACTCAAGCTTCACATAAAATCCTTTCTATATTTGAAAGTGTCTTCTCCCCAAAACAAAATAGAATGCAATCACATTGCGAAATCTAAGAGTAGGTATCAATAATGTTATGACTAGAACCATAATAATAATGTTGTAGTTGCTAAACTTAAAATAATATAATTATAATCATTTAATTGATAACTTTGATTGAACACCAACATCATTGCTTTTACATAAATAAGAACAGTTTATTTTACAATGAACGTTTTAAGTTGCGTTATTTGAGATAAGTGCCTCAAAACATGTGTGAAGTAAGAAAGGTGCCCCATGGAAGTGCCAAAACGTGCACGAAAGGTGCTTCGTACAGGTCTTGTAAGAGGAAACGGTGCCTCCTGCCATGTGGTGAATTTAGTGCTGTAAACAACCCACACTCTCCGGTCTTAACCCTACAGACCAGTCAACAAAAAAAGGCTTATGATAGATGAATTTGTTGGGATATTCTGTAAACAATTTCCCAGTTTTAAAAAAAACAGAATACTTTCTAACTTTGCTATGGATCTGAATATTTTCCATCTCAATGAATCAGCTTTTAAGATAGGTACCTGTATTCACAATATTTGAAACAGTTTTTCAAATAACGCAACTTAATGCTTTTATCGTAACACCGCACATTCAAAGACAATCTCACACAGAAGTATACATTCACTGGATTTATTACTATTATATTTTAATAATTATTATTATTACATACTATTTATATTAAATGCAACTTTGGAGTTTAGATTGGAGTCATTTTAAGAACAGTTTAGGCCAAAGTATAGTCTGTACTCAAAATTAAAATTGTTTTATTTTTAATTTAGAATTCGATTTCAGGTTTATGATAGAAGCTATAGCAATTTCAACATTTGATATAACGTTACCAGAAAAAAATATTCAAGGGTCCTAAAAACAAGAATATGTTTCAATAAATAATATTTTTGTAATATTTTACGACATTAAAATAGGTGAATAATAAAACATTTAATAACCTGAAACCTAATTCAATATAATTTTATATGTTTATAAGTTTATCCTTTTTAGAAAAAATTATAAATACTGTAAAAGTTTTATGAGTGATTAAATAAACTAAATATTATACTAGATAAATATAAATCATTCAGGTAATATTTAAGAACAATACCGCAAAATACTTGAAATACTTTTCTTTGTAAATAATATTGATAGTATATATTTTTGCGAAATAAATCTACTTCTGCTTTTTTCTCTATTTTTTTAGAATAAAAAATATTAATTAACGCTCAGATCTAAATAGAACTACTTTAATGTCATTATAAAGGAAGGTTTGTTTGTCTCAGTTTGATTAAAATATTATTATGACCGTATCAAAAGGTAATTGTGAAACTAATTTTGCTGCCGGTTCCGATTGCTGAAGATGCATCTATGAAACTATTTATCTAATAAAGAAAGTGCAGGCATCTTTGTGTTAAGTAATTATAAATTAAAATAATTGTCTAATGTCTGTTTTACTAACGTTAAGCGACACATAATCGATTGCCTCATATTATTGCACTGTAAGCAATTTGAACTCACAGTGCAGGGCTAGGCGTTGAAAATACAACGGTTCGATTTTATTTAGGCATTGATTGAAGTGTTACTTAGCTCTAGTTAACACATAAAAGGAAAAATGCTACACTAAATCTCTTGCTAGATTATTTTAGAAGTACATAATGCCATGTACAATGAATATTTTCTTACAACAGCAATGAATTTGCTTTAAATTCAAGTTTAGAAATCAATTGTTTACATAAAATTGTCTTTTTCACTTTCTCTTTCTGCCCAAAATGTCAAAATTTTATTTATATATTTATCAATTTGTTGAATTAATTTAGTTTTTCTTGTAAGCGGTCGACTTACTTAAATATAAGATTGACAATAAACAGAGATGTTTATTTAATTCGTTATTGTCATACGTTTATCAATTCCATTCAGATGGACTTCGTCTTTGGCAGGATTCTATTATAATTTAAAGGCTCATGGACCCATGTTAGGTTTTTTACAAATATTATTTTTTAGAGCATAATTTGGAGAGGTTGCATACAATGTTAAACAATCAGTTTCTGAAAACCACCTACTTGTTTATGGCCTGTTTACAAAGAGGTGCGAAGATTTGGTAGCTAAAGTTACAAACAGTCAATTTGCCATTTTTATTACTCCAAGAATTTAAATCGTTGGATTTGCTCTGCCGCAGCTAAATTATTCGTTTTTTTTTTAAATTTAACGGCTCTAACTTACTCAATGACCCAGTGATTATTCCTGGATTTCAATGGAAACCATATTATTGTGTTACTCTTTTCTCGCTATTTAGTATGGTGACGGCAGATCTAACTTTTTAAATATTTTGTTGAATAGTATTTCAGAAACCACTTGCTTACTTACGTCCCAAAATGATACCCAGAAAGCATTTATCTTCCGAATATCTGTCTCCATATAGATGAATGTGTGAGCCAACATGGGCCACGGTGCGAGCCAACATGTGCCATTTTTACGCGCGTACAACAATCTACGTAGAAGAACGTAGAGTTATGACTAGTTGAGACTGATCCGCTCGCTTACTTTAATTTATATTCCAATTGCTCTGTTTCGATCCCACGATTATAATGCCTATATATTTAAATTTTAAACTATGCCTTTGTCCAGCTGTGGGACTTAAAAGGGCTTTGAATAAATAAAGGAACAGTTTCTCTGCCTCTGTTATAATAATACAATTTTAATTTTAACTTAAATAAGTAGATTTTAGAAATGATAAAACATTTCTTAAGGTCCAAATTGAAATGATTCACGCGACATCGTAAATTTTGTCAATGTATTTCACACGAAGAAACTTGCTCGATTTTGTTGACCATGCATTATTCACTCATACAATTTACATTGGATCAATACAAAATATTACTAGAATAATAGGAAGACTACTTTTTTTTTTTTTTTTTTTTTTTTGGTGGGTGTAAAATCATCGAATAACCCCTCCCGCTCTTGGGCAGAGCGAAAGGGAGTGTCAGACTTCTACTGACTAAAAACCACCCATGTTCCTTCTTCGCCCTCTATGTCGACGCCGCGATAACCAGAGGACTACCCGCGGCCCCGACAGGCTAGGAAGACTACTTGTCCTTTAGACTCTACTCATAGCCGCACTGGGATATCGTTTACAAAGATGTATTACTGAATATCCCGGTGAACATTGTCATGGTCCTGTAGAGAAATCTACGTTTTATATTTTTACTCTTTAATTGAGTCAGTCGGGCTAGACTTCAGCTACAAATTTCGTGCCTTCAGTAGCGTCACATAAATCATAACTGTGGATTTTGGCATAGATACCATCAGTTCCATTCATCTTAGGCACGCTTAAAAAAAGTTAAAACAAATCTACTCAACTGTCTTACATTCTCCAGAAATCAACACCAAAAAATCCATAATTATACGCCATTACTGTGGATTTTAGCAAAGGCACCATCACTTCCACCAGACATGGTAAAAACTTTCTTACACTCTCTGGAAGTCACCAGCACAAAGTCGAGCAAGTCCCCCCGGCAAGTGTGCAGGTCCTCTATATCATCCCGAAGCCCTCCCCGCCCTCGTTGATGGCCCACAGCAGCGCGTGCACGAGCTGCTCGTAGCTGTCGTAGTCGGGCAGGCACAGCTGGTTGAAGCACGTGTGGGCAGTTGGCAGCGCGCCGAAGTTCGGGGCTGCCGTTATCTGGAAGCGGGGGTTCAGCTCCTGGGGGGAGACGGAGGTTATTTTTTTAATTTTGGGTCTAAATAGAGTAGTACGTTGACACAAAAAATCCGCGGCATATTGCAGTACACTTTTACCGGCCATTGACGTCAAAAGCCTCATGATCAATTTTTATTAATTTGATAAGTTAAACATAAAGACGTACCTACTAATTTTTTTTTATTTTTTTTTGTGAAATAAGATAATATAGAAAGTTATAAGTGTAAGAAACATAAATTTATTTGTGCCGAATGACAACATTATAATACGATACTAGATGCCATGTAATGACTATCAGACTGGATTCTCTCTGAGATGTTTGTTTTTTGGAGTGGCATGTCGTATCTCGTTCATTTTTAACAGTGGTCAAATAGCCAGTTTGTATTTGTTTCGACTATTCAAAAGTGCCTGTAACTAGCCTACTTGAAATAAATGTTTTTAATTTGACACTGTCTGTATGACTGTCTCACGGAAGGCCTTCCACTCACTGCTAGTCTGCTACGTCCTTTTCATTGGTTTTTTTTTAATAAAGCGTTGCTTCACACTAGGAATTTCTCCTGTACCGTGGGTGCGTTCACAAATATTTAAACTAACATACACAAATACCCAGACCCGAAATAACTATCTGTAGGCCATACAAATATTTGTTCCGTGCGTGCCGTAATATAAGTCGAGGAGATGCCTAATTCTAGTAATTTTCAGCAATATTAGCAGGAACCCTTTTAGCCAAGCAGCCAAAAAGTAATGTTAGCGAAGGCCCACCTGGAAGCCCCCGGAAGGCAGCTGCGAGCAGCCCGTGGTGAACTGCAGCAGCCGGGCGCGCTCCTCCGTGCTGAAGTTGGCGAGCGCCGCCCAGAACCAGGTCAGCAGGCGCTCCCAGTCGCGCCCCGCGCCCGACACCAGCGCGTGCGCGCGCCAGTCCGACACCGACACCTCGCCCGTGCCGCACACCAGCAACTGGCGATATGCATTCATCTCATTACGACCTCAGACCAAGAAAAAAAGGAAGACGGAGCGCCAAGAACATCTAAAGTGAGTCAACTTTTTGTCTGTCTGTGTGTGTCAAAGGGTTGCCATTTGTTGAAGTTTTTCCCTATAATTTGGGGAATAATTTTGTATGGGTAAAATAATATTAGTATAGTAAATTATTTATTGTAGGGCAGAGTTTATAAACCTCTATAAAAAATTTCAAGTTGTCGGGAAAACTTCCGTAAAAAAACAATTAAGTATAAAAAGATGTTGTAACGCGCTGTCCAAACGTTAGCTTGGTAGGTACCAACGTTACGCGGTAAACGGGAGAGCTACCCTTGCCCCCCGCTTCAACACCGCGCAGCCCGCGCGCCGCGTGTGCTCGCGCATCCGACAGTCGGCCGCGGCCCACGCGAATCGTTGCAACGCGCATATAAAGACGCGCTCGCGGCTATTGTCAATGTGAAAATCTATAACCCAACTGTTTTCCTTCGTTCGTGACGACAACCCCAAGAAACAAATGTTACAATGTTCTTTTATTAACAAAAATAAACTCATGAGATCGTTTCCATCTTAAGGTGAATCCTTCAAGGTTAACCGCGAAATTAGAAATCTATTAAGTTTTTTAAAATTTGCCGGTCTGTGTCAGGTTGTATGTAAAATAAAATAGGGTAGTATTGGGGATTTTAATCATTATTATTCAGTAAAGTCACATTTGTTACGGTTGCGAATCTTATTTTATTTAACATACAACCCAGCACTAACCGGAAAATTGCAAAAGCATTAGAATTAGTAGAAGTCTGACACTGTTTTCGCTCTGCCCAAGAGCGGGAGGGGTTATTCGATGAATTTCCGCCCGCCAAAAAAAAAGGGCACTTGTTCTCCCCACCAATGCGATAACTTTTTTGTTGTAGATCATACCTGGGAACCCTCTATTTACGGAGATATTGGGGGTCAAAGTTCCAAATTTTGCACAGCTATTTTTGTAAATACTAATTTTCAGGTTGTAACTTTACTTAAATTACCTCCATGACCCTTTTACTATTCAAAGCATCCACTAGCACAATTTTTTAAGAGTGCTACATTGAGTTTTACCGTAAAATGAAATTTATGACCCCAAAAAAAAAGTCGTTACCCATTAAAAATTTTTGCGTAGTGGTACTTAGTTTGATGTACAAAATGCTTGGTTGACGTATGTGTGGAGGGTTGATTTACACCCTGTATAATATGTTGTCGCGGACTTTTTTGTTGAACTTTTAAAGAGGAACATTTTTTTCAACATGATATTTGCATAACTTACTGCCGCACTCAGAGAGCTTTAATGATTACTTAGGTCATCCCTTAGTAAAGGTTTTGACAGTTTTGTCATACAAAAGTATGTCAAATCTTTACTAAGTGACGACTTAAGTAATCATTAAATATCTCTGAGTACCGCAGTTAAACCATTTTCGCAGCGCACACAACGGAAGCTCTCAATAAGGAATATCGTTTCCGGTTTAAGCAACATTTTTTATTTATGCTCCACTCCTTTTGGTCGTAGTGTGATGTTATATAGCCTAAAGCCTTTCTCGATAAATGGACTATCCAACATAAAAATATTTTTTCAATTTCAATCCTGAGTTCTTAGCGTTCAAAGAAACAAACTCTTCAGCTTTATAATATTAGTATAGGTTATTATCACAATGTTTTCTTTGCCATTACAGATATAGATCAAATGCGACAAAGTAACCTAATATACTTATCTGAATGTTACATGCTACACAGTATGTGGCCCTTGTGAAGTCTTCAGTGTCAGTCAGAGTGTGCGGCCCAGCAGGTCACTAGCAGTTGCCACCGCTCCAAGTACCCATCTGGTAAATTTAACCCTATTTCCGATAATATGCCTGACTTTTGCGTACTACCTCTTAAAACCTCGAAAATATATGTTACCAGTGTCACTTCACGCCTAATTTCTAATTTGTAGTATCCTACCATACCGAGACAGAATACGGTAGGATACAATAGCGGGTCTCCCGGGTATCTTACATACAGCTTTAAATACATGAATCTGACGATTTTTTTCTGTATCCGTTGGAGCATAAATTTGTATTTAATTTCACTCGGGCTCCAGACAGCCGCATTATATTCCAGATCACTCCTCACAAGAGCCTCATACAGAGCTTGTTAATGAAGTCATCTGTCTGATGCAGCACAAATCCCAGATTCCTGTACGCCTTTGTATTAGATATGTTTATGAAACGGCAGATCAGTAGTGTAATGCCCGTCCATGCTGAACTGGTGTTGTGGGATTCGTGTACGTGTGAATGAAAGCACCGAGCACTTTGATACATTAGAGAAGAACTTATTGTGGTGATTCCATTCAGTGACCCTATCCAAGTCGTGCTGCAGCATGCCACGGTCCGCAGTGTCTTTAATGACTGCAGACAACTTAAGGTCGTCAGCAAATAGTATGCATGTTGACCTGACTAACTTGGCTAAACTATCTACCATAGTAGATAGTTCTCTACTAGTGATCTACTATTGTAGATAGTTTAGCCAAGTTACTCAGGTCAAGTCCCCAATTTGTACCCTGACTGACGTCCGATCTGGTGTAATAGGGCTCTGAGAAGTGTTCGCCACAGTCCACATACTGACATCTATCTCGAAGATTTCTTAGTATCTAAAGACAATTTAACAGTTTTAAGTTACAATTAAATTACTTATTAGTCGGATCGATCATTTAGATGAACACTAGGATATTGGGGAAAAGCTTGAAGTAGCACCCACCTCCAGCTCGTTCTCATCGAAGATAGCGAGCAGGTTGTCCGGCACGAGCAGCGTGAGGCCGCGCAGGAAGGCGTCGCTCTCGGGCCGCACCCGCGCCGCCAGCCGCCACTGCGCCAGCGCGTCCAGGTACGCTATCTTGCTGCTGTTGCGGACCTGCACACCATTACAGAATCCCTAACTAAGTGCAATACAAAAGTGATTCTGAAAAAACCGCATACAAGTACTAAAACTACATCGATGATTCACATTCAATTTTAGAAAGATACTTTCACAGAGGTCGTTTTCTTTTCGTATTTCATGTCCACTTGAGTGTTCGATCGTGGGAGGGATGTAAGGACGTCCGTCTCCCCCTACCACATTGGACCCGACAAACCGTCGCGTTACGTGTCTCTCTTACACATAAGGTAGGAGACTGTCGCCAGGCACTAGCTCGGCGCAGTCTCACATCACGGCAGATCCCGATGTCCCCGACTCAAGTGTGCGAGACTCAGTACCAGCAGCAGATCCCTCGGCTCTTAATCATACCTGATTGACTGCATGACCTATTGTAGAGCTCTTCCGCTCTTTAACAGAAACAATACCCTACAAAAAATAACTTTTTATACGACTAATTCATAACTATATTTAGAGTTTAAGTTCTCGGTGGTGTGTATTCATAGTGTAATTACCTAGTGTAAAATAAATGGAAAACATACAGGGAATTTAGCACAAAGAGGTTAAATTTAGTCATAGTTTGTTACTAGATTTATGCTTTGGTATTGGTTTATTTAACAACGGTTTACGGCTAACTATGAAGGCTTGTAAATGACTTTTTGTTGATTACCTCGCAATGACTTATGCATAACTATAAGCCACCAACTAAAGTTTTAGCTACGACCGAAACGAATTTAGGGTATAATAAATAATAATAATAAAATATTTTTATTGACACAAGAAAAAAAAACTAGTATGCTTGGGGTTTGTACCTGATCTGTGCTCCACTTAATAATAAAACTTAAAGTATATATTTCTTGACATCAGAAGCATAAAGTCGGGTGTACAGGCGCAGAGAGTTTTGTACATCTGACCTTATGCTTCTGATGTTAAGATTGAACAACATACCCGTATAGTAGATCCATTAGGCAGCAAGTCGTGCGTCTCAACAAGGCGTCCCTGCGAGTCGTACACGTCGTCGCTGAAGTACAGCTCGGGAACTGACTCGCCGGCGTCCAGGTCTGTCTCCAACACGTACTTGATCTTCGACAGGTACAGCTCCGGGTCGTCTTGCTCGAAGTACTAACGAATACAAGCGAAAAATAATTATTTAAGTGTTTGGTTAAAGCGTTTAAATGATAACATTGATTTATTGTTAAAATTTGCTTTCTTGCAATAGGTATTCCATCATGGCTATGGCGGGAGACGGTTGTTATACATTGCAAACGTTTATATAGACGTTTTTGAATGAGTCCGAATGAAAGGATGTAAGATTGATCAGTGATCCCCTCGTCGGCAGGTGTCACCGCGCACGGCCCATTGTTGTTGTGTGTCACTAAAAACACCACCAAGTTCCTTTTTAGCCCTTTGTGTCGAGTCCGCGGTACCTCTTTCAAACAACCCGCAGCCCCGACGGAATGTCAAAGACCCTTTTTTTTTTTTTTGGCGGGTGGAAAATCATCGAATAACCCCTCCCGCTCTTGAGCAGAGCGAAAGGGAGTGTCAGACTTCTACTGACTAAAAACCACCCATGGTCCTTCTTCGCCCTCTATGTCGAGGCCGCGAACTAGTGTACAACCCGCGGCCCCGACGGGGTGTCAGAGACCCTTGAGGCTTAGAAACTCTGACACTTTCTAGTCTTCGGGTTTGTTAGACCTTACTGGCCACACGATAATAGTTATGTGTGTGCCAGTTACCTTATAATGCACTCTAAGGCCGATGATCTGCGCGAGGAAGCTCCTGGTGAGCCTGGCGCGCACCAGCTGGCGGTACGAGCCGCCCAGTGCGCTCTCGTACAGGCACTTGCCCACCAGCTTGCCGGCTAGCTCGAAGTGCTTTAGCTGAAACAATCGTATGAAAGAGATAACAGTAGTGGATTCGTGTCAACTGTTATAGGTCGTCATGGCTAAAGAATAACAAACTATAGAAAAAAAAGAATAAATAATGATAAGAGGAAACACTCCTATCACACACACCACACACTTCTATGACTTTAGGGAAGGGGGCAAGGAGAAGCTAAGGATTAGCACCCAAGTACGAGTTTTGTTGAGCGATGTGAATAATAAATATAATTTCGATATGACATAAGATGACCAAAAAAATTCGAATTAATAAATTTTTTTAATTTTACTCAACCGTTTTCAGGTTGATTTAAGTGTAATCTTAAAACGTGGAATTTCGTGACAGGACCGTGGTCATAACGCGGTTTAGCGAGGTTACAATAGGTGTTACCTTGAGATGCGCGGGTCTGTCGGGGTTGGGATGCACGAGGCCGGTGGGAGAGTCGTGGAAGGACACGAAGAGCCCGAACTTGGAGTCGAACAGCTGACCGCACAGCAGGGAGAACCACTCGCGACGTACTCCGCCCCAGTCCACTCCTGCGAAAAAAATGTTTGAAAAACGACGTGAATTTAGTTTAAGTTTGAATGTTTACTATATTCTTTTCTTTTGTGGCTGTATTGTGTTGTTCACACTCTTTTTTCGTAATCTGTTTTTAGAAGTGAGGACTTATAATTGGCTGTCAGCCTCACATACTATTTTTTAATTCTGTTAATCTTAGCTGTAAGTCTTCCATAGTTAATAAATAAATAAATAATCAACAACATTCTAAAGACAAAGGTTTATCATCTGCCTAGCCTTTTCCCAACTATGTTGGGGTCAGCTTCCAGTCTAACCGGATGCAGCTGTATACCAGTATTTTACATGAAGCGACTGCCTTGACCTCCGCAACCCAGTTAACTGGGTAATACGACACCCTTTGGTAAGACTGGTTGTCAGACTTTCAGGTCACTGACTGAACCAAATATGGCAGCCGGGAAAAACAGCTTAAGGTGCTTTCCAAGGCATTAAACCATGAGCTCCTCTAAAGACAGGTTTTGATGCCATATGCGGACTTTCATATTTTTATTATTAAGAGGAAATGGAATGGATGCCACGAGGTAAGTTTTGAGTATGAATTTGGGAGGGGAACAAAATTAGATTAAGACCAAGGATACGTTGGATGGACTGTGTAAAGGATGATATGGTAAGAAAGGAAGTGTCTAATGAGATAACGAGTACTGGAGAAATAGGAAGATGAAGAAGAAAATGCTGTGCCAACCCCAAAGTGGGATACAGGCAAGAAAAGATGAATAAAAATGAGTGTAAATAGCTGTATACTTGCAGCTTACACTGCTCGGGTTCCTGAAGTGTGGCAGCAGCCATTTCACGACCTCTTACATCTTTCAATCTGTATTTACTATACTCCGTAGTGACACATACCCTGTTCCCCCTGGAAGCTGACGTCGAAGTTCTTGCACCAGTCCTGCACGGTGAAGTGCCTGGTGGCC
This sequence comes from Diarsia rubi, assembly GCA_932274075.1. Taxonomy (NCBI): domain Eukaryota; kingdom Metazoa; phylum Arthropoda; class Insecta; order Lepidoptera; family Noctuidae; genus Diarsia; species Diarsia rubi. Next base: position 907,222 of record OW026416.1, on the reverse strand, counting down.
TTGAGGCTGGTGCGCAGTAGCTGATGGGTTACTATACTCTGTAGTGACACATACCCTGTTCCCCCTGGAAGCTGACGTCGAAGTTCTTGCACCAGTCCTGCACGGTGAAGTGCCTGGTGGCCTTGAGGCTGGTGCGCAGTAGTTCGGAGCGCAGCACTCGGATGGCGAGTTTCTCGTGTGGATGTCGCGAGTGAGCTTTGCGGATCTCGCTGTAGAAGAAGTCTTGCTTGTTCTGGGGACAGAATTAACTATGTTGTATGAAATAAAAATTATGTTTTCATTTCTCGAAGTATATTTTTTTTTACGCATAGGGAATCATCACGTGACTTCCAATGCGCGTGACTAAAGCCCACCCATGTTCCTTCTTAGCTCTTTGTGTTCAGGGGCGCGGTATCTCTATTGAACAGTCCCGCAGCGATCCACAATAGGGGATCGGACTGACTCAAAACAATATGATTCTAATTAGTCCGTCAGGTAGATTATCGAAAAATATTGGAAACGTGAAAAAGATAATGAGTCCCCACTCATTAGTGAGCCTGAAGTAAGTCTCATGGACTATTAATTTATTTAAAAACACGGTATATACACAAACACACACACACACACCATACACAACACACATACAAATACACACAAACACTCACACACTCTACATATAAATTCATCCACATAGTGTACTTTCAATTAAATTACCTTATTTTTTATTTATTTTTCTCATTCATTTTTATATTATTTTTTAATTTAGTTAATCTGGAACAATGTCTATGTGTATAATTTTGTATTTTGAATTGGGCGTTGATAGCTGCGCTACAGTATTTTACTTTTGTGGTTATCTCCGTTTTTCTTTTGTATCCTGTACTCTTAAGTTGTTCCAAATATTTTTTTTTTTTTTTTTTTTTTATTTTATAATTTACGTTAAATAATATAATTGAGAACAAAAACTGTTTAAGTTCCCTAATGAACCACAGACTGCCCCAACACAGTCACCTTGAAGGTATCCTCTCCGCCGCAGTTGGCAATGAGTAGCTGTGTGAAGGTGGCGGCGATGAGGTCTCGCTCGGCCGACACCAGTTCCAACTGAGGCTGCACTCCATCTTCTAGTGTGAACTCGCCGCCGGGACCTGACCCCACTGGCGTTGGTTTCAGGATTAACTGGAAGAGAAGCAGAACTACTTATGTTAGACGTCAGTTAAACTCGTATTTAAACTTGTGTTTATTTGCCTTATTATGTTGAGCTCGGTATTCAGCGTAAGAGGACGGAGCTGAATATTTATTTGTGGATGAAGTAACTGCCAATCGGCACGATTGGCGCAGTGGCTGAGCGATTGGACTGTTGCGCTGAGTGTCGCGGCCTCGATTCCCGCACGGGACAAATATTTGTATGGCCTACAGATATTTGTTTCGGGTCTGGGTGTGTTTGTGTATGTGAAGTTTCAATGTTTGTAAAACGCAACCACGATACAGGAGAAATTCCTAGTGTGGGGCAACCAAAAATTGAGGACAGAGGGAGGTAGGTAGACATTGAACCAACTTATTAGGTCATCTGACTAAAGTGATACAAAGTTCCGTATGAGCGAAGCGCTGATAACGGGCACACTTGCTCTAGCTCGAAGGTGAAAGGGATGATAAACGACAGAGTGATGCGCGACTGCCGACTTCAAGGGAAGGGACAGTATAGGACCCCACTCACTCAGATTAATCAAAATCAAAATATTTTTTTCACATAAACCTACATAGGAACTTTCAATATGTCGAGAGAAAAGGGGCACGGTCCAGGATGTTCGTTTCCTATGCAGAAGAACCGGCAAGAAACTCCATGGTCACTTTTTTAAATTAAATTAATGATGTAATTGTGTTTAGTATGGCGTTAACAGCTTTTGCCCGCAGCTTCGCCCGCGTGGGTGTCGGAAAAACGACGATTTTCTGTACAAACTTTCATCTTCTGTCCCCCCCCCCTAGGGGTTGAATTTTGAAAAATCCTTCCTTCCTTTCCACAACAGAAATATAAGGGTTTGGCCCCTGCGTTGATCCTCAGTCTGTCAGGTTTGCCTTTTATAAATACAGACAGATAGAAGATAGCTAAGTGTTGGCACGATCTCACCTTAGTGGAAGGACACAGTCGGAAGCTGGTGATCCTCTTGGGTATGAACTTGAGGATGTAGTCCTTGAGCGTGAGCTGCTTGGGAGAGATGCAGCAGTCGACGCGGCGCGGCCTGCCCGACAGTAAGCGCGCCTCGTAGCTGATGTTGTGGCGCTTCGACGATATGTTGCGCTGCACTGTCGCCGTGTCGCTCGCTGGGAACCAGGCGGAGCACTTGTAATTGGCTGTCTGATTACCATACCCTCATTTATCACTATTGAACGGACATGAGCTCTCTGTTGGATTTGCACTTTTGGCAGCAGCGCCGAAAGGAAAAAATTGACCAGCACGCTCTATGTTCTTGACGTTATTCCCACGACCGAATATATGGTGTAGGGTGTCCTAGCAGACCTCGTTGGATATGGAGGAACGAACTGGACTCGACCAACAAGTAGTCTATATTGACCCTACATCGAAAGAACTGGAAGTCACTCACGATCTCTCTGATCGTCTCATCTGGCCAAGTGCGTTTTGGTGGACTTAAGGTGGAAAGTTGAAAAATTTCGTCATTTAGGAAAAAGAACAGAAAATCCAAAATTTTACAGATAAAAGGGGTCTTAGATTATTGTAATAAGTATAATTAGATAAGTATAGATCACCAGTAAGCACGATGCAGTCGAATTCCCCGTTGTGCAGCAATACTCCTTCATACAAGACTTGCGCACGATACACTCCGGCGCGATCGAAGCACAGCAACATGGTGACGCGTTGGTTCACCGCGTCGTACGCGAACGTCGCTGATGATGACAGCTGCTCGTCTACCTCGCCGCCTAGAGGGTTGATCCTAATGGTGAAGCCCTGCGGGTAATAGCAGCTGTTAGTTGAGAACTTCTAAACGTACGAAGATGACACGTAAAGGCATTCGGTTTTGAAATGGCGTCCACTGCACCCACCTGCGCCCCTGGTGGACACCAAAATAAAAGAAAAACAAGATGGTAAACCCCATTGTGGCCAATCTTGGTTAAAAACCTTGGATGAGATTGTCTGAGAATAAAACGTGAAGCCAGGCCTATAGTCAGTAGCCCACCGTCCGTCTGTCTTATGACGACGACAGGCCGTGTCGATGGCGCGTTCGTGTTGGAATATTTTTTTGGGGTAATTGTAGTCTAAGAAAAAATGTATTTAAAGCCCAAAAGCGTTGTGTTAGAGCTATGTGTCGTCTTAAACCTAGAGATAGCTGTGAACCTCTGTTTAAGTCTTTGAAAATTTTGACATTTCCGTCGTTATATATTTTAGAGATGGCTATTTTTGTAAAAGGAAATCAAACGTTGTTTGCTAAGCTCTCTGACACCAAGAAAGGTCCCGTAAGGAGTCAATACAAACATCTCTTGGTTACCAGTGGTTATAGAACAGCATTTCTGAGGAAGAGTGTTTTTTGCATGGGTCCAATAATATTTAATAAACTACCAGACAGCATTAAAATTCCACTTTTCATCAATTTAAAAATAAACTCAAGACTTTTTTGATACATAAATGTTATTATTCGTGAAGTGATTTTATGGAATGACCCTCTCTGAAAGACATTTCAACAGATTTATAAGTATTGACATTTCAATAGAATAAAAGTATTGACATTTTTTAATATCTCTAGACTTATAAAATGATTTATTTGTACTTTATTTATAATTTTTTTTTTTTATTATTTCATAAATTTATTCACAATCTCATTATACTTTTGATACAGTAATTTTTAATATATTGTTATTTTTAGTTTGTGACATTTCAGCAATCTAATATTATTGACATTATTAAAATATACTTCATAGGACTTGTTAAAATATGCATTTACAATATTGTACTCATTTTTTTTTCTTTATTATTTGATAACTCACAATATTATTGATAGTGACATTATTAATTTATTTGTTAAATTTTGCATGCCAAAACTCAGGCAGAATGTACCCGGCTCACTATATTTTTTATAACAACATTATTGTATTCTACCTACATTCTATGCAAATAAATGGTTTGATTTGATTTTGATTTGTGTTCCACGAGCGTCTCAAATAGCTGTCAGCAACATAGAATGGGTCCACACGGGCCGAAACCTACCGGGGCTGCGGAATTGTTCGAAACAGATACCACGGCCTCGGAACACAGTAGATGGTGGGTTTTTAGTCAGTAGAACCAATGATATATTAAAACTATAGATACGTTGTCCGCCCTCAAAAATGACAACATGAAATGAAGCCAATTGGCCACATCGCGCTTAGTTACGCACCAACCTCTCGCGCGACGCTACGTTTGTTCTTAATTTAAATCGTGAGTGTAAACCTGCGCAAAACATAAAGACAACAGGCATCAACAGGCATACCGCTGTACGTCATATTTTCTTTCCCTTTTTTTACGCGTAAAAGTAATTATCTAATATTTTCGCCGTTTTGAAGCGCCGCCATGTTAGTTCATGACGTGTCTATATATGTATAATACGTCATCGAGTAGAACACTCCCTTTCGCTCTGCCCTGAGCGGGAGGAGTCCCTGGTAGTCAGTCTGTAGCAGTAAGTACAGTGACCTGGGGCGTCTCGTGCGGCTCCAGCGGCGCGGGGTTGTCGTACTGGTCGCGCGGGTGCACGTGCAGCGCGCGCGCGTGGCCGGCCGCCCACACCAGCGCGTGGTGCGCGCGGCCCACGCGCGAGCGCCGCGCCTCCACGCCGCCCGCCGCGAACCACTTGCGGAACGGACTGCCGCACACCGGGACCAGCCCTGGAAGGAGGGACCAGGTCTAATATAAAAAAGCACTACTAAAAACTTAGATCAAGATCAGTCTCGGCTACATGCGAACTTTTGTGGGTTTACGCATTGCAAACTAAATATAACGAAAATTATCTTAAGTTTCACTAAAGGGATGACCTAGAGGCATGTAACTAAGATGAAAATGCTAATATGAATTATGATGGATGGAATAGGAAATGAGCATATAAGAGGACATCTGAAAGTGGCACCGATATGTGAAATGATTTGTGGTACGTGACATGAAGAAGTAGACCACGGAAGGCATGGATAAACCGTGTGATGTATAGCTACAAAGAACATGTCTACTGAGAAAAAGGGTGATATAGAAGTATGGAATAAGGAGACATGCTGTACCTTTCCCAAATAAATTGTGTTGGATCACAATATTGGGCCACAAAAGGAATAAATGAAAGGCAATTGCATGTGACTGAGATGACAATGCTAAGAGGGATGTGAGGTGTGAGTACATGCGAATGAGTACATAGCACTTTACACCGGAAGCAGCCGGGGTTCATTTGAATATTAAATTATGAAATGAAAATAGAATGGACCCCGCCTGCTTCCAAGTTTTGTTTAATTTAAATGTGCTTATTTTTTGCTTTTCAGTTTTTTCAGTGGGGTTTTTAACTGTTTTTTTTTTTTTGCTACGTTAGTTTTTTTATATTTCCAACTTTTTAGTTATTTAGTGTTCGTTCTTTCGTTGGTCGCGTAAAATTCTTCGCAGATGATTTAACTTTTATGTTTGTTTATATACTTTTGTGTGTTACTTTTGACTTTGAATTTCTTTAAAACATATAAGTGTCATAATTATATTTTTGTAATCTCCTTTTAAAACCCTTCATTTGATACCCAGCTCAAGGTAATGTTTATTTTAGCCCCCAAAATCCGCAAATTTCTTTGTTTTTTAACTTTAATGTAGCCAGTGCCACTCGCGCCATCAAGACGAATCTTACAACGTATATTTTATTCAAATCCCTTCATCCGTTTAGGAGTTATGAGGAAACAAAGAAAAGGACATACCTACATACAAACATACATACACGCCAAACACATAACCCTCCTTTTGGGCTTCGCCGCAGTCGGGTAAAAGAGTTAAGTTATAATGCAAATGGCTTTAAGAATAGAGGAAGACCAAAGAAACGATGGATGGACTGTGTGAAGGATGATATGGCTAGGAAGGAGGTGACTGCTGACATGACGAGAAATAGAGAAGTATGGAAGAAAAAGACGTGTTGCGCCGACCCCAAATAAATAGGGATGTTTACTGACAAAAAAAAGAGATTCTAATTGATCCGTCTGTTAGATTATCGAAAAATATTGGATGCGAAATTTTTGTTTTATCAAATCAATAAAAATTGACGAAGATAAAACCCGTCAAAGATTTGAGCGGGGGTTTGTGACGTCACTGACCGGTAAAAAATGCTATACTAATATCTTAGAAGCAGTGGTGGCCCAGTGGTTGCGGCCCCGACTTACGAACAGTTGGTCGTGGGTTCGAACCCGGGCAGGCGCATTACTTTGTGTAATTTATTTCATCACCACTGCTCTCAAAACGGTGACGGAAAACATCGTGAGGAAACCGGCATATCTTAGAATCAAAAATTCGAAGATATGTGACATCTACCAACCCGCACTGGGCCCGCGTGGTGGATTATAGCCCATCCCTCTCCTATAGAGAGGAGGCCTGAGACCCAGCAGTGGGAACAATATAGGCTGATTATGAATATCTTAGAATGTGACACACGAGTTTTCAAAGCACTGTATCATTGTTTGTTTACGTGAAAAAAGAAAAAATACGTGTCCAATATTTTTTGGAAATCTATCTGACGTACTATTTAGATTTTTTTTGTTATCTACCCTATGAGAATGATTGTGTGTGATGATATGATATGGGCAGGTTTTGCGGCAAATCTCACCGATACTGATGGACACGATATATACGCCAGCGGTGCGTACGGTGAACTTGACTCGAGCAGTGTTCGCCTGCGCGGGGTCGCCCGACCCCAGCTCTATGACTGCCGTCACCTGCAATAGAGTTCATAGCGCGAAGGTCTCACACCTGTCTCGACTGATACAGTGGTAGCTACTAATAATACCTACACCCGCTTGCTTTGTGGAAGACTCACGAGGGGAGATTCGCAGTTGATATATCAGATCTCTAAAATAAATAGTAAAGCAAATATTGCTTACTTAGAGAAACGATGTCTCAAAACCGAATACGATTTCAGTGGTTTGAACTTAATATTCAAAGCTTAAATTATTTAAAAAAATACAATTTATAGGCATACTTTTCAATTGTCAAGAGATGAGACAGTTAACGACAAAAAGATGAAGCTACAGTCCCATCACACCCTGTATCCCTCTTACGACATGATTCATCCTTGGTAGGCAGTAGAAGACCTGTGTCCTACCAATGGGAACGTCATAGCATTATGACCAATGTAATTTCAGTCAATTTAACAGAGTGACTGTGAATTAAAATTTTGATGAAATGGGATTGACATTGTCGCAATTGTGAAGAAGATTTAAAAAATCCTAACCTTTCAAAAACCGTGACGTCAGAGTTATGCCCATGTGGGCCTCTGTGCTTACTGGTAATATCCAACCTTCTCTTACCTTCCTAGTTCCGTGACAGATAGCCACGTTAAGCTCATCCGTGTCGCAGATGGGGTACGGATGTCCGTTGCGCTGGTAACAGTGGACCGTGAAGCACATCGTCTCACCCACGACTTGGGGTTCTGTCCAGCCCCATTCCACCTGGGGAAGATTGATGTTGTTGAGCTGTTGTTACTTATTAGGCCCGATTTCCACTAAAGCGGAGAGGAGCGGAGACGAGGGGAGATGTGCGGAAATCGGCCAATAACCTTCGAACAGTTGGTTGTGGGTTCGAACTCAGGCAGGCGGATTACTTAGTGTAATTTATTTCATAACCTCTGCTCTCAAAACGGTAAAGGAAAATATCGTGAGGAAATGTCTTAGAACCAAAAATTCGAAGATATGTGAGATCCGCACTGGGCCAGTGTGGTGGATTATAGCCCATTCTTCTCCTAGAAAGGAGGCCTGAGTCCCTGCAGTGGGAATATTCTAAGCTGATGATGATAGACCGAAAGAGAGAAGCTAAAAGTAACCGCGAAGTACCTCAAGCCCTACCCACGAGTGCTCATGAAGGTAGCCTGTAATGGGCATAAGGAATGTTTACTTTAGTTGTTGCAATTACGTAAATAACATTAACGATCTTTTTAACTTTACTACTTATATGGTTTTAGTATAATACGAACAGTTTAATAAAAGTTTAACTTTATATAAAGTAGGTACGCACTGCCAGCCCACACATAAAATCAATTAAGTATTATATGCGACACGTGTTTATAAAGGCCATCTATTTATAAAATGGAACATATTTAACAACAGTATATGGTTTCTTTCGGTTACGTGGAAATTCAATAAATTTCAATTCTCGTTTACAAAAAAAAAAGAACGAGTTATTTTGAATCGGGAGATTAAAAAAACCGGTGACTGTTTTTAATACAAAAGGTAAATCGAGTCCAAATGACTTAGGTTAGGTTAGAACTGATCCCATGATCCCCGGCTGGCTCCAATGATACCCGGTCCAAGTGTGGGTAGGGTACACTGGGGTGCTTTTTTTAGTCAGTTAAGAGTCTGACAGATTTTCCAACAAAAAAAAAACAAACAAAATCGTTCGAACTAGAACTGTGACCGAAAAAGCTACACCTAAGTTAGATAAGGCCGTCAGTCACAGTCATTCGCCCATTTAGATTTTTTTAATAAACCATAATTCAATATTATAAGTATCTTTAATTAGAAGTTAAACAATGAATAAGTATCTAATAACATGCGTGTAACCATCAAAAACATACCTTACAACTAGGCGGGTGCAGATATTTCCCGGTGACATACTGCAGCAGGGAGTGCTTCGCTTCGGGAGCCAGCGAAGGCTGTGTCATGGCCGCCAGGGTCACCAACCCGCACACCGACACTGATACCACCAGCATGCCACCTGGGTTACGTCATGGAGCTATGATATTACTGCGTTAGATGTTCCTTATTGGTGAATGGTGAAGATACACAGAAAGGTCAGGGGGTCTAAAATGGCCACTTTAGCAGATGCATAATATGGATTGCGTTAAAAAGCGTAAAATTGACCTTCCATAAAAGTAGCCGCGTCTGTGAACATTTTACGAATTTTAACGCAATTCATATTATTATCCTATTGTTTGTATAAGGAATAAAGATGAGAGAGAATTATTAATTAAAGATTTTAATTTAAATTTTCTTGATGTTGGGCTAATTTTATCAATTTTGGCAAATCCAAAATCAGAGCTAGCTAAAAGGTTAAGTAATCTGGCAAAACTAACTACTTAATTAATAATTCCCCCTCACTCACTTGTATTTAATAAAAATTGTGTAAGCGAATGTAATAGGGTACGATGGGGTTGGCGTATCCATGTGGATAAAAACCCCGTGTTAAATTAAAGGAAAAAAAAAAAAAAAAAAAACCTTATGGTGAAATATTTTCCTAAATGGTCACAGACGCAATTACAGTTACTATTATGAAAGATCAATTTTATTGCAATAATAGGGAAACGGACTGGGTCCAAAAAATTCTATTCTAGTTAGTCCGTCAATAACGTTATCGAAAAATATTAGTTACGTGTTTTTTGTATTATCGAAAAAATTAAAAATTACGGAGATAAAACGGCTCAAAAATCATGAGTGGGGGGTTGTGACGTCATTTGTAGGTAAAAAATGTACTGAAATGTGACGTTTTCGAGGAGTTTACGAGTTTTCGAAGCACTGTATCGTCTTAATTTTTTGTTTATGTGAAAAAAGAAAAAATATGTGTTATGAAAGAAAATATGATGTTTAACATAACTGTTAATTCGCTGTTTTTCCCCGACACTAAAGCAGCAGAACAGATTAACAGATTCATACCCCAAGTCCAAGCGTCCTGATGCTTGCTGTTTTTGACCACAGCGCTCCAGAGGTCTGCCTTCAGGGTCTGCAGCGCCTCCTTCCCGGTGGGTAGACTCTGGCGGGCCGCAGACCAGGCCCCGAAGTCCTTGGGGTCCAGCACGTGGCGCGCGGTGCTGTCTTCCAACCAGTAAACGTCCTCCAACGAGGATACATCGAGGCTGAGAAGTCTGGGGACAAACGATATGAAGTGTGATTTCATGCGCAGTTTATTTTGTGAAGTGCATTATCTAAGACCGTTGTCCAGATAATGCATTGTTGTAATTGCGTCATCGATATCGGAAAATATATCATAATACCTATGTCACGAGTAAAGGAACTTGCATGAACATGCAGGTTAGGGTTAATTCTGATTTTTCAGTATCGGAAAATCTGTATTTTTTTTCTGTCTTTTATGCACCTGTTTCTTTATATGCGGTCGCGTATAAAAAGTATGGATCAATTCTACCCGTAGTGTTCGGTACCGCGCGTTCCGTACGAACTTGAACTTGTTTGTGCCGGAGACCTGTATACAGACACCCTCATACCCATGTCCAAAGCAGGGGTTTTATAAGCGCGCCATGGTTACAAAAAATATATTTTTACAACAGAACTAAGGTCCAATTGCACGGCCGCGGGTAGTCCACCGGTTATCGCGGCCTCGACATAGAGGGCGAAGAAGGAACATGGGTGGTTTTTAGTCAGTAGAAGTCTGACACTCCCTTTCGCTCTGCCAAAGAGCGGGAGGGGTTATTCGATGATTTTACACCCACCAAAAAAAAAAAGGTCCAATTGCACCCCGTCGGGGCTGCTGGTTATTCACAAGTTACCGCGGCCTCGACATATAGGTAGGCCTAACAAGGAACATGGGTGGTTTTTAGTCAGTAGAAGTCTGACACTCCCTTCTCTGTCACTCACTTTGATGATTCCCCCCCCCTCCCAAAAAAAAAGGGCCAATTGCACCAGAATGTCATATTTTAATAAAATCATCGTCAATCGTGTTTCATCATCAACCGATTGACAGGTAAAACAGAATAGGGGATCGGACTGAGTCAAAAAGCAATGATTCTAATTATTCCGTCAGTTAGATTATCGAAAAAGATTGGATACGTGTTTTTTGTTTTATCAAATTAATCAAAATTGACGAAGATTGTGACGTCATTTGTAGGTAAAAAATTTACTATCTTTCATATGACGTTTTCGAAGAGTTCACGAGTTTTCGAAGCACTGTATTGACTTCAATTTTTGTTTATGTGAAAAAAGAAAAAACACGTGTCCAATATTTTTTGGAAATCTATCTGATGGACTAATTAGTTTTTTTTTTGTCCGATTCAACAAAAAATGAATCCCCTATTATGTTTGTCTAAATAATTAGTAAAAAAAAACTGAAAATTGAAAATTGCAATAAAGATTACAATATATTATCTAGAGTATCTACTCACTACTAAATTGCATTATCTAAGACCCAGGCCCTTGTTAAGATAACTTGCATATGTACACGTGTGTAGAGGAGACATACGAAGCTTTTCTTGAGTGTTGATAACTAAACACGAAACGTATTCAGTAGCGGTAAGTCAAGGCACTTTAGGAGCGAGTCTAACGTTTGGGCTGGACAATGCACTTTTTCTGAAAAATTTAGTACTTCGGTGTCAAACCTACAATAGTGCTACACAGAGAAAGGAATATGTCAAGCCAAAGAAGCACTACTCGACCTATATGTATCATATGAGCTGTAACAAAACAGCCAACTTTGCACAGATCTGCCGTTGACATTAGAAATATTCACCGCAAACCGAGCATAAAGCCGAACTATCAATCCCTAAACCCATATTATCTCTATCCAAACTTTCGGAAAACTGCAATCAATTTGCGAAAGACCGCTTTCGTTCAAACGGCACATTACCCCTTTTGCCGGAGGCCCACGGGGCGGATGTGGGGTGCGTCTGATCAAGTTAGATGGGCCCTAGGCCTCGGGGGTTATGGACCCGATGTGAGTGATAAATTACCCGACAACGGCCAGATAAAGGGTAACTGACTCGATTATGTACGTTGTTGAAAGAATTGTTTATGTTTTGATTTGATAGCAATGTTTTTGTTACATCGCTTGAGGGTATTTTGTTTGTATTTGTTTTTGGTAAGTCGATTTGGCAGAAATGATACATTTATGGTGAAATCTGTCTGTGTTCACATCAGCAGAGACTACTTATATTTAAAAAAAACGATACGATAGCTGTTGTGTTTAACATAATCACCCCTTGAATATTTCAAAAACAAATCATTACCTTTTTCGGAATTCGTCAACGGACATGATTGAACGGGGTTTCAGCATGCAACTGTCAACACCTGCACTACTCATAGATTCACAACCTGCTCAGCTGAAGCCTATTACCATAATCATGACAACAAGACCCCTCGTGCAAATCCATCAGGTGTCGCTACTTGAACAGGCTACCCCGCGACAGGTGATCACATTAGCGGATTGTCATGCCGTGAGTAGGGAGTTTTAATTCAATCAGCTCCACGTCAGTCGGCTCCAATTGAGGACACGGGAGGTTCCCGATCACGAATGTTACTTCGTTAGCTCATTTCAACGAACCCACGGTTCTATAAAAAGATTTTGCTTTTTGATGAACAATATTCCGTGTGCCAATTTTTGATACATTCTGTTGTGCAGGGACGTAAAGCTGTTGAAGGAATGGCTTGCGAGAATCGTTAAAAGATGGGAGGAGGAAATAAAAGAATCTTTGTGTAATAAGAAATTTCCTCGAGGAAGACTGTCGTATTTTAAAAAGTTCGAGGTGAGGTTTTTTTTAAAATCACTTATTAAGTGAAAGAGGAATAGAGAAAATATCAAAATCAAAATTATTTATTCAAACTAGGCTGACAATTAGCACTTTTCGAACGAAAAATTTACTTTACTTTACTTATTTACAAGAGACAGTCCCCCAAAACGTCCCCCTTCGACTTCGATCATGCGGAAAGATCGGAGTATGAACGTGAGTGAGTGCCTTTAATAGAAGAGGAAGACCGGAGAGACGATAGATGGGTCGTACCGTGTTAAATATGGTCATTACTGAGATGTCGACTACATAAATCAAAATCAATAAACCATGCTGAGCCGACCCACAACAAATTGGAATAACGACAAGAGAGCGGTGAACAAAAAATAAATGAAAGTTGAAAACTGTGTGTGTATAATAAAACGAGCCCTTAAGTTGGAATACAACCTTCGCTAATATAGAGCACCTTGCCATGTAATACAATATTCATTATGATTACATGTGCATAATTGGAGGTTGCCAGGCAACGCAGAACCTAACAATGTTAAATATATTCAGACAGAAGCTTTCAGGGTTCCTAGGTTCTGCTATGACGTCAAACACTTTGCGTGTCAAGAGCCAAGAACTACAGATCGATGGAGTCCTGACCTGAAATCAAATGTTCATGACTCTTCTAGGTAATTAACGGATTGAGCGCCTTATTATAGACACAATTGAAAGCCATTGTTTTATGAACATATGGTGTTCGTAAGGCGCGCGAGGAGTTAAACTTACAAATATTGACTCTTTGGTCTAGCGTTCACAAGCGCTGAGCATAAGGACCTGAGTTCGATTCCCACGCCACAAGGGCAAGGGTAATTTCTCAGAGGTAGCCACGTAGTCAGGAGCAGCAATAGGACCACTTCCAGTACATGGCACTTAAACATAACTGGCCAACCGTGGATATACTAGTCCGTAGAGCAGGAATATTATGGAGCCGCTGCCTTACCCTTCGGTATTACCGGCGTAATGTTAATTTTTAGAGAGAGACAGGTTGGATTCAGAAATCCGAAATTCTTTTCATTTAAAGTCTTGAAAAAAAAAACAGGCGGGGCAGTATGGTTCGAGTAAATACAAATTAAAATAAACCCTCACATGGCACACGTTAGAACTTTAACCGGGCCAATATCAGACATGCAATCACCTGGCTTACGGGAAACCGAGCCTGTAAAACATAGTACGGTAAACCGCACGCTCAAGTAACATGTGAACTACGAAACCCGTAATTACCGCAAGGAAGCGGAGTTGCTGTCAAAGTGAAATTGTAATCGTGTACGTGCGGTTGACCATACGTACAGTCACGATCAGTAACATGTATTTTTACTTAGCAAGTTTTACAAGTGTGAATCTTCAAAGTGCTTTTCTGCCGGGGCTGCCGGTTGTTCGAAAGAGATACCGCGGTCTCGACACAAAGGTTTAAGAAGGAACATGGTATACTCCACCACCAGTAGAAGTCTGGCGCTGCCTTCCGGCTTCACCCAGAGCGGGAGAAGTCATTTAACGATTTCTCACCCTCCAAAAAAGGGTCATTTTTGTAATGCGTGAAAAAGCAGAAGTCATAGTCACAAGGGTGCGTAATTACGGATACAGTGCCTGAAAATCATCATTCTCAGCACCACGTAGAAATTTTTCATCGGTTTTTTTTTTTTAAATCCGGCTTGTTCCCTACTAAAGTGCAATCATATAATTAAGGTTAAATTTAACTTTAACCTTAATTTAACATTTTCGCGTCGGTGTGCCTCCCACCACGTACAAAAAGTGATTTTCTCCCACTGTATAACAATAACATAACATTTATGTCATTCCACATACCTATAATTATTATATAATTTATCTATAATATGTATGTATTTAGAAATATATAAGTATGTTTATCAGTTGTCTAGTACCCATAACACAAGCTCTGCTTAGCTTGGGACTAGATGGCGTTGTGTGATAGTTGTGGAATATTATTATTATTATTATTACATTAAATAAAAAATCAAAATAGCTTATTATTTCCAGCACTTAATCACTCTCATTACTCGTTCCATTTTGAAATAAATTCAATCTCAAACTTCAAATCGTAAATCCACGAATAAATCGGTTTTGCATAGAGCTAAGTGCGAATTTGTATTAGTGAGTGTGCGGTTGGCGTGCTATCGGAGTGTTCCACGCTGTTAGCCAGATAAGCGCTGGACATGAATAAAGAGCTGCGGAGGACATTACTCATGCTGGCTCGCGCCTTCCGGACACACCGGCTTCGTAGGGTGGTGTGAGTTTGACTGCATGCGCCTAAAGCCGTAGGCTAAAGATTTAGGCAAGAATATGCAAAGTTTTACCCACAACTTATTTTTATTTATTACGCGATATTTAAGTGCTGGAAATAGGGTCGCCCCCTTCTACATGGGACTAAAACAAAATGTGTGGGTAGGTACTATTAGATGTATACTCTGCCTAACCCTTCCATGATTACAGGCGTGATGTTATATTTATGTAACCGGAAAGTCGACCAAGTCGTTGAGAAAAGTGTACATAGGTGATGATTTCCAAAAACTTAATAATACAAGGTCCAATTAAATTTTCTTTCAACTCGAGTTGAGGAGTCATACCTTCCATCTTCATCAGCAAATCCACATGGTATTATGCAGAGCAGACGAAAATTTGAGGGTTGCCCTCAATTTCTCAGGGATCCCATCATCAGATCATCATTTGGTGACAATGGGATCACTTGGGAAGTAAACCCTATCGAACACAAAATATTTTTTCAAATCGGTTTGCAAGCGACGGAGAAAATTCGGATATTGTATAAACATCCGAATTTACCGAATCCGAGGAACCTCCTTCTTTTTTAGAATTCGGTTAAAAACAAAATTGCTTTGATGAATTTCCATACCTTAAACTTATTAAACTGAATGCATTATCAAGTCTCCTAAATCCACAGATTAAACATATGTAATTACATACAAATAAATAACATCGTTAAAATAAATCAGGAACCATCAAAGGAATACCATAATAATTCTTTGTTACTCAATGAAACCTCAGTGAGTTTGCCATTTTCCGCGCGAGAGAATCCGTCATAAATCATAAGCCACGTTTCCTCCCCTCCGACCTTGCATGAAATGCAGTTTGCCCTGAGATTGATTGCATTTGTAGGATCAAGTGAAGCGCGATTTTGATATTGAGGAAACTTTAAATCTGTCTGTCTTGTCATGATTGACAAGCCTAGACGCAGATGGCAGGATGAACTTTGGACCTATGGTGTAGTGTTGAGACTTGGAACGAAGCTGAAACGCACTGTTCTCCCGGTCCTTTCGATATTTTTTATTTTAGCTTATATGTAGACTGCAATAAACGCGGGTTTAGATTACAATTTATTTCCTTAATTTATCAATTTTTTATTTCCTTATTCGTTGCATTTATTCGCCGATACCATACCATAACCCGTTTTATGTTTGTCCATAAATATCAGTATCGAATTCACGAAGGGTTCCACTGATTTGAAAAGAGTTAAGCAGTCATAAAATAGCGAAGGCCGGATATGACATAAGTTTATTGTTTATGGAGGTTGAGGGTACGAGGGTTATCTGTGTTGAGGGTCCTCCAATCCTCCACCAATGTTAGTGTTTCTATAGCCGGTTGGGAAAAGGTCTCAGATCCATTATGAGATCGGTTAATATATTCAACTGCTTATTGGGACTACCGTGGCCTAATTTCCATCATGAACTCTATAAACTTTCAGTAAACAAGTATGACAAGGACTTTGTTTCTTGCCGAACACCATAATCAACTTTGGGAAAGTTTTGAGATATCCACATTCACTGATGGCTATAGGAGTAAGGGAAGAGAAAAAAAAAGAAATGATGAACGAACTGTGAGAAAGATACGGCAAGTAATGAGGTAGCTTCTGAAATGACGTCTAATAGAGAATTGCTGCGCTAGGCCAATATAAATTGGAATGACTTGTTTGAAAGTGGCACCTGTTACAGAACAATTGAAAAGAAGTCGTTTATCTTAGCATGGTCATGTAATGAGGAAGGATGAAACGCATGTGATTAAAAAAGTTATGGATATAAATGTTGATGTATGGAGAGGGAGAGGAAGGCCAAAGAAAAGATGGATGGATTGTGTGATGATATGAAAGAGAAAGGAGTAAATGCCACCGTGACATCTAACGGGTAAAAATGGAAGAAGAACACGTGTTGCGCCGACCACAAATAGCATGGGATAAGGACAGGAAGATGATGAGTAGGGTAGTTAGTAGTACACAGAAATAATATAAAACAATAAGGTGTTACTAATCTGTTAGTAAACAAAACAAGTTACACAAAAACAACGAAGCCTATTTCCTATTTCTGTGTAGGTGTACACTTGCCCAGATACACAATAAAAGGACTGTCTATTTTGACGCTAACGTAGTCAATGATTACATTTAATCATCTTTAAGATAGCCCACCAAAATATCCAGGAGGCCTCAGGCCATACATAGCAAAAAAAACATTTAAAACAAACGGCTCCCAATATAAGGCAACTTGAGCAGTTATAAGGGCATAAGTCGTGGCACGACTTACGAGGCTCGTTTACGAGCGAATGTTAAGGGATGCTCATGTCGTTTAGATTGTACCCCGACGTTATTTATTTATACGGTTCAGAAATGCGGTGACAGATTTTAGGAGCATCTTTCTGCAAAATCGATCGTCGTTATTTCAATAACTGCCATGTTTTTCTTATCATAACTTAGAATAACTGATTTGTTTTGATCATAGAAATATTAAAAAATATATGATTGTGTTTGCTTTGCTGAGATGTTTATACAGCATTTTATATCCTCATTTCACACGTTCTGTTAAGTATAGTGTTGTAGCCTATTGTCCTGTAAATTATTGTCAAAAAATCCCAATTACTTAAACTTTGCCCTAATGACAGTCGATCCCAGAATGTCTTACCTGGGTAGAGGTCGCAAATGGTTCCTACCATTTATTTTATTTTTTACTTAGTATGAAGTTATGCTGAGAGTCGGAAGCTATTGAAACTCAGCATGAAAAATGGTACCATGTAGAAAAAGCCAATTCTATGGGGATTAAACATCAGAAATTTATCTTTCTGCTGATTACAGGCGGGATGAGATTTATAGACTCTTCATTGATTTGTTCTGTCCTCAGTGAGACCAATAAATACTGTTTCTTTCTTTCTTTTTGTTTCATTATTTATGAGGACAGAAACTGGCAACTACTTAAGTCTAGATTTTTCTATATCCTATTCACTTTTCATATTCTCGTAAAATAATTAAGTAAATTCATGTAAAAAGCGTTTTGCAGAAACCAGGCAGAAAATGTAAATACTAGGTACCTGTCTAGCTAAACCGAATAGTAGCAAAGCAGTCAGATACACGTAATATAAATCACTTGGCTGTCACGGTGTTGGGGCTGACCCTAACTCCGGCAGTTGGAGACTTGAGGCATTGTTAGTCGATGTTGGGGAACGTGTTATTGTTTTAGAAACGATATGGGGTATAAATAAAAGTTGGTTGTTAAACGGGTTTTTTGGTATTTTGGTAATGATTTTTCTTTACTCAATAGAAAGCTAACCTTTCTATTGAGTAAAGAAAAATCATTACCAAGTTAAGTTTGTATTTAATACATATAATACACACATCAAAAGTGTCTAGGGATCAAGCATTTTTATGCGGATTTCTTGAGATTGAGATGTGGCTTTGTAATAAATTTATGATTTTATAAATTTATATGGATCCTTTTTGGTGCATTTCATAATTTGAATCAGGAACTGTGAATCAAATTCGAGTAAAAGATGAAAATCAGCTGTCAATATTTTCCCTATAAAAACATACAACGCATTGAAGACATTATTAGTGCTACTGTTTCCCTACTACTGATTAAAACCAACGTTATTATGGAGCGGCGACGTCATTTAAGCAGGGAAGAAATGCTCAGAGCCGTGGGAATGATAGAAGCTGGTTCCCGGCAACGTACTGTGGCTTTAGCTCTGAATACAAGTCAGAGTGTTATCAGTCGACTTTGGACACGTTACCGAAGCACTGGTACCGTGGCTGAGCGCCATGGAGGACGGTATCGCTGCACCACACGGAGACAAGACCGATACATTCAAATCTTAACTCGAAGAGCTCCAACAATAACCGCCATGATGTTAGCCGTGAGGCTTCATCACTCTTCAAGGAACTTAATTAGCGACCAAACAGTCAGAAACCGCTTGCATGAAGTGAACCTTCATTCCCGAAGACCGCTACGGGTACCACCTATAGCAATGCACAATCGTAGGATTCGATATCAATGGGCTCTTGAACACAGAAATTGGGCAGAAGAACAATGGCGTTTCGTGTGCTTTTCTGATGAGTCTCGTTTTGGTATGAGACCGGATACAAGACGTATACGACACTGGAGAACCCCTGGACGCCAACAGCGATTAAAATCCTGCCAGGAAGTCCATCCTTATAGTGGTGGAACCATCATGGTATGGGCGGGTATTTGGATCGGCGGAAGAACTGAGTTGATTTGGATCAGAGGCAACCTCAACGCTCAAATTTATGCTGAGACGATTGTATCAGACGTCATCGTTCCTCTACAAGTGCAAATCGGTCCCTTATTTCAGTTAATGCATGATAATGCACGACCGCACACCGCAAGAGTTGTAAGACAGACTCTCGCCGCAGCTAACCAGTCGCCAGACTTGAACCCGATTGAGCATGCATGGGATATGCTACAGAGAAGAGCTCTGCCGAATATGGAGGGTATCCAGTCGCAAGAAGACCTTTTTTTGTTGTTGCAACGAACATGGGCGGCCATTCCACAGCGTGATTTGGATGAACTCATTTTGAGTATGCCAAACCGATGTTCTTGTGTTGTTAGTGTTCGCGGTAGAAACACGGATTATTAATTGTTTAAGTTACCCAATAAAATTTTAAAGAAAACTGTTATTTCAGTCTTTTTTTCGAACTTTAATGTTAGTGGTTCAAATGTCAAAAATCCCTTTATTAGGAAAATGGCAAATTTCTTTATTAATGCAAAGGTGACTTGGTTTATCGTTACTGTGACAAACGAAAACACTTTATTTGATGAATCCTTAAAGAAAATTTTAATTAATATCAATCAGGAGAAAGGTTATTGCAAAAATATATGTTGATCCCTAGACACTTTTGATGTGTGTATCTTGTTTTGTACAATACAATATCCTTCTTCTTGTTCTTATCGTGTGGGCAGCAAAGGATCCCACACACCCTAGTGTCAGTTTCTATATCGCCTCAAGGGCCTCAGACATCCTGTCGGGGCTGCGGGTAGTCCTCTGGTTATCGCGGCCTCGACATAGAGGGCGAAGAAGGAACATGGGTGGTTTTTAGTCAGTAGAAGTCTGACACTCCCTTTCGCTCTGCCCAAGAGCGGGAGGGGTTATTCGATGATTTTACACCCACCAAAAAAAAAAAAAAAAAAGGGTCTCAGACATGGTTTGACGACGTTTGGTTTGCAAAGTATGACCATTTAGCGGCCGGAACCGGAAGTAGGAGACCCGCCGAGCGGGGCTCCGTTTAGGCCTAGGTTTAGGTTAGGTTCCAATAATTTACACTACTAAATAGAACTACATAACAAGTGAACTCTCTCAAAACAAGTGGGTCGAAGAAAAAATATTGGCCGTTGTGCCTTCCGAAGCACGGAATCATGTTTTTATCAGACAATCAGGTGACTCAAGTCTGCAATGTCCTGGCCAAAGTAGAAACAAATTTACAAAGTATGCTAATCTAAACCACGACCACCGGGTCACAAGTGACTAAACCACTCGATCGGACCGACTCGAGCAAACGGCTGAACCACTCGACCACGGAGGCAGTTTGGTATGATTTTACAGATGAGTCAAGATCATGTAAAACTGAAAGGCGGCTCCGGACAACATCACCTCCATCTAAACTGAAGTATCTACTTATCATTGTTCGGTGTAAGTCAGTCAGCAATTTGTCAGTACCAGTTAGGCTAACCGATAAGAATCAGATGAAGTTATTTCTTGAAGGACAGTGTTCTTTTATTACAGCAGTTTATTACCATGACACGTTGTTGTATTTAAAAAAATAATTTTGAAAATCGGTTTATTATCGACGGAGATATTCGAAAACAAACATCCAAAAAAAAACATACAGACGAATTGAGAACCCGCCGCTGCATTTACTAACCATAATACCGACTGCAGTAGAAAGAATAAAATCAAGAGACTTGAACGCGACCAAAATAGAACAGAATTTCTAGAAAATCTTTCCATTGAAGGAAACTTCTAGTTAAAGAGAATATTACATGAATAGAACTAGCTTGCACCAGATATAGACAGTCCTTAGAAGAATGATTGTTTTTTTTTTGACATTTAATAATTTAATATGATAAAAATTTTAAAAATTGATATTGTGAATGTGAGGACCATGTGGGTCTTTCTTAAATTTTAACGATTGTCTGGCAGTTTGAGTACTTTAAGTGACCCACCCAAATGTCCTTTCTTTGGTATTGTTCGTCGTGACGTTGAGCTCCTTGAGTTATAAGTCGAGCTCCACGATAACTGACAAATGCTTGCACTGACTGGACGGGTCCACTCAAATCTGTGTGGTGCTTTCTTCAAAAGACCATCTCAGACATTAATCTGCATGGTCTTCATGTGGGATTATACCTTATTATTGTTAACCCAAACGATTTTAAAAGATTAAAAGAGTAACCTGGGTGTAATTTATCTATAATATGTATGTATTTAGAAATATATAAGTATGTTTATCAGTTGTCTAGTACCCAAAACACAAGCTCTGCTTAGCTTGGGACTAGATGGCGTTGTGTGATAGTTGTGGAATATTATTATTATTATGGTTTTAAACTTTCGTTTTCTCAGGTTAAACCTGGTATTTTAAGAATCTCACGGGCGTGAACCAGGGCGAGATTCTAGTTATTTGTCTGTGCATTCAAATTATTCTGTATATCAGCAAAATTATTATCTAAGTCTAATTGTAAAAATTTTCTAACTATTCGGCAAGTGTTCAGTATGGCGGCTTTTTGTAGTGTTAGATATGTGTATTTAGATAGATTGAGTACGCTAAAACTGTTAAATATTTGTTTTGGGATAACACCTGTGGTTGATATAACAATTGGAACTATAGTGACTCTATTCATTTTCCAAACTCGCCTAATTTCCTCTTGTAACTCTGTATATTTCCTGATTTTCTCTGAGATTGTTTTTTGTATGTTATTAGTATTAGGGACTGCAATATCAATTATGTATGTGTGTTTGTTTTCTTTGTCTACAAGTGTTATGTCGGGTCTGTTATTATATATAGTGTGATCTGTAACTATAGCACGGTCATAATATATTTTATAAAATTGGTTTTCTAAAGTATCTCTAGGTGAATATTTGTAATATGGTGTGTATAGATCCTTCATGAGATTAAGTTTAGTTGCAAGTTTTTGGTGTATTATATTAACTAGCTGATTATGTCGGTGTGTATAGTCATTTTGAGTTAATGTGATACAAGCGCCTGTGATGTGTTGTATTGTTTCAGGCTTACTGTGGCATTTTCTGCATAGATCATTTCTTACTGTACTATCTTTAATTATATATTTTCTATAATTTTTTGTGTTAATGACTTGGTCTTGGATGGCCAACATAAACCCTTCTGTTTCCGGAAATAGCCCACTTAACTCCAACCATTTGTTCGAAGCTTCTTTATCTATATATGTTTGGTGTAGGTCGTTGGGATGTCTTCCATGCAATTCTTTCTGCCTCCACTTTGTATGTAGCTCTTCTATATGACTCGCTTTATCTATTGTCTCAATATTACTATTATCGCTAAGATTTAGAGGTGTGTATTGTTTGTCTATTTCTGTAACTGCTTTGTGTAATTGACTACTGTTTTTCTTCCGCATGAAAAATTGCTTTAGGTTTAGTACTTGTCTTTTATGAAGATGTGATATTTCGATTAAGCCTCTGCCTCCTTCTTTTCTGGACATTATGACTCTCTCTATTGCGGATTTGGGATGGTGATATCTATGTTGCGTCAGGGTGGTTCTTGTTTTGACTTCAAGGGCATGTAGTTCGGTGTTAGACCATTTTATTACACCAAAAGAATAAGTGAGTATGGGTACTGCGTAGGTATTTATGGATTTAAATAAGTGTTTACTAGACAGATGCATTTTGCATAACGAATGTATTCTATTAGTGTATTCTTTTTTTAGTTTGTCTTTAATAGTCCTATGTTCTAACATTCGGGCTTGGTTATATCCTAAATATTTATATAGTTCTTCGTCTTTCATCGCTTCTATTACTTGCTCGGTGTTTGTTAAGTAGTTTCCATCTTTGATCTTACCTTTCTCTATATTTAATTTTCGGCATTTATCTAGTCCAAAATCCATTCTTATGTCTTTTGAAAATGTCGTTGTTATGTTTAATAAACCGTGTAAATCTGTATTTTTATTGGCATATAGTTTTAAGTCATCCATATAAAGTAAATGTGTGATTTGGTGCAATGCTGACCTTCCGATCTTTATATCAAAACCTAATCTAGACTCAATTAATGCTCGGGAGAGTGGATTCAGGGCTAGGCAAAACCAAAGAGGGCTTAATGAGTCCCCTTGAAAAATACCTTTTTTAATAGCTATTTCTTCTACAGATATGTTTGCTGTTTTTGTTTGTAATTTTAGTGTAGTTCTCCAGGATTCCATAGTATTCTTAAGAAAATTTATAATTAATGGGTTTATTTTATATATGTTTAATACTTCAATTAACCATGAATGGGGGACACTGTCAAATGCTTTTTTATAATCTATATATGCTATGTATAAGTTTTTTCTAGCCCTCTGGACGTATTTTAAAATAGTGGAATCGATAATTAATTGCTCTTTACATCCCATATGACCACGCCTACATCCTTTTTGCTCTTCGGCTAAGATATTGTATTGCTCAGTGTGTTTGATAATTTTGTTAGTGATACATGACGTGATGATTTTATATAAGGTTGGTAAGCAAGTTATTGGCCTATACTGTGACGGATCATGTGTGCTATTTGATTTAGGGACCATGTATGTAATTCCTTTAGTTAAAAACTCTGGTATATTTTGGTCACCTTTTAAAATAGCATTGATTTGTTCTGCTAAAGTACTATGAAGAGAATAGAGCCGTTTAATCCAAAAATTATGAATACCATCTATTCCTGCTGCCTTCCAATTATGTGTTTTATTTATAATAGTGTTTATTTCAAGCGTATCTATATCTTCGAATGGCATTTCATTTATTATTTCAGACCTAGCTATTTCTTCTTGTATCCACTCAGCTTCTTTGTTATGCTCAGTACTATCTGACCAGATTCTTTGCCAGAATTCTTTTAAAGAGTCTTGAGTTGGAGGGTTGGTGATTGCACTATCATTACCTTTAAGTTTCCTATAAAATTGTTTCTCGTTTGTTTTAAATAATCTATTATTGTCCTTCCTTTCTTTTGCTTTTTTGTACCTTTTTAGCCTATGGCTTTTTACTAAAAGTTTCTGTTTTAACGTGTCTAAATGATCTTCGATTCTCTTATTAACATTATACGAACTGTGTTGTCTAGTATTTTTAATTATTTGCCTCACCTTATTTTCTAGTTTTCTTGATGTATTACCGTTTTTATATTGAGTAAGTCTATTTATATCTTTTCTTAGTTGTTCTATGTCTGTCTCTAATCTTTGTTTCCAAGGTGGGTCGTTTTTTATTCTAGTATCTCTGCTTGATCGGTCTATGTTTATTTTTAATTTGAAGTGAATTGCAACTGTAATAGCTATGGAGTATATTAGTGAATGTGTGTCAGTTAAGTTTCCTATTGATGATAATTTGGGAGGGATAATCTTTTGATTGAATATACTAATGATATCTGATAATAGACGAGATGGTCTAATTTTTGGTAATAATGGCCTACACGCAGGATCCATGCCGTTGTATTTTAATATATTTAATTCTAATTCGTTACTTAATGCGTCTACTAATGAAGGGTCAAACTCAATATGATTTTGTATTAATCTAGGATCATCTGCAGTAGGTTGAATGCTGTGTTGAATGTGCTGTGTGGGTACCATTATTTCTGTAGTAAAATTTTGAGTGCCTAAATTTGTGTCAAGTTCTTGCAAAGTATTTGTGTGATGTGTGAGATTCATACTTTCTTCTTCCTCCCTTTTAAGTTGTTCTGCTATTTCGTATTTAATTCTATTTAAAGTGTCGTCTGATAACAGTTTGTTTCTAATAATTACTCGTCGTTGGTCCGCTACTCTTTGTTCTGTTACATTCATGTCTGGGTACTGTATTTTAAATTTTTCGTGTAATTGTGTGCAGTACATTGTTCTGTCCTCTTCAAGTTTTGTAATGTGATAGTAAGTGCGCATGATGAATATATTTATATTTTCAGTCCATTTCATGCGCACTCTGGGTTTTCCCGCTTTAGTGGTCACAGGCTGAGTAGCTGACGCCGCCTGTGAAACATCCAAGTCGGGTGTAACTGCTCTACTGTCATTGTCAAGTCTATCTGACGGTTCGGCTGTAGTATTTTTATCGGGGAGAACCCGCCTGTTCAGTCCCCCACCGCCGATGGATCGTATGCTGAGACACCCAGCATCGGCCCCAGGTGTGCCCCGACGATTACCCCCGGGAAGCGGTCCTATACGTACTTTCTTTGACCTAGTCTCCATGTTGAATGGGTTTCCAGAGCCACGTTAGCCACGCCAGTAATTTTTCAATCGTGTGTCCGCCCCCCACGTGATTAGATGTTCAATCAGGACGTGTGGTTGTTTTAGGGGGCTTATTATTATTATTATTATTAACCTTTGGAGTTTCTTGCCGGTTCTTCTCCTTAGGAATCGACCAATGCACCGAACCGTGCCCCCTTTTTACCGACGTTTTATAAGTGCCCATGTAGGCCTATGTGAAATAAAAATATTTTGATTTTGATTTTTGATTTTGATTGCTCTTCAATATCATATCATATTGAATACATTTCTAGGACACGGACACGTAAACTGTGATAGCTGCTACTTTTGTGTATGTGTATGATTGTAATGAATTTAAAAACTACTGGACCTAACATACAGGGTGTAAATCAACCCTTCACACATACGTCAACCAAGCCTTCTATACATCAAACTAAGTACCCCTACGCAAAAATTTTTGCTGAGAAACGACTTTTTTTTTGGGTCAAAAACTTCATTTACGGTAAAACTCAATATAGCACTCTTAAAACATTGTGCTAGTGGATGCTTTGAATAGTAAAAGGGTCATGGAGGTAATTTAAGTAAAGTTACAATCTGAAAAACTAGTATTTACAAAAACAGCTGTGCAAAATTTGGAACTTTGACCCCCAATATCTCCGTAAGTAGGGGGTTCCCAGGTATGGTCTAGAACAAAAAAAAATATCACAGTGGTAGGGAGAACAAGTGCCTTTCGTTTGCGTTAAGTGTACTTTTACACCCTTTATACCTCTATAGAGCCTCCATTCTAGGAGCAAATTTACCCAGGTGACAGATATTGAACGCAGTTTTATTCGCACACGGTAAAATGTACATTAATTTTGCGGTTTACATTATCCTGAAGTTATCCTCAAATACTTGAAACCGTTTCATACGGTTACTACAATAACACTTTTTTTTTTTTTTTGTCGGGTTGAAAATCATCGAATAACTCCTCCCGCTCTTGAGCAGAGCGAAAGGGAGTGTCAGACTTCTACTGACTAAAAACCACCCATGTTCCTTCTTCGCCCTTAATGTCGAGGCCGCGATAACTAGTGTACAACCCGCGGCCCCAACGGGACTACAATACCACTTACGTTAAAGATCAATAAAGTTACATTAACATAAACTAAGTAACTGCACAACCCATCACGGTCGCAATTAATCTCCAATACATAATCTCCCAATCGCCAATACTCCAATATATCCCGAATCCTTTGAAATTGAACCGGTACAATACAATTCGTATTAGCATTCCTTGGAGAGCCATAAACAAGGGTTCTAAACAAGCAGGATTCGAAACAAACACATGACAATACGTTACAAGTTGAATGTTTGAATCTTGGGAAACAGTTTGTGTGAAACTACCGTAATTTCTACAGTAGAAAATTGTTTATTGTTCCGGTCTATCAGCACAGCCATTTTCTAACTACGTAGGGTCGGTTTCCAGTCTAAGCGAGTGTAGCTGACTAAGCAGGTGTACGAGTCATGCGTCGTTCATGTCACGCGCATTGCATGGATCAGCACTTTTCCATCACCTTGTGACCTTGCACAAATTATAGTGTACCGCGACAGTACACAACCTGCTTTCATTTTCAGCTGTACTCATTTACGGATAATTAATTTAACATTACTTATATGGTAGTTAAATATAGTAAATAAACAATCATCTTTCGCTATGCGTGACTTTTCCACGTGAGACCCATTCAGCAGCACATACAGCAGGTATGCAGGTTATGCCAAATCTGACAACTAGTATTTATTTTATTTACCATTACAAGGGGTATCGTATTTCCCCACGTTGTGGTCGTGGTGGGGCTTGTGTGTATCTATGATCCTTGGAGCTCTGCCGGTAGATATACTCATGCCGGAAAGGTCCAAACGTGAGAGACCAGACAAAGAGGGACACGCGAGGGACGCACCGCCCGGAGACGTGAACAGTGTTCGGGTTCTCGGGAGGTGCTTATCGGAGAAAGAAACCCTACTTGCTGCACTCTGGTTCGCGTCTGCTTATCGGGCGTGACTGTGAGAGCAGCGAGTAGGCGGAGGGAGAGACAGGGACCCTTAAAAAGGAACGAGGAAACGCCCGGGTATCACCACTGTAAGGATCGGCCGGGGGACACGGTGGGGCACACCGTGGCGGTCTGCCGGTGACCGAAACAAAAAGCGGTATCGTATGTATTACCCAATTACCCAGTTGCTCAGTTTTACAGCTAGGTTACAAGATATTATTAGCCAGCGCAGCCCAACCCAGACAGTTAGCACCTACAATAATCGTGATCTCAAGACCTTTGATATCTCTTTATAATATAGATTCGGGATCAAATTACTGGTATCAGCTGCGTATTTTCTCGTGCAAATTGAGTCAATTTGGAGATATGTATTTTTTATACCTTCCGTGTGTGCCTTGCGTACAAATGTCAGGTGCTTTGGCACCACTGCGAAGTACGAAAGGTTGCCAAATTCAGCAATGTTGGATAATATCAGTCTGTTATGCAACGTAGCTGCCTTATTTTTTTTATGGATACATTGGGATGTATCCCAATGTATCCATAAAATGTATCCATCCATCCAATGTAAATTGTAGCTCTACATTTGGGAATGTAGAGCTACAATTTATATTTCTATCATCATCAACATCATCAGTAATTATGTCTTTTTATTTCAGATCGATGCTGCATATATTCTTCCATACTACTCCCTAAGTCGTCATCCCCTTTCTAACCATCATTATTGACCCATCCATCCATTGGTTCTTTGGTTTTCTCTTATTTTGTTGTCTATCCGTACTTTAAACTATCTTCAAGTATTTTTAATTCTTCCGTTTCACATTTGTTCATCATCAAAGGTTAACTCAACTTTATATCTTGTAACTAACGCGGTTTGTGATCGGTCACATACCAAATCAAAGCAAGAACCACTACAATATTATAGAAGTACTGATTAAGTAACGATGTGTTCTACCTAATTTCGAATCACCAAAAGTATATCATGGTCATACGTGGTTTAATAATGTTCCAGTTAATTGGTTTAACAGGATTTAATGCGCTCCAGTTAGGTAAATTGCCATTATAGGGGGTTACCGCTCATTGTGCCTTTGTTCTCTGTATTAAGCTTTACGATACTATTTGTGTTTTCCGGCATTTTGCGGATTACACTGCAGTATTTTGTTTACCAATTGTCTACAACAATGTTTTATGAAACTGAATAAGCACCAGCTGAACACTTACTTTAAGCTTGTTTTTAGACAGTTCGAACACGAGTCATGCACAGAAAATGCAACACTTATTTAAATCCAACATCCCGAAACCAAAATGAACGCCGAACGCAAACGAGTTCGCGCCAAAAATAGTCCCGTAAGCACATTCCACAGATGGGACCGAAAAATATGTCCTCTGAGTGAATCAAAATACTTCTACATGTGAAAACCGCTATTTGGCAGTTGCCAGGAATTCAATGGAGCGCGAAAGACTGTCATACATCAAGTAAGGGATGTGGGGTGATAGAATCCCGGCCTCCTCCGGCCTAAGTGAAAATGAGGATAAATCTTGGACCTTTTTTCATAATGCCCTCATGATATCGGGATGAGTTGAGGATTTTTTTGACCTTGGACTTAAAGGTTTGATTTGGGGTTAAAATTTAATCTCCACGCTTGCTTTGGCGCAATAACATAAGATTTTAGCTGAAATTCACAGGCTACTCACAGGCCATTTTCAGCAAAATTTTATAATTGAATCTACTTTTGAGTGACGTGCTGAAGATTCTCAGGTAGAAACAGTTCCAAACTCCGCAGTCCCAGAATATTTAACTTCGTTTCATTCTCTATCTGTAGTATTTGATATGCAAGTTGCCCAAATTAGCAGTTGTGGATGTGCTATCTATTTCTACCGTTTTCAGATTGGAATTAAGTTTACGACGTTGAAATGAATGGGTTCGGGATGAAAAGTGTTGTTTATTTGTGTAAAGTACTGGAACCTCGATGTTCTCTGCCGTTAAAGATATGTAAAAATGTATAACATCTACTTAACTACTATTTTTAAACCTCGGAAAAATTACTTCTTTAATCACGTGGTAGATTAAAGCACCTAAAGGACTTTGTTGAATAATAGCAATTTACTACTTTCCACAACCTCAGTGCCTCGGTATTCGGTATACTAATTTTGTGAAAACTTTCGAAAAAAGCGCCAAGCTTAACCTCGTAAGAACTTGTAAAAGAGCAAAGAGGCCAATTCATCTCTAGGGCCATAACCACTAAGTAAATATAAAAGCCGGTAACGCAAACGAGTTCCATTCATAAACTGAGGAATTACTGTAGCGTGATGAAACTGAAAAATATTATTCTGAAGAATATTGTGAATGCTTGTTAGTGTGTACAGAAGAGTCTATAAGTGGGCTGGTACGTGCCTGTTGACCTACTTGCAGCGAACAATGCTGTGCAAAGACAGGTGGGAATTTATTGATAGCAGCCATCGTGTTCAATTTGCTCGCGTGCAGCGCTGAAGCCTAACATCCAATCTACAAAAAGATTGAATTGCGTTTGTGCACAATCCAGCGCTTTACCCCACAAACACAAGAGCTAAGTCCGCTCAGACAATTTAAGATTTTCCCTCCAATATTAAGTAACTGGATCTCGAAGATAAAAATTTCTATACCCTTTTGTAGTCGGAAAGAGGACGGCGCGAGCAATGAATATGAAAACACGTTGGATCGTTAAAGAACATCGGGCCCAGATTGCGTTTGGACTGTACATTTTAAATGTAATAATCTGAAGCGCCAATCAGAGGTTTGGATGATTGCCCTTTTTTAATTTTCATGAAAACGGCCTTTTCCTGGTTCCAAATGGCATAATTCTGGGTCCAAATAAAGCAGTCATGATCCGTGGCTCAGTGACGCGAACTTTATAGGTGTACTGTATTCAAGGAAGGCCCGAAACTCAATTTCGCAAAGGTCAAACAAAACACGAGAGGAATTCAGAGAATTCAGACTTATTCATCTACAATTCCTTTGTTCAAAGGTTGCCGTGGAAGTTTAAGCGGATTGCCGCATTTCTCCTGAGGGAAGTACTATGTACGCACACAGATGCACCCATGATGCACCACACATGTTGTAGACTGGTTGAGAACATGGAACCGAGTTTTCGCAAAATGCAAGCTAAATGAGCCGAAAGTATATATCACAGTAAAATATGGTGGAAAGCTGGGGTTAAGCCGGCTCGGATTTGGTTCGGGGTTGTGCATAAGTATCTCTTATTATCATTTTATGTTTATTGTTATTTGTTGTGATTCTTTACTTTGTTGTTATCGTTTCGATTTCTATCTATCTATCAGCTAGCTTTCCTTTATGCAATTTATTGCTTCAATTTCAAGCCTCTAAATCTATTTAATTTTTTTTTATGTGCACTTCAACCTACTCCAGCAACAAATCTAAAAATATATTTACAAAACATCAATCTACACCTTTCAAAGTGGTTCTGTCCCAGTGGAAGCTTGACTGAATGAGTCGACGAAGGTATTGTCACCACCGCCGACAGCTCCAAACAAAGGCCACCGCTTGTATCAAAATTGACACACTTTCAACAAAAGGTGGGCTGCAGGCCCGTCGGCTCTCAATTCAGATATACAAGCTCATAGTTTGAATATTTACTATGCAGATAATGTTGGGGGTTAATTTTCTGCATGACCTGAATGCGATACATCTGGAGCAAAGCAGAAAGTGGTATAAAGCAGTATTTTAAAAATGAGTTTTAAACAGATCAAAATCTTGGAGAGGGCAAAACTTGAAACAAGCTTAAGCCGTAAGTGATCCTAAAATATTGTGTACTATATCTTGAGCGAGCGAGCGAGCTACCGGGTAAAAAAGAATAAGAGCCAAATGTCCTGACTCAGGTAATGGTCTAACTTTCAAAGCAATCGAAACCTCTTCAGTGGCGAAGGCGTGACAATAAAGTAATTTTTACCCGACTACGGCAAAGCCAAAGGAGGATTATGATTTTGACTGTTCTCATTTATAATACTAGTTATTAGAGGTTTCCCAAAATAAGTTCCGCGAACCACCCGCCAGTCTTTGTTCGAACTCGACCCTTTTTCCTTTAGAAGTCAAGAGGAAAGGCCAAGGTCACGAGTATCCAGTGTAGAATTGCTGGCACAAGTCCGACACGTGCTTTTTCTCAGATTTATCGCAAGAAATATTATACCAAATGGTCCAAATATTGTCGAGGGTCCAATAGTTTTTTCTGAATAAACTCTTTTGCTAGAGTATACTCAACGTAAATCAGGTAGTTAATCTTGACTATCCAAGCTAGTGTCACTATTATCCCACCGTATCAAGTTTCCCGCTTCAACCACCTCCAAATTGATCCCCGTTTGCCCTCATTTTCTACTTTCTTACACGTGTAACATAATGTTGAATTAACGACCTAAAACTTAGATTTACTGGTTTTGGAATTATTATAATGAATAATTTAGCCAGTATTACATTTACTCCAAGCTTTGCTAAATAAATTGGCTTAGTCTAACATCTATGATTCTACGCGAATTTTCAGATATGAAGCCGGAATTCTCTATTTCTAGTACTCGGTTTATATAACCGGTCCAAACGGCTGCGATTTTTTTTGATGTTCTAGGATCCTACGCCGCACCCCGATGAAAGCCAATATCCTAAATGTTCTACGGAAGGTGCGACGAGTCGAAAAGTGAATTTCCTTTGGAATAGAACTTTCCTAATAGAATTCTTGAAACTACGAAGTTTGATGACTTTAGTTGTTAGGCGTTAATTAAATTACGTGCTTTTCTTCCGTTATTTTATTTGCCACTATCTGTGCAATACTTATTATCATTTTCTACAGCATTGTTTGTAAGGACTACAATTTGCAGAAAAGGGTTTATCTTCGTAATTGCGCTTTATATGGCAATATTAGCTCGTGCAGTGGTAAAAAGATAGTCGTAATGGATACTTGAAGTTTGAAAGAAAGTGTTGCCAAGGGGTTATCGTGTCTCAGTGACTCGGTTGTGGAGGTCATGTAGACAGTCAATCTATATCAAATACAGACATTCAGCTGCTTCTGAACCCCAAAATTGATGGTATCAAGAGATTGATCGATCGATTGCCCAGAATGAGCTACAACGGATCCCCACATGAAGCGTCTCTCGTGGGTTGGCGTGCATGAATGAGAAGCTTCCTTGAGCAGCGTTCATCTAAATAAATATACGACTCTCGCCCGGCGCACCATGGTCACCAAACGCAAGGAGCCTCTTCGATGATTAAACTACTACTGTTACGTACTTGGTATACGTGTGCTGCAGCCTATGTGTGGCCAGCCACTGGCGTAGCACCAGTCTCTGCTGCAGCACCTGCGCGGCGCGACGCAACCTCTTCTCCTCCGCCGCCGGCAGCTCCGGCAGCCGGTCCAGCTGGTCTGGGGACCCGCATCCGGACAGCGTGGAGATGCCTGGGGAAAAAAATGTTTTACTGTTAATTATGATGGCCTGGAGGGGTCTGTGTCCTAGCAATCAAACCTTATATATAATAGTATTTTATTTAGAGTTGAATAAAGGACAAACTGTTGTGAAAATCACAATCATAAAAAAACAATACGAAAGCCTTTTCTTTTCAGTTTCACAAATGTAGTAAACAAGATGTAACATTAATAAAATTCCAACATGTAAATCAGTCTAAATCTGCGCGAAGCCGTTGAATAATTCATTTAGACATTTTCAGAAACAATAACCGTGTAAACGCCTAATGGCACCCACCGTGGGCTTTTAACAACTTCGCTGTATCATGGAAAATCTCACTTTTCACAGTAATAATTAAACTAATAACAACCACTTGTTAATAATTATGCGATGAAATGGATTGCAACATTTCCGAAAACAATTTTCAGAAAAACATACAACTTATCCCTAATGGCGCCCAGCGTGGGACACCCAACAATATCCTTCTTTCATAGTTATTTACATTAAACAAGTGATTACTACAGCTAATAACATTTTAATGCAAAATCCATGTTCAACAACCATTAATATTATTAAATTACAGTGAGAAAAGCTTTGTTGTCAGTACGTTGCCTGGAAACGGCGCGGCCTTGACCTTGGGACTAATGGTTGCCTGTTTTACGACAAGAAAGTTGGTGCTAGCTATTATGCCCAAAAGCATGTTTGTAATGTTATTTTCTGACATAACACATGCCAACAACATAGTGAACGTGCGACAAAGTACATTGTCTTACGTAATTACAAGACTGTGTCTAACTGCCTGTGTGAATAATTGATATAATTACCAATTAGGCAATAATCGCTTGGACATTCACGGTATTATCTATAGTTTAATAGAAAACACAGTGTGATAGATAGGCAAGTGTCACTTAAATATGAATTCATAATTTGTATTCTAACAAGTGACTCCCCATTGCCATTGCGGGATAATATTTAAGACATATTTTGGCGCAGGATTTGTTACAGATATTAAACAAACAATTTTGTTACGCAACACTCATGAAGTAGGTATTACAATTGAAAAAAATGGCAAAGATTTGTTATGGTAAAGATATTATTCTGATCTTTTTATGACCACAATTTAATGTTAATGTACCCAATTTGTAAACTTCCACTAAAGAACATAATTTACAATTGAATGCCATCTTTCGTATAATATTTAGGTAGCTATTATAACGCAGAATATTGAGACAGTTTCGACCATGACCTTCAAAGCTATGAGTCACGCTACATCCATGGCAAGAAGACGAACACGACATGGTAACCGTATATTGTATAGCTTCTGAAAAACATTTCTATATTTCATGGCTTAGGTCAACGGTAGAACTAGAATTAGGCAATATGTAATTTAGGCTAACTAAAAGAATTCAAGTTTTAATTTAGTGATAAATATATCAGGCCAAAAGACATGAAAGTTTTCAGCATGAATTATTTATCACTAACACCTAGTTTCTAACAAAGAGAATTACAAACAGCGTTCAGCGACTAAATGTCTCCACTACAATTAAATCGTATTGAGAGTAGTTTTTAATGACGCATTATGATAAAAATATAACCATAAACCTACGGTATTTATTATACAAAACTAAAGATTAATATTTTTTCTGCTAAAAATTAGGTATAGACACATGACTAGGAACACCAAGCAGTAAGCATAACGTCACACCGTGGCAAACGTTAGTAATTGTCCCCCTCATCCTGGGAAGTCAATAAGTGCGCCTGGATTTATTTAGGGGCTCAATATTCAATATTTAATTAATAAACCATTAAAATTTGTTTTATACATGACGAATGTTACAAAACTTATAGTGTACTTATTTATAAAGAGGTTTTTCAAGTCACTGTGCGAATTTACTTTAACTTGGGGGAAAATATATAAGGGTTTTGGTAACCCTGGCGCCATTGTTCGTCGTTGTTACAAAAGATCTTTAATTCGCCTCCTAACCATATTTTTCATATGTTAGATCGCTACGGAATCAAGATTTAACAAAGCCGTCAGCAATTAAAGCAACAAATGTCACACAGGAGATTGTATGGTGTTCATTTTGTTGTTCATTTGCCACGGCTTGACGTCATGGAAGACGCCACGACAGTGTTAAGCGTTTATTGCGATACATTTTTATAGGGTTCTTAAAACATATAATACACCATCATCATCATCATCAGTCTATGATGTTCCAACTGCAGGGTCTCAGGCCTCGTCTCTAGGAGAGGGATGACCGCCACCACGCGAGCCCAGTGGGGGTCGGTAGATGTCATCTTCGAATTGTTTGATCCAGACATGCGAGTCTTCGAATTGTTTGATCAAAACGGTGATGAAATAAATTACACTAAGTAATGCGCCTGCCTGAGTTCGAACCCATGACTTTCTGTTCGTAAGTCGGGGTTGCCACCCAGTGGTGGCCGCCCCGAGCTGCTCTCATAAAATACATATAGTTATATTAGAAATTAAAAATTAAATAAATTTCCTCCACAGGAATGTGGAGGATAGGCACCAGAAAAGAGAGCCTCAGCAGTGAGTGAATTCAGGCTGATGATGACGAATGTAAATGTGAGATTTAAAAAGCAATTAATCTTTTAAACCCATGTAAACTTTTAACTGAAACGCTGATTAATTAAGTTTTTCAACAAAACAGCGCCAAACTCTGCTCAGCTGATGCCTTAAAAACACCTAGGTACACACAAAACATAGTCAACGCCCGAAATTCTCCAGAAATAAATTTCATTTTTAAAGAACGCAACACCCTGAAAACGCCATTCAAAAACTTGGTAAAAGGGCGGGGAAACTTTAAACTGCCAGCTTACATGTGGCACGCGAGGTTTTAATCTAAGTTGTAAAGCAGAGACTGGCTTGGATAGTATCTGGAGATTAAACACGAAAAGCAGGTAACACGCTATGCTGACGTTGCTTAACGACAAGAAAAAAATGTTGCTAGTACTTCACTTCTTACAAGAAGTATAGTAGCAGTATCGTGCTAAAATGCTTGTATTTGTTTGCTTACAATCAAGATAGTGCAATTATTTGTGCATTTACCTGCACAAATAACCCTCCGTTTGGGCTTCGCCGCAGTCGGGTAAAAAGGTATTTATGCTTTCAATGAAAATCCCGGCTTGTGGAATAAAGGGTATACGGCTTAAAATGGGTCTCATTATTGAATGTCGCAGTACCTACCCTCTGCAGACACATTACACTTATTATTATTCGTATCTTTATCCTGTAACAACGATGCAGACGTGCCGTGGCATCAATGAACGCAATCAAAATGTTCGGAGGATTTTTCAGGCACTGAATCCGGAATTCCGTACCCTTGTGAAGATGACTACTGTTTTTTTACGTTTTGAAAAAGAATAAGCCTCGTGTAAAGAAAAGACTGAGTTCTTTTGAAAAAAAAACGGTAAAACAATTTAGCTATATTAACAAAGTTTCAAGATAAATAACTATTGAGTTCTATCTTTTTAACAAAGCCTCCCAATATTTCTCCAAAATAATCAAAAGCTTTGAGTACTTTGTGAACAACAAACAACTTAAGAAATTGGTTGTTTAATAAGAACGTTGCTTGTAACTGAGTGGCGTAAATCAAGACAGGAATCAATTAGGGTGTACGTCAAGTTTTCTTATTGACCTCGACAATAAAGGTAACATGATTTATAACCTTGTCTTACGTAAGCCAATAACGACGATCCATTTTACGCAGAACATTGAGTATAAGTACAAACCTCTAGCTGTTTAGCAGTTTTAATTCTAGCGCTTTTGTTTCAAACAAACATACCTGCAAGAATGTCATACAAATTGTTCCACTCAACATGCTTTTTAAAGTCCTAATAAAAAGTGAGATCAGTCCTAACTTTCAAATATTCAACACTTGAGTACGAAGCAAACAACACAGAAGTTTCTTTGGCAATGCTTCGTCTGAAACCCATTCCGAAATGATCGTAAGTGCTTTTTTGGTAACTTGTCGTGGATGGCACTTAGGAGGATTAATATATTATAGATAGATTGTTACATATTATTTGGCTGTACTGGTTTGTACCTGGCTTTGTCAAAGGCTCTTCAATTGTTTCATACCCTGAACCAAGTGCCCTGCTCCGAGCTTTCTTTAACACCAAAAAAAGGAGTAAAGACGAGATTATGAAACATTTGAAAAGTTATGTAATCAACTTCAAGGGTACCAAAAGGCCCACCCACCAGCATTGTGGTAACGTATAAGCTATGTTTTGGAAATAATAACTAGGTGAGGTTCCTTGTGGTTTTCTTAACTTTATAAAATATTATACTACAACATAAATATTGATTGAATTGAAACTTCTTTTTCTTTCGAGATGGTGGCTCAACAAGTGGTAGGTTAGACCTAGATGGCCTCAGAACAAAAATGTAGGTCTTAGGACACATAATAATATGGGACTTAAAATTTGATGTTTGGCAGCGCATGTAGAGTGTCGTGGTTTGTAGATTTCATGGATAAACATGCAAATGAAAAACAGTAATGTTTACTGTATCGATGCGATACCTATTCCAAAATAAAATGAGAGATAGCTACTCCGATTTGGCTGTTAAAAAATTATGCAAATACAGTACAATTTTAACTAAACCTAAGTCACCGATCAAAAAAACTGAGTCACGAACACGACTTACAATAAAATCGACGTCCTTTAATATACGATGACAAAGTTTTTTTACGACTACCGCACTTTTATAACCACTTTCTGAACTCGAGGCGAAGGTCAACAGAATTGGTTTCGTGCAAAGAAAAAACAACTGTTAGGTACGATTTTGTTTTTAAGAAGGAAATTCTAATTTTAGCCACACAGGTCTTTGTTAGCATAAAAGTTGTTTTTGCCCAAACTTGATTCTCTCTGCAAATGTCAGAATTCATTGGCGAAGTGTTTGATAGTGTCCTCATGAAGTGATGGGCAGGTTCCGATAGGTCTGACCCAGCCAATGATATATTAAAACTATAGATACGTTGTCTGCCCTCAAAATTGACAACATGTAATGAAGCCAATTGGCCACATCCCGCTTAGTTACGCACCAACCTCTCGCGCGATGCTACGTTTGTTCTTAATTTAAATCGTGTGTGTAAACCTGCGCGAAACATAAAGACAACAGGCATCAACATTCATCCCGCTGTACGGTGTCATATTTTCTTTCCCTTTCTTTACGCGTAAAAGTAGTTTTATAATATTTTCGCCGTTTTGACGCGCCGCCATGTAAGTTCATGACGTGTCTATATATAATACGTCATTGGACCCAGCGATGATGTTCAGCGTCTACATTGAACATGAAAACATAAAGAACCTGTGCCAACATCCAACATTGAAGTACCACAGTATATTATTGCCATTAAGTTAATATGCATGTCCTATACATCAGACAAACTGATAAATAATAACAGCTTCACGAGATTTATGAACCGTTTATCCCTGTTATTGTGAGCAATCATTTCGTGTGTTACTTTGTGTTGTACTTTTTCACAGAAGTACCTATGCATCAAAATATTCCAGTACAAGGACATTAAGCAACTCTTTAATTACTCAATTTTATAAATGGTAAATACTTATTAAAGGTAAAGAATTGCCCAAAACTAGCTAGCAACAAGTCCAGTAAAAACACGAAATTGCAAAACCCCAAACCAGACGATTTCACACCAAGCTTATTTGCAGCAAATATCAAACGCGGAAAATCTACCAATCTCGTTGAGCAAATATTGGTTCCCGTCCGTAGCCCTTTGAATTGTTTCAGGGTCTGCTGTGGGCCTGATCGCATCCCATTCACTAAGTAGGGTAGCCCTTTATAGCCTTTGATAGGGTGGAGTTAAAAGCTTTGACCTTGACTTCAGGCCATCAATTGTTTTCGCTGACTCAGGTGTCGATTAGTTAACTTAGTGCCAAGTGGCGAGGTAATGGTGTAGCGAAAGAAAATGCTGAAATGTACAAGCTATTACTTTTAAAAGCCTGTTATGTAAAAGCTATGAACTACTGTGTATTTATTTTCAAAAGTTGTGCTGGTAGGCACTATAGATAGTTTCACTACACGATTCGCGCAACGCTTCGATGAATCGATAAAAGCTTATACAACTATCGGTGTAATACTCGTAGCTCAACACACCAGTATGGCAGCCGCGAAATACTTTCTGACACTAACGATGAAATATAAATTCTGAAGCCTCATTTATGTTAATAACGACGTTAAATGGTGGCATACTTTATTTTCAGTACATTATTCTCTCGCAACGATAGCCCTAATTATGTTAAATAAATAGAGCACCATAATCCAGGAAAAACGATCTTTTGTTGTAATCTCCTTTCAGAAGATTGCTCCTTGGACCGCGTGACCCATGTCACACTTTGTGAAACAAAACACGTTCACAAAGGTGCAAAAAAATACGTACCGTACGTATTTAGACTTCGTTAGAATTTTCCATTTAATTAAGTAATCACACTAATCAATCGAAGTTTTGTTTTTGGAAAATACGAAAATTAAAAAATCTTTACAAGTCTCTGTATACCATCATCTCTAAATTCTCAACGAAGCAGGAGGCATTCATTACCTTCAAACAATTTAAACAAAATTAAAATAGTAACATTTATAACATCACGCCTGTAATCCTCAAAGTGTTAGGCAGAGGTGTACCCATCTTTAGTATATTATTACCCATATTTAGCCAGTTATTTTGAAGTCTCATGTAATAGGGGGGCGAGCCTGTTGCCATCAACCGGGCACAGATGCAGGCTCCTCGGCTGCTACAGACAAATTCCTGATGAAAAAACCCCAATAACACTTTCGCCGATCCAGGAATTGCAACCCATTCATTATTGATTATTTGTGTCTGTAGTCATTAACTTACACCTTACTATTGTATCGAGTCTGGTTCTTCTAACCAACCTAACAGACAGATTTGTTGCTGGGGAGTTTGTTCAGCCACTTCTTCTTTCCAGCTAAAATATTAGGAAGTGCTGAAGGGTTGGAGTTTTGGGGGACTGTCTCTTGTAAATAAGTAAAGTAAAGTAAATTTTGACGTCCGAAAAGTGATGATTATCAGCCTAGTTTGAATAAATGAGTTTTGATTTTGATTTTTGGACCTAATGCTCATCACCAGTCGCGCTTGCGACCTCTAAACCGCCGAGGCAGTCTATTCACACCAATCAATGTACCAACAACCATTATTTTATCTGTAGGTACCTCAAATACACAAACTAAGCCAATCAAAGCCTATTCAATAGACACCATCTTAATCAGCTAACACATTAATTGAGAGGCACTAACGTATGTGATAACAACGTCATCATGTAAGTACACCATTCGGCATTACATAATGACATGTCACTTGTTGCGCAGCCGGGTTGGCGGGAAGTAGGGCGCGGAACTGGGCCGGTGACCCGCGACCCGGCCATCCCGGGCTACAGGTGGACCCGTAAATACAGATGCATCCCATCCCCATTCTAAGGGCAATGCACTCCTACCTTGTGGGACGCTTGGGCGTGGTCAATGTGTGTTGACGATGTTTTGATAAGTCGGAGAATAGTAGCAAGGAATAACGTCATAACGTTTAAGATTTGGTTTTGAATACTTCTGTATTCTCTTTCATATTTATAAAGTTCTAAGATCAGTATCAAAATGTAAATACCAAATTCATCTCACAGAATTTGAGAAATAACCTAAGTATAATTGTATCTTCAAAGTTACAATAGAATCTAATTAATCAAGCGGTTTACGGTTTAACAAGCTGCGGTTGAATATTCAACAACATAGAATTTAGTAAAAATGTACCAAATTGCACTCGCTTTTATAATTCTAACATGATTTGACTTTTGAATCAGAGTATTTTTGCCTG
This sequence comes from Diarsia rubi, assembly GCA_932274075.1. Classification (NCBI taxonomy): domain Eukaryota; kingdom Metazoa; phylum Arthropoda; class Insecta; order Lepidoptera; family Noctuidae; genus Diarsia; species Diarsia rubi. Next base: position 866,516 of record OW026416.1, on the reverse strand, counting down.
AATCCCAAACCAACACAAAGGCCCGTTTCAGCTATTACCATAATGCAATAACATTACTTGGGAGATACGAAACGAGATTATCTAATTGTAGCAGATTCAGCGGCAGGCAGGACGGGTACAAATCGATATGTTACCGAGTTTGCTCAGGACAGGACCTATGCTGAAAGGTCAATTTGTGCCAGGTCAGTGTTGGACGTGGCGTTCGGTGCATCTTTTAAAAAAAATTGGCGCGAGAGTGGATTTTTTATTTTATTTCATCATTTTGTTACACATTGCTAAACGACAGGACGCTTGGCGAGATTCCAACGCGCTATTGCAGATGGACGATTAAGTAAACTTGCACTCTCGCAGCCTGTAGTTGGCCAGCCACGCTAATTACATCCCGCGAGAGTGTTTGTCACTGAATTATTACATCATCGGTACGAAGTAAATCAACTCGAATCATTTGTGACATTAATCACAAATGTTTTTGATAGCTGTGACAGTCTTTGGTAGATTACTAAATGTCAACGGACTTACCCTAGATGTCAAGTTTACCCAAAGTTTAAACCAGACTTAATTAAAATGTTGCAGTATTATAAAGTAAGAATTAAGTTAGTTGTTCAAAAGAAGGTGGAGTAAAAAAGAATATTTTGTAAAACAGAAGGCTTGCATCGTGATCGAGAAATAATTACATTGATGGTTGTTCAAATAAAAAACGCCAGCAGCATCGCACTCGTTTAATTACGAAAATTTTCCTTTTTATTTTATTACAGATACCATTTTCATAAAAGCTTATGAAACGTCAGTAAAATCTATAATATTAGACTAGGAATTTCACAAAGACCCACGACACGTTTAATGGATTAAACAATTTTCTATTACAAAAAATGAATCAAAACCTGTAACCTACCACAATACATAAGGCATCCAATACACTATTCTGTCCGGACAAGAATTTTTGATCCGGACAACTCTACAGCGGAATACTAAACAGACTGCTAGCAGAAAATATTGCTCATAAAACATGTTACGATACTTCAGAGATGGTGAGATTATTTCTTAGCAGTTTTGACCGTGATGCTTTATCTACTTATCTTATTCTTATCTATGGATCTTGGATATCTTTTGCATCAAAGAAGCTTTTAAACTTCGGGGTACGTCAGAGAGGCATACTTGAGAATTAAGTTTGCTTCACTGGGTAACACATTAGGTTATATAACTTCAAGAGTTTCTTGCTTCAAACTGAAGTCCTTTCGTATTTCCGCTGTCTATGATCTAGACTCATAACGAAGCCGAAAGGCATTTTGTCTCCACGTCATTGCATTCTTCCAACTTAACCATACCTGGGGACCTTGTAGCCACGGAGATATTGAACTTCAAATTCCAACGTGAAACGGTTTCACAAGTTTTTTTAATACTAGATTTTAAGGTTAAAAGTTATAACTTTAAATGTTATTACTTCGTTTCGGACTTTCTCGATAAGTTGTAGTTGTTTCATGGCTGATGATGAACAGCATCAATATTTGCATGTCAAAATGGTAGAATGTACAAGGATTCTTTAAAATGATGTAACCACCTTATTGTAAAATCTAATAAAAAGCAAATAAACGAATATTAAATTATTATATTTAAATACCTCCATGACCCATTTACTATTCCATGCATCCATTAGGTAAACCAAAGTTTTGAGTGCGTTACAATACGTGGGTTTTACCGTAAAACGTGACCACAAAAATATACTTATCGTTTTTGAGCAGTATTTTTTTGCGTAGACTTACTTCATGAAGGAAGGGTAATTTGAATAGTGGTTTGCTTAACAGCTTCCCTGATTCCTTCAGTTCATCCACCTGATATTGTTCCCATCTATTATGATTTGTCCTGTCTGCCGTTTTTGTAGAATCACCTTTTCTATCAAATAAAGTGGAGAGGCGAGGCGACGATACATTTTGTTACAACAGCCTGCTCACAGCGTGCCACCCTAGCCAGCCAATGACAGCTAACCATAACCATGCCACTCTAGCAAACCATAGCCTTGCCACTCTAGCATACCATAGCCATGCCACTCTAGCATACCATAGCCATGCCACTCTAGCCAGCCAATGACGGGCAACGACTCGCGAGCCAATCACAGTCAAGCGAAGACACCGCCATAACCACCGGATGCCTCCGGTGGGGATATCAGTCTATATAATGCCCTGTAAGCTCAGTTTCGAGGTCTTGTCGCGCTCGATTGTGAAACCTGTAAGTCGAGACTCTGTCCGAATAAAATAATGAATCAGTTCCTGTCTATTTTTTACCTCTGTCGTAACAGTCAGAAGTGGGATCGAATAAAAAAAAAACCTACGATAAAACGACGCTCTGCTACTTAAAAGTCAACGGTCACCTACTGTGGAGGACGAGGTCTGAAAATTCAAACGAAGAACGTTGATGCACACCGCCTGCAAGGAAAATATTGTCTCCCATCCCAGTATCACAGGGCACAAATTGAAAAAGCAGGCCACAATCTGGATGGAACACGAAGCGCCTACCCTCAGTATCGCATTGGTCATTCCATAATTTGACCTTGAAAACGAAGACTGCGGCCAGTAACCACCTGTGAGACACTTTGAGTTACAAGAAGTATCCATCTCTCTGCCAGCAACGATTCTACGGTAAATTAAGACTACCTAAAGGTTGTCAACAGCAACCAAGGACATGGAAGGAAGGAACCGTCCTACTTCACGCTGAGAGCTGCCAGGACCAGGAACCATGCATAAATAACAAGGTCAGTAAACATGCCAATATTTGCCAAATTAGCCAAATGCCATTAGCCAAATATATAAGCCAAATGTGTTTTACCATGGAGTGCCCCATGAGTTGATAATTATGCGAATCGTAGACAAAATAATTTGGTAAGCCCGTTATGTAAATATAATCATAGTCACCTAATCAGTATATTATCTCGGTACAAAAAATGTTTTACGAGTAGGTACTAGTTGTGCACTAAGGAGTTGAGAACATTAGATGTACATATTTAGTTCAAGTGCGCATTAGATTATCCAACAATAACAATTCCAAAGTAAATCATGTAGATCAGATACTTATAAATAGCTACAATCATTTTATTAAACTATTATCAGAGATATAGATAGCATTCCTTGGCGATCTCTTGCTACCGCCAGCCGATATTCAAACAGTTTTAGACTTATTGGATATAGTTCTTGACAAATTGAAAACGAGGAACTTAAAATTAAATAAGAGGAACTGTTAATTATTACATATTTCTTAATTAGGGTATAAAACATCATCTGATGGCATTCAACCAGGTTAATTTAAGTTGATCGTCTTAATTTCTCATCCCGAGTAATGTAAACGAAGTGCGTCAGTTTATTTTATCTAGTTCTATCTAGTTACTAAAGAAAGTCCATTCATAACTTAGCAATAATAGCTCGCCCGTATAACAAACTTACAAAAAAAAAAAAAAAAAAGTACGATGTGGGTATGAGGCAAGTCACATAAATCTTGTTATGGAAAAAAAAAAATGTTATAGGTCGGTATTAGTGATTATGTAGGTACGATCCTAGTTTTTCAACAGAAATTCACACGTATTGCAGGTATTGCACGTATCTTTTATAAAGTAGATTGACGGTAGTTTGCGCCCTGTCTTTTAGTTTAGTCGCGTTACAAGTCAGATAGAGTGTTTATCATGATTTTGGGCTTGAATCCCTTGCAGTGATAAAATTGTTGCCAAGATTTCGTATTATGACGTGTTATGTAAAAATGTCCATGTAATTCGGACTGTACTGCAGTACGCGATACAATGACTAATCATGATCTTATGCCATGTATTGCCCGATATTACTTTTCACTATGGTGACCGATGAGCCAAAGCCCAAGCAAGCTAAAACGAAAAGCCAAAGTCAAAGTCTATGCCTATCTTAGGTAAGTAGATCGTTCGATAGATGCCGTTTATTATTATTGTGTACCATTCAGAAGTGAACGATTAGTTCAGTACAGACTGTGCAATGACAAGATGAAAAGCCGAAAAGTAGTATTGTTTTACTGCGAAGTGGATGTACAGATACCTATAGTGCGTAATTGTGTAATCGTTGATGGTAGACTATAACGTAAACAAACCTTTACGGTACCAGATTAGTTGTGTGAGTTGTGACAAACTTCGCGCGATGGAAAATATTACAAAATGCATCATGACAATAACAAGGAGTAAAACGAAGTTCTGAATTTTATAAATATCAACAAAATTTCTGATTTCCAAAAATAACCCGATTTAGAAGTAAATATTATTATGTGACGTCATGTTTACATTGTGCGTACTGTAAAGGGGATAATGTAGGAAAGAGGGTTAACGACATCCAATTCTAAATCTAACTTAGCTCTGATAATACATGATGTCCTGAAACGAGGCTGCGCCTGTGGGTATCTTGGGGGCCAGAGTTGCATTAACTTAACATTAGTACTTAATAGCTTTAAACACATAAAATTATATTGGAAAAATAGAAAAACGTATTCGTGTGTAGTGTGTTAGTGTGTATAAGTATTGAAGTTTTGATATTGAATTATATATGTGTGAGTGCATGTGTGTGTGCGTGCGTTTAATGGTATGATGTAATTAACTTAAATTGGTTCTTCCGTTTCTTCATCCGATAGTTTGGCAAAACAGTTTATTTATCTTTTCTTACATGAAAAGTGTTTCATGTTTTTAATATCGCAGATATTAAGGAGTTCTTATAATACTGTTAATATTACAACCGGGTACCTTTAAGTCTTACGATTTATCCCAGATCGGGTTTCTAAACCAGTGCAATCTAGGCGCGGTAGGGTTATCTCAGATTAGAATAGCTGGAAAGAAATGGGACGTAACTTAGATACAAGGTGAAAAATGATAATTCAAATTCAAACTCTTTAATTCAGACAAGTGTCCATAGTGTTAGTAACAACAAAGTAACTTAACGACTAGGGTTAGTAAACTTAGTAACAAGGCAAAAAAAAAAAAAATAAAAGGAAAGGAAATATGTTAATAGTGTGATTTACAAAAAAAAACTATGATTATGTACTTTGGCGCCAGGCGATGACTACTGGCGGCTTAAATGCTTAAATGCTTTTAACATCACGCATGTAATACCCAATGGGTTAGGCAGAGGTATACTCATGAGTACACACACATTTCGCTAGTAAATTGAAATGAATTAAAAAGTGCTTTTTCATGGTTACATCCGTGTTACAAGGCGTATTACTTCTGCCATACTGTAAAACAGTTATATTTAATTTAAATGTAACAACTTGTTAGTACCTACGTTTCCATCAATAACAACGACACTATTACCTACAACTAAACACATTTATTGAACACAAAAGTTGACTATAACGTAATGCTATAACATTTAAGTTGCGTTAAAACACTTCAATTAATAGCGGTGAAGCCGCAAACATAAGGTAGTATGGCATAAATATAAACTTATACAACAATAAATAATCATAAATGGAATCTACACATCTCTTGTAATGAGGTTTTTACATAGGTGTTAAAAACAAACTTCCCTAATTTATTTTTAAAATACATTTTCGTGGTACAGCTATTTTCTAAATCGTAAGGTATGTCGTTAAAAATTGTTGGTACTAAGCATTTCCTACATCTTTGTCCATAATAATTAGTACAAGTGGGTACCTATTACAAATTTTCTTATGCATTTATTCCTTTTCCTTCAGCTTAAAGTTCCATGCTATAGGGGGCTAGCCAGGTTAACTCTTATTTGTTAGAAGATTGGTTTTCTGGCCCATATTAAATGATATTGAGGAGTTAGGTAATGATTGACATAAACTAAGAAGTGTGAAAGGTCATATTAGGTATATGATACAACGGGTTTATAGGTTTAGTATCCGCTGTAACATATCGTAGCAGTGCTTTTGTCTGATAGCACCAGTAGTGTGGAAGAACAATTGAAAACCGAAGATTTCATAAATCTCCTGAGAGGTCTATTGCCCCATTTTAACTTGGTTTTTCTGAGCTGACTTGTAATCACTGTTTTCTTGTTTCCATTGCGGGAGCAATTGTTCCAGGACGGCCGAATGTTACAACAGCCTGCTCACAGCGTGCCACCCTAGCCAGCCAATGACAGCTAACCATAACCATGCCACTCTAGCAAACCATAGCCTTGCCACTCTAGCATACCATAGCCATGCCACTCTAGCATACCATAGCCATGCCACTCTAGCCAGCCAATGACGGGCAACGACTCGCGAGCCAATCACAGTCAAGCGAAGACACCGCCATAACCACCGGATGCCTCCGGTGGGGATATCAGTCTATATAATGCCCTGTAAGCTCAGTTTCGAGGTCTTGTCGCGCTCGATTGTGAAACCTGTAAGTCGAGACTCTGTCCGAATAAAATAATGAATCAGTTCCTGTCTATTTTTTACCTCTGTCGTAACAATTTATTTTATTGCGAAGTCTAGTGTACTATCAGTTGAAGACTTCAAAAGCGCTGAATGGCACAGATTATATTATTTTTTGTAACTACGGACGACACTGCGTGGAATTAAAATCTTATATTAACGTTTTAATTGCATTCACTATCCAGCGAGATGGCTTTTATCTCTGTTCATATAACAATAAATTTATGTATCGGATACGCATAAATTGTATTTATATGCCCATCGCCGCGCGGGTATTAAAAACCAACTGGGAAAAGTGGGTCACTGCAGCGCAGGCTTGTCGCGACCACGCAGCTTTTTGTGCACCAAACCATTGTTTTACTTTACAGTTTTTGCGTTACGTAATGGCTGTTGTTGTTGTTGTTGTGAAAGAAATTGAAGAACAATATTGGATCTATCCTCCGAAACTGATTGATCATTCTTTGCTCTCGGAAATAAATGTCTGGATCGCCCACATTTAGTTATTACTAGAATCACACATAAGTACAAGTATTTTCCTCCACTTTCTGTATCTATCTCATCTACCATTGATCAACATCAGATGTATAAAGCATAAGGCACACCCGAGGTATACGGCATTGGAGTACTTATAGTTCACCCATATTTCGCCAATTATATTTATTACCCGTTGAATACAGTGCCATCTACCGGGCGCAAGTTCAAGCTTCAGGCAAATTGAAATTTCTGATGTACAAACCCCAAAAACACTTTGCCCGGCAAACCGATAACTTCCTAATTAGCCGTCAGTCTTGACTTTTGCGCTTTAGGAGGATTTACTAAATCCGCAAACTTTTAGTTAAAATATTTTAATTTATTTGGTTACGGGCCAGTGTAAATGCCACTGCATCGTTACTGTCAATGCCGCTAAAATCTCCGGACAAAGGTTATGGTCAGTAACTCTACGCGAAAGCTCAGCACTTGGCAGGCCACTAGTAGTAAAGTACAAAACAATAATGTCCCCCACACAAAGTGCGGTCCTCCAACAAACGCGCGCCAAACCAGACGAGGCTAACATAAGTTCAGGTCCGGTGAGCGGTCGCCTTTTGAATTAGTTCCAAGTGGTGCTCACTGTGAGTGCTGCATTTAAGTGGTGCAGGGGACCAGTAGAGATAACTTGGCCTATGCTTAAATGCCATCTTGTTTTCGAGTCGATGATACTCTTCAAATCAGTTGGGGCCAGTAGGTGGCCACAGCCAATGGTATATCAGTAGCATTTATTAGTTCCCCAAAAGTGAGATTTTATGTTTTAAGGACCTTTAGGGCATTTAAGTACCTACATGCGCAGTGTTCTGGACACCCATATTTGCCAAGTTGCATTATTATTATTGCTGCATTAGTGACAACTCTATTAGTCGTCTAAAATATTCTTGTATTTTGTGGAGTATGTCCCGCCATGTTTCTCAGTTTTGATCAAGCACCTGGTTGTGTTGAATTAAAGTATCCGAAACAGGTTTTCTTCTTCAATAATAAATTAATAACCTGTCAACTATCACACGGATTAAACTTTACGGTCACCGACTTTTTGGTCATCGTCCTGCAAAGTTATAATTATGGTGACGACTGACAACGGTTAAGAACGAGACGTCAGTCAACCTTAAAAGGTACTTAATTGAAAAAAAAGTCACAACTGCTTGGGCAGACAGTTGCGACTTTTTTTATAAAATGTGAAGACGTAAAAGTTGAGTTGAGTGCTAGTTAAGATTTTGAGAACAAATAGAATATCTTCCTAGCACACGTAAGCAGCACACGAACTATATAAATATCCTTCAGTATAATTTGTCGCTGTCTATGTTGCAGTTACCTAGGTTTCTACTGGAGGTCGCGACTTCTTCTTCTTAGTCTTCCTCGTCCGGAATAAAGAAAGATGATTTCCTGTTAGGCGAGTTATGATTGTATTCATCACAAATCCAGTCCAGGCGGTCCGCATTACGAAGTGCAGATAGTTGTTTCGCAGTAAGACCAGAGCAGGCTTTATTAGCATAAACGGTCTTAGCACATGAGTTGCATTCCAGTCCTGGCGATCTGCTGGTTATTCCTTTATTGCAATTATCACTTGCTTGGTCATCTTCGTAAGAGTAGGCGGTAGTTAGCGCACAGATAGCGTATATGTTGACACGGCGGACCGTTACGTACGACAGCTAGCGTTAGCGAATGATGAAGTGATGGCCTAAGTAATCATTAAAGCTCTCTGAGTGCGGCAGTTAGACTTCTTGTCCGTGTACCACATATACCGTCCGGCGTACCTACACCAGCTCCCTACTAGACTCTAATCAACTAGTCGGCTCATAAACTTTATTTCTGCTAGAAAGTTTGCGATCTAATTAAAAACACGATAATTATACGACACTGGCTAACGAACCACGTTATTTTTAATTGCGGCCGAGGCCTATTTACTTCCAAGTACTTTTATGGAGTTTTCAAGGGCGGGACTAGATTTTATAGCCCATAAACGTAACTAAATAAAGAAGGGTCTGTTTTTTTGGGCTGCGTAGCTCGATAGTCACAATAACTATGGGTCGTTATAAAGATAACAACAATATCAAAATGCCATAAAAAAATAATGAAATCAGGGCTTATGAATATGAACAGACTGCCCACAGCTTTATTGAACGTACTCGTAATGCAATTATTTACAAGCCCCTATACGCGAGAAAATGTTTTGATTTGATGATCGAAATTGGCGACAAGTTAGAGTTACATATCACGAGTAAAAAAGATCTCGGTTGTTCTAAATTCGCAGCTAAAGGAAGCTAATCATGAAAACTATGAATGAAAACAAATTAAACAGAAAGTCCCACCACTTACGTAATGGTAAGTGGTTTGACTTTCTGATTAATTTGATCAATTAAAAACTCCCGTTTACGTATTCCAGGAGTCCAAACACCTATTACCACTAAACTGATAGTCTCCCATAACTTCGACCACTCATTAAGGTTGCTTGAACATGACGACTGCTGGCCATTAGTTGCAGTCGCTGGCTTTTTGCTTTTGCATATTTTATTTTTTCATTGTTTACGCAATAAAACCATTGTGCCTACAAAAATGAGATTAATCCAAGCGCTGTTTTATTGCCTTGTCGGGGCAATTCGTGTTATGCAATCGCAGAAGTTTTTTGAACGTTTCGAAAAGATATACTTCTCCGAGAAAGGTTGCATTTTAGATACTCCTTCCTCTAGAAGCACTCAAATTGTTTCCAATGTTATTTTATGTCTAAGGGATGATTCCCTAAAGACATATTAGGAACACAGTTCGGCCAACGGCGGCTGTATCTTTGTCTATCTGCACCCTACTGCCAAGATTAGACTTATTTTTGTGTTCTAGTCATATCCATAAAATTAGCTAATCACAACTTCCAGCACAGATCAAAAGTATCCCAAAAATCCATTCACCGTTACTAAGTCTGGCAGTTTGGAAGGCCCTCAAGAGACCTCTTTGAACTAACTCAATACAGTATTTTAAGTAAATATCCAATTCAAGGCATCATAAACGCTGTAAGCACCAATTAGACTGTCTGTGCAGTGCACAGACAGTCTAAGCATCCAATTAGGGACTGCACGACCCTAACATACGATTTACGGTGTCTTAAGAGCTAAATGCCCAATTTAATTATTCCCTTTGGTGAAATAATGTCAGGAAGATTATATTTTACGGATTTACATAGTAACATATGCCTTTTCCTGGTTTGGCTAAACTATAGAACGGTTTTTCGATTGCAGAGCAATGTTAGTAGGCATAAGTTCATCATCTGCCTAGCCTTTTCCCAAACATTATATGTTGGTGTCAGCTTCCAGTCTAACCATATAAAGCTGAATACCAGTACCTATTACACGTGGAGCGACTGTTGTCGAAAATTGACAAAATTGACTGCGTAGCGTAATTAATTCGGTAAATTCCATAGCCAAAGATGGACCTAGTACAAGAACGTTTTGAAGTTTCTACTTAAGACCCTAAGACTCTAAAAACAATGCCAATTACGAAAATGTGCAATGATCTCGCCATTAGTGACGGCAATATAAAAGTCCATAACGAAAGAGGATTCCGCACGATGTCCTCTTGAATTAAGCTCTCCGTCACCCTTACTACACCCTTGGGGTTAAATGGAGTGGAAAACATTTTTGCCGGTGGCTGTACCTACAAATATTTCACCTGATGGATTCATTTGTAAATGTCATAGGTAGTTTTTTTATGTTAAAACTTTGGTAATAATACCGAAAGTAGGCAGACAACCAGTCTTACCAAGAGGTATTGTGTACCCAGTAACTGATGTGTACGTCAGAAAGGATGCGCAGTGTTAAAATAATATATTCGCTTTTCAACTGCATCCGGTTAGATTTGAAGAGGACTCCAACTCAGTTAGGAACTGATTGACAAAAATACCGATGGACACAACTGCCTCTGGTCAACCTTAGGCATCGGTGAAGTTCATAAGGTTAATTCACTAAAACTTTTATTCCTAGAGATCATTAAACATCTGTTCCATTAACCAATAACAAGGTGCCGATACCATCTACCTTTTCCATTCCATTCTCAAATCCACGCAAAAGTAAATGAGTATACGTGCTCTGAAATCCAAATCCTTCACAGTAGATAACGCAATGCACGATACAATCCAGCGCTGAGGCGCTGAAGGGATTAGCCAGGCAGCGGTACAGCGAAACCTTGTTACACGGAACTTGTTGCAAATATCGACTTTAAAACAACAAAGTAAGGCCCTATTTTAAATAACAGGCTATTAATTTTACTGCTGGGAACCCGGTGAAGTTATTAGTATTGTTGTCATGAATACTGTCGCCAAAACGAATTTGATTACTTTCAATTTACTTTTAACGATGATTTACTTGATGCATTTTTCGTCGAACCGTTTAGTCGCAATTTTGGCGAAAAGCCGTTTAATTAACGGCATAAAGAATCCTAAAAATAATACTGGGTTCAGAGGGTTCATCAAACGCTTTGCTGCGCTAAAGCGATAGTTTCAGCCTGCAAAAAAACATCAACGCGCTTGAGGAACCTACCTGAGAACTGGGAAACTCCAGACAGCATAGATAGCCCCGAGTGACGGCTGTGGGAAGGATGGATCATCCCTATGGAGTATATCTCCGAATCCTCGAATTGCCACATGGTGTACTTTAGAGTTTATTTGACATTAACAATCCAAACCGAATAAACCGCCACCACAGACAATCCTCAAACAAAGGAAAATCACTTCAACTCGAAATTAAAACGAGACTAAAAAGATTGATAGATAAATATTATTTAATTGATACCGACGACTGTGTATTTTATCACAATTTTAATTAAAACGATCATATTAAGTGATGTGTGGTGATATGCATGGGTGTAGCGACGTCCGCACGGCACGGAGGGTGCGACGCGACTGAGAGAGAGCGGTCTTTGTATTTGTTTGCCGGCAGGGTGGGGGGTGGCTAATGGGGTGGCGGGTGGCTACGTCACAACCGCCCCTCACGCCCGCGGGGTCTCTACAGAGTAAAGATACTGCTATCATTTTTCCACCGCGGCATTCTCGCTTTCATCGCGATAATAGGATTATGATTATAATCTTGCCATACAAAGCTTAAAAGTAATTTTTGAAACAAGATTTTTTTTATATGTTATACGAGACTCGTAAACGATTGAGATAAAGAGATCATTAACCTTTAGGTGAACTCAGAGTAATTAATGTAGTTAGCTAAGATAACAATAATTAATATTAGTGTTATTGTTATTGATATTAGAAAGTTTGAAACTATGTTTAATGTTGTTGTTGTATTTGCAGAATGTGTTGTGTTGGGTTCTTGAACTTTATTTTTTATAATAGGTACTGTATATTGTTATTTGCAGCCAATCTGAACATCTTTTCTATCTTAATATCTAAGTGGAATCTAAGTGGTATATTTTTTTTTTTTTGACAGTATTTACCTACTACAGGTTTATTGGAATTAGTGTAAGTACCTACACAATAGACATAATTTATCTATAAATTACATAAAATTCCTGCTAAGCCATTTGGGGTTGAAATGCTCGGCCATAAACACCAAGTGCGCATCTCCTTTTTAAAGTAATCTGTCACTGACTGGTTGACACTTCACACTACCAAAGGCTGTTTCTTTGGCCAAAGAATTTGCATTGTCATTTAATGTGGCAATGCTACCAGTCTTCTGGGCACATTCCTGGATGACAGTGATGCGGAGGAGTGCTTTAATGCCTGTCTTTTTGTTGTTGTTGTATGTATAATAAATATGTAAGTATTTTCTATTAAATATAAATTACAAGTAAGTATCATTTTTAATTCATGTTTATTTTGTTAGTTTTATCAAAACATAGTGATATGTAAAGCGAACAGAAGGGTTTGTTGAACCATGTTTTTTTATTAATGTTATTGCTTACATTGTAAACAGCATTAAGTTGTCTTAACTTTATCTTACATTGTAAATTTCTTTAATTTTACACTAAGCCAACCCAGATAAGATTGAGTATGCAAAAAGGTTATTTTGGGCAAGAAGATTCTGGTAATACATAAGTTTTTATAAAAAAACATGATAGGCCATCACTCGAAGCTATTCTAATAATATATAATGCTTAGTTATTATCCTGTCATGAAACAATGTTTGTGTATGCATTGATATAGAGATATATTTAACAGTAAAAAAACTGTTTTATTCTTTATTCATGACTTGATGTGGTAAACTTTATTTTTAATTATATATTTTCCATATTATTTGTCTTTTTTTTAAATATTAACAGAACAAATAATGTGCCCCAGTACACACGGAACCCTTAAGAAACGTATAGATTCGATTTCCCGGGCATCGAAAGTCGAAACTAGTCGAATCGACAGAATCGGTGCAACGAATGCAAATATAGCCAACACCTGGAACGCGCTCAGCCATTCTATCAATAACATTTCTACGATTATTTACATTCCTTTTATAACAGGATTAAAGTGACTGAAACCAAAAACTTACCATTATCTCTGAAGAGCTTCTTATAATCACTAAGATCGTTTTGTTCCAGCCATTCATCGACCAGCGCACTTTCATCGTCAAAAATCTCGGTAAATACAACTCTCACTAAATAAATAAGCGAACACATAAACAATATTGTGCCGCAATAATGTACCCGTTTATACATGTTTATTGTTCTTGGTCATAATGGCATTTTAAGTTATATTTAATTATAATAATAAACATTAATAAAATGAGGACGGCCTCACAATTTGTTTTGATTGTCAATGTCAATTTTGGAGTGTAGTTTCAAGTTTGACGTTGTCATGTCATTTGATCCATTCCAAATGCAACGTAACAGTATTTTTGGCATGAAAGTTCTCAGATAAATTCAAGATAAAATTATAAAATGAGTGAAATATTTTAAAATATTGGCAAATATAATCAGACTAAAGGCAGTTTAGCAAATGTGGTAGTCAATTGGAATTTTGTTTGCTAAAAGTTTTCATTTCCATAGCTGAACAAAGTACACTTTAATACTGCCATAGCTGATAAATTAATGCGTTGACCGTAAAGAAAAAATATTGTCAGGTTTTTTATTTTCCCCTTTTTCCCAGATTATCTGGAACGTTTTAAGTATAATTGACGGTATTTTTTCGTAAATATCTGGCAATATTGACGTAATGATCCTTGGCAAATGCGTTGTTTTGAAGAGTTTATATAATAAATCAGTTATTCAGGATCTCTCGTATGCCGCGTGTCGGTAGGATTTTATTCATTCATATAATACTTTTTGTTAAATATTTGCAGACATTCTATTTTTTAAGGCTCTTATAGCAAAACAAACGCACCTAAGGAACAATTATAAAAGTACAGACAATCAACATTAATTAACTTTCTTAGAATTATTATTCAGTAGCAAAATTAAGCGAAATTATGCACGGCATAAGTGTGACCCGTGTGGTCGCTCTCGCTTTCTGAAAAAAAGGGACGAGTCTCCCCTGTCTCCCGCCGTTTCAGTAGCTTGACTCGGCGCTGCCATCATTGTTCATAACTCGTCTCATAGATACCGACTGTGTGATCTAACCATATAGGTATATGGACCTAACTTACAGTACGATCAAATTATCTTGGCAGGTCTGAACATAGGCTCTGCGAACTTTTGCGCATGTATACTCGCGAAGAAAACTGTTATTGCCTGATAAACACATATACGATCAGAAAATACCTAATACAGTGAGAAAATACAAATGAAATAAATATCAAAACACTTTTAGATACCTAGTCTACTTTTTTAAAAAATATTTACGATTTAACTCAGTATATGAAAGGGGAAAAAGAAAATGGTTCTTTTTCCCCTTTCATATACTGAGTTAAATCGTAAATATTTTTTCACGCCTTGCTATTTAAAACACTACTATACTTTGGTGGCATATTTGACGAAATAAGTGCCCACTAACTTTTCTAACAAATAATAAAAAATAACAGTAATATTAAAAACAACAAACAAAAACACAACGAAAACTTTTCTAATCGAATGTGCTCAAGACAGAGATAGCAACACAAACACCAAACAAATGCTGTCGTGTGACTGAGATATAATACCTCGTACCGAATATTGCCGAACTTGCACGAAGGTCACGAAGTTAACAAAAAGAGATGTGCATGTGCATGTGCAATGGGTGTCGTTTAATCGATTATTCTTCGAATCGATTGAAATTAAGTAATAAAAAGATGTTTCTATTTAATTTTATATTGAGGTTTTAAATATTCGTAAACATTCGTTATTCAAGAAGTCTGTAATAGATTTCTAAAATATAAGTAAATCATGTCTTTTAACAGAGGAAACATAAAGTTACTATACATTTTTTTTTTAATAAAGACGAAAACTCAATTATTAATGATTAAATTCACTTTATTAGTTAATGTATTCACTTAAATATCTTCTAAACACTAATAATAACGTATTCCAAATAAAATTAATCGATTACGATATTTGATCGTATAGAGGATTGATTGTGTTTATGTAAGGTGCATCTCTAGCCTATACTCCGCCCCCCGAACTTCACCTCATGTCACCATTTGGTTCATAATAAATGTTACTGCGCACTCAGCGTTCTGCACGAAGTTCGGACCTGCCAAGATAATTTGTTCGAACTGTATATAATCTCTGTTCTGTTCTTTCAGGATCCATCTCATAAAACCATAGAGTATAGTAAGATAAAACTATGTACCTACCTTCTTTCTTGTCAACTTTTTTCGATAATTCTCTGCCTTGTGAAATATCCCGTTTTTGAGGAATTTATTTTATATATACTCACGCCCTCTTCCCATGGTGGTAGGCTGGTTAGCAGATACCACAGAACGCCGCCTGCTACGATCCTTACATGCTCCTTTTGCCTCGTTCACATTCCTACATCTGGTTCCTCAAACACGCACCCGCCGCACCGGTTGGCTACTGCACACCGGTCCTTTCTGAAGAACCACACCAATAAGGTCAGGGTATGTCTTTCTAGGTCGTCCCATCCCGGCGTTGCCACTCACATCTGCCTAGTTACGGTTTATTAACAGACTTTCCCTCACTCACTCTTTTCAATTTTTGTCACTACATTTCTTTTAGACCACACCGTTCTATTCATTTAGGAGTCCCATGGCGTCTTATTTAATTCTGGAGCCAGGAGTCAGGGGTACCCTTTCGACATGGGGTTTAAAAAAAAAACACTTATTATCTTTAATATAGGTACAGTACGTGTGTTTGTCACTGAACTTCATAAACGATGTAATCTAGGTAGGTACTGAACGTTAGTGGTACCTGTGGTGAAATATAAAACTGGCGATTTAGCCGATAAAAATAACTACAGGCCCATACATATCATTGGCGACAATTATCTCGAAGATATTTGACGGTCTGCTTAACACGCAACTAAATAAACATATAAGTAATACCACATGACAACCATTTCGGGTTTAGGTCCGGATTGTCGACAGATAGTACTATTCTGTGTCTTAAGCAGACTGTAAAATATTATACAGATCGAAGAACGCCCATATACGCTGGTTTTCTCGACCTCTCGAGGGCTTTTGACCTGGTTTCATATGAGTTACTGTTGAAAAAGCTAGATGATGCCAAAATACCCAGAGAACTTATTAACATCATCAAGTTCTGGTTCTCGTGGTGGTGGTTTGGTAGTTCTGGTGGTGTTGGTTCTGACGCACATGGGTTGGAGTGCGGGGGGCGGCAAGGGGGGTTGACATCGCCCACGCTCTTCAACCTGTATCCGGCCACCAGTGCATATTTCTAACTTCTAAGTTTTTTTTTGCCAACAGACACAGAACAGTCACTGAAGGAGCTCGCAGCTTAATAATAATTGCCATTCGGGTCGATCTTTAGGTTAAGCCGCGCTTGCCTAGGTTGGTCTGTGAATGGGTGACTACCCATTACATACATAGTTACCTCCGTGCCTCGGAGAGCACGCTTAGGTGTCGGTCTTGGCTGCCATTTATAGATCTTTGGCAGTCGTTACAGGTAGTCAGTGACCTGAAAGTCTGACAACCAGTCTTACCAAACGGTATCGTATTACCCAGTATGAACTGGGTTGTAGAGGTCAGATAGGCAATCGCTCTATGTGAAATACTGTCGTTCAGTTGCATCCACTTAGACAAGAAGCCCGACATAGTTAGGAAAAGGCTAGGCAGATGATGACACAGAACAGTCTCTGTCTTGCAGCCTTGTTGATAATTTCAGTGTACGAAATTGATGGGTCTAATGGGAAAAAAAAAATTCAAATAAAACAACACATTAGGTACCAACTAGTATTATTCTATTTATATAAATTGATTTGTTTTCAATATCACAAGGATTGCTCATACAGTCTATGAGCTGCATAAAGCTAGGTGTATTAGATCACGAATTACGAAAAGGAGCTTAAATCTAAAGAGTGAATTAAGGGCCTTGCGCACATCATATTAGTAGGTATTATGTATGCCCGTCGTGCAAACATCCAGAAAGCTACTGGATCTGAACTGAACATATTAAGAATCATGGAAACAGAACCTTAGTAAAGATATACATCAAAAAGTATAAATGTCAAAAAATATATAACTAATCAATTAAAACAAATACAGAAAAAGGTACCTCCAACACAAGCTCAAAAAATCAACAAAGAAAATAAACATTAAAAAAAATACGATAAATGAGTTAGAAAAAGTACCTAAGTATATTATTTTTAATTCGGTTTCCGGCCGTTAGAAAAGGAATGCTCAACTATTAAATAGTGCCCGAGGGCAAGCTTACCCACGATCGTGACGACTATGGGTCCAAAGGAAATCGGGTAAGAAAAAGCGTAAGGCAGAAAATTGTACTCTATGCCTATGGTTCGCTAACCTGGGCATGACGATGGTGCGTAAGGCGCCTTATAAAAGGAGAAGATAGGGACATTCCTAACAAAGCAAAACTCACGCATAAATATTCAATTCTTTAAATGCTAGGACAACACTGGCAGGACTTAGATATAGATGAGATAAAGTGTAGTGTCTATTACAATTTTTACTATAGTAAAACATGTATTCTATTTCGATATGAGAGAGGCTTCCCGAACCGAAACTTTGGCTTTCCGAAAGGTACCTATGCAATATTCCAAATACGTATACAAATGTACGTGAGCTAGCGTATCATAAGAATATAATCAAATTCGAATTATATTCATTCTTTTGCGACGCTTACTTAGTAAAGTAAAAATAAATCTAGTGTTTGTGGATCTTTTCTAACACGTGCAATAGCCCCTTCATTGATTGAAATGGCCCTCAATCTTGCCATAAGTGTTTATCCCTTGACTTTAAGCCTATCAGCCAAGGAGCATGAGAGGCCAGTGCCATCGGGTTCCACGTTCAGTTTCTCGACCTTGCTGTCCACGATGACCATGGAGAAACGCTTGGAGCGGTATCCTCCAAGGGGGGGCAGGTTCACGCCCAGGTCCAAGGCCTTGATGAAGGCGCCAGTCGGGTCAGCCAGCATGCGGACCTGTGAATGAGATTGAGGATATTTAAAGGACTTGTTTTAAAGTTGTTTTGTTAGGTGCGACCACACAATAGAGAGAGAAGAGAGAATGCAACTGCTTTTGCTCACTTATCGATGGCGGCCAGACGGTCTGTAGGGTTACCACACGTCTTAAGGAGGATTGTTTTAAATTTATTCCAGTTTGTTAAAGCAACAGAGCCTCTGTATAGCTCTGTCGCTTTCCCACACCGAGAAGCGCCATCTCTTTTACACACTGGAATAATATTAAAACAAATTCTGCTTTTAGACGTCATGGTAGGCCATATGGACTCCAACTGTTTGGTATATAAAGGGTGTAAAAGTACCCTTAACGCAAACGAAGGGCACTTGTTCTCCCCGCCATCGCCACTTCGATCATTTTTTGGTTCTAGACCATACCTGGGAACCCCAGGTATGGTCGGACTCCAGTTACGGAGATATTGGGGATCAAATTTCCAAATTTTGCACAGCTGTTTTTGCAAATACTAGTTTTTTAGGTTATAACTTTACTTAAATTACATCCATGACCCGTTTACTATTTAAATCACCCGCTAGCACAATGTTTTAAGAGTGCTAAATTGAGTTTTACCGTAAAATGTGATTTTTGACTCCAAAAAAAAAGTCGTTTCCCAGCAAAATTTTTTGCGTAGGAGTACTTAGTTTAAAGTACAGAATGCTTGGTTGACGTATGTGTGAAGGGTTAATTTACACCCTGTATAATACTATAAAGGGTGTAAAAGTCCCCTTAACGCAAACGAAAGGCACTTGTTCTCCCCACCACTGCGATCATTTTTTTTGTTCTAGACCATACCTGGGAACCCCCTAGTTACGGAGATATTGGGTGTCAAAGTTACAAATTGTGCACAGCTGTTTTTGTAAATACTCATTTTTCAGGTTATAACTTTACTTAAATTACCTCCATGACCCTTTTAGTGCTACATTCAGGTATACCGTAAAATGAGATTTTTGACCACAAAAAGTCGTTTCCCAGCAAAAATTTTTGCGTAGGGTTACCTACTTATTTTGATGTAGGTACTGAATGCTTGGTTGACGTATGTGTGAAGGGTTAATTTACACCCTGTATATTTAAAACGTCCAAGTCTATACTTCGACGATTTAAACGTGCGAGAAATATTCAAGCATAAAATTTGAAGAAATTACGAAATCAACTACCTATACGAAGATTTGATCAGACATCTGACTTACTACGAAAAATAAAGATTTTCGCAACCATCTTAAATTATAACGGCCAGAGTAAAGTTAAAAAGGAAATAATAAAGTTGTATTCAGGTTACGACTGAAAGGGAGGTTAACTTCAAACTGAAGGTTTTCACCGTTCGCTTAAATATTCAATTAGTTACGTGACGAAATGGAGTTAATTAAGTTTCCGCCTTTCAAAACGTCACTTTTACAATGTTTTAATGTTTGTGACTGGACGTCACTGAGGTCCACGCAATACAACACGCAGACTAAACAATTATTTGCATTGTTTAATAACGCATCAAAAGGTAACCTATTTTTTTTTTGTTTATTTTTTTAATAATAAACGTTGCCCCACACTAGGAATTTCTCCTGTATCGTGGGTGCGTTCACAAACATTTAAACTCACATACACAAATACCCAGACCAGGAACAACTATCTATAGGTCATACAAATATTTGTTCCGTGCGGGAATCGAACCCGCGACACGCAGCGCAGCAGTCCATTGCTTGACCAACTGCGCCAACCGTGCCGTCAAAGAGTTTCCCTGTTTAAGTATATGCCCCAATATTTTAAACTTACGAACTGTCACGGAATTCATAAAGAAATGCAATAATTTTCGTTTCAAACCTATATTTACAGTATATCGACTTATCGAAATGATCGGGTTATCTCAAATGTATTCTAAATAAGCCCAATTCCTAAAAGTTGTGAGAATTTGCACGAAACAGAAAACTATAAATGAGCTAGAGGGGATAACATGAATAAACTATCAGTTACGAACTTATGACAAAACTGCACAATGCAGCTCGGAGCGGTCTGAAGTATTACCGGTATTTAAGTCCGCGCTGTAGTCCGATCGATACAGGCCTTATCAAACATTCAGGCCGACCATAGCCAGCGCAGTTCAAAGCTTTACTCCAATACTTATTTAAACTATGTATTGAGTAAATTGTTACCCACAAACAGGGTACCCGTATTCATGTTAAAAGACCTGGGGTCGGTTATTCTCTAGTTGAAGATTTTACGAGTACGATAGCATCGAATCGAACATTTTCGATGCATCGATTCGCAATGCAGCACCGGAAAACGGAAACCCAGTACAAAACCTTCGTGCCGGATGTGACACGTCAACTTTCGTATAACGCGAAATAAAAAACCCGACTGAAAAAACTGAAAATCAAAAGACAAGCACATTTTAAATTAAACAAAACTTGGAAGCAGGCGGGTCCATTCTATTTTCATTTAATTATTTTATATTTAAATGAACCCCGCCTGCTCTCAAGTTTTGTTTAATTTAAAATGGAAAAAAAGGTTTTTTGAAAAAATAAAAATACCTACTTCTGGAGCATTCGCGGCTGCCTTCAGGTGGCTCTTGCCCAATCTGGGGGAGGGCAAACGCCTCCTGCCGGAGGCTCTATACGGGGATTATGCAGCGGTCCATGGCCATTTACGGGGCCCCGGTGTGGCGCCTGTTTTGAGGAAGCGGGCCGCCCACTACCTGAAAGTGCCCCAAAAGGTCATGGCCGTAACGCTGGACCGGGGGTACGGCACGATCTCCCGCGAGGCGGCGAACCTCCTTGCCGGATCTCGAGGCGAAATTCCTCGCTCACCTGCATGAATGGCGCGCGGAGTCACTCCGTTGCCGCGGCAAATTGCTGCGCAGCGGGCAGACCTCCGGTGTGATCTCATGGCGACATGGAGACAGCGACTGTCGCAACCCCGTGCAGGGCACGCCACGATAATGGCGGTAAGTCCCCTCTTTGAGGAGTGGCTAGAGAGCCCCTCACCTTCCGTTTGACGCAAGTCCTCACCGGACACGGTTGTTTCGGGAGGTACCTGCACCGAATCAATCGGGAGATACCTGCACCGAATCAAGCGGGAGGTACCTGCACCGAATCAAGCAGGAGGAAACGCCCGGATGCCACCATTGTAAGGATCGGCCGGAGGACACGGTGGAGCACACCGTGGAGGTGTGCCCGCTTTGGCGGAGCCCCGCCGTGTTGTCGTAGCGACAATCGGCGGCGGCGACCTATCGCGTCCGGCCCTAGTGCAAGTCATGGCCCGGGGCGAGGAGGAATGGGACGCCGTGGCCTGCTTCTGCGAAGCAGTGATGCTAGCGAAGGAAATGGCGGAACGCGAGAGAGACAGAACCTCTCGTTTGTATCGAGTCTGGTTCTTCTAACCAGCCTAACAAACAGATGTGTTGCTGGGGAGTTTATTCCGCCACTTCTTCTTTCCATCTAAAACATTAGGAAGTGTCGAAGGGGGGCGTTTTGGGGGACTGTCTCTTGTAAATAAGTAAAGTAAAGCGGCTGTCCAGGACATGGCTGGACGTGGATCACTGTGTTGCCCAATTTCTCACAGGTCATGGTAACTTTAAGTGTAAATTATTTTCCTTCAAGCTTGTTGCGTCGCCTTTTTGTCAATGTTCTACATCTGACTGCGAATATGAACAATCTCGACATCACATTTTATGGGAGTGTAGTCTTTGGCAGAATTAACGTAATATTATGTTGGATAGTGTACAGGTTACATCCGGAGTTATTTACTATACGGACCTTGTAAAACTAGAACAAATTTCTGTGCGTTCAAGCATTTTTGTCATACCTATTATTGGAATCAAATATTACAGCTCACAACTTAGGACCCAGTAATATTAATGACAACAATATCCGTGGTGCTAGGCAACTGGGCTTATCCCACTTGTATACGTCCCTGTGTGCCTATTAGCCTTGTTCTTTTCTGTCTCCTGCTGATATGTGGGGAAGTGTAAATTTCTGTTTTTCCTATTATTTTCTGATTAATTTCGTTGCGGGATCCAAGACAGTCAAATCATTTCTCTGGGACTTTGTCGAGCTTCATTGTCTCGGCGCTTTTCTTGTGGTCGCCACTGTTGATTCTGGCTTACAGAAGTTACAGTGGTTTGGGAATAGTGAGGCGGGCTTATCCCATTTACAAAAAAAAAAAAAAATTAAAGTAAAGTAAATTTTGTCGCTCGAAAAGTGCTGATTGAGCCTAGTTTGAATAAATGAGTTTTGATTTGATTTGATTCGTCCCAACGCCGCGGGAGGCGCTCCGGGCGTCGGGGGCCACGTGATGGCTTCCGGCCACCGTAGACGCGGGCCTGTGAACGGTGAGTGATGGGCTAGCTCGCCGTCCGTCCGTCTTACGACGACGACAGGCCGTGTCGACGGCGCGTTCGTGTTCCACGCGCGCTTCAAAGAGACATGCAAGCAACATGGGAGGGGCCCGCAAGGGCCGGGCGTCGGCGCGCCCGTCGGGGCTGCGGGTTGTTCACTAGTTACCGCGGCCTCGACATATAGGAACATGGGTGGTTTTAGTCAGTAGAAGTCTGACACTCCCTTTCGCTCAGCTTAAGAGCGGGAGGGTTATATGATGATGTTCGAAACGCCAAAAAAAAGGGTTAGTTATGTAGGTTTCTTGGTTGAATGTTAAATGCATAGTAAATATTTGTATAGGTTTTACAACTAAAAATAAAAAATAAAACTTTAATGATTAATTAAATAAGTTGAAGTTCAAACTGAGTAAATACGAGTACCTACAGTACTGAAATGTCGTGGCAAGGTTATATAACCCTCCTTTTGGGCTTCGCCGCAGTCGGGTAAAAGGCCGTAAGTATAAATAAATGAAAGAAATTCCACAATTCGGCCTTTTGTAGGAACTACTAATAAAGCAAGGGGACCCTAGTAAATCTGTGACATTGAAATTCAAGCGTTTTGTATGAAGCCGGGCTTTCGCACGGCTACCCTCTAAATGTATGAAAGCCTTTGATCTCACAAATTAACGAGTCACCACGGGAGTTCGGGGCATTTTTTTACGGCATAATTTGATCTTACATACTTTGTACGTATACACGGTGTATTAAAGGTTTTATTAAAATAATGAAGTTACCGCGGCAGGTGAATCTGGTTTTGGACCAATAAAATGAAGTTTTGACCTATGTGAGTTAATGTGATTATGGATGTTTTCGGAAGTTGCCAATATTTACCTACCTATTTTATTAATTCTCGCCCAAGTTATCTAGTTTCATCTGTAAATTCAACATTCATTTTTATCGTAAAAAATAAATATCGTCATGATTGGATAGTAGATATTAACTACAATAATACGTCAATAAGAAGTTCCAAGTAAGTCGTCATTATTATAGAGGAACATTAAATTCAAGGCTTTCGGTAGGTAGGTAGGTACCTACTATAACTCCATGCATGACTAAACAGAATCGTGCCTAGGCAACGTACAGGGTACCTACCTAACCAGTAACCTTACGAGTTTAAGATCATTAGATCTTTAATTCACACATTTTACCCAAAACTCTAACAATACCTATCGGTTTGGTTGGTAAGTTACACCACGATGTACCTAATAAAATAAATGGTAGAATAACCCTAGGAGTAATTGTCGCGGACTCGTCGAACAGTATGTACAGTGGCTACATAATCCATGCTTGGGCCGATCTAACCAATAAGGAACCACACAGGTGCACTTCTGAGTGCTGGGCAGTTATTAAAGTTGCGCTACTTCTTCATTAAATTCTAGGAAGTGCTGAAGGGTGGTCAAACTCTACAGCGAACGTCTGAAGCCAAGCAAGCCAACTAAACGACTGCATTAATAGCATACGTATTGATTTGGTTCAAGTCTAAGTTAAAACCGCATACTGTGGCCAGGCCATTCGCAACTAACTTCTACCTGCGGATATCAGACATAACGCGAAGCAGCAGGCGAATATAATCAATATTAATGAATTCAGCCATTCAAATTGGCGATAAAATAATTCAAGCTGGCATAAATCGAAGTAGGTACCGTACTTAAGGTATTATAACGTTTCTACGGTAATGAAAGGTCGCTGCTGTTGCTTCAGGCTCTTCATTACCCCGTCGCGTCGGGGCTGCGGGTTGTTCACAAATTACCGCGGCCTCGACATATAGGGCTAAGAAGGAACTTGGGTGGTTTTTAGTCAGTAGAAGTCTGACACTCGCTTTCGCTCTGTCCAAGAGCGGGAGGGGTTATTTGATGATTCTCTTCTACAAAAAAAAGGGTCTTCAGTACGCCACACAACCGTAAACCATACCTACATAAAGTTGAATAATTTAGTGATCAAAAGGCCGGAGGTCGCGGCAAGTGGAGCGTATTGATTTCATAATGAGTTCTGTCGCCTGTCGCAGACCGCCGCGGCCGGGACGGTCGCTTTTACCGACCATTACAACTAAACATCTACATTTTTTTGCCATTTTCCCGGCCATTAGGTTTATTGACAAATTGAGTGTAAACAGTTAATGTTTGCGCGGCCGTTTAATTAGATTCCCTGCCGATTTAGGGGAAATGTTGGTTGGTGTCAGCACTGTTTGGAGTTATAATCAACGCAGGCAAGAATGGGCTATTTTGCAGTCATGATGAGTATGATGACCAGCCTTTTTGCGTAATGCGAATTGTGCTCATTACGAAATTCGCTCTCCAATGATCACAAAATGATGATGGCTTTGTTTGGTTATACAGGAAGCGAATTTTAACGGAGTCAACTTTTAATCATATTAATTTCGCGCAATAAACGATGCTGTAAATAGTATTTAATAAAAGGCTTTGGTTTTTATTTAGTGGAACCAAAGGGACATTATGCATAATGCAAAATTATTTAATGTTTAGAATCAAAATAAATTGCATAATGGGAACTGCGAGGCAGTAATTACTACAGGGTTAATAAACCCGTGGCACCGTGGCACGTAAACCTTAGGTCACACGCGACGCTGTTTTATCTCAACAATCATCAGGTTTTGATTTAAAAATAAACAGTTTTTTTTTTCATTATTATCTTGACACCATTTCACAATGTCATCAAGACTAGTCTAAATATAGGTAGTGCTTGTTTCGTTACAAATAAATTAATATTTTGAAAACTAGCTCCATTCCACTTGTGATACACTAACTTTCCCTAATCTCCCCATTATGTTGATAATAATTTCTAAATTGTCACTAGGGCAAGGTTTTAATAAGATTCAGGATTCAGCAGTTTTATAGTCATGGGCCACCAGGTAGGTACCGAGGTTACTCTTCCCGCACCTAAAGTCTAAAATATTATCTTTGATTGTTATTAAGTCTTATCGTGAGAAACTATGCCAGCCATGACCTTGCAGAATTTTTTACTTGACATTTTCATTATTGACTTACCGCCTTCAATAAATATGCAGTGATAATTATGCAGTTCATATTCCACTTATTTATTTTGTCTTAATACTGCTTTTTTATTTTATTCCAAAGGATATTCTGATGAAATATATTTCATTTAAGTTAAAGTTAAGTTGTTGTTCCTAAGATGTAAAATTCTTTTATCCATTTACAATGGCTTGATGAAGTTTTGAATCAGGATCACTTCGGCTGATATCCAAAGAAATCTCAACTCAAGTGAGCACTTGATTTGAGAGTTGAGAGATGCTTCACTTGTAACAGTTGAAAACAATTTTACCATCTAGCCTTGATGATGAAATACAGAGTAATTATCTTATAAAAATAAAGTATTTATCTATGTTATTGACAAGTGGGTTGGCCTCGAAAATGTTTACTGAAATTGAGTCTGATCAAAGTGTTTATAAAACTCATTAGTGTTTAACTTGGCAAGCACCAAATTTTTTTTCTACCCTAACAAGGGGTTAATATCTAAAGATACTCAGTCCTTGTTTGAACCTAGTTAGCTTGGTAATTTTTTTTAATATTCACCCATCTGAGACTTGTAAATAAACAACATAATTGTTAAAATGTGGGTGGGTTTACTATAAAACACCTCTGCCTAACCTTTCGGGATTACAGGTGTGTTGTATGTCATACAGTGGTTGCCACTGATCTTTAAATATGTATTTCTGCGGATAATGCAGTTGACTGCAACATTATTACTCAAAAATTGTTAACCTTGTGCATTATATATAATCATGTTGCAGTTGTTTGTTATCCCTGTAATAAATAAGATAGTAACTATATAAACTGTATAGTACTACAAACAATCAACCTTCATACATAATAATATATGGAATGCCACTATCTACAAACAGTACTGGTAGCAACTACTTGACCCCTGACATATTGTTAGTATGTATGTAATACATCAAGACTTACTATAACATCATTATTAAAGAATACCTACTCAAAAGGTTAAAATGACAACTGTGGAGGTAGCTTTGAATAATTAATTTGTACTGCGCAGAACTACCAGAATTATTAAAAAACCTAACTTTGTTTTTTGAATTTTTGGAACTGTAGGAAATCTGAATATTTAACTTCCTTCATTATTTTTTGTATCTCTGTTACCTTACTTATTTCATTTATTTGCTGCATCAAAGACCAATAAAAATTAAAAATATTATTTGCTATACAAATAATAGGCGTAAAAAGTGTGATTCCTACCTTTCCCTTGGTTTCGTGCTGAGTCCCCCAGGCCGCCATCACGTAGGGATCGTTGACGGACACGCACACGATCTCGTTCACCCCCTCACTCTTCAGCTTGTCAGCATTCTGCACGTACCCCGGCAGGTGGGTCTTCGAACAACCAGGAGTAAAGGCCCCGGGAACCGCGAACAACACCACAGTCTTTCCCGCTGTCAATTCACTGATACTAACTTTGTTAGCCGGGGAATCCTCAAACAAATCAGTCGCCGGCAGAGTATCACCAACCTAAGGGCACAGGAAAACACATTACTCACATAAGCCGGCTATTCTATTATATAATTTCAAAACCTCTCTAACAAAATAAATAATTACCTTTACGGGTGCCATGGCTAAATGCGAAGTGTGTAACGCTCGACCGACCGCTCGCCTTGTCGATGAAGTTATACGAATAATTGACGACCCGGTGAGAAACATTTGTAGTGGGTTATGTATTTTTTATTATCTTTAATAAATCGATCCTTTCAGCCAACAGATGATAAAATTCCCTGACCAGTGACCTCTGCGCGAAAGTGACTTTGACAGTTACTTTCATTCACTACGGTATCTATTTTAACTTTTATAGCATATTCTTGATTAATACATACCTTCTGAAATTATAAACCGTATATTTTATTTCTAACTAGGATATGATAAAATGAATATTATTAAAGAAATGAAAATAAAGTCAAAACAATTTGTTTCTGAACGAAAGCGTCTGCCTTATCTTTGATTCAACGTAGACAGATAAATGTTGCCAGTTAGATACAGTTACGAAAGATTATGGAAAATTAATGTGGTTTGGAAAAACCACCGCCTTGAAAGGTTGTTTTTATTATTTTGTTAGTGTGATTTTTTTTAATAAAAACAATAAAAAAAGTATTTCTTTTGAACGTCAGAGAGAGAGAGAGAGAGTCGTTATTTCAGAGCTACTCCCCATCCTCACTCATATTGTTAATTTTTCTCTTTTCTCTGGTGTACTGTGGTTACTGCGCTCCTGAAGGTTACTGACGATATCCGCTGGGCTATGGACAATAAGTCTCTGACTGTTTTAGTTTTACTTGACTTTAGTTGTGCGTTCAACTCAGTGGATTTCGACATCCTTCTTGGCGTCCTTCAATCTTTTAACTTCTCTGCTTCTACGTTAGCCTGGTTTGACTCGTATCTTCGAGGTCGCTCTCAGTGTGTCCGCCAAGATGAGATATTCTCTGATTGGTGTGATCTCACTGCCGGTGTTCCTCAGGGTGGCGTTCTCTCTCCTCTTCTTTTCTCTATATTTATCAACACTGTAACCAAAATTATCACCTCCTGCTTCCACCTCTACGCTGACGATTTGCAGCTGTATCGGCACTTCTTGCTGGCTGATGCGGAATCCGCTATCATTGCCATGAATCATGACCTGGAAAGAATTTTTCAATGGGCAAAATCGTACGGATTAGAGATAAACCCTGCTAAGTCACAGGCCATGATCTTTGGCAGCAGATATTATCGCAATGCAATTGTCCTGTCATCATTGCCTCCTTTGTCTCTGGGCTGCTCGACAATTGCCTATGCCGAAACAGCTAAGGATCTTGGTGTCTTAATTGACAGCAATCTCTCTTGGCGAGCTCAAGTGAATGAGGTTAGTCGTAAGGTGCACTTTTCTTTTCACTCGCTTAAATCCTTACAGAGCTTCTTACCTTTTAAAACCAAAATTTACTTGGCTCAAACTCTGATACAGCCGATCATTGATTACGCTGATGCCTGCTATTTGGATGCCACCGAGGAGCTATTAAATAAACTTGAGCGCCTGCAAAATCTTTGTATCCGTTTTGTGTTTGGTCTGAGGAAATATGACCATGTCTCTCACTTCCGCAAGGAACTCAAGTGGCTTCCTATCCGTCTTCGCCGGAACACTCGGATATTATGTCTCCTTTACAACATCCTTCATAACCCTGCATATCCCAGCTACATTCGCGATCGTTTTTCCTTTACCCGTCCCTCTGATGCTCTGTGTAGATCCCACCTTAGGCATCATCTTAATTTCCCATCCCATAAAACTGAATCCTTTTCTTACTCTTTCTCTGTTCACGCAGTACGTCTGTGGAACTCACTTCCGCCTAACATTCTTGACTCTAAATCTTTGTATATTTTCAAAAAACAAGTTAGAGAACATTACCTCTCCTCTATACTGTAATATTCTGTATATATGTATGTTTATACATTATAATAATATGTATATATTATATTATAAGTGTTCTTTTTTATATGTGTATATATTTGTATGTATGTTTATTTTATATCGATACATTTTTTTTTCTCTCTTAATTCTAGTTTAACTTTAGTCTTTGACTGATTCATCGTCAGTCCAACCTCAAGGCTTGCACTGCTCAGGTCTTGGAGCATTTGCTGCAGTCGATTTGCATCAGAAGCAAAAAGAACAATATCATCTGCGAAACGAAGGTTTGATAGCATTTTATCACCGATCGGAATGCCATGCGTTGTCCATGTGTTAGCAAGGGTTTTAAATACTTCCTCGATGGTGCTGGTGAATAGTTTAGGAGAGAGCGGGTCACCCTGTTTTACTCCTTTGGAAATTTTAAATTTTGTGCCTACTGAATCTAATTTAACGTTAGCCGTGCTATTCTTGTAAATATTTTCTATATAAGTGTCTTCTATACCTTGGCTTCGCTTTCTGTTTTTCTTTTCTACACACTGTGTCTATATTTCTAATCCAACTCTCCTCTCGCAGGTCTGCTGGAAGAAATTTCTTTGGAAATAAGCAGTACCTTTGTGCTCTTCTATTTTTTATATATTTTCCTTTTTTTGTATTTTGTGTGTACATAAATAAATAAATAAATAAATAAATAAATAAATAACGTCAACCATCAAAGAATTTGATCTGTCAAATTGTCCCAAATATGTGTTAAATATCAAATTGTGTAAGTACCTTTAGAAACAAATACACATCCAGCTGATGATAGTGATATGTCCTTATCGTCTTGGACTTCACATGCACTTATTTCCACTTCATTGTATGATTCTATGTCCATAGATAAACTGGATTGTTTCATTGTTTTCTTGAGGTTGAGAGTCTGTAGTGAGGCTTGCAGGTACTTACATCAAGCATCAATTTTCTCCGAGACCGTTTTTCTGAACGTTCTAAACGCTGTTTTGCAGATGTTGATTCAAATTTTGTTATCGTAAAAGAAAATATTGAAGTTACTGCAGTTTTCTTTAAGAATTTAGCCATAAACTCATACACTGAAAGTAACAACATAATATATCATTATCTTCCAAGCAAAGTGATCGAAAATTAACCACGAGGTCAATCACACCTGCCAGTGTATTTACTTTAGCCAAAATAATCATCTGCTACAAAATAATTCTAAACGCTTTTTCCCAGGTTTTTCGGAAATATAATTAGTATGGATTTCGACAGGTGACAGGACAGGACAACAATAAGAAAAGTCAATCATGCGACACTTGGTGGGATAAAAAGGCAGTTTTTCCCCCAATTACAGGGTACAGTTAGTTATGACGTAGGTAACATTAATTGACTATTAAATTTGTCTATGGTTCGCTTTCATTCAAGCATTCCTTCCTTCGACTTTTGCTTGTTTGTTAATTATTTGAGTTTTTTAGGTCGTTTTCCACGTTTTTAGATATGACAGTGTGTGATATAAGAGTTACGATAGAGTGGCGCTGATATTAATAAGTGTACTACCGGTCTATCAACATGGATACCCCAACAATTGACACAATATACCAGGCCATAAGCGCCTTATATGATAACCCCAATGCTAGCGAAAAAGAAAAGGCCTCGCAATGGCTGGCAGATATGCAAAAATCCGTAAGTATACCATTCAATTTTGATGACATTAACAATCCAACGACAAAATACAAACAGATGTTAAATTCTATAACCTTATTTACAGATACATTCGTGGAAGATAGCCGACGAGCTTTTACAGCAGAAAAAAGACATAAACTCATGTTACTTCGCTGCTCAAACTATGAGATCGAAGGTGCAGCACAACCTGTCTGAACTGCCCCCTGAGGCCCTTGTGTCACTCAGAGATTCCCTAGTGGCACACTTGGAACGCACCTCACCAGAATCAAGTTCTACAGTGCTCACACAGCTGTCCCTGGCACTGGCAGATCTAGCTCTACAGATGCCTTCTTGGCAGAACTGTATTAGTGACCTAATTAAATCATTTTCAAACAAAAATGATTTTGCTCTGCTAGAAGTTTTGACTGTGTTACCGCAAGAAATAGATTCGTCTAACTTAAAACTTGGTGAAAATAGGAGAGAAGACATAAAGTCTGAGTTAAGGTCAAATGCTCATATAGTTACTTTGTTCCTAAAAGAAAGTATCACTAATTCACAGAACACACATGTTGCATTAAAAATCATAAAATGTATGACGTCTTGGATTCAGGTCAGAGCTATAAATATACAGGAAGTTCCTCAAAATGCTGTAATAGGGTTTAGTTTACAGGTGTTAAGGGATCATAATTCAATAAATACACTGCATGATGCAGCATCTGACTGCATTACTGCATTGTTGCACTGTTTAGAAGAAAATAATAATAATGAAAATATAGAGAGACTGTTATTTGAGAGTGTGTCAGCTTTGGAGGAGTGCTACCACATGGCAGTGGCTCACGAGGAAGATGAGAAGGCTACGAACTATGCGAGGATATTCACAGAGTTAGGGGAAACTTTTCTAGAGAAGATTATTGTCTCAATGTCTGGAGGAACCTCCCACTTTGCTGTGAGGTCACTGGAGCTGGCTTTGGTGTGTGTTGGACATCATGATTATGAGGTAAGCAGATAACAAGCAATATCATAACAGGATAATTCTACCAAAAATCTATTCCTGTAATCAATTGTGTAGGTATAAATACTGTATCAAGTCATTACCTAAAAATGTATCTGAGAGAATAATGCGTGTAAATAGCTTTTATCTAAAACTACTTGCTGATTGTGTTTTGATTTAATTTCAACTTTTTTTATTTTTTGAAGCATATTATTATGTTACCAGTTTAGTTTAGTAATAATTACCACCTCATAATGCATTAATGTGTGCTAGAGTTGTATAGATATCATGTGATAATTTTTCTTGGAAATAGAAAGTTGACTTAGTCATCTTGTTGTAGGCATTAGCAATTACTTCTAAATGACTTCAAATAGTGTAAAAACGATAAATCACTCCATTACTGGTCATTATTTTTATAGTAATTGTTTGTTTTCCTTTGGTTACATGTTTGGTAAGAGAATATGGAATATTGAAAAAATACCTATTGTTAGTAATCTTACTGTAAGGGAAAAATATGTATTTTTGTAGAATAAAACCACTATTGGCAGACCATCTTACTAAATTAATACAACTAATGTGTCTTTATATTTATACCGCAATGAAAAGGCGATCAAATAAAGGTGTAGTTACAAAGTTGATTCAACATAATTACTCAATAATTTTACCTGAATCCTACACAAGCAGCTCTCTGTGACCTTAGTAATAGGACTGTAACAGCAAGTCGGAGTACAATGAGGCCGGAGCGCATGGCAGTCATTAATAGTGTCTAGTTTTAAGTTAACTAACTTATACCTTATATCATACCAATTAATTATCATTGTGCACTGAAGATTACTGTGGAGCCATTACACCATTTGTCACTAAATATTAAAAACATTTGTTTTTTACAAAGTTTTATTACTATACATCATGATTGTATGGCAAATAACATCTTGTTCACTCAAATATGTCGACAAACCCCTTCAATCAAAATGTTGCTCCACATAATTATCTAAACATATAAACTATCTTCCATCACCAGGTAGCCGAGATAACCTTTAACCTGTGGTACCGGATGTCAGAAGAAGTCTACCAACGCGATTACCAGCCTCTGACGGACACCTTCAAGCCTCACATAGAGCGGCTAATCGAGGCTCTGGCCCGGCACTGCCAGTGTGAGCCTGATCATACATCCCTGCCAGATGAAGGGGACGAGTTCTATGTAAGTTGATAAGATCATTATTACTGCTGAATCAGATTAGCAAGCCAGATAGAGCTTTACTTCCTAGCCAATTAAAACAATAGTCGTACTCACAAGCCATTCAAACTGAACAAGGTGAGTAACATAGTTTTCACGTCAATAGGACTAGTTTCTGCCTTTTTTTGTTAAAGATTTACCTGCATGCAGTTTTCATACACAATATGATGAACAGGCGCTACATTTCGCGACAGAGCTTAATCACTAAAACTGTATAATTTCATAATTCCACCTTTGTTCACAGGAGTTCCGCAGCAAGGTCATGGGTCTCATCAAGGACGTGGTGTTCATAGTGGGCTCCAGCTCGGTGTTCCGCCAGATGTTCTCCGTGCTTCAGGCTGACATCTCCTGGGAGCAGACAGAAGCTGCACTTTTTATCATGCAATCTGTGGCTAAGAATATATTGCCGTGAGTCAGACAAACAGAAACTAAGATAGATAAGATGATGATGGTAGCAGAAGTTCATCAGTTAATAAAACTTGTATGTCGAAAACTTGACCTCTTATCTCGAGATTCAAGGTTCATCCTTACTTGGTGCTGTGGTCATTAATAACAATTCATGCGTTCAGTAGCAGATCAGTTCATACTGGTCAGATTGCCAATACTGGATTAACCTGCCTAGAAAACGAATCCAATTTCACTGCCAACCACCAATGGCTACTTTAGCAATTTTTTTTATCTCTTTTCATCAGCCATCGGCTCGTCAGTCATAATAAGATGTGTTCTGGGGGGAGGAGATTTACGAGTAGTTCCATTGAGTTGCACTAATTACGGTTGGAGAGCTTCTTAGTTCCTCTGGTTAATCCTGAGGCCATCCCATCTCTTAAAGCGTTTTCCAAATCATTAGTGTGCTTGTTGAGTTTTTCGTTATATTTTGTCCAGTACGGTAGTT
Source organism: Diarsia rubi (assembly GCA_932274075.1). NCBI lineage: Eukaryota > Metazoa > Arthropoda > Insecta > Lepidoptera > Noctuidae > Diarsia > Diarsia rubi. The sequence goes on along the minus strand of OW026416.1, from coordinate 832,563 downwards.
GTTAACTTGCTTGCTAGATTGCTTGATACGATTCTGTAACATTTCTTTCACAGTGAAGAATACGAATACGTCCCGAAGGTAGTGGAAGCAATCTTGTCGATGCCTGAGGGAGCGCATCTAGCTGTCAGGAAGACTTGCATCCTCCTGCTAGGAGAGCTGTGTGAGTGGATCGAGCGCCACTCCGAGTGCCTGGAGCCCTGTCTGCAGTTCCTCATCAGGGCGCTCCACGACAAGCAGCTGGCGTATGCCGCCGCTATGGCGCTGCAGGTTGGTAATATTATACCTGCGTAGTGAAGCAAAGTGTGCAATGTGCATATTTATGTATACAACAACAGGTAAACAGATTATTGACAAACATACTCGTATTCAGGACCTTCATAAAAATGGCTAAAAATAAGATCATAAACTGACCTTTTTGGTAGGTTCATCAGAAAGGTCAGATGCATAGTAGTTCGCAATTGGCATGCGTATAATTATGACCAGTTGTATGAAAGTGAATGAAGCGGAAGGAGGATGTAAGGTAAAAGCTGTGAGTAATTTCGGTTCGTCTTTACACACATATTTTCAAAACAGAATGAATTAGCACCTGGAACTTCTTCTCTAACATATGAAATGGATAATGCATTTAGCTATAACTAATATAAACGTTTCACAGTGTGACTATTGACTTACATCAAGAGTCAGCTTTAAGTAATTTTTTTTTTTTTTTTTTTTTTTCAAAAAAAACGTTGCCCCTCACTAGGAATTTCTCCTGTTTTGTGGGTGCGTTTACAAACATTTAATTCACATACACAAATACCCAGACCCGGAACAACTATCTGTAGGTCATAGAAATATTTGTACCGTGCGGGAATCGAACCCGCGACACGCAGCGCAGCAGTCCATTGCTTGAGCCACTGCGCCAACCGTGCCGTCATTACCTCTTCTTGTTGATTATATACTCTGACGTCAGTCATACAGGAAGAGGCACCCTGGTGCATTCTATTTGCCACCAACCTTGTTCTTGTAGATGAAGTTGGACCTGGGAATGCCTGAGATCTAGAGCAGATTGGAGAAATGCTACCAGAAGCTGGAGAATGTAGTCTTGAAAATCAGAAGTAAAACCGAATCAGCGGTCTCTCCAATTCTGGAGCCCTTGCGCTAGATGGCGCGCTTCTCCCGATCTGCTCGATGGCGATGGCGAAATAGATAGGACATGTGATGCGGAGGAATGCGGGAAGTGTAGTGAGGTAAATGTTGAGTGTGAATGTAGATTGTTATAAGAGTAGACGAAGACCAAAGAAACGATGGATGTACTAGATAAAAGATGGTATGGCTAGAAAGGAGGTGACTGCTGACATGACGAGTAGAAGACGAATAGAGAAGTATGGGAGAACAAAACATGTGGAACTGGCCTCGAATATATTGGCTAGGAAAATTATAATCTTGTGTAGTATTTTAATCTTGCAGGGTCTAAAAAGACCTTCCACATAGCCATTATCTACACATTCAGTTGAATGACGGAAAGTTATTCTCGCCCTCATTTTGCAGCGTTATGTCCACCAAAATACCACCAACTTCTTTCGACTTGATTCATAACGGACAGGAAATATAGCCATTTGTCGAGTACTACATTGGCATTGTTGTCATGTTATGGTACAGAACATCTGCCGCGCGTGCCGCACGCAGGCGTCGAGCCACGTGTCCACGTTGCTGCGCGCAGCCGCGGCCTGCGACCAGCTCCCGCTCTCCCCGTATGCCTCCTCTTCCGTCATGAGGGCTCTGGCTTCGGCCATCGGCAGACTGCCTAATGATCAGGTAAGTTGACACTCCTTTATTACTTGGTTAGTCAAAAAATCTAAATCAAAAGTCATTTATTCAAATTAGGCTGATAATCAGCACTTTTCGAACGTCAAATTCTACAAGAGACAGTACCCCAAAACGCCCACCCTTCGACACTTTCTAGTGTTTTAGCTGGGAAGAAGAAGTACCCAGCAACATATATGTTTGTTTGGTTAGATCAACTTGTATATTGAGTTTCTAACCTCTATTTATCTTGAACTTACCAATATTGTACACTTAGTTCGCAACAAACATATTGACTTTGACTTTCAATATAGTTTTGAGTTGGTTTATCGAAGAGGGTATGAAATGGATTGTTAATATACGTACCCTATAGTATAATTATTCAGTATTTGTACAGATGTCTGTGCACTCCATTTCTTATTTAATTTGTGATGACAAAGCAAATATTTAAAATGATCTTGAGCTTTTATTTTATATTATCATTATTTTGTATGATTACTGTGTTTAAAGTCAAGCCATGTTGGTGACTGAGATTTGAAGCTTTGAAGCAATTAGTGTTTTCGATTGAGTTATGTAAATCAATGAAATGAGTACCATAGTGGTTTTTATTTTTTTCTAAAACTGCACCAATACGGTTTGACTCCATAATTTACAATACAAATCGCGTACAGCAATAAAGCTAATAAAAAAATTGACTGGTTAATTTGTTTTGTTCCCATAGCTAAACCGTCTACATATCATATCTACTTCTAGCTAACAGTCGCTATGCGCGAGGCCGTCGCAGTTCAGATCGGAGGTCTGTCTGACCTCATGAAACGTAACGTTGAGGTAGAGAAGGGCACCGCGTCGGACCCCACGGTGTGGCTGGACCGCATCGCCGCGCTGTTCCGCGACGTGGACGTGGCCCCTGCGCAGCTGGCCGACACCCATCCCTGCGTGCCCGCGCTGGGCGACGCCTGGCCCGTGCTGCAGCTGGTGCTCGACAAGTGAGTTGGTGGCCCGCGTGCAGGGTGGGGCGTCTAAACATGCCATAAACAGTGATTGGAGCTGTTTGTTGTGTTATTTTGGTGTCTTAAATTATTCATTTTTTTTTTATTCATTAAGAAAAAAAATAGCCCACAGGCATTGATAGTAGACCAAGCTACAGGTCAGGGCTCCAAAGAAAGGAACCTCCTAAAAATACGAGCCATTTCCAGGAGTACCGCTTTCTGCCAGCTGCCTAACGAGAGCTTCCTGAGGTGTCGGTCGAGGCTCTTGGCAATTAAGCCATTGGCTGACACGACTATCGGCACAATGACTGCTTGAGAGAAACTTGTTTTGATGTTTATTTAGTTATTTCCTTCACGCACGTTAGTTGACAAGTGTCCATTTCACAGGTACGCGACGGACGGCCGTGTGATGGAGCGCTGGTGTCGCTGCGTGCGCTTCGGAGTGCGCTGTGGCGGCAAACGAGCCTCCGCCCTCGCGCCCGCACTGGCTGGCCGACTGCAACAGGTCTGACGCAACACACTACATCATTACACTTAGCAACATAATATAACGCCCTGTGCGTTCTCTATTCTCCGGAGAAATAGGGAAATATTAAGAAACACACAAAATAAATGCCTTTTTATGGTTCTGTTGAATTTCATATAATTTTAGTAAAATTGTGACGAGCCTATTACCAATTCAATCAGGCACGATTTAGATCAAAATGCTCGAATAAAAAAACTGACATTAAGTAAATAATAATGATTGACTTGCAGGGTCCAGCCTTACAGGGAGATCAGTATAGTTTATGATAGGACCCTTGACATCATGTCCTGTTGCTTGCACATCACAGGAGCTGATGGACGCTATTGAAAGTGCCAAAATTGTCATCAAATGGGTCGACTCCATCTAAATTATCATCGACACGCTAAGAAGAAGTACAATTTAAGCTGTAAATTAACCTAATACTAGTTAATAGCGTGCGTAAAGTAAGCACTCGTGACGTTTCCCGTGCAGCTGTACTGCGTGCGGCCACACTCGTGCGTGCTGTACCTGGCGTCCGTGCTGCTGGACGAGCTGGCGCTGGAGCCGGGCGCGGCGGGCGCGCTGCTGCAGCTGCTGCAGGACGTGCTGCCGCGCGCCTTCCTGCTGCTGCAGCAACACGACGGGCTCAAGGAGAACCCTGACACTGTGGATGACTTGTTTAGGCTGTGTATAAGGTGGGTACATCTCGAATATCCGGTTGAATGACCTTATTATGGTTTAAATAAATGTATAAAAGTTGAATCTTACACTGTCTATGTAATATCTACAATTCTACATCTGTGTTTCTTAACGCATCTGGGATGAATGGAAAAGGATTTAACGATGGCATTTAAAAAGTTTTCAGGAGCAATTTTAAGCACCAAAAATTACGGGCACTGTAGTTCCCAAGAGCACTCAAGTAGGTATGGTATATGTATAAGGAGTTTGTGGCTAGATATAAACAGCCACTCGGATCAAATTTCAAGGTAAACCATGCTTGCCTAGGTTGGCCTATGGATGGGTGACCATCCATTACAAACCGAGTTTTGTCCGTGCCTCAGTAAGCTCGTGACGCTGTTGGTCCCGGCTATCATTTGTAAATCTCTGACAGTCGTTACACATAGTCAGTGGCCCGAAAGTACGTATGACAACCAGTTTTACCAAGGGGTATCGTTTTACCCAATACTGTTTTGTGGAGATCAGATAGACAGTTGCTTCATGTCAAATACTGGTACTCAACTGCATCTGGCTAGACTGAAAGCCGACCCCAATACAGTTCGGAAAAGGCTTTGCAGATAATGTTGGAAGTGTCAAAAAAATATCTCCTATTCAAGTCGATTACTAAATGTTTGTTTTGAAGCTAAAATACAAGATTCACGTTCACTAGCTGATGCAAATAATCATTCTCGTTTCCCCAGGTTTTTACAACGCATCCCGCTGGAGTTCCTGTCATCCGGCGCGCTGCCCACAGTGATGCAATGCGCGACGCTAGCAGTCAGCCTGGATCACCGGGAGGCAAACTCCTCCGTCATGAAGTTCCTCTTCGATTTCGCTAAGGTCGCTAACTTGACCCGCGCTGACAAGCAGCAGATCAAAGGTAAGTTAAAAATAAAGAAGTGTTAAGTCTAGTGACGTGTTCGTCAGACTGCCAAGTCATAGGTCTCAAGTTCGAACCAAGACAGGCACCTCTGATGTGCGTATTACACTTTTGAAATTTGGAAACTAGCATGCTCGAAATAATAGGGTAGTTGACAAAAACAACTAATTAGTCCGTCAGATAGATTGCAAAAAAATATTTTCGTATTTTTTCTTTTTTCACGTAAACAATCAATGAAGACGATACAGTGGTCCAACTGTATACATTATGGTACGCAATAAAGAATTGAGAATTGAGAATTGAGAATTGGTTCAAAAAGTCGCGCTAACTCACAGTTTGGTACATTTTTTACCAGAAGGACGCCACCACCCCCACTCACTATCTCAAAAATCAAAAAACACGTATCCAATATTTTTCGAAAATCTAACAGACGGACTAAACAGAATCATATTTTTTTTAGGCAACTACCGAATTCTAGACGGCAAGTGTTGAGCTAAGTCAAAGGAACACTCTGAAACTGGGTTAGACACTAAAAACATGATAAATAACAATAAATATACATATTTACACTAAACATGACACAAAACATAAAAAGAACAAGTTCCTCACATTACTACCTCGTACCTAGATCGTCGACTTATTTGTCATTGCCTGGAGTATACAAAGCTTTTTGTTTAGAAGGACGTTTTTTAAACTACCATTTCTCATTTTACAATTGTTTCAATTTGTAACCATTATTTAAAATAAACACATTACCACCTCTGGCTGTAAGAGACCAAAAAACCCATGAATGGACTATGTGAAAGCTGGTAAGGATAAAATTGTGTGAATACTGAGAGACCGACAAGTAGAGAAGTATGAAGGAAGACATACGTTGCGCCAATTTTAAATAAATAATATTCGATAAGGGATTCAGATTGTTAATGATGACTGCCTTGTTGCTCTAATGGTTGCAAGCGTGACTACCAAGCATGAGGTCCTGGATGCGTTTCCCGGGTCGGCCAGTGTATTAAACTTTTCCGTCACGAATTTCTCGGTAGCAAAATCTGCCCCGTTGATGGCAGTAGGCTCGCCCCCTTTTACATGAGACTTGAACATAACTGGCGAAATGTGGGTATACTATAAGGTTCACCTCTGCCAAACCCTTCGGGGATAACAGGCATGATGTTGCGATGATTACTTTAAAAACCTGCCTAATTAGATCTACTCACATTCCCCAGCCCTCGCCGACAACGCGCTGTCCACATACGGCGAGGACCTGACCTACAGGCTGGTAGAAGCCAGCGTGCTGCATTTACACTCCTACATGCTCTCCGAAGTGGCCGAAGTCCTCATGGAGCTGCTGGACTGGCAGAAGGCTAAGTCCGTGGACTGGCTGCAGACCGCGATGCAGCGACTGCCAAGGGATAGGCCAGCCGTAGCCACGGAGCAACAGTGCTGGCAGTTCCACCAGTATGCTATGAGGTGAGTTATGGAGGATCATTCTGGTTCAAATAAAATAATTATTTTATTGGGGGCACCATTTTACATCCATGTATTGTTAGTAAAACATGTTGGTTTGATAGGAAATGCTTAAACGAGCAATCAAATGCGTGTATGTAATGCCACCGTGATAATATAGCAAGTTATGCCCATGCTTTTCATATAAACATTATAGTCACTTTATATTTATATTAATTGTGTAGTAGGTACTAAATTGTTTCGTTATGTTCACAGGGCAGAAAAATGCAAGGAAATGACTCGGCTGCTGCGCGACTTCGCGAGATTGTACCGATAGGTTACGACAGATTTATATACTAAACAAATTATATACCAAACGACACACAGGACAGAGACTGAGTGACACTTTAGACCTTTGTTCAGTGGTAATTAACATTAATTTTAATTGAGTTTTATCAAATCGGGAGACTAAGCTACACTAGTGAAGTTAATCGAATAAACGAAACTATGTAACTGTGTGTAGCTATTTGTAAAGCCTTGGGTCTGTGGAGACTTGGGATGGGAAACAGGAGATATACCAATATATTTGCCAATAGGCAATTATCTTTTACAAATATAATCACAGGTAATTTATTTAGTTACTAAAAAGACAAGTTGTGTGTTAGTTTTTGTTTTTTTTTTTACTTTTTACTAATATGGACAAATTAGATTTATAACGATTTGACTATCGCGCCTGTGATTACCGAAAATATGAACTAGTCGTTCAGTCCTTATTCCCTGTCTGTTATAAGGAAAATGGTACTCATATCTATTTCCATGTATTGGAATAAAATATAACGTAGGTAAAATCCTATGTAATATAAGTAGATAGATAATGTAGGTAGACAGCTGTGTAACGAAATAATATCGTATTTATAGCCAATTTTAAAATGCCAATGTTGTATAATAGTTAAATGTTTCTCAGTTACTGTCACTTCTGACACACAATCACATAGTTTATTAAAAATGAACCTAGTAAGTCGTAGATCCAAGTTATCGTGTCGTATGCCCATCGAATTTTAAAAAGATTGGTATTATATCACTTACCTAGTACATGTAGGTGCAAATTATACTAGGCGTAGCACCCACAGTCCCCACAAGACCTAAGGCTAGTGTTATCACAACATGGAGTAGGTAGGTGCGGTTGCACGCTCGAGCAATTATAAATAATTGAGTTCTACATGTACATGTAGTACGTCTCTTTTTGTTGCATTTCTTTGATTTGACTCGGTGACACGTCGCGTTCTCTTGTAGTTACAGAAAATTTGATAATTCTAATTCTGATCAAAAAGACGTCAGGAAGGTTCATGTGATGTGGGGAGGCTAGTACAGCGTTTATTATTATGTTATTTCATAAATTACTTTACAACTTAGGTATGATTTTGAAAATAAATACTTTTAAGTCACACTAAACAAACTTAGATGTGGTAGGCATTTATAAGTTCTTTTTTTAAATATGTGAACTACAAGGGAATGCAACCTAAGTTAGCCCTTTACTTGATGCATGATCAAACACGACGTATCGTCCGGTCAGTAGGTAAGTACCACTTTCGATTGATGCAGATATATTTTGTTATATTATACTCACTTTTATTTTGAATGTGATACTACGCATTGAATTGTAAATATTTATTATAAATGTTTACTTTTACATAAGTCTTTTATTTACAAATTAAAACATTACATTTTATACTTAATTGTTATAGTATTCTTTCATAATTGTCTTAAATGGAGATTAACATTTTGATCTTATTAACGTGATACTGACGAAGCTAATGGTGACCATACTATTCCGGATAGTAAGACTATAAAACTTCCAACTATTCAAAATCTTCATGCTTTTTACCTTTAAAAATAAAACGAAATTATAGCGCCTAGCAAAAGCATATCACCAAGCATCAGTCTCACCATACCACCTCACAAAATACTGGAATTCTATTACAAAACTATTTCTTCTTAGTATTCTTAGGGCTAGATAAAGTGACAAAACTGACTCGTCTGGGCGCCTTCGGGCTTGGTGCAGACTTTACAGCTTGATCTTTAACATCAGTCACTTTAGCCTGCCTGAAGAAGTTGTGTTCGTTCAATGTAGTTTTTGGAGTACCAGGCTGACTAAGAACTTTAGTGTTTGCACTTTTTGGAGTTACAACTTCTAGTTTAGTTTTTTCCTCAGTCTTAGCAGTTTTTGGTGAGCTCTGTTCAGTACTTTTCTCAGTTGCTTTTACTGTATTGCTTTTAGGAGAATCTGGTGACGCGGAAGAGGACTTAGCTCCTTGTGTCTCTTCATAAACTAATTTAATGTCTTCACTATCTTCTATTATCATTATTTCGGAATCTTTCATGGGTTCTGTTTCCTTGGGTTTAATTATCTCAGTGTTACTGTTATCTGACCATGAGGGCATTGCTACTTCATTTAAAACATCTATTTTGATTGGTGTTTTCTGTTGCGGTTCAATTTTCTGTTTCTTTGGAGATTTCTCAGGTGCCTTGAATGTGATGAAAGAGTCCATCTTGCCAACTGGTTTGGGCTCTTTTACTTCTTTGGGTTTAGTTGCCTCTTTGAGTTTCGTTGGCTCTTCCTTTGGTGTCTCCACTGGTTGTTCTTCAACTTCCATGGGTTCTGTAAGATAAGATTTTATTTTTGGATAGTGACTGGTAAAAGAACATGAGATGGCAGCCTAAGGGTAAGAAAAGTTTTCTGATTGAGAGGATCAATAAATGAGAAAAACCAGCAATGCCTAATTATTAATCTGTAATTTGAGGATTAGGGATTATGTCCTCTGCAGCTACTACTTAGGCCTCACATTGCTAACGCTAATTTACCTTTCCTGTGCCAGCCTCACACAGGTTTTGTTACAACAATGTCGTTATAACATAGGTTTACATTGTTTTTTTGTTATGTTTCAACACCAAAATTTTAATCTTATTATATGTACCTGGAGCAGCACTAGTAGGTTCAGGAACCACTTCGTCAGGTAGCACTTCCCCCAGCTCTCCATCCGCGAAGGTGATGACGGAGCAGTACCCGTCCGTGCTAGAAGCCACCAGCGTACGTCCGTCCGGAGACCACGTCAGGTCTGTCAGTCTGGAGTACATCAAATTTATTTAATCAACTTTCTAGACTGCTACTGAGAAATTCTTTATGGTAATCAACCTTTTTTTTCTGGTGGGTTCGAAATCATCAAATAACACACTCCCTACCGCTCTGCCTAGAGCAGGAGGGGTCCTGCTCTGGGCAGAGCGGTAGGTAGTGTCCTGACTAAAAAAACCACCGATGTTCCTTCTTAGCCCTTGTGCCGAGGCCGCGGTATCTCTTTCCAACAACCCGCAGCATGAAAATGAAAATCAACCTGGGAATGCCTTCTGAGATCCTACATTCATTAGGCACTTTTATTGAATTTAATATTAACACTTTCACAAAAGATGAAAATCTTGATAAAAGTTGCTTGGACCTCTTCATCGTGCCGGAACACATCAGGAGAAAACGGTAATGGTCACTTGCAAATTGCAACATTTCTGGAACTTGAGGAAATAAAGCAACAAATAAGCAAAAAAATCGCATTACCTTGTGTAATGTATATTGTTAATCAACGCGATAGGCGTCTTCTGCTGCGTGTCATACAACAGTACGGAGCGCTTCGTGCCCACTGCCAGCAACATGCGACGCGGAGCCGCCAGTGCGGGCGCCGGGCCGCCAGCGCGGCCGCCGTAGCGACGCGGACACCAGCGGGTCACTAGGGCTGCCTCGCCGCATGGCAGGATGCAAGCGGGACTGGACACACATACAACAACATTCACTTAGTTAACTTATTTAACTTCAATTTATTAACACACAAAAAAATATGACTTACTGCTTATTCAAATTATTATTAAAAAAAAAAAAAATACCCTATATTTAATAGGTAGGTACCCTTTATGTGCATCTTTGTTTATTTCCCAGGCGAATCAATTTTATAGCTTCTGGCATACTAAGATGTTTATGATTGATTTAGTCAAAACTCATTTATTCAAACTAGGCTGATAATCAGCACTTTTCGAACGTCAAAATTTACTTTACTATACTTTACTTATTTACAAGAGACAGTCCCCCAAAACGCCCACCCTTCGACACTTCCTAGTGTTTTAGCTGGAAAAAAGAAGAATTTAAGATTTTATGCAAATACATGCAATATAATAATGTGATCTATACTGGGTCCCAACGATAACTATAAAATCTTTTATCTCTAATAGCTTTACCAGCCAATGGAATATTAGCAGAGAGAATAACTTAAAGTACCTAGTCAAAGTACACATTTACACAAGATGATACACATTTTGACGACACGGTTGGCGCAGTAGCTCAGGCAATGTTCTCCTGCTCTGCGTGTCGCGGGTTCGATCCCCACACGGAACAAATATTTGTCTGGCCTACAGATAGTTGTTCCAGGTCTGGGTATTTGCGTATGTGAGAAATTCGGGCATTCGGGTGTGGCGCAAAATATTAAAAAAAATCACAACTATTTCGTTTTGTGAATCAGACTAAAAGTTGATAATACTCACACTTTCAAAGAGTATCTCGTGTAGATATACACTGCGTTTATAGGCTTGATGTCCACCTTGCCTTGCTCGGGCTCCACGCGCCCGGCCGGCACTGCGAGCAGCAGACCATCTGGACTCCACTGAAGCCTCCTGTTGACAATTATTCATTTGAAACATAGCTGTTTTAAATAATTACAAAATACTGTTATTCAAAACTATAGCAACTAAAGGCACTGTTAAGAATCTATTGTTCAATGACTCGAATTGGTCAATGAGCAAATGCCAGTCGCCACCAGGCCTATATGTTTCTTGCCGCGACCCGTGCATTTATCATGAACATTTCCAATGATGATTGCAGATGCGAATATTCGCAAAATCCCTAATGCACTATTGAATTAGGTGTGATCAGTGATCAAGTAATTTACCTAGCAAATAAATGTTGATGAATGGAGAGGGAGAGGAAGGCCAAAGAAAAGATGGATGGATTGTGTGATGATATGAAAGAGAAAGGAGTAAATGCCACCGTGACATCTAACGGGGAAGAATGGAAAAAGAAAATGTATTGCACCAACACTAAATAGAATGGGATAAGGGCAGGAAGAGGTTGAGTGACCAAATAAATTGTACATCATACATGCTAGCTAATGTAAGTAATCCCACTAACTAACCTGTAGTAAGTCTGCAGAGTATCATCATGGTACAGGCGCACTTTGACCTCGTGAAGTGGATGCTCAGCAGGGAACGGCAGGATGGCCTTACTGCTACGAGATGTCACCTTCTTTGTAGTCACGTCGAATGTGCGGAAAACCCTGCGAAAATGATTCAAATGTTATGTTTTTTGTACGGCAGTGCAATGCATGGTCATGTGTTTGTTAGAAACCATAATATCTTATTTTGATTGGATGAAGGTTATTTAAAGTTGAGCAAGTCTTGAATATTATTAAACAAAAAAAATATCAAATTTAGTAAGTAAATAAACTACAGAATAATAGCAGAAATTAAAAAAAAGTAACAAGAAAAATGGTGATTAAGAGGTTTCTCTTTTGCTTTTGCAATTTTGTAGGGTTAGGTATATGTTTTCCTAAACAACATAGTGCACAGGATTAAAGCAGCAAACAGTGGCCAGTTTAATTTTAAAATGGGCACCAGCCAGACATCACTTCACATGGTAATTCAATATTTTACAGTTCAAAATTTCAGACATACATTGTTTTATCTTATTTGCAATTACTAACTCACCTATCCGTACTAGCAGAAGCTATCATCTGTCCCTTGGGGTCCCAAGATACCCCCTGCACGAACCCCTTGTGGTCAGTCAGGATACTGCTGTATTTTCCCTTGTTCAGGTCCCATATGAGCAGCTTGTTGTCAACGGAGCCTGACGCCAGGTGCATTGAGTTGGCACTCCATGTGATGTCCAGGACATCTTCCATGTGGCCACGTAGAGTCTGGAAGATTTAATATTAGGTGTTTACACAACTCGGGTTATTTATTTATGCATAGGAGAACAGAGAGATAATGTTTGTATATGTAACAATGCCAGATACAGGTTTTCTGGGGCAAAGCTACAAGCACAGTCTGATTAAAAGTGGGTAAAAGAAGAAAGTTGCTGTTAATCTGCATCACACATATAATTAACAGCAAATAATAACATCAAAACAAACTTTCGATTTTATTGTTTTTTTTTTTTTATTCATGCCAAGCGGCCAAGGTATATTTTAAATGCTTATCCTCACTTTGTGAATAACCCAAGACTCCTTATACTGTTCTTCCATCTGTTCCAAGGCAGGTGCTGGTTCCTTGTCAGTCTTCTTCCAAATGAATATGATGGACTCATCATCACCTGAAGCCAAGTATTGGCCGTTGGGAGACCACCGCACCACATTGACGGCTTTTTGGTGACGCGTGAGATCTGCAGCTACCTCAAGGTTCACTGAACCTGTGTCTGTTGTTGAAACATACCATATCTGGAAGAAATTATGGAAAAGTATTTGACAAGCGGTTGGAACGGAATGCGTGGTATGGCTACGGAAGTTCACGAGTTTGTTTTCGATACAGTTACGTGTATTAAAAAGTAGTTTTGCCTGAGTATCAATTACTTTTAACTGTTATTTTGACAGTTGTAAAACTAGAAATTGAGTTCATTAGCCATTCCTAATCATCATGTAGCAATGTTAGCGCAAGATACTAGTATATTAAATAGTACTCTATTAGCATAATACGAATTTGGACGAGAATAATCATACCAAAACATGAGAATCAGTCCCTCCAGTGGCAAGTCGTAATGGTTCCGTTGAATCTGCTTTTGGCTGGAAGTCTACACTTAAGACGGGATCTCTGTTGTGCCACGATATTTCTGGGATAGCGAACTTCATATTTTCTGTTTAATTTCCCACTTTTTAACAATGAAATAAATTCCACTCTTGCACTCTTGTTCAGCTTCTGTCACTTTTGTTTGGCGCTAAAACTGAAGTGATTTGTTTTTTTCAATATTTGACACATGAATGAAATTAAATTAAGTTTTAGGTTCGTGCTATTTAGCGAACTGCATGTCCAGCAATATTATTTATTTAAAAACTTTATACGTAAGTACCATGATTCGATTTACAAGCAACTAAGTCCCAAAGTTCGATAACTAATTTATGCGACTAAAACCGACTGGTTTTAGTCTAAAGAGACTATTCTGTGCTGGCAAGGATAAATTGATTTAACGATTTCATTACTTGGCTACATTTTTACACCCTGGCTGTCATACCGAAATTGACAGCTGCTCTTTCTTTCTTTGACGTTTGATGATACCGTGCTAAACGAACGCCAAAATGGTTTGTGTTTTATCAAATTTTATCCCTTTGAATCATGAAATATTCTCGCGAAAACGAACCAAATTATAGTGCAAATCTCTGGTAATGTGTTCAAGATGTTTGTGGAGGATGTATTTCATGGAGAACTTTGAAAATTTCAGGTGAACGTACCTAAACAGCGCAGGACTTACTGCAAAAAATGCAAATGCCACAAGACCCACAAGGTGTCTCAGTACAAAAAGTCCAAGGAAAGGCACGCTGCCCAGGGCAGAAGACGTTATGACCGTAAACAACAGGGATACGGTGGTCAGTCCAAACCCATCTTCAAGAAGAAGGTAAGCAATCATAAAATCATAACCTATGAACCGGGTTGTTATCAGTTCTTGTGAAGACGTTATTTGGAGTTTACTTTACTGTAATTATTATTAAACAACACGTCGGTGTGAAGTTTTACAATAACCTACAAATATTTTGTTTTGTTTACTGCTTGTGGTTAAAACTAATCTTCGGAAACTTATTTCATTTTAACTAAAGTCACATCTTTGCCACAGATGGTTCTGCATATTTCAAGTTTCAATTTGTTTATTGTCTTACTGTATTTTAAACAAGTGGTGGCCAAGCCTTAGGCCAAAGAAACTGGTACCATCCTAAATCTCGTTGGGTCGACGATATCGTCAAAATCGCGGGAAACACCTGGATAAGGGCCTGTACCCAGCAGTGTGTGATTGTGGGCTACATCAAATAGGATGATAAATTATTCTTTTCTGTGTGAAAATCCTTAATTAGAAGTCCTTCTATTTGACAGAACTTCACTTTGCCTATCTACAATTTAGGAATTATAACTGTAGCAAGCCCAAGTTTGATTATAACTCCTCTCGAAGGTGTATGGACCTAGTGTCCATGGGATCTGTGAATTAGTATGGAAGCCTTTATTGGTTTTTCGTTAGTATCCCTAAGCTCGATATAACAGAATTATAAGACCCATAATTTTATTATAAACTAGTGTAGGATTGCCACTATCTAACTTAACAACATTATTTTCCAGGCGAAAACCACAAAGAAAATTGTACTCCGTCTTGAGTGCGCAGACTGCAAGGTGAGGTCACAGGTAGCGCTCAAGCGTTGCAAGCACTTCGAGCTTGGAGGAGACAAGAAGAGGAAGGGACAGATGATTCAGTTCTAGGCTGGATAATAAATAAGTTTAACTAACCTTTTGACTTTTATTTTCGAGTTCCAAGTTATGTGACCCAAAACAAGGTGAAATGATAATGATTGAAAGCATGTACTGTAAACAAAAATATCATATATCTACACTGCCATTTACTGGCAAAATTAACATTTGCATGATGATTTTTTGAAGCACTAACTAGGGAGACTAGATTTCATAACTCATTGTACTGTCATTAGGTACACCTCTGCCTATCCTTCCTGGATTACAGATTTTATTATTAATACTATGTTGAAGTCACACTCTTCTAAAGTTTATGAAAGGTTTCTTTTAGCTAACATACACAATAACTCCCACCTTTTTCCCATCAGAAGAAGGCAGAAACCACAAAACACCATCTGCTATGATCCATACATAGTACATACTCCTTTTGCCTCTTTTTTAGCTGAAATTAGTTAAAGAGGAAAAGAGTTATTCCCATTTCTCTTTTTGGTGCTTACAAAATTTAACCAGATACTTCGCTAGGTCTGACCTGGCACTACCTGATTCTTGCTGTTTATAAATATATATACCTACATCACCTGATTGAAAATGCAGCAGTATTTCTTACACCTAGTGATTGTAATTTCTAGATCTAGTGCTTTTTTTCAGAACTACAGTCTCTTGTCCTAGTTGAGGTGTGTTGGTGGTAGGTATAGAATATAATATATTGAGGTACACAATTTAATGTTTATTTAAAATACATGAGCAATTTTGAAATAATTTCATTACACTTGCAACTTGGTATATGATTACAAGAGTTAAAGCTGTGTAAACCTGCACATTTCCTTAAAGTCTTCTAGATAATGATAACAAAAACGAAATAAATAATGACACTAAATTCAGAAACAAGCATTACACTACTACTTATTTTACATAATATAAACGGGCCAGATTTTATAGAATAATTTCATCATTTGCCCAAAACTTTGTCTAAAACATTAGGGTCTAGGCCTTCCAGTTGCAGTTTTAACTTCACAGCTTGTAGAGGGACCCCAACTTGCACCATCTTCACAAACCGGTCATACTCTGGATGAGCTTGCTTGCCTTCTACCACATCTGCTGATGGACTGGCTGCTTCAGGTTCCTTCAGGTCCTGGGGAGATTCTGTAGCAGGTGCAGGAGATACTTCTGAAGATTTAATAGGAGAAGCTTCTGTGGATTCTGATGGTTTTTCAGTTGGTGTGACTATTGCTGTTGTACTATTTAATTCTGGTATGGATGAGAGCTGTGAAGAATGAAAAGGTTGGTTTATTAATTTCATGTTTCAAAACAAAATAAGGTATAGAGGACAAAAACTATTAGCAAGTATCAGTTATCTGAAGGTAATGTCCATCATTCAGTAGTTTAGTCAATCATATTAATTAGCTGATGAAAGTGTAGGCAGCAGACAGGCATATGAGTAGGAGGATAAACATACCCTTGCCTCCAACAAAACCATGGCAGCGTTAACTTTCTCCAATTTCCTGTCAAATTCCATCAGCTTCTGCTCACATCTCTTCATAAAATTGTTTAGGAACTGCACATTGGTCAGCACAAAGTGGTTTACAAATGCTAATGTTCGCTTTTGTTGTAATGCTGCCACCTGCAATGTAAAATGGGAATAAGGGATTAGATAATAATATCTTCTTGCGTGTGGTTAGGGTTGAACCTGGTGTTAGTAAAATAAGTTGTGTTCTATTTATTTACAAAACTGTGGTCAATTTTGAAAACAAAGGCCTATGTTACGTAGATGGTGGAAAAGAAAATCTGATACAATGCAGAAGACATTATGAGCGACAGAAGTCATAGTTTTGTGAATGTGATTTCTTTGAACGGCAGGAACCTATGCATTTAATGGCTTACCTTCGATAAATCTACGTTTGCGAGCTCCTGGCTCATCATAGTTTCTTCCAGAGTCATTATTATTTCTAGTCTACGAGGTATATCTATAATTACAAAATATTTCCCTGTGTGTTTATTGCCACCAACTCGACGATTATTCGGTGACAATAAAAAAGTAAGTTCACTTGGCAACGATTAAGGTATCAAACTAAATAACACATTTCCACCTAACATGTACTTTGTTCACATTTCTCTTGAAATTCTGAATTTTTGAGAAGAAAACATGTCAGATTGCAATGAGAATGACGCAAATAAACAAATCTGACAGCAACTCAGACAGCATGCAAAAGAGAGACCAAAACAAAAATGTGAAAATTAGTTCTGCATAATATTTAAATGGTTCTGCTAATATCAGTGTTTTCTCCACCTTATCCATAGTCTTCTCCAAATAATCAACCATTGCTGATTAATCTCAGAGAAGCAGCTATTGAGTTTGCTACATTTTATATTTTCGGGCTGAGGGCTGACAGGCTGTCTTTGATTTACCACTACCAGTATTATATAGTGCTCTGTGTTTACCACTATACCATTTACGACCTCTTCCTTTTTTCCCTAAGGTTCTGTACCTAACCAACTGTATAGTTTTCTCAATCTGTTTCAAGTCAATATTTTTGGCCGAATAAGCTAATATTCAAATCTAATAAATATGGAAAAGAAAAAGAAGGGTGACTGAAAAAAAAAAAAGAATTATTTGTCAACAAGAAGCAACCTCGGTCATAAATTCTTAATTAATTTAACAAATTTGAATAAATAATTTAAAGATGTCTGGGGAAGTTGTAGTAGACGCGCTACCATACATCGATACTGGTTACGATGACCCAGGAGTCCGGGAAGCCGTAAGTAATTGCACATAACCTAACTCGAACTTCCTGTATTATTCTTCTCTATAAATTGAATGCTTCCTCACATTATACTACTTCATGAAATCTTTCAGGCTTTGGCTATGGTAGAAGAAGAATGTCGACGATACAGACCGACTAAGAACTATCTAGAAAATGCGGGACCTGAGCCTAGCACAGCGTTTGAGACTGCTGCATTACAGAGAGAGATGGAAAGAGTACAGCAACGGCTACCCATGGAGCCTCTATCTATGAAACGGTAAGTGGAATAATAGCCAACCAAAGTAACATAGTACCTAATAAAATAAAACTAATAGATCTCACATGATATTCATTCATGACATACCTACTTTTAATGTAGTAATTACCTCCTTTCTCTAACAGATACGAACTCCCTCCACCACCTGCCGGCCGCTTAGGAGAGCCAACAGCCTGGTCAGAGTCTGTAGATAACTCCCACGCACAGCTGTCACACCAAGCCATCAGAGTGCTGAACTTGGAGCTACAGCTGCAGTACGGCTCAGAAGCATGGAGGTCTTATCTCAACACATTGCAAGCATTGGTGACAAGGTCGCAGAATGTACATAATCAGTTAAGGTTTGTAGACTTTTCTTTTGTTGGTAAAGAATATTTAAAGTACTTTGTACCTATATATTTGCGTTAATAAATAAAATAAATACATAATAATATTTGGCTGAGAACAGAAACAGAAAGAGATGACACATCACAGGATATGCACTTTCTTAAAGTCAAAGAAACAACATCCCATCTGATTAAAGCTACTGGGCTGATTGCAGATTAAAAAAAAAAAAATATAAGTATATGTATATTTGGCTGAGAGTCACTTTTTGAACATCAAAATTACATGAGATTTCCCATCCAAATTCTCGCCCTTCGCTAATTTGCTACTTTCTAAGTGTTTAGCAGAGACGAAGTAGCATAGAAGAACTTGATTCATTACAACACTACCAAATGCCAATTAATATCATCCTCCTGCTCTTATCTCAAATTATTTGGAGTTGGTGCATGGTGTCTGTTTCTATACGACTAGTCATCTTATCAGACACCACCTTTCTTACCACCTTCACTCTACTCTTTTTTTCTTCTATTATGTAAAAATCTGTACAAATCATCATCTGTTTAGTTGATTTTGTGGTGATGTAATATTGCTTAAGCATAATTTCTTTGCTTATTATCCAGAAAACAAATAGCATCAGTGAATTGGGAGCGAAAACGGTCACAAACGGCGAGTGGAGCGAGATTACGGGCGCTGCGGCGGCGGTGGGCGCAACTTGTGTCGGACAACTACCGGCTCGAGCGCGCCATTATGCAGCTTGAGATACAGACGCAGAAGGTATATTTGATGTTTAACTTTATTTTTATGGTAGAGATTAGACAACTTCTCTGTGTGTCATCTAGTGTTAGTGAAAACGGACATATTAGTTTCTAAACTAGCTGTCTGTGTTTTTTTTTATCGCAAACGTCTTGCGCAGCTGAATCTCGCGGCTAATCCGTAAAAGGTCACGGGGTTGCTTTTTATTAGGGGCAACAAGCCACACGTACCCAAGTCATCTCCCTGGACGATGCGCTCCATAAAATAAAAAAAAGGACTGGCTGGGTATTTTTCTTACAGATGAAAAGAGGGCAATAACCAGTGCCAAATACTAAACTGTTATTATCTTTATAGGCAAAGGGAGAAGCAAATGTTGACGATGGTGAACCAGCAGATTTAGAAGCTGTCAAGAACTTACCAGACAAGCTCAATTCTGAAACTGAGAAAGAAGTACAAAAGAAGATTGAAGACATGTTCGCCGATTAGTTTTAAGCTTAAAAATTAGTATAGTATGACTGTTTCTAAATGAAATAAATATTTTTTTTCTACACATCTTACTTCTACTTTCTTCTTCTTGTTGAAAAGACATCGTTTCGTTTTAATTATATTGAATCCTGGAAATAAGAGGATACTTATTGTGTTTTCTTTCCGTAGAAACAACGAAACCACTACCTATACTTAAAGTGACCACACGTCCCGTTATGAACGGGACAGTCCCTTTTCTTGGTCACCTGTCCCGTTGTCCCCAAACAAAGCTCTGGGACACAAAATAGTCCCGTTTTCTGAAACTGCGTAAAGTTTTAAAAACTAGGATAGAACTTGTCAGACGCAAGCCCTGCACGTCGGCTAAGAAAAAACATGGTGATTTTTAGTCGCTCTGCCCAGAACGAGAGGAGTAAAAAAAAAAAAGAGGGAGAGGGTGTTACACAGGGTGCTACGTAGGCATTCAACGTGACCTTGGTTTTTGCTTTCATATTATATAAATCCATGTCCCGTTCTGAGTTAAAGAAATAATGGTCAGTTTATTATAACTATGCCCCATGTTAAAGCGTGAATCGATTCGTAAAAGTTTTGCAATAATTATGGCAACTTTGGAACGCACTAGGTACTTTTTTTTGCGTTCGATTGTCATTTGTCGTGAGCACTGAGCTGTCAATTTAGTTTCATTTTATTTTATTTAAAAATGGCGGACGATGCGTCGAGCAGTAGCGGTTGCGCCGGCAATTTAATAGATAACGCAATAAATCAGGATGAGTTGATCATGAAACAACAGCGTGAGATAGAAAAAGAGGTGAGCGTGATAAATTTATCCATTTTTTGTGTGAGATAACCATAACTTTCCTTATAATCATATTTAAACTTTGACATTGCGTTGTGTTTGTTTTGCAGATATCGGAAACTATACCGCTTGTAGGTGAACTAGAGCCATTGTCGTCATTAGAAAAGGAATATAACGAGGATCCAGTGTACCTGTTAAAAATTAAAGATTTGTCCTCTAAATATAAGTATATTAGAAGAACGCGGCCGGACGGCAACTGTTTCTTCCGAGCGTTCTCCTACGCATATTTAGAACATCTACTGACGGATAAGAGTGAATTCGATAAGTTTTATGAAATAGCGAAGAATTCGAAGGAGATTCTGGTCGCCTTAGGGTTCTCACAATTCACAGTGGAAGACTTTTACGAGACGGTGAGTTGTTTCTTCATTCGTTTTCGAGGTTATAGAGTTACTGTTGTTGTTTTTTACGCCTACAATCTTTGTATTTGTATCAATACACAGAAATGTCAACACTATAAAATTGATGTCATTTACCATCAAAATTGAAGCTGAATAATTGTTTGTTATTGGTATTGTTTAAGCCTTGCCAAAGTTCAACATGACAAAATCTTAACCATCCACATATATTGTTTTAGCAGAAAAAAAATACCATAGTGTCAGGTGTGAGCATACATTCTTACAGTTCAGTATTCAGTATTTGTTGTGGTATATGCCCTGTATTTGATAATATTGTAAATATTTCGATACTAGTCCAAAATTATTTCAGTACCATTACATATAACTTAAATAAAATAGTGTAAATCCCACAACTATTATACTTACTGCAGTACTCAGAGATATTTAATGTTGACTTAAGTTGTCACTTAGTAAAGGTTTGACATACTTTTGTATGATGAAACTGTCAAAACCTTCACTAAGTGATGGCCTAAGTAATCATTAAACCTCTCTGAGTGTGGCAGTTAATTAACTTAAATTACTGTTCTATTTAATTGACATAATATAAAAATATTCAACTGAACTGCCTGGCATATAGTTTCACAGTACAATGTACCACTACTATCAGACTTGTATTTCACCTCTAAATTACCTGTTCAAGGTGAAATGTAAAAAGCAAACTCATGTTGTTCATGTTCAATAAGTAGTAGTTATAATACTACACATATTATAACCACTATTGAACATTTTAACAAAAAATAAAACCTACTACGACAAAAAATAACACACATAAAAGTGAAAAATAAACTTTAGAAGAAAAATTAGTTTCTGAAGTCGGTGACTTTTGTTTTTTTCCACCGCCTTCAGAAACAAATTTTTGTTCTAAAGTTTATTTTTCACTTTTATGTGTGTTATTTTTCGATTATTCCAAACCTGACCCGAAATCCTAACCCGGTTGCGGGTTAGGTTTGAACTTGAAAAAAAAAAAAAAATTAACGGATTCTATTCCTAACCTGCAGGGCTATTGCGTATCTTTTAAATGACAGTGGCTAACCTATAGTGCCTTTCAATTACTGTCAAATGGTTTCATTTTGTACTAAACCATAACCAATTTGACAGTTAATCAATAGACAATATGATAGCCACTGTCATTTAAAAGATACGCAATAGCCCTGCTGACCTGATGTATCGTTCCTATTCTTACCTGAATTGTGATATGGTAGGTTCCCTCTCCTCTTTCAGAATAAAAGGAATCTATGTGTCAAATCAGAGTTTAATATTTACAAACTACCAGGATTCCAGGATGGTAAAGTAGTATTATCATCATTGCGTACTGCATACTATTAGACATGTAGGTATGTATATAGATTTGATTACGAGATTCTTATCAACAATATACAATACCTCTTTCATGTTTCTGGCCTGCTGGTAGTTTGCGAGAATTTTTCATTTTTTTTTTCAAGTTTCTAACCTAACCCGCAACCGGGTTAGGATTTCGGGTCAGGTTCGGGATAATCCTTATTTTTCGTCGAAGTCGGTTTTATTTTTTGTTAAAAAGTTTTAATTTTTCACTTTTTAGTGATTCACATGTGCTTACCCCTGCACAACGTACGATGTTACGTATGATGTTATGTTATCAACTGGTGTAAACAATAGACAGACATCAATTCGAAACATCGATCCGAATTGAGAAACTTCTTCTTTTTTTTAGAAGTCTGTTAAAAACTAATAATTGATAGATGAGTGCTCTTATGACTTAAGAGGCACTCTGAAATGCATTATCTTTACCTACTTAATTTTCTTATATTGTTTATATTCTAGTTTATGGAAGTGGTACAACGGGTGGGTGAGCAAGCAGGTTCTGCTTCCTCCCTGGACTCAGTCAGAGCCGAGTTGCACGACAAGTTCAACAAGCAGGGCTACTCTGACTACATTGTGGTGTACCTGCGTCTCGTCACCTCCGGACAGCTGCAGACTGAGAATGATTTCTACCAAAACTTCATTGAGGGACCACGCACTGTGACAGAGTTCTGCAGACAGGTAGGTTTTGAATTTATTAAATTACTAGGTTTTGCCCGCGTGGATGTCGGAAATATAAAAAATTACGATTTCTCCCTACAAACTTTCATCCTCTGTTTCACCCCCTTGGGGGTTGAATTTTGAAAAATCCTATCTTAGTGGTTGCCTACGTGATAAGAGGAATACATGTGCGAAATTTTATATTTCTAGCCCTAAGGGGTGCGTTGATTGGGCCGCGGGTAGTCCTCTGGTTATCGCGGCCTCGACATAGAGGGCGAAGAAGGAACATGGGTGGTTTTTAGTCAGTAGAAGTCTGACACTCCCTTTCGCTCTGCCCAAGAGCGGGAGGGGTTATTCGATGATTTTACACCCACCAAAAAATTATACAGATAAACAACATAGAAAGAAGACATACTGTTTATACATTTATTTGCTCTGTGATGAATTTGCTGAAGTGTTGGCTTAAGCACTGTTTCCACAGATTAGAAAATGGTAAGATAGAGCCTGTCAGGACTAGGGTCACGATTTGCTCATGGAGATAACCCAGGACCAAAGTAATTTTAATGTGAAATAGACAATAACACAAGTCCACATATAGCAATGGCTTCTTGGTTTCCTCTATACTTCCCTCATTTATCAATCACGAGTATGTAAGGTTGTTTACAAGTTTACTAATGGGGTGTCCTGTGTGAACGACGAATAACGCGTACTTGTTTTGAGGGTATGTCGTTGAGTTGATCGCGTTTGTCGCGTTCGTAGCTTCGCGTCGTATTCGTCGTTCACGCGATACACCTGGTTAGAAAAGATTATTAATTCGAGATTGTTTGTTTCCAGGAAGTGGAACCAATGTACAAGGAGTCTGATCATATTCATATAATAGCACTGAGCAACGCCCTGAACGTAGGAGTCAGAGTGAAATACATGGACCGTGGGGAAGGAAGTCAGGCAAGCAAGGTGTGTACTATAAATATGATTATTTACAATATCATGCTGTACCATGTCTGCCGTATGCCCGACGAGCTATGGGTTGAACCATAGCTTCAATAATTATGTTGTGGAGCCCTGACACAGCCAGGTGATGCGGTAGACCTCGCAGGACGACCTGGACAGAACCAACAACCAGTTGTTCACATTGGCCCTGATGGAAATCTCGAAGGACAGGCTAATAGTAACTAGTTATTTACAATTTTATTCTATCATGCTAGTTACCTAGAGTACAGAATGCTCTGTCATCATTAACAAGCTATATGGTAAATCAATCTCAAGCTGTGGAGGTTTCATTAATGATTTATGCTAGGAAGTGGCCGGCCCAAGTTGTAGCATGTATGAGGCAGAGAGGATCCCTGACAGTGAAATGGTACGAACAAATTGTATTCTAGTCCTTTTGAACGCCAGTGCTTAAACGCATCGGCAGCCCCTCACACGCTAAGCCAGCGTAAACACTGACGAAAAAAAACAACGATATCTTGTTGAAAACCAATTAATCATTCATTTTAGTCCTATATTTTTTTTAAATAATATATCGTGATTTGATTATTTTATTTGGCACTATTTGGTGTTGTACTGTCATTAAAAAGCAGTTACTAAATAAAATAAAAATTACGTTTAGCTTGTCGGCAGTGGCGTGTTGGGCTTGGGCACGTACTATTATTTGCTGGCTATATCCCACCGTGGCGTTTAAATAGTTCGGTCAATTTAGGCATTCAAAGTTATAATTCCCACCCAGCTGAAAATTGGTAGGTTTGTTCAAAACACCATGAATGAAATGTAAAAAGTCCCCATCGATCCGACACCTGGAAAAAAGTTTTTCGAGGTCAAAGGTCATAAATACTGGTTTTTCGCGATTTTCAGCAAAACATACCCTAAAATAATCTATAAAAATGTCCAAACACTTTCATTTCTAGTGACCACCGTTTTTGAGATATAACAATTCAAAAAGTTGGAAGCGTTTTAATCATCATAAAATGAATAATTAGATTACGACTCTTTCAACTTTTTGAATTGTTATACATATCTTAGAAACGGTGTCTTAGAAATAAAAGTGTTTAGATATTTTTATAGGTTAATCCATAAAAATATCTAAACACTTTTATTTCTGCCGTACTCAGAGAGCTTTAATGATTACTTACGCCATCACTTAGTAAAGGTTTTGACAGTTTTGTCATACAAAAGTATGTCAAATCTTTACTAAGTGACGGCCTAAGTAATCATTAAAGCTCTCTGAGTGCGGCAGTAAGTGATCTTATGTCTGCAAATTTTATGATAAAACTTACCGTTATGCTGAAAATCGCAAAACACCCGTTTTTGTGACCTTTGACCACGAATAACTTTTTTTCCAGGTGTCAGATCGATAGGGACTGTTTATATTTCATTCATAATGCTGTTTTGAACAATCCTACCTATTTTCAGCCGGGTGGGAATTAATGTAACCTTACCCCTATTTTCTGGTCTAATTTGACCGGACTATAAAATTAAACAACAAATTATTGGCTCGATCTCTACATTAGTTTAGCATAAATCATCCAACACTGTTTATCGCGATCATGGCGCAGATAATTATGTGCCCCTTTTAGAAGCAATAATATGGCAAAGAGTTAAAACGAACTACTAGCCTCTCTTCGTTCTGCTACTTTTATTCCTCTCTTATATTTATGTCCCTGAAAAGTACTTATTCGACATTACAGAGTCTTTCCTTTCGCAGGTGATAGCACACGACTTCCCCGAGGGTTCGAAGCCGTTAGTGCATCTGCTGTACCGCCCTGGACACTACGATATCTTGTACGCGTGATTCTTACAACGCCTTCATACCCCTCTTACGATAATATAGTTAATTATCTTACGTATCCAGCCCTTTTATTTAACCTAAGTTCATGTAGGACAATAAGCTATTATCAACATCGACTTTTCAACCCTGCTTACGCTACGAAATTTATGAAACCCGTCACGCGCATCTGCGTCGTTCAAGGGCGGATCCAGGTTTGGTCGGTGGTATAGTCATGGTCAAGTCACAAGAAGTTATAATTTAAATTTTGATAATCATAGATACAAGTAAAAAGTAGGTATTTTAATAATGTATTTATGTAGGTACTTTTTGTAGGTACCTACTTAAAAATATATTTATGTATCAAAATATTTTTTCTCATAAAACGCGTTATCACTTTGTGGCGACAGCGACATCTATCGCAACCCATGCGAACTAATTGGCAAATCCTGCATCGCGCCACAGTATAAATATGGACAGTACCTAAACTAAGCCTAGCTGATGCCGATACCTAACTACGCTCCATTAAAGCCATAGGGTTGTCTCTTTTATGCCCGGTTGCTTCAATAAAGTTAACTTGTAGAAATTTAGATCTTTAACTTTGTCATTGCGTCGCGCGCGTCGTAACCTTTTACAAGTTTTGACGGGAGCGCGCGGTTGGAAGATAGGTAGTCGATAACATTTCGTGCGCTCGTTGGAGTGGGCGCGCGCTATTCGTGGCGCGAGGGCTCATGAGCGGCCGCGATCCGTACCGCGTTTCAACCCGAATATGTGTATGATACCTACCTAGGAAAGCGATTACATAAAAAACACCTTTATTACTTAAAAAAATATCTTCGTTATTACATATTATTTACAGAAAAAACTTTTATGCAAGAAATAAAACCGACTTCAAAAACACAAAAAAGTAACTTGAGAAGATTAACCAGCTTCTGAAGTCGGTGGCAAAAAAAGGAAATTAAACAAAAGCCACCGACTTCAGAAGCTGCTTTTTTTAGGTATTTTTATTTTTCCATTTTTAGTTGTAATATCCTACTTATACTAATAGTTACGATGCATTTAATTCAACCAAGAAACCTAACCCTTAACCTTAAGATTCCTAATTAAGCTTAAGCTTTTAACTCCTAACCGTTGAGGAGTAGTACTTTCCATAGTCAGCTCACCTAGATAACCTGAAAGAATACAACCATTTACACGTTCTCATAATATTTGATTTGAGAATTATCCTCCAACTCCTAACCGTTTAGGAGTTATACCTTCCATCATCAGCTCATCAACATGAGGTGATGACTGCCAGATGTAAATACTTAAATAACTTTAGAAAAAATACGAAACACGTAATACGTGCTTTTAAAATTTGAGGGTTGCCCTAGATTTAGCTACGATTCCATCATCAGATCCTGACATGGTAACAGTGGGACCACCTCGGGAGTATACTCTGACGATTAAAAAATAATTAATCCAATCGGTTCATAAATGAGGGAGTTATGCGGAAACAAAACAAACAAACAATTGAGAACCTCCTTTTTAGACGTCGGCTAAAAATACTTCCTTCTGCTGATGAAGCCTAGTTGTCACAGCCGTGTACCGCGCAATACGTTCGTGGCATTTTAAAAAATATGGGGAGATAATTATAAACTTATACAGTGTGTCCGGACATGGACTAGCGATATTCTAAATACTTAAATATAAGCTATTTTAAAGTACAATTACACTATAGGCTTAGGTCCAATATACTTCCCCGCTATGTGGCAGCCATTTTGTTTTTTTTGTTGAAGTATGCTCTATGCGAGTACAAAAAAAATCATATATCTCAAAGTTTTAGTCATACTGAGATAAAAATAGGCTTATTCGAAAGGCAATAATATTGTCTACCGTCTGCACTACAAAGCAATATGTTCACAATTCCATAACTTTTGAAAAAAAATGTGAAAGTCGAAAAAAAAAACAGGAAATCATTAAAAAAACATAACATTCATATTGAATTTTATTTAATGTTTTTTCCAATATTAAATGAAGATTAAAATTCAATATGAATGTTATGTTTTTTTAATGATTTCCTGTTTAGGGTTCCGACAAAGGCCTTTTGTGCTTGCGCATACGCTATGTTCAAACAACAATAACTCTTAAAGTATTAAACATACAGTTGTGAATTTTATGTTGCATTGTAGCTTAGCTCAAAAACTGTCGATCTAGTATAAAAAATAAAAAAGTTCTCGGGGTTGTTTTTGTAGTAATTAACCATTATTGGTTGAATTGCATAATTTTTTGTTTTTTTTTTCGACTTTCACATTTTTTTTCAAAAGTTATGGAATTGTGAACACATTGCTTTGTAATGCAGACGGTAGACAATATTATTGCCTTCCGAATAAGCCTATTTTTATCTCAGTATGACTAAAACTTTGAGATATATGATTTTTTTTGTACTCGCATAGAGCATATTTCAACAAAAAAAACAAAATGGCTGCCACATAGCGGGGAAGTGTATTGGACCCAAGCCTATAGTGTAATAGTACTTTAAAATAGCTTATATTTAAGTATTTAGAATATCGCTAGTCCATGTCCGGACACACTGTATATACGTGACCAACTGACCACTCGTTTCGGCGCGGCACGCACAACTTAGAGCACTGCGAAGTCAGCTTGGGCGCCCTGTAGATGCGCATGTTTGTGTGAGTGTGCGGTTTTTGTAGACAGTTTCCGTACTTATTTTATTATACTGTGATCGCGCTATCAAAGTTATCCGCGACATTAGCCTATATAGAAAATCCCGACTTACATATCTCGGGCAGTTAGCCCACCAGACAACACCCGTCTGGTCGGAGAATCCTGGAGGGAGGAGGAACTTAACACCCTGTTCCTCATACCACCAAAACTTCATCTACTTCAATGAGTACGTTTTTTTGGAGGTGGAGAAGTGCCGGTCCGGTTAGACTTTCTTCATCCATTGAAGCACCTTACTAGGGGGACAAAGCATTGAACAATTTCCCCTGGATTGACGATTTAGAAATAGAAATAAGAATTGAAGCAGATGAACGTATTATTTTATAGATCTTGGGGGGTGGCAAAGATATTGTCATAGGGGGGGAAGAGCACAAAATACTGCTTAACTTGATTCGAGAAGAGAACCGCTTACTCTTATCCTGGTAGACATCCATCCTCCTCTCTAATCCTCTTCCGGAACCCGGTTTTGAAGTTGTGACTGATACCTTCTCGACAGTGATAAACAATTATTCTTACGACAAAAAGCCGCCGCATCCCATCGTGTGTGGTCCGATCCTTTCAACTCGTGGCCACTATTATCTAATTTTGTGTGGACAGTCACTCTCTTATCAACTTTAGCTACCTATCTCTATTATTATCTATCATGACTGGTTAGCTGCAGTATTATCAGCATTAGCTGTTTGTGGAGCACTTTATGTACATACATTTATTTGTCTCCCAATAGATTGGAACGAAATAGGTTAAATTATGCTACCTAATTGTAATCGTGCGAAATAAAACAACATAATATCATAAAACTGAATATATTGAGAACTCAATAACCATCAATCTCGTATAACAGTACTAATAGAGGGAATGCGGTCATAGAATCACAAATGAATAAGAACATACAAAATAACTCTTACAATTCTACTCTTATTTATCTGCAGAAATAAACACCGTCGTGCTCTTGTCGCGGTTTCATTCCCGCGAAAAACTCCCTAATATCTTCCTCCTTGACAATTTCTTTCCTATCTTTGAAACTCTTGAGGAAATCTAGTAATTTGTCCCTCATTCTATTGTACTCTGTAAGGGCGTTTATTTGCTGTATCCGGTCTAAAGATGAGAGTGCCTGCATGCCTTTCTCATACTGTGAAACTCCTCCAGCAATATTCTCTTTGCCCAAGCTTTCATAAGCAAATACAGTATCTTCCAAGTCAGTTAAAAACAAAACTTTCAGATCTTTGTACATTGAAAGACATTCACCACATGTACATAGCTTTTGGCGGAAGTTGGAAGGCCAAAATGTAGCTCCCTTGTGAATTCTTTTCACTTCTTTGGGTCGAATACATTCTAACTTGGCTTTTTTCGAAGAGACATCATCTGTCAGATCAGTGCTGAGTTTCCGTTTATGTTCTTTTGCGTTTTCTGCAGCGTTAGTCACTTCATTCTCATCTTTAGAATTTATTGTGCTATCATTATTGTCACTAGTTTTCAATTCGCCATCGGTTTCATTCGAAGTATTTAACTTATCGTCGTTTTCATTTAAAGCTACATTTTCTTGACTTATACTTTCATTGGCAATGTCAGTTACTTTAGATTTATCTTCCCCAACAGCTGATTCATTCTCCAACTTGTTTTCATTTACCTGGGGTTCATCTTTACTCTCACCTACGGGTTCATTTTGGGTTGTAGTGTCGCTCATTTCAACATCTTCTGTATTGGTAATAGTTTTATCATTTGATTCAGCAGAGTCTTCTGTGTTCTCAGGTACCTTATCAAGTTTGTTTTCACTGCTACTCATGTCAACATCTGACGCTTCAATAATATCAGTAGTCTTCATACTTTCTGTGAATTCAATGGTAGTTTCTTTAATTTCTTCCTCTTTTTGTTTCGCCGCATTAGCTGTTTGTAACAGTTCGTCAATAGCATCCATCACCGAATCAGTATTCTCGGTGGTATTTTCCTTCGCATCTTTTTCGGGTTGAGACGTGTCTGGAACATCAATGTTACCTGTTTTAGTTTCATTGTCAACAACTGGTTTTTCTTCAGAATTGTCTTTACTATCATTAGCTGTTTCTTGATTTGACTCATCTTTATTTGTCTCAGCCTTGTCCTTTTCCTTATTTTCATCAGATTGTTCCTTACTTTCTATAGGTTTTTCTTCTGTAGCTGTGTCTGTTTTTTCCTCTAAAGTTGGATTATCAGCTGTTATTGAAGTAATGTCACCAAGAAGTTGCTGCTCTGTTTGTTCGCTGGTGTCAGTTTCATTTTCTTGTCGAATTTCGGCATCACCAATTTCGTCAATAATTGATTCATTACTTGTTTGTTCTTTAGTTTCAGTCTCTTCTTCTTTATCATCTGCCTTATCTGGCTCATTTTCATTGTTACTGTCAGCTTTTTTTGGTGATACCTTGTTTTGCAGGTCCAGATCAGCTGTAGGTGTATTTTCTGCTGCATCTGGTTTATCATCAGATTTATCTATAGCTTCTTCACTACTTTCCTTTTTATCATTATCATCATTATTTGAGTCTTCAGCTGGTGCATCAGTTTTGACTGATTTATTTGTTTCAGTCTCAACAGATTGCTCTTCTTGATCCGCTATCTTACTTTCAGTATCAAAATCCATTTTACGATCCTCAGTGTTTGACTTTTCTATTTCTTCAGGTTTCGATTCTGATGACTCAGTAGTACCTGGCTCGTCTTGTTTTGCTTCCTCACTTATTTCAGTAGGAGCACTTTCATCAACAGTTTTCTCATCACCACTCTTTTCCTTATCCTCATCCATTTTATCATCCCCATTAACAGTACCACTAGTACTACCAGTATTTTCATTTTCATGTTCTATACCATTGAGCAATTTCTCCTCAGAATCGCCATTGCAAAGGCTAGTATCAGCAGACTTAGCATCACCAATAACAGGTAAAATATCCAAATCTCCTGTCTCAGCGGTAACTGCAAACATGCTATAATCATGTAGGAATTCATTCTTCTCCATACAATTCTTACAGACCATTTCTGAATATTGATCATTGGCAGGTACAACAGCTTCTAGATGAGATGCATGGAGCCAATCCTCACAGATGATGCATTGAATCATGTCATCATCGTCGATTGTTGAGTCAGGGTCTGGGTAAGGTCGTTGGCACGTACAGTAGAGTCCACTAAAGTTCTGATTATAAACATTGTCATCATTCAGGTCAGTTTTGTCTGTAGTAAATTGGCAGGGGTGAGTATTGAACTTGGGGTTGCCACAATCACATCTGAAGTTTCTTTTGGTATACAGCTCAATGAGTTCATGGTTCTCGTGGCAACTCAAGCTGCATGCAAGGCATACTCCAGCTCTCTTGGTTGGGTCAACTTTAGCTTCGGTGCAGCATGTTAGGCAAGCATACAGAGCTTGTCTTTTGATGTAGCCCTGTAAATAAAATGAACGTTTTTTTGATTAGCCTGTTTATAAGAAACATTCTATGAACCGTTACTAGTAACTGAACAGGTAAAATTAACTAATATAAAAATAACATAACATCAGCCTGTAATCTCTGAGGATCAGTTTGCCAGTTATGTTTAAGAAGCTCAGAGTAAAGCAGGGACCCATGGAGTTTCTTTATGTGATAAGATCCAAAATTAGGAAATCCGCCGAAAAACCAGGCTCACCGACATAGCTCTTAAAATATGTAAGTTGAAGTGGCAATGGACATCGCTCGAAGAACCATCACATAAAGGAAGGTTCTCGAGTGGCGACCACAAACCGGTAGACGCAGCGTTGCTAGGCTTCCCACCAGGTGGACCGACGACATCGTGGGAGCCGTGGGCAACCAGTGGATGCAAATAGCAGGCTGCCATTCTGTATGACGTTCTATGTGGGAGGCCTTCCTGAATTTAATTTAAATTCCAATCTTCAATGGCCTTATTCTCTAAACATAAAACATGAACAAACAAGAAGAAGACTCCAACAAAACTGAAGTGAACATTGAATGCTGAGTATGCTTCATACAATATTGTTGTTATAACCTCTTTAATTAAAAAGAGAAAGTAGTTTAGGTGCAACCCATATTGATTTAGAGCTTGTAAAAACATGTTCATATTATGTTCTAGAAACTGAGCACCTTAGCAAATCGTCTGGATAGGTACTAATGACTCAATTCTATGGAGTGATTATGGTTTGAATTTTCATGATAAAATACAAGAATAAGTTTTGTCCAATCATGCTAGGAACTCAGATATTACTTCTTTGATGATTTAGTAAACAGATCTACTGCATTCTACATCAATTTGGGCAGCAGTTAAGAAAATCATACACATAGGTTGCTTTGTACTCCTTCAGCATTACCTATTGTCGTATTACAAGGGCTGTTTGTTTCTATTCTGTATGTAGGTTGCAAGTCTAGTTGAAGCAAGATTTAAGGTAAGAAGTTGGTCAAAATAGTAATCAGACAACATTTAGGCGTAATTACGAGAAATAACTGCGATGCAACGTCAATTTCCCTACGCCATGTTTGTCAAATTGTGTGTGTTTAAAAGACATTAGAAAGGTTAGTCTACCTTGGAATAAGTGCAGTTCTTGTCGTCAGATGCTCCAAGAACAGCGTTGGCATCTTCTTCGAATTCCTGTTGTTCTTGCAATACATCCATCATTGTTACTACTTTGTCCCCATCACATTCCGCCATATCGGCGTCTTCGGCAATATTTACGTCGTCTGTAGCCATTGTTACACTCCCAAAGGATAGCTGAGAGGTATCTAAATGAGTTCAAAGAATAATATGAACATTCAGAAAAGCCGGTTATATTAGGCGCCAAGGATTTTAACGACAGGTGAACCGAACATGAACAACGACCGATTGACGAAGCCGTACGGAAAACGGAACGCTGCTGGTTGACGTATTTTATTTGTGTGTTGCTAGTTGTTTATACACAAAATCCACAGATGATCAAGTACGTAAAAGCAACTTTCAACGGAAATTGGTTTGAATAAGATTTCATATTTTCTTGAAACTGTAGCAGTAACTTTGTTTCTTATTAACACACTATGATAAACTAATTTAGCTTTACTGTTGGGTGAAAACTGACATATAATGCACGTTAAAATATTGCTACGAAACACTTGTTTTCAAGTGCGCGAGAACGCCTCGCACTTGGCCGGTTTTTTTTTCATTTTGTATTTCACTCGCGTAACCACTCTGAAAACCCGAAATCTGAAGCATCAAGTAGAATACATTTAGATGAGCAGTGTGTAGTAGGTTTACTAATTCGTAGGAGAGCTACGCTGTGGCAGGAGCTTTATGTCTAAGTCGTTGGTTCTGCGCCTGATCTCTCTCTAGTCGTGTCGGATTGCCATTCCATTGGACTATGAGAGAAAAATGTGCACTATAATACACACTTGTGCACTATAATATTTACCACGCCGCGCATCGGTGCGGCGGCGCGGCGTGGTAAATATTATAGTGCACAAGTGTGTCTTATGTGTGTAGTTTTAGTGTGTCTTGTGTGGCTTATCTAAGATAAGTTTTTTTTTATGACTTGGAGTTTGAGATTGGCCACCGTGGCTGAAAACGGTCAGGAGGACTATATAAAGTGCACTCACAGAACAGAAAGAACAGGGTGCACTCAGCACTCGATTTTGAGCAGTCAAGTACTAGTCAAGTTCTAATAGGTACTTGCTTCTTCATCATCATCATCACCATTTCAGCCGAAAGACGTCCACTGCTGGACATAGGCCACCCCCCTAAGTGTCGCCACATTGACCATCAGTCCCGTGCGTCTCGCATCCAGCGGATCCCCGCAACCTTCACCAGGTCATCGGTTCACCTAGTCGGAGGCCTTCCGACGCAGGTTCGCAGTCGCCACTCCAGAACTTTCTGGCCCTATCGGCCATCCATTCTGCGAGCAATGTGCCGTGCCCACTGCCACTTAAGTTTAACACTTCTTCGGGCGATGGTAACCTTGGTCCTCATCATTTCTGATTCGATCACGAAAAGAAACTCCGAGTATAGCTCTCTCCATTGCTCTTTGGGTGACATTGAGCTTTCTGAGAGCTGCCCAGCCGAGTCGGATTCGACGATTGACCTCTTTCTCAAAGTTGCACCTACTTAGCTGGACCGTTTGTCCCGGGTAGACATAATCGTCTGTCTACAACTTCGAATGTAGTCGAGTCTCCGATCTTGATAGGAGTGGGTGATACATGGATATTCAACCTTGGTTTTGTCCATGTTCATTTTAAGACCCATTCTTTCGGAAGCTCTATCTATC
This sequence comes from Diarsia rubi, assembly GCA_932274075.1. Classification (NCBI taxonomy): domain Eukaryota; kingdom Metazoa; phylum Arthropoda; class Insecta; order Lepidoptera; family Noctuidae; genus Diarsia; species Diarsia rubi. The sequence continues at coordinate 798,180 of OW026416.1, read as the reverse complement.
GAGCATTGTACTGATGTCATGACCACTATACTCGTATCGTCGGTAAACTGAAGGTGAGTGATGTTCTTGCCATTGATGTTGATGCCTAGTCCTCTTCAGTCTAGAACCTCGAAAACATCCTCCAGTACAGCAGTGAACAGCTTCGGAGATATGACATCTCCCTGTGTCATACCTTTTTTTTTTTTTTTTGGCGGATGGAAAATCATCGAATAACCCCTCCCGCTCTTGGGCAGACCGAAAGGGAGTGTCAGACTTCTACTGACTAAAAACCACCCATGTTCCTTCTTCGCCCTCTATGTCGAGGCCGCGATAACTAGTGTACAACCCGCGGCCCCGACGGGAGACCCTGTCTCATACCTCACACTTGCTTCTTATTTCTTCATTAATCTTCAAATAATAATTAATGAAAGTCAACCAAAGGGACGCATAAACGAAAGAGCAGTAGGCCATTGTAAAATACATTTAATCATAATACAGCAATAAAATGAAATATTAGAAAGAAAGAAAACATATTTATTTGGCACATACCATAAGTACACACAACAAAAAATACAAAAACTAGAAACTAAACATCGAACATAAAAGAGATAAAATTGTGTGTCTCACGGCAGCGCCAAATAGGTCCAGCAAACTGCCGAGCAGCTAGTGCCCGACGCTGGTTTTCAACTGAACCTGGAAACTAATTTATTAAAGTAATTACAATAAACGTTAACATCGACGGCGCATGTACCAAAGGTATAAGCAGAGGACCTAATAGAACCCACATTTCGCCAGTTATGATCAAGTTCCAGGGGGCGAGCCTACTGTTATTATCCGGGTATAAAATCCTAACTCCATGACTCCCAATAAGAAATACCTGCGGGTCTAAAATGGCTTTATCAGAATCCACAATTCTGCTTAAGCGGCCATTTTAGACACCCTGAAAAAAAACCCCCAATGGTACTTAGTCTGGCCAAGGTCAGTCGGACCCAAAAATCACCTGCAACTACACTAAAAGAACCTGCACCACACTAAAGCAAAAAAGGCACATCTAAATTCTTACGGCCTTGACCTACGTAAAGGAAACCAGCTTCAGGCGTTCTCACTTTGTGGAAGTACATCATTCCAGGCCAATACAGACTTTTTAAATAAACTAATGACCCACTCTGTTCCAGCGAAAGGTTCCAACAGCCGCTTGGAATGTCCTGGTCGACAGAATCAAGGAAGTCCATACTGTAGTTGTAATCTGGTCTAGTTAGTAGGTTGGTATTCCAGCGATGTTGGGCTGGTCTGATGTGCATGTAGGACTTCAACAATTTGGCTTCGGAAGCATTCAAACCGTAATAATTGGGGTTTAGAACGACAGTGCCGCTCGGCTGCTTTATCAGCTGTCCTCGAGCGCACACTTCAGTTTCGTCACCTATGTTGCTGATTGTGGCAGCCAATCGACTTTCCTCCTTCATTATCTGGCATCTTTCGGGATGATTTTGCTCCAAAGCTTCGTCCAGGACTTTTATCTTTAAAGACGGATCTCCTCTAAACGGGAAATTTGTCAATAAAGACAGCTGCTTGTATTTCTTTTTCGGTTTAGGCAGAAGGCCCCAGAACTTGAAGTCTGTGGTGTAAAAATATTTCCGATCCAATATAGCGTCTGTGTCGATGCCCACGGCGATGTGGTAATCAGCATCGACGGCATACAACTGCCCCCAATACTGGATATGTTTGAAGTGATTCTCTACTTGCAACAAAGTCAAGGCGTTTTGAAGTACGGATATTAATTCATTGGTCAGCATCATACCGTTTACGTTTACGTATTCCTGGTATTCCCAGAGCTTGTGGACATTCATTTTTAGAAGAAATAATTGCTGATGAGAAATGACGTTTAAGTTTTTGACAGTACAGCTCAATGATTTATTTACTTTTTAAAATCGGTGTGGTTGCGAGCAGTTTGACGGTAGTTCTCTAGCACAAAAAAGCAGTTTGATCGTCCTATTGTATAGTATAAAGGGTGTAAAAGTACCCTTAACGCAAACGAAGGCCACTTGTTCTTCCCACCACTGCGATAATTTTTTGGTTTTAGAACATACCTGGGAACCCCTAGTTACGGAGATATTGGGGGTCATATTTCCAAATTTTGCACAGCTGTTTTTGTAAATACTAGTTTACAGGTTGTAACTTTAAGTACTTAAATTACCTTCATGACCCTTTTACTATTCAAAGCACCCACTAGCACAGTGTTTAAAGAGTGCTACATTGAGTTTTACCGTAACAATAATTTATGACCCCAAAGTCGTTTCCCAGCAAAAATGTTTGCGTAGGGGTAGGTACTTAGTTTGATGTACAGAATGCTCGGTTAACGTATGTGTGAAGGGTTAATTTACACCCTGTATATTTATATATTTCTAGCTGACCCGGCGAACTTCGTACCGCCTTAGCGTAAATTTGATGCGCTACTTTATTTTGTATAGCTGACCTATCATAGGTATGCGTACCTATTCAATTTGAACTGGAATCTATAATAGTAGACAAAATTATAGAAAATAACGTTCGTATATTGTTTAGCATTTGACGAAATCACAGCATCTTCGAGAGTGTGGTCCCAATGACTGTCATTCTCTAACAATCCCAAATGTTGACAGGCTTCTCTGTATGTGCCACACAATACACCATTAACAGTTCACAGATGTTGGAATGATGTTGGACCACGAACATTGACTAATAGTAAACGCAAATAAAAACACTCGTCTTGACTGGGATGGACAGTCCATCCCAGTCAAGACGAGTGAAGTCAAGTCATCCCAGTCAAGAAGAATGGCTCTGACAAGAACCGTTGTTTTACGTTTGACGATTCTGCCTAAAGAAATAGAGTGTCGGGAGTTTCGAGGCCACTCTTCAATGTTCGTGCACGTGTCTTCAGTCTTCAACTCTTCAATCTGATTCACAAGACGTCTTCGCTCGACGGTGGAGAGCCATTCTTCAACAGACCGTCAAACGTTCGTCCTTGTCAGGGCGGCTTGGTTCTGTGTTTCTTTACGGGAGCGTCCAAAACGTAGTGAGGTGCTGTGATCGGCGGTGGCTACAACTGCATAAATACGGCCTAGTGCATCGGTGGAAAATACTCGTGGGTAACCTGGAACTGGCTGCCCTCGTTTTAGTCGTTGAAATTTTTTTGATGATTAATTCCAGTGTCACCAACAGTTAACAAAAATCGATATAAAGTGAATTGAACTTACCGTGAATAACAAACTTATTTGCAAACAAAAAACTTCTTAGTCTTTTAAAACAAAACGAACTTTATCAAAAACTTAATAAAAAATATTTTTAGCGCGGTTTATGGATGTGTGACAGATTACCACATCTTTTTTTGTTTTATTTTTTTTTTTATTTCCTTCGCCCTTCATGGGCAGGCTAAGGTCTTGGACCATACCGCCTCGTCTTCAGTGCTTATTATCTTTCTTGTTTATAAGTAAGGCCAAAGCCTCGTCTTCAGTTTTTTTTGTTTTAAATTGAATGACGTTGACATTTGTTAGCGCGGTTATGTCTGTGGTGTCATAGATCACCACAGAGTTTTTTGTTTTAAATTGAATGACGTTGACATTCGTAACGCGCTTTTTTTTAAATATGCAAAATTAAATGTATATTGAAGCTAGCAAGAGTGTGTATATGGTTAACACGTGTGTTTAGAATTTAACGGTTTTTTTCAGATATTGTGCCTATTGTGTCTTGTTTTTGTGTTCTACATATTTATTTTATGCATATAAGTATATTCTGTATATATTCCTGCATATATTTTAACTAAATAAAACACATACTTTCGGCACCTATTTTCTGCCATAATGGATAAAAAAAAACCTCCTGACCCTCCTGACATTCCGAATTCCCCCTCATTAAACTTTTCCTCTTCTTCTTCAAGTTCCTCTTCCTCTTCTTCTTCAAGTTCCTCTTCCTCTTCTATCCGTTTAAATGTAGACCAGCAATCTCCTTCATCCCAGTCAAGTTCACGTAAACGTCCAAGCATTTTAGATGATTCTCCCATCCATCCCACTAAACAATCACGATCTCAAGTAGGTCGCCTGCGTTACTCGGTATTAGATAAAGGTCCATATATTATACATGTTTCTCGTCAGGAAAGTAATCCAAATGCTGGCACTACCCTGCACCCAGTTTCGTTTGGCCGTTTTTTATCAAATAATAACATTGCAAATATAACTGGAGTTAAGAGAGTTGGTAGAAACCGTGTCTCCGTTGAGTTTGCGTCCCCTCAGGATGCAAACGCTTTTCTTTGTAATACTAACCTCGTTTCAAATTTATACGATGCAACTATTCCGACTTTCAATATAACGCGTATGGGTGTCGTTAGCGGCATCCCTACGGAGTTCACTGAAGAGGAAGTTTTGGCCTATTTGAAGGTTCCACAGGGTTGTGGACCTATTCTTAAAATTCGTAGGCTAAATCGAAGAGTAACAAGAGACGGCACAACAGATTACAGACCTACTGAAACCTGTGTCATCACCTTTGATGGCCAAGTTCTGCCGAAGAGAATTTTTTGTTTTTATACTGCTCTAACAGTGGAACAGTACATATACCCCACTATACAATGTCGCAGGTGTTGCCGTTTTGGTCACGTAGAATCTCTTTGTAGGTCAAAACCTCGCTGCAGCAAGTGTGGCAACGATCACCCCGGTGATGGTTGTGGCATTTCAGAAAGCGAAGCCTTCTGTGTATTATGCTCTGGCAGCCACTTTGCCAACAGCAAGGCGTGCCCGGAGTATGGTAGGCAGAGGTCCATAAAGGTTGTTATGGCTGAAAAAGTTCTTTCTTACTCAGAGGCAAGTAAAACTATTCCTAATTCTTCTCGCAGCTATGCTGATATCACTAAATCTCAGTCATACCACAAATCCATCACTCTCAAGCCAAAGACCCATGCCCCACTCTCTCCCTCATATGATAAAGTAGCTCATCAACTAATAACTAGCTCACCCCCATCGTCTCAGCATAATGGTTGTGCCCTCAATAATCCGTTCTTAGAATCTCCTGATAACTTGTCTTCTATTATTGATTTACTTCTTAAACTTCTTAATACTCTAATGTCTACTTCTAAGTCAGTACAATTACCGTCCAACGTTGCCAATTCACTTATAAATTTCCTTTCTCTCACCCGACATAATGGCTCGGCTGGTGTTCCTTCAGTGGAATGTGAGAAGCGTGTGGCATAAGAAACACGATCTCATATTTCTCTTGAATAAATATAAACCTTTAGTCTGTGCTCTCGCTGAGACTTGGTTAGTTCCTAGTCTTAGCTTTCGTTTACCACATTATAACATTATCAGATGCGATCGATCTGATGGCTATGGAGGGTCGGCTCTCTGCGTGAACAACCGCGTTCCACTTGTGGCAGTACCTTTGCCTTCTGTTGGAGGAGATGTAAGTATTGTGGCAGGTAAAGTAGAGGGCATAACCCTTTTATCTATTTATATAGCTCACCCCAATCAAAACTTTCTTCCACTTTTGAGAGACATTCTCGAAAACGTAGTTGGCCCTGTACTTGTTATGGGAGATTTCAACTGCCATCATTTTCGATGGGGGTCTGAAAGATGTGACTCCTTTGGGGTAGGTTTGGTAGAAATTCTGGATGATCTCAACCTCTGCATCTTAAATAATGGGTGTTCAACCCGTAGGACTCTTCCTGGCCAACATAAGAGTTGTGTAGACCTTTCGTTTTGCTCACTTGATGTTGCGGCATCGTGTCGATGGGAATGTACCAGTTTGACACATGGTAGTGACCACTATCCGATTTTAATTTCTTTGGCTGATAAAACTTACTTAGAAAAATCGAATCCTCCGCTGATGAGGTATAATTTGTCCAACCCCGATTGGGCATAATATTCATCATCACTGGAGGATAAAATTGATTTGCTTCCAAATTTAATTCTTCAAGATTCCGTTATTCCAAGCCCCACTTACATGTCAGATTGCTACGAAAATCTAGTGACAGCCATAATATCTAGTGCAGATTCATGTTTCCCTATCAAAAACTCTGCTCGTAGTTTGATTCCTCCCCCTCCATGGTGGAATCAGGAATGTTCATTGGCCGTTAAAGAGAGAAATGACGCTGAAAAGATTTATAACCAAAATATGACTGCTTCTAATCTAAGCGCTTATAATCATGCTCTTGCCAAATCCAAAAGATTATTGCGGAGTAAGAAACGAGCTGGGTGGGTTAATTTCTGCGGTTCCTTATCCCCGTCCACCCCTATATCAGTGGTGTGGCAAAGAATTAACCGATTCAGAAATGGATGTTCCCCTTCGATTTCTTCTCCTATTACCCGTGAAACTGCAGAGCTGTTTTTTGATAAATTAGCTCCTCCTTATGTGCCATCAGAAGCAGAAATACATCTACCGTCTTCTTCATATTCAGAGGATCCTTTTGACGCTCCATTTACAATCCAGGAGCTTGATTCAGTTTTGAGGTATGTCCATGACTCTGCCCCTGGTATTGATGGTATTGTTTACTCCTTTTTATCACGAGCAGGCCTGAAGGCAAAAAACTACTTTTTACATTTAATTAATTATTTTTACACCAATGGTTGGGTCCCCGATCAATGGAAAACTCAAATAATAATCCCCATTTTGAAACCAGGCAAACATAGCGATGACCCTAACGGCTTTAGACCAATTGCCCTTTCATCAGTACTAGCTAAATTAATGGAACACCTGATTAAGAATCGGCTGGAGTTCATTATTGAGTCCAGGGACTTACTCCCGAGCCATCAGTTCGGTTTCAGGAAGGGGTTTGGTACCATGGATAGTATTGGAGTATTAGTTTCAGATATCCGAGCGTCGTTTTCTAAAAACGAGTCTGTTGTTGCTGCCTTTCTCGACATTTCAGCTGCGTATGATAATGTCCTTCTTCCCATTCTCAGACAGAAATTGCAAGAGATGGGGTTTCCGGTGAGAATGGTTCAGTGTATTTTTAGCATGCTAATGTCTCGGTCTTTGATTTTGAGAGTTCCAGGTGAAGATTTTGATGTCAGGCGGACATGGAAGGGATTACCACAGGGTTATGTCTTAAGTCCTTTATTATATAATTTGTACACAACAGATATTGGCTCATGTCTTAACAATGACTGTCATATTTTACAATATGCTGACGATATAGCTTTGTATGTTACCAACAAATCTATTGAAGCTGCTGCGTCATCCCTTTGTGTCTCCCTGGACTCTTTGAATCAATGGTTAATTCCGCATGGTATGAGTTTATCGGCACCCAAAAGTACTGTGGTTGTCTTTTCCCGCAGGAGACTGATCCCTCAAATTTCGATACGAATTCAAAATCATTGTATACCAGTTGCTAAGAAAGCCAAATTTTTAGGTGTATTTTTAGATTGCAAATTAACTGGATTGCATCATCTAAATTATTTAGTAAATAGATGCGAGAGAATTATTCCTATTTTAAAAGTGCTCGCAGGTGTATGGTGGGGTGCCCACCCATACACTATGAAGCTGGTTTACAATGCCTTGATACGAAGTGTTCTAGATTACGGTTCTTTTCTGCTCATTCCCTGTAACAAAGGGGCTTTGACAAGACTGGACAGGATTCAGGCCCAATGTCTTAGGATCATTTTAGGCTGTATGAAATCATCACCTACTAACGCAATACAGGTGGAGTGTGCAGAACCTCCTTTGGCCTTGAGAAGGCAATATCTAGCATCCAGGTTTTGGGCCAGAGTTATCACGAAATCCGCTCACCCTCTTATAGGAAAAGTTCATACATTAGATTCCCTTTGCAGCACATCTAATTATTGGAAGCACAAAGAAGTTCCTCTATTTTTAAAATCTTTTCGTTTCCTTCAAAATTTAGATTCTCCCATTATTCAATTCCCAAAACTTCCTATTTATAACTTTAATTATGATGTTATTTGTTTCAAACCAAAAATCTTTTATAATATTGGAATTTCCAAAAATTCTGTTTCGGCGGACTCTCTATTCAATGCTGCCGTTGGTGAGCGATGGTGTCATTTTGAAAGGTTCTTTACGGACGCTTCAAAATTGACAAATTCTGGCTGTACTGGTGCTGCGGTTTATTACCAAAACTCCAAAATTGTTCTTCAATTTAAATGCCCTGTTCAGTCATCTGTGTTTACGGGCGAGTGTGTTGCCATACTGGAAGCAAGCCTTTTTATAGAGGCTCACAGTATAAATTTTGGTGTTATATTCACGGATTCTCTGAGTTGTTTGCAAGCCTTAGAGCAAAATCCCTTCAAGTCTAAATTACACAGCCCTATTTTGCTCCAAATTAAAAAATCCCTATTATCTTGTGCTGAAAACCACAAAACTGTTAATCTGGTTTGGATTCCTAGCCACTGCGGCATAATAGGAAATGAATGTGTTGATGCCCTTGCTAAAGACGCTGTAAATTCCCAGTCCGTAGACCTAAAGTACTATCAATGCCAGGGCTATGATTTGCTGAGCCTGCCAAAAAAGAGTTTACTATTCTCATGGCAGATACAGTGGCAGAATTCGAGTAAAACAAAAGGTTCTTTTTACTCTGCGATCCAACCTAATGTTACCTCAAAGCCTTGGTTTAACTTTAAGCCATATAAAAAACTCTCCAAGAAGGTGCTTTCTGTCTTGTGCAGGCTTCGCATGGGCCATTGCTGCTCCCCAGTTTTTCTACACAAAATTCGGGTCAGAGATTCATCTCTTTGCGAGTGTGGTTTGGACGAGGGTACCTTGGAACATATTTTCTTTAATTGTACTAATAATAACCCTTCTCTTAATCTATACAGCCGTCTTTCAGAATTGAAAATCCCTGTTCCTATTAACTTTCCTTCTTTACTAACTCACTTTTCTCCAAAGCTTTGTAGTGCCCTAATTATATTTATCCGTAGCAACAACATCAGATTGTAAGTCGTAGTGTGGTATTCGATTTATTAAATTAATTTATATTACAAATATTATGTATTTATTTTCCTTTTTATATATTTTTTTATTAATACTTATCGACAAGTTACACTTTACGTGCAGTTTGTTTTATTTATTTTTCATAATCCAAATTATTTTCTTTTTTAATGCTGTCCACACACGTTTCTCCATTCCACATTTGACATTGGCAGAATTGTCGACATCGGCACAATTGCCATTCATAAAAATAGAATAGAATAAATGTATATTTTTCAATCTTTCTGAGAGATTTTCTTAATATTTTTTTCCGTAAGAACCGTGTACAGAGTATTAGAAAACTCCAAAAACAAATCAGCCAAATCGGTCAAGCCGTTTTCATGCTATGTGGTGACAACGGAAAACGGGTTTCATTTTTATATTTATAGATATTATACTATCCATATTACATAGTATTTCTAACAATATTAATCATTCACACAACCATATCAATACTACGGAAACCACGGCATAGAAGGTTCCGTGATGGAAACAGTCAAATCATACATATAAATAATTCATCCCAAAACCCATGAATAAAAAAATCATTACCCTACCTTTTGGCTTCGCCGTAGTCGGGTAAAAACACTCACTCCATTGCGGATAAGTAGGTACATCATAAATACACCACCTAATATAAAAACATCGTAGCAGATATCTTTTTTCACTGCTAGTAAACTTTAACACGCAAGGGACACAGTAAAACGATATTTTCTTCTCGTATGACAATTACGGACATCAAATATTTGCTGGCCCTCTGTCGGTCGTAATACGTAACTTGACCGCTTAAAACAGCCGGTTTAAAAAGAACTCTTCTACTGAACATTTTGTTAGTAAAGAAAGTTCAAGTTAAAACTAGAGTATCAATTTTCTTACTTTTGCAGATTACGGGTGATCATATTGCTTGTTTGTAGACTCATGGGCGAATTTCCAAGAAAATATTACGAGAGCCAAGTAAAATGGTGATTTATTGATAGCTTGGATATGTTTGTATTCTATTTTAATTTTGTAGCAGTTTTCTTTGCTTTAAGGTAAAGGCGGCGAGGTAACCCGCGAAATTGGGATTTTCTTACGTTTTTTTGTAATTTCGTTGTCAGTGTCAAGTCGACAGTCGTATGTTAAATAAAATGGGATTCGCGGCAATAACAAATGTTTATAAACTGAGTGATATATCAAATTTACCAATACAACCGAAACCGTCTCACTTCATAAAGGTCTCTTGAGTGACTATAAAAATTAAAACAGTATTTGATAAAAACTGCATTCTTGAGATTCGAATTTAAAGGGCTACTTTGTCGCATCAACCTTAACACATCTAAATGTTTCTACACGACTCAAGAATAACATTATTGTAACACTTGTCTATCCTTTTCTACTAATAATAGCTATTAATTGGTACATAATATGTGGAATGAAAATGAAAAAGTGTAGGTAAAAGCATATAACATAGAGGTAATAAACGAAATTATAGCAATACATAGGTACATTTATGTATGTATTGGTATAATTTCGTTTATTATTTAAAAGCTTATAAATAGTTCATAAATATGAGGATCCTTATTGTTATTTTATGTAGGTACCTAATTGAACATTTATGTACCCATATACGTTAGTAAACTATTTGATTTGATTTTAAACTTGTAAATATATGATAGGTATAACTTGTATAGATGGCGGTAATAGGCACAGAACCACAATGACGGTACTCTCTGTCTGTTTTTAAGTAAAAAAAAAATACAAAATACAAATAATTTAGAGTTAAAATACGCATGAGCCCATGTCAATAAAAATAATAGGCTGATCTTTAGCAGACATAAATATTTTACGACGGCAAGAAAAGGGTAACATTTTTAGTTCAGCTACTCGCCACGAGATGGCGCTGCTAGTAAAGTTATGGTGCTACTAATCTTAGTGCTAGTTACCGGGAAATGAAATAAATAAACCATAATAAAATGTTTTATTTTATGCCATGTCGCACTACTGGGCAAAGATTAGCCCTTTCTTCTTATAAACGTCTCTGTTTTTTGTTTTGGTTTGCAAGTTTATAAACGGGGTTTGAACTGTCGTCCACCACGCTAGTCAATTTTCTAGAGTAGGTACTTAACGTAGTAGGTAAGTAGAATCTTATGATTTATATGTTGAGGATTGTTGTCGTATTCAGGAAATCATAGCGGCGTGCGTAGTTCTGACTGTCTTGGAAAGATTATCTACGTAGGTACCTACTCAAGATCGCTTTTAAGCTTGGGAGTTCGTCAATATTTCGCTAATTCCCTTCCATTTTCTGTAATAACACCTTACCGTGATGAGGTGTACACAAAGATGTTATATGATTATGTTATGACAGTCTGGCTTTGTTATGCAGGTGGGTCAGGAACACTCGGAGCTATCAGCACATCAGTAACAGTTTCATCTTAAGGTGGAAGCTCACATCTGGCCCGCGAAATTCTAATTTTCTTACGTTTTTGGCAATTTGCAGGCCAGTGCTTGGTTGTATGTTTATGAAAATTTGATTTGCGACTGTAAGACGTATGAAGTTACCGAATTATAACCATCAAAATTATCAATACAACCCTCCAAGTTCATTTTCATGTCAAGATTGATTTTTGCATGTAAAAGTCATTCTTTAGTAATTTAGTCGTCGTTCTTTAGTAGTTAGTAATTTTGATGGTTATAATTCGGTAACTTCATACGTCTTACAGTCGCAAATCAAATTTTCATAAACATACAACCAAGCACTGGCCTGCAAATTGCCCAAAACGTAAGAAAATTAGAATTTCGCGGGCCAGATGTGAGCTTCTACCTTAATCATATCTCTGCCCTTGTTTCATAATAGGTTATAGTTCGGGCTAGCGCGGGCTAGTGTTTTGTTCCTCCATTCTTACATGTAGGTATTCCGCGGCTACCAATTTGCCGATATGAACTATCGTGATTATAGATAGGTATAGGTAAGTAAGCAGTAAAATAAGCCAATGCTAGGGAATAAGTACTGGGTAGATAATTATGGCCTTTTCACTGTAGTTATTATATTGACGGCATGGTTGGTGCAGTGGCTGAGCGATTGGACTGCTGCGCTGCGTGTCGTGGGTTCGATCCCCGCACAAAACAAATATTTGTATGTCTTACAGATAGGTACCTAGTGTTTCGGGTCTGGGTATTTGTGTATGTGAGTTTAAATGTTTGTGAACGCACCCACGATACAGGAGAAATTCCTAGCCATGGCCAAAGTTTAAAAATAAAACTGTCGTAACTAAAATGTCATGTGGATCTTGTACCTACCTACTTTGATATTTAGTCAACTGCACATTTTCTGTTCAAAACCATAAATAAAATTGTGCTGTTTTTAGATTCTCTTCATACAGTTATGAAGATAGTCTTAAACAATATGTTTCGGGCATAGCGAAATTATAAAAAATAAATATAACACAAGTTCAACAACCCTATAGGGGTGACACACCCAAAGGCAGATAGGAAAACCCCACAAAAAATCGAACAGATTGACAGTTGAAAGGACTATCGAAGTACTCTCCAACACTATTTTCACGTTTATCTAACAAACAATAGACTTTTAAACACGTGCGTCAATTAACCTCTTGTAAAACGGTTAAAGATGTTTGGAGAGCGGCTCGCGCGCGATTCGGCACGCGCTGGCCCACTCCAACGCGCCTACGTGCGATACGCGCGATCAGGCTCGCCACACAGTTGTATGCAAAACGAGCTAGTTCGAGGGCTGTTGATCCAAGTTGATAATGTTTTAGTGGTTTTAATTGAGAGGGTGTCTTTTCTTAAGGGACAGAGGGAGATGGAGAATTTGTGTCCTGTTTTATGATCAGCGTTTTCAGGTATATCCGGTTCAAGATAAGGTCGTTATATTTGTGAACGCACCTACGATACAGGAGAAATTCCTAGAGTGGGGGCACAAAAAAAAAAAAATATTTGAAATTTTATGTACCTAAGCACTACCTGTAACTAGGTATCTTGTTATCATTTAGGGGACCAATAAGAAATAACTATGCAAATTCTAGATAGATTTGCGTGATGCTACGCGGTGCTGCGCAGTTCGTAGAACATCTGGAGTAGCATGCTCAAACGGAAATTGTGCCAATATTTGCAATAGTTATAAATGTTAAGTAGGTACCTACCAACCCACCTAGTCAAAAGTTGTTATTATATCGTTATCAATTGTCTAGATCAGACGGACTACACATTCATCGAATTTCGCTTTTGTTGATGTTGAGGGTTTAATTTCATGTAGGTACCTACAACTAAACTAAAGAATACTATTATTTTGCTATTAAAGACTGGAAGACAGGAGGTTCGACAAGATTGTCCATAAGAAAAATAATGTACCTAGGTAAGTACCTATTGTTTGACAATGTTTGAGTTTGAACAAACTGGTAAATTCATCGGTAGCGTTCGAGTCTAACTACTGATCGTGAATTATGTTGGGAACCCATACATTAGGTCTTTGTTTTATTATTCAATGCCAGATTAGCGGCGCATACTCCCAGAGGTGGAAAACTCTTAGCTCACTGAGCATCTACCACGAATGGAACAAAACGCCATATGCGGAGGTCGATTGAGTCGCGAATCAACATCGCATTGTTTTGCCTCGACACCGGCTGTCCCAACCCCGCGTGTGAACATCAATAAGATCAGAAACAATAGGTGCATTCCCACAACCGCGCCGCGGGCACCCGCCATTTTTCTTTTATAGTTTTAATTGTTTTCGGCGAGAGGTTGGCAGCGCTGCCCTCGGGCGGCGCTGCGTTCAGTAAGCGATACCGTTGCACAAACAAAGTTAATTTGAACGCAATGTTTTTGTATTTTGCTATAGTTTATTTTTGTATTATGCAGGGATTAGTGATTTTCGGAACAATTGACGGTTTGTTTAGGATTTTGACGATAATTTAGTAACGTACGTCGCTTAGAGGCGGTATTGGATAAAAGGGTAGATAGAAGAGCTGAAGCTTAGAAAGACGAATAGGAATAACATACCCAAATGTAGCTTGAATATCTGTTTGATAACGATAAAGAAGAACTTTATAGAGATACCTATATAATATGAATGCAATTATTGATGAAGTTTAATCATTCCGAAGAGTTTACATTTTTGAGAATCGCTCTTGACACACTTTTTTTATGAATTAACTACCTATGAAAAGTACAGGTAAAATAATATCTAGAATGTGATTGTGCATTATTAACGAAAATTAGTATCTATTACGAAACGGCAAAAAAAAAACATTCGCTACCTTAAAATTAAACAACCCCAGTCATATCAGAACTCTCTCATGACATGTCATTATTCTGTCTGTTTTAATTTGTAAAGTCTTAAAATTAACAAGCATCTCACAATCTATAATTAATACCGTGTACCTACTGTAAATTCAGCGAAAGTTTCTTCTCAAATAATAATTGCACTCTAGCCAGCCAACCCAGGACAATGGTACCAACGCAATATCAATTAACATTCGAAAATTGAATTCATTAACATCTGTCGAAAACCAATAATTATGAGTAAAAAATACGTTCTCACAATTAGAAAAGTGCAGAAAACGACTTGATTCCCACAATTTTATTATGATTGAGTGGCGAATCTGGTGAGCACACAATGGGCGGGCATATTGGGTGCTTAATCGGCCGGACGCCGTAAACAGGGTGTGACAATGGCGCGAATTCCAGATTAAGGTTATTTGTTAAACATGGCGTCCTTTGTGCGAGTTCGCGCGCTTCGGTGATCCGTCGCGAATTAATTGCTTAAATTTCTGTAAGTTCAGTGATTTTTGAGTGCAGTCCGACTAATAAGTATGAGAAATTCGGTTCGAAATCTAAAATATGCAGTGGGAATTGTATTTGATTGCTCTAACGTATGTTTCGTTGCTTGGGGTGAAGCAAGATTTGGTTCCTGTGTCGGAATTATTAAGCGCCCATTGCTAAAAGCACTTAAGAACTAACTGCATAATATTGAGAGCTGTTGTGAAGTTAGACATGCGTAGTGTGAATAGTGAGAACTTAACATTAAGGGAAACAGAGGTACATGAATAAAGCTTTCGAACCTACAGGTAATAATTTACTTAGTAGTAATATACTTGGAAGGAATGGGGGGAGGCCTTTGCTCAGGAGTGGGACAATACGGGCTAAATAAAAAAAAAAAAATACTTGATGGTGATTGGTGACATGATTGAAAGGTTTATTTTTAAAGATATAGGAAAGCCAACCCCGGTTACTGGCAAGGAAAGGAATATACATGAAGGGTAGATATTGCTTAGGTGAGAGAAAATAACATGGAAACTAGAGCAGTGGAGTTTTACAGGAAGCAACGCAAGACTGCGGGATAGGCGGGAGGGAGTAGGTACATACATGGTACCTGATGGGATAAAAGTATCTTTGGTGTTTTTATTATCTTCTCGAAGCTTTCTGAAAACAAGATATACCTACCTACATGTCGTATGTACTTATTAATTTGTATTTGAAATCGTTTCAGTCCTCGGGAATGTTCGAAAATATCGGAGATGAACAAAAAAACTTAGCGCGAAATATTTATGTTGATGATAGAAATATCTATACTTACGTCTGGACAATTATTTACAATAATCGCCACGCAGCATGGTGGCCGGGGAGAAGAGGCTCACACTTCAATTACCAAACGACCTTGTTATTACAGACACACAAATAAACGAGACAAAATTCAATATAAAACCGTGTAGTGTTTTTAAAAAGCTTAGCTCCCAGGGAGTCGCGTGCCGGCTCGCACGCGACTGACCGATGATGAATGAGTGTAAGTGTTGCTAGCGCGAATAATCACCGCGTGATGGGGTTGCAAGTAAAAATAATTGGCGCCCCGCAGGCCGACGTGTGTTAATGTTTTCTTAATGATGAGTGCCATTGTCTGCGCGTATTTTGTTTTTGTTACCAGATTTGTATATTTTTTGAACGACGGCCATGTCTGCTTGTTGTGTAAATAGGGAGCGGATACAAATATTTTTATTTGTTGTAGAGATTTGTATGAAGTGCCACTGAATTAGATTTTCCTCGTATGCTGCCGTATCTTCTACGTTTCGGGAAAGCATACCAGCACCTATTTGTATCTAAAGTAATCAGCAACTGCAGCCGTTATGTTAACATTTTAAACGCAAACAAACAGGTGCTTATTCTTTTCGTTAGAAAACCTTTCTAACATTCTATGCCTTCCAAAACATCTAAACATTATCAAAATGGCAGCAAAATATCTTCCCACATACCTTACCAAAACTTTATGCTAAAACCAGAAACCCGATTGAAAATATGTAAAATAGTTTCCAGCTACGGTAATGTATGAGGACTGGCCATGCAGCCATGTTACTATTTTACCATAGAGTACAGATGATGGACCCAAAACAATCCATCAAGATGGCTCCGTCTGTCAATGGCTCGGCGGGAACGCTACCGTTATTTCAACTTTTGTGTTATTCGTCTGATTGTGTTGTAAACTGTTGTAAGGTACCACTCAATATCAGGATGTTGGCATGTTGTGGAAAGAATGTAGAACGTTTTTATAAAGATTATGAACTATGATTGATCGGTTTACTTTGATGATGTTTTATCTTTTCTGTGATCGTGAAGTTAGTTGGTTGCTAGTCCTTTCTTATTCATGTTTGATTGCATACAAATAATTCCCTATCAGTAGGTATATTACAATTTTAGAACTTGTGGTCCTGTGTTAACTCTTACTTTAATCGTGGGTAGTAAATTATTCAGACACTTCTTACATTTGGAACAACTATTTATATGTACGCAACTTAAGGTGGAAGCTCACATCTGGCCCGCGAAATTCTAATTTTCTTACGTTTTTGGCAATTTGCAGGCCAGTGCTTGGTTGTATGTTTATGAAAATTTGATTTGCGACTGTAAGACGTATGAAGTTACCGAATTATAACCATCAAAATTACTAACTACTAAAGAACGAGGACTAAATTACTAAAGAATGACTTTTACATGCAAAAATCAATCTTGACATGAAAATGAACTTGGAGGGTTGTATTGATAATTTTGATGGTTATAATTCGGTAACTTCATACGTCTTACAGTCGCAAATCAAATTTTCATAAACATACAACCAAGCACTGGCCTGCAAATTGCCAAAAACGTAAGAAAATTAGAATTTCGCGGGCCAGATGTGAGCTTCCACCTTAATGAGGTACTAAGCCGCGAATCTACCTTTCCCAAATTCGCTATTGTTACAATAGGTCCTCTATTCTGTGAGCCCTATTAAAGAAACATTGTGACGTTACAAATAAACCATAATCCATCTGTGCCACTATTTTAATTACACCTCTACCTTCCCCGAACTCCGCACAAACTTATCATCAAAAGATCGCCATCTTGTTTCTCTCGTTGAGTTGTTGCTTGTTATACACAGGAAGATAATAAAATTGCCTTATATGTAACAAATAAAGGGTGCACCGACATCTGCATGCGACGACACGATCAATTATCGCCATTGTTACAGTTTACAATAACCTTAACACGTCTGCGCCACGTTGAGACGTTTCTAATGTGTTTAGTATACGTTATGGAATGTGACGTCAGAAGAATTGGTCATGGCGATTGAGGGTAAGTTCGTTGGGCTGCGGGTTGTTCGAAAGAGAGAGACCACGGCCTCGACACAAAGGGCTAAGAAGGAACATGGGTGGTTTTTAGTCACTAGAAGTATGAACTTTCGCTCTACCCAGAGCGCTAGGGGTTAAGTATTTGATGATATCCTACCCACCAAAAAAAAGGGTATATTCGTTTTTGTTGCCTTTCAGGTCTTTGCTAGTGAAAACCTGGAGGGTAGCCCAAAAAGTTACCCGAAAGTTTAGCTTGTATCGTGACTACATTGGATGAAGTCAATAAAGTCATGACCTGGGTCATTTTTGTAGATAACACTCTAAAATTACTCATTAATTATGTTTAGGAGGTGTGAACTTAGGTATGTACCTTATTTCGTCAGAGATTTGCTGAAAGCAACTGAACGAAGATTTACACTTTTATTTAGGTAATAGGTATTCAAGCTATAGTGAACGTGCAGAAACATCATCACATACATTTCGCAACATAAGCTAAATATGTCTTCCTTTCTCTTCTAAAGACCTACGCTTCACACTTCACACTTCTGCACTGAACTAATTTCAACTTTAGCGTTCCCATTTTAAATTTGAATTTAGAATCCTTTGTGACGTCGACAGGTGCGTTCGGAAACCGGGTCAACCTCCCACTGCTTTTCGACAATGCGACACTAGTCGCTCACAAAGCAAAGGCGCGCTCCTATTCAGCCTCACGTGTCAAACGACTTAATTAAATCGGATACATATAAGAATGTGGGCAGATGATTTATTTAACAATTGATTCCGTCGGCATACTCTCTGGAGGCTTGTTTTGCTTGATCTTGAGAAAGCCAAATATTAGCCAAATATTCCATATTATTCTCACATGTTGACTTTTGTATGAAGAAATCGGTCAATCGGAATTTTATTGACAAATAAAATGAATGTTTTGTTAAGGATATTAGTCCTATGGGAAATAAAATTAATGAATGGAGTGTTATAGCCGAAATGCGAAAATAATAATTTTCTTATTTTCATTGGAGTCAACAAGAAAAGTGTTACTCACCGTTTGACCGTTCCATACTAAAACATTTGGAGCGTGACGGACAGATGGCTTATAACAAACACTAAAAACTATGAAATCCAATCTTGAATGATGTCCAAACTGGCCATAATGTTCTCAATAATATTTGTTCACAAGTTTGTAATCCACACCGACCTATTGTCGGCCAGTCCTTTCTCTAATCCGCTTTGCTCAAATGCCATTTCCTGAATAGCGTTAAAATTGCAAATCCGTCGCATTCGGACAATCAAAGAGCGAGAACGTGCACCAACCTCCACGGTACTCGTAAGCAATCGTTAGTGGTACAATCCCGACCCCCCGGAGACAAAGCCGATCGAAACTGCAAAAGGAGCGCGGTTAAAAAAAAATACAAAAAACATTGGCATAATGGACACGGGGCTACGCTACGACAGATGTTGAAAAAAAGTTTGGTATGTAGCAATCTCGTTTATGGCGATTTGAGGGCTTATTTTGCAAATTGGAAGAAATCGAGCGGTGAAGGGGTGGAATTACGCGCATTAAGTGCGTTTAGAGGGTTAATTTACCCTTCCTTGTCAGTTTATTGAAGCCAGTGTACTTATTATTATTGATCAGTTAGTTTCCGAGGAAAAATCGATTCCAATTAGGCATAGGTAACAATTTATAACTTTATTTCCGAGAATTGTGTGCAGTTTCTAACGATGGCTTAGAATATAAACTCATAGGTTTCATTTGTATGCTTACAAAAGTTTTTATAAAAATAATCCGTGCTTGTAAGTAAATACATAAATAAATTGTGAGTATAATGTCAAAGTAAAAGGCCAACACACGGAGGGTATCGCTATAAAAGAGTTCGTGTTCCGCACAAACTAAAGCAATTACATTCGTCGCCATGTTGACCAACATAACGCGCGATATAAAAATGTTATTCTCGACAACTGTTGCGATTTTTACCTTAGGTATATAATACTTACTTATCCGAATATATTTTTCCATAGAGATTAATAAAAAACATAAAAGTAACTACATAATATTACTTAAATTGATTTACTTAAAAAAAAACTGGCCAAGTGCAAGTCGGACTTGCACATGAAGGGTTCCGTACCAACGTAGTAGGGAAGCCCCCTTTAATTTGTGTTATTTCTTGTTAAATCGGCAACAGAAAAACATATTTAGTGAGAAGTTTGTTTTTCATAGTGTTTATATGAATGACAAATTTATATTAATGCGGTTTTTTATGTGCTATGTCTTAAAAACTATTTACTATATAATATCGTTTAAACCAATTTTGATAGAATTATTTCATTGCGATCTACAGCTTATATTTTTTATAGATTTTTCACTCTCTTAGTTTAAAGGTTAGAGGAGGGGGGGACACATTTAACCACTTTGGAAGTGTCTATCTTTCAAACTATTGACGTTGAGAAAAAATGGTTTTAGAAACCTCAACCTCAATTTGGAAGACCTATCTATCTAAGGACACCACACACGAATAGTTTGGATGAGAAAAGATTTTTTGGTTTCAGTTCCGGAGTTGGGGAGACACCCCTTTATCTTTGTTTTATTTTTGTATAAAAATCGTGATGCGGTTACGCGGGTACCAAGTTTCAACTTAACAGTTTCCCAATAAAAGGACTGTGACATACGGACGGACGGACAGACAGACAGACAGACAGACAGACTGACAGACATGGCGAATCTATAAGGGTTCCGTTTTTTGCCATTCGGCTACGGAATCCTAAAAAGACAGAAAATAAGCTGAAGATAGAAGCTTCATCTTCTTATTGCGTGGGCAGTAATGTCTAACGACCCCGCACACGCTAGTGTCAGAGTTTCTAAACCGCCTCAAAGGCTTCTGACTTGGTTTGACGACCGCCATTTGGCGGCCGGAACCACCAGCTTATACGTGCTTTCCGAAGTACAGAATCATCTTTTTATCAGAAAATCAGGTGAATTAAGCCTGCAATGTCCTAGCCAAACTGGAAACATCTTTGCAAAGTATGCTTCCCGTGAGGATCGAGCCCACGACCACCAGGTCACTAGGCAAACGCGTAAACCACTCGACCACGTGATTTACTTTGATTTTTTTCGTCTAAGTAGGTTTGGGAATAGGCATTGGGAAAGGTTTAATTAGCGACCTATATAATAAAAGATGGATGCATGAAACATAATGAATTTATTTGACCTTGCTTGGATGAGTAAATTTGTTTCAGGAACCAATTTTGATTATGAAAATTAAGCTCTTTGTAGGTATGTCTAGCCGAATACACACAAATAATGCGGCCTCTATTCTCTGTTGACCGATTTGTATGAGGTCAAAGAAAACACAAAGTGGGCGCGACACATCAGCTTTTATTGTTAAGCAGTAATGCCAACTTCGTAATAATTCGACGAAAACTTTAACAGCTTTACTGCAACTGTTCGCCATTGTATGAAATAATCAGTGGGCATTTACAAAAGACAACTTAAAGAGTATTTATTTAATAATGAAATATCTTGCCTAACATCTGCTCACATAAACCAACACTAGTATTGTTTTTTTCTGACTTCTGGTAACAGTTTCCCAATGGCGCCTTCCCTCGTGGTCGAACT
This sequence comes from Diarsia rubi, assembly GCA_932274075.1. Lineage (NCBI taxonomy): Eukaryota > Metazoa > Arthropoda > Insecta > Lepidoptera > Noctuidae > Diarsia > Diarsia rubi. The sequence continues at coordinate 777,063 of OW026416.1, read as the reverse complement.
GCCATTTGAACACCTGTGCACGTGCTATGAAACGAAAAAAATGGCCGACTTTAAAGGTTAATTATATTTGCACCCCGTGACGTCTGACTTTACATAGAAGTTTTGTTTATTAGTCCGGTAACCATACAACATACCTACGGACCAACTTAGCTCATCTTTAAAATAACTACGATAGCTGTGAACTAATGACTAAATTTCACGTACAAGAATATTACTCTGTAGTTGACTGTAATACATTTGAAACTTCAGTTTTAACGTACCACTTCTGTAGGGTTAACCCCCTGAAAAACAATCTTAATAGTTTCTTTGCAAAGAAAAACAATTGATTTCATAAATTCGATTGTTACAATTATGCTCTACTAGAAACAGCTCTTTCAATCCATACATACATACTTAGGTACATGAAAATACAATTGATGGCTAGTTTATTTTAAGTGTACATTGAAAACAGTCGCTGGAAACCCTTCCTAGTCCAGGTGTTGCCCACTTCAGTTATTTAAAAAGGCACTTGAGTTTCGAACTCGTAGAAATATTTACAATCATAACGATGATAATCAACCCTGTACTACATTATTTTAAAGTATAAAACTGCTTACATGAAGAATACATGCCCATATTTTGTAAAAAGGACCACGTCCTCTTAATTAATCGGCATTTCGAAAACAAACGCCCTAAAACGGAACAATACCTCAATTACATAAAACCTTTCCACCTTTGTTTTAATAGTTGCTCAATTGAGCGTACCTTAACAACATTTCTTTATAAATATAAATGCTATAAAATATTTGAAAAATAAAGGGAATATTTTTGAAGAGTGCTTGTCTCTAACAAAGGTGGGGAAGTATCTATTGGAAACCGGAACGGTACGTTATCCGAGAGGGTCTGGCTTCCGCACTCGGCTCGCGCTGGAGAGGCCTTTCAACATGGCCGCGACAATATTAATCAATATTTCAACAACATTAGCTTCGCCGAAGAGCGCCTTCTTAAGATGAGACACCTACTTTGCTGAGTTTCATTTCGTGTTTAGCTCGTGTTGTGTCGATCTGTAATTTTGTTGCATTTTGTTTTTGTATGATGATTGTTTGGTTTTCAAATTGAAAACTGATTGAAATATATGCTATGGCTACCCTCTTTTGTGAACTAGATTGAATCTCTCTCTTTTCTGCATTACGAAGTCTGTAAAAAAGATTTAAAATTACATAAATTGTTATATTAAATCTTTTCAATTTACATTATATAGACGGTGAGCGTTTCTCTCGTCATTTATTTTCAAATTTTGCCGAACACAGTAGCAGTTACATTAACGAGTGACTCTTTTATTCTCTATATTTGCCCAACTGCACTCGAGAACGCAATAAGCAACCCTTTCTTCCATCAACTTAAATTCGAATAAAAAAACAACACACAACAAAAGAATTTTAAACAAAACGCGATTCAACAAATTGAGCACGAATGCGCGAGCGCAACCCGCGGTGCTTCGCCACTCGCGCACCAGAGGGCGCCAGGGGCGGTAGACCCGCACTGGGCTGGGCCAGCGTGCATCAGACCTGACATGCATCGCAAAATAAGAATAAAAGAAAGGTTCACTCATAACAACTCTCGTTTATGAACAGTTTTTACGTAATCCATACGGACATCAAGAAGCAAGGCAGTCCATATCAGTGTTGGTATAGATTTTTGACACGTAAACTTGTAACTTGATGACGGGACGAACTAGATAGGTTCCGTCAGAAGTTCAGAACTGGAAGGTGAACGCACGGGTTTTCGAGAAATGAAAGGAGTGTATCCCGGACGCTATTGCCCAGGAGTGAAACAGAAAACTGAATATTGGCAGTTTCAAATGGAATTTTAGGATGTTAGGCCTTATAATAATGGAGATATTCGTGTCTGCAAGCAGGTACTGCCGTGTTCTCATTGAACCTATATATATAGTATAAAGTTTCTGTGTCAGCTACAGCTGTGTAAACCAAGAAGATACATTCATAATTGTGTGGTGATCCACTATGTTGAATGCTTTCGCGTTCACCCTTCGGCAAATGTCTGCTCAGATTCGCATTTTGCATTCATAGTGCTTATGTTGAGCTTCTGTGCTTGTACTTTGTGGGTAAGCATAAGCTAATGAGGGTAGACAGAAGTGAGGGATTGGGTGTTAAAAGGTGTGGTCCATTGTTTGTTATTGGCTTTCGTCTGTTTTTATTGTAATGAGCTGAAAGTACATTTGCAGATATTGGTATTGAAAAACATTTACGGTTAGTCTGTTCTGTTAAACGCTGGATAGGTACTGGATCTCTACTTCGTGGGGTTTATCAAAAGTTTTAAAAATGTTTCGCAAGCGTACACGTCTTGCCTCGTTCTGTCGATTAGCATTGCTTCACCTTTCCAAATCATTTTTATTATTAGCCTTGAGTAAGATATTATAGCGTGTATATCAAATCTGTGGTTATATTTACGGGTGGGATAGTGATTGATTTGGTTTGCATTTATAAAAAATTGCATTATCAGTTTCATTTTCTTAAAATACATACCTATAGCACAAATAATTTCAACATTGTTTCCACCAATAAAGTATTAGTTCATTTCTCCGATATAATCAATACTCTAAGTCATATTTATTTACGTCAACCAACATGGTTTTCTACATTTAGCTATAAGGCCAATAAGAAGCCCCACTCTCCATCAATATCAACATTGTGGAACACGAGGGAAACCTTCCAAACTCCTCAATCAGTGGAAGCTGTACAAAGGACAAACACACAGCGCTGTTCTAAAAACAATTGTATTTGTTTAAGTTAGGGGTAATTGCACCCCTTTTGGTCGAGATTCTGATTAAGTACCTACGCACTTTTAAATGAGGGTTAAAGTTTAATGCTAAACTGGTATTTATTGCGAATGTTAAGTAATTCTCAGTGTGAATAGTGTAATACGACTTTTGGTGGTCTAATGATTTTAATTGTTATGTTTTTTTCCTTTTCCTGTTAATCAAAGTTTTGTTACGATGCAAAAAGTTTCCTTACTTAGCTTCACCAGTGTTTCTAATTTCATGATAGATGTGTAAAGGTTTTCGTTGTGTCGTCTGTCCAGCTAGCAGAAGCAGTGTAGTATTTTTTTTTCGATCGAAATTTGTTTTTTCTTAATTAAAGAAAAAAGAAAGATACAAAATAAAGAAAAGTAGGAAAGGTTTAGGTACGTATTCCCAGTACAGCATAACACCATAAAACTGAAATGTGAAAAGCATTCAGAAAAACATTCGGAAGCGATTTTGACAATTCAACCAACAATTTGAAACATTGTTTCGCACGTTCTCTCCGTCGCACAGTGGGACGGGTAATTGCTCCAATCTGGACAAAAACACGCGCGACTCGTCGTATTTATTTATTTACTTAGTATTTACTGGGAAACAGTAACGAGTGCCGTTTCTCTGAGTTTCAAACATTTCAGAACAGTTTTTTGGCAGCTTTGTGTCGGTTTGGCGCAGCGGGATGTTTTTTGTTTTAATTGTGATTCGTGACTTCGTTTTAATGAAGTTTGGGAAGTACTTATTGGCGTTGTGTCATTAGAATGGCAGAAGATCAGCCTGGGTCAACTCTCACGAGTATCGCTTTAGCTTACTGAAACTTCTTGTTAATTTTTTGATCTAAGTACCTTCTTATTTAAAACGATATTGCAAATAAACCATTACGAACGTACTGATCAATATAGCTGTTCAAAATTGAAGACATACCTACCTATCGCTTTAAAACACAGTGAATCTCTAACTCTCAATTTGCAGTGCCTGCCTGCACTTAGGAGCAAGTAGTTTTTTTTTTCTTTCATCTAGGAATGTTTATATTTTCAATCGCAATGTGTGCCATTTTTGCAAGTTATATTTTATGTGAATATAGATTTATTTAACTTGTAAATAATATACACTTCTCATCAAAAAAATCGAAACACTTTCGTTTTTATTGTTTTTGTCCTAATTTTTTACAAAAGAGAATTAATTCCATGAAAAAAAAACATTATTGTGTAGCTGGCAGTTTGGACATTACAGTAAGAAGAAAAAAATCTAAATTCGAAATTAGAATTTCATTTGTTTATCCTATAAATGAAATTAATCACTGTTTTGAGACAAATGTGTATTTAGGGTTGGAGTACGTTTCTCGTTTAAAAACTAAAAATTAGCGCTTGTCTTTAAACTTTTTGTTTCTTATTTCATTTACTGTGACTTTGGGACGTCTGAAAAAACTTTTTTTTCTAAAACATATGGATACTTCGCCCGCAGAAGCCGCCCAAGTGGTGGCATTGCTGGATTCTGGACTTAGTCAGCGTGTTGTGGCTGCAAGATTGCATCTAAGCTTATCATCTGTTCATAGAGTCTACAAACGCTATCGGGAGACTGGTTCGTTCACGCGCCGTTCAGGATCTGGCAGGAATCGGGTCACTTCTGAGCGAGATGATCGATTTATTGTAACAACTTCTTTATGAAATCGACGCCTTAACGCTTTTCAACTGCAGCAGCAGCTTCGCGTTGTACGAAGAGTAGCTGTAAGTGACTCTACAATAAGGAGAAGGTTGAAGGAACGCGGATTGGCACCGCATAAGCCAGCGAATGGGCCGAAATTAACTACAGACCATCGAAGAGCGCGCCTTAACTTTGCACCCGAGCACCTAACTTGGTCATACCTTCAGTGGAGCAAAGTACTGTTTTCTGATGAGTGTAAAATTATGCTGTATGGTAACGACGGAAGGAACAAGGTCTACAGAAGAGATGGAGAACGCTTTGCACAATGCTGCATTGAAGAAAAGGTCAGCTATGGTGGCGGTTCGTGGACGGTTTGGGGAGGAATCAGCGCCGACGGTAAGACAGAACTTGCCTTTGTGTCTGGGCCACGGCTGCCTGCACTAAACTCTCATCGGTACATCGAACAGTGTCTTGAACCTCATGTGATGCCCTATGCACATTTTATTGGCAACGACTTCATATTCATGCACGACAATGCTAGAGCTCACACCGCGGGCGTCGTACGAGATTATCTTACCGAAGTCGGTATCTCCATTATGGTATGGCCAGCAAGAAGCCCGGACATGAATCCCATTGAACATCTATGGGATGAATTAAAGAGACGAATTCGAGCAAGAGATCCAGCCCCAGAAACACTTAGCCAGCTGCAAAATGCAATCCAAGAGGAATGGGATAATATACCACAACATGTGATCGTGACTCTCATCCGATCGATGAAGAACCGTATGGAAGCAGTAATAAGAGCTCGCGGAGGGAATACAAGTTATTAAATAAACGTTTATAACATTTTTTTTTCATTTACGCGTGTTGTTTTACCCATTTCCTTCATATTCCATACAGGGTAAAAATTACTCATTATACAAAATACGAAACCTATGAAGACTTCATTTGAATTTAGAACATTAACATTAGGATTTAAAAACCTCATACTACTCACTATTAAATGACATTTTACATTTATTCCTAAATATACACATTTTTCTGATAATCCTTATCAAATCATAAACTGCGAGGTGTTTCGATTTTTTTGATGAGAAGTGTATATTTCCGTAGGTTGACGTGCGTTACATGTATCGGTTGTTAAATATTTGTCACGCTCCGCTAAACACGACTTTACACGACTGTGGCTGAGGCGTGCTCTCTATACAGATATGTTACCATGAATTACGAAGAAACGGGATATTTGGTATGTCTACTTGTATTCTGGTGGGTGATAGGTACAGATTGATGGCTGATGTTACAGCGTTCCTTAGAATCCGAGGGCAAGGTTTTTTCGTTCAGAGAAGGGAGAGATTAACTCCCTATTTGTTTCACGTCTCATAAGTTGTCAAACTTGACTGTGGGGTGTTGGGTTCACACTCTCGTTATCTTGGAAATGTCATTCCAACTCCAGTATTTCTAAATCGGTTCTTTATATTTCAATCTTAAGATAAGCCGTCCATGAAATTGTTATTATTGTTCTCTAAAAATCATTGAACGTTGACAGCGAAACAGGAATGTTTTTTCAGGATATCATTTCACGATTTCCACCTCCTTACAAATACCGCCTGTCCCACAATCTCAGTTGACACGGTCTCCCTACCCATCCATATCAATTGCCTCAATCGAGCTACAAACACGCGCCGCGGTCGCACCCGTCCTGCCGACCTCCCGTCCTACAGGCTGCGACGGCTATCACTCTGCCCACCCTCTTATGGAGAGAGCAGACGCCTGTTAGCTGCAAACAAAAAATATTTTACACTTGATGTAGCTGTAGTAGGGTTGGAGAAAGAATTTTGATTTGTTGTTTGTGCTTTTAAAGTTTAGATGGATAAGTTATATGGAAAATTATTTGAGTACGGTAATGGCACTCACTCGTATAACTTTCCTATTGATAAGCCTCTTCTCGAGTGAGAGAGTGGGCCGTTATCCACCAAATAAGTACCTAGGTATCAGCGTAATGCAGGTTAAATGTTTTAGCGACAATGCCAAAACATTTATATATATTTAGTTCAAACACAGTGCTTACGGCAAAAATGAACTATGTTGTTACTTATGTGAAAAAGCATCCTCGCCGTCATTTCCCTTACGATATTCAGGGAAAGAGATGTTTTTAAACATGTATCAATGCACCAAGTCAACTATTACTTAAGTACATTTTTAAGTTGTTTGGTTGGAATTGGTTTTGGAAATACAAATGTACCTAATATTTATAAGTACCGAAAGTAGACGGAAATGACGTACACCTGATAAGTTTTTCCTGATTCGAATATGTTCGTGATCACTGAACCTAACCCTAACGGTTTCCCACACGAGCTTACAGCCCAAGACTTTGGTGCTCATAAAAAGGATTGACTCACAAGTGATCATGTTCGTTAGCGAGTATATTTTTATTAGATGTTATTTCAAAACCAAACTTGTGGTTGTGATCCGTTTTTTTGTAACACGTCGTCGGCACTGTCGCTTGAGGTATGAAATAAGCGAGATGATGCTTAGTTACTTACGTTTATAAAAGAGTTCTAAGATAATGCTTGTGGTGTTTTCTTTCCTTTTATTTGTCTGTCACTAATTGTTTATAATAACTATTACCTCGTAAAGAGCCTTCAGGAGTTACAAACGGATGCAATTTTGTATAATATGAATAAAACAATTAAGTATTTATCCTAAAGTTCGCGTTTATCATTGATGCCATTGATCCATTGCAAATATCGACATTGAGCACACAGTTTAACACCGAATGTAGGTATGTACATACAAAGTCGCGCTTTATAGCATTTTCTACCAGTGAACTTTGATTAATGTACATACAAACAGTGTCTTCTCCATAGCAAAATTTACATATTATCTATCTACAAAACTTAAGCCTTAGTGCAGACTATCCTAAACCTAGCTACACTAGGTACCATATAAAGCTTAGTTCAGAAGCACACAGAGAACTTATCTATAGTTCTAGATGTACCTATAGTCCAACACCCAACACATCACCGTGTGGAGGCGAGCGACAAAACAAACACAGACAAACAAGGGGGCGTGGCGCGGGGGCGGGGCGAGTCAGCGAGCTGTTCCGGGGAAATCTCTGCGAAATTGTAGAATGTGGTATTTGAAGGACCGTGTATTGGTAGGTGCCTATGGGATGTGTTGTAGATATACTGTTTGCATTGATGTTAGAAATGGATGGTCCCTGATACGAGGCATGTTTGATGACATGACAAGGTTTTAGGATAAAAAAAATCTTATAGGTAGACAAGTACACACTTATATAAACTAACGCCCTTTCCCCTTTGGGGGTAGGCAGCCACCTGCTATGAACATTTGCCTCGTCCACATTCATACATCTGGTCATACACACACGCCGGTTGCGAGTATTACGCACCTGCCCTTTATCTGAAGAACCTCGCTATATAATAAGGTCAGTGACGTGTTTCTAGGGCGTTGTTCTAGAGAAGTGTAATTTACTTAATCTATTTTTACCACCAAGCCGCTTTGTTTTGTTCCTAATAACATAAAACCACGCCTGTAATCCCCAAAGAGTCCGGAAGAGATGTAGGTACCTACTCTTTAGTACAGCGGTTATGTTGAAGTCCTATAAAATAGGGCATGAGCATATTGTAATCTACCAGGTACACATCGCAATAAGGACATCCGCATGAGCACCAAGGTTACCGACGTAGCCCGATTCCGAATCGTTGCCCCACTAGGAATTTCTCCTGTATCGTGGGTGCGTTCACAAACACTTAAACTCACATACACAAATACCCAGACCAGGACACAACTATGTGTCAACTGCCTGAGCAATTGCGCCAACCGTGCCGTCAAACTCGACGTCAACTTAATTACCTTACCTGACATGGACCATCGAAGTCAGGAACCGTTTTGTTCTAACAATATGGCCCTCATACTCGCGCCCATTTTATTACAGGTGTATGAGACATTTCATCGCTGTTTCCGAGATACCAACGTATCTAGACACGTTGACCAAGGCATGGAGCGTACTACGGCAACATGCAAAACACATATATTATCTCTTTTTTTGAGCTTTGTAAAAGCACAAATAGTTGTTTCAGAATCCCTCATAACTAACTTTCAAAGGTTTAGGTCAACCAAAGGGGAATTTAACACTGTCACTTCGCTAACATATCCCATTTGACAGGAGTCGTGCCTGTCTCCCTTAAGAACAGCAATGGTGTAAAAACGTCGTCTTGTAAAGTAACTCGTGTTAAATTCGTTATGACTGGTTTAATTATGATGATTGTAACTAGAAGCTGGCTAAATCGATTTGTTGGTTTTTACTGTCTTCGCTGCATCTATGTTTGTTTATTATCTCGTAGTTGTGCTAAATCCGTCAATCTAAAACAAGTAGTATAATTATGTATACAACCTATCGAGGATGCGAGGTTTCCTGCAGTTTATATCAGGAAACCATATCTAAGATCCAGTGTCCCAGCTGTGGGATTATTATAGACTGATTATGCTTATGCTTTTAGCGAGAAATAGTGACGGGGTATTGTGCTACACAGTAACAGGATTGTGAAGATCTAATGGGCAATCGTTCTAGCAAAGCCGACCCCAACATAACTAATCTAGGTATTCATAAAAAAAAGCAAACAAATATCTGAACTGGGAATAGTAGGTAGGTCATAAAAGAATCTAAAAGTCGTAGCCCGTAGCGGGAATACTGGCGTAGCAGGGTAGGTATGTACCCCGCTACGCCAGGGTCTACGCTCGTAGACCTGTGCTACGCCGAAATTTCGAGTTATTGCAGTAGGTTAACTTTCACCCAATAAAGTATTAATCCATTCTTCAATGTTTAACAAAGAGGTAACAATTAATTACTCTAACTATACTTATAGTTAGAGTTAATAAATTAAACTATTAAACGTATTGTCACACATGATAACGATGACGCAACAAACTATTTGTCAAATAATAACTATTAATATAACCCGAACATCTGCTGTACTATTAAAAGTGAACAACAAATAACAACGCACTAAATAAACCGCTAAACAACGCGTGAAATATTCAAGAAAAAAACTGTTTACAAAACCATGACGGATCATTTTAATTTTCTATAATGTTTTAACCCCGACAACCCTATGGGCATTCCCTTACTGAGCTGAACGAAGCTTACCAAACAACGCTCAAAGGAAAATGGATCTTATTGGTATTGAAACATAGTTGGGATTACTGTAGTGTGGGGAGTCGGAGCTATACAAAAGGTAGGAGGGTCCTCGATGGGAGGCGCGATAGGCGGGGCTCCCCGGCGGTGCTCTCGGCGCGCCAGTCGAGTGCCGGCCGCGCGAGATGTCGCACCACTATGACAGCGCAACACAGCTTCAACATCCGCAACCTGCTGCCCGAAGCGTCGTCCCGCTCCCCCTCACCCTCGGACACTGAACTCGACGTCACTGGCACTGAAACCCCACCACCAGGCACCTCCGTCACTGAAGAAAAGAAGAACGAAAAACCAGCCTACAGCTACAATGCTCTCATCATGATGGCCATCCGATCCAGCCCAGAAAAAAGACTGACCCTCAACGGCATATACGAGTACATAATGAAGAACTTTCCCTACTATAAGGAGAACAAACAGGGCTGGCAGAACTCTATCCGGCACAACTTGAGCCTAAACAAATGCTTCGTGAAAGTGCCGCGACATTATGACGACCCGGGGAAAGGGAACTACTGGATGTTGGACCCTTCGTCGGATGACGTGTTTATTGGGGGGACCACGGGGAAGCTGCGGAGGAGGTCGACAGCTGCGTCAAGATCGAGATTAGCGGCGTTCAAGAGAGGAGCACTACTGCATCCAATGTTTGGGAACCCCTACGCGTCGTTAGTGGGATTGTATCCCCCTTTGCTGTCAGTTTATGGAAGGTATGCGCTCCCGAGCCCACTCCTAAGGCTCCCACCACCACCCCCAACGTCATACCACCAGCTATACAGGAGGATACATGGGATCGGGCCCCCCATGAGCCCTCCCAACCCAGAGCCAGATCATTTAGTGAAGCACAGTTGATCAGTGAGGCGAGAGAAGGGTCTTTCGCGAGATATTCGTACATAATCTCGGAAAAGGCAAAGTGACTGTGATATGTGGACAGTGTACAGTAATGGTAACGCTATTTATTATTAATGTAAGATTTATATTTAAATTTTAACTTAATACGAGGCTTAATTTAAGTTATGAAGCAATAAACGATGTTTCCGAAACGATGGATGAGTATTATTTTAGAGGTTTTGTTAATTTTGTTGATGTGTGTAATGTTTGTATCGTGTGTGTTGGTTAGGCCTACACTGTGTAGCGGAGTTTCTTGCGAAGTTCAGAAGTCCTCTGTTCTATAGTCCTCAATTTTTATTACAAATGAATTCAGACAGATTATTTAGTCGTGTAAAAATATATACTAAACTGTGTTACTGTTGATTAATGGAATGTTGAAGTAAATCTGATCCTCTATGGGAAAAGCTACAGCATTTTTCGTAAAAATCTTTTCACAAATGTCAAACAACTCTTGACCGGATCATTAGGTATGTCTCTCACAAACTCCGATTAATTAATTAAGAGACTCATTACCGCCTCATGTTTTATTGATCATGATTAAGTCAAAGTTAATCTTGAACTTAACAAAGTTCATTAACATAATACCACTATTGCAGTGATTAATAACTTTGTGATCTAAGTTATTAATGCATGCGATTATTTTATGAGACAGGTCAAAGATAAATCATGTGCCAGGTGGCTGTCGAAAGTATTTATTAAAATGATATAGTTACCTATTAGAAACTTATCGTAATTCAAACATGAAAAGATTCACAGCTATTGTAATGACGGGTCCTGATAGTAACTCAAAGAGTTTTGAGGTTAATCTGTGCAAATAAAGTACAGTGTGTTTATATAATTATTCTGATTTGATTCTCATTAAACAAGTATGGTAATATTCAGTCGGTAACTACACCGTCAAACTTCAACGCTAAGCTATAGGATCAAGGATAAGTACTGTCCAGTGATTGGCAAAAGGATTGGAGGGATATTTTCCAAGTTTATGTATTTCGGCGCTGTTAGTTTATTCTTGATCATGGTGCTTGCAACAGCGCCGAAATATCGGTAACATAGGTACATAAACTTGGAAAATATCCTTTACACTATTATAAATATTGGAAGCGGGATCTTTACCATGTTCACTTTAAGTTTCGAGTTTCCGATGTTTCGGCGCTGTTACAAGCACCATGATCCCTTTTTCAATATTAATAATAATGTTAGTAACCATGTCAGTTTAAAAACTTATATCCCTTACAGTATTTATTACTTGACCCACTATCGTCTACAATCATCACTCAGCGCTTCTTTACTATGTTGAGGTCAGCTACGAGTCTAGCGGAACGGATGCAGGAAAATACAAGGAGTTGCTGCCTGTCTAATCTTCCTAATTCTTCACTGGAAAGAAGCTGGTTGTCAGCCTTAAGGGCTCTTGACTACCCTGTACTACTGTTAAGGATGATGTAAATACCAGTAACTACTTGCCACATAAAAAGAAAAAAATATTTAGATATAGAGCACAAATATCCTGCGTAATTCATTACTTTCTTCTTATGAAGTACTATGATCAATGTGCGTATTTCAGAAAAGGAAAGCACCCTTCTATTTTGAATATAACATCATGCTATTAACCCCCACAGTGTAGGCATGGGTACCCACAATTCGCTAATTATATTTAGGTAAAATGTATTAGAATGTGCCTATTGTCGTTATCCAGGCTATATCCAGGTACTGAACTGCTACTGATGGAAATATCCGAATTACACTTTGCCCAAAATATACCAAAGACAATTAGTAGCGCTTGCTGCCACTAGACCAGACCAACGTGTCACTAGACCAGACCAACGTGTCACTAGACCAGACCAACGTGCCACTAGACCAGACCAACGTGTCACTAAACAAGCTACTCCTAAATTTACGTTTGATAACTTTTTTATTCTACTTAATTGAAACGGAAACGATGGCAACAAACAACTCTTCCAAGTAATTTTTGTGGACGACCAAAGACATTATTGTTGTTTCTGTCGTAGCAACAACATGAGTTTGTATGGAAGATCTCAAGAAATCTTTAAAAAACTCACCACACTGTTTGCCCTTTTCACTATCACACATCGACAAGCATAATATTACTGTACAGTTGGAAGCGCTGAGCAAAGCGTTGGAAATTCAAGCTCTTTTATGAAGTTATACAGCTTTCTTCATTTAAGAGTGGAATTCTTACCTGGATCGCAGAACATCGATCGACATTTTTATCGGAAACATTTTGTTGCCACTTGTGCGGATTGCCTAAAATAGTCGACAGATGGAGACACTTAACACATTAATGATTTACTATGAATTGATTGTTTCAAGGGACAAAAAAGTTTTCAATTATTGCAAACTGAAATTCGGCAATAAGCCAAGAGAGAAAGAAATAATAAGTGTTTATTAGTCTCACATAGAACAAATAAAATTATAAAAAATATATAAAGTAAACATAACCAAAGTTAAAAAAAGTCAATTATTAAACTAAAATTGATCCAGTTCGAGACCAAAAGGCCCTATCTCAGCTTATTGCTGTAACCTGAAAAACAATGGTTGCTGCGCTGATATAACAGAGAGCAGTGGTGGCCCAGGGGTTGCGGCCCCGACTTACGAACAGTGAGTCGTGGGTTCGAACACAGTCAGGCGCATTACTTTGTATAATTTATTTCATCACCGATGCTCTCAAAATGGTGAAAGAACACATGTCTAAGAACCGAAAAAAATTGAAGACATGTGACATACCTAGTACCAAACCGCACAGGGCCCGCGTGGTGGATTATAGCCCATTCCTCTCCTAGAGAGGAGGCCTGAGTCCCTGCAGTGGGAACATTATAGGCTGATGATGATAATGATGATATAACGATAGGGCAGTGATGGCATAGTCATTACGAATATTATTTCGTTATTTTACAGCTAACCCATATTGTCCCACTGCTGGACAAAGACCTCCCTCAATTCCTTCCAACGGTCGCGATTCTGTGCAACCTCTTTCCAATTCTCATGGAAGACTTCCAGTTTATCTCGAATACATGTTTATAAAAAACGTAGGTAGTCTTTGTAATTCTTCTAGGTATTACTAGGGATAGATAGACTTCTTTATGTTTGTACCAGTCCCTCTGCTCCTGAGCCAGTTTCTTCCCGGTTCTTTCAGATCAATCAATCAATGAGCCCAGCAAATCAAATATCCCATGCAGCACATAGGCTCTCTCCTCTCATGCAAGCTGCTGCACTGCTCCACAGTCTTCGTCATAGGATCACGGACTATACGGTTACCATTTATGTCACTTTATCTTAATTAGCTTATACCAAACATTTGTGAAAATCCTTGGATGTTCTTTTCTTGTCTTCAAAGTTACCAAGTATCAGTACTTCGACGTAATTTTGGGGTTGATGAAATCTTCAAATAGCTCCCCTCTGCTCTGGACGGAGCGGTAGGGCGTATCAGACTTCTACTGACTAAAAACCACCCATGTTCCTTCTTAGCCCTCTATGTCGAGGCCGCGATAACTAGTCTACAACCCGCGGCCCCGACGGGAACCAAGGCACCCTGAAGTCGCAAGTTATGTTGGTCAAGTAATACAGTTATGTTGCTATGCGTGCAAAGAGCTTTCTGTTTCGAACTTAGCGGAATGTTAAGCCATTCGGTTAGTTTCGTTATCAATAACATACTACTAATTGCATTGGTAGAGCTCGTTAATGTTATAAAAATATGACACCTTATGAGATGGCTTTAGTGGCTTTGTGGTTGTTAGTGCAGCTGTCGAATGAGACCAAAGGTTTATAATTACCATGCAAAACTATGTTATTTATTTATTTATACATGGTACATAACCAACTATAATAAACTGGTAAAATGTGGGTGTACCATTAGCTACACCTCTGCCTTACCCTTGGGGGATTACAGGCGTGATGTTATGTGATGTGTTATTTATTTATGTACAGACAAAAAAAATATACTAATAAGTAGGTACCTATAGAAAAATATAACTTGATGAAAAAAGATTAAAAATATAGTGTTAAAGCGTTTACGCAATGTTTTCAGAATCCTGTCCTACATTATTTTGGCATTTCAGTGGTTGCGCAGAACATCGCACTATTCGAACGTCAAATGTCATTCAGCCATTGTTGTTTAAAAGAGAAGTCTGAGAGTCTATCGAATTGGATGACGAATTCTCAGGAAACGACGAAAGTTTACTGCTGAAAACTGAACAGCGTGATTATTTTCGTTATAGACGGCTCACGATGACGATACATGACTGTTTAATTTTCTACGTTACTCTAAACCAAACACATTTAATTCACCATTATTTATTTTTAAAGTATCTTACGTAACGACCAGTATCTCGAAAATATTTGACAATTAAATATCTCTGTGGTTTGTTTTTCTTAAGTTTTATTTATAACTATGCGAATTGGCGACGTTGGCTTATATTAATCGTTGGTAATGTCCGTTAATGATAGTGTGTGTAATTGTGCTGCGTCCAAACATTTTTTTGTTTACGAAAACAAAACTTACCTACGACATGAGTTTGTATGTATGATTATGATGTAAAGCACTAATTATTGACGTAAATATTAACCCACCCTGGCACAATTTTCTTAAAGTGTCTTTAGCCAGAAATATTGAGTTCAATCGCATTCACGGCACCGGTACCCTCCCCATTTAAATATACATATTATTTCCAACTTTTAGGACTGTACCAGTCTAAAAATCATCAATCAAATGATCTTTATACTGTGACTGTACTGACTTTTAGGAAGTACGCCTTTGGTAGTGTCTTATAAAATGAGAAGGTGTGAAAAATGACAAACAACAATTAAAATATTTTAAGGTCGGGCTCATAGGCTAAGAGAAACACAAAGAAAAGAAAATAAAACACGAATCACATGAATGGAAAAGTTTAACAAGTTTTATTGCCAACATCATCATCTGCCTAGCCTTTTCCCAAGTATGTCGGGGTCGGCTTCCAGTCTAACCAGATGCAGCTGAATATCAGTATCATGGAGCGACTGCCTATCTGACTTAGTTGCTAACATATACCTTCCCATCAATCCTTGCTGCGAACACCTTCGGCATGGTATTACTGAAGATTGGAGAATAATATTCTTTGTCAACATTTCACAGGCAAAACCAAAAGGTAAAACTAACTCATCCGCCTATCTTCTAATATACCGCCAAATTACGTCATCCATAATCACTGTAAGTTCCGTCCCGTCACAGTAAAGATAGTTTAATGACGAGATTTCCAGTTCCCGTTGTCTATGGCTACCGATTCCGCCATCTTGAAATATCTGTCAGTTGCTTTGATGTCATCAGAGTTATAACGGCGAAATAACTTTATTATTTCTGCTCGGTTTGTGTTATGTTGATTAAATAATATCCGGGGATTTTATTGTTATTTATTGTGGTAGTGATTATCTTTGAATAGGATTGTCATTCCTGTGATTTCAGAAAGATCTAGTGTGTAATACAGACCTAGCTAATAATGTTACTTCTGTAGTTACTGCTTAGGTACCCTTGTAGTGAATGTCAATGACTCATGGAAAGGTAGTGTTGTAAATGTTTTCTAGATTTTCATAATATTTTCAGTTGCTGCGCAGGGCTGTAATGCGATGCTCATGCCATGAACGGTGTTGGAATCTGGGGGCACGGTAGTGCCCCCACCAAGTCGAGCAATAAAGCGGCACGGCAGTACCATGCTTTTCTCGAAACAGTTCAGGCCATTTTCGGCCTTCTATAACTTCGTTGTAGATCAAACTAGGAGCCTGAATTTTAGTGGCCAATGCGATGGCGATCATGCGGCCGCCACACTATGCTCCTCGCGCTGCCGCTGTTTCTTCGCGATGTTGCCCGCTCTGCCCACATTGCTCTACTCGCGCAATTAATCGCAACGCTCCACCAAAAACAAAAACCGACAAAATAGGGAGAGGTGGGCAGGACGAGGAGCATGACGAGTAAATTTGCCACTCGTCGAGTGTGTGGCGGCCGCATTAGCCATTAGAATGGGCTGATTATTAGCATTGGCGAATGCGATGCGATGGCCAAGTCAATCTATTTAAAACATCAAAGATTATAAATATTGATATGTTCACTATAAGATGTAGTTAGATTAGCTTATTAGGTAAGAATTTAAGATAGAAGGCCCCTTTCGTAGGGACTTAATAAATTAACTGACTTGGATCTCACTACTTTTTACGGTAAAAGAACTGAATTGTGCGACTTGGCTTTTTTACAAGTTTTGTTTTTAGTAGGTACTGTTTTCGAGAGCTAAAATGCATTGTTATTTGTTTGATATTTATTGAGCTTATCGGTAATAGCGCTAGAAGGTAGCAGGTGTAGATATAGGTACTGGTTGATCTATAAATATTCGACCGAACTGAACTTCGCTATGAAACCTGTTTTAATATTTCAACTTGATTTACTCTGACCGACACTGCCAATACTGGCAGTGACCACAATGACTAGACGCTTAATTTAATCTGCTCGATTTATCCCTTCCCAAGTAAACAGAGATAACAACACGATAATTCACGTTTACTTCACAAGGTAATACGATGTTGACATTTTTATTTTGTGCAAATTCTCTTAGACACTGATTAATCTTAAAATAACGAACAATCAACGCTACAAGACAGTGACTAATATATTGTGTCGAAAGACGACGCACCGACAACCATTCTGCTGTCTGCGAGCTGCAAATCAAATGATACCGAAGGAAGCTAACAGTCGAAGGCACGCTAAACTCTGCCAACAAAAACAAGTAACTCGAAACCGATATAATCCCACCGCACGGACCATCTCTCATTCGACACAAAACATCTTGCTCTAGAAATATTGTGAAAACCACCAACCCCAAATAAATCACGGTCGCCATTTTGTCCCATCGTTCCCGCGCTTTTTCCCGACCACAGACAATTAGGCGGGTGACAGCGCACCATAAACAAGACGCGAGTTAATCCGCGGATTATGTTGAGCGCACACAACCGGCGTGCAGCGAGCATTTCTTGTAAATAATTGTAAATCTACGTCAAAACGCAACGACAGATACATATGTTAGAGGATTACTGGGCAGAGATTAACCCGTTTTATGCTGTTTTATGCGTCGCGTTCGGTTCGACTGTGTTCCCTAACTGACGACTTCCCGCCAAAATGGTAGTGTTAATCTCTAGTTAAATATGGTAACGTCTTCTCGTGCTACGGTTTCGGGAAATGAGCTCTAAATACGGATTGTTTTTGTTATCTCCAAAAAAGATGACCGTTTCATTATGAAAAAGTGTCGATTTCCATAATGACGCGCCGATTTTAGAGGTCTTAATAAGCCAGTCATAATTAAGACGTAAATTATGTTGTAATTAATATTTTTTTGATACAATAACGTTCAACACCTATTCACATACACACTACACACACAGTACATACACATACACATTCAGTTAATGAAGTTTATACTTAAACGGAATCGAAATTAAACATGTTGAAGGGAAGACCGGCCATATTCTTCGGCATTATTTCCATAATTCCATAAATATTTCCACCTGAACATACACTAAATCCAATACAGATGAACCTTCTTCTGAATCTTAACTACAGCACGTCACACGGTGTTTAAACTCAAAATGACAGCGTATGACAAAAATTGTCATGACAGTACATTCACGAATTCGTAAATTGTATCGTTAAATCCTTTCACCACATTGTCATCGGCTAATCTTGTAAAAAAGGGTTTATTCGGACAATCGACACAATCCGGATATTTTCATATTTGCGAATCTTTTGTCAAAATTGTTTATACACATTATATTTATTCAAAATACGTGTTTTGCACACATTGCTATATTTAAAATCCTCTGTACCCTTTCAGACGGATGTTTTTCTTGCCAAATTGTGCCCAGAATAGGATTTGTGTATAATTTTATGAATTTTTCGACAAAAACTTATAATTATTGTGATTGTCGTTCTTCATTCATGATATTATTATGTCCGAATATTTGGGGTGTATGAATCGATTCTTGGATAGTCGCTTTGCTCTTTTGAAATGGTCGCAATAATCTCTTCTTTATGGTCAGGGTTCGTGAATAGATGAATGTATTATGTTGCTCTAATATTTATTCAGTCTATTTAATATCGTCTCAGTTCTGAAGATTGTGATGGACAATTTATTTCTGTAATGTTCCATAGGTGAGTTTACATTGTAAAATATACAATGCACTGAGAAAGAAACTGTGGTATCCAATTATACGTGAGTTATAGGTAATACTATGGACAAGTACAAAAGCGAGTAATACCTAATAATGTCAGCTGGAGAAACGTTAGAAATTCAGAAATATCACTTATAAGCGATGCAAAAGGCTGAAAATGGTCAATTTCGAGTACCGTAATTGCACAAACTCATGTGTAGTTTTAACAACTGCTTCGACGTTAACCGTTAAGTAATAACAACTACTAAAGCAATTAACCAAGCTCAAAGCTACAGATAATTGTTTATAATTTCATCTCGTAGTTAGACTATATACACAAGTTTTTGAAGTCGTTTGCTTTCGAGATCAAGCGGTCCACCTCTAATGTGATCGTACACAATCACCAACTGTTTATCAAACAAACGAGTTATGAACTCTTCCCAGTGTTTCATAACAAATTAGTTTTTTGTCTGAATGTTCTTGGAACTTCTTGAGATTTAGATTTGTTTATGGATTGCGAAAGTTTCTTGAGCTAGATCACTTTTCTGTTGGTATTTTCTTGTTTAACTGCTTTAAGTAAATTCATCATTATCTCATCATCACTGTAGTCTTTTCCCAACTGGTGCGGTTGACTTACGGTGCAATTAGATGCAGTTTGTTATACCAGTGTCATAAGACTGGTTGTCAGAGTTTAATTTCATTGACTATCTGTAACGGCTGTCAGAAATTTACAAATGACAATCGGGCGGGATCAACGTGCTTTCCGACTCACGGAGAAAACTTGGTATGTCATGAGTGGCCGCTTAGGTTGGCTAAAGTCTTATCTTAAGTCAACTAAACAATCACAAGTTAACAATCCTAAGATGTATCGTGAAGATTTTAAATGTACTCTAACTTCACAAGCCTACAATAATGCCTGAGTTTGATAAGCTTTTCGTTGTACATGGATTTCCAAAGAATTTAAGAGCGATTTCTATGATGTTTGCACTCATAAGCATTGACACACACAGGAAACCTGTAGTTTTCCTATTAAATTAAGATAGACGGCAAACAGTACTTATTCATATTTCCGAAATTCCTACCGCAGAGTATACAAATTCAAGAACAACCCATTAATTTAACCAAAACAATTTAGAGCAAACATTTTTTTGTTTTCCCAAGTCCGTATTTCCAGAATTTTCCAACAAGTTTCCGACTAATGTACCAACATCGGACGTGTACAGTAATATTTGTAACAGTTAACACGAACCAGTACCGGCGGCTACATCAAAGACCACAATTGTCGAGATCAAAGGGATCGCCGCGTAAAGGTGGGTAGCGAAAGAAGATCGCTATTTGTATGCTCATAGATTAGCTGATCAATTTGTAGATATGACAACTCTTTGGTTGAATTTAGTCGATTACGTTTGTATTGTTGGAAGTTAATAAAAAGAAGTGTCTCCGCTTTTATTTGGGAAAGATATTAGTCAAGTTATGTAGTTGAATGACTCATGCAATTAGGAGTATGTTTCAGATACAGATTTATCTAGTCTATACGGGATATGAGTTAAAGTATTATAGAGTCTATCGAAAGTTTCTTCTGTAGATTTTGGTTATTTGAGTTACAAAAGTGTATACAGGGTTGTATTCAGGGTGGACCTTTATGAAGCCGCCAATCTAGCATTCTGTACATCAAACTAAGTAAGTGAACGTAAAAAATATTGCTGGTACCTTTATTTTTAGGTGAAATGTCATGGTTTGCAGTAAGAAATCCAAGGAATGAATGCAATTGATAGTTCAGGGCTAGGGGGGGGGGATATTAGAAGTATTTGAATCAAGTTTTATCTTTAATAATTTACTTTTTGTATTCCATAAAAACTTGGAAGTTTGACCCTTATTATCTCCGTTTCTAGAATGTTAGCAGATATGGTCCATGGCAAAAAAAATACCACTTTCAGCTACGTCAAGGGTCTTTAAATTGCACATGTTACTTTCTTAGATTGCACATGTTACTTTCTTAAATTGCACATGTTACTTTCTTAGATTGCACATGATACTTTCTTAGGTCACAAAGAAACATGTGGCTATGGCAAGACAAGACGTGTCTGATGAGACGACAATTGATAAAGATGAATGAACAAAGAAATTCTGCGTAATGCTAGCAAGTATGTACTTATTGACATTCTTAGTTAAAGTTTAATAAACTTTAATTTCACACAAACAATCCAGATCATATACACCCATCCTAAGGTGCGCGAGGCACCGGCGCGTGCGCATGAAATTAAGACGTCATTCAAACAACGCGCTGTTTTAATAGTTAATTCTCAGAAGAGTTGTAGACTGGCCACACTGAAAATAAACTGAACAGTTTACTAACAAGAGGCCAGGTGGGCAGAGAGCGAGGTTCAGGCAGACATTCAGGCATTCGGTTGTAGGGGCAGCACTTCAGAGTATAGTGTGTGTTTAGTGATAAGGTTGTAGTATTTAGGGATGCTGCGTTTGCCAGAATAATATTCAGTTGTAACAGGTAAAATACCTAACTGAAAATAAATTATTTTTAGTTAGTGACGTAGATCGAGACCTAAGATGGTATTTTTACAGCAGTAAGCTCAATCAAAATGAGGGTGGGCAATTTTTATTACTAGGCATTTATTTCAGATGAAATCCATAAACTGATAGTGAACTAAACCTTTCTAAAATAAAAACAAAACTGTTACCTGCAACGGGTGGAATTGTTGACAGACCAGGCTTGAAAAATCACTTAAAACTACTAGATGATAAGTTGTGATATCATTGATAAATGATCAAACTAATTAACATTGTTCAAACCAATACGTCCGTCACAAAACGAAATAGTATAAAATTAAGTGTTTCATTACAGTAGTGATAATCGATTACACTTCTAAATCGATAATAATACAATCAATTAGGTACAATAGATTAAGTTCCGGCTACCATTAAATGGTAGAACGTCCAACAAGTAAAGAATACATTTTATTGTTGACCTGTTCTACGGCAGTCCTTGGAACAATAACAAAGAAATAATTACGTAAAACCAGTGTCTTACATAAAAATGTTTCTTTGGCTGTAGGTACTCATTATTATCATACTCATTTTCATTTTACTCAAGGCGCAAAACCAGGAAGAATGGCGTGCATTAGGAGACCTACACTCAGCATTGGGTGGTGAAAGGTTGAAGAAGAATCAGAATCAGAATCAGAATGCTTTATTTGTAAACATAGGTCAAATTACAATAATGATGTTACAGATAAGTAGATCCTCTATGTTTTGCCCAGAGGCGTACAAATATATTTAATTAACATTGTCTTTACTTTAACACAAATTTAACCTTTGAGATATCTTCGACTGGTAGAATTATTTAAAATTATGTAAACTTTCACATTAGTAATAAAATCAATATTAAGAAATAGGTACATGCATGTCAATATTAATTTGGGGATATAATTAATTTCAATAAATGTCAAAGAGATTAAGTTAGTTGCCTTCAATAATAAGAAGAAGGTACTCATTAAGTAACAAGACTTCACTAACACTAAATTAATGCCCAAATGATAGTGCATTGTTGTAATTTGAGCTGCCTAAATAGGGTATTGAAAATATTCGCACTTAGTGTTTGCACTTAGTGTTTCACTAACACTAAGTGCAACCTAAACGAATGCCGTTACTTTGTGCACTATTATATTTTCAATGCACTATCATTTGGGCATTAATTTAGGTATCGATGTTTAAAAGGGGAGATCTTTCAATGGCGATCTTCCACAACAAGACAACCCCCTTTTTAACTCATCTGCTAATAATCTAAGGACTGATTGAAACAAAAAACCATATATCTTACTGAAAAGCACTTAAGTTTTGGGTATTATGTCTGCATCTAGTCTAGCAATAAACAACGTGGCCCCAATATCCACATATTCGAAAAATAATTCACGGCTTTTAAAAATGGTTTTAATCGAGTGATGTCGACATTGACTACTTACTACATGTCAAGACATCACTCAAATCATTTTTATTTTAAAGCATTTGCGGAAAGACCCAAACAAAATAGTAAATACTACAATTTTTTACTCAACCCGGAATTCGTGCCCAGCGCCAATCGCTCTTACCTCCAAAACTGCTAGACCGTTAACGATGGAACTCTGCCGCTTGAACAGACGATCTGATAGTGACATTGTTTGCAGTAATTATCGTATCGTGTCGATATCGTATTACGGCATTGCTCAAATATTTGGACTCGGTACAAAGGAAGGTAATTCGATATTTTGTGCATCTATTTTGTGTAATTACTGCTTAAAGGGCGGGTTACTACAGGTTATTTAGGTTTGGTTTACGAATGACGGAAAAAATCTGTTTGTAAGAAAAAGTGGAAAAAAATAGAGATTTCGTTTTGACTGAGGGTGAGAGAAGGACTTTCGCTTCGTTATATTTGAAGGGGGTGGTTTGGTAAGTAAACTTGATATGTTGTTGGCCTTACACCACCTTACCTTTTATTTTAGAAGCTTATAGAAAGAATTTTTACTGAGCTCATGTAAGAACAGGAAAAAACTAAATTAAAAACGATTCATCATCAGCCTATTAATGTTCCCACTGCAGGGACACAGGCCTCCACTCTTCGAGAGGGGATGGGCTATGATCTACCACACGGGCTCAGTGCGGATTGGTAGATGACACAAGTCTTCGAATTTTTGGTTCTAGGACATGCCAGTTTCCTCACGATGTTATCCTTCACCGTTTTTGAGAGCAGTCGTGATGAAATAAATTACACATAGTGATGTGCCTGCCAGGGTTCAAACCCACGACTCACTGTTCGTAAGTCGGAGCCGCCACCACTGGGCCACTAAATAATATCAGCGCAGCAAAAAAAAAACGATTAACTTACAAGTAAAACATTGAATTAAACAAATTATAGAAATCGTGCGAGCCTCAGCATACTGCGATATTAAAAAAATAGATGTCTCAATAATGGTATTCTGATGGGGCCCATATTTACATTCACTGCTGCCAATCTTCTGGCTAATGCAACACCAATATGATAAGTTTTTATTGTGAGTCTACCATCAAACCCCTGAAAGAAATACGTAATTATTAGATTGGGCCAATTAATGTTTACAAAAAAAATAATAATTACGTAACGGCATGTTCTTATTCGTGAGGAAACCGGCATATCTTAGAAACAAAAATTCGAAGATATGTGACATCTACCAATCCGCACTGGGCCAGCGTGGTGGATTATAGCCCATCCCTCTCATAGAGAGAAGGCCTGAGTCCCAACAGTGGGAACATTATAGGCTGATGATAAAATTCTTATTGTAATTGCTTCACAGTCATCATCATCATCATCATTCTTCTGCCTTTATCCTAATTTATTTGAGGTCTGACCATACTTCTCTATTAGTCGTCATCTCAGAAGAATATCCACCTTTCTAGCAATATCATCTTTCACACAGTTCATTCATTGTTCCTCTACTCTTACAGCAATCTACATTTCGTCGCATTAGAGTAAAAACCTCAGGAATGCACTTTTCCTGTGTTTTACTGCGTTTCTAGGAAGAAACAACCCAGTCAAACTAATTTGTTCATTTGATATATTATATAATTAATTTTAAAAAACATTAAATACGCCGTACGAACGCCTTGTTGCATCACGCTTTCTTCCTCTTTAAAAGTTACTTCTTTCACTCTAAGGTGTCGATTTATACTAATCAGTTTCCTCATTCCTTCTCATTACATGTCCATACCACTATAATCGATTACCCAACAACTTTCATTATTACTTCGCAGTATATAGCTGATTTGATTAAGGGATGTAAGTAAAAGTCTATGTAAGCAAAGCAAGATAAGAATAGAATAAGAAGTCCCTATTAAATGAGCATGAGATGTACTCTGAGATTTCCGCTGTCAAAATCCGAATTTTGAGAATTTCAGTTGTAATTTTTATGCTATGAATTTATTGTATTCAAACTAAATGACATCATAGTATAATTTATCTAACAGTATAATTATGACCAACCAACATAACTCTCATTTCTTTACAATTGCCCGGTATTCTGCCCACACCAAACACTTACACACGCACACACACACACTCACATCCCTCTTTACAAACACTCGTAGCAATCGGAGATTATTAAATTATATTGTGACCCCTGCACCGAGGTTAACTCTGTCATTTGTTGGACACCACGATCTGAAGATGTGTAGGTGTCTATGAACTTGTACGTAAATCTATGGGACGTGTTGATAATAGATCTATACGTAAGTAAGAGACTTAATTGGTATCTTATTCTCTAAGAAGCATTATCATCGATAAGGTGTACCATGAATTTGGGGAAAACTCATGAAAATTCTATGGAAACTACAAGTTTCTTCAAAATAATTGCTAATTGATTTGTAGGTAGTATTGAACAAACAGTTAAAAGGGGCTTTTATACTATGTGTGTTTGTCATAGTTAGAGCAAAAAAAGAGTTTGCTTGTTGTATCTTAGTCAACATACTCCCCAAGCATAGTGAGTCACAGTGCTAAGAGTAGGTAATTAATCTCTTGCTGCTCACACCCCAATGGCATCCAAATCACGCAAAATATCCAGCCTCAGTAACATTCCGTCCACCCACAGACACACACACATCAACAGAACAACAATACGAGGTTATTAAATTATATTGTGACCCCTGCGCTGAGGTTAACTCCTGTAATTGGACCTCTAGCCGGCCTGATTGTTATTGTGAGTCGTGATGGGCCGGCCAATTTACTGTCACACTGTCTGGCTATCTAGTCAGTGGTCAAAAGCCATAATTATATAATATTATGTGACAATGTTTTGTACCCTGCATAACCTAAGGTTGAAAATGCCTAAGGCATTAAGTCAACATTTGTACAGTTTTTGTTTGACAGTTTATAGTTTTTAGGGTTCCTTAGTCAATATGGAACCCTTATAGTTTCCCCATGTCCGTCTGTCTATCTGTCTGTCCGTCCGTCCGCACTATATCTCAAAGACTCTTTGTACTAGAAAGCTGTCATACCATGAATATACAAATGAGTTACGCCGACAAAGTGGTATAATAAAATTTTGGTAAGTCGGAAAACTATGTGGGAAAACGCTGTAGTCATGTAATTGAATTTTATAAAAATATTATAATTTCATATAAAAAGATAGGTACCACTTTTCATTAATTGAATCGGCCGGTTTATCCATCTTTTTCTATTACAATCCGATAGATATTGAAAGAAATCTGTAATCCATTACTTTTATAATAGGTATGTACAATTCGTCTGCATAATCATCAGCCTATTGATATTCCCACTGCTGGGACACAGGCCTTCTCTTTTTGAGATGGAAATCGTCTGCTCTACAACGTAAATGTATAATGAATGTTGAATGTTGTCAATGAATGTTGTTAAATTGACATAATAAAACATACCTATTGCTTCAGTGAGTTACGCAACTACCCCGCAGATTCATTATCCCCAATACAAAAATAAAAATAACAAACTGTGTCACTTCTAATTTTAACAAGTTTTATGCAACGCTTAACTGGCTTGGTTGCATCTCCCCACGAAGTAAACGAGAATTTCTTTGTTGGTCAATATTCATAATTGAATGATTTCAAAAAGCACTCATAGCGATTAGTTCTGTCGCCCTCCGTAGCAAGTTGGCGACATCAGGGAAGGACAACCGTGGGGACGTTTTAAGTTAACCTTAAAAATATTTCTTATTTCTTTGTCGTGGTATCTAGTGCCTTGGTTGTGGAGGTCAGGCAGGCAGTCGCTCTAAGAAAAATGCCAGACCAGTTTTCAGATGGTTACACTGGAAGCCGACCCAAGAGTAGTTGGGAAAACGGCGGCTAAAATATAATACATACGTGCTTGAAAAGCGCCTCTGATTACACAATTTTTAGTTTGACAACGTAGTGTACGTAACATGCACACTTTTTAATTAACCATCCTGGTGGTATATTTATCAGCTATGTTTTGAAGGTAAAGCTTGAAGGGTAACGTTGAAATGTATACCATACAGTTTGTAGGCGGAGTGAAATACGAAACAAAGAAGTGACTTTGTAGCTTTCGAAAAAAGCTTCGATCCTTCTTTACAAGAAAAGATTAGTTTGCGTTTAGTATGCAGAATAAGCAACTCTTTTTTTTTTGGCACAAGCCCACCACACTATTTTAAAACAAATGTAAGCCCTGAACGCCAGAATCACCAAAGGCTAACATTAAAAAAAAAGTGGCGACCATCAGAAAAGCACCGAGACTATGAAGCTCTACGAAGTCTCAGAGAAACTATTATATTATACTAACTATCGAACGAAATGAATATGCAAGACCTATCTAAAATGTTGGCAACCCCTTCCCTGACCACCAGTCGCCCGCATGACGTTGCTCAGTCACTCGGCAATTATAATAACTCGCCACGCCATCCGTTT
Source organism: Diarsia rubi (assembly GCA_932274075.1). NCBI lineage: Eukaryota > Metazoa > Arthropoda > Insecta > Lepidoptera > Noctuidae > Diarsia > Diarsia rubi. Next base: position 749,929 of record OW026416.1, on the reverse strand, counting down.
GGCGGCCATTACCGCCATAACTGTCCACACCGCGCTTTGTTATCCCGCTGGACAGTGTGAAAGTCACCCCTCGTTTTGGGAGAAATTAGAGAGTATTTAGGATTTTGTAACTCAAGAACTCGATGTACTCATCATCACCAGCATTTCTATAGCTACCCACTGCTGGATATAGGCCTTTATAATTTTACGCTACTCAGCTCGATTTTCGGCAAATCTCACCCAGTTGCTACCAGCAACTCTGCGGAGAGATGAACTGAACTTGCTCTAGATGTACTAACTAATGTTAAACTACGTTATTTTTTTTTTATCTAATACAAGTAAACGATTGCCTAAAATTAATGTCTATAATACAAATGTAACAGAATTTATTGTCTTGAGATATTTCTAACCTAAACGTTTGTTTTTCAAATATCTCCCTTTCTATATTGTCAACTAAACATTTTTCTTTCACTGCATGTTTGTTTGAATGACACTCGAATCTGTTTTATTTTGTTTTTCAAAGTGCATTACTACCTTTATTCCCTTAAAAAAACAACCTACGGGCAAACACACCTTGGTTTGCGCATAAAGCCATGTACCTAACTTAGTTATAAATCCTAGAATTAGATACGAATGCCTTGTTATCATCGAATATTAAACCCGCTACAGTCAAGTACAGTCATAATTGAACATAAATAACAAGCCACACAAAATGAAGCTTTAAAATTAAATTATCGCCATAATCACAAGTAGTTCATGTTGTTTACGACTATTATAGTACCTAACCCTATATCGCTCGTCACAGCGGTCATCAGCGGAACGAATCGCTTTAAAGCGCGGGTTGCTAACACACCGTCACACCACTAAGATAGGTGGTGGTACAAGTTAAGACATTCAGGCGGGATACGGGCAGAGCTGCAAATGGCCGCATGAATCTCTAGCCAGTTTTTAGAAAAGAAAGACATAATTAAACACAAAGCTAATACCACAGATACAGAGTCTTTATTGTTTTCTGACTATAGGGTATTTCACCAAAAAAAATCTGATAAGTCCGTCTGTTAGATTATCGAAAAGTATTAAATACGTGTTTTTTGTTTTAACAAATAAATAGGAATTGACGAAAATAAATTCATTTCCTGGTAAGAAATGTACCAAACTACATATGACATCACACGACTTTTCGAAGCACTGCACTAGTTAACTATTCAATGGTAAAATGGTAATTAATGTTAGCTAAATTAGCACTAAGATGGTTTGATTCGAGTTACGCGATTGGTATCTGAACACGCACTAACTGGCGATAGTTGCGATACATGCATTTATGGAACTGCATGAAGGCAAAAGTGCTGAGCTGTTCGGTTTCTATAATGTACCGAACACCAATATTATTTGGAAAACTATCTGACGGAATAATTAGATTTCTTTTGTCAACTGCCCTACTATAAAATAGTTTTTCAAAGAAATTGAACGCTGTTTTTCTTCCCTGCTTGTCTTCTTCACGTATATGCGTCCGTCGTTCTGTGACTTGCACCACACCCCAATGTTACCCCTTTAGGCCTTGTGGGTCAATAGTCACGGTATTTCAGCTAAATGGTTTATATCTTGCGGGTCATGGAGCTCAGTGTGTCTGTCCATCAATTAATAACAATCAAAGTAATGTTTGTCACATAAATCAACATTACATTTTTAGTTTAAAAGTTTTTTTTTGTGATTTATTAAATTACTGCAGTTGGTCTAGTTACTAATTTAAAAAGCGGATTTTTGACCGTAGCTTGTTAGGAAAATGTCACTTGCTCTTTTTTTGAGGGACTGTTGAAAACGATATCATCCGTTGAGCTCTTGTTACCGTCGGCGTCCCAGCTGTCTTAGAGAAATGGCTTGGCACGCGACGATGGCAAAAGACCGGACGGCATGTCCTTGTTTCCTTGGAAGATATGTAGGATTTTTTTCTAAGGCGACAGGGCGATACTCTTGCGCCATCGCATTTTCCAAGCTCTTCGTGTTGTGCTGGCGCTGCCGCTGCGGCTGCGGAAAACCTCAAGCGGCGTAAATATAGTAAACCTTTGTGGAACCTATATTTTCGAGCCGTTTGGGGTTGAAACTCTAGTACCCACAGACTTTTTAAGGATATTTCCAAACGCCTTGTTGACGCTTCCTCTGACCCAAGGGCTGGCTTTTTCTTTGGCCAGAGGCTTAGTGTTGCCATACAACGCGGCAACGCTGCCAGTCTCTTGACCACTTTACCTGCTGACATCGTTGAGGAGGAGTTTTTCAATGCTCTTCTAAAGTTAGTTTGTTTTTAGGTTAGTTTAGTTTATATATTTAGTATAGTCTTACTTAAACCAATAAATAAAAGTTTCATGTCGTATGTGCTAATTAACATTAATTTATGAACAAATTTTTTTTTTTTAGTCTAGAATTTTTATTAGTTTTTCGATGCTCTTCTAAAGTTAGTTTGTTTTTAGGTTAGTTTAGTTTATATATTTAGTATAGTCTTACTTAAACCAATAAATAAAAGTTTCATGTCGTATGTGCTAATTAACATTAATTTATGAACTAATTTTTTTTTTTTTTTTAGTCTAGAATTTTTATTTTTTTCTGGAAATTATAAGACCAACGCGCAGCGATGTGTACAAAAGAAAACACTGACATTTAAACATTCTTCAGGAGGGCAACGATCGGTTTCTGGAACGACAGTTATCAATATCGACGCGTCTTTACAAGCCAATAAAGTGATGTGATTGGCTGAATGAATCATCAACAGCATCCATGCAAAGAAACCCTCAAGCTTGTTAACTATAAGAGAGAAAATAAAGATAGACCCATACATATTATATATTCTGTCAGTGCTGGCTAACATATTGGTACCGTAGGAATATTCCTGCGGCCGCGTCACCATTAACAACAACAGTACTAAACGGGAAGTTACAACAAACTACACAACAAATATATACCAACTTGATCCAGCAACAGTTGCCATACAATAGCTTAATGGTCTTATTACAATTGCGGGACAAAAGCCGGTATTGTGAACGAATGATGGCAATGGGCGCATTGTCGGCTGACCAGCAATTGAGCTGCAATGCGCCCCTATGAGACATCTTGTTGTGTGTTGAGTGTCTTCGATGTGTTTGTTGAGAAATCGTTTGATAGATGTGATGGATAGATTTACATGCATATATATACACTTAAGTGGCAGTTTTATCCATATATTAATAATTAAAGCGTTATTGTTCAAGAGAGCACTGCACAAACTTAAATATCACCGGCCTCCACACTTTCCTTTGATTCCTTATATGATTTCATTTCCCTCAAAAAATTAATTACCGAGGGACAGGCAGAAACTCCAGTCGGCTACCGCTACTATGATTTTATATTGCTTTTGCTTCGAAGTATGAAAACTTGTCCATGGTCTGGTCATAAACGTAAGTCGCGTCGGTTGCAAGCACTAGGTACACACCTCATCTTATTGGAGAACATTCCATACACTTACCTTTCTAGAGATAATATAGTATGTCCGTTTATGTCGTTTCCTGCCAGTGTTTCCACTCACATCACCTTATGGTAGTCACTTTACATTTATCCGATTAACATGACCAAACCATTCTCCATGGATTTGTGTACCGAAAATCCTACATTTTGAGAACACCAAGTACTCCATGATGTGACAACCGCGAAGACGTCGTAGGAAGAAAGTCCTCGACACTGATGTCCTTTGATCTCACCCCTTGAGGAACGTCTTCAGCATACAAGGGTCCTTTTGTGCTGAAGACTGTTTTTCGTTAAAAGGAAAACTTACATAAGTATAAACTTCCCTCGCAGACATGAGGTCTCGCTAGCTACGAACACCAGCAAGCAGTTAGTTGTGGGTTCAATCAACCCAGTTAGGCCGATTACTTTGTGTTATTTATTTCATGACCAATGTTCTCTAAACGGTGAAAGAGAACATCGTGATGATACCAGCATATTGTCCTAGAACCAAAAATTCGAAGACTTGTGGCATCTACCAACCCGCACTGGGGCTGCGTGGTGGATTATAGCCCATTCTTTCCCATAGAGAGGAGTCCTGTGTCAAAGTAGTTGAAAGGAATGGTGAATTGTATAGGCTGATTATGATGTCGATGAAATCAAACCCAACTTCAGGTGTTTTCGAAGCATCTACAATATTGAAGACTCAGAATTTATTCCCTTAAACGCAAACATTTTTAATTATTAAAGTACACTTACACACATTACAGAACTGTGTGTTATATGTATAGTAAGCCCACGTGTCACCAATCAATCCCTATCTTAACAGAAATATGAATCCTCAAAAATACCTTAAAATTATAACAAGAATGTACTAATATCGTGTCTATTAGTTTATATTAAACTGGAGTTGATTCACACAATCAAATAATTAGTATTTATGTCCCTCCGACCTCTGCCCTCCCGCATGGAGCACTTTACAAGAATGTGGAAGAACACATGATTGTTGCTTGTGTTGCTTTAGGGTTGGTAAGGAATTGTAAATGAGAAGAGGAGATTTATTTAAGAAGACAGTGGATAACAACGCTTCTCCACGTTAATTTATGAACACTGCCGGCATTTGTGCCTTCAAACTTTCAAAGTAAGAGGGAACAGGTATCTTCTGGGCACGCTCGTTCCACCATAGACCTCATCCAACGCTTTCGATCAGGCGTGATCGACATTAAGAGCAGGCTAATAAAAAAAACAAATTGGAACTAAAAATTAATTACAACAATATAAACAAGGCCGCAAGGCCGCACACTTATAGAATGCTTTTAATTAATAATACTAATATTTTTAATTCAAAATTAAAAAAAAAAGCATTAAGCTTTTGATTTGTTTTTGAAAGATTGCTGAATTTACTAGGATGTCTAACTCTCAATGCTCGTAACTTTAAATAGCTTGCAACAAATCTGTGTACCATCCCTAACACAATAAAGTCTATTGACACAAAATATTCAGTGAAATCGTCAGAATAGACACAAATGGTGGCGGGTCGATTCCCGATTTAGTAACATTTCTAAACAATTACAAGTGTGGGCCATTTGACGTTATTATGCGGGGTGTTTGTGTACAATTTACTTGATTCCGAGTTATTTTGTGAGCAGTTATGATTTTGTGTTCATGTTGGTGTATTCATACACGTTTTTCATTTTCCCAGGATTGTTAGAACTAATTGGTGAGGTTTATATAAGTCGTGGGTTCGAACCCACTCTACGCATTACTTTGTGTAATTTATTTCATCATCACTGCTCCCAGAAACGGTAAAGGAAAACATCATGAGGACAACGACCTGTCCTAGAACCATCAATTCGAAGATCTATGAAATCTACCAATCCGCACTGGCCACGTGCTGTTGAGGGGCCATTCCTTCTCATAGAGAGGAGACTTGTGTCCTAGCAGTGGGAACATTATATGCTGATCATGACGTATATCAGCATATATAATGAATTGAGGTTGCTCAATTGGGCTGCGGAATGTTGTAAGAGATACCGCAGCCTCGACATAAAGGACTAAGAAGGAACATGGGTGGTTTTTAGTCAGTAGAAGTCTGACACTCCCTTTCGCTCTGCCCAAGAGAGGAAGGGGGGGTTATTTGATGATTTTCCACCTGCCAAAAAACAAAAAAAAAGGTTTCTCAATTGAGGTTTTAGAGTTCAAATTCAAAGTGTGTTGAGATCACTTCTAAGAAAAAATTGTAGAGCTAATTACGAAAATTAGTGTCTCTTTATTTTCTATCTGCGACGTCATCGTACGGTTTGTAAAAACTTCTGGTACATTTATGTTATTTGACCTAGTACCTGGTCTAGTGAATATGAGTCTCACAACAGAGCTCACCTTAAACAGAAACGTATCAAAACACTGATATTTTCTACAATAAATAAATATTTAACCTTGGAAAAGAAATTCGTTGAAATGTCTTTCCCATATTATTTCATCCTCTTTTTACCCGACTGCGGCGAAGCCCAAAAGGAGGGTTATGTGTTTGGCGTGTATGTGTATGTCCGTTTCTTTGTTCCCTCATAACTCCTAAACGGATGAAGGGATTTGAATAAAACATACGTCGTTAGATTCGTCTTGATAGCGCGAGTGTCACTGGCTACATTAAAATTAACAAAAGAAAAGAAATTTGCGGATTTTGGGGGCCATATAGCGTATTTAAAAAAATAAAAACATTTCATTACCATCGAGTAAGGCATCAAAATGAAGGGTTTTAAAAGGAAATTACAAAAATATATGACACTTATATGCTTAAAATAAATTCAAAGTCACAAATCATATAAACAAACACAAAAGTTAAATCATCTGCGAAGATTTTTAAGCGACCAACGAAAGAACAGACAAAAAAGAACTAAAAAGTTGGAAATAAAAAAAGTAGTTTAAACACTAAAAAACCCCACAAAAAAAACTGAAAAGTAAAAAACAAGCACATTTTAAATTAAACAAAACTTGGAAGCAGGCGGGATTCATTTGAATATTAAATTATGAAATGAAAAAAATAGAATGGACCCCGCCTGCTTCCAAGTTTTTTCCATAATATTTGGGGTCAATTGTCAGGCTATCATTTACTCATTTTTCCTTTTTATAATTCTTCAGACAATTATTTGGTCTTCCTCTTCCTCTTCATCTTTTAACATTTAAATTCATCACCCCTTTTAGTCAAATGCGATTCATCATTCCTTCATTCATCCTGGAAGCTAAATTAAGTATCCCCAATGTTTATGGTAACTTGAAACCACAAATCGTCGTTGCGACTTCAAAACCTCTTATGTGTCACTTTTGGCAAAATCACTTTTTTAATCCCGCCCTATTCACATTTTGAAGCTCTATCGAATGCAAAAACTCTCATGTGTCTACGACGATTTAATCGTCATTTGTTTACCAATTTCAAGATCTACAATGTGCTCCCAAGTAAAATGTTGGTGCTTAAAATATCTTATGTGTCAATGTACACATACGAGTTTTTAGTTCTATGTCATACTCGGGGCCTTTAGGCAATTATTAGATCAAAACATCTTATGTGCATCAGCACGAGAACGGCGGGTATTTTTTAAAATGATTTGCCTAATACTTTAGACCAATAATATCACAGGGGCGAGCGAGACAGATACATCGTGTGATTATTCTCCAATCGTAGATGATAGATATCGCTCATTGTAGGTATTAAAATGCATTTTGTCAGTGCGTGATTCGCGTCGCGTAGAAAGTTATTTAATTTACTTTGTGAGTGTAATATAACATAAAAAATGACTAAACGGCTATGTCCAAGCGAGATTGAGATATTACTGAATCAGCAAAATACAGGTGATTCTGAATCGAGTACTTTATTTGATTCTGGGGAACGCTGTTCTATCGGTTCCCTTATTACGCCAGAAGATTTAGGCTTAATATCTTCAGGATTGAATAATCAAGATGATGTTACGGAAGATTTATTTGCTCAAAGCTTCAGCATGCTCCATGCCGCTGAAGACCAGGGTATTGCGTCTGAAGATAATGTTACAATTAATGCTTCATCTGATCATAGCATCAGCATACTCCATGCCACTCAAGACCCGGGTATTGCGTCTGGAGATTCGGATGACATTACGAATGCTTCATCTGATCATAGCATCAGCATACTGCATGCCACTGAAGACCTGGGTATTGCATATGAATCGAACCAAGTGCTATCACCAATACCTATCTTTGAAAATTTGAGCGATAACAGTGATGATGATCCAGATTGGGTTCCAGTGATTTCGCGGCGGAGACGGAGTTTCTATCCATTGCTGAGCCAGGTTGAAGAGCATTTGGATATCGATGAAAGTAGGTCGCTGTCTGTGCACGATTTGATGAGGAACAGGAGTTTATTTTTAAAAAGACGGAGGATCCTGTTTTCTCTTGATAATGAAGATAGTGACAGTGATGACAATGTCAGTGGGGTATCATTACCTGATAATATTGATGGTAATACCTCTGTATCTGTACAAAGACCACTTCCATGCACCGTTAAAGATAATAAAGGAGCCCGCGTTGCCGGTAAATCGTACCTTGGGTTTAGAAAGTTAGCTGGAAAATGGACAGCGTGCGTTGAGAAATCTGAAAGAATTGTGAAACCACGTTGCTTACACACGTGTGTAGCTCCGAAATCTAAAAATTCTTTTCTTTGTGCTCTTGTATCCGATGAAGAACGCGAACAGCTTCATAAACATTTTTGGAAGCTCAAGACTTGGCGTGAGAAGATGGCGTTTATAAAAACATCAGCAGTGAGAAGGTGTGTAAGACGACGACGTAAATCTCAACAAAGGTCTACAAGTCAAAAACAAAGTGGCCACGATATTTTCATCAATAAATTGGACCCAAAATGCACTAGAGTGAGAGTGTGTAAATTATTTTTTCTTAATACACTTTGCATTGGAGAAGATAGTTTTCGCCGCTGGACTAGAGAGGTTGATATTTTCGAAGAAAATATTGAGGATCAGGAACAGACTTCAGAAAACACTGCATCAAGTTCAAATATTATTGCTAGGCCAAGAAGGAATGTTGAGTTGACAGGAACTGTTAAGACATGGTTGGATATTTTACCAAAAGTGCCGAGCCATTACTGTCGTTCTAGCTCAAAAAAAATTTATGTTGAATCGACTTTTCGATCTGAACTCCACATGCATCAGGTTTTTAAGGAGTGGTGTATAGAAAACCACTACAGAGCTGCCTCTAGAAAGACATTTTCGAAAGTTATGACTAAAGAAAATATCAGCATCCACCATCCTCGCAAAGACCAGTGCGACACGTGCTGTAGTTATAAAACTGGTAACATTTCCAAAGAAGAATATGATAGCCATATTGTAAAGAAAATCGAAGCCCGTGAAGCCAAAAAGAAAGCCGTAGCTAGTGCAAGCGAAAATGTTGTAGTTATAACAGTGGACGTTCAAAGTGTTTTGCTTGCCCCAAAGCTATTGGCTAGTGCATTGTACTATAAATTAAAATTACAATGCCATAACTTCACGGTTTATAATGTGCTATCTAAAGACGTGACAATTTACTTTTGGCACGAAGCAGATGGTAATGTGACTGCAAATGAATTCACATCTTGTTTAATAGACTACTGTCAAAACCTGCCACTTTCCACAGAGCACGTTATAATCATTTCTGATGGATGCGGACACCAAAACCGGAACCGAATTTTGTCAAGTGCCCTCAGCGATTTGGCGCAAAGAAGGAAAATTTGTATCGAACAACTTTACCTGGAAAAGGGGCACACTATGATGGAAGTAGATAGTGTTCACTCCACAATTGAGCAATACATAAAACCACCAATATTCGCTCCCAGTGATTACATCACCCGGATAAGACAAGCTCGACCACAAAAGCCCTATGATGTCAAATCCATTCACCATGATTTCTTTCTAAATTTCGAAGAGATGGAATCGAACCTAAAATCCATACGGCCTGGCAAAAAGAAGGGAGACCCTGTCGTGGTGGACATTAGAGGTCTTAAATATTTATCTGATGGATCCGTATTTTATAGGTTAAGACATGTCGATGAGTGGTCCGTACTTCCACAGCGAAGAAATAACCAAAGAAACGGTCTGGTATCTCCGAACCGATTGTACAGATCTCCGTTAAAAATTACTGAGAGCAAGTTTAAACATTTACAGGAACTGAAAATGGTAATAGATCAGGATTATCATCCTTTTTACAATGCAATACAATTTAATCCGGGTACTTAATGCATAATTATATGGGTACCTCAGAAAAGAATGGTACTTTGATTTGTAACTTTTATTTTATTCTAATTTTTGTTTGATTCTACTACAATCCCTAAATTAGTGTTTTCTGAAAAATATATTTTTTTTTTTTCATTAAAACTAGTAGTTTTTATTTTAATTTTTATAGGCATTTTTGACCAAAAGCTCTGATGTAATACGTGAAGCGCAATGAAAATCTCTTATGTGTCAACTGAAATAGATTTTTTTTTTTTAGCTGTCTTATTACTTTTATTTTCAATTAACAATAGCAAAATAAAAAGCAGGGAATCATGTGGCTTATACCTATATTTTTTGTTTTAGTTGGATTCATTATATTTTTTTCAGTAGACGGTTTTTATCGATTTTCTCATAAAGTTGAATTTTACACATAAGAGGACTTAAAGTCGCAACGACGAAATAGAGCATACAGTAACAAGTCCTTTCTCCCAATCTAATCTCACCTACACAGTTTATAAACATTTCCTCTAAGACTTAACTGAAATTAGTGTAATTGCCCTAATTACGGCAAGTGGGTCGCTGGTAACAAGTAAGCCTACACCGGACCGCACGCGCGCTGGTTTGGTTCCCGGGTAATTGTGGGAGCCAGGGTTCTTGAACTTTGTGGGTGGTGGAAGTTCAAGTTATTGTTTATATCCACTAATCTAGGAGGGACCAATTATTTAGTATAGTTAGTTAGATATTAGTTTAGCTTTCAAGGCAAATGTACCTTGAGGAATTGACTCGGCAAAGTGTTACAGCTGCCTATCTTTGGACATCTAGCTTACAATTATAGCTTTAGAACTATAGACTAACTAAGAGCTAACTTAGAGCTTCCGAGATGCCGAGACTTATATTTCTCACTAGTTAGTATTTTACATTCCAATTCTTTTCCCTTTATTAGAATACTTTGTTAACTGGAAGCAATCACAAGGTCGCCACTATTACTTAATGCTTGACTCATCATATTTTTCCCAAGCACACTCATTCATCAATCGTCACCACCGCCATTTACCCACAACGCTACTCTGATCTTGATGCATGTCAAATAATGAGTTTCCAGGTCAATAGGAGTGGTTCTAGGTAATTCAGACGAGACCACCACGTGCATATGTTTACTCCCAGCGCCTGCTACTCATCACGGTTTTGACACATCACACGGACTACCTGCATCCACCAGATGGCATAAGTAACCAGAATGTATCAACCGAAAATGAGGTTGAAAATGTTAAGGTTAAAGTTGAGAATTAAATGCTTAGGATTTAAAAGTTACGTCGTATTGGAAATGAATGCGATGTAAATTAGTTTATTCTAAACAGTAGTAGGTGGTGTGTAAGTAAGGATCAGTTTGAATCTTGTAAAGATATTACTAAGGTTGATAATAGAATAGAAGGAGGTGTTATCATACGATTAGTCGTTAGTAAAAATGTAAGTAATATAAGTAAAGGGCGCGTGATCTGTGAGATCAAAGCGGTTGTGATCAATCCGCCGATGTGCGCGGGAGTGCGCGCGGATGATCTTGGTCGTTTCGCTTTTGATCCAGCTGATTACGTCATATCGAATTATCATTATGATTCAACGGATATTAAAGATGTCGTGTCGCTGATAAACTTAGTGGATAATTAGACTCATTTAGTTTTGGGATTGTGTCAAATAAGATTAGTTTCATTTTTTCTGTTACCGTTGGAACAGTGTTTTGGACTGCAGATCCCCTCATTGCAAGAAGCGGAAAACATAAGATTGATCCTGATGATGAAATAAAAAATACATAACTAGAAATTACTTACAACAGGGTCCGATTACAATAAAGATTACTTCCTCAGACAAAAAGCACTGGCAAGAAAATGAAACGGGTGTCTAGAAAGAAATCGGTGACAAAATAATGTACACTGAACTTCCCGCTCCTGAAACGCGTGTAAAACGATCAAGTAGGTGCGTGAGCGCATGTTCCCGATCGCTTTGATGTGGCCGATGTTTACGCGGGCGGCGGGCCTGTGTTTGCTATTAAACAAACCCACTCGTGTCGGCCAACACCCAATGTTGGTGCAGACGTTGGCCCAAATGCTCTCCTGGGGAGAAATTGTGAGATTGAACTTGGGTTTCGGGAGTCTTACTTACCTTCTAATCAAGCAATGAAATAACAACTTACAATGAGTCCGACATTTAATATGTTTGGTTTTGTAAGATACATTGAATTTAATTAAGAACACAAAGGTCAAAGATGAAAATCCCTAGTATTGCAGATTTTTGAAAAACAAAATAATTTTTCCATATAAAGTAAATACAGTTACAAAAACATGAAAAACATAAATGCAGGTGCATGTAACATTATGTCAGAATGAGAAAAAGAAGAAAAATGAGAATTTTGAGAATATCTCTTTGATGTAGGAAATATCAGCAATATTACTACAAACTTAGAGGTGAGAAGGTACAAAATTTCATAAAATCCTGTTCGAGTGGTTCATGCCCTTGCGCAGTCTACCCTTCTTGCGATGGAGTGGAATATATGTATAGACCTAAAGCAAGACATGGTTATTAAACGTTTCTCCACAACAATCCAAAATAGTTTGGTCAAATACGGACTGACATTCGAAAAGCGGTCAGCGTTGTAAGTAAACGTTGGCCTCCAACATTGGCGTTGGATGTTGGCCATACGAGCATGGTGTTTATTACAGCATTCGTTCGGTTTGGCCCAATGAGCGATATTGTGTGTAAACAACACCGTTCTGCTTCCATGTTCGGGGAGCCGCAAGGCAGAGGCTTAAGCAAGAACTATACCACCACACCACGAATGTTTCTTAAAAAACTTAATCTAATGCTGCATGTATTTACTCAGATGCATTGATTGATATCGTTATAATCAAATCATTATGAAGGTCAGGAAGACCAGGTACATAAATTACATCACTTTTAAATAATGCAGTTAGTACGGACACTAACATAAATGCCAACCAGCAAGAAGCCCAGGCCATAAAACCTTCAACCGCTAACCTAACCTACTTTGCGTTCCATTGTGCACTCTAACATACACCTATTTAAAATTGATTTTATTGTCTAACACTTCTTTTGATTCAGCTTCTCTTACTGTATTTATAACAACACTGTCTACTGGTGTAAAATCTCTATCGTTTTTAAGCTAATCATGGATCTTACCAACTTCTCCGCTACTGATAACTTCGCTACCGTCTCCAACTTGGATTTCGTCGGCACCGCACACTTTACTTTGAAGTGCCCTTGCGTTATTTACGAACTGTTTGTATATTTTCATATTTGCGGGCAGCACATCACCAATGAGCCCATCGCCGCGATGAACTGTGAACTGTTGCCGAGCATTTATCATTACCCATCTACCCATCCACCGACCTAGGAACACAAGCTTTTTATTTTTTGATTTAAGATTCGTTTTATGGTTGTTTGAGTTCCTAGAAGAATTGGAATTGTGTTGTTTTTCATGAGCTTGTTGTGGAGTGATGGCAGTAGTATTGTTGGTTTCGTCAGCAACTTAGATAGTTTTATGAATTTTCAGTACTGCGAAGAACACACATATCTGAGGTAAGTAGTAATACTTCATAAACGGGTTTCGTTTTTCTACGAGTACACCGACTTCAAACTAGATTGATTGACTTTACGGTATCTTATGTCAATTTAACACATTGTTGAATTTTCGATGGTTTATCTTTTGAATGTTAATTCGTCTAGTTCGTCAGGTCTTAGTAGAAGTCCGAGCCATTACTACATGGCTTCACATGTATTGGTGTCCTCTATCAATCGATCTGTAACAACATGCTTTTAGGCTCTATTTCTGTCCATTACATCATTATACTTTCTTCCTTATCTACCTAAAAGCTTTTCTAATCACCCAAACTTGCTCATTTGAGTAACTTTGTTCTAAATCTAGGCAGCCCTGAGATTGTATTGAACCCATACATTGGCCACTGAGTCACGCACGCCACGTGTGCGATCACAATTATAATATCGTACGCGGTCTAATCCCGTTAGTATTACGTTGTAAGGTTTGAAGGGAATTAATTCAATATTGCTCACACGCAGCAGTGGTGCGGCGTCAGAAACCCTGCAGGTCTCATTATCATAAGCTTTCAGATCCTTTAATATCGTTGCTGTTTACGTAAGTTTCAATGGCGTACTGGTTGTTATTGATTTTACTTTGATAAAGGTAATTTCAGATGTTTATATGAGAGTGAAATTTGAAATTGGCCCTTGCATTCCTTTTTATTCATCATTAGCGTTTAGTGTCTGTCTATGAGCGGGAATGGGTTATAATCCACCACGCAGGCCCAGTGCGATGGTTTCCTCGCGATGGTGTACTTTACCGTTTTGAGAGCAGTGGTGATTAAATAAACTACACAAAGTAATGCGCCTGTTTGGGTTCAAACCCACAAGTTACTGCTCGAAAGTCGGGTCCACCACCATTGGGCCACCGCTGGTCTCTTCCATCAATGCTTCCGATTTATTTTCTATCTTGCGTATACTCTGTTGAATCAATACTAATATTCTGACCAAATAATCTATATCTGAAACGATGCCAATACGTATTATTATATCATCACTAAAAACCACTATTTACATCAAATACGAAACAGAGACCACCAAAACCAATATCAGACCATCAAAGAGACTTTTGATATCGCATTAATCATAAACAAAAATTGTTTATGAAAACCAAAAAATCATAATAATGTATTTGAATGAATATTTTTTCAAATGCACACGCTTTTGCGTCGTAAATCTGTCAATACAGAGAAGGATTTCAGCGTGTAATGATGAATGTTTCCAGCGATCAAAGGGACGTTTGAGGCCGGATGCACAGCCGCAGATACCCAATCAAATGTTGACCGAGTCCAGCAGACTTAGGTTATGTTAAGTGAGAAAGGATTCGAGTTTGTGAAAAGCTTGGAAGGTACTTTCCACAAACCAAAAAAAAAGGCGTCCCGCCGTCTCCTCCTGGGTCTGCCGCGCTGCTGTCTACCTGTCTCCGGGCTCCAGTTTTGAGATATGCTGGCCCACCGCTTTAGTTTGATGCGACTCATAAGAAGCAATAATAAACACACATTTTAGCAATTATGTTTAAGTTCCATGTAATAATGGGCGAGCCTATTGCCATCAGCTGGGCTTAAATCTAGACTGACATGGATAAACCCTACTACCCCACCCTACCCTAACCCTACTATACTTTGCTTGCCCTGGGGATCAACCCTATACAGACCACACGCTCAGTAGTCACAATTTTTCATCAATGTTGAAGGTTTTGTCATTTATTTTGAATTTTTATTGTTGTTGTTATTTTTTCTTTGTTACTGTTATCAATTATTATTAGCATTTTGTTAATTTTTTTATTTTTTTTTATTAATGTTCTCATGCTCTTGTAATTTATTTAAGAGTCGCAACATTTGATTTTAGTACATTCTTATTTATTTGCAAATATTTTAGAATTTTTAAATGTGTTTATATTTTCGAGCGCATGGCACTCGTGGGCAGCAGCTGAAAATCGGCGTCAGGTTTTGCACTTTGTGTTGCCATCTGGCATTATGCTGAGCCGAGGCCCTTTTGGCATAATTATTTTTAATCATTTTGAATTTTTCGTTTATTTTTAAGGTTATTTTTTTGTCAAATAAACACAATTTACTTTTTGTCTTTCTTCTTTCTTATAGCGCATAGCGTAAGCTACAGCTGCTTCCAGCACACCATATGATTTGTGGTCTGTGGTCTATGTGCAGAACATGATTTTACATCCTATTTGACGCCGTAAAGTTTCGCAAGCCGCCTGTTTTAGTGCGGTTTTATAATTAGACATGTTTTGCTTATCTACTATAGAAATGTAGAATTTATCTTTAAACGTTTTCTTTGAAGGTTGTGTTTTGGGGTTGTCCTGAGACAAAGTGACAACCTATCAGCGAAAACGCGCGCGTGGTCCTGCCAAAAATTTCTATTAAAAGTGTTTTTGTGCGAATAAGAAACGCTTTGAAAAAGATTGCCATAGTCACGGACATCTGGTCGGCTATAAGCTTTCCAACATTTTAGATGAACAAGGTCTTTTATTAGTTCATTTAGTGGTCTATTTTCTTGGATGACGAATCACATGTACAGACCATCGTCAAGGATGAACTTAGATTATCTTTTTTTTCCACAAGTGAACTAAAATATCAAAGTTATGTCGACCATACTGAAAGTTAAACTCACAATAACAAAATCACTCCCAAAATTTATACGTTTTGATATAAAAATCATAAAACTCTAAGATGAGACCGGAAACCGTTATTTACATGAAACAGGTGTAATTAAATCGTTACAGGAAGTGGCCGCACCCACACTGTTTACTAGTTTACGTTACCGACCTTTGACGGGGCCGTTTGATCATACGTATTACTTTAAGAATTTAACAACGGTTTATAGACTCACCTACGAGAATGGAGGACTTAAAAATAGGGCTGAAGAAGAGATAGTGTGGGTAGAAAGTGAATTACAATGGTTCAACATTTAATATAGTTTATTGGGATAATCGAAGTATGGCTTCGAAATGGCCAACTACAGTACCTCCACGTGTATTATGCCTTGTGATTCTTTTTTCTGGCATTCAAAAGTGCCTGTAACGGTCCAACTGAAATAAATGCTTTGAGTTTGGGTTTGATAAATAATAATAAGGAGTAGTTAAGCTGTTGGTCCCGGGTGCCATATATAGATCTTTGGCAGTCGTTACGGGTAGTCAGTGACCTTAAAGTCTGACATCCAGTCTTACCAATGGGTATCGTATTACCTAGTATTAACTGGGTTGTGGAGGTCAGATAGGCAGTCGCTCCATGTAAAATACTGGTATTCAGCTGCATCCGGTTAGACTGGAAGCCGACCCCAATCATCATCATCATCATCAGCCTATAATGTTCCCACTGCAGGGACTCAGGCCTCCTCTCTAGGAGAGGGATGGGCTATAATCCACCACGCGGGCCCAGTGCGGGTTGGTAGATGTCACATGTCTTCGATTTTTTTGATTCTAAGACATGCCGGTTTCCTCACGATGTTTTCCGACCCCAATATAGTTAGGAAAAGGATAGGCAGATGATGAAATAATAATAAGGAGTAATGGGGAAAATGTCGCCAAGAAAGTTGGAGTATGAATATGGAACCAAAGTAACGATGGATGGACTGCGTAAAGGATGTCATGGCCAGAAAGAAGTTGTATGATGAGATGACAAATAAGTAAAAAAATAGAAACATGCCGCCGACCTCAAATTAATTGGGATAAGGCAGGAGATGATGATGATGATATTAGGATACTCAGCCTATAACTATGTATAGGTTTACCACGTTCTTGAGTGAGGAATCTTGAAAAAATCCATCAAACATACAACGTGGGTTTTCGGATGTCTTCGAGTTTTTGGTTCTAGGGCGCTACGACTTCATCACGATGATTTCCTTTAGTATTGTAGTGGTGGTGAAATAAATTAAACCAAATGTCTGCTTAGATAAGAACCCACGAAGGACGAGATTAAAGCCGTTGGCTTATTCCACGCGACCACCATTTTTGCCTCTTATGGTAAATTACAGTAAAAATTGCGCATCTTTCATCCAAAGGCATGGGATCCAAGGATAGTCAAAAATAACAATAGGTACGTGTTAATTTGCTCGTTATTGCTTATCTGTGGTCAATAGACTTTAACAATAAAGTTCAGAAAACTTAATCAAAATATCCGGCAATCTTCACTGGAACTCAACAAACAAAGATATTTTTGTTTTTTATTCAAACCTTACCAAATGAGACCGTCATCGTCAGTCAGTTTTCCACGCGGCTGCTTCGGCGCATGACGCGTAGCCACCAAAAAACCTGATGAGGGTAGGCAGGACTGATTGATCTTGTGACAGAATATGGTCGTCATAATGATTCCTTTGCTGATCTGCCAACTCTTGGGCCATTGCGAAAACAATTATTAAAAAAAAACATCAAAATATTTTTTCGTGTATTTTTAGTTTTTATTTGAAAACACACATATTTAATGAGTACTTAAGCCGTCACTTAGTTAAAACCATTACTAAGTGATGGCCTAAGTAATCATTAAAGTTCTCTGAGTGCGGCAGTTAGTGCCAGGTTACACTTAACGTTACGTTAATACTTAAATTCATGTTATTTTTAGACTCTAACAGACTAGCAGTTATTATGTCAAATAACTAAAATGTTTGCATCAATCTAGTAACCTTTTAATCTCAAGAATTTGACCTAAATTCCTTCCTTTTTTACAATAGCGTGTTATTAAGAAAGTATTTAGTAGATGTGTGGTGATAAACGGACGGAAGCCGCGTCCGTTATTTCAGAATATAAATATTTTCGTGGCGGCTTGATGGATCGGTCGTCGATTCGGTTCCCGACTCGGGCTAATCTTGCTGTTTATCAATATTATTATTGTGTTATTTCGTATTTATTTTTTACTATTTTTTGTGTTGTAAAAATGTCAGGAACTATTATACTAACCCAAATGTTTTTTATTGTTAATCTCTATAAACTATCAAGAAAAGAACAAAACATGGCTTTGAAACAAGCAGATTTGTATTAAAATTTCCTTAAAATTGTTTACAACACCCATGTTCCTTCTGCTTCTTCAGCCCTCTATGTCGAGGCCGCGATAACTAGTGTACAACCCGCGGCCCTGACTAACCTGCAAATAGCAATGTTTTTTCGCTAATATTTGCATATGTAATAAGTAACAAAAAAATACTTCAAAAAGATTGTTTATCGACCGTGACAGGACTCGAACCTGCAGTCTTCGGATCCGAAGTCCGACGCCTTATCCATTAGGCCACACGGTCACATGAATAGTGCCTGAATCACGGCTAGTCTTTCAGGGCGAGCGGGTGACCTACTTTTACTAGGGGATGTTTTCTCTCCCTCGCTCGCTCGGTGTGAACCTTTTCGCAAGTAGTACCTACGGAATAACGTTCGTTTTCTCTGTAGTTTTGTATAGTACCACGATCTCTAGATGAAGTAGGTACTAAGCTTTTGTAACAGATAAAGCAGTATTCTAAAACTTCTACAAGCTTATAGTAACTCATTAAATATCAGTCATGTTAGTGATCGCAGATACAACTGGTGCTGCCACCTCTCTCACTCTAAACAGCAGGATTAGATGAATGTATGTGTGTGTTTATTAATTAAGTACATTGTCTGTATTAGCTGTAAGTTTCCCAAAAAGAATAAAATAAAATAAATAAATAAAATGAAATGTAGGTTTTTGATGATTTGACCTTGCAAAAGGTGATTTTAATCAAAATGCAAACAACCATAATAAATGTTTTTTGATTGTATTTTATAGATGCCATTGAAGAAATCAGTACCGAAAGAACCTAGTTAGCAATAAATCGATCAAGTGTGAGTGGGACTCGCGGACTAGGGGTTCCGTATCACCAAATAATATAATACTTAATTAAAAATAAACAGTAACAACCTCGTTGTTATGTTAATTTACACTCACACATAAACTTTGGTTTTCCATAGTATTTTAATGAAAAAAATAGTTACTGAGCAGTTTCTAAAAAAAATACCTTATCTCGAAAGCTAAATACCAAATCTACCAATTTTCGTTTAAAATTCTTTTTCATGCTACAAACCCACATTTTCTGTCTGAATATTCCTCAGCTTGCTTTACAAATTAGAGGCGATGGGGAATACCAAATTTACGGATTTAGAAGCAAATATCTCACCAACCATTGATTTAAGAAAAAAAAGTATTTGAAGAACCTCCATGTCAATATCCAAGAACTGTCGATAGACACCCCACACAGTAATATTATAGGTTTGTAATACACTGACAGACAGGCCAACAGGACGAATCAATAAGGGTTCCTTTAACACATACCGTAAGTGTAATTTATAAACCTGGTTGTTGTTCATATCAAGTGATTCTTATAATAATAATAATAATAATAATCATTTAATCGCAGACGTTAAAGTCCATAGAATTAGACAAGCGAAATTAACAACAAAACATAATCAATCAAATCATAAGACATACAAATAAGCAATACAAAATAACATAATCAAAAAAAAAAAAAAAAAAAAAAAAAAAAAAAAAAAAAAAAAAAAAACATCACAAATTACATAATAATGTCACAACAGAGACGAATCACAAATAACATAAAAATAACACAATACACACACATAAAAACCACAAATAAGCATAAAAGAACATAAAAGGAATAAAATAAAATGCACGTACAGCTATCTGAAGCCGATCTGTGTGTGCAGTCTCACCCATCTACCAAGCATCGGGCAGTCCCACCGGTCACGCAATGCTCTCAACATGCCGTGGGAGCTGATATCAGTTCTGTGCCGGAGAGAAGCGCATCGTTTACGAATAATGGCTTATGCATCATCATAAACAACTATGATCAATTTTTCTACTGAGTTCAATGGTGATGATGGATATTCCCAGGGTAAGAAAGGTATGGTAAGGTAAAGGTAATGTTCAGTACTCCGAAGCTCTTGAGAAGTTCATATTATGTACTTTTTCAGTAATAAAACACTGATCTGCGTAGATCATTTGAAACTTTAAAGTAATGTTATAGAATTTAGAGCAAACACATTCAATTTAACAATATTATCAGAAAACTATTTCGTACGCTTGTCAACTTTCAAGACATTTAAATCAAAACCACTACAAGCATCACCTACCAAAATCCACCCACCACCTTAATTTCACGTAACAAAGTCCACATTCCCGTCACAAACATTATAAGAATTGTAAAAGTTACCGTGGTTCCCAAAAACGTTATTTTATGATGAATCGACGGCTGATGGTTATCGACATGACGGATAGATGTCGCTAGTGATGGACCATGGCCCATGGGCCGATGGGGCTGTCTAGTGTCTGTGCCATGGGTTATGAATTAGCGGCGATGGAGAGATATTCATGGTAGTCGCACAGATGACGGCATGAGCCAGTTGGTTGTCAAGTTATAACTTGGTAACATTCTAGTAGTCTGTAATGTCAATTGTTTTGAAAATTTAGGTACCGTATCTAGTAGCACTAACATATCTAACATTTTGGTTGCGTTGGGTCATTCGGTTTAATATTTTGCTATGTTATTGTATCATCAAATGTAGGGTATTCATAATTAATAAAAAATAAAAAAAATTGTAGGGGTTATTTCACCAAAAAAATCTAATAAGTCCGTCAGATAGATTTCCAAAAAATAAGTATTTTTTATTTTTTCACATACAAAAAATGAAGACGATACAGTGCTTCGAAAAGTCGTGTGACGTCACAAAGTAAGTACTTTTTTACGCTTAAAGTGACGTCAAAAGCCACTAATGATCTTTGACACGTTTTATTTTCGTCATTTTTTATTAATTTCATAAGACAAAAAACACGTATCCAATATTTTTCGATAATCTAACAGACGGACTAATTCGATTTTTTTGGTAAAATACCGAAGCTTCAACCGTTTTAATAAAAACAAAAGACATACGACATTCGTCTTTATTCATAATGACATTAATAAATTGTCTCGTTGTTTTTGGACCACTACACCGTGAGAAAATTGTCTAAAACGTAGTACTACCCTGGAGTGTACATATTTGACATACATTTCTGTCTGGCAAAGACAAGGGTTTTGTGAAAAATAAACTACCAAATAACAAGTTGTTAATGTTGATGTATTTTGTAAAATATTTCATGTTATTTGTTGCTGTAACTGCCATTGTTTTCCTGCAGTTTTAACTTCGTCACACAAGTAGGTTGATTTTCACGCTGGTCTTGTTATGAAAGAAAAATATATTGTTTCTACTCTGTTAGTGGAGCATTATGTCTCGTTATTTATAAAGGTGAGTCGTGTTAAGATAATCGGTTAAATTATGATCATAGTGTTGCCACTTTATAGCCAGTGTTCGACAAAGGTGACGAAATGTTATTGTTGTTCCCACTTGTTGAACATGCTATTGTAACACCTGGAACTTTATAATTTACTCATTAATATGTTTTCTAAAGGGCAAACACGAACCACTTCCATATTGTAGGTCGCCTCCATATTAATTTATTGTAATTGTTTTCCACTGTTTTGTCTTAAAACTAGAAGTTTTGGAAGTCTTTTCAAATTCTCGCAATGTGTCTGTCTCGCACACGCATGTTTTAACTATTGCGTTATACGTGGCTGTACGCTACCTTACTCGAACAAAACTTTCTCAAGAGAAAAAAAAAAGAAAACCAATTCCATATTCAAAAGCGTCGCAAGTCGCGTCACTCATTGTCTTTGCCTAATAAATATGGCGGGTAATTTTGACAGATGACGCGCGCTTCCACGGCGCCACTGTTGAGTACACTTACTGTTGCTCCAACCCATATTGTTCGACTTTTGTCCCTAACACGTTAGGAATTCAAAATAAATGAGCTGAGCTACTGATTTGAATGTCAATACTAAGTTAATACGGTAAGGTGTTGTCTAAAACCAAATATGTGTGGAGCCATGGAGCTGTGGAGCGGAGACGCGTTTGGACGCTTCTATTGTTCGTGACACATACTTATTACAAACTTACGTGATTCATTGCGATGTTTCACTAAGTTTTTGTGTGTTTTATGACCTTTTTATTTGTGTGTTATTTAAATAATAAAGTGCTTTAATTTATTTTAACTATGTGCATAAATATGGGGTGACTGAACTTAGTTTTGAGCTACTTGACTAATAACAAAGGAATACTGTCATTATTTTTGTTTTTAAACGAAATTAAATCATAATAAGTGTATAAAATCGTTACATCTCAGTATTAAAGCTTGTTCAACACACAGTAGCAACATTTTTACATACAGTGCATAATTTTCCAATCAAGCTCGTTATTAATTGGAAACAACAAAAATATACACATCACATGCATTTTAATAAAACATTAAACGTAATCAATTCACACCCAATACAATATCTGAGGGCAATTACTCATTTGACAACCTCACTACCCGTTTCCATATTCATCTCTATTCAAATAAAAATAAGGTTGATAATCCCCTGGCAATTAGTGGTAACTGTAAAACGGGATAAAGGTAATATCACACTGGTTGGATGTCGTGCCTGGCAGCAACAAATCGCGCGACAAAATAAGTTAGTGATCACACGCGGCGACGTTCATTACTCGCGAGATTTACGGAGCGCGCCGATTGCGAATATCTCGACCCGTTGCCACTCTAATATAATCGGACCCGATGTTTTAGGTAATACCTGTTTGGGACCTTTTTTGTTTGAAGATAAAGATTTAGAGAGCGGTTAATTGTGAATATGTTGTTTGGTATTCAGATTAATAAACGAGTGTTGTTTTCATTTTAATTGAGTTTTTGCAAACGGTTTAATTAGCGTTGGAGTTTAGTAAGGAGTCTTGATAGAACGCAAAGTTATTAAGACTGCCGCGTTATAGTGAGATTCAGGTTCACTGCAAATTGATACTCTTGAATAATTTATCATATTTGTTTGCAAAATTGGAAAAAGGTGAACCCTTACTTTTGCTACGGCGTAGTAACAATCTGTGCTACGCCGTAGCACGAAGTTTAGAAAGTCGTTTCCCAGGTTCAAAACTTCTGTCTAATTATCTATTCAGTTAAGCTTTATTAAACTTCATACCCAACGATTTAAGTTGACAACAAGATACTCCATAGCAGACGTTCAGATAGTTATCATGTGTCTTTGTCATTAACTCGGAAAGAATACGAAGTATGAGTTGATGCTGTTACGATGCTCATAAAGGTATGGAATAGGGAGATTTATTCTAAGAATCCTGAAAGCCTCGATTAGACGTTTATGCTAATTTGGACCTAGTGCTTTTTTATAACTATTCGTTGAAAGTTATAGTGCTATCATATGCGGATATTTTACAGTCATTAAAAGTAATCAGTGCAGCAGTGGCCCTAAAGCCAGACAACCCCAACACAAGCCCTAAGGCCCTAAAGTCAGACAACCCCAACACAAGCCCTAAGGCCCTAAAGTCAGACAACCCCAACACAAGCCCTAAGGCCCTAAAGTCAGACAACCCCAACACAAGCCCTAAGACCCTAAAGCCAGACAACCCCAACACAAGCCCTAAGGCCCTAAAGTCTCAGCACGGGGTTTCGTATCCCCCTGTACTAACTGCGTTGTGGAGGTTAGTTAAGCAGTCGCTCCATGTATAATACTGGAATTCATCTGCCCCGGTTAGACTGAAGGCCAACCAAACCAACCCAACACAGGTTTGTAAAGGCTAGGCAGTTGACTGACAATGATGTAGGAAATAGATCATCATCATCATCAGCCTATAATGTTCCCACTGCAGGGCCGCCTCTTTTCTAAAAAGAGATTGGATATAATCCACCACGAGGGTCCAGTGCGGGTTGGTAATGTCACATGTCTTCGAATTTTTGGTTTTCAGACATGCTTCCTCACGATGTTATCTTCACCGTTTTGGGAGCAGCGGTGATTAAATAACACAAAGTAATGCTCTCCTGGTTTCGAACCGACGACTTTATGTTCGTAAGCCGGGGCAACCACTACTGGGCCACCACTGCTCTCAGGAAATAGATATTATGTAGTAATCAAACAGCAACTGCTCATCATCGCATCTCCTAGACATTGTCATCTCCCCAAGTGGACCGCCCGCAACGCCATCAATTCGCCATGCAGAGATGCGCCGACGCAAGAACAGGAGCGACCGCTACACTCAACGGTCCGGAGCAAATGTCTATGATTTACTGCTCACAATTTTTGATGGAGGTGTTATGTGATGTTTTCAGTTTAGAGATTGAAAAAAGTGGTTTGTCTAGTACTTTATTTATTACCTAGTGCATCTTTAATCGTTACACTATTCCATCTATTAACGTAACGTAAAAAATGTAGCATCCATCGTGCAGTCGGTGTGTACAACTCAAACCGACTGCACAATGAAATGCTATACTTTTGGTTTCAACTTATCATTTTAACTTATAAAGGGTGTAAAAGTACCCTTAACGCAAACGAAGGGCATTGGTTTTCCCTACCACTGCGATCATTTTTTGGTTCTAGACCATACCTGGGAACCCCCCAGTTACGGAGATATTGGGGGTCAAAGTTCCATATTTTACACAGCTGTTTTTGTAAATACTAGTTTTTCAGTTTTCAGGTTAGGTTTTTTACTTAAATTACCTCCAAGACTCGTTTACTGTTCAAAGCATCCACTAGCACAATGTTTTAAGAGTGCTACATTGAGTTTTACCGTAAAATGTGATTTTAAACCCCAAAAAAAAGAGTTGTTTCTCAGCAAAAAAATTTCCTTGGTTGACGTATGTGTGAAGGGTGTATTTACACCCTGTATGTATGAACGCAGTTAAACAAAAATCGAAGACAAACTTATTTAAGATATTGCTGTTGCAAACAGGAAAGGTATGTTTTTAAAAACTCACAGTACTACTTCTGCAACGTTATTGCTTACACAGATTAGCGAGCGTTCACCGTATAGAGCTTAACACGTTAAACACAAAAACTTGTAATTTCGCAACTTCTTTCCAAAGTTTTCCCTCATTTTGAAGTTAACACGATCCCCGTAAAAATTTACATAATTCACTCCAAATCAGCAACACATTCTCAATTAGTCATGCTACCGCTACTTGGGTGTCTGACTTAATGAATTTCATGCGACTAATCAGCACATTACAGTTTTTGTAGATTTTTGTCCAGAGCGCGCGCGTTCCGCCCCATTGTGCGACGTTTACGACTTTTCTTTGACACATTGAATGCATAATTGGCATGAAGCACGTTAGTGCTCTGTGTGCCATCATCAGAAGCTTTTGTCCACTATATGGTAGCTGATGGAACCAGTGGGTGGGTATTGTAACAAGGGAAATCGGAGCTTTAAGTTTTCTTTGTCTAAGCAGCTTTTTGTTAGAAAAAGAGTGATTAAAAAATGTCACGCTTCTGTAGGTATACAAAAGCACGGTGCATAGCCGTCGATTTAATGCATGTTTTTTAGTTATTTTTATGTAGCTATACAAATTGCTTAGTGACTTATCAATTTTAGTTGAAGCGTGGCCAATAAGCATGGTTACGGCCATGCTTATTGGCCACGCAAGAAGCTTCTAACCATTAAGCATGTTCAATGTGGAATTTATGAATTAATAATTCAATAACTTATAAGATTCAGGAAACTTTGCATGGGATCTACATCTACACTGTACTAAATGAAATCACATTAATTTGATTGTTGTCAGTTGATACTATGCAAAAACCAGCAAATTTATTTTAGAAACTCTTGTCGACGAGTTCCTCATCGCAACTCATTGGTAATTAACGTCGTTTTGCATACAGCCTCCCATACATCAAGCCCGCCACTATTCACGAACTACGAGCCACAAGCCACTAGCCCCATAACTCAATACTTTCCAGTTCTAACCACGCCCGAAGCAACTACCGGCCTATTTATACACACATTATAATTTCCAATTTGAGTATGCAGATGCGAAAACAAAATCAGCAAAAAAAGGACTGTCTCCGTGATTTACGTTGCCCCCTGCTTGCTCTCATAACGAGGTTGGAACATTGTGCAAGAGACATTGGTACTCGGCCCTTTCGACTGAAGGTATGGGATGCTGTTCGGGAGCATTGCTCAGTTTCCGGAACTCTGGCGGCATTGAATTGTTCGTGGAACGTGCATTGTCTATGACAGGCTTTGATTCCTGATTGATGGATGAAAGGTGTGAGCTCCCAACAGAAGTAACTAACTGTTTGTTGTCTAAAGTTTGCGCGAAACTGGGTATTTGAAAATAGTTGTTGTTCTGAATGCTTCTTTATCATTGCGTTTTCTTTTGACGTTTGTAGGTTTCAATTCGCTTGCGATTTGGAACTTGTTTTGTGCATATTTGCTTGAGTGTAACTGGTAGCTTCCTACGTGATTGCCTTAAGCTAGTGGATCTAAAGTGTTAACAAATAGAGAAAAAAGAAAAGTTACTGGTACTGCATTTCAACTAAGAAATCTTTTTCAGCCAACAATTAAAATAAATCACGTCTCATTGTTTTGCTTAAAAGCTTCTGTTATTTTAGAGGCCTTATCTAGAAACGACTATTAATGCACATGGTGACTACACAAATGTATTGTCTTCGCATTTAAATGCCCCGTTTTATCATTGATTAATGGGAAACCCCATGAACGGAAGCCAAAATACTCCAAAAAGTCAACACTGCAACCATTATATAATTACTTGTGACTTTGTCGGCAGTTCTAGGAAGTGATATCACATGCACCGGCCGCTGCTCGCTGTGACGGCCATACATTAGCCATGCGCAGACGCCGCCTTTAAGAAAAAATCCGCCGATAGTTAGCCATGCACGCTGAACGGCATCACGAACAAAAATAATAAAAACATCACAGTCAAAATATATGTTGGCGTTATTGAAAAAAAATGTAAAAGAGATGTTGACTTTGTCTACTTTGTGACGCACCGCGGACCACTGTCCACTGTCTTTGAAAACTAATTCCACGTTTAGTAAAATGTATTAGGGTTTATTTTACGTTGACAAAACCGGGGCGTCAAATATTTTTTTCCTGTTGGATTCGAGCAAGGGCGTGGCCCGTCCCGAATGGAAACATTTGCCAATATTATCGTGAAAGGTCTGAACAGATGAAATAATTTATTTCCCTATGTCGCTTTGTGTCCAAAACTTTGTGCCTTTGTGATATTTTTTGCGTCGGCCGCTTTGCTCAGTGTGGTACCGACATCTCATTTATCCCTTTAGCAAAAAGGAGACCGACTTTTTACAATTTTAAGATACGAAATCGATCTTATTAGTGTTGGACGAAGATTAGTTTTGATTCTAAGTTTTTGTGGAGTTGTATCGTTTGGTGATTGGCGACCGTTTGACGTATTCAGTGGATGCGTGTTGACGACAAAGGCATTAAAGTGTCGGTAAGTGATCCGTCGGTTTGTGCAAGCCGACAGTCGCCTGTTAACTCTAATGATTTAACTTAAATAAATCCTTGGAGTTTGAATAGATTATTATGGTCAGTGCATTATATGTATAATATTATTTTTGATGTTCGTTACGGTTCGTAAATACTAATTTCAGGATTAATAGAAAGGAAGTTTAGATGATATTATAATGTACAACCATCTACCTATTCAATATACATGCTATGTGTGCGTATATATAACATTATTGTGTTATTTTATGAATTTGAATATATTTGGAAGTTTACAAACAATGTTGCCTAAGTTGCAAAACGACAGGTACAGCAGGTCGATATAAGTTGGAGGAACAAATCTCTGTAATAAATAAGTAAAAAATTTGGTGTGGCTCACTGAAAACATTTCTATTAAATTTTTAACCCGCAAACAATTTTTTTCTCACACATACTAAGCAAAACTAAAATCCAGAAGCTATTTGTAAAATGCTAACTAATGAAGTAAACATTAGCTGTACTCCTCGGGGATTATCACAACTTGTTGAAGCCTCTAGAGATTTCGCCATTTGTCAACATCTTATAAACGAGAAGAAATTCTGCAAATCATTTTGTTTTAAAGCAGTAGCGATGACAGTAAACAAAAGTTTTTTGTCCACACTTTTTGGAATTTGTAGCAGTGCGCATTTGTAATGCGGGCGTAGATTGATTTTAAGGATAATTATGTTTATAAAGATGTTTCTGAGCATTAACTTATAATATTGATGACAGCGGTGAGAGCGGTGGCCCAGTGGTGGCGGCCCCGACCTACGAACAGTAGGTCGTGGGTTCGAACCCAGGCAGGCACATTACTTTGTGTAATTTATTTCATTACCGCTGCTCTCAAAACGGTGAAGAAACCGGCATGGCTTAGAACCAAACATTCGAAGACATGTTACATCTGCCAATCCGCACTGGGCCCGCGTGGTAGATTACAGCCCATTCCCTCTCAAAGAGAGAAGAGGCCTGTGTCCCAGCAGTGGGAACATTAATAGGCTGTTGATGATGATAGATGACTAGGTTTCTTAAATGCTTCAGCTACATTTAAAGACAAATAGCTTTATTCTTCTTTCTTTCTTTTATAAAACGTTGTCCGACACTATAGGGAATTCTCCTGTATCGTGGGTGCTCTTACAAACATCTAATTTGTTAGCATTACAAAAATATATTTTAACAGTAAATAATACCTAGTATTTAATTATAAAGATGATACTCCAGCTTTTTCATCTCTTTCAAGTTGTTACACTGGTTTAACGCTTAAATTGATACAATATGAACCAGAGTTTCTTTCAAACCCACAACATTATGGCTGCATTGTTTAACAATAATATGACATTAGTGACCAAGATCTTTTGTCTGCTCTACGCATAAAAAAAATAAAAATGCGATTACAGCCACAAAGTTACGCCAATAATAAGCTTTTACCAAATTTCTTTAGCCACTGATCACGCCACAAACGCCCCACTGTGCACCACAGCGTACTCGCCTCACATCGAACTCCTTTCATTTGTTTCAATAGGAACTCTCATTATCACAGATGACCATGAGCTCGTCATCGCATCCTAACCAAAATTTCAATGACATTTAATGCCCCATCATTGGTTTACAACCCATCGTCGAACAGTGTGACTAATGCTTCACATGGGGTCCCAACAAAACACCAAAACCACGAAAACTGTAAACAATCGACTTATTTATTGTTTTACAGCGACCATATAACATCGTCACTAAAGAATAAGAGGCCAATAATTTGTGAATTGCACCCGCAATAAAACCATCATGGACAGTGGGACGGTCGAGGTGATTTTGGACAAAAAAGCGCAATGTGCGGTTTGAATAGATTCGGCACGCTCGGAGCGATCGGATCGGCTTTACACACGTGATGAATGTGCGGAAGTCACATTTAAATCCCTTACAACTTAATAATAACGATAAACAGCGGTCCCCTGTTTAAACGAATGTTTCGCAACATTAGCGGCCATTTCGCGAAAGCTGCGCGTACGCAGTCTGATTGTACTAACATTAGATTAAATGTGTGTGTCAAAGTTATTTGTTGACTTTGATAGATCGACTGCTTGTTGACTTACGGATTTTAAGGTAGGGAATATACATGAAGAGATAATGCCTAATTTAAAAGGATCAGTAGGTTTACATCATCTCACGCTTACATTCACAAAAATAAGATTTATACGCAATTCAAAAGATACCTGAATAAACAACGTATTACTTAGTAGACAACAACTCCCCGCTGCTAGTACATCTAAATGTTTATCATTATACATTTTAGTAGTACTTAATACTTAGAAAACATTTCATGACCTCCGTTGTGCGTGCCTTTGTTGTGGAGCGGACGTCGTTTTGACTTTACATTTAAGAAACTGTTTTATACAGTATGTTAACTAACAGAGGGCGTTCCCGTCAACCAAGCATTCTGTACATCAAACTAAGTATTACTCCTACTCAACATTTTTTGCTGGGAAACAACTTTTTTTTTTGGTGTCAAAAATCACATTTTACGGTAAAACTCAAAGTACCACTCTTAAAACATTGTGCTAGTGGATGCTTTAAATAATTAATGGGTCATGGAGGTAATTTAAGTAACGTTATAGCCAGAAAAACTAGAATTTACGAAAACAGCTGTGAAAAATTTGGAACTTTGGCCCCCAATATCTCCGTAACCAAGGGGTTTCCAGGTTGGTATTTTTTTTTTTAGCATGTATGGATGCTATACTATTGCGGGTTAACGGGAACGCCCTCTGTTAGTTAACATACTGTATTTAATAAGATGGATAGATATTAGATAGATAGAATTAGAAAAAAAACTGCTGAATTTGGTCCTTTTCACCGGTCTCTGCTTTCCACATAGCCGGGTAACGTTCCAAGCGTACCTGAATCACGTAGTTTCATCTCGAACATCTACGTTCACGCACATGCCCTTTTTTTCTCCGAAGATTTATGACTTGCAAACAATAAAACTGCAGCGCAGATGTCATCCGTTGATTATTAATAATGTAACGCCGACGTTTACCACAGTAACCGCTATGCAATAATAAACACATCTATGTGATAAATGATAATATTTTATGGCGTTCGCCCTCGATATGTGACGCTTGTGTCTCTATTTTTCTCAACTGCACCGTCAGTTGAAATGCAACCTTAACATCTACTACTACAGTTGAATTCGCAAGAGGTTTTTCTAGTTGGTCTGAATTGAACATGGGGTGTATAAATCGTATTGATGTTGTTCAATCGCACGTAGCAAATTGTCGATATTCGCTGGAGTCATTAGCGTCATTTTTGTCCAGGCGCGGCTCCACTCTGCACACTGTGCGGCCTGCGCACGTTTGAGGCCTTTTTCAAAACTCACTCGAGTGTGGATTTGGTTTATGTGAATCGTAAAGAATAGGCTAGATGTTGTTGGCATTAAATATGTTTCTATTCTATAGAAATTTTGTTAAAAAGATGCAATTTTTTAGATGGCTATTAAAGAAACCCGCATATCTACCTGAGTCTATTTGTTAATTATAAAGGTAACAGTAAAAAAGTTACGACAAAAAATATACTTGAAAAAGCTCAAGTTGCAACCTACAATGCTATAAGTGGCTGAGGTATAAGATCATAAGCAGCTTCCGGCTTTAATTCACTATATTAGTTTTTATCAAATGCAATACTAGAACCGAAACTAAAATACTAACCTGACAGAGGGGATAATGAAACCATATTTCGAAAAACCAAATCGTAAAATTGACAATGTAGCATCAACATAAATCTCGATTGATTTGTAAAACCATGTTCCCACATGTCCTGTGAATTGTAAACATGATCACGCTGTTTTAAACGTCACCACTTTAAACACAAACTTATCTTAAAACTACACATTTTCATCAACCTTCTAATGTAACGCATAGATTTCAAAATCGCATGTATAAGAGTATAAATTAAATTGGTAATGGAACCACACAGTGGGTTGAATAAAAGAACCCTTATTGAACACAATCGTGCCTAATATTTGTAGATAATATTGTTACAACACTGGGGAGAGTTGTGCTCATTTTATATAGGGCGGTGTCAATAAACATCTGCACATATGGGGCATAGAGCTGTGGAGTATGGGGTGCAAACTGCACAGGGAATGTACTACTAACGCGATTATTGAATTTTGCCCGCAAATTCATCAAAGCTTATTTCCAAGAACTTGCCAAAGCCAATGGTAGTTTATAAAGCAAATGTAGAATATATTTTTTATTTGATTTCTTTTTACAAAAAAATGAAGTCCTTAAATTAATTAAATAATATAAAAGTAATAAAATCGATCTCTTGCATCATACATTCATACCATTCCACAGTGGCAAAGGCCAAAAAGCTTCGACAAAGTTTCGATTTTATCGACATACTAATCAAATCTGCAAACGTTTTCAATTTCTTATAAGTACCGTAACACATCATCATTGTATAACACTGTTATTTTAGTAAATCGTCCGTCGCGGCCACCCCAGAGCATTCTCACTTAATCTTGAGGCAAAACAGCGGATTTTATTCTTCTCCATCCAAGTTGAAACACTTGGTTGCTTTCAAAACATCGGCATCGACAAAGTGACTCTTTGAGAGTTAAGACCCAAAAAATCCCGATTAGTTCTTAGTTTGTTTATAAGCATCTTTGTAATAACGTATCTTGTTTGTGCTAAAGGTGCAATGAAGTGTGCTAACTTTTCCATTAGCATTGTTAAAGAAATGTTTTGTGGCATCAAGCTCAATTTTGTTATTGAGTTACGAAAGCAAAAAAAAATTTGGTAATTGTAGATATTTTGCCCGATGTTATCTTAAGCTTCAGTATTGTGCATATTTTAACTCGTACTTTTAAAACCGAGATCATGTTACCCATAGACAGAAATTGGACTAATAAATTACCAAACAAACAAAAAAATATGTAGAGGCCTTCGTTTTTCAACCTTGGGGTAAGGATAGGGGTACACTTGAGCTATTTTAGCGCTCGGCTACCATCTTACGCAAATCTTGAATTCCCCACAAAAAATAGTCTCATCAATTTGGGGTAAAAACACCAATTAACCGCCATCGATAAGGGATAAACATGGGGCGATGATCGGCGCCGTGTTTTGGTAAAAATCGGCGATGGCTAAAAAATGGGACCGCCACCCACGCGAGCACCTATGATAGAAAAAAAATGAGGAGTAAACCGGAGTGGGTTCCGTTGATAAAAAATACAGAGTAAAAGCACTTATATAGGAAGACTTAGCATTTTGAGTTTGGAGTTTCTATCGATTTTTCACGAATTCAGCAAAAGATTTTATATCCACGAGCGTTGCATTTCGCATCGGTTGTTTGGTCGGTTCTCCCAAACTATAATACGGTCTAACGGTGATAAAAAATCTTTTTGTCTATAATTTTATAAACACTATGCACCTTTACAACTAGGGAAAAGAGTGTTCTCAATGTTCTCAATGATCTGAAGACGAGCACAGTAGTAGATGGTGTATGGCACCGTTGTTTACTCGCTTCTCATCTTTTATTTTCATCTTTCATTCATGTGACCCATCAGAAGGATCTCTAAACCTCCAAACGTGCATCTAAACCAGGCGACACTTAGCAAAACGACCGCGCACGTTATCTGCCGCCTCTACACGACCTGGGTGGTGCGGGGTGGTGCCGCATACCCTACCTTGCTGCTCGAGTGCCACTCACAAGTGGAGCTGTAAATCATGAGATGGTTAGATACTTCAGTTAATTGGTCCGGAGCAACTATTGCGGTTTACAGCAAAGCAGTTTGTAGGATTTTCAGGAACAACAAAACAGAGTAAGTATGATTTATTGACTACATAATATATTTGTTACTTAAATAAGCAGCTACTTCAGTACGTACCTGTTATCTTATTATTCTGCTCTTTTCCCATTTTATCCAGGGTAGCCGCAGCTTGCCTTCTTCTTCCATATTTTTCTATAAGATGCCATTTGAGCGGGTACTCTACAAATCTTCCTATAGCCCAATAATTTATGTTTTACATAGACCATACATCGTTTCTTTGTCTTCCTTTCATTCTTCCGCAACAAATGCCCATATCTTGACAAACATCTACCACACAACTTCTAAGTCACAGCAATTTCTGTTATATACTCGTTTTCTTGATTCAGTACGCATCCGTCTTAACTCAGTCGTTAACAGTTATCCACATTACCTTAACAAGAAGGTCCACATTTAAAATGACTTCAAAAGAAAGACCAACACCATGAAACTCACCTACTTAATAACAACAGATTAGCCATTACTAATTCAACACATCTGTCAAACTAATCATGAAATAATTAACGTGATAAACTGCTCAAAGTGATGATACTACCCTCATTAGTATCCAGAGTGATCAGAGGACCGATGGCTCCATGTCCCTCCTGCTGGGAGGTCCCAGGATCAAAGTGGCGGTGACAAATGACATGAAAATATTAACACGTGTGTTCTCTATTTAGTATATTTGTCATACATGTGTTTTTGATGTTTGGAACAAGGCGGGGAAGAGGGGATGTCGTTTGTTCCGATACAGAGTTTGTTTCGATATTTTTAGTGGCGTTTTATATTATTGTTTGGGAAGGTAATAAAATTAAGAGGTATTTTGGGTAACTAGTTGAAGAATTAGGGAGATCAGAGATCTGATATAAAATCAAGAAACGCTCTAACAGTTTAAATTCATAATTAGAAAGCAAAATAATTAGGAATTTAAAATTATTAATTAGAAAATGGAATAGGTAGGCTGATTTTAGTATGTAATTATGGTAGACCTGTTTAAAATGATATCGCAGCAACCCACCTCCGAAAGGTTCTACAATAAATCATTATTCCGTACTTAGTTGAAAATCTCACCTCTACTTACATCACACCCACATTTCGCTTCCTCCCATCCTGTTCTCAATCACTTTCACCTCGGAAGCTTCTTCACGGCTTGCGCACTAATTAGCCGCGGCCTGCGCACGCGCACCGGGCGAACGATCCTGCCCCCCTCCCGCCACTGGCCGCTCGTTACACCACGATTCAACAGGAATGTTAATTGTCTTTGTCTTAAGATATGGATATCTATTTTCGATACGAAAGTTACCCAAAAATAACCAACGGTATCAATTTTCGGATTTGATAAATTATAATTGTGATACGAGGATATTTGTGGCATTTTGAAAGATTAGATTTGACTAACCTTAATAACATGTTTATTTTGTTGTAGGTGTAATTAATTTAGTGCAGACCGAAATAATAATAAAACAAAGTTCACGTAACGATAACGTCTGTTGTGCGACCTGCAATTCATCTGTGAATTCCCCGAGTCATGGGGAACAGAATTTTCCCTAAATCATTCTGAATTAGAGAACATAGTTTGGCAGTTTGATAAGGTTGGCGCAGTGGCTGAACGATCCGACTGCAGCGCCGCTTGTCGCGGGTACGATCCCCGCACGTAATAAATATTTGTATAGCCTTCAGATAGTTGTTTCGGGTCTGGGTACTTTATTTGTGTATGTGGGTTTAAATGTTCGTAAATACACCCACGATACAGAAGAAATTCCTAGTGTGGGGCAAATAAACAAGTAAAACTTTATAATGAATGCTTTCATTTGGCTATAAAATACAATACAACTTACCTTGCTCTCAACTAAAATACAGGAAAATTCTACATGTATATCTGTTATTACAAGAAGCTACGATATCAACCAAAATAAGTTTAACAACTGCTTCAAAACTACTCTCAAAAACTCACCAAGTTAATGATGAACAGAATCCTCGCCAGACTGTTCCACTAAAACAAGATCAGTATCAGGTGGTCCTCCTGAGGAGCAACAAATTGGGCGCAATACCGCTGAGCTGGTGAAGCGTGCAGCGACTCATTATAAAAGTGCCAACTATGTGGATAATGTCGCTTGGTGTCAAGAATGCGCGGCATTGTCGCCTGGTGGTCGGCGGCGAGAACAGAAGTCAGGAATGGGCCAATAGTCGTTAATTTTCGGCTAATGAATAGTTTTTGAAAAAAGTCTGCTAATACATATTCCGATTCCGCATCTTTCGCATAAAAAGTGACTTTGGATGTTTGTAAGTAGCAATCTATTTGGATTGAGTATTGTTATTCAACGATTTTATTCACAAACCAATAAAGAGTTGGTAATATTTTGGTAAGTATGTCTATCGCTTTGATTTACAAAACGTTGGTCCTAATTTGTTTGTAAAGTATAAATAAGTGGGCTGCGGGTAGTCCAACGGTTATCGCGGCCTCGACATAGAGGGCGAAGAAGGAACATGGGTGGTTTTTAGTCAGTAGAAGTCTGACACTCCCTTTCGCTCTGCCCAAGAGCGGGAGGGGTTATTCGATGATTTTACACCCACCAAAAAAAAAAAAAGTATAAATAAGTACTCAATAGCTTCGATTTTGAAACGAACTATTCATTCTTAAATTAATTTTCAGTAGGTCTAATCTATCTAAAACTTTAATCTTAAAATATTTTAGACTAATTGACTATAGACGTAAGAATTGTCTACATAAGATCATTACATCAAAAAAAAAGACAGGAGTATGAGACCTCCTTGCGGCAACACTTCCGGAACTTCATTATCTAACATGGCAACCTCTGGGTGGGACTCACATTCCTCACGAGTCTGCGATTAATAAATATTAGAGATGAGTCGAGCCGCCATGAGGGAGGGGTAGGAATGTCACAGTTCACACCGGTAGCGGTGGTTAACGAGTTTTGTCTCATAACGATACGACTAATGATGGAGAATGGTTTACATAGGAGCTGTTGCCGAAATGTGTTCTAGTGTGGTTCATAGAATGTTTTTTCTACCAGAATTTAAGGTTACTCAAACTTTGAGGCTGTAAGTACAAGGAGATATTTGTGATACCCGTAGTGTATACAATAGCTTTCAGGATAATTATGCTTAAATATAGAACTAGTTCATTTGTATGTGTGTAACAGTAATTTCTCTTTCTTTCTTACAATACAACAGAAATAAAATCGCCTACCTCAAGATGTGTCACTTACAAACCATAGTTTAGCTTAACTAACTTTAATTGCAAAAAAACAGTTCGCACCTTCCTTTTAAACCAAAACTACGACGTAACCGAAGAATTCCTGAAAAAGTGATCACTTTAAAACATACATACATCACACACACCACACTAATTTAACGAAACACTCACCACACTCACAATATACACCCCACACTTAAATAATAAACATTGTTTTATTTTTATTGTCCTTAATTAGTAATTACTTACAAATTTGTGTTTTCTAAATTTGTTGTTTTAGATTGTTGAAATGTGTTTTTTTTTTGTTGTTAAGAATCTATATTGTCGCTGTTTTAATGATTACTTTATGCCTACGTATATACACTTGCTGTTATACGTCATCCATCTATGACGGGAATCACAACTGTTTCTCTTAAACACAGGTTACTTACTTTGTAACCTCTCTAGGAGAAGCAGTGCGGCACCCACTAAAAAGTAACTTTTGTTTTCTCTGTAATTTAAATATATGAAATTTAAAATCTTAGAGTAAGACAAAATTGTATTGTAAATAAACATTATTATTATTATTATTATAGTTTATCTCAAATCCCCAAAAAGCAAGATATCACTCATCTCCAAACGAGGCGGCAAGTGCTTGAACCGACAAAGGTACCTAAACGAGGCTGGGCCACATTTCTGCGGGATATCAGCACATTTTGATAGGCCCGATGACAGTCGGTTCTGTGACAAAGTGACGAAGTAAGTAATTAAAGGTCCCGTCGTGGGTGGCCGGCTGTTGGCAACCGAACATCTCAATTAGTAGATGTCACCAAGGGATGGCTTGTAAGGAACGGGAGTTAAAAGGGATGAAGATTAAGATATTGCAAAATATGTTTATATCTTAATTAAATGAGCAGGATTGTAGCTTTTGGTTTGAAGTATTTAATGGCATTTACCAAAACAGATAAAGAACTTTTTAAAGTATTTATTGAAAGGAATCATGTTTCCTATTCTCCAATCTTGTATTCTGGACAATTCGGTCAAGTTCTCTCGTGATATCGTCTAGATAATCCCAAAGATAACTTAGTTTACCAATAATTATTTCTTAAGTGTTCTTTTATGTCATATTATCTGCGGTAATCTCCAACTCAAGGACAGTCTCCGAATGGACCAACACGCCTTTGAGGGTCAGTGAGGGGTGAAAGCGGACACCATCCCTCTTGCAAGGATAACAGTGGACTGTACGGCACATTACACATTGTTTATTTTGCTATCTTTCTAAATCTGCGCCTATTTTGTGAAATATAATTGAGTATAGTTGTTTTTATTTGTTGAAAGTGATAGTTTGTTTTTAAACATAGTTTTCTGTTGGATATTTCTAAAATTCTAGTGACGGGCTTTATCTTATTTACAACCAGATAGTTCGGAGTTAAATAAAATTTTGTAAATAAAGGGTGTAAATGTACCCTTAACGCAAACGAAGGACACTTGTTCTCCCCACCACTGCGATCATTTTTTGGTTCTAGACCATACCTGGGAATCCCCTGGTTACGGAGATTTTGGGGGTCAAAGTTCCAAATTTTGCACAGCTGTTTTTGTAAATACTAGTTTTTCCGGTTAAAACTTTACTTAAATTGCCTCCATGACCCGTTTACTATACAAATCACCCACTTGCACAATGTTTTAATACTGCTACATTCAGTTTTACCGTAAAATGTGATAAAAAAAGTTGTTTCCCAGCAAAACATTTTGCGTAGGGGTACTTAGTTTGATGTACAGAATGCTTGGTTGACGTATGTGTGAAGGGTTAATTTACACCGTGTATGTTAAAAGCAATGAAATAGTTAGAAATTCATAATAATAATAAAGGTATTTTTACAGTGTAGGAAAAGGGTCCCATCACGCCTGTTAAAATATAAGTTGACATTAAAGCAAAGACATCTAAATACACTAAGATTTTGTGTGATAGTTGTGGAATATTATTATTATATTATTATTATTATTTTCAAATAATTCAAAGCACTCGCTGCAAATCAGTCTACAAAACTACACAGATTAACAAAAAATCGTGCTACATTCACGAACTGTTCAATCTCAAGATGTTTCAATAAAGCCTATACGCATCTCTTGAACTCAGCGCCTTCCCTCTATAATCGCTCCTCAGAGAAACCTGAGGGGTCTCCTAATTGATACGATCCTCGCAAGTAAGTCACAAGGGTGCCTCGTTCGGAGTGCTCAGGTGTTGCGATATTATGCCAATTCTTTGGAGCACGTCTTAAATATTGTGCCAATTTTATCTCTAAGGGATATTTCTGATGAATCTCGTTTGAATGGAGTTTATTTGTATTCATTTTGAAGGGTGTAAAGGTTGATATATTTTTGGTGCAGATGTGACGTCTACTTGTATTGATTTATGCTCTTGTTAGGATCATTTTAGGTATATTCAATATAGGGTTGTATAAGATGCGGTTGACGAAAACACTGAACTATCACAAATATGTAAGAGTAGATAAGAGCGTAACTTAATTTAATTTAGTGCACCTACCTCATCGTCTAACGTGACGAATAGGATAGTTGACAAAAAAGTCTAAGTCCGTCAGATGGATTTCGAAAAAATATTGGACACGTATTTTTTCATTTTTCACGTAAACAATAAATTAAATCGATAGATGCAGTGCTTGGAAAAGTCGCGCTACGTCACAGTTTGGTACATTTTTTACCAGAAATAACGTCACCAGCCCCCACTCACGATCTTTGACACGTTTTATTTTCGTAATTTTTTAAATAAAATGATAAAACAAAAAACACCTATCCAATATTTTTCGATAATCTAACAGACGGACTAAACAGAATCATAGTTTTATTAGTCAGTCATCTACTTATCTTTTGCTTTATTGGTATTGTTTCAAGATACAAATCTGCTTTAAATGGAATGATGCAGAATGGAATGGAAGCAATCATGGTCAGTGGTTTAATTCAAAGGCTAAATTCTTTGAAGCAACAGTGCTTAATAAATTACTGCCGTAACCTATTAGTTAGTACGTAATGAAAGAGTTTTGTGATTGGGGCAGAGGTTAAAAAGTTCTCAATTTAAAATGGTGCTGGTTATTATTTCCAATGTTATAAACAATGACGATTTACCGAAATGAAATCTTTAGAAGGGCAGGAATAACAAAAACACTAAGTTACACATCTTAAAGTTTGTAACTCTTTTTTACACAAGTCCATAATGAGCAGAAAAACCACTCAAATAACCAATAAAACACACAAGAGGAAATACTCATAAAATAAAGCTGCGTTCAACTTACTATCCCAACGACTATTTAAAAGCGAATGTTTCAAAATTTCCCGTAAAACGTTCCGCCATTGGTCGCCAAGTGTTGTCAGATGCGCAGGCGCCGATGCACGTAAACTGTATGCATGTGTGTGTTTGTCACGTATCGTGTCGACACGTGGTCTGGATTAGTTTTGACGTGTTGTCATACTTTAACACATTTTGATTTTCAATGTTTGGGCTCGTAGCCAAATAATATAAGCTGCTCGTGTCGATCTGCAGGTTAAGCAGCGCTTGCCTAGGTTGATCTGTGGATGGGTGACCACCCATTACATACCAAGTTTCCTCCGTGCCTCGGAAACCACGTTAAGCCGTTAGTCCTGGCTGTCATTTGTAGAGCTTAGGCAGTCCGTACAGTGACCCGAAACCGGACTTCCCAAAGGGGTCTTATATTACCCAAGACTAACTGGGTTGTGGAGGTCAGATAGGCAGTCGCTTCATGTAAAATACTGGTATTCAGCTACATCTGGTTAGACTGGAAGCCGACCCCAATATAGTTGGGAAAAGGCTAGGCAGATGATGATGTTGTTTTGTCGCTTGTGCAAAGTCTTTTAAAAGCTGCATTTGTCTGATGTTGTAAACAAAGGTAGTCATCAAGTTTCGAAATCGAAAATAGAAGAAGTATCATTCTATATTTTTCTACTTTATTTAGTTAAACTAATCTAATGTGAATCGACAGAAACCAAACCCACCTTTTCTTAAACACCTGAATGGAAACCCAAATAACTTTCCAAATGAACAAACCATATTTCAATCAACTAACAAAGTAACAATCATAATATCAAATTATTTTATCACTCAATCCCAACCGAGTTTTAAATAAAAAGCTCAGATAAGTTAATAAAGCCGGTTTAAATGAATACATTTCAATCGGGCGCGATTCGGCACGCCAATCGCGATCGCGAGCTAATCCGCCGGTGTAGACGCGGCTTAATTAACTTCGAATGTTTGTGTTTTGCCTTATTTATAATACTCTGTTTTATAAATATCATTTTTAATGGGATCTGTTTATTAGATTGTTGTTTTTTTTACGTTTCTACGTAGTATAAATGTCACGTCTATCATTTCGTAATAAGACATGTATTTAATTATACCCCCGTCAACATCATCTTCTCCTTTTTTCCTTTAGCTTATATTTTCCTTTAGCTTATATTATGCTGCTTGGCAAAGACCTTCCCCATTATCTGAGGCCTCATTTGCGGAGACGCGGGGCGTTGTGCGGTGCGTAGTGCGTTTTTAATTCAAGCACATAGCGATGTATGGAAAAGTTAACAATTTCAAACGACGATTTTACGAAAAGCGATTTTGCGCTCGTTAGTTTTAAATGCAGTGTTCGTTGCCGTGCTTTGGCCTCTCAGTAAATGAATAAAAAAGCACGCGAAGAGCCTTCTGCACGCACCGCGCGTCGCCCCGCGTCTCCGTAAACGAGCCCTTACACTCTTCTCTCGCACAAACGGCTCGAAGTCGTTACCCCAGAGTCTTCTAAGCCTCCGCGTCATCCCATCGGTCCTCACTCCTGCCCGCTTCCTTTCTAGCCGTATCATCTTCCACACAGTTCGTCCATTCGATTGTTATAACATTTTCCTCATTTCCGCGCATCATTTACCGACAATAATCTAGGTACCTCTTCAGATCTAATTTTGTGTACTAATCGAACCGCTACTATAGAATACAAACGAAACTCAGTAACTTACTGAGCTTTATTTTGTCAGCTAAATTTAAAAGTACTTAAAACTCTTTTTTTACCCGACTACGACGAACCCAAAAGATAGGGTAATGATTTTGTTCATTTAATATTAAATATATGTCCTGCCACTTTGCCACAAGCACACTAAAGCTGAGAATAACTACACCCACAGCAATATGACGCCTTATTCCACAGCCTTAAAAAATAAAGAAGTAAGTAACACAATAAAACGCCGCCCTCAAAAGCGCCGAAAAATGCCAGTAACACCCAAAATTATAGCCTTACCGTGTAACAAAGCAGTCATATTACATTATAATATTATTCTACGCGGCCCCTGTTACGGTTACCTACCATTATCTTGTCCACAACCGTGTATTTGTTTAATTAATTCCGACAAAGGAATAGCTGTGTGTTTCCAAATTATTTACTCTATGTGCTGCAGGAAAGTCAGAAGGTTTATAATACAGAGGAGATTATGTAAAGTTTGATACATAGGTTTGTATTCAGTAAGTATGTTATTTGATATTACCTCTTTGTTTGTCTGTTTGTAAGATTTTTACAGCAACACTTGTACAATAAGTTATCGAAAACTCATCATAAACTATTTGATTATCAATAAGATTTATATGATGACCGATGATCAATTTCATCATAACAGCTATGCTATGAAATCTTCAAGACGTAAAATAGAAAACTTTCGTTGCCTACATCTTGACAAACTAAACTTAATTAGTAGTATTTCATTTCCATGTCGCCTTTAAGCTTTTCAACAAAATTGATTCCCAAAGTTGCCTCAACTGATAGCCTCCCCTTCTCACCCTCGCTTGTGTAGCACAGGTGCGCGGGCGCAGAGCGGTGTGCGCGAATAGTTGGGCGCGCGGCAATTATCAACAGATTACACTATTACACCGCTACCGGCTTATTAGTGCCGATGACGTGGTCATACTACATATAGAGTAGCCATAGTGCAGACGCGACAAGGAAGGTTTAGTTATAAGCTGAAATGTAAGATAAAAGAGAAGATAGGTTTACAATATGTAATTTTATTTCAATTGCTCTTCTAACCCTTTTTCAGTACAAAATGTTTATGCTTTCTGCCCTGCCATGTTTAAATGCATTACCTTATTCATGTTATTACGCACAACCTCCTTATTTAGTCTCTCTCGCTCTCATCATCCTTCAACATATCATAAAATAAATGAAACCTATACATCATTCACATTTGGCAACAGTTGAAATACTGATATAATAAACTGCTTTATGATTATTAGGTACCACTCAGGCACAGTTGCGATTCTACTGTAAAGTCTCTCATGTCAAAAAACCTCCTTGAGGCAACACCTCTGTGGGCACATTCGAACCTCCCATACTCCTCCCGAGGCCCGCACCCTGTGATTACGCGCGGCCGCCTACAATACACATATCAACATCACACGGGCCGCACAATGGCCGCGAAACAATGGCGTTTTGTTCAATAATAACGCGGTAGTCATTCTAAACTCTGACGTGACGGTGTTAAAGAAGGCGCAGGAGATTTAGCTGAAGGAACTTTGTTTACGAACCTACGTTTTGTCTCTACATGATTTGCTTTTATAAGCCTTATGTTACCTTCTCCTGTTGGAAGACATAGACGATTGCAGCGTAGAATACGAAAATGTAACATACCAAAGAGCTCAATGCTGCAATGTTAATTCCAGAGCTTTCAAGCTGTTTGGCGCGTTCAGGCCATTTATGCCTACTTTAAAATCATCTTATTTTAACCCTTTGCCCTTCCATACTTCTCTGTTACTCGAAATCTCATCAGACACCTCCTTCCTGGCCATATCATTGAAATAGGCATGTTTATTTTAATATTTTGATTTTTAGATTTCTTAATTTACGATTTTTTCCTTGAAAATTGGAGAGACGTTGCACAGAATCGTGACCATTGGAAGGAATGGAGGGAGGCCTTTTTTTTCGGGGGGGTTTGGGAAATCATCAAATAACCCCTCCCGCTCTTGGGCAGAGCGAAAGGGAGCGTCAGACTTCTACTGACAAAAAACCACCCATGTTATTTCTTAGCCCTATATGTCAAGGCCGCGGTGACTAGTGT
Organism: Diarsia rubi; assembly: GCA_932274075.1. NCBI lineage: Eukaryota > Metazoa > Arthropoda > Insecta > Lepidoptera > Noctuidae > Diarsia > Diarsia rubi. Next base: position 706,190 of record OW026416.1, on the reverse strand, counting down.
ACAACCCGCAGCCCCGACGGGATGGAGGGAGGCCTTTGCTCAGCAGTGGGACAATATGGGCTAGTTATAATAATATTATGTAAATCAATAAGTAGGTACAAAGGTGCTCAGGTCCTCTCAATAAATCAAGTAGTTTTATTTTATGCGTACTTTAAATTTTTCAGTGACCAATAGAAATAATACATCATCATCATCCACAGCCTGAACTCAACCACTGCTGAGTATAGGCCTCTCTATTATTGTGCCAATCTCCACGGTCCTTTGCCAGATTCATCCAGGTTTAGCCCCCGATGGCAACTATGTCGTCTGCCCATTTCGCCGCCGGACGACCCACACTTCTTTTACCAGTAATAATACACAAGTACATATTATTGTTTCTAGCTTACAAAGTTCTCATTATCCTTTGTTATTATTTCATGACGATGAATCTTATAACGACTAAACCGATATTTCTAAACTAATCCTGTCAGCTGTAAGACTGTCATCACTCGGAACTCTCCCAAATATATCCATATCTGTTTACGTGTTAAAGGATTAAAAGAAAGTGAAAACAGCGTTGACAATGTGCACAATGGCTGCTTATTATGGACAATAACAGATAATAGAGTTGCGAGACCAGAGACCACAGGCGAGGCCCACCCGCGCGCCTCAACGCCGACACATCTGTCTGAAAGTGAATTTGCTGAAAAAACTATCCTTGAAGACATCAAAACTAATCGCCGACGGATTAGAGGACATGGATTTCCAATTGACGAAACCTTTACAAACAATTACAAACGTTCAGACAAGGATTTAGAGTCGATTATCAGAAAATAAGGACGCAAAATCGAGCATCATAATTTTGCGACTCTTAAAATCTTCATCCTTTTTATTCCATAGAATTAAGGTCCTATTTCGTTTGTAGTATAGAAAGGGACAGTTCCACCAACTAATGCTTGTCAATATACGTCACGTTGACAAAGCAACTGCTTATTTATTCATAGCAGATTATTCGCCAGGATTATTTGGGCATGGAAAGGACAAAGTCGGCAAACATGGACTCTCTAAGACATTATTTGGGATCCATTTTGTGTTCCGGATGATCTCGATTCGCTTAACTTGGATAATTGTTGTAATGTAAATTGTCCATGCTGATTGAGTTGGTCCTGAATAGATTTGTCGTAAGCACTTGAGATTTGGGACCACCATGAAATGTGGAGGTTGTATGGCTTCAGCTGTCGCCCATACAAATGTATGAATGTGTTAATGGGACGTATGCGTTTAATAACTGTTTAGTTGGAGATATTATCTTCTGCTTGAGTGTTTTCAGCTGTCTATCGATTCTTAACTACTAATATATTTTAATATTTTGTTCCAAGGTTTTTCCGAGCCTTCTTTTTGCTTTGATTTGTAATTTGTTAAGTGATGATTATGTATGTATGTATTCAGTGTCGTAATGTTACTAATATTATTGTATAGCAATCCTACTGTCGTCTCGTACGAGCTAAGTGCTCTAATATACTCATCAATTGCATTATTCTTTAGATACCTGTCAGTATTATTAAGTTCTCAACACTCTTGTTTTTTTATCCCAATCGATAATCTTATTCGAACACAGCCTAATGAATGTCAGCACCATAACTTACGTGCATTTGCTATAACATTATAAAGTAGTACGTTCCAGCGCAAGATCGAAAACGCCATAATTTATAAATAAGTTTTTAACGTTCCACGGTATAATTGGAAGCGACAGTGGGTATACGTTTAAATTTTAATAATAAGCACAATAACATATTAATTTTTCTTTTCGAATGTAAGGCGAGATTGTAACGGCGACCTCTCGCGCCCGGCCCTGGTGCAAGCCATGGTCCGGGGCGAGGAGGAATGGGACGCCGTCGCCTCCTTCTGCGAAGCAGTGATGCTGGCGAAGGAGGTGGCGGAACGCGAGAGGGAGAGAACCTCTCGTCCCAGCCGCCGCGGGAGGCGCTCCGGGCGTCGGGGGTCCCGCGATGACCTCCGGCCACCGTAGACGCGGGCCTGTGGACGGTGAGTGATGGGCTAACTCGCCGTCCGTCCGTCTCACGACGAAAACAGGCCGTGTCGACGGCGCGTTCGTGTTCCACGCGCGCCTCAAAGAGATGTCAGCAACATGGGAGGGGCCCGAAAGGGCCGACGCCTGTCGGGGCCGCGGGTAGTCCTCTGGTTATCGCGGCCTCGACATAGAGGGCGAAGAAGGAACATGGGTGGTTTTTAGTCAGTAGAAGTCTGACACTCCCTTTCGCTCTGCCCAAGAGCGGGAGGGGTTATTCGATGATTTTACACCCACCAAAAAAAAAAAAAAAAAAAGGCGAGATTGTAATCTTGGACTGTGGGTGTGATGTGGAGACCATGATTGTACCTGATTGGGGACCGAAGTGTGAACTTTGGTAATTTAGAACTGAGTGTATTTTAATTAAACATATGTGAGGATTTTTGACGCTGTTTATCCTAAATCTAAGATCTTAATTCTCATACGTATGACTTTGAGAATTTGTGGAAGTTTGGATTCCTTTTTTAGGTTTTTCGCATTTAGGTAATGACTTCCATGTACATAATGTTATGTTGATGAAGCTTATAAAATGAGTAGATTAGATTGAAATCTATTATTTACATCATATTAAAAGATTATGAGGTGTGTCTGTGCAAATCCTGCTTAAGTAGGTAGATACAAATTTGTAGACAGCGTCGGATTTAAAGTTTAAGTAGATTAATAAAAAAGCTCTAGAGTGTAACAAAGCAGACACTTAAAAACCAAATACATAGATTACTGAGGATTATAAGATCAATATTATTAAACTAATACCAGTCTTTAGAACTGCTAAGTATTTAAGCTAAATGAAACCGTTAATTTGTTGAAATTCGTTTACTGTTTTATCTTTATATCATAAATTGCTTGGACCACGAGAGTATTGCGGGGATTACGCACTTTTAGGCGCTTAAATGGCCTCTTCTTATAATTTGCATCTTCAATAATCTGATCCTATAGATTTTTAGCAAAAACTTGCTGTTTTATTTTTTTAAGGAAACTTGTAGTTTTACGAAGAGACCTGCTGAACCTCCGCGTTCCGCCCCCATAGCCTCTTTGAGGATTTATACAACTTCTAAAACTTTTATTATTGTTATTTATTCATTTAAAACTGTTATGTTAGAAAAAAATTAACGTGTAATTAACGTAACACGAATATCAAAGTCGCGATTTTTTCGTTGCATCTGAAAACCGTTTAATAAAGGGTTACCTTCCAATAATAGCAACGATATCTTCCTCCAAATTAAAAGCTTACCTCACCGCAACCGTGAAATCATGGTCACCGCAGTCGGCACATCAAAGCGGCGCGGGCGCAGGCGACACAACATGATTACGATAATCGCGCTGCGCTGTCCGCACCGTGTCGCTTTATATAAATTGACTGCAAGCGGGACATTCACGGGAAGACACAGATAAGTGGGTTTCAAGAAATTCGCTTAGGATTGGAAAATCGTAACAATAAGCAAGGCAAACTTGATATTTACGTTAAGCCCTCATTGATCATGATAATTTTAACTTTGATTCGTAAAAAAATAAAATTATTTTTTATGCAGTGTGCCATTTTGCCATAATTATGTCGAATATGAATACAAAAGCATAAGTAAGGAGAGTGAGAGTAAGTAAGAGGTAAGGAAGTTATTTGACTAAAAGCTCTTATTTCAAAATCGTAAACCAAGATCCAAGAAGTAATCAAACACAAACTATGGAAGTAAGAAGTGATCCAATTGTTTCAATTCAAACACAAACTATCTCTTCTAACGATTTTATCCTGAACTCGTCGCACCACGAATAGCCCGCTTTATCGATCCATGTCGCTTTTATAAAACTATTCTTTATGCGTTTTATGGCGATTGAAATTAAGATGTTCTAATGTGAAGCTGCGCCATGGACCATCGGATTATCTTCATTGCACACACCTACTTAAAATCTTACCAGTTTTCAAACGGATAATTATTACACAGTACAACCAGCGTAACTTTAACCAGTGGTGAAATTAGGAACTAACATAAAATGTCATAGATTTTGACGTTAAGTTGACAGTTGTCATTACTAGTGGCGCCCCCCTAAAATGTCAAGTTATATTTGCCAGTATTTACTCCACTTCTAACCAATCGATCGTTTCCATGATAAGATATTTTCTTCTAATATATTAGTCGTTGAGTGCAACTTATTAAAAATGTGGTTGAATTCTTTAACTTAGAATATTAGGAATAATATCGTGTGGGATAGGTTGCCGTTATTTTTCTGGGAACTCGGTCGATGTAAATTTTCTGTGCATTGTCATAATGGTATTGATTAGATTGTGAAAAGCAATGGCGTAGTAGTAATAGATATATTTCGTATATAAATTGTTAGATTGGCTGTTGGTTTTCTTCATGAATGGTGTTATACTTACCTATACCAATTAATAACCATTTGTGCTTCTTGGCATCACCAAGGAAAACATTGTTAATAACTAGTTACATAAGTTGGTCATTGTTTAAATAGATTTTAGTCTATATCATTTTGAGAGAGCAACAAATTAAAGTAAAAGGCAGATCAAATATTTTTTTTTACACAATTTCCATTTCCTCTTTTATTTTAACAAATGTCGCACAACATGGCCTCATCAGCGTGATATTGTACGCTCGACCAGTTTCCTGGTCTCTCACACTTTTTACCAACAATATGACGCGATACAAAAATATTCCGACGAGTCCACAATAGTACCGTGACATGCGCAGTGACACTCCGCTCACCCATCACGCGACAATAGACACACATCAATGACAACTAATTTCTTACGGTGCATCGCGTTTATTCAATGGGTCTACTTATTATAAAAATCTATATCATTCTGTATAATGTCAAAGTTAAAGAACAATTTATTTTGAACTTTATAATGGAACCGATAAGGTTGTGTTTTTAACAGTGTGAAAAGGTGTAGGGTGACAATAATTTTGACTTCCGCACGGACAGATTTACCCACACATTAGCGGTGTAGCGAATATTCTGAATGAGATTTAAGTACATTATGTTAGGAAGGAGTTATTGCTCGCTTGATAAGGGTCGACTTGATTTTAAATGTTAATTTTTGTTTAAAAATAAATTGTATTAAGTGGTTGAGTTTGGAGTTTTATTTTTGGATCTTTTTGATGCACCTAGAGGTACACGTACGTTATACTTGGTTTTTGTTATTCTTGGTTGATAAGACACAATTCAAGTGAGACATTGATATGTAGATCGACTGTAGATAGAACTCGATGCTGTGTCTTCTTTGTTTCTTCTTCTTTTTGTTTTCGGAGTTGGCGTATCCCATGACTTTATTTTTTGCACAAATACATAGTGAAACTGTCTACGTATAACGACTTTTTAGCCATAGGAACTATAGCGCATATCGTACGAGTATAATTGTCAATAGAAAGTAAATGAGACTTTTCACCGAGTTGAGGGAGAACTCAAAAGCTTTGCCATTTGTGAGATGGATTTCGCAGTCTGTAAAATTTGGGTTTTAATTTCAAAGGGCTGAATGTGATTGATTGGAAACCATTCAAATTCAATGTTTGAATTAAAACGAATTCATTATTATTGCCACAACATTTGCCAGCATTGCCTTTTATAACAGCCGTAGCAATATTGATCGTATAGTTCAAGGTAACACACTGGGAAATTTGCAATAAATTATGTATAAGCGTAAACTACGTATTATTGTCATGTAGATTGTATAAAATGCAAGAAGGTTCACAATATGAATGTTTAGGCAATAATTATTTGCATTCGACATTGTGTTTGATCATTATTCTATCCGGTTTGCGAAACGATTTTATTAGACTAAAGAAATTAACAGTTTTGATTGATTTGATTGAAACCATAAAAACTAAAATAGTTTTGTTTTAACTACATATTTTCGTATTTCTTAGCTGATGATTACACTGACTGATTAAATGTGTTGCCAAGAATTTTGACATCTTAAAGTTTATTGTGTTCTAAGCTCTGGAGTATTATGAGACACAAGAATTTAAGTGAAAACTAAAATAAAGAAGTTTTGTCTTATACTTACGTAAAAGCCTTATCTCCATTAATTTAAAACAATAATCGACTCAAAAAGTTTGTAAAATGTCTTCCATAACATTAAATCCGTTTAAGCTCTCCGGGCTAAGCATGTGTGCAAACATAATTCGATCTACATTCGGGTTCGGGCACAAACTAGTCGTGCCGCGTTGCTTCGCCCGACGTAGGGAGAGTACAATAGGGCTAATTGTTGATGGGTGAGGCGCAAGTTAAACAGGGGGCGAGAGCGATGTGGTTTTATCTATTTTTCGGTAAAAATACTGGAATCCGAACATAGGAGTCTGAATAAGGAACTTTACCCATGTTGCCGATTGTTTTCATAGGTATAAAAAGCAGACAATACCTGATAAAATAGAAAAGGATCGTCTGTTAAAAAATCTGAATAAATTTCTCCAGATGTTTCAGCAAAAGATATAAAATACCTACTTTCTTAAGCCATTGAGTTATGGTTGCCATTTTTGGATTTGGATGGTTGTGTAAATATTAATCGCTAATTCTTTTCACTTGGACTGAACCACAATTCAGCTACATGATCCCTCGCGGCTCAAATAAAACATTTATAAATATTTGCTGCTTTATTATTGGCGGGTCTGTGACGTCTCAGTTGACGTGGGGTGCGCAAGCGCAGCTCAAATCACTATGTCCCGTACTAATGTTGTAATTTATGTCCGCTAAAGATTGATATAATTTTTTACTATTATGTTTCTATTGTGTTACTTTGAACGAGAATTTAGTGCGGTCTTTTTTAAATAAAGGTTTAGGAAAAAAAAGCTATGATTCTATTTTGTTTATAGTCGTGTTTATAATTTTTAAAGTCAAGTTAGAAATTAAACAGTTTTTTAGACTTAATCCAGTACCTTTGGTCATGTCCGTTGTATGGTAAAATACAAACCATTTTTTACATTTCTGTTGATGTCAACCATCTCTTATTTAAAGAAGCAACTGCAGTTAAATTAGGCCTCTTAAAATAACTACTTTATCTTCAAATCAAATTATTTCCCCGAAATTATAAATATTCCACTCAATATTTTATGGGAAATAAAAGATATAAAAATATGGAACAAATCTTCATAAAAACATCGAACTTAGGAAGTAGGAGTCATTTCATCCCACTCTTATATCATCATTTGAATGTCTCAATCAAAACTGTTTTCGATAAAATTACTAATGAAAGGCAATCAACGAAGAATTTATGAAATGATTCCATTTAATATCTTACCAATCGATTTTGACAGTTTTTATCGATCAATTTAATTGAATTAATTAAATTAACGAGTTACATTTATAGTCAGTAAGTCGATCATGCGATCGGTTTCCATATCTTATAGTTTGTAGCTCGGAGTTTTGACGCTAAATCGATGTCCTGGACCTGCATTGTAATTTATGGCCCCCGTAACTTTTGAATTTTTTTATTTAATATGTTAAGAAGCTAATAAAGCAGATGATTCGGAGAGTTATATTCACGTCTGTTTATTAGGTGTAGGGCCATAATTATTATTGTTTTCTAGCATATAAACATAATATTAACATACCCTTATCGTTATTTCAAACATATTCCATCTAGAACAAGTTCCATCTAAATTCAGACATATTAAAACATGTCAAAACATATTTATAAAAAAAAAACTGACGGTTCCTACATTTTAATTAGACACGCCATGTCATTAGTTCTATAAAATTCTAAATAACCACCATACACCATATTTTCGACATTAGCCACGGTTATTGTAAAAAAAAATACATAGTAAAAAACATTTGTATCAATGTGTGTGTGAGTTGATTGTGTATAAAATTCTGCGCGCGCATGGGGCACAAGATGGCGACCAAATCATATTTCAAAACGGGTGAAATCTTTTGTTATTAATGAAATAAAAATAATTCAAAAGTGTAACTATGTGGGGTTGCCTCCCTTCTTGCTGTTCCCGTGTTGGGTAACATTGCCAGCGTGACTAACTTCGTGTATGAAGGTATCGTAATTATTGTTGATTTGTAGGTCAATATTTAAGTTATAATTGTTAAGATTAAAGTCATTGTTAGTAATAAAAAAAAGAAGTTTAAACCGCAAACAGTGCCGATGTTTTACAACGAAACAGAAAAGATTTTATAAATGACATATTATAAATGACAAAGATGACGAAAGCATCTTTGTAGTTTTGTACATTAATAATGACTAAAAATAATGACTGATTTTATACGCCTTTAATTTCATTATGATCATAAAACCTGTGTTTCTATAGTATTTAGAAAATATTTTGAAGCCCCAGAAGCCGCAATGAACTCCATATTTAGAATCTATTCTCAAACCGTTTAGAGACAAATCCTTGTCGCGTTTCATTTGTTGATTTAGTCTATTTCAAACAAACTCGTAAGACCAAAGTTTCGGAGATTAGTTCCGGATTACTAGAGATTAGTGGCACCTAGTTTGTACGGAGATATCAACTTGGTTAGACTGGAAATATTTACGTCGAATATTTTTATTTTGTTTGGCAGAAAGAGAAGATTGTTATTCCTTTATTCCTTGAGGTAAGGTTTCGATTTTTACTTTTTTTAACATCATGACGTCAATCACGCCGGTATTCTCCGAAGGGTTAGATAAAGGTTTACTTACTAGGATTGTGTATACTAGTAAGTAAACCTCTATCTAACCCTTCAATTAAATTAAAAAAAACAACTTTGTCCCATCTGGGAATCGAACCCCGAACCTCATGTTCAGCAGTCGCGGTTGCGGCTACTAGACCAACGTGGCAGTTTACTTTTTTTCTGATGTTAAATAATGATGTTCTTTACTGCCTCGTCATAAATATTTAGTACCGAATCAAGATGTCAGCATATTGAAACGTCCCAAACCGCATAAAACTTACATTCCAAGTTTCGCGACGAACGAAGCCGTGAAATCGAACCACCCCTAGTCATCCCCAGTCAAAGGCGGCATTTTTGTAATCACCAAACAAATAAAACCTCTAATATACATTTTGATGTTTTTATAAACATAAAACATAATTTATTACGCGAACGCGACCAGGTATTGTCGGCAACCCTTAACGAAACGCGCCATGATTTACGATTCCCAAAACCAATTTAGATTTTACTTAACTTGTACATCAGTTTCATCCCTGTATGTTTGACAGAGGGTTGAATTTAGTTCTTTGAGGCTGTACATGTAAGTTTGCATGTGGTATTTGACTTTATTTATCTATTATTATGGGCTTTGTCGCCGCTCCCACAGTTCGTCGGCAGATTTGAGCGGACTAGCGTGGCGAATGTGAGGTCTCAATTTGGACTTATTGTCTGTTCACAATGAACGTATGTATGTGTGTTATGTGCCGATTATTTCCTGTATATTCAGTTGTCTGGTAATGGCTTTATCTATGGCTTCACGGTTGTTTTCTTTTAGGGGATGAAATTTGGTAGAATTTGATAGGGTATCATTGAGAATTCGTTGTGGTGTGGAAATCTGAGCATCCGAAACTAAACAGTCAACAACAATTCACTTTTACTTTTAGGTTAAGATTTTCAGAATCTTCAATCCGTTGCTTACAAAACTAAAACTCAAGAGATTGGTGCGCTTACCTTAGCGAATGAATAATAAGACCCTAAGATAAATGTAGTTTTATCAAAGTGAACCAGTAAAACTGAGCATTTACATCTGTTTTGTCTGTTCACGAAGATCATTCAATAACTTCCAAATAATCATGGAACGGTTATCAACCATGGGAACCATATCCAGCCGCGTCGCAGCCATATTCCGCCCTCCTCGATATCAATACGTACCAAACCGTCGTCATCCAAGACCACATATTTATTGAAGTCGGAAGCTCCATAATGGCCTCCCAGTGGAGGGGCCTCCACATGGCGGCAACCATGTTAGCAGTTACTTTACAATAGATATAAATGAGTGACGATTTATTGGCCGTTTGTTGTTCTACAAATATACGTTCTGTTTGGGGGACGACGAGGGAAAAGTAATTCTTTAATTTTTTAGTTGTTTGTGCGGCGTAGTTCTCCGTAATTAAATACCCGTTGAAGCAGAGCAGCGTGATGTATGCTGTAGTATTTATATTAGTCTCTTTATTTTATGAATCGTTTTCACTATATCTAAGCTCCTAATTAAATTCTTCTTCTCCAGTCCCACGCCGACGCGTCATTCGTATGTAATCCTCCTTTGTTTTGCTTCAAATTCTTCCCCTTCTTCAAAATTTTTGCCAAATTTTATATGAAAATCAAAAAACCATTAACATTAATCATTTACTTTTTTTAACTGGACTAACATCGAAAATATAATAGATATTCAAAAAGAGTTTCGTAGCAGGCATTCGAACATCAAAACCTCACGATACTAAACTCATTGACTTCCAAACTTCGTCTTAAATGACAACACACTTCTGTTTACCCCATCAAGCCATAGATCGGCCGAATTCCTGCCTAATTCAATTTGAATGAATAAACTGCTGCTGTAGCGGCGTGGCTGCTCGGCTGTTGGAACATCGGTACCGGGTGTATCTTAATATTCTTAATAGTTTGGTTATCGACATAACGAGCGCGATCGACTGACTGTTTTGGTTTTAAGTCCGGTTTAAGTTTGGGGAGACAGCGGACTAGCGTATTGAATTTCTTATGATGTTCGTGAAAATGGATTTAATGTTCATCATTCTTTTAAAAAGTCATTTGTATATTGTTGGGCCTACGCTGTCACTGTAACATGAAAATATTGTATAATTTTAAAAGAGTCACCATTAAGTTCGTCGCCATAGGACTAACCCGAACCGTGCACATTCTTCGACGTTTTATAAGTGCCCATGTAGGCCTAGAAGAAATAAAATATTTTGATTTGCTATTATTATTTCTGGTTATACTCGTATTTATTACTCCTAATACAAGCAAATTCGTTTCTTAAAAGGTGATCTCCAAATACTATGTATCGAAATACCTATTTTAATTAAAATAAAATAAAAAAATTATTTTTCACTCCTCTTGCTCAAAAATACCGTCATAATAGCGTACCAGAGCGGGCGTAAAATTGCATTTATTGCCCTAGGGGAAAAAGTAAATCTCGACGTGCTCTCACCCGTCTGCCGCGACCTGCGCAGTGCGTGATGCATTTAGCTTCAAGTATAAAACAAATTGGTATCACCCAGCGTATCACAGAACGCATCAATGTTCTCCCAACTAGGCCACAACCATCGACATCAAAGGATGAGTCAACTCAGCTGATTGTGTATTCAGAAAATTCGAACGAGGGACCCTCAAACCTTGAACAACGTTTTGTATCTCCTACGTTTACCCCACAGATTACACAATGTTCGTCTTCACAGAGGGCTGAAATTAAGTTGCCGGGAAAAAACATATCATTTTTGAACAACTGTACAAATTGTACATTTAATTTTTAATAAAAAATAAACTTTCATATTGAACATGGTTATTTTATTTTCTCGCAATCGTAGTGAAAAGTACGGTGTAACACACGGCGCTAAAATCCCATTACAACTCGGTTCCTATTTACTACCTCGTTAAAGCTCGGTAGTAAAACTACCTCGTATATAATGGGTCATTTTAGGCCCTTGTATTACAATGTACTATTATATTTTTTTATATTTCCTAAAATTGCTTTGTTCTTCTTATTTTTGGCTATTGTTATTACTTATATGTTCTGGTCGATGATATCTGTAAAATAGGCGTGATGCCTGATCTCCATGGCCGGTGCGTAATGATCGTCATAGTTTCTTGGTTCTTATTTTACTTTTCTAGTATAGTCCGTCCTCCGTCCTCTCATCCCTCGCAGCCTCCGGTCGGTTCGTCTCTTATTATCTACCGTTTCTATTTGAACACAAACGCGTATGATTTGCATGAAGCACGAATTAACAGTTCGTTAACAAACTGTATCGTAAATATTTTGCTGTTGGGAAACGTGGCTTATCTGTGTCGTTGTGGGGTTTTCCATTTGGTACTTTTGTATAAATTGTATTAAATTTTTTGAAGAAACTTTTTGTGGCTGCTGTTTTGATTTAAATTCTTCTTGTTCTCTTGGCGCCAAGAACAAGTAGAATTTTTTGCAAGAAGAATGGTATGTCTCTAGTAATTACTAGAGACAAACCATTCTCTTCGAATATTTCCATTGTTCTTGACAAATTTTAATCTAAGTTTAAATACTTCTTGAAAAAATATGAATGTTTAAAACTGTCGTCGGAATGGGTGCTTCGCCTTTTAGGAAATGTGTTTTGACAGCACTGAGGTCTACAAAAAAAATATGGAATGAATACATTCGGTTTCATAATATTATAGTTTTGTAAGTATTTGAAATCACGCAAATAAACGCGTACTTATATGAAACTACAAGTTGTGTCGAACAGTGGCACCCCGACACATGGGCACAAGTGGAAAACGCCAGTATTTAGTGTATCGTCTCAAATACATATTAATTTGAATATTAATTGGAGTGAAGTCGGCAGCGGGTGCCGGGAGCACTATTAGCTGCGGCGTCCACTGTTGTGGAACTGTGCCCACTGTCAAACATATTATTTATTTTAAGAACCTGATGTGTCTGGTGTGTTTGTGTGTGATGATGATGATGGTGTCCCACTGCGGGGCAAAGGTTTCCTCTTTCCATTTGTTGTCGTTGGTTGTTTGGACAATGGACTCAATGCTTTCGATGAGAGTCCAGCTCATCACGCTATCTTTAATAATGGCACACTAAATAGTAATCGTTTTAAGGGGCTTTCCAGGGACTGATGCAAAATAGGTACCTAATAAATGTCTTATCATTATTAATGTCAACAAGTGTAAAATGTCTAGACATGAAACGGCCTTCGAATTTTAATTCGATATCTGCTAGGATAAATTACATTGAGATACAGCTGAAAATATGCAATCTAAAGCCACATGTTTAATATTATTATTATTTTAAGGATTTTACTATCATTTAATGGACTTCTATCATGGGGCTTACTTTGAAAAAGAGTCAGCTGATCATTATATTAAATCATCATAATAATATCTATGTTCATATTGCAATTCTTTTAATTTATTTGTTTTTTTTTTTTATTTGTCACTGAAAATGATAATAAATTCATAAATGAAGAGAAGCGACAGTCATATAATATATATACACGACGATAATAGGTGCTCAATTAAATTAGCAATCAGCGCGCGCTAGACATCCAGCACTGTTGCGGATTTGCCAATTCTGACACCCGTTTTCACTAATTTAATTTAGATGCTTTGTATCTAAATTAATGCCCAAATAAAAGTGAATGTTAGACTTTCAAAGCCCAATTAGGCAAGCGTCGGTATAGCTTGTGCCAGGAACGAGAGAAATTCCATAGAAAGATTACAATTATTTTCCTGTACCGTACGACAATGTACACTAATAATGTCACCAATAACGTACACGATACATTTGGTAGCAGCGCGACCGCTTCATTACGCCACTAATGGTTCCGAAGTACCGAACGGTACCACCGCGGTACCATTGAGACGCAAGTATTTTTATTGGTTCCACCTCTTACGGTACAAATCGCCTTATTGACGCTGATAACGTGCGTCTGTCTGGGAATTGGATTGAGAACTGTTTAGTTATCTTAGAAAGGGGAAATTGGTTGTTGGAGAACCTGAAACACTGACTTTTTTGAGCCATTGACTCATTTTATACAGAATTTGGTTCAGAGTTCGCAGAGCGGGAGGAGTTAAGTTAATAATAATATAATAATAATAACTTTATTTAAAAAAAAATGCAAATTACATAGAATTGTTTTGGTTATTACAAATCAGATTATGACAGAAAAGTTATTAGTTAAGTTACCGCTCAGACTTCTGCTGACTAAAAACCACCCATGTTCCTTCGTAGCCCTTTGTGTCGAGGCCGCGGTATCTCTTTCTAACAAACCGCAGCCCCGACGGAAAGTACAATCACTTTAGGGTTTAGGGTTCCTATTCCCGTGTAAACGAATGTTTTAAAACAGAAAATAATTCTGTTGGCGAAATGAAGTTAGTCATCACGCCTGTGATCCTCAAAGGGTCAGGCCGAGGTGTACCTAATAGTACACCAACATTTCACTAATAATGTTTAAGTACCATTTAATAGGGGGTAAGCCTATTGGCATTCGACAGAAAAAACACTTAATACACGCAGGGGCGAGCGCTTGTAATACCTACTGTGCACCCGAAAAAAAATCTAACTCAAAACCTCAGTATAAATATGCTACCATTAATCTAATTAAGACGCCTCATATCAACTTTCTTAGCAGGTGTTAAACTAACAACTAATGACAATTTATTCAAGACATTATCTGAGCCAAAGGAACACCGTCATGTCATACCAGTGTTTGATTCGCCGACACACAACACCGACCATTCCCACCCTTCGCGAGAAAAGGCGTGAAAACGAACCAACACTATAATAACACCATCTTTTATTTGTAGCTAAATAATTTCTAAGCCAAAACTGCTAATTACGCAAACAATTGCTAGAAACAGCGCTCTCATCGGAGATAACTGTGGCGGTGGCGCGATCACAGGGCTGCGGAGGTGCGCAGGCGCAAGTCACGCTCATTACTGCGTTGTTAACACGCCCCGATTGGTGGAGCAGGTGCGTGACGTGTTGTGTGCTGTTAGGCTGTATGGGAAGTAAATAGACGGTTATGTTAGGTAAGTGAGAAGTTGAAGGAATTGGTGTGTTTGATCACTTTTTAAAACGTTCAAAGAACTAAGTCTTTGGCATGTATTGACTAGGTTTTCACACTCAATCAACCAGTACTTTTACTCAGTTAAATACATTTCACATCACACTGAGAAGAAACAATGATTGAAGGCTGAGATCCTCCAACATCTAAAACCCTACGAATCTTGTCTGTCTTGTCTACGAATGTTGTCTTGTTTGACCCTAAGGTTGACTGGTAGAGAATGCCTTGTGGCATTAAGTCCGCCTATGTATCACTATTGTGCATAAAGTTTAAATAAATAAATAAATAAATAATCTTCCTGGCAACGTGAATCGGCAGCTGATACACTGTATTTTCAACAGTGTCTCAATCTACCTTTAAAATTCCGAACAGGTGTGTTTACTTACGAAGTTAAGTAAAGTGCCAACACCTAAACAAATACTATAAAAATAATTACAAACCGCCACCCTCACGCCTCACGTCCCGACGACGCCCCGCCCCCGTCCCGTCAACGTCCCGTCAACGTCCCGCCAACGTCCCGCACGGCCCCGCTCGTACGGCACAATAGCCGTATATTTGCATACACACAATACAATACGATGTTCCTAACAGTCATGCTGTTATTTTACTTAATAACGTATGATGGTATATTGTACAGTATTCCTATTATTTGCTTGTAATCGGATACAATGGATATGAATCATGGAATGTTTTATTACAGGTGTGAAGGTAATTATCTGTTGTTTCTATTTTGTTCGCTTTTAATTAAAGTTGCTTTTGGGATGAGCTGTCACATTTCGAGGCAGTAATATTTTTTTCAGTATGATATGAATTGTCCCAGAGTACTTTTTAGAGAAGGAACATCAAAATGTAGGTTTCCCGGCACAATTTTTTTTCAATCGGAAGTTTTGATGTATTTTCAGCCCAAATTGACTCAGAAAAGCAGCTGCTGAAGCTGTTATTGTTTGTACATGAATATGTTTTTAGGCGTAGGCGTAATGTGACCACTATCAATATATATATTCAGGTATTTGTATATTATAATTTAAGGGAGAAGGCAAAAAGAAACGCTTCCGGTGGCTTCATCGTCGATTGCTGCCGTTTTCATAGACATACCTAGAGTTATTCAGTACATTATTCTAAACTCCAAATATTTTTTCCTCGGTAAAAATAAAAGCTGCTGTTCCATTTATTGGCCATGTAGATTTCGCAGTTTTGTAGGAAACTGCTGTTTTTATTTCGAAGTCTTTGTCTCTACCAATCTGTATATAAACCAGTTCTGCCTCAACGGTATGTCAGTGCGATTAGTTGTGATTATCTTTGGAATTGTACCATAAACAAATGAAAACATGTCAGTTCTCACGCGCGACTCCCCTGTTATCGGTGAAGGTCGCTCCGTGACTGCTACAGCTTCTGTTGCACGATTAGCATGATTAGCTACACGTGAAGCCTTATCTCATAGCACACGTAACGGGTTGATAACTTTGCAAAAATGGCCAAATACACTTATCAATTGTTAGATAACTAGTTCCGGGTGCTTTAATTTTTCATCATCATCATTAGCCTATAATGTTCCCACTGCAGGGACTCAGGCCTCCTCTCTAGGAGATTGACCGTCTTTAATTTATACTCATCATGTAGGTAATATTGGTATTTTTTTAAAGTATTTATAGACTAGATGCAGTTTGCACTACTTCTTTCATATTTCTTCAGGAGTCTAATAAATAAACATATTTTTTATTACCTGACTGCAAGGAAATTACAAAACTTAAAAGCAGACAGGAAAAGTACCCTTTTATGGTTTTAAGTTTTGTTTAATTTAAAAAGTGCTTGTTTTTTGCTTTCCTATTTTCTCAGATGGGTTTTTTAGTTTTTTAAGTATTGTCTCTACTTTCCCACACGTTGGTAGGTCCTTACAGTACATTCATCGTTTCATGTTATCTGCACCACATTCACATAAAATTGTGACTATCAATAAGACTTCATTGATTGATTTATACTTTACTGATATACTTCAGTACCCACCTATTATAGTTTAGTGTGATAAGCTGTATCGTGAGGTGAAGTATAACAAATTATATTAAATAAACAGTAGATGTTAGCACTGATTTAGTTCTTACACATCGTGGAAGAGTTTTTAAATTCTGGACGATTTAATAAAATCTTCCGAGGGTCTAGACAACTGGTTGTTTTATATTTTTGCTACAGCTGGGTGTTCTGCCTAATTAACAACTAAGAATTGGTCAGGATTATACTAAGACTTCGGATCTATGATCGGAATTAAATAAACAACCAATCAATCAATTCCAAAAAAATCCCCATCACCACACCTGTCGATTAGGTTCGAAAAATTTGCAAATAGGCAATAGATGAGACTATATCACTAATCAATAGATAAACAACGTAATCAGGGCCAAAGTCACACATGATAGAAATAAACATCGTGTCAGAATGACTCCTTATCATACCGTTGTAATCGGATCAAAATATTATCATCACTGCATAAATAATACAGATAAAACACTAAATATATGTAATATAATCAGGTTAATATTTCCGAGTTCACTATCTTTTGGATTAGAACTCAACAACAATGTTTTAATACTTAATATACGATTTGTTATGATATGTGTGCAAAATATCACGTGGCTGCGTAGGAACGCTTTCAATATATTCATTTGGTTTCCGTTATAAGATTCAAAGTTTCAAATTTTCCCTATGATACTTCGTGAAAACAACTAAATTAGTTTTATATTCATTCAGAGTACTGAAAGTGTTTTAGTCTCAGGAATACTGCACTTTCTTGAAGATGTTCCTCGTTCAACCCAACATCCTGTTAATCTGTGAGTTTCTCTAGCTCTACATGCAAAATCAAGCATTTTCTAAAAAAACAAGTTGGTAATCATAATAAATAATAATCTAATTTATTAAAGCGTATATAAAATAGATAAATAATCTAATTTAGTTAAGCGTAAGTCAAAACTATGTAGCAAGTACACATTACTCTTATTAAAACTATTTTACTGCGGTATAGCTCCAGTCCAAGTTACCATTTTAAATTCTACAATTAGGTACTTTGGTCTCGTGACTAATCAAACCTTCATGTTGTGTGACTGTTAATGACCTTTAAAACTAGACTAGGTAATTCGTACGTAAATGAGGTATCATTTACCTATGAATTAGAGTGATCTTATCAGAGCGTCGGCTCTGTGATGAATAAAGAAAGAAAACGAGAATTCACCGCACTTAATTATTTCACTCCCGGATGACATGAAAGCAGTATAAATGTGTAATAATACTCAATCATACACCATTTCAACGTAATCTGCTTCGCATTATTAGCTGCCGATAACAAAACCAGATCCTGCACAATAACAATAAAATTTGAATAAAATGACAGTTACATATCTGCCATCGAAAACAAAACGGACGAAACTTAATATTGGGTCCACAAGCTTACAATAGGCCTCCTTATCGGCCTCCATCTACTGTTTGGACCAACAAAGGCCGAAAACTAGCAAATATAGTTATAATAAGCCGATCATATTACGATGAATAAAGATATGCATCTATTTAGGGTGACCAAATAATTGATAATCCTATTCAGTGTTTCGGAAAGTGACAATAGTTTTTTTTAGAATTTCTATTTTGTCTTGTTGTCTTCCTAGTTTGTGGTTATGTCCGGTATGAAGCGGATTCAGGCGGTTTCGAAATTCGAGACTTAAGATTTTTGTCACAAAATAACAAAAACATATCGATTTGGACCAAAGATGATTGTGGTTGTAGCTAAGAATAATTCTATTTTCGGTAGTCGTTATCTTGTTATTCTAATATGCTTATACGTTATTATAAAAAACATCGATTGTATCATTTTGAATAAGAAATAATGTCTAAATGAGATGTTAACATTAAGATTACCAAGTAAAGTAGCCATTTTATTTTGAATACTTGCGAAGTGGAAACATTTTATTCTAGTAGCGGTCATTAGGGGGTTCATTTAAATATTTGAAAGTATGAAATTAGTTTTTTTTTCTGCTTTTGTGTTTTATCAATAAAAATTGATGTTTTTAAATTAATAATCTCATGATATTTGTATTGGTTATGCTTAAATTTCCATATATTTAATTTAATGTGAATTAGTTTTATATAAACAGAATAGAATTATTTATTTATTTTTGTTTGGAATCAATAAATAATCACTGCTCATTAACATACAAAATTTTATTTAATTTTTGGATGAGCAACCTTATTCTGGTGTCGGTTTTCTTAAAATGCTTGGTCTCACGACCTTTATCTATTACGCAGTGTTTTTAAATTAAACGTTTGAATTACACGTGCAAAAGTTTGAAATAATTATCTCTTGACCGTTTCAGATTTTCGCTTGTTTTGAAAACTGTTTCGCAGGGTTGAATTCCCTAGGGTCACTGTATCAAAGCATTGGCTTTGAGCAGCTAATAATACCAAAAGTGCATTAAAAAAATAATTGTTACTTCAATAAAAGCCGATGCACTATCTCACGCCAATATTGCACAAAAAAGATACAAATCTACGTACAATGCATCGCGCAGCGGTTTAGTGAAAACTATTATGTTTTTAGATCGTAATCTTTTGTCGCTACTGTACAGTGTCGAGTTACAGGCTTAATGGTCTGTTTTAAAAGATGTTAAAGTGTATTATGTCTATGGTATGTAGTGAGCTGAATTTGATTTTAAATTGAGCGTATTCATTGGAGAATTTGAATTTGACGGTCTAAATTGTCAGTCTTTTATCAAACTCTGCTTCTTTGTATGTTCATCTATGTTTTAAATGTAGTGTGTTCTGTATTAAACTGACGAATAGAACTTGGTAACTTTTTAAAGAAGAAATTGATTGTATAGTGACAAACATTGAGTAAACTTAGTTTAGGAAAAATTCTAATGTTCACATTCCCCTATAGTCAAAGTTTGCCACAGGAAGAAAACCTCTTAAGATTTGAAATTAACATGACATTACATAATTTGACATTCAATAATAATATGTTTCATTTAATTGATATTAATAATTATGTTGGTAATAGCTTATATTTGACAAAAGATAGATTCCTAGTAGACAGGTACTATCTTTCTAGGTATTGTAAACGACAGATAGCTGTGTCACTGTCTTATTATTTTAGTATAACAGCTAAGAATTTAGAGAAAGAGATTGCTTCTATTGAGTACCATGACATGTTGAATAATCCAGTGAGAAATTTAGTGCATAATATTGACATTATAAATAATTTAAATTAGAGAATAGGACAATAGAGGCAAACTCTAGCAGTAATGAACAATCTCACAAAACTATATCTAATAAAAATAGCTTAAAAACAAATAGTATCAACCTGGTGCATCAGAATATTCAAGGACTGAGGAACAAAGACTTAGAATTAGAATTAAACTTAGAACTTCTTTGTATTACAGAACATTGGCTTCAAAGCCACCAGTTCATGATTAGTTTTAGTAATCACCAGGTTGGTAGCACATTCAACAGAGTTAATGCCATGGTGGATCACTAATTTTAGTAAATAACCAAATTAAATTCAAAGACCGAAAGGACATTGTGAGCCTATCTGTTGAACGCAATATTGAAATAGCCTGTATAGAATTGGAGCAGTTCATTATATTAAGTGTATACAGGCCCCCCTCGGGATTGTATGACTGCTTTGAAAAGGTAATGGATGAAGTTTTACACAAGATTTGTAACACAAACAAGTCCATTATCACATGCGGTGACTTTAATGTAAATTTATTAGAAAACTCAAGTTCTTGTAGTAAAATTATGAGTCTGTTTCGGTCCTACAATCTCGTAAACCTATTTTTGGAGCCTACAAGAATATCGCCTATTTGTGCCACATGTCTAGACAATATTTATACTGATGTTACTCCGTTCCATAAAGAAATTATAAATGCTCTAGACTCTGATCATTGCGGTCAAATGATTACCATTGATAACCAAAAATTTAAAGTGGCTAAAATGGATATCACTGTTAACCCAAAAACGGTAAGATGCTTGGACATTTAAAAATAAACTAAAAATGAACTTACCATTATTGTCTACTGACAATCCTCATCATCAATATGATGAATTTTTTGATATGTATTGTTAGCAATTTAATTCCACTTTCATTCCCAAGACTATCTCAATAAATTGTAACGCATCTTTCAGTGACTGGGCTACCATGGGTATGGGTATACAAGAGTAGAACAAGGCTTTATGAGGTGTATAATGAAAGAGTTTTTGTAAATACTGCCGAATTTAATTTATATGTTAAAATATATTCAAAACTATTTAAAAAAAGTGTGTCATATTGCTAAGTCACATTATTTGAGCTCGAAAATTAGAAACAGCAATAATATTGTTAAAACTACTTGGAATATTTAATAATGAAACGGGAAAGTCTAGTAAACGTAGTTATGACTATAGCTTAACAATTAATGACAAAGAAATTAAATCAGATGCGGATGTCGCTGCGGCTTTCGAAAGTTTCTTTTCTAACATTCCCGTTTCAACGACAAAATCCGTAAACTCGTCACCTACTGTTGCCGAATCTTTGCTAAAGGAAAATGTTAAAGCTTGCGACTCAGAATTTCATTTTGAACATGTCACATGTAGAGATATATTAAAAACATTTCAAACCTTAAATGTTAAGAAGACTGCGGATCTTTGGGGTAATTCTGTAGAAGTTGCCAAGTCTATTATTGATATTGTGGCACCTACCTTAGCTTCTATTTTTAATAATTGTATTGATTGTGGAAAGTTTCCTGAGCTTATGAAAATTAGTAAAATTATTATTCAAGGCAGGTAGTACATCAGACCCCACAAATTATAGACCTATACCTTATAGTACTGCCTACTTTTAGTAAAGTTTTTGAGAAATTAATTTTAGACCAATTGCAAAGATTTTTTAATAAACATAAATTATTACATAACAAACAGTTCGGTTTTACGAAGGGTCGCTCAACTACCGATGCCGGTGTCGAACTTTTAGGACATATTTATAGTGCATGGGAAGATAAATGCGATGCTTTGGGCATTTTTTGCGATTTGTCCAAGGCATTTGATTGCGTCCTTCATGAGACCTTAATCAGGAAACTCCGCCACTACGGAATACGAAACAGCGCTCTGGATCTTCTTATCTCATACCTGAGTGATAGGATCCAAAGAGTTGACATCAACGGAGAAAGATCTCCCGGATCTAGTGTAATAATGGGAGTCCCACAGGGCTCGATTCTTGGCCTTTTCTTGTTTCTTATATATATTAATGATTTGCCTCACCTCATAAAGGATAACCACGATATAGTGTTATTTGCGGATGACACTTCGCTTTTGTTTAAACTTAAACGACAACAACCAGTTGTAGACGACGTAAATAGCGCGATTTCGAACGTATTGCATTGGTTTAACGCTAATAATTTGCTGCTTAATGAAAAAAAAACCAAATGCATTAAGTTTACACTACCTCACGTTAGGCAGGTGAAAACTTGTGTGTTGGTAAAGGGCGAAGAGTTGAATCCTGAAGATAGCACGGTGTTCTTGGGCTTAACTTTAGACGCTAAGCTTCAGTGGGGGCCTCATATAGATAAACTGTCGAAAAAGCTGAGCTCTGCAGCATACGCAGTTAGAAAAATTCGTAATTTAACCGATGTAGAGACAGCCCGATTAGTGTACTTCAGTTATTTTCATAGCGTAATGTCGTACGGCATTCTATTGTGGGGGAATGCCGCTGATATACAGACCATCTTTGTTTTGAAAAAACAAAGATGGTCTGTATATATGATGGTCAAACAAAAACGGGCGGTTAGATCAATTTATAAATTGAGTCCGAGACACTCTCTCAGAGAAAAATTTAAGGAAATTAATGTAATGACTGTTCCTTCTCAGTATATTTATGAAAATCTTTTGTATGCTCACAAAAATATAAAGCTGTTTAAGAAATATAGTGATATTCACAATATAAATACAAGAAATAGACATAAATATATTGTACCCACAACAAGGCTCAAGCAAATAGGTGGATCATTTAGATGCCAATGTATTCGCTTTTATAATAAACTACCAAGCCACATTCAAAATGTATGCCTTAATAAATTTAAATCTTTTATAAAACGTAAACTTTGCCAGAAAGCTTTTTATGCTGTTAAAGATTATATAGAGGACAAAAAAGCTTGGGATTGAACTGCTCCAATTTGAATTGTTTTTTTTTTATATATATATTTTATTTTTCTTTTACAATTTGACATTTTATTAATTTTCTTTATACACAATGACATTGTTTACTTTTTCAAGTATGATATTATTTTTTGACCAATATTTACTTGTTAAATATTTTCATTTGTTTTGTTTTTGATTTAGTTTTGTGTTTTTTTTTGACATTTAATAACTTGACTTATTTAATATGATAAATATTTTATTATTTATCATATTAAATAAGTTTATATTATTTTTATATTGTGAATATTTATTTATTTATTAGGTTAACCAACAATTGTTTACACAATAAATTTTTCACAAAACATTGGATATAGGTACATTTATAAGCGCAACAATTAATTATAGGCTAACACCACATGCACTATTTGTGGTTATAATAAATAAATAATATAATAATCAAACAATAAGGGATTGATAAAAAAAATACTTATACAAAACAATAAAAAATAAACTCATCAATAAATAAGAACATTATTTAAATTTAAAGCAGAGAAATGAATTAAAATTAAAAGCACAGATTGATGGACTAAATTATTAATTAATTAATACAATTACATTTCGACACAACAAATAATCAAATCAAATAAAATAGGTAAATAATAGCACATAATTAATCACAGTTAGTTAAATTGGGAGTCAATACCAATACTAATATTAAGATCACATTTATAAAACAACATTATTATTATTGCACTGAATCGTGACCGTTGGAAGGAATGGAGGGAGGCCTTTGCTCAGCAGTGGGACAACACTGGCTAGCTATAATAATAATAATAATTATTACTGAACTTCTGGAACCATAGATATGCTCGACCATTTTTCTCTTAAATTTGTACAAATTATCGTGGTGTATATCTATGAGATCACTGCAACTGTTAATCATTTTACACAGGCGTGGAATCGGGGAGTTTGCACCTAGAACCGTTCTGCGCAGGGGTGGATGTAACGGTGTGATGGGATTGCGTGGATATCGGCATGGGGCGCGAAACTTAATAAGACTTAGTAGGTTAGGGCAATCGATTATATATGAGGACTATGTGGGTCTTTCTTTAATTTTAACGATTGTCTGGCAGTTTGAGTACTATAAGCGACCTACCCAAATGTCCTTTCCTTGGTATTGTTCATCGTGACGTCGAGCTCCTTGAGTTATAAGTCGAGCTCGACAATAACTGACAAATGCTTGCACTGACTGGACGGGTCCACTCAAATCTGTGTGGTGCTTTCTTCAAAAGACCATCTCAGACACTAATCTGCATAGCCCTCATGTGTGTGCCAAGATTATGTCTGGACCTTAAACTTATTGTTAACCATATAAACCCTTTTTAAAAGATTAAAAGAGTAACCTTTGGAGTTTCTTGCCGGTTCTTCTCCTTAGGAATCGACCAATGCACCGAACCGTGCCTTTTTTTTATGTCGACGTTTTACAAATGCCCATGTAGGCCTATGTGAAATAAAATATTTTGACTTTGACTTTGACTTTGAAACTTTAGGATGTTATCCTAAAAAAAGGTTAGGGCTATAGTCACCCTACTCATGCCACCTATGATCAAAATCACATTCAAAAACAAAAAAGACGAATACGTACGTATTTTTTTGTTTACTATGAGTAGGTACTCGTTATTTTTTTAATTTGCACCTGTGTGTCGTATATTCTGTAATAAATTATAGAATAAACAAATAATTATAAAATTGCAAATAAATGTTGTTTTCAGTCATGTTGTGTTGTGAATAACAACAATATTGTTATAAAATGTATCAACGGACATTATTCATTGGAATCCATTGTTTTAATATTGTGCGTTATGGTGATTTTAATTTTGCTTAGAAACTTTGTTTTGTTGTGCATTGATGAAACAAGTACCTGCTGCATATTGATTGTTATTGTTAATACTTATAGTTTGTTGCAAACAAACAAGCGAGCAGACACTGCTTGATACTGAAGCTAAAAAAATTTATTTTGTTCATTTCAAGTTTTACACATTTTATAAACGTAACATCAGTATCATCACTGTTGGGTAGACAGAATTGTGAACCCATAGAACATTCACAATTCGCCATTTATGTTAAAGTCATACATCAGCCATTTTAAGGGGCCAGGCCTATTGCCATCACCCGGGCTCAAAATCCAACTATGAGTTGCTATTCGAAACACCTGTTGAAAATACCCAATAACACCTAATCGAGTCTAAAACGTTTACATTTATTCACTGACTTCTGGAAGAATTATTCGGTGCTTTTACAGTTATTACTGTCAGACCAGGAATAATAAAGATTTTAAACGCTCTTCAGTAGTGGCCATTACCCAAGATTATACAAGCATTAAAATTTCTACATTTAAATGCTTGTTTAATAAAAACATCGTGTGGCTTTGACATAGGTGTTGCGTTGGGCTACAGTGAGGCTGCGCGTGCGCCGGTGCGCGAGATACCGCCGTATTATGATGTCAGACAAGTTACGGTTTGACACTTGACCTGCGGTGACCATGGGTTTGTCTGTATTGTAAAATTAGTTAATTTAAAACTGATTATGATAAAAAGATTACGAATTCAATGATCATTCATTCATTGTGGCTTTCAAATGTTTTAAGATATGAATGTTTTATAGTTTTGAGTAGGTGGTATCTGCACAAGGAAGTAGTTTAAATAATAACCGCCTTTTATGATTGTAAATGTTATTTTATTCTGTGAATAAAATAAAAAAAAATCGTTTCATCGTAAATGTTATTTTATTATTAGTTAAAAATACCATTATTCTTTAGTCATATACCAAGTGCGTACGACAACTGTTTCATCAGTACCGAACACATATCTATTCCCACAAAGTCATACTCTCCCTAGTCACCTACCGCTTCGGCAAATCAAAGTGACTTACGCCTCACTGCAAACAAATAAACAAACAGACGAATCTAGCCCTAACTCCCGTTCTTATCCCTGTACGATTAGGGTCAGAATCCCGAAGCAGCTTGCATATAGTCCTGTCAAGTTTTCTAGATCATTTTGACAGTTCTCTCGCGCTACCGACGCGCTGCACAGGCGCTGCCAATCATGATTTCTGTATTACCACGCAAGTTAATCAGAAGGTGAAGGTTGCAGGGATCTGCTGGAAGCGAGATACACGGGATCAGTCAATATGGCGTCAAATAATGATGAGGAAAATAATCAGCTTGTAGGAAAGGCCTACGTCCAGCTGTTGACGTCTTGTGGCAATAATGATGATTAGATCAGAAAAATATTTACATTATTACGCAGAGAGCAGCGTTGGCCCAGTGGTGTCGGCCCCGGCTTACGAACAGTAGGTCGTGGTTTCGAACCCAGGCAGGCGCATTACTTTGTGTAATTTATTTCATCATCGCTGCTCTTAAAACGGTGTAGGACAACATCGAAACCGGCATGTCTTAGAACCAAAAATTCTAAGACATGGTTTCTCGTTCACCTTCTGTCTTCCGTCCATGCTGTAGTGGTGTCAGGGTGCTCAAGTGCTGTCAGTCACAGCGTCTGTCGGTATGTGCCTGTTTGTGAGTGTTCGGTTACCTTGACACCTCCCTACGATTGTGAGGAGATTGTGGGCAGTAATGCTATGGTTCAGTTTAATATTATGGTGTGTTATGTTTATGGTGACTTGTTCTGATGATGGTGGTGTTAGATTAGAAGTTACCTCATCTTAAGGTATCTATGGGTTAGTAGTTGTACGGGACTGAACTGAAACACTTTCTTTAAGGTTACAATAATATCATAATGAACGGCTAAAAAGTCAAGTATGGAGCAACTGATGAAAATAAAATAGAATGATGGATGCTGTCTCCGGTATTATAGGTTAGATGTATGAACGAGGGTGAGGCAGAAGTCAGGAAGTACAGATCGAAGCAGGTTCTGTGATTTTTGCCTACTTTCATTTGAGAAACGCATGAATATTATCTATAGATTCAAACATTTTCTACCATCTATCACTAAAATAACTTTGATCCAGTCACATGTGCTTCCCATCATGGACTATGCTCATGTTTGTTACTCTGATCTATCCCAAGAACTTTTAAACAAATTGGATCGTCTTCTTAATAATTGCATTCAGTTTATTTTTGGCCTTCGTAAATACGATCACATCTCTGCGTACCGTTCTCAGCTTAAATGGCTGCCTATCAGACTCAGAAGATCCCTCAGATCTCTTTGCACACTCTTCACTATTTTAAAGGATCCATGTACTCCCAATCATCTAAAAAAATACTTCAAAGTGTTGGGCAGTTCCCACAGTCGTAACCTCCGAGCTTCCAAGAACCTTCTGCTTGAAATTCCCTCACATCGTTCTGGTTTTATGTCTTCTTCTTACGCTGTGTCAACCATTAAGCTCTGGAATGCGCTACCCCCTGACATTAAAAAACAGAAATAAAGATGGTTTTCAAAATAAAGTCCGGAAATACAAATTCAAATTGTTTATTGCAATCCATAATGTACATTAACAGGTGTTAAGGAAATTAATTCTAGACACAATTATGGACCCTGTCGGGCACAGCAAATGTTTGTACAAGTACAGAGCGGAAGAGCGTTTCTTTTAAATGGCTTAAATATCTATTTTATAATTATATTCTATTAATCTAAGAATATATCTCTATTCATATACTTAGTCTATTTAAAATCGGACTCGAATTGTTCTAAGTCTAGTCACTAGTCTTAGTAGGTAATTATTTTAAGGTTTCTCGTATTTTTATGTATTAAAATACTTATCTATTAGTTTATTTAATTCCATCTGTATATTTATGTATTAGTATGCACCAATTTATGTATTATGTTTACAAAATGGTATTATCCTTAGTTTTATTTTACTGTAGGTATTTGTACTCTGCCACAGCGCTGTCCTTTTTTAACCCAAAAGTTGACTGGTAGAGAATGCCTTGTGGCATTAAGTCCGCCTATGTACACTTGTACATGAAGTTTAAATAAATAATTATATTTAATTAAATAGTTTAATTTTCTCTCTAATATCTTTTTTCCCATACAGTATGTATTTTTTCATTTTGATGCTCTAAATCACACCTTTTATGACACTTTCCTCATACATATTATACCATAGAATGATTTTCACTTTTCTGAATAAAGTTTCCGGCAAATAAGATGAATGAAAACTGTCTGTAATGCTACGTTATCGTAATCTCGTATATATCTACGTGACACTTCAGCCAGTGACATGTTTTGATAAATAAGGCAGATGTTTATTATTATTATATATTTATTTTAAAAGTAAACTGAGTAAGAGTAAACTTGTGCAATAGTAGGTACATACATGTCTAGATATCTAGGTCAAGTGAACTTAATATATTTTCAATAATATTATAGTACTCTTCATTTTCTTGTTTTTATCCCCATTTATATGAATTCGTCGCGATATGTCTACTTCTCCGATACGTTTCTGGTAATCTTCATTTCATGAGTCACCCCTTTTTTAGCTAAATCATGTCTTCCGCAGTACCTACATCCATCATTTCTTTGGTATTCCCTGTTTTACATTCATGAAATTTTCCTCATGAAAAGTTACTCGTTTATCCGATTGCCACACAATTGTTCATTCACCGATGTCACTTTCAGACTTCCTATAGCAATACTAACATCATCTGCCTAGACTTTTCCCAACTATGTTGGGGTCGGCTCCCAGTCTAACCGGATGCAGCTGAATTCTCATAGAGAGGAGGCACGGGCATTGATAACCACAATTCTTCTTCTAAGCGTGTCGATGACAACAACCACACTTGCTTAATTATGGTTGGCGATTTCAGAATTATATTATTCAGTATTCTTAGTAAGTACATAAGTCAGAGCTGAAAACTTATTCTTGATAATAAATTATTCCAATTTTCACTTCATACTTTTACGTGCGATTCGAGTACTACCTACAAGTTACGTTAAGTGTTACTATTGATTCTCACGTTTTCGAGTCGATGAATATTTTTTAAATAATTTTAAAACAAAAACACCTTTATTTTTTTTACTTTTACTCCATGCTGCGAAAGTAGGTAGGTACTCCTTATGGCAAGTTGTACAGCTGCGGGAAAACCACTATTTAAATTTTACGGTGATTTGATAAAACAAAAATCCGATATTTTTCGATAATATAACAGACGAAATAAACAATCATATTTTTTAGTCAGGAAACATTCCTATTAAAGTGAATGAACGCCCGATTCCATTGATACCTCAACGACATCAAAAAAATGCCGTATTACGTACATTATCTACACCACAGACTAGAATATGAGCTAATCTAATCGGGCAGGAAGATCTGTGATACCTATTGCAGTACATTGTGTAATATTGCGAAATATTTAATGATTGGCCCTCAAAATATTTTTCCTCGCCGGAAATGTCAGGTGAAAATGTGAGTGAAAATGATAAGATAATTGCAACGAACTGCTCAATCAAAAAAACTGGTTTTTACTGTTTTTTTTTGTCAAACGCTGAGTTCAACAGAACTCAACAACTGCAGGGCTATTGCGTATCTTTTAAATGACAGTGGCTAACCTATAGTGCCTATCAATTACTGTCAAATGGTTCCATTTTGTACTAAACCAAAACCAATTTGACAGTTAATCCATAGACAATATGATAGCCACTGTCATTTAAAAGATACGCAATAGCCCTGCTGATCGAAATAAAAAATAATAAAGCTGTTGCTTTCTAACATGGTAGAATATTTATAATATTGGCAGCCATTGAACACGGTTCAATTGCATTCGTGAAATTCCTCTTTAAAAAAAGTTAAAACAATAGATTGTGTTTTTTTTTGAGTTTTGGAAATAGAAAATCTAGTTAAAACATATAACCGATCTTAGGATAACAACTTGTTGAAATAACTTCAACTTTATTACTTTTTACATAACATAACAAAACAAAAACCATGCCAGGACATTAATAAATCGTCCATTATCCAAACAACGTTGCTTTTGGATACATAATACGATACGAAGATACGGAAAATTGACAGTTAGAATAAAATGTCGGTACAGCCGACCATGGCGGTCATTACTGCCTGAATATTTCATGAGTGTAGCCTGAAACAATTTGAGCAACATTACATGGCATATATCATAATATTTCCCTCCGTATTGTACTCAATATGTATTAATGTTAAGGGGCTGTTCAATAAGTATGAAATTTAAAATAACCTACCAACATGAGCCAAGTAACCTATCTTCTCTATCTTCAATTAAACACCTCAAATAATGAGATTTTTGAAATATTCTGATTCTGTGTTTAAAAAATTCTATGTATTTTAAACAGAATCCTTTTGTTTGGTATACGCAGAGGTTAGAAACATCCACAGAAAGAAAAAGGGTGACCACAAGTTCGAATTGTCATTAATGGTTGTTATGACGTTTACATACCTTACCTTTTATCTATATACCTTGATGGAAAGTCATGGATGAGGTCTTTGATGCAACAAATAAATAAATGAATCTGTTAAACCTAAGACATTTTTGTAATAAACTATTATTCCTTTGGACTATCTGATAGCCCAGTTCATCTTGACCTTAATCACTCCATCCATATTTAACCTCTTGCACGTAACGGAGGGTGGATCATTTAATATGAACTACCCCCACCCTGGTGCAGTGATCGCGCTGGATCGTGCGCTTACGTCGCTAGTCGCAGCAAACGCAGCTGGTATTACACACGACATAATTACACAGTACGGGAAATTACTGAGACAATTTTTAATAGTTCCGATTTTCATTTGTTTTTATTTAGCTTCTGTTTAGGTTTGCTAGATTGAACTACTTTCGGTGTGTGTTTTAATTATTATCAGGATAAAGTTCTACTACTGTGTGCTTGTGCTCAAATCTCATCAGTGTTTATCAGTCTCAAATCAGGGTCTAACTCCTATAAGACAGACTACAAAATCGAGATCATAAGTTTTTATTTAGTGCGACGGAAAAGGGGTGCGTGGCGCAGGTTAATATAAAT
The DNA here is from genome assembly GCA_932274075.1 of Diarsia rubi. NCBI lineage: Eukaryota > Metazoa > Arthropoda > Insecta > Lepidoptera > Noctuidae > Diarsia > Diarsia rubi. The sequence goes on along the minus strand of OW026416.1, from coordinate 675,264 downwards.
AAGACCACGCAACCAGTCTACATAAAATATATTGAATAAAAAAATGGGTGTGGGAAGGTCTACGGACACAAACTCCTAAGGCATCCCTGTGGGATGTGCTGTACTGCCCTGATAGCCGGCGTGGCGATGACCGCAGCGATGTGCCACGCTGGATGCGTAGGGGTGATGGCCAGCTCTTCTTTACGTCGGCCCGGCTCGGCCCACGTGGCAAGTATGGCCAACAGGTGGGAAGTCCGATGCCGGCCCGATTTTACCACGCACGACGGAACCAGCCGCGTAACTACCGCGAACTTGAGGGCGCTCTAGCCGGAACTTTGGAGTTAAGTGTTCCTCCAGCAGGAACCTGGGACCCTGGAACGTAACGTCCAGCGTGTCACGAGGTGGACAAAAGGTCACCTCCGCTGATTGCGACACCAAGCTAAGCAGAGCGAGTAGCAAAAATAGTGCACTAATGTAGGTGTTGGTGGATTGTCACAATCAAACGGAGTTTACATGATGGGAAGAGTGAAAATAAGGCATGATAGCACATTTTGAGTGTGAAGCACGAAAAGTCAAAATGCATTGAGCTGAAGGCCTTAAGGTTTAATACATGATAAATATAGTGTAGCATAAAATCGGAGAAAAATAGGCATACATGCTAAGATAACCTATAAAATTAGGAACACAAAATACACACATGTTTATGCTGTTCAAAACTTACCCAGTATGGGGGTTATGGAGACACTGAGTTTAATTGCTCGATGGCGGAGAATTATGTTGATTAGGTAGGCAATTGTTTTAGGCCCGGATAATGGCGAGTTAAGACACGTGTGAAATCACATATAATTTAGATATGGTGAGACGTGTGACCGCTTCGGGAAAAACCAAAATTCCTAATGTCAAACGAAAAGATCGCGTTGGCAGCGTTGGATAGAGATGGGACATACGCGAGCCCATAGATAAATCCTCACTCGCGCGCCCGATAGTTGATGCATCTTGTGCTTTTAGTAATTACTATTTGCTACCGCACTACTTGTAATTTTCTATGGTTATTATATTTTGACGTCTGCGGTTCCTTGACAGGTGGATGAAAGTAAACATTGGAATGTTGCTGTTTTTATTGTTAATTTAGTTTATATGTTTTGTTTTGTGCAAAATGTAACGTGCGACGTTACATTAGGTAGGAGGCAATACCGTTGATGAAACAAAATATAGTCAAAGTCAAAGAGGAATACAAGTTACTGTTAGGTAGGTTATAATACACTTAAACAATACTTAAAACCTAAAACACACTCTTCATCAAAAATGTGTGTCCAAACCGCTAGTTAAAAGCTAATGATATTTAATTGGGCCCCTCGGACGCGCATAACTAAGTAAGGTAATGAAGTAAACTATGATCGCGGCAAAACACTGCTTTTTTCGAGTCGTACCGACCTCCAGCTGACCTGGCTCTCACGGGCACCTTCGTGAGGTGGATGGGAATCGGGGTGTTTGATATACATTGGTGGTTTCTGCCTAAGATTTTATCGGTATTGTTGGAAGTTTCTAGTTTGAGGACGAGGAGGTGACTGCTGAGGTGATAAGTTGTTAGAGAAATATGGAAAAAGAAGGGCAGGAGAATTATGATGATGATGATGATTAAAGTTTCCAGTTTTCTTATTTCGTTTTCATGATTATTTTAATAATGAATGGTAGGTATCATCATTGGTATCCTTATCACCCACTGATGAGCAGACGGATAAATAGACGACCTCCTAAAGTGAATGCAAATCAGTTGCCTTCAATTGAAAACTGATTCAGGAAGTGCATATTTATATTTGTTACCTGCGATGTGATGATCTACATCATTTCACGCCATCTAGATGTCTATCATAATTTGCCATAGAGATCTACGCTTTGTAATGGGCAAATACTAAACCTTCGCAAAGTTATTATTCCTGGGCTGCGGGTTGTACACTAGTTACCGCGGCCTCGACACATAGGGCTAAGAAGGAACATGGGTGGTTTTTAGTCAGTAGAAGTCTGACACTCCTTTTCGCTCTGCCCAAGAGCGGGAGGGGTTATTCGATGATTTTCCACCCGCCAAAAAAAAAAAGTTATAATCCCTTGTGACTGTGACTGTAGCTTCGCAATTATTTTTTGTTTTTGTTTGACATAAATAACTATGAGTTTGAACCACATATAGTTTTGCCTTGAAATTTTCTTCACCCCCAGTTGTTTAGAAAACTACTTAAGAATTGGCATCGGTATACCTTTAAGTAAAATGTTGGGTTAAAAACTCAACCTAACTTAGACTAAGCAGTAAATTCAAAACTAAAACTAGCAATGTACACCGTAGACCCCCCAATCACTCCTACTTCCCCACGCGCTACGCTTGTTTCCATAATAAAATGATCCAATACAATATGCAAGCGATTAAACGACGTCCCGTTTACGTTCGGTAATTTTGTAGCTGACTGTACAAAACTGTTATTTAGTCTTGTTGGGGACAGAGCACATTAATTATTTACGAACACTCTAATTTGTGGTTTATGTTTTTTAATTTCAGGTTTTTATTTGGTAGTTGACATTTTTGTCTATGGTATGTTTTTTTCTGTGTTATCTATGGTTATGACTACGATCACGACTGATAAAGTCGATGTGCGATTCCGGGTATCAGCAAGGTTTTTAGCAGATTCATCTCATGATTCGATAATTTTGATAATTGATATCTTAAGCACTTTATGCTTTGTTTGTCTGGCGATAAAAAAACCCTGTCGTTATAAACACATAAACACCGTTAAAAGTATTTTATTAGGAATTACCCATGGCCATGGGAATTTTGGCAATGGTGTTAAATACAAAAGTGATTTTACTATTTTTTATTTCTTCACATGATTTCTTATAAAAACCGAATTTATGAAGAAATCACCCACTTATAAATTCTAAATCCCCAGGAGCCACTTGCTAGAGTCGAGTGGTTATCGGAGATTTCCGTATAAGTTCCCACCGACCCCTGCGACGCGTGGTCACCCTATTGAGCGTCTAAGTAAGTGTAAGCAATCTTTATAAAGATGTTTTATGGGAAAATGGCAATAGTATCATTATTTCAGTAGTTACGACTCACTAGAGAGATATTTAATGATGTGGAAGTGAGTCTATTGGCCTATTGCTCTAGCCATCGAATATTGAGGAGAACTTCCTTCTTCTTCTCTACTAAAGGTTGGCCTTCAAATCAGAATAAATATCCTATTTTGCTAGTTGTAACTCTAGAGCACTCGAGATTCCGGTCTATCACGAATTTTATCGTCCATTGAAGAAGACTGCTAGACTAAGTATACTAAATCCAGAAACTAGAATAACATAAATATTTCGTGTTAAAAGCCAAACTCTGGAACGGCTTCTGAATTTTTGAATGACAAAGATTGTAAAAATCATCGAACCCAAGAGATTTATTTATTTTAGTTCCTGCATCAGTAACATATTATATTATAGACATACAGCGACAGACAGTTTAATAAACTAGCACGTCGACGACTCCAAGTTCCGCATCAAAATATTCCTAAACAGAGAATCAAAGCGTGACTTCCCCTCCGACAATTACGTATTTATAATGAATTAGAAGTGGCCACTTATTATCGAATGTTTCATGGACTAGCCTCGTGGGGTGGCCATGGGAAGCAGCACCTGGGCTGGCCTGGGGGTGAGCGTGGTGCCTTGAGCGGGGCGGCTGGCTCCAAGGTGCTGGGTAGGCTAGAGGTTGGGGAAACTATGCGGTCAACCATTTAAATATACTTACGACAAATGCGACAAAGCGATCAAATTATGACTTTCCTACTCGTCCGCTCTATTTTTTGATTAATTTCAAATGTGGTGAGGAAAATATTGAGTATGAATGTAGTAGTAGGCTACAAGAGTAGAGGAAGACCAAAGAAACGATGGATGGACTGTGTGAAGGATGATATGGCTAACAGGAGGTGACTGCTGACATCACGAGAAATAGAGAAGTATGGAATAAGAAGGCATGTTGCGTCGACCCCAAATAAATTGTGATAAGGACAGGAGAATGATGAATGATGATTTCGATGCTGGATCCAAGACATCGTTTCTCTAGGACTTCATCGAGCTTCATTGTCTCGGCGCTTTTCTCTTGGTCGCGATTGTTGGTTTTGGCTTTCAGGAGTTGCAGTAAAGTCCACCGGCTTGTCCCATAATTATAAAAAAAAAAACTATCAAAATTGTAACAGGCTTACAGTAACCACTGGTTGCTGTCAGTACAAGTGTAACGTGCCCAACTTGGCAATAGGCTACTTGGCAAAAAAAACCTTGTTAATCCGTCAGATAGATTTCCAAAAAAATGCTGGTTGATTTTCTTTTTCTTCACGAAGACAATTATTAAAGACGATATATTGCTTCGAAAACTCATGTGACGTCACATTTCAGAATATTTTTTACCGGAAAATGACGTCACAAGCATTCATGATCTTTGAGGCGTTTTATCTTCGTAATTTTTTTTTATCATATTTTTGTTGGTAGAAAACTACGCAATTGCGTCATTTTATTTTATTACATTTATGTCATTCCTTCTGTTAAGTTTTGTAATATGTATTGTCGATAATATTATTGAGTACCTTAAAAGTATTTTCAAGGTTACCCAACTAGGTAGGATTGCTTAACTTGACGTATGTATTATCAATTATATACCGGTCAATGTCCAGAAAAGCGGAACATAAGTTTAAAAAAACTGAAAAACCTCCCCTAAAGAGCCTACATAACTCTCAATCTTATTTATTATAAATACTCTCCCTCCTACCTCGTTTCGGTGTATCGGCAAACATCCAAATTCCCCAGTAGTCAAACTTATGACGATTCCAGTCAAAAAGATGGACGTATCTTATTACAATATTTAATCTGATCTGACCATCAGGTGACTTACGTGTCCATCTGTCCGTTTTGTGACGCCTATCTTCAAAACCAACTTTAAAATATATCACACAGTTAACACTTGATACAAAACAGAACTCTTATTTCTTGTGTCATAAGATTTGTTTCAGCTTGATGATCGTTTGAATGAGATTTCTCGACTAAAAAAATAAGATAGTATGGTAATTTCTAATACAGATGTGTCAAACGATATATCTTTTTTAGTGATATTTTTAATAGTTTAACAAAACATGCTTGATGTTTGATTATAGCAAGTCGTGACTTTGGGATTAAATACTGAGCGGAGATAGGTACACATTCACATTGGCCATCCGAATGGCACAGTACCGTATCTGTTGGTATATTGTGGTTTTCTTTTTAAATCATTCCTTTTTTGTGTATTATTTATCTTTACTCAAAAATGCATGTAATGTTGTCATTATTTTGACAAACTTGTTTGAGCAAAGTCGACCTTGCCGGTCTGTTTCAAGGAGCGGCCGGCAAAGTTTTGCTGGCCGCTCTAACAGGCCGGCAATGTTTTGCCGGCCGCTATTTTGACGTTTCAACGTTTTAAAAAATCAATTCCAAAAAGATTTTATTTAAAACACAGCTGTTTGTACGTCTAAAGGAAAAAAAAAAAGATTTAAATGAAGTAATAAATGAAGAAATAATCCAGCAGTCAAACACCACATTAGAATTATCGCAAACTATCAGTAATATCAAACCGGGAAAGTCGGTGTTGAATTTTAGTAACTGTACTTTTCATAATTGTCATTTTAATTAAAAGTCTAGTTAATTAATATATTTTTTATTTAAATTACTTGCTGGTTTTATTTAGATTAGGTACTTGCATTTTTGAGTAAAGCACTATACAAACCTTGGCCCACAATGACTGCTTCGCTGGTCACGCTATGATTGCCTCGAGCTAGCCTAGCTACGCTCTAGGCCTTTCAGCTTGGCCATCATTGCAGCCCTTGCTGTCCTCGCTGTAAAGGCCTCGGCCTACGGTCTCGGCCTTTATCTCAGCTCGTCCATCAAGTGCTGCACGCTGACCGCGCTGTGTCGGCCTGGAGCTGCGCTACGCTGCGCTGTCGGCCATCATCAGCGCGACCAGCAAAGTAGTCATTATAGACCGCGGCAGTAATGTACTATATCTTCAATTCTCGACAGGGTACAATTTACCTAGTGCATTTTGAAAACTTTACTTAAAAAAAACCTCTTCTTTAGAGTACATTTACAATATAGTGATGCATATACCAAAGACAACAGAGCCTCACCTATAGCGATCCATAATACTCACGTACATTCTACATGTGGTCTTCATTCACACACGTGAATATGGTACAGGATAACACTAATTCTGAAAATATGGAAAGTTTTATCATACCTATCCAAGCTGGCGCCAGTTGTCCCTGTTATAAAAGAAAATGATATTCCATTATATCAAAAGAAGCCAACAAAAAGCACCGACCATTTTAAACGTAATGCTGTAAACACATCGTAGAAATGAGTCTCCGAACAGCAGCTGCTATATTACAGCTTAATTCAAAAATACTACAGTAACTTTAGCAAAACACATTGATTATTGTTTTTATACTTAATATTATTCTAAATTAACTGTACAGTGGACGCTCGTGTTATCCACACTCATAACTTGATTCAAACACCTTTTCTACTACAAAATGTGGTTACATTACTAAACTACACAAGCTAAAACCAACTCTAGTTTAAAAAAATAAAGTTATATGTTGTAAAAAGATTAGTAAGCGATTCCAAGTATATAAACCTGTAAGTTCACGGATCATAACGAGTCCTTTTGACAATTTTAATTTCTCTTCTCACTGTGTTAAAAAATTAAATGTCACACTCTTGTAAAACATTCGTGAGGTACTTAAGGTTGACTGCAAACGTAGCGATGAAGAAAGAAATGCTTTTTGCGGGCTGTGATTGTGAATTTAATTACACCACTGTATGAATTATTAACAAAGAGACCACGTTTACTTCGAATATCAAGATTTTTGTCTACATTATGCTTGCCGTTAGACCACTGTGTCGCTTGATGTAACGAAGACCGAACAATTCCATCACAATTAGAAAACTCTAAGAATGAAATAACCGTTGAACTCTTGAAAGTTGTAGGTAACTCTTAGTAGCCTGATGTACAAGCATCCTTATCAAGTTATAAGATTCGCAAAATGAACGTAATGTTTCTGTGCGAAACTTCACACCTCTTTACGATATTTCCTTGTACAATGTTAATAAGGAAAAACACTACATAACAATTTGCAGAATACCCATTTGTTTTAAGACGAAATCTGTATTTTTCGATAAATCGTCAAATTGTTATAAAATTGTTTTACTTGTTGTTTATTTGTTTTATATTATATAATTTTTAAGGTAGTTTTGCCATGGGCCGCGGGTTGTACACTAGTTATCGCGGCCTCGACATAGAGGGCTAAGAAGGAACATTGGTGGTTTTTAGCCAGTAGAAGTCTGACACTCCCTTTCGCTCTGCCCACAAGCGGGAGGGGTTATTTGACGAATTTCCACCCGCCAAAAAAAAAAGGTAGTTTTGCCAAATAAACACAATTTTATGTCTTACTTAATATTTCTTTCTCAAGTGAGATTGAGTTTTTTTTCTTGTTTGTTTAGCATTTTCTGTGCTTAGTGCTGATTTTAGGGAACACGGCTGGTTGGAAGTTCTCCACACTTATTGCAAGTTCTGTTCTAAAAAATAAATTATACATTGTTAATAAATTTAGACCGTTCTGTCTGTGAACTTGTTGATTCTGGGCTTATAAGAAATGCTAATGATTCTGGCCCAGCTCAAAAAATTCTCCTGGCTTTGTGAATCTTCAGTGTCTCGTTTGTAGAGTTTCCCGGTATTATTATATTCTTTTTCACTGTCAGTCGAGCTCCACACCCTGCTAAATGTAACCTCTTCTCAATTGTGCTCTTCGTCCCTAGTCTATGTGTAAGTATGGAAGATGAAGACTGGTTGCGCCGACCCCGATGATGATGATGATGATGATGATGATGTTCCAGGACTGTGTACCACTACCATTACATTATTGCTTTTCGTAGATGCAGAGGTTGGGAATATCCCAGATGGAACGGCCCTTCTTTAGCCCCGTTTGTAGTGTCCACAGGCTATATATCGCGGACGGCTGTCGAGCTGCGCGTGCGCCGCGACACATTCATGCATAAAATTATTTTGTACAGAAATCGTTAGCTCTGGGCCCAATGCGAAAGACAGATGTCATTGAGTAATATGTAATTAGGCTTTTTAACACTTTTTATATTTACTATGGGGTTCTTCAAAAATATGCTTTTTGCTGGTTTTATAGTAACGTTTCTTGTGACTCATACCTGCTAGTTTGTACATACATACTTAAACTCACGCCTTCTCCCATGGTGGTAGACAGAAACAGAGAACGTCACCTGCTATGATCCATGGCAGTTTATACTAAAAAGAAATGCTACATATTGGAACTAAACCGTTAATGGATGTGAAACATAATAAAGAATGCAAGTTTATATTGAATTGCATTACTACCAGACGTTGCTATTTGCTATATCTATGTTGTTATTTCTATGATATACCAACTATTACTTATAACTGACAAACTCTTTATGGGTTAAGTCATAAGGTTCATAATGTATTTCTGGAGGTGTAAACTAAGTTGGCAGTGATGTCAGTTTGCGATCCCACCAGGGAGTCTTGTGCAGCTCGTTAGGAATATGATTACGACCACGCAGTTAGGGACCAGGCATCGGTAGCAATTAACATGTTACGGGCGTGTTATGTGTTTATTATAAATTGTAGTGTCTTATAATGTACGGAAAGAGATTGTGAAGCTCTTGGAACTCTTTGGTATTGTACTAATCTATATATATAAAATCAATGCCACTTTTCGTTGTAATTTTATAACTCAAGAACGGGCTCACCTATCCAAACCAAATGTTTAGGCTTTGTTCGGACTATTTAGTTGATGGTTTATGTGAAGTTTGCACAAAATCGGTCGAGCGGCACTTATCACCTTTTTTTGTAACAAATGAATTCTATAAAATAATGGTGGATCATTTTGTTAATGGGGATTTTTCTGTCTTGGACCCGGTAGGTTGCGCTGCTGTCCGCTAGTATAATATACATACAAGACGATTTTTTAGTCACCATCCAAATTTTTTCTTGGCATAGGAATCATTCTAACACAATTTTTGAAAAAAAAAACAAAACGTAATATTTTCATATTAAATCATTTTGAATGACAATTATCCGCTCTCCGTGAAACATTAAAACTTTGTGATCTCAATATTTTTGTGTTGAGTGATAGGTACCTACTAAAATAAAAAACACGTATTTGATGATTTTCGCCAAAGATTTATTGATATGAATTTGGACGGTGACAAAAAATCATCTTGCGTAATTCAATACCGAAGACAACAATTATTTTTGTTCAAAGCTCATTAACACAAGAGAAGATACCACCACTAAAGCCAGGGTACGGCAGATAGGGTACGATCAACTTTACAATTTAGGTAAGTGCCTCTAAGTCGATACTGTGGGTTGTTCGAAAGAGATTCCGCGGCCTCGGATATAAAGGGCTAAGAAGGATCATGGATGGTTTTTAGTCAGTAGAAGTCTGACACTCCCTTTCCGCCCAGAATGGGTAGAGGCATTTGATGATTACCTAACTTCCAAAAACAAAAGGTAAGTACCTACGTAAGGAGTATTTAAACATCATGGAATTCGAACTAAATCACATTTATAGCATGGAAAGCGCTAACTTGTGGTAAGTATGATTACCTACCCTTACAAACATTTTCACTAGTATTATCTTGTTTAAAGAGAATTTACATACAACATAGACAAACCATAACTCATTAGAAAGCTGATTCCAGTAGCTAGGAAAGGTAGGGCGAATGCCTGAGGCGCTGCATATCGTGTGAGCTCTCTCGAGCTGTAAATAATTGTCACCACCCGGAGGTGAGATGCTTCAAATGGGCTGGGTCAATTGACATGGTCTCCGATGTGTTCTTAATCAAGGAACTAAGAGTTTTGAGTATGAATGTAGAGGGGTATAAAAGTAAAGGAAGACCTAACTATGAATAAAATACCTACTGTTAAGCATAATATGGTAACCTGGGTGAAACTAATATCTCCCAGGTGATTTGAGGACACTACTTTAGTATCTAATGTTCACCTGGGAGATATCACCCAGGTGAACACTAGACACTAATCCGAAAGGAAGTCCCTGATGAGAGAGCTCCTGAAATGAAAAACTCCTTCAGTTGAAGTAGTCAAAATAGACATGCTACATAAAGACAGAAGAATTAGGCATGTTAGGTTAGGTTAAAAACATGACTCTTTTAGTCATATATTATATCGGTCACTTATTTAGTCTTTACTTTAAAACTGCCACGGTGTTCAGTTCAAAGTCCCAAATTAAAAACTCTTTTTTTAATCTTCCGTTTACCTCCAAACCAGACGAAACGTTTCTCCGAATGTAAATTGTTGTCGTACCAATTAGCGTCGGAATAAGGAAGTGAATAATACGCGCCATCTTGTTGTTATTAGGCACACACTTGATCCGTGTGATGCCATGATCTAATTACTTCAATCATCACTGCGCTACTACGGGAGAACATCTCGAGATCAAGACGAAGATAACTCGCTCTTTGACCGGTGAATTTTGTGTCCTTGTGTTTTGGAATTTGAATTTTTTTTACTGAAGGGCCATCGTGAGTTGGCTTTGAAAATAACTAGGTTTGACTGCTGGAGATACCGTTTATGGTGTTCCGTTAAGGTGAGGGTCAGTTTTTTTTATGTGTATGCAAAATCTTAGATTGGCTTAAATCACATGTTATGGTACAGGTACAGTGGTACAGTCAGTGTCCAGCATTACGTGACCCTTCGTATAAAAAAGAAGAGAGCAAGTGGTGTGAGTACGGTAAATCATACCGGAATCCCTCCAAATGCGTAAGACACTAGTTCGATGTACGTCCACATAAAACCATAGCTAAAGCACCGGTGTATAGCACTATGGTGGTCTGTCGGTCAGCCAGACAACTTACATACAGAAGTCTTCCCATTCATGGACACAAGATATTTCTTGAAGACATCTGTGACTTACACCACAGTTCTGTGTCCCTGGTAGTGGCTGTTGTCAACGCGTGAGCACAAAGCGCCCACGCTTGACCCCCTCACATCTCGCGACTAATTTAATTCCAGCGCATACTGTAAACGCATACTTCATAATCATAACTCTAAGGATGGAACTCTTGGCCATAAGTTTTACCGAGATCCAGTTATTGCTAATGGTTGAAGTGAATGAGGGATACTTGAGAGTAGAGAGAGGCTCAGGCGTTTATTCTGTTCCAAAAACTATTTTAATATCTTACAAAATAATGCAACATGCATGAGATATTAGCTTTAGAACCGGGTCTACGAGTGGCTAGGGAAGATCATGAATTAATTCTACTATATTGAAAATTCTAGATGACCTGGCAATTCTGGAAGCCAGCAATCAGGGGAAAAGTTTGATGCAATTCATGCAGTCTGTGGTCGCTGCAGAACAAAGAGGATGCTTTGAAACGTTTTAATTCCATATCTTCCCAAAATGTCCTGTCAAGAAAAGGTAAAAGAACAACTAAATTAAATTGAGCTGTCACACTTTTTGTGACACATTGCTTGACTAAACACAGAACAGCCCTACGCTCGGCCGCGGTCGGGGCTCGTCGGGGCTCTTCGGGGCTCGTCGGAAGTGTCCACATCAATTAGTTAACCTTACTTAAGGTGCGGGTCACAAACAACGCCGATCGCCGGCAATTGGTCCTGCGAGGTGGACCGGCCTAATGTCGTGATCTCACTAGTGACTCATTTGGGGCCTAATGTTTGAGGTCTAACTCATTATGGTATTTCTCATCAGTAGTGGCTATGATGATCCATCCATGATCATCCATTGAAAGAGAATGACTATGGAAGGAAAATTAAATGATTTAAAAAAACAACATTTGTGTTTGTTTTACTGAAGCATTGCGTAGAATGGTTTGCTGATCTGACATTATTGCCCCGTAAAGCTTCAGAATAGAAAACACACTTATAGTAAAAAAATATGTTACTGCTATGAAATCATCTTGTCGTCTTGTCCCCCGTTTACAACAATGCGGACGAGTTTTTGACGCGCTTTATTTTTTTTTTCTGCTTTTGAGGTTTGGATTCATGTCACTACATCACTGCATATTATAAAATCAAAGTCGTCTGCCGTATCTGTCTGTCTGTTCGCGATAAACTCAAAAACCACGGCGCCGATTTTCATGTTGTTTTCACCAAAGTATAGGTTCTCGAGGAAGGTATTAGTATATATTTTCAAAAGAAGGATTTAGTTTACATATTATACATACAAATGTACATAAATAAAGAATCTTTAAAAATATAATTAAATGAAACTAATTTATAATTGAATACTAATTTAATCTTAAACCCATACAAAACAAACAAAGAAAAGCCCAAATCTGTGGGATCTCTGAATCTTGACCAGCGACGCGTCACTAATACAACTATTACACCCGGAGCCACTTAGTCTGTTGTTATCTCTTGATAGCAAGACACTGATACCATCCCACAAAATAATAAGCAGAAGGCATAGTCACCCCAAAGAAAAATAAGGGTACTCCGAAGTTGGCTGCGGGTAGTCCTCTGGTTATCGCGGCCTCGACATAGAGGGCGAAGAAGGAACATGGGTGGTTTTTAGTCAGTAGAAGTCTGACACTCCCTTTCGCTCTGCCCAAGAGCGGGAGGGGTTATTCGATGATTTTACACCCACCAAAAAAAAAAAAAAAAACGGTACTCCGAAGTTCAACCAGTACCTATTCAGTAGTAAGTGGTGTTTTATTTCAAGCAATGAATTTACTGTACCTATCTAAGACACAAACTCAAACTGTTTGCATTCGTGGGTCATGCAGGACAGATGTCTGGCATTATCTTTTCAAAACTAGACTATGTCTTTCTCTATGAAACGCTATGGGTGACCGGTGTACGTAGGTACATGGTAATATATGAAAAAAGTTTTAAGCGTTACTTAAAACTTTCGGTGATCTAGTGTACCTTTACGTCAGTGAAAGAATTTTTGAAATTCGGTTAGGGGTTCGGGTAGGTATATGAAGCAATCAAACACTTACAAACAAATTATCTCTTTATGAAATTAGTAGAGATACAATGACAATATCAAGTCATAGCCCATCGCCTAGTTGGTTTGATACTTCTGCCCCTAACCTCCTTGTGCAGCTGCGCACCGGACCGTATGACGTCACATGACACGGCCGAACAGCGCGGCCGGTTTGATCTCTGTGATGTAGGACCCGATAGCGACGCTGGACATCCTTTGACGACGACAAGCCGAAAGGATTGGGAATTTTATTGTGTATTTATTAAAATTATGGGGAATGTTTCATATTGCTCGGCTATGCTTTACTAGAACATCGTTGTATCAAAATGGTGTACAATTTTTTCCCGACTGCGGCGAAGCCCAAAAGGAGGGTTATGTGTTTGGCGTGTATGTATGTATTTTCTGATTTAGTTCCGTAAAAACTTATTCAGTTTGTGAACCAGTCTTACCAGGAGCTAACGTATTACTCAGTACTAGCTCGGTTGTAAAGTCAGGTAAGCAGTTGCCCCATGTAAAATACTGGTATTCATGTACATCCGGTTAGACTGGAAATCGATTGCAATTAAGTTGGGGGAAGGTAGCCAGATGATTAGAATTAGTGGCCCATTAGGAACGGCCACCACTTGCAAGTTGCAAGGTCGTGAGTTCGACCCCAGAAAGGCACATTCACTGCTCTCAAAACGGTAAAAAAAACTGAGGATATCGGGGTACCCTTTTTTTTTGAGGTTAAGAAATTATCAGATGACTCCTCGGAGCTCTGGGCAGAGCGGTAGGGAGTGTCAGACTTCTACTGACTAAAACCCACTCATGTTCCTTCTTAGCCCTTTGTGTCGAGGCAGCTATACGCGGTATCTCTTAAAACAATTCGCAGCCCAAGTCGGGGTACCAAAAAAATCTAACAATTCATGGATATGTGAGATGTGATGAGTCTGCAGGTGCACTGAGCTTGTGTGGTAGATGATGGCCCCAAAGGAGGCCCCTGTCCCATCAGTGGGAAAACTACAGACCACATGGTTACGATTACAGTGTAGAAATGTGATTAGCACTTACACGACCTTGTCTTCCTTCAGAATATTTCGATATCAGTCCGTATCAGTTACAAATCATCATTGTGTTACAACAGCCTGCTCACAGCGTGCCACCCTAGCCAGCCAATGACAGCTAACCATAACCATGCCACTCTAGCAAACCATAGCCTTGCCACTCTAGCATACCATAGCCATGCCACTCTAGCATACCATAGCCATGCCACTCTAGCCAGCCAATGACGGGCAACGACTCGCGAGCCAATCACAGTCAAGCGAAGACACCGCCATAACTACCGGATGCCTCCGGTGGGGATATCAGTCTATATAATGCCCTGTAAGCTCAGTTTCGAGGTCTTGTCGCGCTCGATTGTGAAACCTGTAAGTCGAGACTCTGTCCGAATAAAATAATGAATCAGTTCCTGTCTATTCTTTACCACTGTCGTAACAGTCAGAAGTGGGATCGAATAAAAAAAAAACCTACGATAAAACGACTCTCTGCTACTTAAAAGTCAACGGTCACCTACTGTGGAGGACGAGGTCAAAAATTCAAACGAAGAACGTACGTCGATGCACACCGCCTGCAAGGAAAATATTGTCTCCCATCCCAGTATCACAAGGCACAAATTGAAAAAGCGGGTGACAATCTGGATGGAACACGAAGCGACTACCCTCAGTATCGCATCGTTCATTCCATAATTTGACCTTGAAAAAGAAGACTGCGGCCAGTAACCACCTGTGAGACACTTTGAGTTACAAGAAGTATCCATCACTCTGCCAGCAACGGTTCTACGGTAAATTAAGACTACCTAAAGGTTGTCAACAGCAACCAAGGACATGGAAGGAAGGAACCGACCTACTTCACGCTGAGAGCTGCCAGGAACCATGCATAAATAACAAGGTCAGTAAACATGCCAATATTTGCCAAATTAGCCAAATGCCATTAGCCAAATATATAAGCCAAATGTGTTTTACCATGGAGTGCCCCATGAGTTGATAATTATGCGAATCGTAGACAAAATAATTTGGTAAGCCCGATAAGTAAATCTAATCATAGTCAGTTAATCTGTATAATATTATCCCGGTACGAAAAAAATATGTTTTACGAGTAGGTACTAGTTGTGTACTAAAGAGTTGAGAACTTAAAATGTACATATTTAGTTCAAGTGCGCATTAGATTATCCAACAATAACAATTCCAAAGTAAATCATGTAGATCAGATACTTATAAATAGCTACAATAATTTTATTAAACTATTATCAGAGATATAGATAGCATTCCTGGGCGATCTCTTGCTACCGCCAGCCGATATTCAAACAGTTTTAGACTTATTGGATAAAGTTCTTGACAGATTGAAAACGAGGAACTTAAAATTAAATATGAGGAACTGCTAATTTTTACATATTTCTTAATTAGGGTATAAAACATCATGACGCGATGGCATTCAACCAGGTGAATTTAAGTTGATCGTCTTAATTTCTCATCCCGAGTAATGTAAACGAAGTGCGTCAGTTTATTCTATCTAGTTCTATCTAGTTACTAAAGAAAGTCCATTCATAACTTAGCAATAATAGCTCGCCCGTTTATCAAACTTAAAAAAAAAAAGTACGATGTGGGTATGAGGCAAGTCACATAAATCTTGTTATGAAAAAAAAAAAAATGTTATAGGTCGGTATTAGTGATTATGTAGGTACGATCCTAGTTTTCCAACAGAAATTCACACGTATTGCAGGTATTGCACGTATCTTTTATAAAGTAGATTGACGGTAGTTTGCGCCCTGTCTTTTAGTTTAGTCGCGTTACAAGTCAGATAGAGTGTTTATCATGATTTTGGGCTTGAATCCCTTGCAGTGATAAAATTGTTGCTAAGATTTCGTATTATGACGTGTTATGTAAAAATGTCCATGTAATTCGGACTGTACTGCAGTACGCGATACAATGACTAATCATGGTCTTATGCCATGTATTGCCCGATATTACTTTTCACTATGGTGACCGATGAGCCAAAGCCCAAGCAAGCTAAAACGAAAAGCCAAAGTCAAAGTCTATGCCTATCTTAGGTAAGTAGATCGTTCGATAGATGCCGTTTATTGTGTACCATTTAGACGTGAACGATTTGTTCAGTACTGTGCAATGACAAGATGAAAAGCCGAAAAGTAGTATTGTTTTACTGCGAAGTGGATGTACAGATACCTATAGTGAGTAATTGTGTAATCGTTGATGGTAGGCTATAACGTAAACAAACCTTTACAGTACCAGATTAGTTGTGTGAGTTGTGTCAAACTTCGCGCGATGGAAGATATTACAAAATGCATCATGACAATAACAAGGAGTAAAACGAAGTTCTGAATTTTATAAATATCAACTAAATTTCTGATTTCCAAAAATAACCCGATTTATAAGTAAATATTATTATGTGACGTCATGTTTACATTGTGCGTACTGTAAAGGGGATAATGTAGGAAAGAGGGTTAACGACATCCAATTCTAAATCTAACTTAGCTCTGATAATACATGACAGTAGCAAGCTAAATTTTAATTTTAAAATGGTGATAAACATGATGTCCTGAAACGAGGCTGCGCCTGTGGGTGGGTATCTTGGGGGCCAGAGTTGCATTAACTTAACATTAGTACTTAAAAGCTTTAAACACATAAAATTAATATATTGGAAAAATAGAAAAACGTATTCTTGTGTATTGGTGTGTATAAGTAATGAAGTTTTGCCATCGACACGCTAAGAATTATGTGTGTGAGTATGTACATGTATGTATGCGTGCGTCTTAATGGTATGATGTAATTAACTTAAATTGTTTCTTCCGTTTCTTCAAACGATAGTTTGGCAAAACAGTTTATTTATATTTTCTTACATGAAAAATGTTTCATGTTTTTAATGTCGCAGATAATATGGAGTTCTTATAATACTGTTAATATTATAACCGGGTACCTATAAGCCTTACGATTTATCCCAGATCGGGTTGCTTCAGGCAACCAGGGCAATCTAGGTGCGGTAGGGTTATCTCAGAAATGGGACGTAACTTAGATACAAGGTGAAAAATGATAATTCAAATTCAAACTCTTTAATTCAGACAAGTGTCCATAGTGTTAGTAACAACAAAATAACTTAATGACTAGGGTTAGTAAACTTAGTGTTATGGCAAAAGAAAAAAAAAAAAAGGAAAGGAAATATGTTAATAGTGTGATTTACAAAAAAAAAAACTATGATTATGTAACTTTGGCGCCAGGCGATGACTACTGGCGGCAACAAGGTTTAATGCTTTTAACATCACGCATGTAATACCCAATGGGTTAGGCAGAGGTACTTATACTCATGAGTACACACACATTTCGCCAGTAAATTGAAATGAATTAAAAAGTGTTTATTCATGTTTACATCCGTGCTACATGGTATATTACTTCTGTCATACTGTAAAACAGTGATATTTAATTTAAATGTAACAAATTGTTGGTACGTTTCCATCAATAACAACGTCACTTTTACCTACAACTAAACACATTTATTGAACACAAAAGTTGACTATAACGTAATGCTATAACATTTAAGTTGCGTTAAAACACTTTAATTAATAGCGGTGAAGCCGAAAACATAAGCTAGTATGGCATAAATATATACTTATACAACAATAAATAATCATAAATGGAATCTACACATCTCTTGTAATGAGGTTTTTACATAGGTGTTAAAAACAAACTTCCCTAATTTATTTTAAAAGACATTTTCGTGGTACAGCTATTTTCTTAATCGTAAGGTATGTCGTTAAAAACTGTTGGTACTAAGCATTTCCTACATCTTTGTCCATAATAATTAGTACAAGTGGGTACCTACTACAAATCTTCTTATGCATTTATTCCTTTTACTTCAGCTTAAAGTCCCATGCTATAGGGGGCGACTCAGGTTAACTCTTGTTCGTTAGAAGATTGGTTTTCTGGCCCACATTAACTGATATTGAGAAGTTAGGTAATGATTGACATAAACTAAGAAGTGTGAAAGGTCATATTATATGATACAACGGGTTTACAGGTTGAGTATCCGCTGTAACATATCGTAGCAGTGCTTTTGTCTGATAGCACCAGTAGTGTGAAAGAACAATTGAAAACCGAAGATTTCTTAAATCTCCTGAGAGGTCTATTGCCCCATTTTAACTTGGTTTTTCTGAGCTGACTTGTAATCACTGTTTTCTTGTTTCCATTGCGGGAGCAATTGTTCCAGGACGGCCGAATGTTACAACAGCCTGCTCACAGCGTGCCACCCTAGCCAGCCAATGACAGCTAACCATAACCATGCCACTCTAGCAAACCATAGCCTTGCCACTCTAGCATACCATAGCCATGCCACTCTAGCATACCATAGCCATGCCACTCTAGCCAGCCAATGACGGGCAACGACTCGCGAGCCAATCACAGTCAAGCGAAGACACCGCCATAACTACCGGATGCCTCCGGTGGGGATATCAGTCTATATAATGCCCTGTAAGCTCAGTTTCGAGGTCTTGTCGCGCTCGATTGTGAAACCTGTAAGTCGAGACTCTGTCCGAATAAAATAATGAATCAGTTCCTGTCTATTCTTTACCACTGTCGTAACAATTGTCATAATATTTTGAAACTTTATATCCTACACGTTATCACGTAAATTACTTGTTATTCCAATGTGTGACGTCAATCGAATAATATCAATAAATGAGCATTAGGTGACAGTCCAAGACTTTAGAGGATTAAATAGTTGACAAAACAAACATCGAGAAATATGATTAAAGACAGTGCCCAACATTATCTGACCCGTTTTTCCCAAAAACTTCTTTACACAAGGGGTCAGATAATGCCGTCCACTGACTGTACGTCATACACACGTTAATGATTAGATACTAGAGAAAATCTAACGAGTCTATAATCCTTTGACAATGGTAGCGATGACCGTGATCTGACTGAGTTGATCAGTCAGTCAGTTCAGCTGATCAATCGATCAGTGATCGGTTAGTAAGGCACCGACACAAATCTGACACCACTGTGTAGCGTAGCACTGAATGGTAACGAAGAGGTTATTGATTATGGATGCGGTATTTTAAGCGCTCAATGATGCTCTCTTTCTTTGTTTACTAATAGTACCTAGGTAGGCCCACATTTCGACAGTAATGTTTAAGTTGCCATCATTCGGGCACAAATTCGGACTCCGTGGCCGCAGCTGATAAATTCCTGATGAAAGACCCCAAAAACACTTTGTCCCCGGTAATCGAACCCAGGAGACCAGCCAATCCTCAGTCGGTAGTTTTGATTCAGTCAACTTTTAATTGATGTGTAAATTAAGCCGTAATATGATTTCCTTAATCAATGACTGCTCTGTTCACAGATTATTTAAGTTATCAGTCCATGAAATGCATCGATGCCATGATTATTTTATCTTATCACATAAGTATCATACATACGCACAACTTGCTACTTTAGTGGTAAATTGTGGATTGCAGCTGAATCGTGATTAGTAGCATGTAACTGGAAATGCAGAGAACTGCCATCGTCATATCATCATTCATAGCCCTATTGAGGATTTCTATACTTTAGAATTATTTCGTTGGAACTCCATACTAAGGAGATGTTGTTAAGGGGATGTGATTTCAAGGATGCATTAAAGTGATTTGACTTAATAATTAAGTAAAGGTGAAGTAATGTCGCCACCACTGCTCCACCTTCTGATAAGGGTTCTATTTAATTCTAAATACTAAGTAAGTACCACATCCAGTACCTTTGCACATAGTAGCTCTCAGCACGTTTGCCCATTGTCGCGCACGACTCAGGTGTGCTCTTTGTGCCCCGTCTCCGTGGTATCGATATTGTCGCTCTCTGTCGCACTGTGTCGATCGATAGGTGAGCGATGACCTATGGATGACTGTGTGGTAATTTGTCTATGCATTGTTAGTAATGTTAGGTTACTATGTGTTATACTTACTATACAGACATACTCGTACATGACCAACGGTGGCCCAGTGGTGGCGGCCCCAGCAACGAGCAGTAAGTCGTGGGTTCGAACCCAATTTATTTCATAACCGGTACTCTCTCAAAGGGTGAAGAAAACAACATCGTGAGGAAACCGGCATGTCTTAGAACCAAAAAAAAGAAAACACGTGACATCTACCAATCCACACCGGGTCCGCGTGGGTGGTTTAGGTATAGCTCATCCCTCTTACAAAGAGGAGACCTGAGTTGGAGCATTATAGGCTGATGATGATCATTTTTTGGAGTAAATACCTACCTCATCATAGTGACAAAGAAACTAAAGTAATTGCGATGTTTACATTAAACAGGTAGGTAAGTACCTATGTAAGTACGTACGAGTACCTACCTACTAACGCACGTGTCGCATTCATTGTTATTTTATTAAGCTCTGATAAATCTATGAATAAACACAATTTGATAATATTGTGTCAGGCTTTATCTTAATACTGAACGATTTGAAAACAATTATAACAATGAAGGCTAATTACCATCACACATCATTAATAAACTGTTGTTGAGGTTTTCTATCAGGAATTTCGGATGACATTAGGCGCGCCCCTTTAAGTGCATGGGTCTTCTTCTGGGTAAGATCGTTCCCTCATAAAACTCATACATGCCCTTTATTTTTTGGCGGGTGATATATCATCAAATAACCCCCCCCGCTCTTGGGCAAGGGAGCGTCAGACTTCTACTGACTAAAAATCACTGATGAAAAGCGACTGATGTCAAACGTTGTATCGTTTGGCATCAGTCTCTAAATGTATCTGTATAATCTCAAAAGTAAATGCAAGTTAGCTGGCTGTATAAGTTCTTATTATCTTGTTCGACTGTATTAACACCTCTGCTTGTCCCTTCGGGGATCACAGGCAAGATATATTTAATCCCGCGATGACCTCCGGCCACCGTAGACGCGGGCCTGTGGACGGTGAGTGATGGGCTAACTCGCCGTCCGTCCGTCTCACGACGAAAACAGGCCGTGTCGACGGCGCGTTCGTGTTCCACGCGCGCCTCAAAGAGATGTCAGCAACATGGGAGGGGCCCGAAAGGGCCGACGCCTGTCGGGGCCGCGGGTAGTCCAACGGTTATCGCGGCCTCGACATAGAGGGCGAAGAAGGAACATGGGTGGTTTTTAGTCAGTAGAAGTCTGACACTCCCTTTCGCTTTGCTCAAGAGCGGGAGGGGTTATTCGATGATTTTACAACCACCAAAAAAAAAAAAAAAGGCAAGATATATTTCGTTGCCCTAATATTGTTAAGATTAAAAATGTCTGTTTCCTTTATTGTTTTAACAATGTCAGTAAGGGATGATGGCACCCCGTCCCGACGACTTGATAGAAATTCTTTTGTACTAACAACTTTACAAATAGTTAAAAAAAACTGTATCGAATTGTAAAATTGTAAAACCTATCAGTAGTCGAGTATTGTGTAGTTTTGGACATCACGGGCAGATGCAATTGAAGAAAATGTTTTTTCAATCGTAGTGCGTGCTACAATACAATTGAAACCTGTGTTTGCAGAAGCAACTTTCAAAGTTAAGATAGGTAAGTACTAACTGGTAACTGGGACTGTAGCTTTATATTTTTCTTTATGACTGAAACTTATAAACATTGTCAATAAAATTCAAAAGTGCCTTAAAATGGTTTAATTTAAATACATACCTAGGTAAATGTTTTGAGTTTGTTTTCAATGGGTAGGGTAAGGTTATTGAAGGGTATAGAAGAACTGTGGATGTCACTATCCACATTTCAGTCATGTCTCATGCTACTTACTTATATTATCATGTCTGTTACATAACATCTGCCTAAGGAATAGCGATGTTTCCTGACTAACAAAATATGATTCAGTTTAGACTAAGTATCTGTTAGATTATCGAAAAATAAGTGTTGGATACGTACGTGTTTTTTGTTTCATTAATAAATATTTACGAAAATAAAAGGTATCAAAGATCGTGGGGGTCGTCACTTTCTGGTAAAAAATGTAGATACCAAACTGTGGCGTCGCACAACTTTTCGAAGCACTGTATCGTCTTCATTTTTTGTTTATGTGAAAAAAGAAAAAATATGTGTCCAATATTTTTGGAAGTTTATCTGACGGACTAATTAGATTATTTTTGTCAACTAGGTACCTACCCTATTATGAAATAAAAATAAATGCAAACATGCCCCCCTGCCTGACACCAGCATACACTCGACGATCTTATGAATGCATCAGCGAGCTGAGTTTGCATCGCTGAATTTTCAGCCAAACTTACCTACCTATTTAATGAAAATGGAAATAAATGTAAACGTGTAACCGTACCGTCACGACAGTTTTTACGGTCTTAAATTAGATACAGACTTGCTTACCATAGCAGTCGTAATAAAAACCCTTATTTGTAACTTCTTGTGAATAACTCTTAATTTGTACTAACAATAGCTGTATGATACTTACCTAATAAGTATATACAAGTACTTAAAGTAAGTTACCTAAGTATAAATAAACTACCGTTAGGAATTTTAACCCAAAATTTTAAAACTAACTAAGTAACTCTGTGCAATTTCGTAGAAGTCAACTAACTAAACACTCAATCCGATAAAATTATTCAAATAAGTAAATAAACTCGCCTTAAGTAAGTACCTATAACGGTAGATTTTAATCCGTCTTTGTTATTAGCCAAAATATAATAAACATAATTCTGCTAAATTATTTTTTCGTATAAAACCTCTAAGTCCAATACTTAAACGTACCTATCTATAAGTAAATTAAAATAATCTTCGTTGTAGTTAGTAAGTAGGTACCAAATTGACTTAGTTTCTCTAATACAAATAAATGATCCTTTACCTATAAGCACTTGCAAGTAGGTAATAAGTAACAATAAACTTAATTATTACATTTTTCAGGAGAAATAAACTGTTTATTATAATAAGTATTCGTAATAAATCTGGCACATAAGGTCGTTAGTCAATTACCTATTTAGCTAATACTAGAAAACCACGCAATCGTTATTTGTAATGAAAACATTAATTGTTTTTTGGGACATCGTTAATGTTTCGAGAAAGTTTGTTATGTTTGTCATCAAACTGAGTGGTACCGGCGACAGCACGACATCTGCGTGTGCGCACACTCCTACAACGTAATTAAAGTTATAAAACCCAGCACTACATGTTTCTGTGACTATCAAATATCAATCAACATAAATTGATCAACTTAGAACATAGAGTACCTACACTTGGAAAAAATAAATTTTACAATACTCATTAATCACATAACAAACCACAATCGATTTATAATCGTCGCTACAGTACCAATAAAAGATATACCAGATAATAAATAAACTCGTCGCTGCGCGCGCGCAACTCTAACAAAACGACATGGACAGCACCGAGCTTGTGCGGAGGGGGGAGCTTACGGGACAAGAGGCGTGGCATTATGTATCAAAAAGCTCGCGCGGTGATTGGCCGCGGCGCACTCACAAAGCTGCGAAGGCGGGGCCGCTGACGCGCCGTATAAAAGCGCGCGCCGCCTCCGCGCCCGTCAGTTCACTCGCCGCTCGCAGTGTAAGCGCACGCATTACGTGTTTTACAAGTGTATCACAAGTGTATCCAAAATGGTGAAGTTCGAAGGAGATTTCAGTATTAACTCCATACTGATGAGCAAGCCGGCTCCCCCGCCGTCCCCCACGGCCTCGTCGACGGGCGCATCGCCCTCCGAGGCCGACCTCAGCGACTCCGAACTGGACGTCACTGGCACCGAGCCCGTGGACTGCTCCAAGCCCAAAGACGACGACGACAAGAAGGACAAGAAGCACGAGAAGCCTGCCTACAGCTACAACGCGCTCATCATGATGGCCATCCGCAACAGTCCCGAGAAGCGACTCACGCTCAACGGCATCTACGAGTACATCATGACAAACTTCCCGTACTACAGAGAGAACAGGCAGGGCTGGCAGAACTCTATCCGCCACAACCTGAGCCTCAACAAGTGCTTCGTGAAAGTGCCGCGACACTACGACGACCCCGGCAAGGGCAACTACTGGATGCTGGACGCGTCAGCAGAGGACGTGTTCATCGGCGGCACCACGGGCAAGCTGCGCCGCCGGTCTGCGCTCAACGGCCGCTCACGGCTGGCTTGCTTCAAGCGGCCGATGTTCGGTGCGGCGCTGCCGGGCGCCTATCCACCCGCCACATACTCGCAGCTCGTGGGCTTGTACTCGCAGCTCTTGTATCAAAGGTACGCTCCGATGCAAATGAAGACTCCTCCCGTGGCACCGAGCGCGGTGCACCCGGCGTTCCGCGGCGACGCCATGGGCTACGGCAGCCTGCCGTACTCGCCCGCGCTGTACGAGCGGCTGCCGGCGGGCGCGTTCCTGGGCCAGGCGCCGCTGCAGATGCCGCAGTCACCGCTGCTGCCGCCGTCGCCCCCCATGCTGCACTCTCCGCCGCACTCGGGCGCCTCCAGCCCCGAGCTGCCCTCCCCGTCGCATCACCCGCTCTCGCCTCACATCTACAAGCCAGTCACGGTGCTCACGAGACAGTGATCTGCTCCTAATCTCATAGAGGCTTTACCAAATAGACTGATCTAACTGAAAGGTCGGAAGACATTATTATTTATCTGTGATTTAGTTTTAGTGTAGCCAATGGACCAGTGGAGTTGAGAGGTAATCTCTGTAGTTCGCAATATTAGCTGTGTCTGTCGCCTCTCGTAGCATTCCGCCGTTATGTTGTCGTTATGTGTAAATATTTCCAAAGTTGTATATTTATTGACTTAGATTACTTATAGGATTAAGATAAAGAGCTATAATGAATAAAACTAAAGTATTGTTCACATTAAAAACTTTATTTTATTTACCTGACCTTCATTCTGGGAAATGGGATTCGGATCAATTGCTATCCGATAACAAAATTCTCCGTTACATCTCAAATTGGGGATTAATATAATCGGGGATTAAAATGGTTGTCTTTCTTTCAAATACATAGATACTTAACTAAACGAGCTTGCAGCTATAATCCCAGCACCAGAACAGTTTGTTTTTCAGCAAGAGATTAACGATAAAGATGCCGCGCTGAGATTAATTCGCCGTGCTCTGTCCGGCGCATGGCGTTCTGTAAACAATGACTGTTCGAGTTAAAAACACACTTGAGAACATTCTCAGAACGAACAGTCAGCTAGTTTCTGGAAAATGAGGGATATTATTTTGGGATCGACAATTTATTGCGATAATAGATGAGCAGAAGCTCTGATATAATGCGATACTGGGAATAATACAATTTATAGCATGCACTTGAATTAGTTTAGTTATAGCTTGCTATCGGGCACAGATTTACACTTTATTCTCGGTTAATGTGTCATAGTTATTAAAAAAAAATTGTTATTTTAGATTGGTGCGAAATGTGTATCAATATTTTGTCATATAGATACCTACTGTTTTAGTCATTCTAATGCCGCCACAGTAGCCGCACCATCTACAGATTAGATCGCCGTACGTACCTTATATCTATTGCAGCATTTTAGAAATGTTGACAAAGTTAACTTCTGAAACTGCTTGAAAGCAGGCCTGATCAAATAGAAATGTTTCCCTAAATATTTACTTATCTGATACAAAGTCAATGTAACATTCACTTATTTTTTTAAGACGATTCAATCAAAATTTATAATTATTGCCACTGGAACTTGTTGAGCCACCAAACGACTTCCAATTTTAACAAAAATTGGTCATTACAAAGTTTCTAAATGGCATTGGTCGGGCTTTTTTTTCTTCTAAAATGCCCGTTAATAGGTACTTTTAGTACTACGTTTACAATTTAAGCAATCAATATTTGAAGCTACATATTTACAACACAGTTTTTAGTAAGTACCTACCTACTAGGCAAATTTTTGTATCTGTCTGGTACATATAAATAAAAATGTACTTGAATTTACTTAAGTATCTACAAGATACCTACTTGAAATTTTGCAAATAATTCCCCGCCACAGTATCTCTATAACTAGGTTGATTAAATGAAAACATTGAAATTGTGATGATTTGTCAAATAATGCGTTTTCCGATATGACATGAATATTTTAATATCTATTGGAGTAAATATTTTGCCTTGTAATGACAACAAATACTTTATAGGTATCTATATCAGTTACAATCCGCAAGGCTCGTGCGTTGCACGGCGTTTTGATAAAACACTTTAGTACTTGATCTTGTCGTTTAAGTATTTCCGGAGTTATCTCGTTTTAGCTA
Organism: Diarsia rubi; assembly: GCA_932274075.1. Lineage (NCBI taxonomy): Eukaryota > Metazoa > Arthropoda > Insecta > Lepidoptera > Noctuidae > Diarsia > Diarsia rubi. Next base: position 648,980 of record OW026416.1, on the reverse strand, counting down.
GAATTTGCAACAGTTTCTAGTTCTATGCCAATCATCTTTCTGTTTGGTCCTTGTCTCATGTTATTTGGGGATCGGCGCGCCATTTTGTTCTCTTCCATTTTCTTCAGTCAACCGTCACGCTTTCATATTTACACCTATTTCTTTCATACCATTCCTCATACAATCCATCCATCGATTTCTTGGTCTTCTTCTCCCTCATCAAACATGCCTCATGTTTGAACGTAATATACTTACCAGTGATCTAAACGTTTCGTCTCTCCTCACTCATCACATGCCCTACTGATATAGTGGATTCCCTTTTTAAAGTTTCTGTAAATTCTGCAACTCTTAATTTTTCTTTAACATACCTAGTCATTCCTTACCTAGTCCCGTTTTACTAGTTTTGAAATAACAAGCTAAGCTACCACTCTTCAACTCGGGTGATCATTCGTTAGCTTTTTACCTCAGTTATTAAACAAACAAAAACTATCACTGAATTCTTATCCATTAATCTTTTGGGAAAACCTAGAGCCATCACCGATAAAGACATTAATAGTTTCTTACACAAAATGATAATAACAGTTAGGCCTAAACGCGGGCAAGCACATATGTATTAAATACTTACGTAAAGATAGCTTAGTAAGCGCTTAGTTTTTTTTTTTATCTAAATAGGTATTTCCTCTTTATGTCTGATTCTCGGTAAAGCTTGGTAAATATAGGTAATAAGGAAAAAATGTGAAGCATCCTTTGCGATTACAAGTAGGTATGACTGTAGAAGTGCTACTTGCGTAGTTGTAATGATTACACGGATTAGGCTATATACTTGAAATAGACATTGATAATCATTCTGATACTAAAATAATTTTCCAATAATGTAACTTACACTTTTTACCCGACTGCGGCGAAGCCCAAAAGGAGGGTTATGTGTTTGGCGTGTATGTATTTCCGTTTCTTTGTTCCCTCATAACTCCTAAACGGATGAAGGGATTTGAATAAAATCTACGTCGTTAGATTCGTCTTGATGGCGCGAGTGTCACTGGCTACATTAAAATTAAAAAAGAAAAGAAATTTGCGGATTTTGGGGGACATATAGCGTAAGTATTTCAAAAAATAAAAAAAATCCATTACCATCGAGTAGGGTATCAAAATGAAGGGTTTTAAAAGGAGATAACAAAAATATATGACGCTTATACTTATGTTTAAAATAAATCCAAAGTCACAAATCATATTTACAAACACAAAAGTTAAATCTTATGCGAAGATTTTTACGCGACCAACGAAAGAACAGACACAAAAGAACTAAAAAGAAATAAAAAAAGTAGTTTAAAAACTAAAAAAACCCGACTGAAAAACTGAAAATTAAATCGAATATTAAATTATGAAATGAAAATAGAATTGACCCCGCCTGCTTCCAAGTTTTGTTTAATTTAAAATGTGCTTGTTTTTTACTTTTCAGTTTTTTCAGTCGGGTTTTAAGTTTTTAAACTACTTTTTTATTTTAATAAATTAAGTACTTACCTACAACCGATGTGGTAGCAGTAGTACGATACAATTAAGGTCATTTCGAACCCGGCTATAAATAGATAAATACCAACCTAATTAAGTAAGTAACTTAACCTGCAAGGTAAGCAAAGAGTATAAAGTTTAAAGGGAAAATATTGTCGTTGTATATACATTTTATGAGAAGGGACGAATCGCATGTGACTAAAAGAGTGAATTTAAATGAAGATGTATGGAAAGGGGGAGTAAGACCCAGGAAACCATAGATGAATTGTTTGAGAAATGGTTTAAAAGAAATCGGAGTAGTCGTAAGTACTTAAATGGAGTAAAATAGCGTAACGGTTGACAGAAGTAAATACAAGAAAAAAACGTGTTGCGTCGACCCCAAATAACATTAAATTAAGCCAGGAAGATGATTGCAGCAAGAATAAATCTTTTGGAAATTAAAAAAAGAAACGCTTACCAATTTCAAACGTTGGAACAGCTATACGCCATCAATGAACTGTGAATACCTTTCGTTTAGAGGAACTTGACAGTTATATTGCCTCTCAAACACTAACAAGCAACTTCATCGAACAGAGGTGAAAATAAACATTCGATTATAAAGCCATTTATATTTCAAGCAAACAAATTGCTTTACAAAGGAAACGGTCAAAACGAGGCATTGACGTCACAGCCAATCAGCGCCTTTTCGACCATCGACACAGATGTAACTTGCTGTTAGGATCGGCTTTACATCTCATAATGAAATACACGTGTATGTGAGTATGTAAGTATGTCTGTCGTAGCCTCGTGAACTGCTGAACAGTTTTTGCTTGTTCTGTGTAAAATAATATTGATGTACCTACCCATCGGCTATAAAGGTAGTGTTATGAATGTTTTAGCTGTTTCGTTGGTGTTGGTGTAGTGATGGCAAGCGCGACTGCTGAGTATGAGGTCCTGGGTTCCAGTCCCGGGTCGGATAAAAAAAATGGGTTATTCCATCAAGAACTTGTCGGTAGCAGCCACGTAGTCTGGATTTATACCCAGATAACGGCAATATACTTGCCCCTTTTATATAGGACTTCAATAATTGTAGGAAAATGTGGTTGTACTATTAGGTACACCGCTGCCTAACCTTACGGAGAATTTAGGCGTGATGTTATGTTTTTGTGAATAAAAATATATTGTTTTCTTAGCTATGATTTTACGAATAGACATTACAAATTATCTGGGAAATCCAAATGAGTAAAATCATCCTGTAAGCTCTCGTTTGGTAGACCATACTCTTCTCTTATACATAAGCAGTAGTCGTATATTTCTCAACAAAAGTTAGATAATTGAATGTACATAAAGTTCTCTCTGCCCAAAAAGATAGATCACTCTCTACCAACCAAACTTATCAAGGAGTATCACCTAATGACTGGGCTGTAGGTCAGATAGGCAGTAGATTTTTGTAAAATACTGTTATTCATCTGCATCCGGTTAGACTACCACCACACCATCATAATCATCATCCACAGCCTGAATTCCCCCACTGCTGGGCATAGACCTCTCTATTATTGTGCCAATCACCACGGTCCTGTGCCAGCCTCATTCAGGTTTTACCTCTGATGGCAACTATGTCGCCTGCCCATCTCGCCGCCAGACAACCCACACTTCTTTTGGCAGTTCTTGGACGCCATTCGGTGACAGCCTTAGTCCACCTGTCATCACAGCTTCTTACTAGAGTTTAGAAAAAACGGTAGAGAATTAGAGATGATGCTGTTGAAGATTGGTCACTCCTTACCTATGTATTTTGCTATCGGTTGCCACGCTGATGAATGGCGTGTTACCTACGTTTTCTCTCAATACGAATAGGTGCCTACAATCATCAGAAATTAGATTAAAAACTCAATAAGTACATCGGTATTTACCTATGCTCCGTATTGACCGCAATCTTTTCGCCAACCTTGGGGTTTGATACTCGGTAACATGCTTTACATTTTACGCAATATTTATACTTACATATTATTATAATAAAGATACAAAAAGAAATCGCTGATTTAGTGATAATAAGATAACATGATCCATCTTATCAACGAGTAGATCCGGCACGGCATGGGTTGGTTGGTATGTTTTATTATTGTCATCAAAACATTACTAATTTGATAGTGTATCATCATGTACCTCAAATATATTTATTGACGTGTTAAGTGTCTTTACAAATATTTTCATTATGAAGTTGATTATCTAATATTTTATCTGTTTTGTTTATCTAATATTTAGATATCTTTAGATATTTTTCATGTTATCTCTTGTTTTTCATTTATGTTTTTACGCGTTGTAAAGAGTCTGTAAGGTCTAACACCCTAGTGACAGAGTTTCTAAACGGCTTCAACGGCCTCGATCTGACATCCCGTCGGGTCTGCGGGTTGTTCGCAGAGATACCGGGGCCTCGAAATAAAGGGCTAAGAAGGAACATGGGTGGTTTTTAGTCGGTAGAAGTCTGACACTCCCTTTCACTCTGCCCAAGAGCGGGACGGGTTATTTGATGATTTACCACCACCCACAAAAAAAGGGCCTCTGACATGGTTGGACGACCGCATTTGGCAGCCAGGACTTTGCTTTCCAAAGCACGGAATCATGAAAAAGAGTGTGTTCGTGCAGCGATAGTTTTATTTTTACTTGAGTAAACATAACTCTCCGTTGATTTGATTTGCAAAATAAAGCCTGCACTTCTACCTATTTATGCCTTTTAAGACAGGCATGATGTAATGTTGATGTTTATTTTTTGGAAAAAAATGAAAATTATAATGGTCTTAACCCACAATTGTTTGGGTCAAAAATTAATTAAGTAATGAGTTGAGTGTAGAATTCAACGTCTATTGAAAATAATTAGACACTGCAATGAAATACAAGGTCCGTTTAATATAGGCAAGCATATCTCCGTCTTGCTGATAAAATTAAATAATGAATTGACAATTATACATTCCATTGTATTTATTAAAATCAGTATCACGTATGCTCTAGCTAGATTGAATGTTTTATTCGTCAGCATGCAATGAAGCTGATTGCTTTAATCTCTATTGTCATCATTAATTTGAGTCCTACTTTCGTGATTATCTTCATAAAAGTCTAAAGTTTTCTTCGTCTTCGACGTGCTGATTCTAATATTAAAAGGTAAATACGTTTCGACCAGAACTATGCCACATCGAGAGCGTTAACACCTTTGAATTATGGCTCTTGCTGATAACTTCATCATCATCATCAGCCTATAATGTTCCAACTGCAGGGACACAGGCGTCCTCTCTAGGAGAGGGATAGGTTATAATCCACTACGCGTGCCCTGTGTGGGTTGGTACATGTCTCGTCTTAATTTTTTTTGGTTCTAAGACATGCCGGTTTCCTCACGATGTTTTTTTCATCGTTTTGAGAGCAGTGGCGATGAAATAAATTACACAAAGTAATGCGCTTGCCTGGGTTCGAACCCACGACTTACTGCTCATAAGTCGGGGCCGCAAGCACTGGGTCTCCACTGCTCCGCACTGCAATGCTGAAAACTTTGATAAAACAAACTAAATTATTATTGGTCATAAACCACGAAGTTCCATAGGAAAGTTATACCGTGTAGATTTTAGCTCTTCGTCAATTTGTTTGGGGGCAAGGAAATATCTAAATGATAATATGACGTTTATTACAAACATATTATTTTCTTTGCTACGTTCTGAAGATATTGAATGCCTCATTCGTGGATTATGATTACTATGTATTAACTAAGTAAATAGAACTTCGTTTTTACGCCTAACGGCGCCTAAACGGCAGAAACAGATTTTGATGAAACGGCATGACTTTTCAAAAATATATTTACAAAATCACTATGTTAATTGAACACTCAATTAAATATTTACTTATCGTAACAAAACAGTGTTAATTTGGCAAAAAAAAAATATGAGGCAAGTCTACGCAGCAAGTGCCCCAACAATACCTAATTTTAAACCGTTCGTCTTTTACGTAAACGACTAGATTAGTGGGCAATACAAATAATGTGTATTTTCCTAAACGCACGTTGTTTTAGCTAAACTACTCACATGTAGGTACCTACTTTTTGAGCAAAATATTGAGCTCTGCTAATTACTGTCGTTTTCGTTAATAACCTGCTGTTTTGCTGAAAACTATTCAGTAGTCTGTGGCAGGCTGAAAAGTGTAACAATAAGTATGTATTATACACACGGAAACTTGTGCTAGTTTTTATTCTTAAATGTTTGTAGAGGAATGAATATGCCTTTATAAGTTAAACTTAAAACGCATTGTTAACACATATTTATTTTTAAGCTTATAATAACTTAAAATTGTCCGTTCATCAGTTTCTCACTTGTCTTAAGATGAATGCGACAAGTTAATCAAATAATCACTCAAGATACTTAAAATGAGAACGAAACTGAGAGAGTTGTATTGGTGATTTAAATCATTATTACTCAGTAAAGTCACATAAGATACGGTCGCGAATCCTATTTTATTTAACACACAACCTAACACTGACCGGCAAATTGAAAAAAAACTTAAGAAAATGCGATGTTCGCGGGTTACCTTGTCGCATTACCTTAAGGGAAAAAAACCAGTTTAACCCACCTTCATGAAATAGTCACAAGTATAATAGGGCAGAACTGGGCATTCAATAGGGTAGAAACATAAGGGACTTAATAACGCTAGGGGAGTTGACGAATGCTTTTGATTCCGTAAATACATATTTGATCACACACAAGTTGATACTGACCAGAAAATTGCAATAATCTTAAGAAGAAATTTAAAAATATGTTTAAAAAAATCATGATGATGGTGTGCCGTGTGAGATGATGAAATAATATTAAATACTTTTGTAAAAAATCAAACTTGAATTGCCCTCTGATAGTCAGGTATCAGCAGTGGTAATCGGTCATAGTTACAGAGACTCATCATGAAACAACATTAAAACACCTACTTATTAGAATTTATCAATTAAAACTATGATTCAATCAAATTAGTTTAAGACGGCGACTTAACGGCACGGTTGGCGCAATGACTCGAGCAATGGACTGCCGCGCTGCGTGTCGCGAGTTCGATCCCCGCACGGAACAAATATTTGTATGACCTGTATTTGTGTATGTGAGTTTGTGTTGTGTGTTTGTGAACGCACTCACGCTCCAGGAGAATATCCTAATGTGGGGCAACGTTAAAAAAAAATCTATTTGGAGTTAGAAGCAAGAGATGAAATTTCTTGACTTCAAATCTTGGGTTTGTTTATCCAGCCAGAAATGGAAGGAGTGGAGGGAGGCCTTTACCCAGGAGTGGGAGAGAGCAGGCTAGGAAAAAAATATATGAATTGTAAAACTTGTCGAAATAACCATCAAGAATATTTGATATTGAAACTGTGACGCATACTTTCAAACAAAACTTTCTTATTGAAAGTGTCGCGTATTTCTGCGAAGTAGCAGGAATGTCTGAATGTCTGTGTGGTGATGGATGATGAATGCAAGCTTCCTGCTGACAGCCGCACTGTGACTGTGGCGTGGCGTGTGTTTGTGTTGGCCAACGACGATTGTATTCTAATACTAGTATGGAATTGTTAGCTGGGGATTGGGCACAAATGGTAGGCGATAGCGGAAATTAAAAAAAACGCGATCTTTCAAAAACTTTGTTTGTAATGAGATGATTTTATAAAGAAATATAGTGCAAGACAAAGCTGGTAAGGTGTAATTCTGCGTTCCCCCTTCGTACATAAGCTATATTATTGGAATTTGTAAGTAGGTATGTCTTTTAATTTGGGTTGCAATAAGATGTAGGAGTACAGCAGGCTACGTGTTTTCGTCTAAGAGTTGTCTACTGCGAGGAAGGAGAAAGATCTTGTTCATGGATGTATGGAATCCCGTACCAAACTGTGTCGACATCAAACTTTGTTTTTTATTGTCTACAATTCTACATTAATCATATGAAGTCCTACAAAAGTTATTTTTGTAAACTAAATCCGAGTTTCGGAGTCTTTTTATAAAATCTAAAATAACCTCAAAACCAGACAAGTAGGTATTGTAAGGAAACCTCAAAAAAGTCAGACGAACTGTCAAAATCAACTGACAGATCCGACAGAACGACTTTTGAACTCACAGATTTGAACTGGTTGTGTGAACGCCATGTATAGGGAGTAAAACAATATTCATACTTTTATACTTTAAATTAAATTCGAATAAAAATTACAGAATACGTTTAAAAAATATTGAAAATTTCCCGCTATTTCTCTCAACTTACACCTGTCTCTACAGAATGATAGATGTCCGGACAACGTTGCCACATCGCAAATATCTATTGTAGTTTTTACTCCGTCGTCCGTAGTCTGACGACGAGTGTCTGACACCTTTGTACACTTGTGTCAGTGTCGCAATGTCAAGAAGTTGCTACACAAGTGTCCAATGTTGTATCTAATGTGAAGCAACTTAATAATAGACGTTGAATTTAAATAGGTTTTGGTTTTTTTATTTCTATGGTTTTGACCATTGGTAGAGAGAAAATAATATACTGTTTTTAATAATTAAGACAACCGAGTCACTAACGCAACTGAATTGAACTGAATCTATCTATCTTCTAAAGGGTGTAAGTTTACGAAGCTGAAAGGCACTGGTTCTACCCATCAATGCGATATTTTTTGTTCTAAACTATACCTAGGAACCTTCTGGTTACGGATATATTAGGGGTCAAAGGTCCACATTTTCACTGCTGTTTTCATAAATACTAGTATTTCAGAAAATCACTTTACTTGAACTACCTCCATGATCCGTTTACTATTCAAATAATTCATTAGGACAATGTTTTCAAGAGTACTACATTTAGTTTTACCGTAAAATGTGATTTTAGTACCCCAAAACAAAAATCGATTCGCAGGGTCCGTTTATACCCTAAATAAATAACAATAAAAAAAAGACGATTTCTGACCGACTGACGCATCAACGCCCGGCCTGAAACCCTTGAACCTAGAAAGTTGAAATTTTGCACAGAGGTTCCCTTAGTAATGTAGACTAGGAATAAGGAAGGATTTTTCGAAACTCAATCCCTAGGGAGTTAAATAGGGGATGTAAAGTACGGAAAATTGTTACTTTGACGCGGGCAAAACCGGGGGCAAAAGCTATAGTTATCTGTATTTGGGATAGTTTAAAAAATCCGGCCATATGGGAGTTAGATGGGAACTGGCCCGAATGAAGCTATGTAACATTTAGAGCTCTCGCTCTGATAGATGTGAAGGCCAAAGAAAAGAGGAATGGATTGTGTGAGGAATGATATAAAAGTGAAAGGAGGAAATGCCACCGTGACGTCTAACGGGGAAGAATTGAAAAAGCAAACTTACGACCCCAAATATAATGGGATAGGGGCAGGAAGATGATTGTGCTGTGAGAGATGTCAAACTGAAACCCCTTTGCTAAAACAATGTAGTAGTTTTTAAATATCTGGGCTTTTTACCTGGAAAACACGTTGCATATTTGCAAAATCCTCTTTAAATTGTAGATGTTTACAAAACCAAAGAAAGCTTACAAAAGAATTGCGCCAAAACTCCAAAACTGGTACCTACATTGATTGATCTACGTATTAACTGTGCTTTTAGAAAGGATGATACTATTTTATTAACTTTTATTATTATTAGTACAAATGTTGATGAGCAAAGTGGACTGTAGTTATTTAGGATGGGTTGGAGATGGTAGAAACACTGTTAATATGTTATAATTGCTATTTAATACCAGAACAAACTATGTTTAGTAGCCTTGTATTTGTGTCCCACAGTCCCACTGCAGGGCAAAGGCCCTTACCTCTTTCCACTTATCCCTATTAACTTTTACGAAACAAAAATATTCAAATTGTCGCTTTTGACCTTAACGGCCTTATTTGTTTAGGCAATAATTATGTAAAATCATTCCAATGTATATGTACACGGAAGCTACGTTAGTTTATTTCGCAAAGAGTCAAGGCCTTTTTTTTGGCGGATGGAAAATCATCAAATAATGAAAGGGAGTGTCTTACTGACTAAAAACCACCTATGTTCCTTTTTAGCCCTTTATGTCGAGGCTGCGGAATCTCTTCCGAACAACCCGCAGCCCCGACGGGCGTCGGCCCTGGCCCCTTCCATGTTGCTGACATCTCTTTTAGGCGCACGTGGTACAGCCCATTATTCACTGTCCACAGGCCCGCGTCTACGGTGGCCGGAAGCCGTCACGTGGCCCCCGACGACCGGAGCGTCTCCCGCGGTGGCTCGGACGAGAGGTTCTCTCTCGTTCCGCCACCTCCTTCGCTAGCATTCCATTCCATCTCGCCCTTGACCTTAGCTTACACCAGGGCCGGACGCGAAATGTCGCTGCCGCCGAACGCCGCTACGAGAACACGTCGAGGCTCCGCCCAAGCGGGGCAGACCTCCACGGTGTGCTCCACCCTGTCCTCCGGAAGAGTCATGGTCTTAGATATAAAGAGTGTCCATGGAGTTTCTTGCCCATTTTTCGCCATAGAAATCTACGCTCTGGAATGGGTAACAACAGTACCTACTTTCATTAGTTTTAACTTATGACTTTGACTATAGCATCATTCTTTTGTTTTTTGATATTGAACGTGTCTTAAATGGTCTAGTTGAAATAGTCGGCTGTCCCTGCTAGTCAGGTACTAGTTAGTAATCGCGTTTTTGCGCGACGGATCGCTTTGATTAGAACGTTAAGTCGTCATCCAGATTATTCATACTGCATGATGGATGTCTTACCCCATATTACTTATTAAAATAGAACTCATTTATTTATGGTTCGTCTGTCCTTTCATTGGAACGAAAAATCATAATCTAACCATATTGGATGTCTCACGGGCCGCAATGGGCCACGCTCGCTCACAGCGTCAGGTCAACTCTCTCCCAATGTTCCTCATTATTTTCCTTGTAAGTAATCATCATCATCATCATCCGACTTCACCCACTGCTGGGCATAGCATAGACCTCTCTTTGTTTTTTACCAAGCTCCAGGTTCTTGTGACACCTTCATCCAGGATAATCTCGCAATGGCAACAATGTCGTCTCATATCACCGCCGGACGACCAACACTTCTTATTCCAGTCCTTAGATACCACTCATTCACAAATTTACTCCTTCTGCCAACACCGCACCTTGCTAGGTGTCCTGCCCAACTCTATTTGAGTTTCATAACTCGATTTCCGATATTGAAAACCTTTGTTCGTAATAATAACTAATAATAGTTATTTATCTACCCCAATATTCCCCACAGACTTTATAGTCTCAGCCACAGAATAGGCCATCGACAGTGGTCCCCAGAGGCCGATCAGTCTGATGAATCAAGCTGACACGTCTCCGAGGTGGGCAGAGCTATAAGTAGCATAGGCTGCATAGGTTCGATACGGTTGTCTTGAACAGGAACATTTCATAATTAATGTTATATTGATGGCGATACCTACGGCTGGGCAGTAAAAAAAACAAAAGGGTTCTTTCCCAATGTAGACATAATAAGATATTATTAGTGCAATACCTATAGTTAAATGTTGTAACGAATAGTTAAATTATATCACTAACAACACTATCAATTATATGTATAGCTTTAAACTTGAAAATAACGAACGAGCAGGCAACTCAAATATTCGATTAAAAACCATTTCATTAATATTCTGCAATCAATAATATTACTTACTACTGACTCGGTATCAAATGGGTCATTAAAAAATCTTTATTTTTTACGGGGTGTAATATGAGTGTTAGGTCCAATTGTTGCAAACCACGTGTCTTATTCTCAAAATCCACGTGTATTATATTGATACTTAGATACACGTATTATTTTTTTAGCGGAGCCAAGGCCGCACGTGTTATCTGTTCGTGAAACGCTCCGGTGGAAAACTTCTTCACTACATGACAAACTGTTTTTCATCACCGACGCACAGTGATCAATTTTTAAAAGCTAGCGCCTCAAAATTATTTTTGGTCAATGTGTCGGTTTTTCCAAAAGTATTTTTTTTTCAGACTTGAGGGTAAGGGGTTGTTCGAAAGAGATACCGCGGCCTCGACACAAGGGCTAAGAAGGAACATGGGTGGTTTTTAGTCAGTAGAAGTCTGACACTCACTACCGCTATGCCCAGAGTATAGGAGGAGTCATTTGATGATTACCCACCTTCCAACAAAAAGAGTTTCCAATAACTCATGGTCAAATAATTAACATTGTTCATCATTTCATCCATCATCTGCCTAGCCTTTTCCCAGCTATGTTGGGGTCGGCTCCCAGTCTAACCGGATGGAGCTTAATACCAGTATTTTACATGGAGCGACTGCCTAACTTTATGGTCTTTCTGCACTGTTCTAATCTAATCCAAAGATCGAATCACGACAAGTATCTACGTAGCAAGTTTTTTTTTATCAATTTGAAGAAAATGGTTGGTCTTCAACGTTCAACATCCCAAAAGTGCTATCAATACAACATTTATCATTCACCGTTGCTCATTCACGACAACCGTAACAAAACCATATTGTGCTGCCCACCCTGAAGATACGTCAGTTTGAAGTTAGAGACTGATCGCTCTCAGGGGACGTCTGTCGATTGACCATGCTGTTCCTGTATGCAGACTTTATCGGGAATTGCGTTTAACTTTATAATTTATTTAATGTTGATGGATAGAGAGGGAGAGGAAGGCTAAAGAAAAGATGGATGGATTGTGTGTGAAGTGATATGATAGAGAAATGAGTAAGAGTTCGTCTAAGAGGGTAGAATGGAAGAAGACGTGTTGCACCGACCCCAAATATAAAGGGTCAAGGGCAGGAAGACGAGGGTAAGTGTACACCATAATTATGGTTTTTAATAGCGACGACAAAAATAGGTAGTGTAAATATGTTTTTATGATATAAGTGGCATTGATCGGTTTTACCAGGCTATCAATTGTGAAATTTCGTACATTCACAGGCAAAAATGTTTTTAAATTTTGCGAAATTAATATTAACCTAATTTTTAAAATAATTCTCACCATCAAAGTAAGTTATTAAGCTCGTATATTTTGCACTCTGCGTAGATATCGTATGTTTCATTTTACAATTTATATTTAGTTTCGTTAATAGCTAAATTATAATAAATATAAGTATCAATAGGTGTTTGACTTCCATAATAAAATCCCATTGATTGTATGGGCAGATTTGAACAAGGGTCTCATATTTGCAAAGTTTTTATTTCACTCTCAACCTAAGAGGTTATCGTCTGCTCAACTAGACTATACGATACTAAACTAGACGATATAATTTAAGATAACTGTGTTCGTAGGTACCTGCACTAAACAATTATTGTTGTTTCTATTACTTAATATGTGAGCTATCGCGGTTATCTTCCGCCCAAGGCTTGTTATCATTCAAACTATTATTGTTGCTAATTCCATTGGGGTTTCCCAAATAATTCTTTCCGTATCTGTGGGAAAAGCCTAATTAAATATAAGCATGAATCAGAAAGATTACACCAAAAGGATTCCCACGGTATTTTAAATTTATTTTTATTTCAGTAAATATTTAAAGGAAGGGAAGACGTTGCGTTGCGCGGCTGCCACTAGGTGGAGCGTGCACCTCTGGTGAAGGTTCAAGGGACCGGTCAATGTGGCGACATCTGGGGGAGGCCTATGTCCAGCTGTGGACATCTTTTCGCTGAAATGATGATAATATTGATGAAATATTTAAATAAATTCTTAATTGTGACTTGACAAAAATACATCCACATCCCATAAGCAATACGTCTTGAAGGCATTTATCGAACCCTTTTTAGGACATCTTAATTAAATTACCCAAATGTTAGAGATATTGATGTTAGTGTGTGAAATGCATACGTTACCAAATATTGTGCTAAGATAAGCTAAGATAGGTGTAGGTTCAGAAAAATATGCATACACTATTGAATAATGAACTGGTATCAATGGTATGCAAGTAACCGATGGTAGAATTACCAAGACTTCTTAGTCTTTAGCCATTCTGGTTTTCGATACGGAACCCTTAATTGATAATCTAACGAGTACCTACGTAACCTAATATCTTACACGTGGCCACAACAAAATACCCAAATACCAGTCCTTGTCACAACATTGACATTCGTACAATGAAGCGTCGTAAATTGATAAATAACGAAAAATATCGTTAACATTGTACCGAAGGAAGAAATAAACTATACTTACTGAGTACTTAGTACTTAACAAACTTACCACTACGAGGATATTTAATTATACGCGGGTTCTTTTCCGAAAGTAAGATTTAAAAATAACGCAAAGTAATGTTTGTACACTCTCCCAAACCACGCAACCGCTTCCAATCAAATGTTGTGCTTGTATGTGGCCGGTTACACCTTAAATTCAAAGGAGATAGTTTGGGACCCGAAAGCCGGGTCCGTGTGACAAGAAGACATGCTGCGGCGACTACCAATGAATTAATTTATAAAGGCAACAGAATGATGGTAAAGTGACTCATATTACATTAATTCTGCTAAAGCGGCCATTTTAGGATCCCAGATGGATACCACCATTCTATTAAACCACTATATTTACCAACACAATCGCAAACGACACCTAATCGACAAAATAACGACGTCTTCATTAATTCGATTGTTGTACAATATCTTAATTAATATTTTGTGTACGTGACATCCACTAATTGCTGCCTTGCGGTTAACGGCTATTTTTGGAGACCTACATTTACATAATTTGGCGATAAAGTATAACTAATGAACTACAGATTAAAAAAAAAATCAACAAAAACAAGAACTAGAAGGAGCAGTGGACACTGTGGCAAGAGAAGGGTATAAAATATATTATATTATATTTCTGTTAATCTTAGCTGTAAGTCTTCCATAGTTAATAAATAAATAAATAAATAAATATATCAGAGAAGTAGCTTCTATAAACGACATCTGAATTCTTCTGTCAGCTTTGGAAGAACAATTTGTTGCTGAAGTCGGTGGCAATAAAATGAAATCAAATAAACAAAATTCACCGATTTCACAGAAGAAACTTATTTTTCATCCAAAGTTTATTTTTTACTTTTTGTGTCTTTTTTTTTGTTGAAGTCGGTTTTATTTTTTGTTAAAAAGTTTTTAGTTTTCACTTTTTAGTGGTTTACATGTGCTTACCCCTTTACAGCGTACCGGCGTGATGTTATGTTATGAACTGGTGAAAACAATAGACAGACACGGGATTTCAGCAATCCCAGTCCATTTGCTATCATTTATTGAGGAGTTCCGTTGACTATCTCCGAAGTTCTTCATCAGATCTTCACCAATTTTTTTGCCACCGACTTCAGAAACAAATTTTTCTTCCAAAGTTTATTTTCCACATTTTTGTGCTTTATTTTTGTTGAAGTCGGTTTTATTTTTGTTAAAAAGTTTTTATCAATGAAAACTTTCTACATAAGCGAAGTGTTCAGAATGATGTTCTGAATACTTTCGCGGCAAGCGTTTTCGTTGCCCCTTCCACTCTGAATATCTCTAGATCGAAGCTTGGCACGTTACGATACTTTGTAGATTTATGGAAACTGCATTCAAGTGAGATAAAGAAAACAGAATGAGAGCTTTTTTGTACTTACTGTCGCATGTCGTAGTTATTGTTTACAGAGTGGAAGCAATTATGATTTCCTCCTGCCTTTTGCCTGGTTTCCCACACAATGGAAGCATGATGATACAATTAATCAATAAATTGAGTATTTGGAATGGAGTTAGTCCGCGCCGAGTTAATAGCAGTTTAATGATAAATTAATGGCTATTTCTATGAAGAAAATCGTTTGTTTTGATCATGCGGTGCGGCGATGTGTTCGCAGTCACGTACGCAAACTGGCAAACCCAGTTTGTGGTGAGACCAGAAGATCACAGAAGATCCACCAGCTCTTATACGGTACTCAACAATACCTAGTTTTTCACCGTCAACCAGGTTCAAAGCAGAAATGTTAAACTAACCGATGAAAGCAACGAAGAAAACAAAATCTTATTAACTTTAGGATCTAGAAACTGGGAGTTCTTTGTCAGTTCTATTTAATTTTATAAGGAAACCTTTAACTGATTGAAACTATTTTCCTTTAAGATGCGAAGTCTCATATTAGTAGGTACAGGGAAACTTCAGACTGCGAGTCTCCAAGTTCTGTGTGCGCATCCTATTGGAAATTATGATAGATTTTAGTAGTCGGTTCTTATAGCCAACCGTCCGTGTTCTTAAAAAGGGACTTCTATTTAATTTCTTCACTATATACAGATATTAATAACAGGTATTTCTAATGGCTTATTAACGATTTATTAATTGGCATCATCGATGTTGACAACTTCGAGGGAGGAAAATGTTCAACGTCCTTACGGCCAATCTTTTGGGAATTCCAGAGCTCTTTAAAGTCTTTCAGTTACTTTTTTATCTTAACGGCAGCATTATGTGAGTGCACTGCAGTGTCGCAAACTATGTTCCGCCTATCCTGCCATCCATGCCCCAAAACAATGCCGTCAATGTGACATCTGCACTGCCGCCGATAACAACGTGAAAGCGCCAAGAAAATTTAAAATACTGTCGTAGCAATCACACCAAAAGACCAGAGCAGCGGTGGCCCAGTGGTGGCGGCCCCGACTTACGAACAGTAGGTCGAGGGTTCGAACCCAGGCAGGCACATTATTTTGTGTAATTTATTTCATCACCGTTGCTCTCAAAAAGGTGAAGGAAAACATCGTAAGGAAAAAAAAACAAAAAATTCGAAGACCTGTGAAATCTACCAATCCGCACTGGGCCCGCGCGGTAGATTGTAGATTATAGCCCATTCCCTCCTAAGAGAAGAGGCCTGTGTCCCAGCAGTGGGAACATTAATAGGTTGTTGATGATGATGATGATGAGGTACTTGACAAAAAAAACTAATTAGTCCAACAGATAGATTTCCAAAAAATATAAGACACATTAATGACGATACCTACAGTGCTTCGAAAACTCGTGTGGCGGTTTGGGATTTCAGCAATCCTATAGTCTATGCTATCATTTATTAAGGAATTCCGTTGCCTATTTCCGAAGTTCTTCACCAGATCTTCACCAAATTGAAATGGGACCACTCCGAGAAGTACTCTTCCAAAAACTACTCAAATAATTCAAGTGTGCCTATAAAATTTGAAGAGTTCTCTCTATTTCTCTCGGATTCCATCATCAGATCCTGACTTGATGATCATGGGACCACCTGGGAAGTATACCCTTTCAAACAAAACAAAGATACGCGAAAACGGTCCAGACCTCTTCGAGTAATCGGGGAACATACATAAAACAAAAACAATAAAATTGATAACCTGATCCTTTTTGAAATCAGTTAAAAATTAAAAAAGAAAACACCTGTTTTCTACAAAAGAACAATACTCGAGGTTCAGGTTCCCTCCGACCTGTGCATGTATTTGTTGCCAACAAATGAAACATTTGACAGTTTGACTAAAAACCACCCATGTTCTTTCTTAGCCCTTTGTGTCGAGGCCGCGGTATCTCTTTCGAACAACCCGCAGCCCCTTATAAGATTAAACCTTTTTTTTTGGGGTGTAGGACAACATCAAGTAACCCCTCCCGCTCTTGGGCAGAGCGAAAGGGGTGTAAGACTTCTACTGACTATTTTTTTTTTTTTTGGCGGGTGTAAAATCATCGAATAACCCCTTCCGCTCTTGGGCAGAGCGAAAGGGAGTGTCAGACTTCTACTGACTAAAAACCACCCATGTTCCTTCTTCGCCCACTATGTCGAGGCCGCGATAACCTGTGGACAACTCGCGGCCCCGACGGGCGTCGGCCCTTTCGGGCCCTTCCCATGTTGCTGACATCTCTTTGAGGCGCGCGTGGAACACGAACGCGCCGTCGACACGGCCTGTTTTCGTCGTAAGACGGACGGACGGTGAGTTAGCCCATCACTCACCGTCCACAGGCCCGCGTCTACGGTGGCCGGAGGTCATCGCGGGACCCCCGACGCCCGGAGCGCCTCCCGCGGCGGCTGGGACGAGAGGTTCTCTCCCTCTTGCGTTCCGCCACCTGCTTCGCTAGCATCACTGCTTCGCAGAAGGAGGCGACGGCGTCCCATTCCTCCTCGCCCCGGACCATGGCTTGCACCAGGGCCGGGCGCGAGAGGTCGCCGCTGAAAAAAAAAAGAAAAAACGATGTTCATCACAATAATGTCGAGAATCGAACCTCGACCTCTTCAGGTGCCGCAGGTGCAGCGCGTGTGAGCGGCTCTGCTGTACCAAGCGGTGTGACGCACGGCGCGGGGCTGCGCGGGCGACGGGCGGCGCGGGCGACACAAGACACTTCTCACCGGGCCACCGCGTTGTACACAAGTCGCGATTATTGTTAATATATTTAGTTCAAAACCAGCCAGTATACAGTCCACTTATTTCTACCTCATCACCACCTCCGAGACCTTACCCTGTACCTAACAGTTTTGGTCCTTCGCGAAACTGAAGAATTACCAGGAATCGAGTATCTGTACAAGCGGACTTTGGACCCTCTTTGTTCGAGAAGGCACACGAAACGTCGACTGACGTTCATACTTGACGAAGCACATTTTGAAGAACAAAGGCGAAGAGAAAAATATTAGTGGTTGGATAAGACGTTGTTGTGAGTTCGTTCCATTTATCCTTTTTTCCTGCTTATCTCTTTTACCAAATATTTCTGTTCCTTCCTTGCCTAGCTTCAAAAATAGCCCAATTGAGCCAACATTTAGTGGTCTCATCTAAGCTAGTTCATTCGTCATCATCATATTTTTTGCATACTTTTAGCATTGTCGTTACTAATTGACAAGCTTGCTACACGTATTCATTTATTTCAAATCATTATCGCTGTGTCATACTCGTTCGCCGCTTTAAAAAACCGGTTTCTTACACCGGGCGCGTACGACGTGAGAACGGCCAGCTGTTTTCTTTGTTCTATTGTGTAGCTAATTACCGTTTCTTTATCTCTTTATTCCTTTTATTCATAGTTATTGGTTAATTAGTTTACCTTTATTTGCTTATTCTTTCACTTTATTATTCATAATGCCAGATAATCGTAGAATATTAAAAAAGAAACGATCATCTTTAAAAGCTAAGCTTACAACTTTTAGTAAATATTTAAATGTCCTTAAAAGCTGCAAAGCGCTTAGCGATATGCAGATCGCTGAACTAGAGTGCCGACTAAGTAAAACTGAAGCTTTAAACAATGACTTCGACACTTTGCAGGACGAGATCGAGTTGCTTTGTGAGGAATTTCCCGGCGAGGATGAGGAGTCCCCTTCTGAACGTGAGCAGTTCGAAAACGAGTACTTTGCACTAGTAGCAAGTGCGCGCAGTCTACTCGCAGCAAAGCGTCGTGATTCTGCAGCAAGCTTCAATGACGCACAATCAGGTGAGGATTTCAAGGCCAGTCCTAATGTTAGATTACCTAAAATTGATTTACCTCATTTCAGCGGTAGCTATCAACACTGGCTTGAGTTTAGTGATGTTTTCGCTTCTATCATTCATAGTAATAAAAATATTGACAATATTAACAAATTTCACTATCTTCGCGCTTCGCTTAAAGGAAGTGCAGCTTTAATTATTCAACATATAACCGTGTCTAGTGATACTTATAATATAGCGTGGGACTTATTAATTGAGCGGTACGATAACAATCGTCTGCTTGTTAATAACCACGTACAAGCTTTATTTAATATTGACCACATACAGAAAGAATCTTGTAAGTCTATCCGTTATCTGGTTGATACAACATTAAAAAATATAAGGGCGCTTACTACATTAAAGCAGCCTACTCAATACTGGGACACTTTAATAATTTTTATGATGTCTTCCAAATTAGATAAAGTAACCTTACGTCATTGGGAGGAACATAGAAATAAGTTAAATGATAGCCCGACTTTAGATATGTTTTTAACTTTTTTAAGAAATCGAGCAGATTTGTTAGAAAGTTTAGAGGATCATGAGAATCATTTGAATTCTTCTCAATCAAACAATAAAAATAAACCAAAATTAAATGAAAACAATAATAATTCATCATCTACAACATGTCCGTTATGTAATCAATCTCATTTTTTATTTCACTGTGAATCTTTTAAGGTTCTTTCAATTGAATCTCGTATAGAAAAAGCCAAACAATTCAAAGTCTGTTTGAATTGCCTACGCCCAGGCCATATGAGCAACAAGTGTAATTTGACGGGTTGTAAGTATTGTAAATATAAACACAACACGTTATTACATCTCGAAAGGCCCAACGCCACTTCAAAACCGAATACTGAAACTGTTGTACTTACTAGTGGTACCATCACAGATACTACTGCGTCTCGTATATTTCTATCCACAGCCATCGTACGAGTGATAGACGGGAATGGTAAGGAACACAACGCGAGAGTACTGCTGGACAACGGGAGTTCAATTAATTTGATAAGTCAAAGCTACTGTGACCAGTTACAACTGCCGAGGCGCTGCGTGTCAACATCCGTATCAGGTTTTAATAATCATGTTACTACCAGCACACAGTCTTGCACCATAACAGTGAAGTCTCTTTGTAGCGATTATAAAATTAACATAAATTGTACTGTTTTCCCCAATATTACACCACCCATTCCATCGTCTTATATAGACGTAAGTAACATACGTTTACCACTAGGTATTACATTAGCTGACCCTACATATAATACACCTACAAACATAGATTTGCTTTTAAATGCTGAAATTTTCTGGGATATTTTAGGAAGAGAATCTATTGAGTTAGGTACAAATAAACCAACATTACGCGAATCAAAATTTGGCTGGTTGGTTACGAGACATGTTACAGTGCCACAGCAAGATTCTAATTTATGTTTGTTTTCACAAGGTGATTCCAATCCTGATCTTTCACGTTTCTGGGAACTAGACACCTTAGACTCTCCACATTCAAACATGTCAGTAGAGGAAATTGCATGCGAAGAAAGTTTTGAAGCGAACACATTTCGTAATGACGACGGCCGCTTCGTTGTTTCGATGCCTCTAAAACGAGAAATTACCGTCTTAGGCGACTCGTTAAAGTTGGCAAAAATTAGGTTCTTCTCATTGGAAAGGAAATTCTTACGGGATCCAAAATTTAAAGAAAAATACATCAATTTCATGCGAGAATATGAATCATTGGGACACATGACGGAGAACAAAAAATTGTCGTCAGAGGATAAGTCCATTAAATATTACTTTCCACATCACGGTGTCACTCGTGAATCGAGCACCACCACAAAACTACGAACTGTTTTTGACGGATCTGCGGCCACCACGTCTGGTGTTTCATTAAATGACATACAAATGGTGGGCCCAGTCGTCCAAGATGATCTATTTACCATTATAATTCGTTTTCGCCAGCATAAATATGTGGTTTCCGGTGACATAGAGAAAATGTACCGGGCCATACAAATTAATCCAACCCAAAGATCATTGCAACAAATTATTTTTCGTTATGATTCTAGTCAACCATTGAAAACTTATACTTTAAAAACACTAACTTATGGGACAGCATCAGCGCCATATTTGGCTACTAAGTGTCTTACAAGTCTTGCTTCTACTGTAAGTGATCAACAAATAAAGAACGCCATTCAACATGATTTTTACGTAGATGATTTTTTATGTGGAGCGTCGTCAATCGAAGACACAATTAAATTAGCTAAAGGCGTGGCCTCAACTATGTCAGCCGCCAAATTTAATATAAGAAAATGGCAGTCAAATAGTCTTGATGTACTAAAGGCAATCTCTAGTTGTGAAACATCTATCACTCATGAATTTACAGACATAAAGTTAAATGAGGTCTCTAAAACCCTAGGTTTAAGTTGGGAACCAAGTTCAGATAAATTATCATTTTCTTTATATATTAATAATAGTAAACATACAACTAAAAGGCACATTTTATCAATTATAAGTCAAATTTTTGACCCTTTAGGTTTAGTAGGACCATGTATAGTCGAAGCAAAAATTATTATGCAAAAATTATGGATAAAAAAGTATTCCTGGGATGAAAAACTACCTAAAGAAATAAATGACCATTGGATTACCTTTGTTAATAAATTACAATATCTTAACTATTTAAAAATACCACGTTGGATTGTTTGTAATGATTGTAGTCGTTGTGAAATTCATGTATTCACGGACGCTTCGGAAAATGCTTTCGGCGCGTGTTTATATATTAGGTCGATTGATAGTTTAGGTCACATTCATATCCAATTACTTGCTTCAAAAAATAGAATTAGCCCAATAAGATCAGTCACAATTCCTCGACTTGAACTTTCCGGAGCATTACTGGGTGCAAGACTGTTTGTCAAAGTAAAATCAGCATTAACTTTAAATATTCAAAAATGTCACTTCTGGTGTGACTCGACCGTAGTTTTAGGGTGGTTATCGTCTCAACCCAATCAGTTCAAACATTTTGTTAGTAATCGTGTAAACGAAATACAGGAGAAAACAAATGGTCATACTTGGAGCTATGTACCTTCAAAATTAAATCCAGCAGATATAGTATCGCGGGGCTTACCTGCTGATCAGTTATGCAATGATTCATCAATATGGTGGCATGGACCACAATTTTTAAAATTAAATGAGTCTATGTGGCCTACAATGCCAAATAAAAATCAAAAAATAAAATGCGAGGAAAAAATATGTCTAGCTACAAATAAAATTAATAATAATAACGATGATCAAAATAATATAATATCAAAACTAATACTAAACTATTCAGATTTCAATAAATTACAAAGAATCATTGCATACGTACAAAGATTTATCAAAAATTGTAAAAATAAATCAAGTAAACTTACCGACATATTCACTCCTCTAGAATTACAAAATACCTTAAATGTTATTGTCCGCCAAGCTCAGTCTGAGATGTTTCCCACTGAGTCTGTTACTTTACGGGCTGGCAAGGCTTTACCAAGCAACAACCGATTGTTAAGCTTGTCACCTTTCTTAGATGAAAATCAAATTATTCGTGTAGGCGGCAGGTTGGATAACTCGCCGTATTGCTATGATGTTAAGCATCCTATACTTATTTGTAGCAAACATCATATTACAAAATTATTATTTCATATGTACCATTTAAAGTTATTACATGCAGGACCGCAGTTATTACTGTCTAATATACGTCAAACATATTGGCCACTAAAAGGTCGAAACTTATCGAAGTCAACTGTAAACAAATGTTTAAAATGTTTTAGATATAAGGCTCAAACTATTCAACCTATAATGGGTCAACTTCCTTCTAACAGAACAAATTTAGAATTTCCCTTTCTACACTGTTGTGTGGACTATGCCGGGCCAGTGCTGATAGCAGATCGTAAGGGTCGAGGCTGCAGGCTCTTGAAATCCTACCTCTGTATTTTTGTGTGCATGTCAATTAAAGCTGTCCACTTGGAGCTTGTTACAGACCTCACAAAGGAAGCTTTCATAGCCGCGCTAAATAGGTTCATTGCTCGCCGGGGAAAACCACAAAGCATCTCGTCTGATAATGGCACAAACTTTGTTGGTGCATCCAATGAGCTAAATAGAATGCTCATCAGTTCTAATGTTCAAAATGAAATGGCCCAAGAAGGTATTGTTTTTAAATTTACTCCTCCATATAGCCCTCACTTTAATGGAATGGCAGAGGCAGCTGTCCGTTCGACTAAACATCACCTTAGACGGCTACTACAGGTAGTGCATTTTACGTATGAGGAGATGGCCACATGTTTGGCTCAAATTGAGGCTATTTTAAACTCTCGTCCACTTACTACCCTGTCTACTGATCCCTTCGACTTCACCGCACTCACTCCTTCCCATTTCCTAATAGGACGACCACTCACGTCAACTCCACATCCGCAAATATTCGAAAGAGATATTAGTTGCACGGAGCGCTATAAAAGAATCGAGTATATTCGGCAACATTTCTGGGCCCGATTCCGAGACGAATACATCTCAACTCTGCAGCAGAAAACCAAGTGGTTGACGTCCTCCAACAATGAACTCAAGGCTAACGACTTGGTACTTGTAAAGGACAAGACTCTTCCACCATTATTATGGCCATTGGGAAGAATAATTAAGGTCTATCCTGGTGTCGACGGGATCAATCGTGTTGCTGAAGTGAAGACGAGGAGGGGCAACATTCGGAGAGCATATAATAATATTTGCCCTCTTCCAGCTCAAGATTAACTTCCTCATGCTCATCTCAACGTGGGCGGGAATATGTCGAGAATCGAACCTCGACCTCTTCAGGTGCCGCAGGTGCAGCGCGTGTGAGCGGCTCTGCTGTACCAAGCGGTGTGACGCACGGCGCGGGGCTGCGCGGGCGACGGGCGGCGCGGGCGACACAAGACACTTCTCACCGGGCCACCGCGTTGTACACAAGTCGCGATTATTGTTAATATATTTAGTTCAAAACCAGCCAGTATACAGTCCACTTATTTCTACCTCATCACCACCTCCGAGACCTTACCCTGTACCTAACAATAAGAAACAAGTGGTTCTTGGTTCTGGTTCTTCTAGTTCTTGTTTCTTATTGTGATGAACATCGTTTTTTTTTTAATCTTTAGTATGTTAGTTATACTTTATCGCCAAATTATGAAAATGTAGGTCTCCAAAAATAGCCGTTAGCCGCAAGGCAGCAATTAGTGGATGTCACGTACACAAAATATTAATAAGAAACACCCAATTAGGTAGGTACCTTTGTACCTTCAATCTCGTTGACTCTCTGTTTACTAGATACAGTATCAGGCTAAGATGGCGGCGGCATGTGCTAGTTCACATTAGCAGAAAACCGAAGTGTGCTGAAAAGGGGTGTAAGCAAACAAAAGGTGCCAAAGGCAAAGGTGGCAAAGGTTATAAAGGTTAAATAGGCATTATACTTGCACTCCGTCCTCGAGATAAGTATCCTGAAATAAATCATTATTAACACAATGTAGTACCGCATAGGTGCCACCGTTCATGCACTATGGTTGAAAGTATTTTAAAAAGTCAAATTCATCTTCCTGTCACTGTCAACGTCACCCGGCTCCCGCGCTTCTTAGGCCCGCTTGTCATTCGCGTTTTAGTGCTCAACCGTTCTGCAAACTTTTTCGCACCAAAAACTTTTTAGTATATCAATTATGCCTAAACGCAAGCATAATTTCGATTATTTAAGTGAGAAACTAAAAAAGCAGATAAAACGGGTTCGGAAACAGCAAGATTCCTCGAGTTCTGGTGATAGCTCGTGTGAACAAGTGGAACCCAATAACAATACTAATGAAGGTACGTTGATAATTTTACTAGTTAAGTACTTACTTTTCTTCCACAATTGAATACGATACAATGCAATCGAGCTGATCATCGGACTGTCTCACCGCATTACACTATCGTACCTATTATCAAAAAATACACAACCTATCGCTATAGGTAAGTTTCTTTATTCTCTGGACCTATACAAAATGCATTCTCGAGCTGATCTATGGACTGTCTCACTGCAATTATTGTTATGAATGTGCTCGGGCTGCTCCTTGGACTGTCACACTACATTCTTAAAAATGATTGGACTTGGTAGTTTGTCTAAACTATGCAATCATAATAAGCGATCGGATCTGCCTATGGGCTTTTCCAATGCACACAAAAACGTACACTTTAAACACACAATTATACCTACCAACTTATCTAGTATAATAAATTCACACAAATAATGTGTTAGGTGTGTGTATGTATTAGGTATTTTCAATACTCATGCTGCTATAAATCATTCCAGACAATTTATTGGAAGAATTTATGGCAGAGCCTGCAAATAATCATGATGTTCCGGATGTTCAGAATAACGATGATGTTCCGGATGTTCAGGAGATAATAGAAATACCTCCACCTGCGTCACCAAATACTGATTTAGACGAAACAAACAAGGATCAACTCTCAATTGAGATACCCCTTGACACAGAAATACTGGAAATTCTCGGAGATGATCCTGCCGACAAAGAACATTATGGGCCAGAAATACACAAAGAGTTGGCCAGTCGACTGCAACATATTGCAACCTCTGGGCTTACTAAAGAAGCCAAAAAAGAACTCCAACAAAGGTACTTATTGCCATCAAATGGTGTTCTTCTAGGCGCACCCTCAATAAATGCCGAAATAAAAGCTGCCTTGCCAGAGTCTCTGTCTAACCGAGATAAGGCTATAGAAGCAAAACAAAAATTTCTTGGTTCGGCTATTGCTTGCATTGCATCAGCCACATCTCAGATGCTGGGTTCCCAAGATAAGAATCATGAGCTTCTTAAAAAATTAATGGATGCAAATAGAATATTATGTGATATACAACATTCTGATTCCATTACAAGAAGAATGTTTAGCACATCTGTACTTAAAAAGGATGTAAAAACCCAGATACTAAATTCCAAAATTGACAAGCTTTTGTTTGGTGAGAACTTACCAGATACACTCAAGACAGCCAAGGCCGTTTCCAAATCTAGTGCCGAAATAAAAAGCACGTACAATAACAATAAGAAGCCGCAGCCGTCAACATTCAAAAGCAATCATTTAAACGTGAAAGGCCCGACGGCTCCAAACCGGAAACCGCCGGCAACAACACAGAAGTCGCGGCAGACTGCCCCTCACCAGAATCAGCACAACAGATCATACAAGACGTCATCACATCCGCAGAAGTTCAACAACTATCGTCGACCGTAGAGGAGGTAAATTATGCAGGACGCTTATCTTTATTCTATACCCAATGGGTACAAATTACTAAAGATAAGACAATCCTATCATGGATATCTGGCTACAATATCACATTTTCTGAACCTGTAGAACAACTAATGTTACCTACAATTCCTAGCTACTCATTAACAGAAATAGCACAGTATGAGGAAGCTATATCTGATCTTCTTAGGATAGGAGCTATATCTCCATGTACACCATGTGAAAACCAATTCATCTCTAGTATTTTCCTAACACCAAAACCAAACGGAAAAATGAGATTCATTCTTAATTTAAAGAACCTAAATAAACACATCCAAACAAACCATTTTAAACTCGAAGACCTGCGCACAGTTCTGAAACTAGTATATAGAGATAGCCTCATGGCAACAATAGACCTGAAAGATGCTTATTTTTTAGTAAAAATGGCTGAGGATTCCAAGAAATATTTAAGATTTATATATAACAATATTCTGTATCAGTTCAATTGCCTGCCATTTGGTCTGAACACATCTCCATACATCTTTACCAAAATTATGAAACCGGTGGTAAAAATATTGAGATCAGCTGGCTATATTTCTAGCATATACCTAGATGATCTTTGCTTGATATCTGACACCCAAGGAAGCTGCCTAGAAAATGTAAACATAACCAAACAGTTTCTTACTAGTCTAGGATTCATAATAAACACAAACAAGAGCGTCCTCACACCCTCTCACATGTGTAAATACCTTGGCTTTATCATCAATACCCATGAGATGAATGTTCAACTACCTTCTGATAAAAGGAATCGCATTATTAGCGAAGTAAAACATTTCACAAAATTACAAAATTGTAAAATAAGATTGTTTGCCCAACTTGTTGGACTACTGGTGTCTGCTTGTCCAGCTATAGAATATGGATGGCTCTACACTAAGCAATTAGAACGATGTAAATTTCTAAACCTTCAAGGTCATGAAAATTATGAAAAACTCATGAAAATTCCTTTTTCTTTACGGTCAGACCTTGAATGGTGGCTAAAAGCCCTCCCTCACGCTGTAAAAAAGATTAGGGACGACAACTTTAGTTTGGAGTTATACTCTGACGCCTCAACCACGGGATGGGGCGCTGTCTGTGGGAGTGACACTGCCAGTGGCCCATGGTCCAACACTGAGAAAAAATTTCACATTAATCAACTAGAACTTCTAGCCGCATTCATCACTCTTAAGACTTTTGCAAAAAAATGTTCAGACTGCCAAATTTTAATACATATAGATAATTCTACCGCTATTAGTTACATCAACCGAATGGGTGGCGTGCAATTTCCGCACTTGACTGAAGTAGCAAAAGCCATTTGGCAGTGGTGTGAACAGCGTAAAATCTTGGTAATGGCCTCATATATAAAATCAATAGATAATGAGGTAGCTGACGCGGAGTCTCGCCGTTCTCATCCCGATATCGAATGGGAACTAAAAGATACAGCTTTCCAAAGAATATCAACACAGTTTGGTTCCGCTAATATAGACCTATTTGCCAGTCGCATTAACAAGAAATGTCACACTTATGTCTCATGGAAACAAGACCCTGATGCGTTTACTATTGACGCGTTTACTATAAATTGGGCTCCTTTTTACTTTTATGCGTTTCCTCCATTTGCCGTTATTTATTTATTTATTTATTTATTTATTTGGTTTACCAACAATTGTTACACTGGTTATGAGCTTAAAAAACAAGTAAAAATATATGAACAATAGTGCACAATCACTTATAGGTAAACTCAGCATGCAAAACGAAATTTGTACGTACAATAGAAAAATAATAAAAGAGAACTACCTTAATTTATATCCGTTACTAGTAACTAAAATTATAAAAAAATCTTTAGAGTCTGAAACAGACAGCACAGAAAAAAAAAGAAATGTTAAAATTAATTACATTAATCCTTATCTAGGTTTTTCAAAGTCTTCGCTTTTAAACTGTATAGTGAGTCAAAGTGCAAGTCGATTAGATCGCTAATTTCATTAATTGTCTTGCTTAACCTCGCGACAGGGGAACTAGCGCCCAAGACCGTTCGTCGGAGTGGTGGACAGAGTGGCGTAATTGGCCTACGAGGAATCCTTGAAGGTACACGAAATTTAAAAGAATTTAGTATCTGTGGGCAGTCAATTTTATTGGCCATTACTTTGCCCGCAAACATTACGTCAATAAGGCGACGGCGTTTTTCCAGCGAAATCATTTTAAAGTATTTCAACCGCTTGGTATATGAATGCGTATTTTTTGCTATTCTGCTGGTAAACGCCAGGTGCCATAGAAAGCGTTTTTGGATTCTCTCCAGACGCAATGAATGCGTAGCATAGTGCGGTCGCCAGATCACACTGCAATATTCCAACAGGCTTCGAATTAGACTATTGTAAAGCATAATTTTAGTTTTAGGACACCTAAACTGTTTGCAATGTCTTAAAACGAAACCAAGCATTCTAGAAGACTTTTTTATTATGCAATCTACATGAGGGATAAAAGTTAATTTAGAATCAAAAGTAACACCGAGGTCTTTAATTGTGTTCAATTCTGGTATTTTGGTTTCATTTATGTAATAATCTTGTCTTACTAAATTATGCTTTCGTGTAAATTCGACATGATAGCATTTACTGGAATTTAACAGCATGGAATTGCATTCACACCACTCGACAAGCCTATTGAGATCACTCTGCAAAAGGATAACATCATTTTGGGACTTAATAATTTTAACAAATTTTAAGTCGTCGGCATACATAAACACCTTGGAATGTAAGAAACACCTTGGAATATCATTTATAAAGAAATTAAACAAAACTGGGCCCAAATGAGAACCTTGTGGAACTCCGGAGGAGATATATCGGTTGCCTGACTGAAATCCGTTTATCACTACATAAAAAGATCTTTCCAGAAGATATGAGCTTAACCAAGAAAGCAACGATCCAGTTATACCATATGCTTGCAGCTTATGAATCAGTATCTTATGTGAGACTTTGTCAAAAGCCTTACTAAAATCTGTATAAATGACGTCAGCTTGGTGACCTGAATCAATTGCATCTGATAATAGCTCGGTAAACAGAAAAAGATTTGTATTTGTTGATCTAGCTTCCACAAAGCCGTGCTGCTCGTCGCTTAGACACAGTTTCAAGTGCTTTTGAATAAATGGGCAGATCAGAGACTCAAAGATTTTAGCAAAACAGGACAAAATTGATATCGGTCTGTAGTTAGATACTAAATCGTCCTTGTCAGATTTATGTATAGGTACAACCTTCGCCACCTTCCATTTTGATGGAAAGACCCCCGAGGTTAACGATTTATTGTAAATAAGTGATAACGGGGTGACCAACTCAGCCGCACACTCATAGATAAAAATTGGTGGTATCCCATCTGGCCCAGCACCCTTATTGCAATCCAGACTTTTAAGTTTTTTGTATAGACTTTCACTGCTAACAATAATGTTTGATAAACATAAGCTCTGAATTTCAATGTTATTTAAAGACTCTGGGTTGTTGCCATTGTTATCGTCTTGAATAGGGCTATAGACAGAAGAAAAGTAAGATGCGAAAAATTCACATATTGTCGTGGGATCGGATGATGTACTAGTGCTATTTGTCATTACAATGGGATAGGAGCTTGACCCACCTCTTTTAGTTTTAACGTAACTCCAGAAAAACTTTGGATTTTTCTTAAGTTCGTCTTCCAATTGCTTTATATAATCGTTGTAACAAAGCCTTGCAAGGTCATTACAGCGCTTAGTTATATACTGCAGTTCAATTTTGTCTAAAGGGTTTTCGTAAATATTGTGGCGTTTTCTGATCTTATTTTTGCAATTAAGTAATTTAATTAGATCCCGATTGAACCATGGTGGAAATTTACTTTTTTTTGGCACTCGCTTAGTTATAAATTTTTCTATGCCTTCATGAATAACGTCATAAAATACCTTCACCATTTCATTAACTCCCTGATGTGCTTTAAATAACTCATGCCAGTCAATTTCACTCAAATATTTCCGAATCGGTATGTAACTCGTTTTTCTAAAATTAGGTCTACCGCTGGTAGTGTTATATGGGAGTTTGGATTCCCTATTAAGATAAATCACAATATCAAGGGGCGGATGATGCTGGTCAATGTTAGTAATCGGATCCACACTTTGACTCACTCTACACAATGAATGGTTACACAGTATAAGATCTAGAATGCGACCTGAAGTATTACATACGTTGTTAAATTGATTAAGCCTGTTAACACACGTGAAATCTATTAAAGTTTGACTTATATTGGACAGCCCTGGGCACGCATCGGAGTCATTGACTATGCTCCAATCAATGTCACCGATATTGAAATCACCTGCGATACAAACATAAGATAAGTTTAATTGTTCAAACACTGCATTACATTTGTCCAAAAAATGTTCCAAATAAGAAATACGTACAGGTGGTGGCAGATACACAGAACAGAGAGCTACCCGACGTACAGATCGAGCCGCAGGTAGATCTAAAATTACCCAAAGGTCTTCACAATTACTTTCAAAATGTTCTGCTCGTTTGGAATTTATTGCTTTTTTTACGGCTATCAAAACACCTCCACCTTCTTTACCACTCTGTAGACAAGAACTTTCTCTATCCCTTCTGTATACGATGTATCTATCGTCGAACAGCTCACTGTTTAGTACAGTATCATTAAGCCAAGTCTCTGTTAAAACGATAATGTCATAGTTATTACAACATACATTACGAAAGATGTTATGCGTTTTTGTTCTGATGCCTCTACAATTCTGGTAATAAATTTGTAAACTATCGAATTTTGTTTTATATTTAAGTTACAATTACAAGTATTTTTATATTAAATATAAGTTTTCAAACCAACTTATTTAGGGACTCTAAATTTTTAATGAGGATATGTTCGGACCCATCAATTTTTCTGACGAAGATTCTACCATTTCTTACCCAGACGAATTGATATCCTTTTTCTTTTGCCTTAAGTCTAGTAGCAGCATGCAGCGCTTTGTTAGAAGGAGACAAATGTTCTTGCACATAAATTGGCTTCTTTCCACCAGCCAGTCCTAGGTCCGCGGTATTTAGTTTTTCGATGTTATTCTTGCCTTTATTGTAGTTTATAACAGAAGCCAACAGCAGGTCACGAGTTCTTGGGGAGGCCAATTGGACTACAACAGAGCGCGGGCGGGTACTAGAATTATGAAGTTTGGCTACACGGGTGCAATGATGGATTATCCTAAAAACCCTTCGTAAAATAATAACAGACCAAGCCAAAGGCATTGTCGTGGTCCCAATGTGGCCCACACAGCCATGGTACCCAGAATTTAGGAAATTATTAGTATCTGAGCTAATCATTTTCGAACCTACCAAGAATGTTATTATCTCTCATTCCAGCAAAGGACAGATTCATCGGAATCTTACCCTGGTTGCCGGAGTCTTGTGCGGACGGCGCTATTGAGACGAAGCGTACCACCATCATCTATTGACATCATGCTGGCATCGTTGAGTAGTAACTCCATCAAACAATATGATGTTTGCTTAAAACGATGGTATAACTTTTGTAGTAATAATAATTATAATGTGTTTGAAACTTCAGTACCTAGAATCTTATATTTTCTTACTGAAGTATACCAATCAGGTATTCAATATGGAACACTAAATAGCTATAGAGGAGCCTTATCTCTTATAATCGGCTCACATGTATCATCAGATGACCGAATAAAGAGATTCTTTAAAGGTGTGTTCAGGCTTCGTCCCCCTGTCCCTAAGTATAGCATTACATGGGACACGTCTAAGGTACTGGAATTCCTAAACACTTGGTTTCCCAACGAATGTCTCACATTAGAGAGATTAACAAAGAAATCCATTACTTTATTGGCGCTTACGACAGCCCACCGGGTACAAACCCTTCAAAAAATTAAATTGAGCAATATAGAATCACAACCTAGCAAATTAATCATAAAAATACCTGATCTTGTAAAGACCTCAAAAGTTGGTATCAATCAGCCCGTTCTTCACATACCTTTCTTCACAGACAAACTGGAAATATGTCCAGCCACTACTTTACTCTCCTACATTAACCAAACCGCCGCTTTGCGCAAAACAGACAATTTATTTATTTCATTTAAAAAGCCTCACAACATTGTGACCACACAAACCATTAGTCGGTGGATAAAGGGAACATTAAAAGACTGCGGTATTGATGTTAACATTTTCACAGCACATAGTACCCGCCATGCCGCTACCTCTAAAGCTCACCATTTGGGTGTCAACATCGATACCATCCGACAGACCGCTGGCTGGAGCGGCACTTCAAAAACGTTCGGCCGTTTCTATAATAGAGTGATTGTAGGTCATGATGATCACACCTCCCTAGCTAGAGCCATAGTAAATAATTCGTAAGAGATTGATATGGAGTTCTCTCTTGTTTTTGTTTTTCATAATAATAAAATTATTACTTTCAACTATGATTTCCTACTGATTATAGCTAATTATAATTAAGAGTGAGATACATTATCATAAGTAAGTTATAAATTATAATAAATAAACAATATTAATTACTTATAATATATATATTTTTATTTTTTTTTCTTAACTGCGATATTCCCAAAAAGTACTCTCAACGTCTACATTGTGTTAATAATGATTTATTTCAGGATACTTATCTCGAGGACGGAGTGCAAGTATAATTGATGATTAAACGAACTTACCAAGTGAAGTTCTATCATAATTATACGAAGCACTCCGTCCGAAGAGATAAGTATCAATTCCCACCCAACCCCACAGCAGAGCTGGGCAACCCACAAGTATTGGTAATATCAAGTTAATGGACTCATAACTAAATGACAAGCGGGCCTAAGAAGCGCGGGAGCCGGGTGACGTTGACAGTGACAGGAAGATGAATTTGACTTTTTAAAATACTTTCAACCATAGTGCATGAACGGTGGCACCTATGCGGTACTACATTGTGTTAATAATGATTTATTTCAGGATACTTATCTCTTCGGACGGAGTGCTTCGTATAATTATGATAGAACTTCACTTGGTAAGTTCGTTTAATCATCAATTATGGTGAGGTTCGTGTGCCTTAACACGATAGAGGGAAAAGAAGAACTCCGAAAATACTGGCAAAAGTGTATTAATTATTACCTATTCCTGAAATTCAAAAAGAATTGCACAAGTGCACAAATTCGTACATCAAGACAAATAAACCGGCCAAGTGCATGTTAGACCACGCACAATATAGGGTTCCGTAGTTGCCCATCAAAATATGTAAACTTACTAAACTGATTAACTACCCTGTCTACCTGCCTCCGAACGATGATTTTTATTGTAAAACTAAAACAAACTTACATTTGCAGTTTTGAGACCTGCGCTCCCCAAATGTACTTGTATGAAATATTTACCTATACATATAAAGGGTGTAAAAGTACCCTTAACGCAAGCGAAGGGCACTTGTTCTCCCCACCACTGCGATCATTTTTTTGTTCTAGACCATACCTGGGAACCCCCTAGTTTTGGAGATATTGGGGGTCAAAGTTCCAAATTTTGCACAGCTGTTTTTGTAAATACTAGTTTTTCAGGTTGTAACATTATTTAAATTACCTCCAGGACCCTTTTACTATTCAAAGCATCCACTAGCACAATGTTTTAAGAGTGCTACATTGAGTTTTACCGTAAAATGAGATTTTTGCCCCCAAAAAAAAAAGTTTCCCAGCAAAAATTTTTGCGTAGGGGTACTTAGTTTGATGTACAGAATGCTTGGTTGACGTATGTGTGAAGGGTTGATTTACACCCTGTATAGGTAAATATTTCATACAAGTATATTTTATAAGTTGGTAGACTATTGCTCGTAAACTTGTAAAGCCTACTTACCTGTAATAGTTTTCCTTTTATATATGCTACTACCATGAATTTTTTCACATGCCCATCCCATACATACGGTTTAGGTTGACACACTTGAGTCGAACAAGAATTTGCACTTTAAAGCTTAATATTTCACAAACGAATCCCTTAATCGACAAACTATTTGAGCAAACTAGCAATGTTTTTTAAAGACCTATCCAACTACATCCCACACAATTTGTGCGACTTTACGAGAGAAAAAAAATCATCTCCACATTAGTGTGTACTGAAGATACCCTTTTTTTTTTTTTTTTTTTGGTGGGTGTAAAATCATCGAATAACCCCTCCCGCTCTTGGGCAGAGCGAAAGGGAGTGTCAGACTTCTACTGACTAAAAACCACCCATGTTCCTTCTTCGCCCTCTATGTCGAGGCCGCGATAACCGTTGGACTACCCGCGGCCCCGACAGGCGTCGGCCCTTTCGGGCCCCTCCCATGTTGCTGACATCTCTTTGAGGCGCGCGTGGAACACGAACGCGCCGTCGACACGGCCTGTTTTCGTCGTGAGACGGACGGACGGCGAGTTAGCCCATCACTCACCGTCCACAGGCCCGCGTCTACGGTGGCCGGAGGTCATCGCGGGACCCCCGACGCCCGGAGCGCCTCCCGCGGCGGCTGGGACGAGAGGTTCTCTCCCTCTCGCGTTCCGCCACCTCCTTCGCCAGCATCACTGCTTCGCAGAAGGAGGCGACGGCGTCCCATTCCTCCTCGCCCCGGACCATGGCTTGCACCAGGGCCGGGCGCGAGAGGTCGCCGCCGCCGATCGCCGCCACGAGAACACGGCGGGGCTCCGCCCAAGCGGGGCACACCTCCACTGTGTGCTCCACCGTGTCCTCCGGCCGATCCTCGCAATGGTGGCATCCGGGCGTTTCCTCCCGCCTGATTCGGTGCAGGTACCTCCCGAAACAACCGTGTCCGGTGAGGACCTGCGTCAGACGGAAGGTGAGGGCGCCGTGGCGCCTCTCAAGCCACTCCTCAAAGAGGGGACTTACCGCCACTATCGTGGCGTGCCCTGCACGGGGTTGCGACAGTCGCTGTCTCCATGCCGCCATGAGATCGCACCGGAGGTCTGTCCGCCGCGCAGCAATTTGCCGCGGCAGCGGAGTGACCCCCCGGCGCAGCGCCTCCGCGCGCCATTGATGCAGGCGCGCGAGGACTATCGCCTCCAGATCCCACGGCGGCAATCCGGCAAGGAGGTTCGCCGCTTCGCGGGAGATCGTGCGGTACCCCCGTACCGTCCTCACGGCCATGACCTTTTGGGGCACGTTCAGGTAGTGGGCGGCCCGCTTCCTCAAAGCAGGCGCCCACACCGGCGCCCCGTAAAGGGCCATGGACCGCACGATCCCCGCGTAGAGCCTCCGGCAGGAGGCATTTGGCCCCCCCAGATTGGGCAAGAGCCACCTAAAGGCAGCCCCGGCCCGCTCCAGTCTGGGAGCCAAACGTCGGAAATGCTCCACGAAGTTCCACCGGCTGTCGAGGACGAGTCCTAGGTACTTCAAAGTACACTCGACGCCGATGGGAACCCCTCCCACCATTAACTGGGATCCCGACGGCAGCGCATTCCCACGTCCATGGAAGCCCATGGCCTCCGACTTGTGAAGCGCCACCTCGAGACCCAGCTGCCGGATCCTCTCTACGACTATCGCAACCCCGCGTGTCAAGTTGTCGGCCGCCGCCTCGTACGACCCACCCTGAGCTAGCACCAGCGTATCGTCCGCGTAGCAGACTACGCTGACGCCGCTAGGGAGGTCGGCGCGCAGCACCCAGTCGTAACCGATGTTCCACAAGGGCGGCCCCAGAACCGATCCCTGTGGAACACCGCACGACATCTCTCGCCGGTTCCACTGTCCGTCCTGACCAGGGTAGATGACAGCCCTGTCTGTCAAGTAGTCCCCGACCACACGACGAAGGTAGGTCGGCACCCGGTGATACCGGAGTGCCTCCCTAATGCAGCTCCAGGGCATAGTGTTGAAGGCGTTGGCGATGTCGAGAGACACCGCCAAGACCACACCGCCCCGAGAGACCGCAGCCCCCGTCGTGAGGGCTCTCACGCGCATGATGGCGTCCACCGTCGAGCGCCTCTTGCGGAAACCAAACTGGTGTTCCGCAAGATCCGGACCCATTCCCTCCAGGTGCTCGGCGAGGCGGTTTGCAATTACTCTTTCAAAGAGCTTGCCCACCTCGTCGAGCAGCACAATGGGCCGGTATGCGGACGGCGAGTCCGCCGGGCGCCCCGGCTTCTGGATGAGGACCAGCTTCCCCGTCTTCCAACGAAGCGGGAACTGGCCTCTTTCCATGCATGCGCTTAAGAACCCCTCTAGTCGGGGCCCAAGAGCCTCTGAGGCCAGGACCCAGGCTTTGCCAGGCAAGCCATCGGGTCCCGGGGCGGTATTTTTGGCACTCAGCCTACGTACCGCCGCTCTCAGGTCTACCCCAGTCACCTCCGGAATGTCGTCATCGGTTCCTGAATAGTCCGCTTCCGGCATCGCGGATGGCGGAGCCATTGGCGGGGGAGGATGCTCCCCTCGCGAAGGGAACAGAGCGCTCACCACGTCCTCCACGAGCTCAGGCCGGAGACTCTGCGTCAACGGGGGGGCCCGGGTGCGGAGTTGATTCCGCACCGTCTTGTAAGGGCGCCCCCACGGATCTCTGTTCAGAGTCTCCAGCATCTCCTCGCGGGCCTCGTTCTTGGCCCGCTTACAAGCCTCGCGGAGGGTGGCCTTCGCCGCCCTGTACCCCTCATACAGCTCCGCCTCAATGGCTTCCGCATTCGGAGGCCGAATGCGGCGCCTGCGATGCCTGGTGTACAGGTGCCGCGCCGCCATACACTGTTTACGCAGGTACGACAGCTCTTGCGACCACCAGTACACCTGACGCCGGGCGCTTCCTGGCCGGACTCGGGGCATTGCCATGTCGCATATCTCGGACATGGCCTCCTGGAACCAACCCGCCTCGGTGTTTACGTCGGCGGGCCTGACCGGTGATTGCACCCAGGCCCGCACGATCGAGGCTTCCAGGAGGAGCTCCCTGTCCAGCTGCCTCAGCGCCCAACGCGGACCACTCGGGGTCTGTGGGACCGGCGCACTCGGGGACTGGGCAGAGACCTCAAACCGGATATACCGGTGGTCGGAATGGGTCTCCACCCTCTCCATGACGCGCCAGTCGACGACACGCCGTGACAGAGCGGAGCTGGCGAACGAGATGTCCACCACCGACTCGCCCCGCATCCGCACGCACGTGGGTACAGAACCCCGGTTCAGGATGTCCAGGCCTGTTTCCAGAGCCCAGCACTCGACCATCCCACCCCGCACATCCGTGTAACGGGAACCCCAAGCCAAGCTCTTGGCGTTGAAGTCCCCGAGCACTAGTACGGGAAGGGAATAGCCTCCGATGACGACACTTAACTCCCTGAGGGAGTTTTGGAACTCGGCGAGAGTTCGGCTCGGAGAGAAGTAGACTCCCGCGACTACGATCTCCCCGAACCGTGCTGCTACGCACCCCTGACCCTTTCTGACCGTCTCAAGGGTCGGGGTGCCGGCGGCGGCCGACGCAATAATGGCCACTGAGCCACTAAGGTCCTCCACCCAGTCTGGCCTGGGCGGGACAAAGTAGGGCTCAGCGACCACGGCGATGTTTATCGACCACTGCGCCATACTCTGGAGCAACAGATCCTGAGCGCAGGCGCAGTGGTTGATATTCGCCTGGAGGAGGCTTAATGGGGCCATTAATGACAGTCCATTTCAGCCCCCTCCGGGACCTCCTGTGGCACCACCGCAGCGGGAGTTGCGGTGGCGTCTTTGGCAGCAGCAGCGGCGGCGGCGGCGGCTGCGGCTTTGACGACGGTGGGGTTGGCGGTTGCGGAGGGCCCCTTCCCCTTGTCCTTGGCGGGTGGAGCGCAGGCCTTGCCCCCTGCCCGGTGCTCGGCCGGCTTCCCAGCCGCCGCACATGCATCGCAGTGCGGCGTGGCCAGGCAAGCCGCGGCCTTGTGACCGGGCTGACCGCAGCGGAAGCATAATTCGCTGCGGTCCACCTCCGAGGTGCAACGGCACCCTACATGGTGCCCCACATGGCATCTGTAGCACCTCAGAGGTCTGGGCTCAAGCAGCTTGACCTGCACCCTCGACCAGCCAACCTTCAGGGTGTGGCCCTCCGCAATTTTCTTCGCCGCCGTCACAGGGCAGCTAACCGTTACAGTCAGCATACCCTCGCGGTCCGGTCGTAGGGTGCTCGCCTTGACCTGCTCGGCGGAGCACCCCCCGGCCGCGGTGACGGCGGCCAACACCTCCTCCTCGGAGACCGAGTCGTCAAGGCCCAGGATGCGCAGAGTTGCGCACCTGATGGGCCTCGACACTCGGACCTCGTCCGCATTTAGGGACGCCCTGAGCTTCTCTGCCAGAGCGTCCGCGGACGAGGCGCTCGATTCCCCGGGAACCTCCATCATTCGAGCCCCTGTCGCGGTGACTCGAACACGGAGGCCCCCGGTGATCCCGAGCTCCTCGAGGTTCACCGTCGCCCTCAGTTTGGCGAGAACGTCGCGGTACAGCATGCCCTTACTAGCCGCGTCCGGCTGTAGCGTAATGACTACAGCCGCGGTTTTCGGGGCACGCAGCTTCGCCGCGGCGCTCCGCTTTTTACGCCGGCGCTTTCGTTCGGCCCGCCTGGCCTTTTGGGCCGCCTTACGCTCCTTTTGCTTCGCCCCGGCCACTAGCCAACCGTCCTCGGTCTCGGGAGGCTTTGGGGGCGATGGGAGAGTGGGTGGCGGGTCCGCTTTTGGCACCGGCTCCTTTGCCGCTGCCGCCTTGCCCTTCTTTTGGGCAGGCGCCTTGCCCTTTTTCTGGGCAGGCGTCTTGCCCTTCGGATGGGGGGGTTCCGCCTTGCTCTTCTGCGGGGCCGCAGTCTTATTAGCCGGCGCCGGCGCTGGTTTCGCTGGAGCCGGCTTCCCAGAGGGCTTTGCAGCCCCGCCACTAGGCTGGCCAGACGGCCCCGCCTTGGGGACGCCGGCCGCAGCGTCCGCAAAAGTCTTCGCCCCCAATGAGGGGCGCAGGACAATGCCCTCCATGACGGAGAGCCGTCTGCGGAGATCAGCCAGCTCCCGCCGATTCGGGTTCATGTCCCGACTGAAGATACCCTAAAAAAAATTATTATCAATATTTTACTTAAGCATTTTGTCGGCGTAGCTCATTTATATATTCATGCCAAATTACAGCATTCTAGTACTAATAGTCTTTGAGATATAGTGCCGACGGACGGACGGACGGACATGGCGAAATTATAAGGGTTCCATATTGACTACGGAACCCTAAAAAACTTGATGTATGAATTTATAATGTTTTCCACCATCTACCATTTATCTCTTCCAATGGAAGTTTCTGGGTTAGTACGTCTAGCGAGTTACCTACCTATAATATTTACCATAAATAAATAAGTTTCTTTACTAAATGACGTCGCTCATTCGATATTGTGTGAAAACAGCTGAAGTAAAACAAATGTTGATAATTAACGTTTTAGTATAAACAGACTTACACGTGGAAGAACTGAATTAATTATCGCATATCATCTACTTGTAAAAGGCGGAGTGGGTTTATAAGCGGTAGCGGAGAGACAAAGAGCTGAGGTTACGGACCAATGAGCACGAGCACTGTGATAAGCGGAGCGACAGAACAGTCTAAATAAAAGAATCTTGAATCATCGAGAATTGTTTACATTCCCAAATTGATGAGACTGTTCAGTGTTTTATTTTTCTGAAGAAATAATCACTTCTTGGCGTCAGGTGACAGGCGACGCACTTTGTGGCAATGACAGTTACCTATGTAACTTTACAGTAGAAGCTCAAAAGTCTCCCGTCTGAAAATTGCATAGTGGTAGAGGTTCCCTCCGCTCGGACTGTGAGTTTGGGTAGCTCGCCGTCCGATCGGAACATGACCCGGGGGTCGACGGTTCTTGTGTGTCCCACACGCACCTCAAAACTGAGCCCACTGGAGCCAGTGTCTGCAAGGCTTGCGGAATTTGTTTGAAAGAGTTACCGCTGCCCTGGAACGCAAAAGGCATTAGAAGGAACAAGGATGGATTTATTTTAAGCACCAAAATTATTGTTTTGGAACTTCTGTTGCCTTTCGATCCAGGGGTGGGCGCTAATAACTGCGACAGAGTTACTTAACTAACGCAGTATTAACGTACACAAAAATTGTTATAACGTTTTTTATGTTCCAATAAATATTTGTATTTGTATTTAGTTAGTAAGATTCTGACACTCCTTTTTGCTCCGTTCAAAGCGGGAGAAGTCCTTTGATGATTTCCCATTCTTAAAAAAGGCACCTCCCGCTACAAACTCAAACTCAAACTCAAAGCATTTATTTCAATTAAACCATTACTGGCACTTTTGAATGTCATAAGAACAATTCATAAAACAAA
Source organism: Diarsia rubi (assembly GCA_932274075.1). Lineage (NCBI taxonomy): Eukaryota > Metazoa > Arthropoda > Insecta > Lepidoptera > Noctuidae > Diarsia > Diarsia rubi. The sequence continues at coordinate 608,586 of OW026416.1, read as the reverse complement.
ACTACGAAAAACTACGAGTGCAATACGTCATTCCGAAAGCCACCACGCCGAACCACACGCCGCCGAATGCCCGCAACGACGAACACTGCAAGCAAAAAAGCACGCAGCGACGCACACCGCGACAACGAATGCACGAGACCTCGAATCACGGAACAACGAATGCACGCCGCAACGCGCAACCGCCGCCCTGCGACCCGGAGCCCCGCGCACCCGCCACCACGGCACGCGCCGCCGCGCGCCCCCGCACCCACAGCACTCGCCGCCGGTAACATCCGGCGCCGTGCAACCCGACGCAGCAACCCCCGAAACAACGTATTGCACTCCTAAGCTACAGTCACAGTCACAAGGCATAATAACTTGTGAAAGTACTGTAGTTGCCAGTTCCCTAGCGTAGATCTCTATGGAGAAGAACGGGCAAGAAACTCCATGGACACTCTTTTAAATCAAAATATTGTTACATAATCTTGGTACATTACATCATTCATGTTGAGATGGTATATTATGTGAGAACTATGTAGCAAGACGTGCAAGTTAAGAGCGTCCGGGGTAAAAAGGTATAATAAACAAATCAAAAAAATATGTATATACACACATCAAAAGTGTCTAGGGATCAACATATATTTTTGCAATAACTTTTCTCCTGATTGATATTAATTAAAATTTTCTTTAAGGATTCATCAAATAAAGTGTTTTCGTTTGTCACAGTAACGATAAACCAAGTCACCTTTGCATTAATAAAGAAATTTGCCATTTTCCTAATAAAGGGATTTTTGACATTTGAACCACTAACATTAAAGTTCGAAAAAAAGACTGAAATAACAGTTTTCTTTAAAATTTTATTGGGTAACTTAAACAATTAATAATCCGTGTTTCTACCGCGAACACTAACAACACAAGAACATCGGTTTGGCATACTCAAAATGAGTTCATCCAAATCACGCTGTGGAATGGCCGCCCATGTTCGTTGCAACAACAAAAAAAGGTCTTCTTGCGACTGGATACCCTCCATATTCGGCAGAGCTCTTCTCTGTAGCATATCCCATGCATGCTCAATCGGGTTCAAGTCTGGCGACTGAGCAGGCCAGGGCAGGACATTGATGTTAGCTGCGGCGAGAGTCTGTCTTACAACTCTTGCGGTGTGCGGTCGTGCATTATCATGCATTAACTGAAATAAGGGACCGATTTGCACTTGTAGAGGAACGATGACGTCTGATACAATCGTCTCAGCATAAATTTGAGCGTTGAGGTTGCCTCTGATCCAAATCAACTCAGTTCTTCCGCCGATCCAAATACCCGCCCATACCATGATGGTTCCACCACTATAAGGATGGACTTCCTGGCAGGATTTTAATCGCTGTTGGCGTCCAGGGGTTCTCCAGTGTCGTATACGTCTTGTATCCGGTCTCATACCAAAACGAGACTCATCAGAAAAGCACACGAAACGCCATTGTTCTTCTGCCCAATTTCTGTGTTCAAGAGCCCATTGATATCGAATCCTACGATTGTGCATTGCTATAGGTGGTACCCGTAGCGGTCTTCGGGAATGAAGGTTCACTTCATGCAAGCGGTTTCTGACTGTTTGGTCGCTAATTAAGTTCCCTGAAGAGTGATGAAGCCTCACGGCTAACATCATGGCGGTTATTGTTGGAGCTCTTCGAGTTAAGATTTGAATGTATCGGTCTTGTCTCCGTGTGGTGCAGCGATACCGTCCTCCATGGCGCTCAGCCACGGTACCAGTGCTTCGGTAACGTGTCCAAAGTCGACTGATAACACTCTGACTTGTATTCAGAGCTAAAGCCACAGTACGTTGCCGGGAACCAGCTTCTATCATTCCCACGGCTCTGAGCATTTCTTCCCTGCTTAAATGACGTCGCCGCTCCATAATAACGTTGGTTTTAATCAGTAGTAGGGAAACAGTAGCACTAATAATGTCTTCAATGCGTTGTATGTTTTTATAGGGAAAATATTGACAGCTGATTTTCATCTTTTACTCGAATTTGATTCACAGTTCCTGATTCAAATTATGAAATGCACCAAAAATGATCCATATAAATTTATAAAATCATAAATTTATTACAAAGCCACATCTCAATCTCAAGAAATCCGCATAAAAATGCTTGATCCCTAGACACTTTTGATGTGTGTATTTATAAACCATGGCAACTAAGAGATGACCAGTCTCCACTGACAGCGCCCGTTCACGAACATGACGCATGGATCAGCACCATTCAACTCAACCATTTTGAAGGGAACTAAATGATCCGACACACGCGCCACCATCAGCGAGACATTTGAGTGAGCATGACATTCTCTCAGCCACCAGGGCATCGTCATTAAAAATAATATATCTAAATGTAAAAAGTGGCTTTATAGTACATAGTACTCACACACAGTCCCGTTATAAGCGGCAGCGGGTAGACACATCGCATCTCCTGTGTCACAGACCGTTTCTTTATGGTGTATCCAGTACCCTACAAAGAGAGATAAGTACAATTGACATAACAATGATAATGTACCTATACAGCTCTGAACGACGTGTATTTAACACACTTTTCATTACTAAGTAGGTAATATAAAAAATAAAAATATAAGTTTCATTCGAAATTCAATGAAGCTTTCCTTTTTACCTTTTACAAGCCAATTGGTAGCCACTTTGACTAGTAGATACCTAAGGAGTGACGTAACAGATCCTTATCCTGTACTTGGCATAGCCATACAGCCATAATCACGCTTGTAAGTCTCGTAGGGTTGGACAAAGTTGTAGTACATAACAGTACGTCCACATTTGTCTTGTATTAGGCATATTGCATGAGCGTATGCGTGACTACTACTTAGAAATTGTGTATAGAAAATCCCATTAGCTCTGCCCGACTTGGGAATACACTCAGCTCTAATGCCGTATCCACCAAAACGAGCAGAGCGGAGAAGAGATATGCCAAAGGCAAAAGACCAGTTGTAAGTTTTAACTAATGTGATTGGCCGATTATCGCGTCTCCAATCCTCTCGTCTATGGTGGAAACCGGGCCTTACACCTACGCCCAATAGATCTACGAGGAGTAGATTAACCCAGTTAATGATATTTGTAATCATCCAACCACTTTAAGTAAGAAGCCAGTAGATATATCATCAACATCATTATCCGGCCCTTATCCCAATTTATTTGGGGTCGGCGCAACATGTCTTTTTCTTCCATACTTCTCTATTTCTCGTGATGTCAGTAGTCACCTCCTTCCTAGCCACATCATCCTTCACACAGTCCATCCATCGTTTCTTTGGTCTTCCTCTACTCTTACAGCCATCTAAATTCATTTCCCTAATTCCTTCTCCAGTAGGTATATACGAGAATACAAGCATAAAAGTTCTCCATCTCAAAACAAAATGAGGTCACACTTCTCAAAGAAGCGACAAACTACTTAGTGAGTCATAAAGAACGGACGGTAAACAATAATATTGTGAAACATCGCGCTGTATGGCCACAAGCAGCCCAGCAGTTCTCAAGCTGATGAGGATGTGATCACTTAGGCCGCAATTGTTGGCTAGCACTCCTTGTGGGACATCCTTCGAGATAGTGGACGCACCGGTGCTCAAACTTTGGTTGGAACAACTATTTAATGAAATAATCTGCTACTCTTAGCCCGTGACAACCCACTGCTGGGTAAAGACCTCCCCCCATAACTTCCAAATTTTTCAATCGGGTCAAAGTTAACCACCGGTCGTTGATTCTGTCCAGCTCGTCGCACCATCTCCTGTGCAGTCTACCACGCCGCCTTCTAGCTTTGTCAGGGTTCCACAACATGGTCATTTTGGCCCCCAGCTCGTCGGGCATACGGCAGACATGACCAACCCGGTTCCACTTTAGCTTGTCGGCTTTTTGAGCAACATCAGTGATTTGTGTTTTGGAGCGCAGTGTGGTGTTGCGTATATGGTCGGTATGAACTACAAAGGTAAAATGGGACTGGGCGAGTCACGTTTCTACGTTGAAGTCTCACCGAAGGACGAAGACACAGACACAGTTGCAGGCCGACTCAATTAAGAAACGCTGCCTCAAAGAGATTTCAGCAACATTGCAGGGGTCCGCAAAAGTCGACACCTGTCAAGGCTGTGGGTTGTTCAAAAGAGATTCCGTGGCCTATGGCTACAAAGGGCTATGAAGGAACATAGGTAGTTTTTAGTCAGTAGAAGTCTGACACTCCCTTCCGCTTCGCCCAGAGCGAAATAGGATTTCCCACCATTAAAAAAAAAGCCCAAAAAACGCTGGTGTGACCATTTGGACTCATTCTCAACAGTTTGGGCGGCGGTTTGGTTCTCGTCATGAGGAAGGCCTTTGCCCTGAAATGAAAAGCGTTGGCTGATACGATATGAAGAAAAGCCATCCGTTCAGACAAGCTCGTAACAAAATAATTACAGCCACACAGGTCGATTAACTTGTTAAGCCGTGCTTGCCAATATCGGTCCATGGATGGGCTACATACATACATACAGAGTGTCCTCGCGTTGATTTTTAAAACGCGCAGCCAACGGCCAGCAGTTATATAGTGTTATAATATAATCCAGCACGCGGGCCCAGTGCGGGTTTTTGGTTCTAAGACATGCCGGTTTCCTCACAATGTTTTCCTTCACCGTTCTGAGAGCAATGGTGGTGAAATAAATTACAAAAAGTAATGCGGCTGCATGAGTTCGAACCGACGACTTAGTGTTCATAAGTCGGGGCCGCCACCACTAGGCTACCACTGCTCTTCTATTAAAAATAAAATTAATAAATATTGTGAAAATACATATAAATTTAAGGGTTTTTTAGATGTTTCCTTTACATATGCTATAAAACATAACTTCTCTCCCATGATTCTAGGTCAACGCTATTTAGCTACGAGCTCCTCCTGAACCTCAACTATTTAGCTACGAGCTCCTCCTGAACCTCAACTATTTAGCTACGAGCTCCTCCTGAACCTCAACTATTTAGCTACGAGCTCCTCCTGAACCTCAACTCCTCAACAGACGGGTAGTTCACAAAATAAAAGTGTTATTGAATAAAATAATATTTATCTGAGGTTTGGTAAATAGATAGTCAAACTCGCATTTGACTGGTTTTTAGGGTTCCGTACCTCAAAAGGTAAAAACGGAACCCTTATAGGATCACTTTGTTGTCCGTCTGTCTGTCTGTCTGTCTGTCTGTCTGTCAAGACCTTTTTTCTCAGGAACGCGTGGAGGTATCAAGCTGAAATTCATATCAAATACTCAAGTCTATGGTCTCTTGGAGCTGTGAAAAAATCAAACTTCTAAGTCAACGCGATCAAAAGATACTCCCGTTTATGCCGCAAATTTTCGACACTCGCAAGGGAATCAAAACCTACAGGGTACTTCCCGTGAACTCAGAATCTTGAAATTTGGTACGAAGCAACGTCTTATAACACAGATAAAGGAAAAATTGCGAAAAGCATAAATTTTTAGTTACATCATAATTATAATAAAAATATTTTTAATAATTTAAAAAAAAAAAAAAAAAAGCGACTCCCCTACTACGATGGTACGGAACCCTTCATGTGCGAGTAGGACTCGCACTTGGCCGGTTTTTATTTACTGTCTTTATTTGATATATAATTACAAATGTATTTCCTCAAATAAACTACCTCACCATTGTCTTTACAAATGAATATTATCCGAATCCTTATGGACACATTTAGACGCAAACACACACCAAACCGTGGCACGTGTAAGCACCATATTTACTTATTCAATCGAAGGTTGAATTCAACAGAACACTTTTGAAACATTGTACAAAACAATAGGTTTTTTGAACCAATTTGAGCCACCTCGAACTAGTGAATAATTCTAAATACTTACATCAATATTTATGAACATCAGGAATTGTTAAACTAGTTTTTGTTTTAGATAATTTGTGTAATATTTACATTAAGGTATAAATAAATCGTGTTCAATGTAAATTGATAGTACTTACACTTATCATGTTACGGAAATTAAATTAAATATTTATCGCTTGTTTTAAGTTAGAAATTGATAAAATATGAGTGATTGTTAATTATCACTTAATGTCAAGATAACATAATATTATTTGTTTTGATGTGGTTTTTTGGTATTTTTTATCACTGATCTTATGATCTGGTATAGATTATATTAAAACTTTGAACGGTTTGAACTTATTTACATAGGATATCTTTTAGCCTCATGAGTTCCCTTGGGATTATTTTCGTCCTCCACGCTAGAATTACTGTGGCCAAAAGCTAGTTAAACACAATTTGCAACATAATTCATTATAAAATAATAGTAGGTATAAGATATTTGTAGAATACCTAACTGAAAGAAGAGCCGTCAGGAGAGGGGTCTTGGGCCTTTCGGCGCCTCCTCTCTTTGAGAGGGAATGGGCTATAATCTACCACGCGGGCCCAGTGCGGATTGGTAAATGTCACAAGTCTTCGAATTTTTTTGTTCTATGACATGCCGGTTTCCTCACGATGTTTTCCTTCATCGTTTTGAGAGCAGCGGTGATGAAATAAATTACACAAAGTAATGTGCCTGCCTAGATTCGAACCCACGATCTACTGTTCGTAAATCGGGGCCGCCACCTCTGGGCCACCGCTGCTCTCGAAATTTGCATACAAAAGTTTAATTGAAAATTTGTAGGAGATAACAGGGGTAATGTGTTGTGAAGTACTAGGGTATATAATAATAAATATATGTTTATTTTCTCATCACAAACTTTACAGTGAACAGTAATTAATTAATCTAAACACAGGGTAAACATTTGTGTGACCCGTCTGGTCATCAGGCCCCCAAGATTTTCAGGTATAAAACTAATTTAGATTACTAAACTTATTAACTAATGCGTGATGATATTACTTTAAAACTAGATACAGACAATGTAATTAATAAAATATAAATAAAATAATGAAAAAAACAAAAGAAACAATTATAATTACTAAAGTAAGGTTTCATAAGATAAAAGGGGATTAATCATTTCTTTCAGGTGGTCACCCCGTAGCTAATCATCAACTGAATCATGACACCCTGGTACAAAGTTTAAAATGCAGTAGGTTCCTGCTTATAAATAAAATTTGATCTCGGAGAAAACAAAAAAATGTCTTAATTTGAACTTTGTACCATCGACATGATTGATTGTTTATAATAATAATATGGTCAACAGTAGGTATACTGTAAACATTAAAAATTCATGTAATTCTTAATCATTATCAAATCACTTTTTTGATAACTGTACTTTAACTGCCTTTTTCTTGTGGTCCCGATGTACTACTCCAAATTAATTAGAATAGGTGGCTTTCGGGACAGCGGTCCCGGACCCAAAGCCCCACGACCCCGGGATAGGTGTATGCCTCAAAGTTTGAGACACGTTGTACAATAAACATGAAGGTATGTGACAACAATTTGTGTTCACGACGATGTGCGCCCGCGCAACCGGCTAACGCGTTAGGGGCGACACACGTTTATAACACATATTGGTGGAGGCATAGGTACAATAGGTACTTGGTGAGCTGGTGGAACTTCCCGATAACTGTTGACTGGATAATGTTATCTAAAAATAAACGTTCTACCTAAAAATGTTGCGAAGAATCATTACACCTATCAAGGTATTGAAAAGCAATGGCGCTAAAAATATTAAGGGTGAGACAGTCTGCTATTTTTTTATTGGGACAAAACCGCTACACTATTCCCAAACCAATGTAAGTCCTGTTGTTCTTTAAGCCAGAATCAACAATGGCGACCACCAGAAAAGCGCCGAGACAATGAAGCTCGTCGAAGCTCCAGAGAAACGATTGAACTATCTTGGGTCCCGCAACAATATTAATCAGAAAAGAATATCGGAGGAGTATGAAAAACATAATTTCCACCTCAGACAGCCTGGCAGGCCTGCTAGTGGTAAATACTTAAAGAAAGAAGTACAATAATCGACCTCACTGTTACGCGGTAAGGGGCACTTCCAATGTTTGATTGTTAATAGTAAATATATATACGGTAGCTTACTGAATGTATCTACTGACTGATACTGTTACTGTTTACGTTCGCCATGACATCCTACAGCTTGTTAAGGCAAGACCTATCTATCTTGCAATTCTTCCGATCCACCGTAAATTAGTTAAATAAAAATGTTAAAACAATAAAATTGAGTGTCAGCCAAATAAATCAACAATCGATCCACTAAGACCATAACAAGACATGCATGCTGTAAAAGTGTGTTAACACGACACTAAACAATATCACCCCATGGATGGAACATGTAACTAAGGAATAATAAATCAATACTTATTCTCAAAAGCATCAAGACGTTGAAGATCTAAATTGTTTCAGCCCAGAACTGAGCTATTAGTTGGCGCTTTCGGTAACGCCCATCAGTTCCTGTAGTGAACAAACTACAGAACACGCAGGACACGATTTAATTAGAATAGTACCCCATTGTTTGTAGAATATCACCACTTACAGTCTAGAAAAAAGAAAATAATAATAATAGAAAATAAACTTTATTTTGATTAATTAATCTATTGTTTTTTTTTTTGGTTAGCCTATTTCGTCCCACTGCTGGGCAAAGGCCTCCCCCATTTCTTTCCAGCTTTCTCGGTGATGTGCCTTCGGCCAATCAGTCACGAACGAGTCCAAATCGTCACGCCAACGTTTTTTTGGTCTGCCTTGGTGACGACGACCGTCTTCAGGCACCCAGTTTGTGACGGTTTTGGCCCATCTGTCCTGACCTCTCCTGGAAATGTGACCCACCCAGTCCCACTTTAACCTCGCAGACTTATCGCCTAATGATCGAACCAAACCTTATCGCCTATCGAATCTAATGATTACTTTAGATTTTTTAAGTGTTTTAGGTTTCCGGGTAACCCGTAGAAGTGAAGCCAGTCTATAAGCGTTACATCAGTGTCTATTGTATATTGTGGCCCGTAGTTGTTCAGTTGTGAACACATCTTTTCTAATGGACGGCACTTTGCTAATGGACGCCAACGAGTACAACTAGCTCGCGAGGCCCACGGATCACGCTTATTTGTACATACGACGCGCTGTTATATCCAGGCATCAATCTGGATTAAACTAGCAGCGAGAAACCAATTTTTTTATTAGCCTTTTGTGTCCCACAGTTGGGCAAAAGCCACCGCCATTCCTTTTTAACTTTCCCGGTGTTTTGCCTTCACTTACCAATCAGTAAAGAAGAAGCCACAATCGTCACGCTAGCCTATTTTGGGCCTGACACGACGACGACGCCCGTCTTCAGTCACCCATTGTACGACGATTCTAGCCCATCTGTTCTTCTGACTCATCCTGGAAATGTGACCAATAGAAACTATATCAGAAAAACTGGCCAAGTGAAAGTCGTACTCGCACATGAATAAGGGGTTCCAAAACGGCAAAAATATGGCGTTTGTAGTATGGGAGCGCCCCTTATTTTTTTTTTGTTTTTTTTTTGTGTTTAGTATTTGTTGTTAAAGCGGTAACAGAAATAAATAATTTGTAAAAATTTCAACCGTCTAGCTCTGATATGGAGGGAAGTGGAAATGATGTTTTTCCTACTCCTCCGCTATTCTTTTCTGATTAATTTCGTTGCGGGATCAAAGACAGTTAAATCGTTTCTCTGGGACTTCGTCGAGCTTCAATGTCTCGGCGCTTTTCTTGTGGTCGCCACTGTTGATTCTGGCTTTCATAAGTTACAGTGGTTTGGGAATAGTGTGGCGGGCTGGTCCCAAGTAAAAAAATAAACTGTCTAGCTATAGCAGTATTTGATACAGCCTGGTGACAGACATACAGATGGACGGACAGGCGGACGGAAATCGAAGTCTAACGGGACCGTAAAAAGGTTAATGTAAATCTCACAATTGTGTACTTGCATCCCTTCATGCTTGATTTTGAGTCATTCAACTATATACTTTTCGCCGAATAAAAAAAACTCAGAAACAAAATTTTTATAAAGTTACTTCAACTTATATACCTAAGTATGTAATTGTAAAACCTGCACATTTACATTGAGTCAGGCTGAGATGTACCCCTTTGGGGCTGCGGGTTTTTAACAGTTTACCGCGGCCTCGACATATAGGGCTCAGAAGGAACATGGGTGGTTTTTAGTCAGTAGAAGTCTGACGCTCCCTTTCGCTCTGCCCAAGAGCGGGAGGGGTTATTTGATGATTTTCCACACGGCGAAAAAAAAGACTGGCATGTACGAACATCCCACTCTTTCAATTACTTACTTGGAGTATCGATCGTTTTGGTAGCGAACATTTCACTAAAGTCTTGACAATTTCATAATACCTAAATTTGGCAGTCGTTATAGGAATGGAATACTCCGTTTATCTATCAGGTCGGTATCTACCTAGTTGGGAACCTGGTCAGTATCTACCTAGTTGGGAACCTGGTTCCTGGTTCTAGCTATTAATTTTCTCGTCCTAGTAACTTTCGCAAAATACATCAATAATAATCTTAACAATTGAGTAGTAAATGACTCAGTTTCCCTCACATAAGTAGAAAAATGATTGGCTAACCAAATCTTGACAATTTATAATAGAACTTTAATTTTCTTCATAGAAGCCTCATTATTAGAATTACTCATACCTATGCGTTTATGGTACTCAAGTACTCATTACAATAAAAATGTAATCATTCAAATTCTTGCCAAGCTGTTGATTGCCGTGTAATGTACGTGTACTTTAAATACATGTACAGAATGGTTATGTATGTATGTATAACAGTAAAGTAAGTGAGAGCTTACAAGAGAAAATTATTCGCTTTGTTAAGCCAAGAATCGTTATGTGTGAAGCTCAATCAGAGGGTAGGGAGGTACCGCCGTAAGTGTCGATAACGTTGCTCTTTTATCAGCAGAACCCCGTCCGTAGAAGGAAAGCAGTAAGAGCTTCATATTCAAACAGAGTATTTATTAGACAAGGGTTTAATATGTAACTTATAGATAATGTTCCCACCGCTAGGACACGGGCGTCCTCTCTATGGGAGGTAGCCTATACCACGCGGGCACAGTATTGGTGGGTAGATGTTAATGTCTATTCGTATGAGAATACTAATGAAATAAGATAGTTAGCAATTGATGTCTTTCCTCATGCGTTGGAATAGAAACTCAGTTTGCTTTTTCAGTAGTTTAGCTGTCTGAGTTAATACAAAAATCTATTAAAGTGTAAATATCTACCATCTTAAGAATAGAATAGAATACATTTATTTTCAAGTACCTAACAAAGACCCATAGACAAATACCTTAACCGAAATAAATACATACTAATAACATAATTTTAAAGCGAAAGGTTGTGGTCTATGCATCTGTGTGTAAAATATCGACACTAGCTCCTCCCTAGGCAGTAACCCGCGTTAATCAAGTGCGCGCGCGCATAGCAGCGGTAATTAGATTGGACTGCGCGTGCGTCGGTCGCGACCCGCCACTACCACCAGAGAGCGCAGCACTGAGGAGCAGAAGGCTCACACAACTGCTCGCGAAAGAACACACAACAGGTGCCCTACTAGGAAAAGAGGCACTAGACACTCTGTATTGATCTATCGATTTTCCACACTGAAATAAGAATTAACTGCTTTGATACATCATGGTAACCGGTAATGCTACAATTTTATAGTGTTCCAAATTTTTAGAAGACATTTAAGTGGTAACTCTAACACGGCAGCACAAAATAATACAAAGGAATGAATGTATGTGTAGTTGTGTACAAAAGTATATTGGTCTGATTAAAGCAACTCAGTAGAGCGATGAAAATGCATGAGGGAGGCACAGAACAGAGAAGAGTAACAGAAGAAAGTAAGCTTATACCCATCATTGAGAGATTCCGGACTGAAATGGTGAAGCAACTGGCAACACTTTGAATGGTTTGAATAGACTGAAACTTCTGTAGCTGTTACTCTGTTGTGATATTCTCGAGTTAATCAGTAACTGGCGACTTCTCGGTGCATTATAAGAAGTAATTGTTTCGTTAAGTGTGATTCTCCTGTTCATGTATGTATGTCCGCTAGTCAGTATCCAGTTAGTGTGTCGTCGTTGAACGTGAAAACTGCCTTTAGGCGTTTGCCTTGTGACCCGGTGGTCGTGGGCTCGATTTCCACGGGAAGCATACTTCGTGAAGTTGTTTACATTTTGGCTCGGACATTACAGGCTTGATTCACCTGATTGTCTGATAAAAAGATGGTTCCGTGCTTCGGAAGGCACTTTTATAATAATCCGGTGGTCCCGGTCGCCAATTGACAGTCGTCAAAACATGTCAGAGGCTTTCGAGGCGGCTTAGAAACTCTGACACTAGGATGTGTGGGGTCGTAAGACCTAATTACCCACACATTAAGAAGACGAAGACTGCAGCTATAAGAGTAAATTAATCTTTCTACAAAAAAAGTTTATTTTCGTTTATTCTAGTTAGGTCTTTGATATTATTCCTCTATGTACATGAAAATTAACCACCCCTCCTTATTTTTAATACCAAGCTACGTAAATACGGAAGTACACTCATCACCTTAATGACATGCTTTGCCCAAGCGTGGGACGTTGCCCACACTGCGACAACATTTACTAACAAGCGATGCACTGCGCTGCCCACCCTCCCTGTAATTATAGCGCTTTATTGATCAGAGAACCAAACATGGTGCATTGCCTGTAATTGAGGAGTTTTATGCTCTTTATAGGGGAAAATAAATTAGTATTAATTTTCATATTCGTGGTAGAGAAGCTCCTTGAACGAACACTGCCATGTTTTAAACTTTCACCGTTTAATAACAATCATCCTTCGATCGTAAGTCATCTCGAGTAAGTCGTATGTTCGAACCCACTATAATGATGACTGCGGAAATCATCGGTCGGATACATAATCCTAGAACCAAAAATTCAATGACAAGTGAGACCAACCCGCACTGGGCCCGCGTGGTGGCTTATTATAGCCCATTCTCTCTCCTAAAGAGAAGGCCTGAAGTCCCAGCAGTGAGAACATTGATGATAATCCCTCGATCATGGCGGAAGCAACAGTGCGCGACCGCACATAATAAATGATTCAAATGTTGTACCTACTACAAAACCAGCTTCTGCTAGCATCTCTACTTATTCGTTTATTCACTCTCGCCTGTATTATACTGTAATAAATAGGTAATCTACCTTTTACAAGCTATCTCAACTAAAAAGGGTTTATCTCAAAGCTATCCAGATGTCAGATAAACAAGTTTTTTATTCATACGGCAATCACGTCGCATCTCTACGAACCAAAAAAAGTTAAAAGAATATATATTGTATCACATAATGCACTCTGTTACGTCACCACATTAGCACTCCGAGATCCGATATCAACATTAATACAACAATGAACGAAAAAAACCATCAAAAGATGTCCTCTACATCACGCAACTGACAAATTTCAGACAACAATGAATGATATAAGGGTTAAATGGATAAAGACTGACAAACTTAACTTTGCCGTCGAAAAATCTAACAAAAATACGAAACTTTTCAAAACTCAACTTTATCTCCTTACTTTAACGACTAAGCCCAAGGTGTGACGTTAATCGTAGGGTGAGAACTCCAGTTGTCGATACGTAAAGGGCTATAGAAAGGCGGTGCGTTTGATGGCGTGTCGGATGTCTCAATCGAAGGCTTTACTGCGCCCGCGCCGCCGCCGCAGCGTTATGCCGCATCCCACGTACAGGGGTATTCTGTTTGTGAGCTTTTGTTCAGTGTTATGATGTCTCACTGATGGAATTTTTGTGGTAATATTTAAGGAAAACAAAGCACGTATGGAAAGTATTGATTTCGTTGTGGGGTCAATTAAATTGGTCATGCTATAAGATATAGGTTCGAACAGTAAATTATTAAGAGCACTTTCACCACAAAGAATGCGGTGATGAATTTATGACTGAATATAAATACTATACTAATAGTGGGATCAAACAAACAATGGAGATTCATATGTAGTTTTTTAGTTAAAAAAACTGGGAATGTGACTATGCGTGTGTGTGTGTGACTGTTCGTGTGTGTGTGTGTGTGTGTGACTGTGTGTGTATGAATTTTAGTCCACACTAGAAGTCAAATACTGTTTAAATTTTTCAGTAAAACGAAATATAATGGTTGAAAACTTAAGCACAACGAATTAACTCATAACACAAGTTCTTTTACAGAATAACACCTCACCTGCATCTAAACTATGTTTGTATAACAACATAACACATGTTAGAGACGCGGCTCGTTTAAATATCCTCCAAGAATAATTGCTTACAATAAATCAGGGATGAGCGTCGACAGGGTTAATGCGGTGATGACAATAATTGTACCCTTTACCCTACTCGATCATCCACAAGCTAATTTAAACTTTACCGCTTAATAACACAAGATTTGGTTTTGTTTAAGATTTTTGCTGGTATATAAGACGTTATGTGTTAAAAAAGAGGTCCAAAGTATTGTTCGTTCAATACGGATGCTTTTTTAAATCCTTATATGTCGGTCTTTTGTGTGTAAGGAAATTATTTGACTGATACCTTAAATAAGGTTAAATAAAAGGACTTCGTTGGTTTGCTGACGTCCCCGAAAAAAAGGGTAAAATGTTGACGTCATCATTAGTTGCCACATTTAGATTGACAAGAGTATACAAATAAGGAATTAGAGGGTCTCAAAAACTCTTGTCAGGTATCTTCGTGGGTATCTTCTTGTTTTGATCTTTGAATAAAGACTTGTAGAATAAATACTCAGTTACATCGATGACTCGTCTGCTGAATTTTTTTATGTCTTATTGAAGGGGGATATTTCACAGTCATCATTGGCCTCACCCTTACCCAAGGATGTTGGGGTCGGCTTCCAGTCTAACCGTTTGCAGCTCAATACTAGTATTTAACATGGAGTGACTGCTTATCTGACCTCCTAAGGTACTTCTTGGTAAGACTGGTTGTCGGACTCTCGGGCCCCAGACTACCTATTACGACAGCCATAGATTAACGTGCTTTCCGAAGTACAGAGGAAACTTGGTATATAATGGGTAGTCACCCATCCGCAGATGAACCTAGGCAAGCGCTGCTTGACATGTGTGTTATCATCTAGCCACGAGCTCCTCGATCTCGAGGTTTTCCCGATAAATGTGAAAAAATGCCTAATAAGGGAAAGCTGTATGCTGTATGTTGTGCAGTTCCATATCTGATCATCATCTTCAAGCCCTTATCTCTTCAAGCTCTTAGAAGAAAACGTGTTGCGCCGACCCCAAATAGAATGCTATTTGGGGTCGGCGCAACACGTTTTCTTCTTCTTTCTCATATTTTACTAAAACCATTTAAATCAATAACAGCACGGAGAGGGCTAAGAAGGAACATGGGTGGTTTTTAGTCAGTAGAATTCTGACACTCCCTTTCGCTCTGCCCAAGAGCGGGAGGGGTTATTCGATGATTTTCCACCCGCCAAAAAAAAAGGGATAAAATTCTAAAACCATCGGAATACATTTTTTACGTATCTTTAGTCGGCACAACTAACTAAAATACTTATAAGCTACTTCAAACTTCCTCTTATACATAACAATAATCTCAATTTCACTCCTTCAAAATTATCAGCAAATTATTTCACATAATGACCATAATACCACTTATCGGATCGTTCTGCAAGACCGCAACACTTAACCCTCTCACAAACCGAGCCACGTTGTAGCATTTAACCCTTCCACTGCTCATAATCCCTCTCGACGCGACCATTAAACCGGAAAACGCAAATTATACAACAAAGACGTAACACATCTGCGCCTGCGCATCCAATGTCGATCCTTGAAGAAATTGAACGTCTAAGACGCGAATATGGACCTTATGTGGAAGGCGTAAAGGGATAGAGTTAAGTAGATTTATTATTGATATAAGATATGTTTAATAAGTGCAAGGATGCAACGGTGCGGACAAATCCCGGTTCAGTGTTGTAGTGGAGCCACACGTTTTGGAAGATTATTTTGCACTCTATACTTTCTTCAGAACCAGCGTTCTTATTTTACTTAATTCAGTTTAAAAGTCACTCTTATCAAGCAGAAAAAAACAACTATTACGTCTCGTTTTATCAGACATATGACCGCTAGCCACATTTTAAGAAAAATCTCTTTTGAAACCTTTTTTTTTTGTTAGCCTTAACTTTCCCACTCCTAGGTAAAGGCCCCCCCCAGTTCGTTTCACTTTTATATGTATGTTATTTATTCATTTTACAAATACGTATGAACAGATACAGTTAGTATGTCTTGACTTTAAGTTGTTACACCATCTTTTCCAAGTAAACCCTTGTGTAAAATTATGGATCGCAAATAAAAACATAAGAATGAGAATCTTTATGAATATGTCCTATAAATAACTTTTTGGCGTTGTCACCCTACAATTATTGCAACCAGCGATTGTCTAAGTCGACGGACACGCATGTACACTGTACACGTATAAGAGAATCAGAAACATACGCCACTCAACACGCTCTATTAAATATAACCCCTTTTACTAACGCAAAAACTTATTAAAACCTCTTTCATGAAAATAAAAAAGTTCTTCACCTCATATTTCAAGCACTATGAATATTAGGATTAAAAAGTATTGTTACAAACAAAATAGTAGTTTTGAAAAGGTTATCTTTTTTGTGTCTTCTTTATTTGAAATGAATATTATCGTCTTTTTTCGCTACATTAGCTTTTTAAGGGTTAAAATAAATGTTTTGGGTAATCGGATTTTTTAAAGTGGTATTATGAGGTTAAAAAAGTTCGGTTTTAGCGGTATCCGGATAAGTAATCTCACACTTTTTACCAAAAAGTGTTTTGTAAAAGATTGTAAGCATCTTTGTTGGCGTTGAGCTAAAGTTTTTTTTTTAATAATCCGATGGTAAAAATTATATTGTTTTTAAATGAGACTTGAATAATGTAATTTGTGAACCGAGCTAAAAAACAATAAGTAGAGTTTAAAAAGTCTATATATTCTTCAACGTATACAGAGTGGAATTTTGTAATATAATTTAAGATTTCTTGGTTTTCCTTTCATTTAATTTATCATGTTTGTTAGAGAGATTTCATCCCTAACGATCGATGCAATAAAAGTACAGGGTATAATTTTTTCAGATTTTAGCCGGTTCGATTAACGGGTTTGAATGCAGTTTGCTTTCTATTAAAAAATAAAGGAATGTTTCCTTTGAGTAAAATTTTCTATCTGCAGTATTAAGAGTAGGTACTTTCCCTCCAGGTGGCATTACAAAATTCCACCCTGTATAAAAAACCCACAAGTAGGTTTACAAAACCATGAGATTTAGCACATTATTTATTCATTTGTGAGTCTCTTACAAAGGAACCTCAATTTTCCCACAAAGCATCTCTGAAATTATTCTCCAATATAAAACCACAATCATCACACAGCAAAAAGAAAGTTGTCCCCATTGTGAAACACAACAATAAAAGTTATAAAGTGTTATTAGTACTTAAAGTGCCGTATCGGAACACCATAAAGCGATCTATCTAAAATATTATATCGGTACGATGACGGGACCATGTTTGTATATCGATTAATTAATAAATCGAATACCGATTCGAGAGATGCATCGATACATGCCGCCTCTAATTGAGTCAGCCGGCACAAGAGATAATAAAATATATCGACAACTTATTCTGCGATCCTTAATGTACCAAACATTCAAATCTTAACCTTACATCTTGTTTCTTAGGGGTGTATTTCGTTACGTTAGTCAGTAAAATAGGGTTGCCCATATTACAAAAAAAATAAAAAAGCACTCACTAAATGCCGAGCATTTACCTGTCATATTATTAAAAAAGTTCTCGATAGTGTATGGGAATCGATACGTTTTTGATTAATGGACAGTAAACTAGATTATGTTGTTGAAAAGCAACCATGTTGATGGATCGTGGGCTTTTTGCGATACATTAAAGATTCGGTGCGGTAAAAAATGTGGATTAGATACTAGTAGATTTTTTAGTTCACATTGAGATTAACTTTGAGAAGTATTCCAGCAGAATTAGAAAGAAGAAAGTTAAATGTTCTCTCATTTAACTTTCGTCACATCACTATTTTCAATGTTCTGGTTAAATTCACTGGACATTTCTATGTGGTTGTACTAATGTGTACACCTCTGCCTATCCCTTCGGAAATAACAGGTGTGATGTTAAGTTATGTTACATTTATAAGGAAAACGTAAATTACCAAAAAAAAAAACTGAGGTGAAATCTTTAATGCTAAAAAGCCAGCATTGCAATTTGATAACCGCACTTGGATACCTTCATAAAATTCTTTACAAAAATATCAAGATTCAATTACAAAGACAGCCGTGCAAAACCCATCAATATCTATTAGCTTCAACATTCACAAATAGCTAATAAATCTGTAACCCTAAACCGCGCGCGGGGTTACAAAAGACCCCCACAATGTAACTTTGGCGAATTAAGTTCACCCGTTCCCACCTGTTCTCTGTTCTCATAGGAACGCCTACATGCTAGCTACATTCGGCACTTCGGCACTTTTGACACATCATATCAGAAACAAGATACTGATCTACACAATGCAGTCAATCCGCAAACCTTTCATGTTAAAGAAACAAGGCTTGTTCGCGAAAAAATATGTTTTGTTGCCTTTTATTTAGTATTTTGTTTCATTTTTCCATGTTAGCCTGGGAAATATTGGTGCACCAGCTATTTGATACGCATGGTATGATGGTTTTCGTTGGATAAGTATGCGTTTCACTGGGAGTTTTCTGCAATAAGTCAGCAATTTTTTGGTTTATTAACTCTTTGAGAATATCTTACATATTCTCTGAAGGAGAAGCACTTGTATTATTCTGTCTAAAGGGACGGGACGGGAGTAATGAGTGCTGGCTCTGTATACTAAAGTGTAATTAAACACTCTAGTAGATGCACCGAAACACCGCCAATACTATTCACTTTCTAAGGGTTAACACACAAACACTTGTTTCACACAAAACTACCTGCAATTACAACAAAACGCACGCAACTCACATCATTCCGTTTTGTTATTCCACAATTGAACACTAAAAGGCGAGAGAGAAGCCGAAAGCTAATACACTCCGTCCTTATGGCCTGAGCTGATTTAAACGAGGCTTTGTACTACGCAGGCATCGGGTTACATCCGTCTTTAGTTTCGCGATACAACGCTTGGATTAAATATTGCAGCGGAGGTGTTAACTGGGGTAACCCTATACGGGGTTATTTGCGCCGGCGGCGGGTAGCGGTGGAGGGTCAAGGGGCTAATGTTTGGGGAATCTTGTGGTAAGTAGGAGGTGAATGGGTTGTGGGTTTTCTAGTGGCTGTAGTAAAACGTGTGAAAGATGCTTTAAATAGTAGTGTTAGTAAAAAATGAACCAAACTGCAATGTGATGTCACACGACTTTTCGAAGCACTACTGTATCTTCATTTTTCGTCTACGTGAAAAAAGAAAAAATATTTGTGCCTTATTTTTGGGAATCTATCTGACGATTATTTTTGTCAACTTATTTCTTTCTTATCTATGGTTTTAAAAGCTAAATAAATAAATACGAAGTAACTTGATCCCCTGAGAATCTTCTGTTCTGATATCAGGAAACAAGGATGACCAATACCATGTCGTTTTTAATTTTAAGGATTAAAACCTTTTGCGTAGCCCGACTTTGTGACTCAGCTCAGATTAAAATTAAGACGGTTGAGAGGGTCAGTTTAATCGAATTTTGATGTGGACCCAGTGAGGTGAACTGTATTTGAGAGATTAGCCTGGCTCTCTGGCGGCCCCTGTGAACACTAATACAGTTTCCGTGTCCACTCCCGCGCATGCAGTGTGCTATGAATCTATGATATATTAATCGATGTTTAAACAATTTTCGTGCACTGAACCGCCCTTCTATGTTTGTGGAGTACTAGTGTAGGTACTACAGTTATTTTTATTTTTCTTATCAAAGATACTCTAGTTTCTATGTTATTGTAAAATGCAGATCATCATCATCATCATCATCATCATCATCAGCCTATAATGTTTCCACTGCAGGGACTCAGGCCTCCGCTCTAGGAGAGGGATGGGCTATAATCCACCACGCGGGACCAGTGCGGGTTGGTAGGTGTCACATGTCTTCGAATTTTTAGTTTAAATTTAGTTGTGTTTCGTTTAATGCAGTTCCGGCAAAATGCTCAAGAAAATTATCGTCACAAGAATAATACTGTCTCTCTGCAGATTGATAATGTTAATCTTGGACTCTTGCTATTAAGATTTTTACAGCATAATTTAGCCTGCACTCTATTCCTCGCTCCATACTGTATTAAGTTGGAGTGTGAAGTGTGACACATCAACAGACATTGAAAATATAATAATATAATAATAATAATAATATTCCACAACTATCACACAACGCCATCTAGTCCCAAGCTAAGCAGAGCTCGTGTTATGGGTACTAGACAACTGATAAACATACTTATATATTTCTAAATACATACATATTATAGATAAATTACACCCAGACACAGAACAAATGATCGTGTTAATTAGAATTAGAATTAGAATTTCATCACACAAACATTTGTCCTGGGTGGGAATCGAACCCACGACCTCCGGCATAGCAGTTAGGGTCACTAACCACTAGACCAACAGGCCAGTCAAATATGGATGGTAGTTCGTTGGGAAATCTATTGGGATCACGGCTTGTTAATAATTATATTATTTTAAGTAACAGCAGCAATACAATTTCGATGCTGAGCTTTTTTCTATGCTAAAGATAGGAAAATAGAGCTGATTGCAAAAAGTTTCATCGAAGACAAAATTAGTGTTATTATATTAATATAGTATTCATGAGTGTCTGCAACAAACTAGGTTTAACTACTATTAAATATGCTGAACAAAGGGCTCTTGTTCCTAAATTGAATTATTCTATAAGCACACACATCAAAAGTGTCTAGGGATCAACATATATTTTTGCAATAACTTTTCTCCTGATTGATATTAATTAAAATTTTCTTTAAGGATTCATCAAATAAAGTGTTTTCGTTTGTCACAGTAACGATAAACCAAGTCACCTTTGCATTAATAAAGAAATTTGCCATTTTCCTAATAAAGGGATTTTTGACATTTGAACCACTAACATTAAAGTTCGAAAAAAAGACTGAAATAACAGTTTTCTTTAAAATTTTATTGGGTAACTTAAACAATTAATAATCCGTGTTTCTACCGCGAACACTAACAACACAAGAACATCGGTTTGGCATACTCAAAATGAGTTCATCCAAATCACGCTGTGGAATGGCCGCCCATGTTCTTTGTCTGTCTTACAACTCTTGCGGTGTGCGGTCGTGCATTATCATGCATTAACTGAAATAAGGGACCGATTTGCACTTGTAGAGAACGATGACGTCTGATACAATCGTCTCAGCATAAATTTGAGCGTTGAGGTTGCCTCTGATCCAAATCAACTCAGTTCTTCCGCCGATCCAAATACCCGCCCATACCATGATGGTTCCACCACTATAAGGATGGACTTCCTGGCAGGATTTTAATCGCTGTTGGCGTCCAGGGTTCTCCAGTGTTGTATACGTCTTGTATCCGGTCTCATACCAAAACGAGACTCATCAGAAAAGCACACGAAACGCCATTGTTCTTCTGCCCAATTTCTGTGTTCAAGAGCCCATTGATATCGAATCCTACGATTGTGCATTGCTATAGGTGGTACCCGTAGCGGTCTTCGGGAATGAAGGTTCACTTCATGCAAGCGGTTTCTGACTGTTTGGTCGCTAATTAAGTTCCCTGAAGAGTGATGAAGCCTCACGGCTAACATCATGGCGGTTATTGTTGGAGCTCTTCGAGTTAAGATTTGAATGTATCGGTCTTGTCTCCGTGTGGTGCAGCGATACCGTCCTCCATGGCGCTCAGCCACGGTACCAGTGCTTCGGTAACGTGTCCAAAGTCGACTGATAACACTCTGACTTGTATTCAGAGCTAAAGCCACAGTACGTTGCCGGGAACCAGCTTCTATCATTCCCACGGCTCTGAGCATTTCTTCCCTGCTTAAATGACGTCGCCGCTCCATAATAACGTTGGTTTTAATCAGTAGTAGGGAAACAGTCTGTAGCACTAATAATGTCTTCAATGCGTTGTATGTTTTTATAGGGAAAATATTGACCGCTGATTTTCATCTTTTACTCGAATTTGATTCACAGTTCCTGATTCAAATTATGAAATGCACCAAAAAGGATCCATATAAATTTATAAAATCATAAATTTATTACAAAGCCACATCTCAATCTCAAGAAATCCGCATAAAAATGCTTGATCCCTAGACACTTTTGATGTGTGTATATTGGCCATACAAAAAATGTCTGCTGAAATGGACGATCGATTTTCTGGGAAATGACTTCGGAATCAGATTGTTTGTTGTTAACATAACATAGTTAGTTACAAGGGGATGTTACATTTTCATATGCGCTCTGTGTTATGCACAGAACCTGAAATCTTTACTGCAATGTAAATAATTTGCAAAAATAAAACCTGAACCTGATTCCTGCCTTGCACAGCCAGGGCCGCCACACCCACGCTCCTCTACTTGTATCCTCGGTCACTTTCAGAATAAACAACAAAAAAGAACAAGCCAAACATTACTTTATGGTCTGTGTCGCTGTCACATGATTGGTTTTACTCGTGCCGGCCGACAGATGCCGCTGCCTTTGAACTTACCGCCTCCTCTCATCACTACTGTACCATTTCAGTCTTTACTTGTACAAAAATAAGGTTGAAATCCTGTTGGTTATTAAATAAAGAAGGCATTTAATATCTTTATTAATGTGGTCGAGCTCAGATGATCAATGATAACTAATTATTAGAAACATTTCGTGGACCGTGCGACGTATTTGTTGAAACTTCAACTTGAAATTAAACCCTACGTTTGAAATAATAAGGTTGACTTACCTGTTAGGGTTATTGGCAAAAGATAATCGTCAGATATTGTATTTAGTTATCGATGAAATGCTTACCTGTTACAGAGTTAAAAAGAGATTAGAAAGGCCATGTTTAAAAAATTAAGTTAATTTGATTTTTAATCTGTTTTTCTTGAAAACAAATAGATAAAAAAGTACCTTCAGTGATGTATCTAACTGTTCAGTACTGGTGTAATCCTTTGTACTGACTGAGCCTATAATTCTATTATGTAGGAGATAAAGGGGCTTAGCAGTGTTGTCGCCAAGACGTCGTTGTTGTGTTTTAAATAGTTGTTTTAGAATGATCACCCAATAGTAGTTTGCTATGGGTTGAGAGTCAAGATTATTGCAATTAGAAATCACAGATGAAGAAACCCAAAAACAATTTGCCCGGCCCGGGAATCAAAACTAGGACCTTATGCTCAGAAGTCACGAACGCGACCGATCGCCATTACAATTAGGTACACCTTTGCGGGGTAGGTAGAGGTGTTACAGGCGTGATGTAAGAGACTAATGGAATCGTAAGGGAAGTTTTAAGTAGAATGTGGATGGGTACAAGAGTAGAGGAAGGTCAAAGAGACTTGGATGGACTGTGTCAAGAATGATATACCTAGGGGGTGAAAAGGAGTGTCTGATGAGATGATAAGTTATAGTATGAAAGAAGAAGACATGCTACGCTTACCACAAACAAATTGGATAATGGCACGAGAATGAGGAATCTCTTGGCGCTGACCTAGTACGTTCATAATCCATCATTTACTTGGACTTTCATTAAGAACTCCTGGTATCATTGAAACGACTATTAGTCACCTACTAGGCCTCAACCTAGAGGTCAAACGTGACTAATATAAGTGACTAATAAGGGTAAGCCCTTTACTGCCGCACTCAGAGAGCTTTAACGATTACTTAGGCCATCACTTAGTAATGGTTTTGTCATACAAAATTATGTCAAATCTTTACTAAGTGGCGGCTTAAGTAATCATTAAAGGTCTCTGAGTGCGGCAGTTAGTCACTTATTGTGCATTCCTGAAACGATGAACGTGGTTACTCGGAAACAGCACACGCTTTATATAGCAGTGTTGTGTTGTGTAGGGAGGCTTTTAGATTTGAATACCTGTAAAGTAACCTTAAGTATGTCTTTCACAGATAATTCTGAAAAGTTTAATAAATGATGATATCACCATGAGCTGATCAAGTGTAGCACAGGGTTTCGAATGCAGGGCACGCCACGATAGTGGCGGTAAGTCCCCTCTTTGAGGAGTGGCTAGAGAGGCGCTACGGCTCCCTCACCTTCCGTCTGACGCAGGTCCTCACCGAACACGGGTGTTTCGGGAGGTACCTGCACCGAATCAGGCGGGAGGAAACGCCCGGATGCCACTATTGTGAGATGCCACACAGTGGAGGTGGGCCCCGCTTGGGCGGAGCCCCGCCGTGTTCTCGTAGCGGCGATTGGCGGCGGCGACCTCTCGCGCCCGGCCCTGGTGCAAGCCATGGTCAAAGAATTCTGATAAGTAGAAAGAGCAAATTACAAAAAAGCCCTCTCTATCTATTCCTAGCTCTCCATCAACAGATATCATCATATTTGTGTAAGTACAGCTAATAGCTAGATCATCTCGCAACAGGCTGCGGCTAATGGAATTAGCTTTGTTAGTTTTGTGTCCCACTGATGGGCTGATCATCAGAACTGATCGACTGCCGATATATCGCTATTATGTTCGTTTCTCACTCTTTTGTCTATGAATGTAGCATGGTCTTCGTTTGCTTGAAGTTATGCCGCTGAGGTGCGTTGCTGTGTTGGGTTTGCAATAGAAGATCTGGTGTTGGGCGTGGATAAAGCATAAGAAGTATGTGAGGGTTGTAGCAGGGCGTGTTGTGGTTTTTTGCCTACCCCCATGCGAAAAATGGCTTAACATAATAACTCTAATGCTAAGTTGACTACATACATATAAGAGACTGCCTGTAGACTTCTTTAGAGTTCCATAACTTTCGAATATCGTTCAAGGGAAAGCAGAACAACTACAAATAATTTATTATCAATGAATGTATACTGTTCACTGAGAGGTAAAACGTTACCAAACCCGCTACATGGAGACTGCAATATTCCCAGCGGTGGCAAAATATTTCATTGAATCAATAACATCAATAGCATTCTCCACCAACTATTTCTAACCACGAAGCTCCTCATTCAATTTGCATACAATACTCTAATCATGCACATAAAAGAGCCTCCGATGGTCTGACCGCGATATAATGCATTAAACAATACTGTTAATTACTAATTAACACACATACTGCTATCTTAATTATGATATGTTAAGATCGGATAGGTTGCCAAACATGTCCCAATATGGTGGGATTGGCCTGCTTACTGTTAAGGAGGGTGTTCACGGTGGCTTCTTGCAGCGATAGGACCATGTTTTTTGAAGTGCAACTGCAGTGGTTCTTGCTTACTTCTTTATTTAAGTTTTTTCGTGACTTCTGAGATGATGTGCTAGTTATTTGCCTTTTTTGGGACAAACCACTCTACCTGAAAGCCAGATCAACAGTTGAGTTATCAGAAAAATGCCAGGGTAATAAGGTCTAAGAGTCCAGGTAAAACAATAACACCGTCCTGAGTCCTGAACGAAATTAATCACAAAATACAGTAATTTAGAATATTTTGACTAAAGCCTGAGTTCATTGTGTGCTTTCCTTTTTTGGAAGTCCTTTAAAATAACGATCATCTCAGTAGGTTAGCTGAACTATCTACCTATCTAGAGAATGTGCTGTATATTACTCATAAATAGAGCATGTAGACACTGAAGGAAAGTTGTCAATTCAGCGACTAAACGCATTAGCTAAGACAAGTGTTTGTATGCATGGCTCCTTATGGTAACCTCAAAGATAAAATATGATTTTTATAAAACTCTTCAAGAAAGTTTAAGCGATATGAAATTAGACATTCACTACAGAAACTTGTTTATTGATTCCGAAAGTGCAGTGATGCTCTTTACTTTTCTATCAACACAATATTACCCTGCTGTGTCCCTGCTTGTGACAACTACAGGCTGAAGCAGCCAATCAATTCAGGATACACCATAGTGGTGTACTAGAAGGTAAATAAAAAACTTAGAAAATCAAGCTTTTATGCACTCTTGGAAATAAATAAATTCTTATTGTAATTCTGATCATGACTCTCAGTTTTCATAATTTGTCAGTTCTAATAGAACTTTCGAAAATTGTTAAGTTTTCATAAACATGTATATATTCACTTAATAAAATCAAGAAGACATACTGTATCAATACATCTCAATCGTTGACTGGTTACCTTTTGTTTTGCCTAAAAGTATTTCAGCAAAACAAACACAAGTAAATCATTAATAAAGCTTCTTAACAAGGTGAAGTTTTTGCTCCAATTGAGATAATGGCAATTCGTCGTGGATCTCTTAGTGTTTATTTATAAAGCCATGTTATTAGTTCGGTATCGAAGCCAGTTTTTGCCGCTAACGACTCGGGGAGCCGATGACGCGGATGATTGATTTGATTCGGCGCTTTCTAGGGGCGCTGCACTTGAGGATGGGTTGGTAACATTCACTTTGGTTAAAGGGTTAAAGCTGAAAGGTAAATGTCACCTTTTTAAGCTAAAGTTGCGAAGTTATTGGTCAACATTTTAAATTCTATTGATCCATCGAATCTAAGTAGAAAAAGTTAAAGGTAGACTATTAAATAAGCCGTTTTGTTAAGGAATCAAAGATTCCTACTAACTCTGTCAGTCAACTGTATTTAACAATAAAGAATTTGGCTTAATTATGTCCGTTGCTATTATGCAAATGACTAAACATTTCTCTTATCTCTCTATAAGTATAGATATCTCCTTTTGCCTTAGTGTGTCCACCTCCCAATATAGTAGCATAAAGGTATCAACATAATTAACATGTCATATCGTTAATAAGTTTATTTTTATGTAAATGCTGGCGAGTGTTGCGCACCCCTGCGGCGGCGACTTCAAACGCGCTCCGATCCGTCAGCATTTTGACATCTTTTGATATGTACCGACAAATAATAACAAAATTATTATAGACTAGTTGTTTGACCGCACTTCGCTCGTTAGCCCCGTGTTGTGCCACGATATTTGATTGAAATCATATTAAATCTCTGAGCTCAGGTACTATCGAAGAAACTAAAGCTGCAGAAAACTGTACAGTAGAAAGGAATCGGACAGTAGGTACCTTGCAGACAAGACTGGAGATTTTTAAGGTACTTTACCAATTCAATCTTCAATTGAGTACTTTCAATTCTACTTTCGTATTTAACGTTCAAAAATCCTTTACAATTAAAGAAGACTTCACTCTACCGTTTTACACTGATATTCTTAAGTCTGTATAAGTATTTAGTTCAAACTGTACTAAACAAGAATCATAGAAATTGTATGACCCACAGACACACAAACCCTCCAATTCCATCAAAACTTCACAATAATATTTATGCTAATGTCAATAAAAAACTATAATTAGGTTACAAATAATAATATCAGCTAACGGTCGCGGGTTCGAGTCCCGCGTCGTGCATAGCGTAGGAAATAAACGTCAGTCAGATGTTTCTTCGGATTTCACTCGTCTGGTATTCGCTTGGTCATCGTTTGTGACTGACAGATCTTGTACGTGTGCTTGTCTGGTCGGAGCCATCTCGGAAACTACTGGGTTACTTTTGAGGAATTTGATGAACTGAATGTCTCTGTTAGTACCTACGTCGGATAGTCAATTAGGTGATGTGTTGGATAGTGTTGTCGTGACCATTTGTATGGTTTTTAATAGTGTCCGACCGAAAGTTCGGTTTCGGTTTCGAGTTTCGGCCAAAAATCAAGTTTCTGCGGCAGATTCGGTTTCGGTCTAAATTGGCCGAAACTTTTGCCGAAACCGAAACTGATTTCGGAAGTAGTCGTGCACGCTCGCCTAACTTCGTTTCTCGCGGCAACACTAGCAGACGCTGGCGGCCCTGTTCGGGAATTGTCGTGCGGCGTTCGGATAGCTCCGTAGCAACAAAACTTAGTCAGTGCGTTATCGTCCGACGTAAACATTCTTTAAAGGTTATGTTTTGAATGTTTTGATGGAACTGATTACATGTAACAATTTGTGATTTGATTATTGATAACTGATAAACACCTGAGAACTTAATTTGAAAAACATTACTAATATTTTTTATAAATAAATTATTACATCAAACTTAATATACTGTGTTTTAATTTCATGTCGTAATTAATGCAGCATTATGTGTAAAATGCATCAAATTTCAGTAGAAGCCAGTGCCGAATATTCGGTTTCGGTTTCGGTTTCGGCCGGAAAACCAGTTTCGGTCGGACTCTAGTTTTTAATAATAAGACAGTGATTAAAGTATTACCAACACAAGTTGTGGTACAACCTTAAAGTAGGTACCTATGGAGCTCGTTCAAAGCCTTAGGGGACCGAAATTAATAGCAATCACGTTGAAATCATTTCGTATATTTCTAGTTCGACTTACATTCGAATTCATCATCATCATCATCAGCCATACGACGTCCACTGTTGGACAAAGGCCTCCCCCATAGAACGCCATAACGCTGCGTCTTCCGGTTCGTGGTCGCCACTCGAGAACCTTTCTTCCCCATCAGTTGTCGGTTCTTCAAGCGATGTGGCCTGCCCATTGCCATTTCAACTTGCATATTCTGGATCTGCATATTCATATTATACATTCGAATTGTATCTTCAGTTTTGAGTTTTCCTTGGACTTTATTTTGGCATGCAAATTCTAAGCAGACCCGTCACAATTTAATCATAAACACTGGACTAATTAACATCTATAGTTTATGAAACTAAGTAATTTATTCAAATCATAATGGTCAGCTTGCTGGGCGTGTCCTAACGCAATTATTGTTTTAATTATTATTTAAGTGCGGCCCGCAGCGTTCCGCCCGCCAAGTGTGTTGCCAGCCTAATTTATTCGTTAAAACAGAAGGCTCTTAGTTGATATTTTTTTTTGTAAAATAAGTAAAATGTAGCAGAAATACATAGTATTTTTTGCTGTCAGCGAGATATGTTTCGAATCTTCTTTTAACTTTTTAAATCTTCCTAGCTGTGCAACATTATGGAGTCAAGTATTAATCTTATCCCGTCGGGGCTGCGGGATGTTGTAAGAAATACCGCGGCCTCGACATAAAGGGCTAAGAAGGAACATGGGTGGTTTTTAGTCAGTAGAAGTTCGCTCTGCCCAAGAGCGGGAGGAGTTCTTTGACCATGTCCCAAACCAAAAAAAAAAACAAAAACCTTATAGTAAAAGATACTCTCTCCAAACATTTCCATTCTACATAGTACTACTGTATACTCAGTCTACAACTTCCTGAACATGATGAAAATTGGAAGGGTTCAGCTGTGTGTTAAATCATAAGCCCTGCTGAAATTATGTATTCTGAAAGTTTCACAAATAAATATACAGGAAATGAATAGTGTGACGCAAGCCCATCAGTGACTTCTCCGTAACAGCCAAGAGCATCATCTGCCTAGTCTTTACCCAATTCTATGTTGGGGTCGGCTTCCAGTCTAACCGGATGCAGCTGAATACCAGTATTTTACATTACGACTGCCTCTCTGACCTCCACAACCCAGTTAATACTGTGTAATACATTACCCTTTGGTAAGACTGATTGTCAGACTTTCAGGTCACTGACGAGTGAGGAAACTCGGTATGTAACGAGTCAGACCCATCCACAGGCCAACCTAGGCAAGCGCGGCTTAACCAAAAGATCGACCCGAGTGGCAGTTATTATGAAGCTCGAAACAACAAAGAGCATTTCTCCAATATTATTAAATTACCCTCGTAATCCCGCATTCATCATTGAGGGCTCAAAGCTCATCAGATAACGACAATGTTCACGCCTATGCTGCGTGCACTAATGTGCTGGGCAGAAAGGGCAGTCAATTGTCACAGGCACACTGTCATTATAATTTGTATAATTGTGTTAGTTGATTAGGTTAACTTGACTTGTTGAGTCAGTTCAGTTGTATTTGGGGGACAACGAACTTTATTACAAACAGGCATAATGGTGAATGAATGAAAATATTGTGAAATCAAATCATTCAAAGATTAACCAATAACATGGAGTTTCTTGCCGATTTTTCTCCATAGGAAACGAATAACCCGAACTGTGCACTTTTCTCGACGTTCTACTAAGTGCCTACATAGGCCTATGTGGAATAAAACATTTGATTTTTAATGCATGGTTGAAGTACCTACTCATACAAAGTTCATACCTAAGTATTTATAAACTGTTCTTTTTTTTAAATGAATGGATATGCTTTCCGATTGGTCCCAAAGATATTTCATCAAAATCGGTTCAGTGCTTTAGTGTTTCCTCCCCCTGCCCTTTGTTGACACGATGAACTTAATTAAATTGATTCATTATGACCAGACTTTGTGGGGTCTACAAAAAAAAAGTTTTTGAACCGACTTCCAAAACAAGCACAAAGTAATCGAAAATAACTCTACTTTCGGAAGTCGGAGGTGATAAAAGTCAATGAAACGAACAAAGTTGGACTAAGTACGTCAACATTTTTCTCTGGTGGAGAAAACTCCTCTATGGCAACATACTATTAAGTGATGAGTTAAGCTGATAATAGAGGGGTAGCTCCTATACACCTAGCGCCTATAGTTTTAACTGTTTTACGACTGCTCTACGTGCATTATTAACTTTCTTTGAATAGTTTATGGCCCGTTAAAATAGTCGAAACAAAACCTTCAGCTCGTAAAATACACATTCAAGTGATTAAAATTCGTTGTAACTGATTAAGGAATAAAAAGCATAAAGTTTATTATCCTATGCATATTGTTGGGGTATATAAAATGGGGTGCCTTATAAACAGTATGAAATAAATTAAAAATAGTCATGCGGTCCGACATTAGCCGAGAAAGCGAGGCAACAGTGATAGGTTCACTTCATAGCCATAGGTATCACTGTAATCTGATGATGACTCCATCAATATTACAGCAGAAAGTGCTGGAACGTCCAGCAGCTGGGCATGTCGCAAGCGTATCCACGTCAAGCGGTCCTGTGCTACACAGTGGAGGTGTGCCCCGCTTGGGCGGAGCCCCGCCGTGTTCTCGTAGCGGCGATCGGCGGCGGCGACCTCTCGCGCCCGGCCCTGGTGCAAGCCATGGTCCGGGGCGAGGAGGAATGGGACGCCGTCGCCTCCTTCTGCGAAGCAGTGATGCTGGCGAAGGAGGTGGCGGAACGCGAGAGGGAGAGAACCTCTCGTCCCAGCCGCCGCGGGAGGCGCTCCGGGCGTCGGGGGTCCCGCGATGACCTCCGGCCACCGTAGACGTGGGCCTGTGGACGGTGAGTGATGGGCTAACTCGCCGTCCGTCCGTCTCACGACGAAAACAGGCCGTGTCGACGGCGCGTTCGTGTTCCACGCGCGCCTCAAAGAGATGTCAGCAACATGGGAGGGGCCCGAAAGGGCCGACGCCTGTCGGGGCCGCGGGTAGTCCTCTGGTTATCGCGGCCTCGACATAGAGGGCGAAGAAGGAACATGGGTGGTTTTTAGTCAGTAGAAGTCTGACACTCCCTTTCGCTCTGCCCAAGAGCGGGAGGGGTTATTCGATGATTTTACACCCACCAAAAAAAAAAAAAAAAAAAAAAAAAAAAAGCGGTCCTGTGCTTCTTGTGTCCACCAGATTCAGTATATTTATTAATAATTATTTATTTATTTAAATTTCACGCACAATAGTGATGCATAGGCTAGCTGATGGTCGCGGCTTCGCCCGCCTTGAATGTCGGAACTCGATAAATGATATACTAAAACCTTTCTCGAGAACCACTCTATCCATTGGTGAAAAAAGCATAAAAATCGGTGCAGTAGTATTTGAGTTTATGGCGAACAGACAGACAGACGCAGCGAACTCTGTTATATAATATGTAGTAGTGATGTTAAAATCTCTAAATTCAACAGTCTGTGTATCGTTAACTACACTTCTTGAAGCCCTTCTTTAACTCATCACTTTTCTAATAATGTTAAGAATTATTGTTTAACAATCTCATAGTAATTCTCTGATTTCTTGCAGAGTAACAGCTATTTTTTATTTTTCTGTTTTAACCGTAAATGTTTGAAGGCTAAGAGAAGAAGGGAAACTAAACAAACAAATCGATGGGTTTTATGAATACTTCCGACAAAAAGGTAAATAGACATATATGAAAGAGGATATGCTGCACCGGCCACATTATATTAAGGCTAAGGGAAATTATTAATAGTGATGATAAAACAAAAACTAAAAGTACCACATTCTGATCAAGATAACTTTCAATTTACAATATGACCACGACGTTCAAGTACTAAACAAGCTCGCTAAATAAAAAGTAATGATAACAGGCGTCGGCGCGAGGGAGTCGGTCCAAACAAACCGAGTACCGAGTAGTTACAGTATGTGCTTGTGTGCAGATTGCGATGCGCGGGCGACGCGTGCCGAACTGCCGACCCCACCGGACAGGGATATGCAACCATCAGTGTATGATCTGCAAGATGTTTAACTTTTAATTTGATTCGACACTCATGATTTTACTTCGTTTAAATACATCAGATCACCTATAGTACAGTCAACAGCAGAAGTAGCTTAACAATTCTTATTTTATATTATTGTATGTACAGAACCCCTGCTATTATTTTAATTTTCTAAAGATTATTCAATAAAATATTTCGAACTCGTCAATAACTTGTTAGTAACGTGTAATTTCTACAAAGTTTTTTGTTTAAAACCTGCTTTGAAACTTTAAATAGTGTTCATCTACTTCTGCTGTTGACTTTACCTATAGCAAGACACCGAAGTCTTGAATCGATATCAGAACTAGCTACACCGACAGTAGTCATAGTCATAGTCATTTATTTCACAACAAAATACATTGTGTCGAAAATTACTTAAAAAAAAAAAGAATGAATGAATGAAAAATGTACAAATCTAGCAAAACTTTTGGAACCCAAGTAGCAGAGCTAGCTTATTTCATCCGTTGCATCAAACTAAAAAATAACCTCTAAAAACAAGAAGAAACATTCGGAGTTGATGACCAACCTACAATAATTGGAGAGGCACCAGAAGAAAAAAAATATAAATAACCGCATATTATTTCCGTCCTAGCACACAACAAACAATCCTTCAGTATAAATGTTGTGTACCCCGCAGTGGCATGAGCGTCCGCGCACCAATTGCACCAGATTATTGAATCAAGTGCTTTCTCAGCTGCTGACCCCTGCCCTGGCAGCCGGCTTAACGAGTAGCTAACAGCTGTACTGATGCATGAGCAGCATGCGAGCTACGCTTTAATCCCTCGGCAAGATACTGACGCAAGATTTACTTACACTTCATACCAACATTGTGTGTGATGCTGCATTTGAAGTGGCCACATAACTACTGACTGCGGTCAACTCATGTAATACAATAATGAAAAGAAAATTGATAGAAATACATTTCTATTAGGAAGTGTAACGACAGTGGTAAAAAATAGACAGGAACTGATTCATTATTTTATTTGGACAGAGTCTCGACTTACAGGTTTCACAATCGAGCGCGACAAGACCTCGAAACTGAGCTTACAGGGCATTATATAGACTGATATCCCCACCGGAGGCATCCGGTGGTTATGGCGGTGTCTTCGCTTGACTGTGATTGGCTCGCGAGTCGTTGCCCGTCATTGGCTGGCTAGAGTGGCATGGCTATGGTATGCTAGAGTGGCATGGCTTTGGTTTGCTAGAGTGGCATGGTTATGGTTAGCTGTCATTGGCTGGCTAGGGTGGCACGCTGTGAGCAGGCTGTTGTAACATTCGGCCGTCCTGGAACAATTGCTCCCGCAATGGAAACAAGAAAACAGTGATTACAAGTCAGCTCAGAAAAACCAAGTTAAAATGGGGCAATAGACCTCTCAGGAGATTTATGAAATCTTCGGTTTTCAATTATTCGTTCACACTACTGGTGCTATCAGACAAAAGCACTGCTACGATATGTGACAGCGGATACTAAACCTGTAAACCCGTTGTATCATATAATATGACCTTTCATACTTCTTAGTTTACGTCAATCATTACCTAACTCCTCAATATCACATAATATGGCCAGAAAACAAATCCTCTAACAAACAAGAGTTAACCTGGCTCGCCCCCTATAGCATGGAACTTTAAGCTGAAGGAAAAGGAATAAATGCATAAGAAAATTTGTAATAGGTACCCACTTGTACTAATTATTATGGACAAAGATGTAGGAAATGCTTAGTACCAACAATTTTTAACGACATACCTTACGATTTAGAAAATAGCTGTACCACGAAAATGTCTTTTAAAATAAATTAGGAAAGTTTGTTTTTAACACCTATGTAAAAACCTCATTATAAGAGATGTGTAGATTCCATTTATGATTATTTATTGTTGTATAAGTATATATTTATGCCATACTAGCTTATGTTTTCGGCTTCACCGCTATTAATTAAAGTGTTTTAACGCAACTTAAATGTTATAGCATTACGTTATACCTAGTCAACTTTTGTGTTCAATAAATGTGTTTAGTTGTAGGTAAAAGTGACGTTGTTATTGATGGAAACGTACCAACAATTTGTTACATTTAAATTAAATATAACTGTTTTACAGTATGACAGAAGTAATATACCATGTAACTCGGATGTAGCCATGAATAAACACTTTTTAATTCATTTCAATTTACTGGCGAAATGTGTGTGTACTCATGAGTATAAGTACCTCTGCCTAACCCATTGGGTATTACATGCGTGATGTTAAAAGCATTAAACCTTGTTGCCGCCAGTAGTCATCGCCTGGCGCCAAAGTTACATAATCATCGTTTTTTTTTTTGTAAATCACACTATTAACATATTTCCTTTCCTTTTTTTTTTCTTTTGCCTTATCACTAAGTTTACTAACCCTAGTCGTTAAGTTATTTTGTTGTTACTAACACTATGGACACTTGTCTGAATTAAAGAGTTTGAATTTGAATTATCATTTTTCACCTTGTATCTTAGTTACGTCCCATTTCTGAGATAACCCTACCGCGCCTAGATTGCCCTGGTTGCCTGGAGCAACCCGATCTGGGATAAATCGTAAGGCTTATAGGTACCCGGTTGTAATATTAACAGTATTATAAGAACTCCATATTATCTGCGACATTAAAAACATGAAACATTTTTCATGTAAGAAAATCTAAATAAACTGTTTTGCCAAACTATCGTTTGAAGAAACGGAAGAAACAATTTAAGTTAATTACATCATACCATTAAGACGCACGCACACATACATGTACATACTCACACACATAATTCTTAGCGTGTCGATGGCAAAACTTCATTACTTATACACACTAACACACTACACAAGAATACGTTTTTCTATTTTTCCAATATAATTTTATGTGTTTAAAGCTATTAAGTACTAATGTTAAGTTAATGCAACTCTGGCCCCCAAGATACCCACAGGCGCAGCCTCGTTTCAGGACATCAGTTTTATCACCATTTTAAAATTAAAATTTAGCTTGCTACTGTCATGTATTATCAGAGCTAAGTTAGATTTAGAATTGGATGTCGTTAACCCTCTTTCCTACATTATCCCCTTTACAGTACGCACAATGTAAACATGACGTCACATAATAATATTTACTTATAAATCGGGTTATTTTTGGAAATCAGAAATTTTGTTGATATTTATAAAATTCAGAACTTCGTTTTACTCCTTGTTATTGTCATGATGCATTTTGTAATATTTTCCGTCGCGCGAAGTTTGACACAACTCACACAACTAATCTGGTACCGTAAAGGTTTGTTTACGTTATAGCCTACCATCAACGATTACACAATTACTCACTATAGGTATCTGTACACCCACTTCGCAGTAAAACAATACTACTTTTCGGCTTTTCATCTTGTCATTGCACAGTACTGAACAAATCGTTCACGTCTAAATGGTACACAATAAACGGCATCTATCGAACGATCTACTTACCTAAGATAGGCATAGACTTTGACTTTGGCTTTTCGTTTTAGCTTGCTTGGGCTTTGGCTCATCGGTCACCATAGTGAAAAGTAATATCGGGCAATACATGGCATAAGATCATGATTAGTCATTGTATCGCGTAATATTGCAGTACAGTCCGAATTACATTACATTTTACATAACACGTCATAATACGAAATCTTAGCAACAATTTTATCACCGCAAGGGATTCAAGCCCAAAATCATGATAAACACTCTATCTGACTTGTAACGCGACTAAACTAAAAGACAGGGCGCAAACTACCGTCAATCTACTTTATAAAAGATACGTGCAATACCTGCAATACGTGTGAATTTCTGTTGGAAAACTAGAATCGTACCTACATAATCACTAATACCGACCTATAACATTTTTTTTTTTTTCCATAACAAGATTTATGTGACTTGCCTCATACCCACATCAACTTTTTTTTTTTGTAAGTTTGATAAACGGGCGAGCTATTATTGCTAAGTTATTAATGGACTTTCTTTAGTAACTAGATAGAATAAACTGACGCACTTCGTTTACATTACTCGGGATGAGAAATTAAGACGATCAACTTAAATTCACCTGGTTGAATGCCATCGCGTCATGATGTTTTATACCCTAATTATGAAATATGTAAAAATTAGCAGTTCCTCATATTTAATTTTAAGTTCCTCGTTTTCAATTTGTCAAGAACTTTATCCAATAAGTCTAAAACTGTTTGAATATCGGCTGGCGGTAGCAAGAGATCGCCAAGGAATGCTATCTATATCTCTGATAATAGTTTAATAAAATTATTGTAGCTATTTATAAGTATCTGATCTACATGATTTACTTTGGAATTGTTATTGTTGGATAATCTAATGCGCACTTGAACTAAATATGTACATTTTAAGATCTTAACTCTTTAGTACACAACTAGTACCTACTCGTAAAACATTTTTTTGTACCGGGATAATATTATACAGATTATCTGACTATGATTAGATTTACATATCGGGCTTACCAAATTATTTTGTCTACGATTCGCATAATTATCAACTCATGGGGCACTCCATGGTAAAACACATTTGGCTTATATATTTGGCTAATGGCATTTGGCTAATTTGGCAAATATTGGCATGTTTACTGACCTTGTTATTTATGCATGGTTCCTGGCAGCTCTCAGCGTGAAGTAGGTCGGTTCCTTCCTTCCATGTCCTTGGTTGCTGTTGACAATCTTTAGGTAGTCTTAATTTACCGTAGAACCGTTGCTGGCAGAGAGATGGATACTTCTTGTAACTCAAAGTGTCTCACAGGTGGTTACTGGCCGCAGTCTTCGTTTTCAAGGTCAAATTATGGAATGACCAATGCGATACTGAGGGTAGGCGCTTCGTGTTCCATCCAGATTGTGGCCTGCTTTTTCAATTTGTGCCCTGTGATACTGGGATGGGAGACAATATTTTCCTTGCAGGCGGTGTGCATCAACGTTCTTCGTTTGAATTTTCAGACCTCGTCCTCCACAGTAGGTGACCGTTGACTTTTAAGTAGCAGAGCGTCGTTTTATCGTAGGTATTTTTTTTTTTATTCGATACCACTTCTGACTGTAACGACAGTGGTAAAAAATAGACAGGAACTGATTCATTATTTTATTTGGACAGAGTCTCGACTTACAGGTTTCACAATCGAGCGCGACAAGACCTCGAAACTGAGCTTACAGGGCATTATATAGACTGATATCCCCACCGGAGGCATCCGGTGGTTATGGCGGTGTCTTCGCTTGACTGTGATTGGCTCGCGAGTCGTTGCCCGTCATTGGCTGGCTAGAGTGGCATGGCTATGGTATGCTAGAGTGGCATGGCTTTGGTTTGCTAGAGTGGCATGGTTATGGTTAGCTGTCATTGGCTGGCTAGGGTGGCACGCTGTGAGCAGGCTGTTGTAACAGAAGGTAACCTGTTGGTGGAACTACGCTAGAGCAATATGTCATGTTCTAAAGTAGTAATTAAATCCCGACTCCTGAAAATGTTCGATTCGTTCCGATACCTGTACAAATGAAACCAATTAAAACCGATCTGATGTAATTATATAGAATTATTTAGACGATTAAATGTTATCCCGTGGATTACTTTGAATAATATCAAAAAGCTATAATTGATCAGCAACTCTTTATACATATCATTAAATTATATGTATCAGTAATTCTGTTTTTTATTTATTTTATCTTGTTCCACAGGGGACTTTACTTCTTCGGGGCTACAAGTTTCTCTGAAGTCAGCAGTTTCTTGGGTAGTTTAATAGTGCGCTGTTTCGATTTGTTTTGTGTACCGGAGCAACAGGGTGTGTTCGGGTGAAGAGGCGTCATCGGTCGAGGAGGAGTTCTGAGTCGAGGCGGGGTCCTCGAGCAAGCAGGAATGGTCGGGCTGAAGACCGGTATCGGTTGCTTGGACGTCGACTTAAATTTGTTCTGAAGAAATACCATCGGCAACGGCTCGTCTGCGCAGTGCTTGTGGTACCTGGAGTGCCTGTGCGCGTGCGGGATGTTGACCTCACTGTCGGAGCACCGCTCGCTCATCACGGTAGCCCTGCT
Source organism: Diarsia rubi (assembly GCA_932274075.1). Taxonomy (NCBI): domain Eukaryota; kingdom Metazoa; phylum Arthropoda; class Insecta; order Lepidoptera; family Noctuidae; genus Diarsia; species Diarsia rubi. The sequence continues at coordinate 570,138 of OW026416.1, read as the reverse complement.
GTTCCCGGGAGAGGTGGAGCACGGAGCACGGGGCCTCCTCTTACCCCTCGGATACGAGTGATACGACGGAAACTCACAAGCCCTGTCACTTATACCTTCATTGTATATGTTTTTCCTCGTTTCATCTTCTCTAAAACAACATTTCATAGTTTTGGGTTTAGGTGGAACGTATTCGTCGTATTCGTCCTGACTTTGCGTCCAGCGGTTACTATTTACTGGGTCTGAGTCATTGTAGCAGTTTTTCAGTATTGGTGCTGAAGTGTAGCTATCATGTTTGTGGTTCACCGAGTAGAATTTCACTTTACCTTTGGGATCTCTGACGTGCATCAAAGATGTGTCGCAGGCGATGCTGGATGGGGTAGGCGTGCAGCCACAGCCGGCATCGTTCAAATTACGAGTCATTGTGGATTGGTCGCAGAAGATCATAATGTTGTCTTTGGCTCCGCGCGGTATTGTCTGACTGGTGTCCCTTGCTGGACAATCCGGCGACGTACACTCTAAACATCTGCAGACATAATTATGATTAATCATTTCAACTTCTTGTAAATATTGTGGTGGCGCCTGCCGGTCGTTCCGGGGGCACCATTGGGGAACCTGGATGAGGGACGGGTAGGTGGGGATTACTCGTAGTGCTTTCGGAATATACACTGGATTGGTATGAGATGTGATAGAGTAAGGAGGCTCGATGTACCCGGTGGGCGCACGGTAGTAGGACGCAAACTCTCTCTGGTCATAATGGTATTCGGGAGAGTTAACAAAACGCTTGATGAGCATCGCTCGTGTTAGTTTGTCGACATGGTCTGAGCCCAGCACCACGGCTCTATGGTCCGCACTCTTGTACTCTTCCTCGACGGGTTTCACTTCAGGTTTTACTTTCCGAGATCGCTTGCCTTTTCCAAGTTTGACCTGCTTGTGGGTCATAACGTAATAGCGTTTGAATTGTTTTGACTTTAAAAATTTTAGGTGTTCATTTTTGTGATGTCAGTTGATGACAGATTTCCTGAAGAGGCTACGACAAAAAGTTTGCTCACTTCAAGTAGGTGTCCAAACAGAATGTGGTCTTAAAACACTTTACAAACAGCTGAGGCGGAAACACCTAGTTGATCGCGAACCACTTCAATTCATATCCTTGTGACAATAAAGGATTGAGTAACATATTTCCTTACAAACTTGTTGCCAAGAATCGTTTAATTTTCAGCTCTATGTAGTAAACAATTAGGGTGATGTGATCTGCAAACACATGTTGGGAGAGTCTGATGAATCCAGACCAGGATAAATTGGTCTTCCCTCCTCCCGGTCGTCTTGCGTGCGCGCCGTCGGAGGGGAGATATCGGTCCAATTTAAAGATCTTATATCATAGAGGGAGCGAAGGCAGATGCATACAATTGTGCGAGTCAAAGATCAGAGGAAGTGGCTGCGCACGCGCCGGCCAGCTGCGGCGTCGCGTGATGTCGTCGCGGATTCGTTCGTTGTTTGGTACTCGTTACGTCGATCAGATGAGATCATGATAATTAACCAGGAGAAATGATCAAGACGAACTAATTGATCTTTTCGAGAAAGAATAATAATTGCGCCTGGCTTTGTTCTTCAACGATCAGTGTTATGTTCGCCTGGGGATAAAAAATTTCATGTGCCATTTCATTTCATTTCATGTGCCATCTACAGTTGTTTGATTTTAGTTGTTGCCGTTTAACACAGAACCTGGTGCTTGTCCTTACTTCAATAGTTAAAAGATTACTCCGGGGTTACTCACGTGCAAACCATATGCCATGTTATCGCCTGTTAAGATACAATATTCCTATTTCCATTATACTGCTCATACTACAAATCGTTTATGGAAGAATAAATATCTATATTTTGATGGTCCATAGAGTTTCGTGCCGGTTCTTCTCCATAGAAAAAAGACAACCCAAACTGTGCCCCTAATTTTATCGACGTTGTATAAGCGCCCATGTAGGCCTATGTTAAATAACATATTTTGATTTTGCTAAATTTTTTATTTTTTATATTTTTATATATTTTATCTTATTTTTTTTTTGCTTTATTTGATTTCGTAAAACGAATGCACTTAAAGTTGAAATATACATAATTACTAATTAATATTCCCCTTACACATGTTATCAATTTCTTAGTAATGAGCTGCGACACACCAATGTGGCCAATAAAACACAGGTCCAGTGACAAAAAGAGGAGAAAGCAATAAAACACGAATAAAGCACACGGTGGGCCGCAATTAAAATTACTCCACGATAAACATATAGCCGTATAAGGTTTTATTGACCGTAAAATAATGTTATGTGTCCATTCCAGATAGTTGGACAGCTTCTAAAACAATTAAGGGTTATGTTATTGGAGTGTTATTGAATTACAAGGTTTTAAAACATCATTGCCTGAAAATACTTACAACGAAGCGAAAAGAGTATGTCCCATAGGACCCACGGAAAGCAGCAAGCCCCGCTATAATATTCCACAACTATGACACAACGCCATCTAGTCCCAAGCTAAGCAGAGCTTGTGTTATGGGTACTAGACAACTGATAAACATACTTATATATTTCTAAATACATACATATTATAGATAAAAGTGTAGTCTCTGTCTACCCTCAGACGGATGTTTCTACGGGAAAGCTTATAGGAATCTTTGTTTTAGGTGCAGTTATGCCCGAAATAAACATTTTTGTAATCGACAAAATTCAAACATTACTTTTTACAGGATTCCGTGCTTCGTTAGTTTTGTTTTTACAGCAATTTCAGGCGCCTATCCCTTACTGATTAGGTAACTGAAGGTGTTAGACAAACATACCAAATCTCCTTGTTTAATAACGGAAGCCGCCACAGTGCTAACGACACCAATAAAACGTCCCAGCACTGTCCTACAGCCGTATAAAATAATTAACTAATGCACTTTTGATTTACGACCTTATCAGAGAAACAACCACCTGTATCTAAGAACTGAAATAAAACTTAAAATTGCAACGTAATTTATAACGCGATAGTCACCTCCGATAAACGACAATAAAAACCTTTTATTGCTTTTGAAAACACAATAAAAAAAACATTGACCAAACAAAGCTTTCTAGTGTAAGTAAACTTTTTCAAAACAGTGGGAACGTAACGTTTTGAAAGTTGTGCATTGCTATTAAAAATGTTATGGTGGCCATCAATTTAACACTGTCGCCGTAGTTTTACTACGAGGTTTTAATTTTTGACATTTATTAGTTAAAACCGGTGAAACTATGAGAGTAATGTATCTTATGTGGATGACTGAGGGCGTATGTTGCGTTTGCATGGATTCAGTGACCTATCTGACTCGTTGTAGAACAGTGTCGTTTGATTCAATAGTTCAGTTTGGTGTGCTACAGCCATCTCTCTGTTTCACCTTCCGCATTGGATTGCCTCTTGCTAACAGATTCCAGTAAAATAATACTACCTTCGCTTTGTTTTATTATTCTTTCAACTAACCTTGTATTCTGTTAACATCTTAAATGATTGGGCAATGGGAATCAATCAATTTTAAGTAGGTACTTAGCTAACTAAGTATTTTGAAATACGTGAAATGTTTTATTGGATTGTAAACAATCTGCCCCTGTACAGAGAATGGGGGCTTAGTTACGACTAAGGGAAAAATAAACGTTACTAGGTACACCTTTTTTGCCTTGTGAGGATTATCTTCCCTTGTTCAATTTCCTCAGGAGCACCTTTTGCTTGTTGTGTATGAAATATACGGAGAGCAGTGGTGGCGACCCCGACTTATAAACAGTAAGTCGTGGGTTCGAACCCAGGCAGACGTAGACTACTTTGTGTAATTTATTTCATCACCGCTGCTCTCAAAACGGTGAAGAATCGTAAGCCCCACCACGCCGCCACACCGTGGGCCCGCACTGGGTCCGCGTGGTGGATTATAGCCCATCCCTGTCCTAGAGAGGAAGCCTGAGTCCCTGCAGTGGGAACAATATAGGCTGATGATGAATGAAATACAGAAAAGCAAAATGTTACAGCAGACGGTTATAACGCAAGCTTATTCCAAATCATAGTGCACATTATTGCCCTCTTTTTTTTGGCGGGTGGAAAATCATCAAATCATCTTGGGCAGAGCGAAAGGGAGTGTCAGACTTCTATTGACTAAAAACCATACATGTTTCTTCTTAGCCCTATATGTCGAGGCCGCGGTAACTAGTGTACAACCCGCAGCCCCGACGGGATATTATTGCCCTCTGACATTGTTTTCAAACCCGAAGACAAATTAACGCAAACTACACAATTTCTATGCTCATTCTCCAAATTGTAACCCCCTCACCGCGACCGGGGTACAAAAGTGACCCCGATAACATCTCGCACTAACAAACGCGTTACAATTGTTAACGAATGTATATTTTCGTAATAAAGACTTCATACATATTACATACATCACTCATACACATTCACCAATCCTTATTGTGCTGGTTTTAAAGTTCAAAATGGTATTTTCTTATGTGTTTTTCTTGTGTAAAACGATAACAGGCACCCCGTAGCGAGGTCCGTGAGTCTTTTGTACCGGTAATTTCTCTGTCGACCCCTCTAGTACAATAGTATTGTAAGTCATTAGACATTGTAGTCGTTAGTTCAGATGACGATAATTGGTTGTTTTTTTTTTGTTTGTTAGTATGAATATTTTGTTGCTCGAGATGTTATAGTAATCGTGTGGAAGTATCGTAATTTTTTTTTAATTGGTATTTGTCATATATTTTCATAAATTTTTAGCCCAATTACCGACGCTAAAGGTCTGCCACATTGCTCGACTATGTAGTGGGCAGTTTCCAGTCCACTGACCACTACTACTATTTATCATACTAGTATTTTACATGGTATGACTGATTCTCTGACCTCCACAACCCTTAGTAAAATGGATATCCCGGAGTCATCTGGAATGCAAAACAAGACATTTTTGGTAAGAATGAGCTATCTACACTAATATTATAAAGAGAAAAGATTTGTTTGTTTGTTTGTAACGAATAGGCTCTGAAACTACTGGCCCGATTTGAAAAATTCTTTCAACGTTGGGAAGCTACACTATCCCCGGGTGACTTAGGCTACTTTTTATCCCTGTATTCTCACGGGAAACCGCGTGACGTCCGCTAGTATTATATAAAAGTTTAAGATAAATTAGAACATGACCACTAAAATCATATGGATAGATCTCGATTTCTACTTAGTTACAAAGAAACATATTAGCACGTTTTTGGGACAGTTGCATAAAAGCATAAACTTTCAGCGATGCACAAATCTGATATACTTAGTATTTAAGAAAATACAACATCATAAAACCCGACCCCATCACAGTAAAAGTAAGACAGTAAACAACAAAGCAGCTGATACATTTTTTCTCTCACAACAGCGTGACGTCATAACTTCTTTAACCCGAAACCGCAGCTTTCGGTCTATACGACCATTAACATGTATTTCCATAAAATATTGGCACAACAGGTTGATTAGTCAATAATCGTAAAGTACGGCCATATTCTGCTACCCGCGGCTATGCCTTGTTTATACCCGTAACAATAAAACTTGGGGCTATGGACTGTCACACATAAGTCTATGTTCAGCTGCGCGTTGACGTCACTAGTTAACTGATCGTTGTTGTAAAGAGCGTAGTTTCGTTATAGCCGGTATGTAGATAAGTATTGAGGCGCCTTTAAGTAATGGGGTAGGTATATACACTAGCACACAGGGAATGAATTGTTCGAATGAGCCACCGCGGCCCTGGCACGCAACACAAATGGGTTTTAGTCAGCTAACACTCCTTTCTACTGTATCCAAAGCGGGAGGAGTCACTTGATGATTTCTCATCCTAACTTCATTTCATATTAAAAATAAATGAGCTCGAAAGCGCAAACATTGCAATAAAATGTTATTGACCTGACAAAATAAAAGGCATTGCTAATTTTAAATGTTTTGCACAATAATCCCATCTCATAATCCACCACCAAAGTAATGTTTTACTATAGTATCCCATTGATACTTTTTATTTGGATCTTACAATAAATTCTAATTTGCTAGAATACAAAACAAGACATTTTCATTGTGGTGATCAGTGGCTGACTTTCACGGTTTTCATTGCTACTTTCTTATGGTTTATCAGTCTTACCCTTAGAGGAAAAACATGAAAGATTAGAAGTATTATAACTCTTCATGTAAATAAAATAATAAATATTATGCTAATGTTAATTAAGGTTCATAACGACAGGCCACAACATAGGCATCCATCCTCTTTTTATTATAATTATAAATGTTTTTTGTTTATAAGGCAGGTGTGCCTTGTATTAGAATGTTATAATATTAATGTTTTATTTTGGCAAGCGAAGACGCGCCCCGCGGTATGTGAGAACGGTTGCATGGTGCATGGTGCAAGCGACAAGCGACAAGCTCACCATACGTGAGATATGTCTGGCGATGGTGTAGCGTAGGTACTGATATTATGATCGTTTTGTAATCAAAACAATGCTGACAAGTTTATCAAAGTTGCAAACAAAAGAGTAAAGAAAGAAACTTCGAAAGTTTCAACAAAAACTTTTTAATAAGTAATATTTTATTTATTAACTTGTCTTGTTAGTCAGTTAGTTCGTACTAGCAGTTGCCCGCGACCTTCCATAGGTATTCGAATCGGACTTTGCTAATCATTTCAAGGGTTGAATTTTTTTGCGGGATAAGCTAACTCAGACATCAGTTTTTATATAGGTAGGTACTTAATGAAAAAAACAGGCAGATATCATTGTTAACATCAGTGTAAAAAAAGAGAAATCCTGTATTCGCCTAACTTCTATGCCTTAAGGCCCTGTATCAAACATGACCCTCTGATGCCGGCGGGGGTCCAACAGACCCCTGCTCATCAATTATCGCGCGAAGCCCTCACGGTGCCGTAGGATACATCAACAGGTGCCAGCAGAGACATGGGTAACTCAATTTACGAAAATATTCACGGTAGCCATACCCCAGGCTATGTACTTTGTGCGGCTCTAACAAATATATGAGCGGTAAGCCAGCCAACTTTATAGCTGCCTCGGGTTTCATGAGGGAAACATTGTTGCGATTTTATCGTTTCAGTGTTGACAAGTTAATTTTATTTTATGAATTACGTACTATAACCCAAGATTTTTTTACGCACCTAGGGATATGCTGCTTGATTGTTTTGGTGATTGTCCTTACGGAATTAATGTAAACATGCTGCTTTTACCAAAAAGTTTCACAAATGAAGGTATACCAACGAGATTCCGCTGACATTGTCACTAAACCGTCAACATGTGCAGTCATCAAGAAACGATTGGCGACGAACTTTTCTGTTTTGACGGAAAACATGAAAGGAAATAGCGTCTAAAATTAAAGAGATTCAAGAAGTTGCGGCCATTAAAAAACCACCGACAACATTAACAAATCCAAAACCGAAATATAAGCAATTATCAAAAAATAATACCATAAACATGACAGAGAATATAAATGATAATTGTGTCCCTAATTCTATCTGTACCCATAAATATTGTGTTACCATTTTTTTATTTAAGCTGATCATTACATTCGCGTATGGCCGTGATTTATGTACCCGAAGCGAGCCGAAAAGTTCCGATCCGTCGCGGCAATAGATCGTGATTAGGCGCGCGCGCAGCATGAGCACAAATTACTGTAGGGCTGACAGGGACAAGTTGTACAGGTAACATGTTTATCCCAGCAAGAGCAGTAAGGAAATAGGAAAAAACATTATAATCCGTCAAAAAATCTACTCAACACACAATTTTCTCTTCTCCAAAAATAACGACTATTCTTCATGGTTTTGAATTCGTATCTTCGCTACAAATATAATAAGTGTATTATAAAACCCAATGCTGATTGTAGTTCTCAGGTCAGGTCCTGGGCCCACCGCATCCAAGCCATGCCAGCTATTCTAACCAGCTCGTCAGCGTCTGTCCACGTAATCTTTTCTACTAAACTTGGATATACAAAAACGTATCATGGTAAATAATAATCAGAATTCATAATCTTATTTAAATAAAAATCAATAACACCGATTACTAATAAATAAATTGGGCTTAGCTATTTATTTATAGTTATTTATGCATTAGTACTTTGTTTTGTCATCGCTGATGATTTTTATGACATTGACCTTGGATTTTTTTAAGTATTTTATAATATTACCTTGATTGGCAATGTAAGTATTTGTTCGTTGACATGAATGAATATGAAAACTAACTAAAACGTTTTTAAATTATATTAATGGCCTCGCTGTCAAAACTTGGATCACAAGAAAACCAATTAACATGGTAGTTAGTAGAGCACAGCATAAAACCATAGACTTCAACCAGAATGCCATGTGGAAGTATAGGAAAAGTGACTACTATTGCTTACCTACGTTCAAGTGTAAATAACTGAAGTCACACAACATAGGACATTTGGAACGTGATCAAAATTTGAATTAGCTCCGCCATTTTGACTTTTGTGTCATAAAATGTTTCCCAACATAACCTTCTACCTACTGCATATAATATCATTCCAGCACCTAACGTTCCTTGTATCACTGTATTTTAACCCAGTATTATTAAACCCAACCGGTTTCCCCCGAGGCAGCCCTACGCCACAAATTGAGACGTCTGTAATTATTTACCCGGACATCATTAGCCGGTAACGGATATAACTCTTGCATCGGTTATTGATTTATAAGTATCGCCCCGTGAAGTGTACCGGCCGCGGCGGCATTACTACTAACTTATGTAGGTATCATAATGCTATACTTACTCTATTGAACAAGATTATTTGTGGGAGAAAGCCGAAGGTTTGTAAGGTGTTTGGTCTGATGAAGAGTAAGAAGATATTATGCTAATCTATGATATCTAAGATTGTATTTGCCGGAAAGTTCATGCTACTGATGATGAATGAGATTAGAAGGTGTTATGAGGATCAACTGGGGTTGTTTATTGTTGAAATGTTATCTTTTGAGCTTTGCGACAATCATCACACTATCACACTAATATTATAAAGGCGAAAGTTTGTGAGTGTGTGAGTGTGTATGTTTGTTACTTCTTCACGCAAAAACTACTGCATGAATTTGGATGAAATTTGGTACACAAATATTTTATAACCTGGATTAACAAATAGGATAGTTTTTATCCCGATTTTATATTCCCGTGGGTTGTAGCGGGTGAAGCCGCTGGCAACAGCTAGTTGATTATAATCCCTATCTGAATTACTGTTTAACTCGTCAAGATTAATCTTTGACTGCCTCGTTTGTTAAGTAGCTGATAGTGCTACTGCCAAGGTCTTGGTTCGGAATCCAAGGTTATGCTAAGTTGTAATAGGTTTTCGCATCAGGTTTTTTACTAACGGTCTAAAGTTAGGCTTTGTACCCAGGTGAAGGGAATATCATGCTCCCAGCTCTTACATGGGCACACGTATGACTGGCGGAAGGTGGGTGAACTATCGGAACATTTCCTCCTACATAACCCTCCGGATTACACGCGTAATTTTATTGTGAATTTTCCTTAAGCTTCAGAATTATTAACATCCAGATACGTACCTATTAACCACCACATATATAAGTCGCTGGTAACAGTTACCAAACAGCATTTAGACACGAACAGTTACAATTTCAAAATATTTACAAACATAACTCTTTAAACTTTTATTGTGTCATAAATATCTCGTGACGAACACAAATAAATTATATTTTACAATTGTTTACATTACAATTTTGTGTAGAACATTGGTACCATTGTTTACATGAAGTTTCGTACAAAGAGGGACTATATAAGTTTTACTGCACTATTGGGCACGAACTAGACCACTCAGTGCCACTTTTTGGTAAAAAAAAATGTTAAAACTTCTTTTGTTTCTAGGTATGTGAGGTTCTCATTGTTTTCAAACTATGAGTTTATCTGTTTGAAATGTAAGATCGGAATTAATTTTACTTTTCATCGCTGCTCTCATATTTTTTGAGAATCATGGTGTAAGGAAGTAAGGATTCCGGCAAGCGTCCTAGTTCCCTTTTAATAGCTGATATCAAACCCACGAACTATCTTGTGTATACCTAGACATCAATTTACATTCCTATAAGCTTAACTATTTTACACGACAGAAAAATACATAAATACTTACTTTCCTGGTTGCCCCTGAATTCTCAACCAATTACATCCTTCCTTTTTCTTGCAAAATCACTGTTAATACTGGATTTTCACTTGAAATTAAATAAAATCACAACAAAAACAAGTACATTTGACGTGTTAAATATTTGTGTACCTACATGTTTTACGACTGCTGCATGTCAGCCCCGAGCCCCCCAGCTCGGCCCAGCCCCTGAATGGTCACAATCGCACAATACTAGCCCCTCACAATGTCTTCCTAATTTGTTTTGGTTGTGAAGTAAGTTCTTATTGTTTCCGTGATTTGTTGCTTTGATTCCTACTTTGTGTACAAAATGGACGAAATCTGCGGGGGATTTGTTAGAGAAATTGTTTAGAAACATTTTGAATATTCATTTCGTTGAAGTAAAATTGTTGGCTGGCTGATGTGTTGATACTTAGCTCATGATTTCAATGTAAGGAACTGAAACTCAAAGTACTTTTAACCGACTTCAAAAAGGAGGATGTTCTTAACTCGTCGATTTTTTTTTCTTTTTATCAACAACCATGTACTGACACTTTTGAATAGTCATATTAAAATCGACAAGTTAAAAACATCCTCCTTTTTGAAGTCGGTTAAAAGTAGGTATTTTGAGTTTCAGGTATCAGTTGCACTGAAAATTGAAGCTGTCTCATTTACTCCCCCGTTCCAAAACGGGTCTCTGTCTCTCTCTCTATAATGGAGAAGAGCGGACAAGATACTTCAAATTTTAATACACTCTAGCTTGTTACAAAATAACTACACACTTGTAATGATCATGAGTTTAGAAAATATTTAATTGCGTCCATCAGTTGATAATCCAAAAATAAAAACGAAGACATCTGACATTCCATGAATTTAAAAATCGATATTTTTCCAAAATCTTCTCACGTCGACACCATTCGACTTTACGTTCACAAAACCGTAAAATTCAGAATAAAATCATAAAAGGTAACCGTAAAACCGGACATTTACGGACAACATAAATCAGGGTGGGGACAAAACTTTGTTTTATGCGTAAATAAAGTTCTTTCGTTAGGAATTTTATGAAAACATTAATTTTAATTTTTGAAGCAAACAAACAGGTAGGTGTATAATACATTGTAAGTTGAATAAATGTTACAAAAGAGTTGTTTTAGCTTCAGTATTAAATTTCCCAAAATATAAGTTGTTTTCACCTCTAGCTATAGGTACGTAATTTAATATGTAGGCGTAAAACAACTGCAAAAACTGTACTAATCAATCAACTTTTAACCTGTTCAATTATTTTTTTTCTCATTTTGACAGCAACCACCAACAATCGCGCGCGAACGATGAAAAATCAATCCGTCAAACTTTCATTCGTGGAACATGCAGAGGCAGCACCCATTCAGCCGGCTGGTCGTACGGTTGGCATTGTTCTAGCGCTAAACAAAGATAAACAAGCATTAGGACGCCATTGAGGGCCACTGTGTGGACAATACGACCACGGCGTACAATTGAATGGATATAATGACGTGAGATTCGTACAGGGTGTTTGGCTTGCGAATTTTATAATATGACTAAGGTCTTTTTAGATAATTTCTTATCTTAAATTTCGACGTAGAATCTAGGGTTTCAGTCTCTAGAAACCTCAACTGTAAATAGGTACCTAGGTCTGACACACTGAAATTAAGTAATGTCTCTACTGACCAAGCTTTCTATTAGAAATCTTGGCTATTTAAATATTATACAGGTTCCTGTAAATTCAGCGTAGGCATGTTCCCTAATTTCATCGTCATGTATCTACCCTTAAATTTGAACCCGTCTCCAAAACAGTTGCCAAATTGTGAGCACGTTGATACTAAACATTTTCAAACAGCCCCTATACAAAACAAGGACTAACGGCACAGTCCAAGGCCAGGATCCTGTAACCGCGCAGTAGCACCCACGACGAGTGATGGATGACTACGTACCACTACTTAAACAAACGCCTCACACAATAGACGCACCAGCGGGCGACTAAAAACAATGTGTCTTGTGACAAAACGCACGGCAATGTCGCAGATTCAAGGAACAGCACAGGACATAATACTGGCCGTAATTTATGTCACTCTGCGCAACAACCGTTGTTGTTTTGGAAATGGAATATCATTAAATGTTGACATAGTGATGTCAGGATTTATTTTTGTTTATTTTTATGCTCATCAGATGTTATGCTTGGTCGTTGCAAATGAATTTTAACGATTGTTAATTTCAAAGATTTTGAAACTATTTAATTCAAGGAGCACCTACCACTATTTGTTGGGGGATTAAATTAAACTACTAGGTACCTACAGGTTTGCAATTTTAACAGAATATGAAATGATTAGCGATTCGCTGTAGATATAAGTTTTAACTTTCAACTCGAGCAATATGCAACGTCTTAGTGCTAAACAAGTTTAACCACCAGATACACACGATACTATCAGTATTCTAATTTACAGACTCAATCAAACGATAGACACTTCAAATTCAAACCAATCTAAACTGTCACTCAATAGCCGGAGGCTTTGAAAACATTGCACAACCACTTGATATGTATTGAAACAACATTACGAATTACGATACTAAAGGCAACAGCAATTTGTCACTCCCACGCACATAAAAACTTGTTAATATTTTGAAAACGGATACCATTTCATTAATTATATTTGGGCCGTATGTCATTTGTAACGTCTCAATCAGACACAAAAAACTGTTGATTATCTATTAAAGTTATTTAATAGCCAAAACTTGAATTAAACCCATCTGATTTATAACTCACCATGTATATTGAATGACTGAATTAGCATAATCCGTTCATTTTTATAAAATTATACTTTTTTAATTTGCAACATTTCATAATTACGCTGGCAACTAGAAAATATTTGATGAATGGCGTGGAAAATATATTATAATTTTATTTTAAGATGGTCATGTAGATCACAGGGATATTTAATAATAGAAGAGAGATTTTTTCGACTTGAGTATTTGTATCATAAAATGTATATAGTCTTTTGGAGCTTTAGCATTTACTACAGAATATACAAGCTGTTGAGATAATAAAATTGAATGACATTTAATAGTGGTTCTCGCACAAGTTTTGAATTGTCCCCTATACGAGTACTCAATCGAATCCAAAGTTCCCTTTCTTTTGAACATGTTAAACGAGACAATGGTTTATTAGTGATATGGCAATCACGTGTGCAACAAACAAAGACACACAAATATGTGACAGGAAGAAAGATTACGGCACTCTATCAAGCGATCTGACAACAGAGTTGAATTCCTACGATTTGTCCCGTCATTGTCCCTCGTAAAACTCAGGACAAAGCGGGAAGAAGCGTGTAATGCTGCTCATAAAACAATAAACCACCCACTGCAGGCAGCGAGCAGCGTTTACAGCGCACGCAGCGTGAACCGATCGCGCCCATTGTTCTCTATTCTGAACGCATCTTAACTCGGCGCGAGCGATTAACAAAAGCGCGCCAATTCTGACATTTCAACGTAATCAGTGAGTTGAAAAACACGTTTTTTGTACGAAAATGGGAGTCAAATACTGGTTTGTTTTTGTTTAATGAAAGACGCAGCACGGAACGAATAAATGATTAAATCGAATTAAATAATTATGATTAGTTGAGATCTACGAATTAGTTCAGAGTTTTTTTCATGTCTGAATTCGGTCTGAAGAAACCTTCCTAATTAATAGGGATTTTAATTGACTATAAAAAATGTGATTCTAATTAGTCCGTCTGTTAGATTATCGAAAAATATTGGATACGTATTTTTTGTTTTATCAAATCAATAAAAATTGACGAAGATAAAACGCGTCAAAGATTTGAGTGGGGGTTGGTGACGTCGCTGACCGCTAAAAAATGTCATACTAATGTCTTAAAGCACTGGATCGTCTTCATTGTTTGTTAACGTGAAAAAAGAAAAAAAATACGTTTCCAATATTTTTTAGTAATCTATATGACGGACTAATTAGATTTTTTTGTTAACTACGCTATTGCTCGTCTGTGGACAAAGTCTTGAGTGACGAAGGTCTAACGCCAGAAAAAAAAGCAATTTAATAATAAGTAGCTGTAGCTACATCCATTTCATTTAAAAAAAAAAAAAAAAAAAAAAATGTTTATTTCAGACTCTTAGTCCATATTTTTGTTATTAGCAAAATTATCTTAAGACTAAGTTAGTGCGATTTTTGTGTTAATGTAAATACCTAGTTCCGATGAATACCTACTCATTAAAAATTAAAAATTATAATAACTTGATTATGACTTAATTAAAATGGACATGATTAAATGCAAATAAATTAAATTGAATTAAATAAATGAATTGAATTATTATAATATATAATTATTATTTTGAATTATTTAATTGTAATATAATTCCCGATAGTTATCTAATCAAATAGCAACAAAACCTTACCCGGATTGATTGCACGTCATAAGATCAACTCACTACTAGAAATCTTAACAAAAACCGTTTTACTTTCAATTAAAATCACACAACAACAAGATCGCCACTTTTTTCGCCATTTGTCAGACTTTATAAACTATCTGCACTACTAATTTAATGAGCTGATTATTATCTGAAATAAAACTAACTCTTTCATAACTTTAACACATCTAGAAAGTTTCCAATGTAATAATAAGTGATTTATGAATGATATTAGAGTTATCTAAAGGTGTATTTGCTTACCATACGATGATGTAATAAAATACAGGAACAAATATGGCTAAATAGTGGTTTTACCTACCTCGTAATTTTTGAAGCACTGAGACACGAGTAAATAATAATAAGAACCTCTCTCTTCTGTGCCTAGTTTTATACCATTCCATATACTTAAAAATCAAACGAACTTACCAAGTGAAGTTCGATGATAATTATGTGAACAGCTTCATTCGAAGCGATTTATTTATTTACGTATTGTAGCAGCGTCTCCATGTACCAGCCTTGCACGGATTTTTAGAGGTAAGTAAAAGTACTTTTTTTTTTTTTTTTTTTTGGTTGGTAGTTTTGTTTTTCTTGCAACACTGTGCGTTTGCCCCCATTACACAAATTCTCTTTAACGGTCCGGAGCCATTTTAATATCATTTTGTTGAAAGCTATTAAATATTTCACATTTTAATTTTTCTAGGGTAGGGTAGGTAACTTTTCTAGGGAGGGTATAAATCGCTTCGAATGAAGCTGTTCACATAATTATCATCGAACTTCACTTGGTAAGTTCGTTTGATTTTTAATTATGTTTCACAGCTTCATTCGAAGCGATTTATTTATTTACGTATTGTAGATGTTCAGAGACAAAATGTGAAATAAAATAAAATAGGTGAGTAATCACAACTATTTTTTATTATAACTACATAGTTACTTTATCATTGAATCAACTTCGTTTTACATAACATTGTTTACATTCTTAATCTAATTTATGGAATTTGTTACAGATGATGATCACCTGCAAGTACTGTTGTGGCAAACAGATTAGGATCAATTACAACCTGCCTATCATAATGTTTTGCGAAGACAGAAGATGATTGACTCCATCCAGCCGTTTTTCTTATCAAGTCAATATTGACTCCAAGTCTATTGGCTGAAGATGTGGCTGCATGACGAGTGCTGTGGGCACTAAATATGGATGTGTCTATACCGCTATTATAAAGTGTATCTTTAATCCAATGACTAAGTGTTTGCGATGAAACTTTTGAGTGTGGTTTTTTGTAGCTTACAAATAAATAATCATTTTTACGAAGCGGTTGAGTCTTGTTTATATAAACCTCTAGGCATTTAGCGGGACATATCTGAGGACGAGTGTCGAAAAAAGGTAATCTTAAAACTGGTTGTGAAGAATTAGGTTTTGAAGTTTTTATCAAATCAGGTATTGTTATTATTATGTCCATAGGAGAATTTACTTGAACACTACCTAATTTTATTAATGAAAATGTTTGAACGCGATGCGCGGTTACCAAAGCTAATAAAGTTATAGTCTTTTTGGAAAGAGTTTCCAGATCAAGGTCTGTGTTAGGCCATTTCTGTGCTAAATAATTCAGAACAATGGCTGGATCCCACGTCAAATTATATTTTGGATTACTCGGCCTTAATCTGTAAACTCCCTTCATAAATCGCTTAATTCTATCATCGTTTGCCACGTTACTTAGCAACAAGGATAATGCCGATTTATATGAATTAATTGTACCGTATTTTGCCCCTTTCTCAAAAATTGTAGTAAGAAAATGAATGACTATGGGAATTGAAACCGAGGAATAATCATACCCATGTTCATTACAATAGTTTAACCATAATTTTATACAAACATCATATTGTTTATATGTCGAATCAGATAATGATGATAGCATAATTTCAATTGATTTCTTGGACAAGTGTCTTTTTAATAATGTTTGCCTGAAAGCTTCGCGGCAACCAATTTCAGGGTGCGGTGCAGATTGTGAGGTATTCTGAAAGGAGAAGTTAACAAATTTACGTGTGGTTCAAAGAAGATTGGTTTGGAACAAATTAATTTTTTGAAAACAGGGAACCAAGGTTGTGTTGGCCAATATGGTACCACGACTATGACATTTGCTTTGTCATTAATAATTTTTTGCATTGTTTTTGTCATAAGTGAAAACGGCGGAAAGGCATAAAATAGTTTATTTTTCCATGAAATAGTGAAAGCATCGATTGCATAAGCGTCAGGGTCGTTTTTCCAAGTTATGTACCTAGGACACTTTGCATTACACCTACTCGCAAAAAGGTCTATTTCTGGGTATCCGAAACAATGTGTTATTTGGTTGAATGCATCACTATTGAGTTCCCATTCAGTGTCCTGAAATTTCATGCGCGATAATTGATCTGCTTCATAATTATCTTTACTAGTTATGTAAGAGGCAAAAATAGTTATTTTACGCGTTTCACACCACTGCCATATTTCTTTAGTGATATTATGTAAGTGTTCAAATTGTATGCTGCCCATGCGATTTATACAGGATATAGCAGTTACGTTGTCAATTCGTAATAGTATTTTTAAATTATACGATTCGTGGGCAAAACATTTAAGCGCGAGAAAAGCAGCTTTTAACTCTAACTCATTAATATGAACGGTTCTTTCAGTATCTGTCCAATAGCCAAAACATTTATCTGTACTGCAATAAGCCCCCCAACCTGTACGTGACGCGTCGGAAAAAACTTCTAAATCATATTGATCACAAGTTAACGGAAATGAACCATGATCAATATGATCTAACCACCATAACATATCACTATGTAAGCTGTTTGGGAGCTGAACCAACTGTTCGTAGCTAGGATTACTAAATAAACAGGAATATTTAAATTGTTCAAAAAGTTTAGTGTAAAGCCATGCATATTGAATTGCAGGACAAGCTGAAATTAATAAACCTATGAACCGAGCAAATTCACGAAGTTTACATTTACGCTTCTTCAAGAAGCTTGAAATGTATTCTTTTATTTTTAACTTTTTTGAACTAGGTAATTTTAATAACATATTTTTTGAGTCAAATTCGAAACCTAAAAACTTGCATAGTGTTTGTGGTACTAAGCAGCTTTTCTCTGTATTTATTATGAAACCTAAGTTTTGAAGTAATGCTATTGTTAAGTTAACGTTATTTTTACATTCTAGGAAAGTGGTCCCAATGCAAAAAATATCATCGATATATATAACCGAGATCATTCCAAGGATTCTTAGATATTCCATAACGGGCTTTAATAATTTTGTGAAAACATAAGGTGCAGTGCATAAACCAAACGGTAGACAGTTAAATTCATAAAGTGTATTATTGTATTTAAAACGGAGATATTTTCGATGAGATGTATGTACGGGAATTAAAAAATAAGCATCTTTTATATCTATTGATGCCATATAACAGTTTTTTGTTATAAGCTTTGAGGCTGTACGATAATCTTCCATCTTGAAATGTTTGGTTTCTACGAATTTGTTCAAACATTTAAGATTCAATATAAATCTTTTGTCGCCGTTTGGTTTTGGCACTAAAAACACACTTGAAATAAATTCGCCTCTAATAGTTTGACAATGAGATATTGCATTAATATCTAAAAGGTTTTTGATCGATTTATCGAAATCTTGGACTTCATTAATGTTTTTAGGAAACACATTAGGAGAATCAGTACGGTATGGTAAACATTTAAAAGGTATTTGGTACCCTTTGAGCCAAGATAAAATAGTTTTGTCAGTAGTAACAATTGACCAATTTTGGACAAAATGCTGAAGCCTGCCAGCGGTTTGTACCTGATTTGTTACTTCCGATGCGGTGGTTTCGTCGGGGATGGGTAGCGGCGCGAACTGCCGCTGCGTTGCGGCGGTGGCGGCGGCCGATACGCAGGGCGACCTCGCCTTGTGTTGTTCGGCTTGTTGCCGGTTTTGCGGTGCTGAGGATTGTAGTTTAAATGACCCTTGTTAGGGCCTTTTGGAATAACTTGGGGCTTGTTTCTCTGGGCGTTTTTCAAAGCATCACCAGATTGTTGAATTGTTTTGGCGGCTTTAACCTTGTCGGAAATATTATCCCCAAATAAGAAACTACCCCTTTTTGTTTCCAGCAAGGCGTCCTTTAAATTGACATTAATAGATGAAATGACGAAGTTACGTCTTGTTTTTGTTTCCCAAAAATGGCTGTCACATAATATACGACAAGCGTCACTGATGGGTTTTAAAAGTTTTTGTTTGCTGGTTTCATTTGAAATGATCATGTCTGTAGCGGATGCTAAGGCTGCCAATGCAACCCCAAGTTGGTTTTGCTTGAACATGAGTGCCGAGTCTCTTTTAACCAAAACATCCTGCAGAGCTGCCTTTACTTCCGGGTTGAGAGCTGGCGCCAGCAACAGGTCACAGTTTTTGGGCACAGAATAACTTTTTAGAAGGTTTTCCTTGGCATCTTTAGCCAAACCTTTGGCAAGGATATCTTGCCAACGATTGGCAATGTCTTTGTGCACAGGCGAACCCATGGTAATGTCCGTTTTGGGAGCATCGCCGAGTAATTGCAGGGTGTCTTCATCCAAGTCCTGGTCTTCCATTACTTCCGGCGGTGCTTCTGCTGAGGTGCCGGGTGTAGGCGACAGAGGCACAGTGCATGGCGGTGGTGGAGGTGGTGGTGGCGAAGCAGGGCACGGAGAGCAAGCACGTAACGAGGCATGAGGTGACCTACGTGACAATGCACGTGGAAAGTCATGAATCGGCGAGGCATCAAGCGGCACAGCTTCAAATAAGCAGGGTTCCTCATTTTGTGACATATCGCAGTCCTCATCTAGTTGATGGTGCGAAACATCTACCAAAAAATAACGTTTCTTTTTAGAATACGTTTGGTAATAAATGCAATACTTTTCACTTTTAAACGTGACAGAGGAAACCCAGGTTTGGTAGCCTCGCATCACTTATGTAAATAAGTATTGTTATAATAATTATGTGACAGTATCAGCCCCAGTTTGGCAGTACGCATCACTTTATAATATAATATAATGACAGAGGATACCCAAACTTAGTAACCTCGCATCACAAGTAACAATTGTGTAACTTACTGGGTAAGTCTTCTTCAGATGACGAGCTAATACGGCGATTAGTCGTTGCCTGCAATTTATTTTGTAATTTTTGGATTTTTCGCCGTATTTCTTCTTCAGTTTTTTCGGATTTCCTTTTCTTTCCCATTTTTGAGGACCTGTGTCTTAGTGTTAAATGTAGGAGCGGAGACGTGCGAAGGCTTGAGCACGGAAACGTTGAATGATATTAAAATGGCTCCGGACCGTTAAAGAGAATTTGTGTAATGGGGGCAAACGCACAGTGTTGCAAGAAAAACAAAACTACCAACCAAAAAAAAAAAAAAAAAAAAGTACTTTTACTTACCTCTAAAAATCCGTGCAAGGCTGGTACATGGAGACGCTGCTACAATACGTAAATAAATAAATCGCTTCGAATGAAGCTGTGAAACATAATTAAGGACTTGTCTCCTCATCATCTTCGTCGTTCATGTCCTATTTGTGTTCACTCTGGATCCATGTCAAAGAAGGAGTTGTATGCTAGGCGCTGGTCCATTAATAATACCATCTTCTGTTACTTTCTACCCGGCTGCGGCGATGCCTAAAATGAAGGGTTGTGTGTTTAATGACTTACAATCACCCGCGTCATAAAAGTCCTAACAACCAATTTCCCTACGCTCTTTAATCATGATAAAACACATCATAATGATCATAATAAAGCCATTTCCGCGCGCCCACGCCGTTCTCTGATGACATCACATGAGGTGTCCTCGCCATGATGTACGGGTTCGGAATCGAAGTCAGATAAATCTATTACTTGGCGACGCGGACGATATTATTATAATGCAGTTATAATACAAATTATAATAATCTTTGGACGCCATATTTATAGGCCCGGTAATCTCTTTTGATTCGCCGCTTATGAGCTAAAGTGGGACGTATATGGCGACGGAGCTTTTGGACATTTTAAATTTTGATGATGCTTTAATTGTATTAATATTTGTATTTTGTTGGTTACAAACGTGGTAGGTTTATAGATACTAGGTTATTATTTTCAGCATTTGTTTTTATTGTTTAATTTAAAAAAAACATGTAAGTTATGCATTATAATACTGTTTTTAGTTCAGATTGTTATTTTTATTACCATACTTTGAAAGTAGATCATAACATGCCTGCGGAGCGGGTTGATGAAAGTACTACTTGGCGCCAAACCCCGTCTCAGGACAAAATAAGTAATTTTCGCCCCTTGGATATCAATGGACTATTTCAGCCATATTTTTTTAATTAACATTTCAACAAAAATTTTATGCAACATTTAACATGACAACATCTTTACAAATCCCATCATAGAGCATCACAACAGCAGGGCTGTTGCGTATCTTTTAAGTGACAGTGGCTAACCTATAGTGCCCATCAATTACTGTCAAATGGTTCCATTTTGTACTAAACCATAGCCAATTTCATAGTTAATCCATGGACAAATCAAATCAAAATCATTTATTTCAAGTAGGCCAGTTACAGGCTCTTTTGAATAGTCGAACAAATACGAAATTTTAATAAGCTAATAAACTAAGCTACAGTCCTACTCACAAGGCATAATAACTGTCAGTGTACTGTAGTTGCCGATTCCAAAGCGTTGGTCTCATGAGAAGAATGGCAAGAAACTTCATGAATACTCTTTTAAATCATAATATTGCTACAAAACTTTGGTTACATCATTCATATCGAGATTAGAACAATATGATAGCCACTGTCATTTAAAAGATACGCAATAGCCCTGCTGATCCTCAACACAACAAATTTTCAGCCTTCATCTCATCTTTTATCCACCCTCTTTTCAACAACATCCGAATCAAATATCAAATGAGCGTAATTCGTGTGTCAAGTGTCCCGTTGTCGGGTGTCCCGGTGTCCCGGTGTCCGCTGACCCTAGCGAGGTGTAAATGCGGCGTGATATACGCGCCAGATATATCCACCACAATTTATTTGGAGGAAAGGAGCTTCGCACCCTTGCTTCCTCACTACTACCCTTCTGAACGAATACCAAACGTTTGACGAAGATAATAGAATTGAAAATCTTCTGAGAGCATGTTTCAGTTTGAAATTAACAAGTCTGAGAAGGAGTTTTAAAGCTTTTCACTCAGGAAATAAAGTAGATTGTAGAATGAAGGCACGTAAAAAGGCTTTGCGGTCGTTGCAGGCACCGTGCTGAGCCGAGATGATTGCAAAACGAATAAATAATGCACACATGAAGCTGCGCGAGCGCTTATTACATGTCACCCGTGTAAATGTGTTTATTTTTAAACAGCCAACGACTTATTAAGTTATTAAAATTGTTATGTTGTTGCGAAAAAATTAAAATTACTTTGGGTCCGTTTTGTCGTTTTTCTGTGACAGGCTGTGAGATTGCACGCTCGATGATAAAATGTTTCGAAATATTCGAATAATCATACTGACGACCGCGACAGCTACATCAAGTAATAATGTTCGATCTGTTTCCGTGTCGAGACTCAAAAGATGCAAATAGAAATAGTGTACCTACCTGACTGATGAATCTAAAAATGTGAAAACTTTGATGCGCGCATTAAACAAACATTTGAACTAAACTTTCAACGTTACGAATAAGAAATTAACCTCATTGCACATATTCACCGGCGAATCAGAAAATGTCCTACAAAAACATTGAAGAATCTTTCGCTACGAAACGAGAACAAAGAAAACTTAATTACAATAAAATATTTATGCTCGCATCCTTCACAGCTAAACAGACGCCGTTTGATTCACCTTTTATTTACGTACAATAAAGGCATTCCACCATCCCTTATATAATTAAGGCCGACGTTCGTATGAACAGCATTCAGAGGTTTAAACCCGTTCAGGAAGTTGTAACCCGATGCGTTTCCTCCGCAGCGCTCGTAGGCGGGGGGTTAAGTCGCGCTCAAAGGCGCCGCCGCTAAGCCACGCCCTTCCGCCTTGTGCACACACACCGACAACCCTTTCACTGCCGCTATGTTGCCAACTAATAGCATGATTCTTTTGTTTACTTTGTGAGTCAGGTTGCGTATACATAGTGTGTTGTGTAACTACAGGAAATTGCTTCTGGTTTGTGTTAAAACTGCTAACTTGCTTCTATCGTTCTCTGGCTTTAAACGACACACATTTCACCATTTTTCCTAGGATAGGTGATGTGACGACCTTCCAAACTGGATGAGAGTAGGTTGGCTTACTCTTTGAGTAGAAGGGTTAACGATACCAGAAGCGTTTAATCAACAGTAGGCTACAAGGGTAGTTGTCAAAAGAAAATTAATTAGTCCGACAGATAGATTTCCAAAAAATATTGGACACAATATTTTTTTTGTATGCTTCGAAAACTCCTATGACGTCACATCGCAGTACATTTTTTACCACGTAGGTAGTGACGTCACACGCCCGTTCATAATCTTTGACGCGTTTTATCTTCGTCGGTTTTTAATAATTTGATCAAACAAAAAACACGTAATACGTACCTACGTACATACATCCAAAATATTTTTCAATAATCTAACAGGCGGACAAAACAGAATCGTATTTTTTTTAGTCACGAAACATCTATAATGGATGTTGACGAATCAATGAAAGGTTATCCTGAGTGTTTCAAGGTCCACAACTTCCACTTCGCTAGCCTTATTATATTACTTTTACCTTTGACATCTTGCCTTTAACTAGTACCACGATGATCCTGCTATGTACACAGGGGGGACATGTTATACTTAGTCATCAGCGCTCGTCTTCAACCAATTAAGGGCTTTTTCATCAATCAAACTGATCGCGATCCGCACACCTAAACTACATCCAAGACTATGCAGTCAGTGTCAGAGTTGACATCCCAAGATTGAGATTTAGATGTGCTGTGCATGTGATGTAGATAGAGCCTGTTTGTGATCAGCGTTATTCTTTAAAACTGACACAGAAGCAAAGGTTGACCACAGAATCGTTAATTTATAACAAACAGTTTAATTATGCGTGTTTTTTCTTTATTTTATCATGTATTTAATTATTTTTAGTTCAAGACTCAAATGAGAACAGTGAGAACATTGAGAACAACATAGAGAGCATTGAGAATGTTGAGATCATAGACAGCATTGGCCAAGAATCCCTTGAAGAGCCTGAATTGTCACAAGAATTTTTAGAGGCGCTCGGGGAGCCTTAATAGACTGAAAAAAGATTTGGCACTCCCATCAATATCAATATTCTACAACGATTTGAAAACATATTGATAGAAGGAATGAAAACAGAAGAAAAAGAAAAGATTTTGAAAGACCTTTGTTTTCCTGAAAATGGAAAATTAATGCAAGCACCAAAGCTTAACATAGATCTTACAGGTTTATTGACATCTGCAATGAAATTGAGGGACAAGATGCTTGAAGAGAGGCAAGAGGATACAGGCTATGTTATTGCCACTATTTGTCACACAATAGACATGACGACAAAACCAAACTTTGACAATTTGACAATTGTCAAAAATTTAAGCGATGAGACTGCTCTGTAATTTACATTATAAATATACAGATATTAGAAGGAAGCTGATCAGTCCCTTATTGGATAAGAACCTTGACTTTAACCTCAAAGATAACAAAAGGTCCGAGTGGCTTTACAGTAAACTAGATGATGCTGTAAAATCAGTGTCGGCCATAAAAAAAGCAAGCTCAGTTTTAGGAGCTCCTAAGAAGCCAAAAAACTGGCAACCACCTCCTCGCCAGCTAAGTCAGTTTCATCGAGGGAAAGCAGTAGCTCGAGGAGGATACCAAAATCAACTTCGGTACCAGCCACGACCCCTTCCACGACAGAACCAACAGCAGGGCCGTCGTCCAGCCCCTGCTCCATCGAGTTCGCGGGTAATGAACAGAGGCCGATCCCGCTACCCATAGAGGTAAAATTTGCAGGCAGAATGCAGTATTTTTATTTAAATTGGGAATCAGTAACTCAGGATCCTGTAATATTGCAGTGGATAAGAGGTTACCATATCCCTCTTACACATGCACCTAGACAAGACTATTCACCTTGCAATAATAATTTTAATTCAACCGAGAAATTAATTCTATTGAAAGAAATTAATAATCTTCTTGAGCTAGGAGCAATATCATCTTGCTCCCCAGTTTGTGGTCAATTTCTGTCAAGTATTTTTACTGTACCTAAAAATGATGGTTCTCACAGGTTCATACTCAACTTAAAACCGTTTAACAAATTCGTAGAGACTTCTCATTTTAAATTAGAAGATGTCAGGACTGTGTGTAAACTAGTATCAAAGGGAGACTATATGACTACAATAGATATGAAAAATGCCTATTTCCTAGTGCCGGTCCAAGTAAATCACAGACATTTTTTAAGATTCATGTTTTTTGGTAAATTATATCAGTTTAATTGTCTACCTTTTGGTCTCGCATCAGCGCCATTTGTTTTTACGAAATTACTTAAGCCCGTTGTAGAACATCTTAGAAACAAGGGTATACGTATTGTACTGTACTTAGATGATGCAATCTGTCTTGGATCTTCATATGAGGAATGTCTTAAAAACACTAATTGTGTCACAAGTTTACTTGAGAAATTAGGTTTTGTTATTAATAGCACAAAGAGTTGCCTGAAACCTTCCAGAGTGAGAGATTATTTAGGATTTAGTCTTAATTCCCAAGATTTGACAATTAGTCCCACTGATAAGAAAAAAGAAAGATTAACTGTTTTAATTCAGCAGTTTTTGGAAAAAGACAGCTGTACAATTAGAGAGTTTGCAAAACTATTAGGAAATTTAGTTTCTGTTTGTATGGCAGTTGCATATGGTTTTGTGTACACAAAAACCTTAGAAAGACAAAAAATTTTAGCCCTTGAAGCTTGTGGAGGCAACTATGATAATAATATAGTAATCAATAAAGAAGTTAAACAGGATTTACTATGGTGGAAAAGTAATATAGTCACTGGTTATAGTAGGATAAAACAATATAATTTTAAATTGGAAATATTTTCGGATGCGTCAGGCACTGGGTGGGGTGCATTTTGCAATGGTCAGAGTGCTAGAGGTCAATGGTCTGATGAAGAACTAGGTTTTCATATCAATTATCGTGAATTATTAGCTGCATTTTTTGCACTAAAATGTTTTTCCCAAGACTTAACCAATTGTGAAATCTTGCTTCGAATTGATAACACCACTGCAATTTCTTATGTTAACAGACTAGTTGGTGTTCAGTATCCCATATTAAATGGTTTGGCAAGACAGATTTGGCAGTGGTGTGAAGCTAGGAAGTTATGGATATTTGCTTCATATATAAAATCAAAGGAAAATATAAATGCTGATTTTGAGTCACGAGTAGTGAATATAGATACAGAGTGGCAATTATCAACTGACGTTTTCAATGTTATAATTACGAAACTAGGGTTGCCTGAAATAGATATTTTTGCATCGCGTGTAAACGCTAAATGTGATAAATATATATCTTGGCATAGGGATCCATCTGCTTGGAATGTTGATGCATTTACTGTTAATTGGTCAAAGTTTTTCTTTTACGCATTCCCACCTTTTTGTTTACTTTTAAAAGTAGTTCAGAAAATTAGGACAGATGGAGCAACTGGTATTGTAGTTTTCCCGATGTGGCCATCTCAGCCTTGGTACCCGTTGTTAATGTCTATGGTAGCGTCAGAAATAGTTTCCATGAACCCTTCAGAAAATCTTTTAACTGCTTTCAGGAAACCCCACCCACTATACAAGCAGCTTTTCCTGGGGGCGTGCGTCTTATCAGGGAAGCACTTAAAACGAAGAAGTATGTCAGAGGATGCAATAGATATAATGATGGCATCCCTATCCCCGAATACTATAAAGCAATATAATTGCTGCTTAAAGCAGTGGTGGAGTTATACCAAAGATACTGATATAAATATTTTTAGTGCATCCATACCTATCATAATTTCTTATCTAACAATGGTTTTCCACAGAGGTGGTTCTTACCAAACCTTAAATTGTCATCGGTCATCGCTTTCTCTGATTATCGGAAATCACGTAGGTACAGATGATAGAATAAAGCGATGGTTTAAGGGAGTTTATAAATTACGACCTTTGACACCGAAATATAGCAGTGTGTTGACCCTTCGAAAGTTTTATCATATGTTTGTCACTGGTACCCATTGAATGACTTAAGCTTAGAAAAGATCACCAAAAAGACTGTAATGCTGTTAGTACTGGCTACTGGCCAAAGGGTTCAGACTATAAATTCCATTAGATTAAACAATATCAACTTAACATCTACTGGTGTCGAAATAATTTTTACAGATATTCTAAAAACAGCAGCTCCTGATAGGCATCAACCTAAAATAATTCTACCCTATTTTACTGCTCAACCCGAAATATGTCCCGTTAAAACACTTGCACAGTATATAGAAGTAACTAGAGGATTGAGAATGAATGATAATTCATGTGATTATTTGTTTATTACTTTTAAAAGACCGCACCATCGTGCTTCTTGTCAGTCAATCAGCAGATGGCTGAAGCAAGTTATGTCGGACAGTGGTATAGATATCACTCGTTTTTCCGCGCACTCAACGCGCCATGCTGCTACTTCATGTGCCTATAGGGAAGGTCTCTCGGTAGATAGTATAATTAAAGCAGTAGGTTGGTCTCCAAGGTCATCGTCCTTTGCTACACATTATAACAGACCACTATATAATGAACCTAACCAAGTGTTGTTTGCTAGAGCGGTACTCAATAATTCAACCTGATTTTAGTTATAAGTTAAAGTGTGTAATTTTAAGGCAGAAGTTGTCCTTTTTGTGTGTTTTAAGTTGAGAAAAATAAACGTTTTGTAATTGTAAGTGTTATGTTCTTCTCTGAACATCTACATCAGTTATCTCGGACTAAGTACGAATATAATGATAGGATTAAACGAACTTACCTGAAGTGAAGTTCAATCCTGATTATATGAAGTACTTACTCCGAGATAGAACATCCCGCCCTCCCTCAATTAATTTAATTTTTCGTAATTAAATTAATTTTCCCTCTTTGGGGGCTCTGAAATATTGACAATTACGTTTAGTGTTACCAGGTGGAGATTTTGTTTTCTGCTTTTGCTTTTAAATTCGCGTATAAAGTGTGTGGAAAGCAAGTACTACATCAGTTATCTCGGAGTAAGTACTTCATATAATCAGGATTGAACTTCACTTCAGGTAAGTTCGTTTAATCCTATCATTATGCGTGTATGGACGACACCTTCATAGTCTAACCAACTTTTTCTTAAAGTGATTTAGGTTATTTTAGTGCCATTAATTGTACGACATTACAATGTTTTGGGAGTTGGAAAAACTTGATCACAAAGAGTTATAAACATATCCTAAGCAAATTGGTAGGCTAGGTACTGAAATACTTGGTTGCGGTGCCAGAAAACTTCCTCGTGGTTATCTCCCGGGCCCCCGATACAAGGTAGTAGGTACCTACTTAGGAACAGTAGGTTTTTAGTGAGTTACCGACATAACATAACCTTCCGCCCCAGACGGAGGGTATCCATCAAGATTTTTCCAAAAAAAAGAATGTAGGTACCTACCTACTCAAATTCTACAGCAAGGTGAAGGTTCTCTCATCATAACAAACATTCACGATAGTAAATGAATAGCCACACAAACAATGGTACAACCTGTAGTAACCCAAAACCACCACGAGCTGGCGGAATCTCAAAGACATTACCTGTTCTACGCGCGTTTTTATCAAAGTGAGTCCCGACCCCTAATGATGGCTCAATCATTTAGTTATCATAGTCCACCAGGCTCGTTTTGACAAGAGCTCGATGAAGTGATTAATTTGCTTTTAATGTTATGTTTTGATCACTTTTTGTGCTTATTTTAATTATGATAGGTGACTTAGGATAATGGATTGTTTAGCATTTAATTGTATTAACTGCTATATCAACTGCAGACAATCCCGGGGCATTTTAGGAGCTGATTGATATTTCTCGTAAGAAACTAACGAACATAGAGACATAGTGACACCGTTAATATATTTTGAATATGACCTTACGGATGGCCTACAATACGAATACGAATGATCTAAACTGGTGAGACACCTACTTCATGCTGGAAGTCAAGTAGGTATGTCGGTACAGAGGAAAGAGAGTTCAGAAGTTCTATGCTATACGGTTCTGACTGCCGAAATGATACAAAAATAAAGGTGCATAGAACAATGAGATAAACGAACAAAAAATTAAATCAATCATCTTTTCCCTTACACTAAGCCTGAAAAAACTTCCAAAAACGAAACAAACATAACAGCTAGTTTACTAGTAACAACAGTAATCGATACATTCGTGATTCGAACATGTTTGTGCAGTAACACAAATGCAGTTAAAACAACAAGACAAAACAGTATTGAAAACAGCAGCCCAATCTGTAGTAGGTAGGTAATATTGAGTTTCACCACCATCTGTGAAGAACCACTGACAGCTCTGATGTGTTCCAAGCTACGAAAATGTTGTGGTATGCTGCTTTTTGACACACAATAAAAATACCTTTTTTCATGTTTTTTCTTGAAAGAACGAAATTGCCGTGACTGGAACAAAATTTGTCTTTGAAGTGCCAATAGCGCCATCTAGTAGCGAGTAGCAGAACAATATTGTTTGATGGTGTTGACTTTTATAATTATTTTTCAATTTTGATCTTAACAAAGAGGAGCATACTTTTAAAGGCACTTTTACTTTTACTATTTTTGTGGAATATTTAAATTGAGTCCATAAACGTAAATCATAAATTTGCATTTTTTGTACAAATAAATTAATAATAAATAAAGAGGAAAGAAAACAAACAACAAATAAACTCAAAAACTAATACACAAAACAAAAACTATTTCACATTTACTGCCACGTTAGTTACCTACCTTAAAATTAATTCGCCTTTAACTACGACAAAAGATAACATCACGCCTGTAATCCCCGAAGGATTACGCAGATGTGTACCTAATATTGCAACCACGACAGGTTGGTTGAAGTGCCATGTAATAGGGGGCGAGCACATTGCCATCAATCTCTCACAGACCCACACTCCGCGGCTGCTACTAACAAATATCTAATGAAAAATCCCAATAACACAACGAACTCAGGATAAATGATTTTTGAAATAAAGTTTAATTCACACTTGTATTAATCCTGAAAACGGGATATTTACCATGTTTACTTTTTGCTTGTTTGTTTACATTCTAAATATCCCGTTTTCAGCATTAATAATAGTGTTAGTGACCATGTCAGTTTAAAAAGTTATATAATTTATATAAATATAAAAAAGCAATTATTTATATAGATATGGGTAACCCCAATCTATCTAAGTCGCGAGTAAATAGGCTTCTTCTACAGCTCGTCCCATCGTCAACCTCATCTCGGCCCGTATTACAAGTTTGAGGTAGTAGGAGTAGGCAAATATAAAAAAAACTCTGCTCGACACCATTTATTTTGTATTAATGCTTAAATGTTCGTTTGTTGAACCTGCAAGTTTCCAATTTCTCATTTCAATTACTTCAATACTACGTCGTTGCTAAAGTCACACATTACATTCTTATTAAAACTGTTGGGCCGAAAACTTCGCCGCCGACACCTTTTGGCAAGAAAGAACCTTTCGGCACTTGACATTTCTATTATGAGTTTTAACTACAATCCTATTCCCACGCTTGAAAAGTGCATTTTTATTCACAAACCCACTGATGTGGAATAATCCGAGTGACTTGTTGACATTTCGCTTTGTGCTCTTTGTTAAAATTAGTTTTTACTTACTTATTTTTCGAGTACTGTGTAGAACTGCAAAGTATTTTCAGTATCCCAGTGAGGCGCAAGGTGCTCAAAGGATTTTGATATTATTATTTAATAATAGAATTGTAATACATTTGTTGCAAATAGAGTAGGTAGGTACGTTTGGGGACTATGTAAAACACATACTGCACTAATAGGAGGTATGTAGATATGTATTGATATGTAGACAAAATTTTATCTCTTGTCTAATTTAATTAACAGAGAATGTACAACATACGCAAAACTAAAATCAGTTACAGAGACATCTGTTGCTGAGTAGCGGGTTTAACTAGACCTTTCAAACTTCAGGAAGTGTCAACTCAGAATCATAGATGGCCCTGACATCAATATTTTAATCTCTGATGACTTTACTATTTGGTACCTAATATTGTTTGCACAAAACAGTAAATATTTATTGGTGAACTCCATGTGTTATTGTGCTCCCGATAGTTCCCAAATCCTTCACTACCTATGTGTCCACTGAAAGCCCACAGCTGAATGAATTGAATTTTTAGTCGGCTTAGCGAAGTACAAATAAATTTGAATAAAGTTTTTGGTCTAACACTCAGTTCCACTACACTTACCTACATTTCCCGGCTACGAACCCACCTTCGCGAGTCAACAAATATGAGACCCTAAACCACTGGGCCATAATGATTACTACAATGTCCTCATAACGTATAATTTTGATTAGCTCACTTTAAGTAGGGCTACAAAGGTGGGTCGGCAAAAATGAAACTACAATGCTAATTTTTTGGTAGGATCTTATCTTATTTAATTAAATACAAAAAAATGCAGGTTCATCAGGTGATCTTATGATAAAATATCAAAATATTTGCGTAAAAATTGAATGAACACAACTTTTAGGTTAAAGCCCATGTTTAGTTTACCGATGTTAACATTGTCAACTCGAAGTGCTCTTGTGTGGCTCAATGATCCTTGGAGCTCTGCCGGTAGATATACTCATGCCGGAAACATCCAAGTGTGAGAGACCAGACAAAGAGGGACACTTGAGGGGCGCACCGCCCGGAGACGTGACCAGTGTTCGGGTTCTCGGGCGGTTTGCTTGTCGTAGGAAGAAACCCTACTAGTTGCACTCTGGTTCGCGTCTGCTCATCAGACGTAAATGTGAGGGCAGCGAGTAGGCGGAGGGAGAGACAGGGACAAAGGGAGAGAACCTCTCGTCCCAGCCGCCGCGGGAGACGCTCCGGGCGTCGGGGGCCACGTGACGGCTTCCGGCCACCGTAGACGCGGGCCTGTGGACGGTGAGTAATCGGCTAGCTCGCCGTCCGTCCGTCATATCATATGATGACGACAGGCCGTGTCGACGGCGCGTTCGTGTTCCACGCGCGCCTCAATAAAATGTCAGCAACATGCAAGGGCCGACGCCCGTCGGGACTGCGGGTTGTTGTAAGAGATACCGCGGCCTCGCCATAAAGGGCTAAGAAGGAACATGGGTGGTTTTTAATCAGATGAAGTCTGACACTCGCTTTCGCTCTTCCCAAGAGCGGGAGGGGTTATTTGATGATTTTCCACCCACCAAAAAAAGGAAAGGTACTGTCGGTTTCTTAAAATAGTAAGTTCAATAGGTATGCACTTCATGGGATCACCTTACCTCAGTGGCTGGTCATCAACTAGGGTAGGGGCTGTACCGCGCTAAGCCAACCGATACGTAAATAGCGAGCTGACTGTTGGTGTTTCCAAAACAAGTAACGGCTTCAAGAGAATTGAATAAAAAACATATGATAGGTGCATTTCTTTTAGCTATAACTTCGTTCGTGATGTTTATTACTAAATAATAGTAATTTATTAAGTGACCATCACATTCCATGGCAGATAATTTTTAATATTCTAATGTATTTTTGAATAGAACTCGTCCGTGACCGGTTATTATTCCGCCACAATCTCAGGAAACCAGAATCTGATACATGTTATCTGTATTTGCATAATATTATCGGAGCTACTTTTATACTTGTGCCAAAAAGAATTCAAATCAGTTGTTCTCGCGGTATTCCACCAGAATGGACTTCACAAACAAAGTAGTGTTAATAACTGGCGCAAGTGCTGGAGTAGGCGAGTCCACAGCTCTCTTGTTCGCTAAACTTGGCGCGAAACTGTCTTTGGTGGGAAGGAATGAAGCCAACTTGCGAGCAGTCGCGGACAAGTGCGAGAAGCAGAAGGGCGTGAAGCCGCTGGCCATCGTCGCTGACCTGGGCACTGACGAGGGCGTCGAGAAGACTGCTAAGGATACAATCGACCATTTTGGAAGGTATGTAGTAACTATCTGAAATTCAGGTAATTATTTACTGCAAGTTGGCAAAGCTGTCTAGAAGCCATATCTGCAGCTATTCTCGAGCAGACTTCAAGCCTCTTTCCTTTCAGGCTAGACGTGCTGGTGAACAATGCGGCAGTGGGCGCGCGGACCACGATCCAACTGGCGACGATGGAGACCTTCGACCAGGTGTTCAACGTGAACATCCGCGGGGTGTACAACCTGACCCGGCTGCTGGTGCCAGCGCTTATCGAGTCCAAGGGGAACATCGTCAACGTGTCCAGTATCATGGCTTCTATGGTCACCACCGGAAATCTCCCCTACAGTCTGTCCAAGGTAGAGGTCTTAAAAATCAATGAATTCTCTTAATGTCGGGCTACGCTAGTGAAAATAAACCGGTGAGTTCTTTACCAGCAACTAATTTTTAGTCATCAGAGCTATATGTATTTATTTTTATTACTATTTATGTATACTTACTCAGTGGACAACACAGGAAAATAAAATAGAATATTAGAGTACGTAGTGCAGCGTTCCAGTTCCACTGCATAAATAAAACCTTTTTTAAATAAAAAGCTTAAAACTAGTATTTTCTTTTTCTTGTATCTGACCTTGTCAATTTAAAAATAATAAAAATGGGTCAGTCATTCATGTGAGTAACGAAGAAAGACATTCAAATTAGTAGATAGGTACTTTACGGCCAGAGTTACGATCAGATATTTGTTTTTTTTTTGTTTTTTGGAATAATTTTATTATATACCAGCTTTTGCCAGCGGCATCTGCGGAAATTCTCCCACGGGAAGATAAAATCGGGATATATTTTTTTTATCCAAATCCGTTTAGTAGTTTTTACGTGAAAGAGTAACAAACATCCATCCACACGTAACTACAAACTTTCGCGTTTAAAATATTAGTAGGATTATGTAATTTTAGGTACCTACTTAAGTAAGACAAGATATTAATTTAAACAATTGTTATTGTCAGGCTGCGCTGGACCATTTCAGTCGTCTGATTGCCTATGAGCTGGCTCCAAAAGGTGTTCGCGTCAATGTTGTCAGCCCCGGAATTACTGTGAGTACCTACCTACTTAGACATGGTGTAAATTAACCCTTCACACAGCCGTCAACCAAGCATTCTGTACATCAAACTAAGTAAGTAACTAGGGGGTTCCAAGGTATGGTCTAGAACAAAAAAAATATCGCAGTGGGGTACTTTTTACGAGAGCAGCGGTGGCCCAGTGGTGTCGGCCCCGACTTACGAACAGTAAGTCGTGGGTTCGAATCCAGGCAGGCGCAATTCTTTGTGTAATTTATTTCATCACCGCTGCTCTCAAAACGGTGAAGGAAAACATCGTGAGGAAACCGGCATGTCTTAGAATCAAAAAATTCGAAGACATGTGACATCTACCAACCCGCACTGGGCCCGCGTGGTGGATTATAGCCCATCCCTCTCCTAGAGAGGAGGCCTGAGTCCCTGCAGTGGGAACATTATAGGCTGATGATGATGTACTTTTTACACCCTTTATAGCCAGCCAGTGTACACTTCCGAAGAATTTTATTATAGAAACGTTTTTAACACGATTGAAGATATGACTGTCTCTCGTTGGTCTAGTATCAAGTAGCAAGCGCGACTGCTGAGCATGGGTTCGATTCCCAGGAGAAAGTATTTTTGGGTTTTTCCATAAGGACTTGGAAATCTCAGTTCTAAAGTAAGTAGCAGCCACGGAGTCTGGATTCGTGCCCGGTTGATGGCAACCGGCTCACCCCCTATTCCACGGGACTCAAACATAACTGCAAAATGTGGGAGTATCTATTAAGAACCAGCTTTGCCTTAGCCTTCAGGGATTACGGTGGTTAGTTTCTATGTTTAGATAAGCACCTTCGTCCAACGCCTGACCGGCTACACTGATGAAGAGTACCGTGCCTGGCTGAAGACGGCTGAGGCCACCATCCCCTTTGGCCGCGCCACCACGGGCGAGGACTGCGCCCACCTGATCGCTCACCTCGCCAGTGACGAGGTCAGCAGGGTCGTCACCGGCGCCATTGTGCCGATAGATGGCGCGCTGCAGTTCGTTGGCTCCGGGAACAGTGAGATTTTGAAAGACCAAGTCAAGTGAAGAAATATGTGTTATTTTATGTTTTAATAAAAAGAATACTTATTGTTATTGATGTTAAAGAGTTTTTATTTCAAATTTACAAAATAATAGATTTTTCGTCTCAGAAGTATATACAGTATGTCGTACGTTCACTTGACAAAGACCGGAGACCATATGTGTCGTAAAACTATATAATTAGAATATCATGAATATGCAGCGTCTGGCACTCACGTGTCTGTTTTGTCTATTGAATACTAAACTTTGAGGATTTTATCAATAAACGCGTTTTTTAACTAAAACATGTTTAGATACTTAATTATAAACATATTATTATTATTATTACATTTGCTAACATAATCTCGTGAATTTATTATATTGTTTTCGCGAATTTGATAGTACCGTGTGAAACCTGTTTTTCCCAAAATGTCTTTCGAGTCTAGAATGTTCTCTGATTCTGGTATACCGAGTCAGAAAAAAGTAACCTCATTAGATTACTAGCTGATGTCCTCGGTTTCACCCGCGTGGATGTCGTCAACGTCATGTCGGTCATCGCGACCGATGTCGTTTATCGCAACCAAAAGTTATGTTTCATCCCCCTTTTCCTTACAACCCTTTTTTCGCATTTAAATGTTGGTTGTTCATTTAAATCGGTTCAGTAGTTTTGGCGTGAAAGCGCGACAGACAGAAAAACAGAGTTACTATTGTATTATTTAATAATACAATATCAGTAAATATTCCTTTTAATTAAAATAAATTCCAAAATTAAAACATCATCGAGTAACCGCCTCCAGGCATTGTCAAGATTATAAGATATTTGCAACTTAAATAAAATCAGTCAGTGTCCAAGCTGGATCAATCACTTCATCTGCTGTGCGATGAGATTGCCCGGGCTGGCGAACCTTAGGCCTCCATCCACCTGGACGACGGTCCCGGTCACCAGGCGGCTGTTGTCACTGGCGAGGTGGACGATCATACTGGCGATGTCCTCCCCCTCACACACTTGTCCCATGGGTATGGCGGTAGCGGCGGACGACAGCCACCCCTGGTACTCGTCCTCGGAGTAGCCTGTCATGCGCTTCACTATTGTTGACACCTGGAAATATATACAAGATGGTGTCACCGTCGAAATTCTGATATACACACATCAAAAGTGTCTAGGGATCAAGCATTTTTATGCGGATTTCTTGAGATTGAGATGTGGCTTTGTAATAAATTTATGATTTTATAAATTTATATGGATCCTTTTTAGTGCATTTCATAATTTGAATCAGGAACTGTGAATCAAATTCGAGTAAAAGATAAAAAATCAGCTGTCAATATTTTCCCTATAAAAACATACAACGCATTGAAGACATTATTAGTGCTACTGTTTCCCTACTACTGATTAAAACCAACGTTATTATGGAGCGGCGACGTCATTTAAGCAGGGAAGAAATGCTCAGAGCCGTGGGAATGATAGAAGCTGGT
This sequence comes from Diarsia rubi, assembly GCA_932274075.1. Lineage (NCBI taxonomy): Eukaryota > Metazoa > Arthropoda > Insecta > Lepidoptera > Noctuidae > Diarsia > Diarsia rubi. The sequence goes on along the minus strand of OW026416.1, from coordinate 533,933 downwards.
TCCTGGCAACGTACTGTGGCTTTAGCTCTGAATACAAGTCAGAGTGTTATCAGTCGACTTTGGACACGTTACCGAAGCACTGGTACCGTGGCTGAGCGCCATGGAGGACGGTATCGCTGCACCACACGGAGACAAGACCGATACATTCAAATCTTAACTCGAAGAGCTCCAACAATAACCGCCATGATGTTAGCCGTGAGGCTTCATCACTCTTCAGGGAACTTAATTAGCGACCAAACAGTCAGAAACCGCTTGCATGAAGTGAACCTTCATTCCCGAAGACCGCTACGGGTACCACCTATAGCAATGCACAATCGTAGGATTCGATATCAATGGGCTCTTGAACACAGAAATTGGGCAGAAGAACAATGGCGTTTCGTGTGCTTTTCTGATGAGTCTCGTTTTGGTATGAGACCGGATACAAGACGTATACGACACTGGAGAACCCCTGGACGCCAACAGCGATTAAAATCCTGCCAGGAAGTCCATCCTTATAGTGGTGGAACCATCATGGTATGGGCGGGTATTTGGATCGGCGGAAGAACTGAGTTGATTTGGATCAGAGGCAACCTCAACGCTCAAATTTATGCTGAGACGATTGTATCAGACGTCATCGTTCCTCTACAAGTGCAAATCGGTCCCTTATTTCAGTTAATGCATAATAATGCACGACCGCACACCGCAAGAGTTGTAAGACAGACTCTCGCCGCAGCTAACATCAATGTCCTGCCCTGGCCTGCTCAGTCGCCAGACTTGAACCCGATTGAGCATGCATGGGATATGCTGCAGAGAAGAGCTCTGTCGAATATGGAGGGTATCCAGTCGCAAGAAGACCTTTTTTTGTTATTGCAACGAACATGGGCGGCCATTCCACAGCGTGATTTGGATGAACTCATTTTGAGTATGCCAAACCGATGTTCTTGTGTTGTTAGTGTTCGCGGTAGAAACACGGATTATTAATTGTTTAAGTTACCCAATAAAATTTTAAAGAAAACTGTTATTTCAGTCTTTTTTTCGAACTTTAATGTTAGTGGTTCAAATGTCAAAAATCCCTTTATTAGGAAAATGGCAAATTTCTTTATTAATGCAAAGGTGACTTGGTTTATCGTTACTGTGACAAACGAAAACACTTTATTTGATAAATCCTTAAAGAAAATTTTAATTAATATCAATCAGGAGAAAAGTTATGCAAAAATATATGTTGATCCCTAGACACTTTTGATGTGTGTATTATATTAATCTTTGGCAAAAATCATTGAACTTTTTTTAAGTATCACTCAATACAAAAGTATTGAGATATAACATCACAAAGTTTTAACGTTTCACAGAGAGCGGATAATTCTTTCGAGAAAATGATTTAATATGAAAATTATAAATTGAAGATATTTTTCTTCAAAATTTATGGTGTCTAAGGAACCTTCTTATTCGAGCCGCTTTTATCCTGTGGTATCTAAAACGCTTCATATAATCGAATTATCCAACCAAACCATCATATCTATCGGCACACCAAGTTCCGCATCGTGGTTGCATAGTTATAATCGGTTTTTTTATAAACTGAAACAAAGGCACAACACCCATTTAGCGGAGGATCCTTTTGTGCAGGATGAGGAACTTTACAGTTTGTTGTTGTTCTCACAGGTCTAAAAAAGGAAATAGACAAGTTGCGGATTGATTGGTACTCGTAAGACTTACCGTGACTCCAGGACTAACAGCATTGACCCTGACACCCTTTGGAGCCAGCTCGAGAGCCACCAAACGAGTGAAGTGGTCTAGTGCTGCCTGCAACACGAGACACAACGCGCATGAAGACATAACGACCAATGAGATTTGTCTACCAGTCAGACTAGTCTGGACAACGTGTCAAGTATTTCATGGTGAAAAGTGATGCTTACTGTAATGAGTAATAGAGAAGTGTGGAAGAGGAAGACAAGACGGTAAGCAGAATGATGATGGTGACATATTTATTACGTGAAGACATCTTTAAGGCGGTAAATATTTACTATGCGATTGTCAGCACAAAACAGGTTACGTAAATGTACCAAATTACCAATAAACTTCGGAAAAAAGAAAGGAGAATGAAGGAATAGGACGTGTGCTCCTACAAGTGCTTACCTTGGCCATGCCATACGGCAAGCTGCCGACAGACACGACTGTGCCCGATATACTGGATACGTTCACGACATTCCCCTTGCTCTCGACCAGGGCGGGAGCCAGCAACCTGGTGAGATTGTACACCCCCCTCACGTCGATCCTGAACACGTCGTCGAAGATGGCCATATCTGTCTTCTGGAGGCAGGTCCTGGCGCTTATGCCTGCATTGTTGATGAGGACATCCAGTCTAGAAAGTGGAAAAATATGCTACCAAAAAAAAATGATAAAAATATCATAGCGATTTATAAACAAAAAGTCAGTAAGAACACGGCAAACAGTAGTGTTTTCCATCTGGAAAAGTGGTGTCTCAGAAACTAGATTTATGCCTGATTCATTGCAATGGTCACCCCCATGTACTTTCAATTTCAATCATAACTGGCAGAATATGGTTACGCCATACGCACACCTCTCTGCCTACCCCTTATGGATTTACAGACATAATGACAAGTTGGTACAAATAGTACAAGTAGTGCTATAATCTTGGTTATGAAATAAACGTCTGACAAAATGTAAAAATAGCAACGGTATCAGTTTGTGATACAATCCGTAAGTAAACAAAAAATAATCATAGCTGGCGTGTGAAACTCTAGCTTGATTTTACAATCTGCGACAAGTAGAATTTGTTTTATCACATTGAACAATATGACAAGTTTTAATAAAAATGTTGTTTAACTTCAATAATATTTTTAAATATGTGGATAGTTTATTACATACTTGACGTATAAGTCATCTTTTATATCACTTAAGTAGAATCATGCCTACCTTTTAAAATGGTCAAGTGTGTCCTTGGCAGTCTTCTCGACACCCTCGTCAGTGCCCAGGTCGGCGACGATAGCCAGCGGCTTCACGCCCTTCTGCTTCTCGCACTTGTCCACGACTGCTCGCAAGTTGGCTTCATTCCTTCCCACCAGAGATAGTTTTGCCCCAAGTTTAGCAAACAGGATAGCTGTGGCCTCGCCTATGCCAGCACTCGCGCCAGTTACTAGCACTACTTTGTTAGTAAAGTCCACGTTCATGATAATTGGTAGGCTATTTTCAGCGTGCGGTTAGTATGAGCGCATGTTAGCTACTGAATACTTGCGAACAATGCAACATATCGCGTCTCGAGTTGTACGTAACTGTACTTACTCTAAATCAGTTAAACTCAAAGTGTGCTCCGCGGAACTTTGGGGCTCCGCAAAGCCTTTTTGAGTGGTCCACCAAAATAGAAACTGATCATAATTTAATAAAATACTAAAGGGGTCCTAAAATCATTTGCATTGCAAATGGATGTGTCGACTGATGTTCTGATCTGGCCATCTTGCGATAATATGCAAGATGGCCAGGCCAGCTAAATAAATTTTCTTTAGAAGAATACTGCTCTTGTGCATACAAGTACGGAATCACTATTCAAAACAATGGCCCTGAATAATTTTTAGTGCATAATTCGCGATGAGTATATCCACTGCTGTAGGGCTATTGCGTATCTTTTTAAATGGCAGTGGCTGTCATAGTGACCATCAATTAACCGTCAATAGCCGTGAATACTTTTATTATTAATAAAGAATTACAAATAAATCAGAATTGAATTGTTCTGGATTTTAGGGTTCCGTCAAATCCTCCGCATCTCAAAAGGGTTGCGTACCCAAAAAAGTTTGAGAACCGCTGCTTTCGATATTATGTGAGACAACATCAAGTTCGTCGACTTGTGATCCCGGTGTAAACACAGGCCGCAAGGTCAGAGCCGGTTCCGATTTACACTTAAATTAAGGTTTATTTGTGGATGGTAAACACATTATAACTTAACTGTAGTACCTACCTACTAAAGTGATAAACGTTTTAGTTGAGATAGGCATTATTATGGCTTTGACCAGAATGTTAGGTTAACGCTAATCTTTCTTCTGCAAAAAAAGTGTCAATGTTGAATAAGTACTAGAAATTATTTAAGTAAGAACGTGATCATCGACGTAACTAATCTGATACTTACACGATTCAATGTGATCACCTATTCTTTTTAAACAGACTTTGGTATCAAGGAGTGGGTTATCTAAACCATAACATAACGACTAAATTTTACGCTGTTTGTCAACAACATAGAGATAGAGTAAATATTCCGAACGTTGAACATACTGGGACTGGGAGGTGGGACACTGGGTGGAGCGCGCCATCGCCATTTAGCGAGAAGATATATTTAGTTTTAGTTCTGCTGTTTTTCAAGCCAACATTCTCTAGCTTCTGTTGCCATCTCTACAATCTGTTTTGAATCTCAGGTAGGTATATCTTCACCGACAAGAACAATGTCGTTGGTAAACAGCATGCACCAGGGTGCGTCTTCCTGTATGTCAAAAAAGAAGAGTTGAAGACATAAAGCCGACACTTCATGCAAGCCAACAGCCACACGGAACTCGTTTGGGTTACCAGCAGCCAACCGGACGTAGATCTATTTATAAAAGATTGACGAGACCTCAATGGCAAAAATTTTGTCTACAAGGCCCTACACAACACACACTTCGGCCGGATAGGCTTTAGAAGTGTGTCATGTATGAATGTTTCTTCCTTGTAAATATTATCTGTCTTGAATCGTTTATAAACACCTTTTACTTGTTACACTAACTGCCGCACTCAGACAGCTTTAATCATTACTTAGGCCATCACTTAGTAACGGTTTTGACAGTTTTGTCATACAAAATTATGTCAAATCTAAACTAAGTGACGGCTTAAGTAATCATTAAATATCTCTGAGTACCGCAGTAACTGTCGCACTCAGAGAGCTTAGGCTTTAACTTAGGCCATCACTTAGTTCATCGTTCAAATCTTTACTAAGTGACGGCTTAAGTAATCATTTAATATCTCTGAGTACCGCAGTAAAGTACTACATTGACGCAACAAACAGCTGAGCCGTACCCTTCAGTACTTAATTAAAGTATGACAATACCACAAGGTAGTCGACTCGTTCCCCGATAGTACCACCTTTTTCCAAACCAACAGAAAAAAAGGAAATTACTGACAAATTCCAATAAAATAAGTAGGTAATATTAAAAATTGACAATACTTTATTTACAAAAACATAATTATTTGACATTATTTTATTAATCTTATTTGATATTACTTCTTGACCTGGTTCCCGTGACGAGCCGGCTGTTGTCGCTGGCGATGTGCACGATCATTTTGGCGATGTCATCGCCCACGCACACTTCACCCATGGGGACGTTCTTGGCGGCTTTCTCTAGCCACGCCTGGTACTCAGCCTCGGAGTAACCTGTCATGCGCGTCAAGAAGTCTGACACCTGGGGAAAGTCAGGAAGATAGTTCAATAGAAGTTTGGGGGTACAAGGAACTGGGTGTAAAGTTCCTCATCCCCCACAGAAAAGGGAAGATCCTCCGACCAGACGGGTGTTGTGTCTGGTGGGCCAACTGCCCGACATAATTATGTAAGTCGGGATTGTCTATATATTTAATGTCGCGGATAACTTTTATAGCGCGATGCAGGATTGCCAATGTTAGTTCGCATCTGTTGCGATAGATGGCGCTGTCGCCACAGAAGCATAAGGGTGATTTTCCACCAGAGATTTGCTACGCTACGTTGCTATGGTTGCGTTTGATACACCAATCATATTTTAGGTGCACATAGCTTAGCACTGTGCACTGGTGGAAACGGATTCAACTAAGATATGTTTTTATTATATATGGAAGGATGCGTGCTATGGATATACAGTGCTATAGATGTGTGTGTGCATGCGTGCTATGAATGCCTGCTATGGGTCTTCAGAAGTGGTGTAGCTATGTGCAGAGCAGAGTACCTGCAGTATGACTGCCCTCACCGCTTCCCTACTATCGATAGCTCGATGCGCATCTTCCTCGCGCAGATATTTTGCGGCGGCGGCGGCGCACTTTCATAGCACATCTTACTCGCACTGCTACATAGCTTAGTATCAGTGAAAATGGTCACATCGTTTTACAGCTTAGCTATTATATCTTCGCATAGTTGCATAGCACAACTCTGGTGGAAAAGCAGCCTAAGTATAGGCTATTATGAAATAAATTGGTTGAAAAAACTTACAAGAACATACAGCCTCCTTGTTTTTAGATCGATTAATAGGCGGAGGTTTAGACAGGTCGGCAGGACATGAGAACATTTTCGCTTCCGCGCGTGATGGTGGATACTCGATAGACAAAACAATGAGAGAAGAAGTAACCCATCCCATATTTTGATTTTCACACAACTAGCTATGGATCGTGCCATAATTTGATTTTTAACCGACTTCCAAAAATGAGGACTACCTCTATTGAAGTCAGTAATGCTGCTTTTGGACGCCAATGGTTACTATAACGACTGTTTCGTGGTTTTTGCTCAATTTGCACCGATTGGTTTTTTTGGCCTCGTATGAAGATATAAAAACAACAATACTTACAGTTATTCCAGGGCTGACGGTGTTGACTCTGACGCCCTTGGGAGCCAGCTCAAGGGCTATTAGGCGAGTGAAGTGGTCTAGTGCAGCCTGGAAATGGAAACTAAAGCATCAGTTTACGCGAGGAAGAAGTTTATCCTTTCAACATCATTTGGGTGAGCAAATATACGAAGAGGACGATAGCTCACTTCCTCCTTCTAAACTTGTATCGGCACGAATTATATAATACAGTGTGATTCTTTATAATGTGCACATATCGAAATGAGGGAATCTATGCTTAATTTTATCGATGGAAAAAATATTTAAAAAAATCTAAATATTTTTTAATATTTTTTATGGAATTTTCAAAAATGTTGTCCGCTGTTGTGACCCCAATGTAAACAAAACGGTGTAACTTTTAAACTAAATTATCTATCGCGATGAAACAATTTTATGTAAAAAGTTATGAAAAAAAAAAGTTTTTTTGATCAAAAAACGTGTTTATTTTCAATTGAGGGTAGTTTTTTTCCACAATTTTCATTTTACGAGGACGCCTAATTGCTTCCAATCATTATGGAGTTTGTTTCATCGCGATAGATAATTCAGTTTAAAAGTTACACCGTTTTGTTTACACTGGGGTCACAGTAGCAGACAAAATTTTTAAAAATTCCATATAAAATATTAAAAAATATTTAGATTTTTTTTAATAATTTTTCCGTCGATAAAATTAAGCATAGATTCCCCCATTTCGATATGTGCACATTATAAAGAATCACACTGTATAAGGATAATTGGCCTCGGCAAATATGTAATATTAGCAAACAAATGATAAGCGAATTTAACTGGCCGAAAGGCGCCGGAGGAGTCTACATTTAGGAATTGCATTTAATATAGCTATGACTTATGATTAAAATTACAGAAAGATATACATGGTGTTAGATGAGCTTACCTTGGCCATGCCATACGGCAGACTGCCTACAGCGACCATCGTCGCTGCTACACTAGAGATGTTGATGATATTCCCCTTGGTGTCAATCAGAGCGGGAGCCAGCAATCTGGTGAGGTTGTACACTCCTCTCACGTCGATCCTGAACACTTCGTCGAAGATACTCATATCCTTCGTGGACAGGAGGGTGGTCCGGGCACCAATGGCCGCGTTGTTGATAAGGACATCAAGCCTGGAATAAAGGAGCACAGGGAATGTCAACATTACATTCAGTGTTTTTTTTTTAACTTTAGACAAAGTTACGTCGAAGTCTTAACTTAAGATGAAGCCACGGCCACAGCTTTTGGCAGCAGATGCTTCGACCCGGCAGAAAATCTGCACGACCTGGCTAATGGACAGTTCACAATAGCGGCCGGTTTTCAATATCGTACACCAAAACATTTATTTATTATTTATTTATTTATTTATAAACACACACTATCTTTACAGGCAGACCCAATACAATAGTGGTTGACATGAGTTGCTATGGCTGTCATGGACACCTTTAAACAGATTTTCTATGTGAGTGAGGTGGAAGTTCGAAGCCAGGAGCAACTTAAAGTGAGAAAAAATATCGACGACTCCTACACACATACACGCACACACACACACGCACTACTGGAAACTAGGGACCATAAAAGTAGCCCTGTCCAGTAACTGCAGGAGTCCTGCCAGACTCCTGTGTGCCATATGTTACCTGTGAAACTTTATACGCTACTCATCTAAAGGATCTTGGAAATGTACTTTAAAAAATCCAAAAGTTTATCATGATACAACGACAGTTATAGACGACCTTCAGTGATATCTCAGTGTTGAAAGTAGGTAAGGCTCAGAAACACTCAAGTCATGAAGTATATCTTCGGCCTATCGAAGAAGTCAAAACAACACTTAATTATTGCAAAAACACTCAAAGATAAGTTTTAACACAAGGTAATTACTTTATGGCCTCTTTACATATTTGTTACTGGTCTCATAGTTGTAAGCGCTGGGGCTGCTTGGTTTGATACCCAAAGTGCTATTGATTTTATTCCATCAGGAGTTTGGAAGCTAGCAGTATGATACCCCCGAGATTCTGAGAACACGTTAAGCCGATGATACAGCGTCTGACATCTCTCCAATAATGTCAACTGTCATCCCATTGCACATCTGAGTGCACCTGTTTCTGCGCACATACTTGTGCACTATCATTGCCGCACTAATGGCTAATCTACGCGGAGATTGGCCACCGTGATCGAAAACTGTCAGGAAGACTATTATTACGAATACAAAAGTATTGGGTCGGGCAAAAATTACTTTTCAACTACTATTTCATCATCATCATCATCAGCCATAAGAAGTCCACTGCTGGACAAAGGCCTCCCCCATAGAACGCCAAACAGAACGGCAGCCTGCCGTTTGCATCCACCGGTTGCCCGCAACTCTCACGATGTCGTCGTTCCACCTGATGGGAGGCCTACCAACGCTGCGTCTTCCGGTTCGTGGTCGCCACTCGAGAACCTTTCTTCCCCATCGGTAGTCGGTTCTTCGAGCAATGTGGCCTGCCCATTGCCACTTCAACTTGCATACTCTGAGAGCTATGTCGGTGACCCTGGTTCGCACAAAGAAACTCCGAGCACAGCTCTCTCCATGGCTTGTTGCGTGACTCTGAGCTTCTCTAAGAGGCCAGCAGTTAAAGGACCACTACCTACTACCAGTAACTACTGTTTATTAGTAGATATTACTACGAAATACAGTGAGGTGCGGCACCACATGATGTTATGCAAAAAGTATCTACATTATTATTGCAGGGGGTGATTACAGGCCCGGCTAAATGCAAATTACAATCGTGGAGTCCTCTGTTTTCACGTTTTGTGGATAAATAGGTAGAGTACAGAGTCTAAGACGGTCATTCAATCCATAACTAACGTCGTTCATCAATGATTACGCTACAGGAATATGTTCAAAAAAGAAGAACCTTACTGGGAAGAGAGATCTCCAGGCAGTAGTACGTCAGAAAAATTATTCGCAAAGAGCCTATTAAGAAATAAATGGAAGTACCTTTTAAAGTGGGCGAGCGTGTCTTTAGCAGTCTTCTCGACACCCTCGTCGGTCCCCAGGTCGGCGACGATTGCCAGCGGCTTAACGCCCTTCTGCTTCTCGCACTTGGCCGCTACCGCTCGCAAGTTGGCTTCATTCCTTCCCACCAGTGATAGTTTCGCCCCAAGTTTTGCGAACAGGATAGCTGTGACCTCGCCTATGCCAGCACTCGCGCCAGTTACCAACACTACTTTGTTAGTGAAGTCTACGTTCATTTTGATATTGTATTGGTTTGAGTTTTTAAATAAAATACAAAACAGTGCGTTGTATTCAATCACTTGAATGCTACTGACTGATATAAACAATATGACTCTGTATTTATAGGCATGTAAGCACCTACTAACCTAATGTAATACATAAACAAAGAACCGCAAGTCATGCTTATGTTTTAACACCTATTTTATTATTATTAGTTTAAAATGTTTGTTGGTTATCTCTAGAATACCTAACTGGTTCGATTACCTAGGTACAAAAAATCGTTTTCTGATAGTATGTTGCACAGTTGGAGAATGCCACAGGGAATGTCACTGGCCACAGTGGCCACATGATAAGTTTTGTGCTGAACCTCGCGGACGAAGTCGCAGGCAGAAGCTATAGTTTAAGATTTAGTACCTACCTACTTGTTACTTGCATCTACTTGTAGGTACTACCTATCTGTTTTGTTCTCGACAGTAGGTAGGTGCCTATCAATGTATTACCTACTCGTATCATCACTATTATCAGTCCATTGAAGTTTTTTTTTTGATAACGTGAAGAGACTACAATATGGATGGATAGGCACTACTAACATTGAAGGTTATCAAAACTATTGCATTTTATACAGGCGCTACGCGTCGTCATGTGTTGTGTTTGTAATCTAACACTCATAGTAGATAATCCTCACTATTACAGCAACATCTGTGAGCGCAAGATCATAGGTATTATTGTGTACCTACCTATGTATGTGATGTTTCATGGTCACACCAATTTTTTTTATGCAGTTTTGATTGATATGATGCGATCTAGAAATAAATTTAGGCATTTGGGCAGATGCTAACACTAGATATTTAATCAAAACAATTACATAATACTGATCGTTTTCATTAAATTATTTGATATTGCGATTTTTTACATTTATAATCCATTTTTCTCCTTCCAAATTAAGCAAAGCCATCAACTACTTATTCGACTTAGTTGCAGCAGCAAGACTCCCACTGGATATAGTGAACTGGAAGCCTCCATCCACTTGCACGTTGGTTCCGGTTACCAGCCGGCTGTTATCGCTGGCGATGAACACCACCATCCTCGCGATATCATCCCCCACGCATTTCTCACCCATGGGAATGTTCTTAGAGCCTTCTTCCAACCACTCCTGGTACGCAGGCTCTGAGATACCCGTTATGCGCTTAAAGAAGTTTGACTCCTGCAAATATAAAGAAAAAGTTAAAGTCGGCACAAAATATATATTTACTCTATGGTTGCCGGAAGAAGGACGGTGGCCGCAGAGGTCGGTCAAGAAAGAGATGGCGTGACAATCAAGACGCGTACTATGTTGGTTCGAGGCAGCACCGGAAAAGACCTCTTGGAAGGACTTCGGGGAGGCCTTTGCCCAGCAGTGGGACAGTGCAGGCTAATAAAAAATTGCAGGAGGGGAGATCTTTGCTCTACACATTTCGTGATGTAAGTAAAATAACAAGAAGGATTGCGCGTTGAAAACGATGAAACACCATCCAATAATGTTGGCTATACTTACAGTTAGTCCAGGGCTAACTGTGTTGACTCTGACGCCCTTAGGAGCCAGCTCTAGGGCTATCAGGCGAGTAAAGTGGTCCAGTGCAGCCTGCAAAACGAGACAAATATTAAATTGTATGTGGGTTCAACCTTCTACCTCTATAAGGAAGAAACTGATTCCGTACCCAACACCCTGATGTCCCCAATACAAAAAGTGGACTACATGGTAGTGCTTCCACAACGACAGCGAGAATTTAATAAAGATCAGCGTGATTTAGCATAACTTTGAAAAAGTCTTCAAAAGTACTAGGGCTTTGGAAACGATGCTATATTTTATTTATATATATTGTACATTTCATGACACCTTTATCATGTGGAATCTTAAAGAGTCAAATCGGGTACAAAAATGTTAAATCAGTACATTTAACACCAAACTACAGTTCTCACCTTGGCCATGCCATAGGGTAGGGCGCCCACAGCGACAACAGTCCCTGCTATACTGGAGATGTTGACAATGTTGCCCTTAGTTTCAATCAGGGCGGGAGCCAGCAACCTGGTGAGGTTGTACACTCCCCTCACGTCGATCCTGAACACATCGTCGAAGATCTGCATGTCATTTGTAGTCAGGAGGGTCGTCCGGCAGCCAACAGCGGCATTGTTGACGAGGATATCCAGTCTAGAAGAGAAAGTAGAGAAGGCACTTAAAAATAGTTATTCTCATAACTCAAGTCGGTTTGTCCCACAGAATCCAATAAGTTGTGATCAATGGCTTCGAATATATAGCAGTATCCAAGATACATCAGGAGTCACTCAAGGGTAAATTTTAGGACCTTTGTTATTTATACTGTTTGATGACATAACTGGCTCATATTGGTCTAGTGGCCGCAAGCGTGACTGCTGTGCATAAGGTCTTGGATTCGTTACCCAAGTCGGGCAGTGTTAAGTATTGGATTTTTGATCTGAGAAATTCTTTTCTCAGTAGTAGCCAGGGAATCTGTATTACATGGGACTTTTAACATAACTGGCAAAATATAGATGTAAGTACTAATTTGTGACCTACAAAAGTGCATTTTTTTAAATTACCAACGATAAATGTATAATTTTATGTAACAACTGAATATGCGGTAAGTGTTTGTGATTCGTTGTCCTTTCCATCCACAGATATAAATAAACCTAGATAACGCAGGTATCACGATCTGTATGAAAACCAGGCGTCCCATTTTTGACTACTTACTATGACGTCATCAGCACTATTTATTTACTATACAAACAAGCTCAAGACAAAAATAGCAAAAGAGAGCAAGTTTTTGTTCTTTGCTGTTGCTTTTTAATAATATGATAAATAAACAACTTTAGGTTTCTGATTATAGGATCTCATTGAAGTAAGTATTCTACTCTAAGTAGGTAGGTACGGAACCAATTCAATTTTATAAACAATATTTCTTCTTCAGTACCTATTCATGAAGACACTTCAGTTAATTGTTATCTCTTGAAATGTTATCTAGTGCGTTACGTGACCAGCAAGGAAATCAATAACAGTTTCATCAGAATAATGTATAACAATGTTTTGCAATGTAAGTGCACTTGACTAACTCTCCCATGAGGCCTTCAGCGGTGATTAGCTTGGAAATTGATGATTTGTGTTTGGAGGACCTATCAACCTCCTAACTTAGGAAACAGCGGTAGGTATACTGTACAATGGGACGACATTTATATGCCACGTTTCATTTACATTATTACTCAACAGCTGGTACTCTTGAGCAGGTTAGATAATTGATAATATCCGGTATTTACCTTTTAAAATGGTCGAGTGTGTCCTTGGCAGTCTTCTCGACACCCTCGTCAGTGCCCAGGTCGGCGACGATGGCCAGCGGCTTCACGCCCTTCTGCTTCTCGCACTTGTCCGCGACTGCTCGCAAGTTGGCTTCATTCCTTCCCACCAGAGACAGTTTAGCCCCAAGTTTAGCGAACAGGATAGCTATTGATTCGCCTATACCAATACTAGCGCCGGTTACTAGCACTACTTTGTTAGTAAAATCTAGATCCATGGTTTTTTAATACTTTAGGTGCTGCAGCAATGCGATGTATTCAATCACTTGGATAAAACTACTCTTTGAACAATTTAAAACTTTGTTTAAATAGCAATTTGTGTACCTACCTAAGTAGATATGTACCTACATATCACTTAGTTATCGTTCTCATGTCATTTTTATAGGTAGGTACCTCGAGATATGCTAGAGATATGAAAATCGTAAAAGTAACGGATTAGTTGTACTATTTTCGGGTTTTGCTAAAGCATGACGCGCGGTGTGACAATTATACATTTATTTTTTTTAGCAAACCCGCCATGCGTTATCCCAAGAACACAGTTTCATCGACAACAGTTTCTCTTGGTTCAATACTACCTATATCACAGCAGTCACTAGATACGTAGTTTTGACCTGTGGTACGGCAAATTTTATGGACTTTGTTTTATTCCCATTTAGTACTAAATTTTTAGAAGTGAACCAATAGGGTAGTTGATCTTCGTCAATTTTTATTGATTTGATAAAACAAAAACTACGTAACCAATATTACGGACTAATTATCATCAAATTTTTTAAGTCAGTAAACATCGCTATTATGAACCAGCCGTAGGAGGCTATTTACGAAGATTTGTGGCACGTTTGGTAATACTAAATACTAAAGAAGTATCATCGGCAAACATTGCCATTATTGTTGTTGGTTTTAAAATAAATGGGGTAGATCATTAATACGAGTGAGCGTGAGGGTGAGCTCTACAAATGAATGTGCGAATACCACTTATGTGACAAAACTGTACTGCGACCACCATAGTTCGAATGCACGCTTGTACGACACACTGACGCTCGACATCACGCTCGAGCGACAAACGATTGCGCGACAAACGATTGTGCGACACTACGATATCGCGACAAACAATTTATTGTGCGTCACAGTTTTAAACTAACTTAACATAACCTTATTTTTTAATTAAAATCGTCTTAAGCATAACAAATCATTTGACTAAATGTTTATTGGTTAGGTTAGGTTAAAACTGTGATCTCCTACGGGCCAGAATCGACCATATCATAAAGGGTGTAAAAGTACCCTTAACGTAAACCAAGGGCCAAGTGCCCTTGGTTTACGTTAAGGGTACTTTTCTCCCCGCCCCACTGCAATATATTTTTTTGTTCTAGACCATACCTGGGAACCTCCCAGTTACGGAGCTCTTGGGGGTCAAAGTTCCAAATGTTGCACAGCTGTTTTTGTAAATACTAGTTTTTCAGGTTATAACTTTACTTAAATTACTTCCATGACCCTTTTACTATTCAAAGCATCCACTAGCACAATTTTTAAAGAGTGCTACATTGAGATTTACCGTAAAATGAGATTCTTGACCCCAAAAAAGAAAGTCGTTTCCCAGCAAAAGTTTTTGCAAAAGGGTACCTACTTAGTTTGATGTACAGAATGCTTGGTTGACGTATGTGTGAAGGGTTAATTTACACCCTGTATAGAAATGTATAGAAAACAATATGGAAAAAACGAGATCATTTTTTGGCCTACGCCAAACTGGCTTATCCCATAGCGGCATCGGTAACAGGATGAACTTTACTAGTGTAACAACTAACTTGAGAACAAGTTTTGTAACCCAGAAAAGAATCTGCACTAAAGAGTCGGAACATTACCTACTAAGAGTCTGTAACTAACTGAGCTATCAAGGTCATATGATTATGAATACTAATGTGTATTCATGTCTCACTAGCGTGATGTCGAGTATCATTGTGTCGCACAAGCGTGTATTACGAACTATGGCTATTATGGTGAGTCGCAGTACAGTTTTTTCGCACAAGTGTTATTCGCACTTCCATTTTGTTTTATTTTTCTTTTTTTAAATGGTGCCCCAACCCTAAGAAATTCTCCTGTTTCGTAGATGCGTTTACAAACATTTAAACTCACATACGCAAAAAAAAATTGTTCGGAACAACTATCTGTAGGCCATACAAATGTTTGTTCCGTGCGGGGATTAAACTCGCGACACGCAGCACAGCAGTCCTATCGCTCAGACACTGCGCCAACCGTGCCGTTAAACTCACGAACTCGCACTCTCGATTTGACGAGCTCACGTACTCCATCAATATTGTATACTAAAAAGAGGAAAGGACCTAATATCGAACCTTGTGGTACACCCACAGTTACTTTTAAAATCATTGCATTGACGTTGTAGTGAAACCGTTTAAATACGGTTTCACTAAAAATAACGCAAGTTTCCCTTAACCGTAGTGATCAAATTGAAGGAGAAGCGTTTGGTGGTTCACGCAATCAAATGCTTTCGAGAGGTCAAAGTAGGCCATAACATGCTTACGGAGTGGGTTAAAAGTACTACTTTTCAGCCCTAGGGAGAATCGCTTTCAACTGACAGCTGTCAAATTATAAAAAAAAACTATGTCTATTTTCACATTTTTATTGAACCATGCTCCAACTTTTTATACAGTCACTAAATTACAGCGCGTTTTAAAATAAAATAACAAAGTTAAACTTTAGAATACAATTATATTATGACTTTAATATGTTTAGCTTTAACTACTTCTTTAAAATAACATAGATTCCAACCAAATCTTTGCCACTTTTCTTAATGATAAACATGAAAAATACTGGTTGTATAGCTGGACGACCAGAGGACAAAAAAAATAAGCGGGAAGCGACAACATCCGATCAACACTAATTTTTTCTTTAGTTAAGTAATAATTTATGTTCTTATTTTCCTCGTATTCGTAATCAAAAGCACAGTGTTTACCTCGGGTAAATTACTTATTTAGTACCTCGAACTATTAGCACCCTCACTACGTTACGGGCGCCAAACCCCGCTCGGGACTAAATAAGTTGGATAACAATGTAGGTACTCACACATATTTATTAAAACCAAACACATCAAACTGAGATATCACTTCATCTACTTATAATAAGTACTAAATAAATATAAAAGAGTGCATTTTTCTCTTTTGAAGTTTGGCAAACCTATTAATCAATTACTTAGTCATGTTAAATCCAGCAGCAAGATAGCCGCTAGAGATGGTGAACTGGAAGCCTCCATCCACTTGCACGTTGGTTCCGGTGACCAGCCGGCTGTTATCGCTGGCGATGAACACCACCATCTTCGCGATGTCATCCCCCACACACTTCTCCCCCATGGGAATGCTCTTACTGCTCGCTTCCAACCACTCCTGGTATGCAGGTTCCGAGACACCCGTTATGCGCTTGAAGAAGTTTGACTCCTGCAAATATAAAAGAAAACTTAAAGTCGACTCAAAAGAGGAAAACTGCTCTTTGCTCTACAGCGGGATGATGTTAAATCTACATAAATTAAAAGTGAAGTTCTGACTGACTGACTCAGCAACGCCCAGCCCAAACCCTTTGGACCTAGAAAGCTGAAATTTTGCACAGAGGTTCCCTTTATAATTAGAAGAATTTCAAAATATCCTACCTTATTTTTTGTCTACACAAAGAATAAGGAAGGATTTTTTGAAATTCAACCCCTAAGGGAGTTAAATAGGATGAAAGTTTGTATGAAAAATCTTATTCCTTGAGTTACAACTTGAAACTTGGCACAAATAAATTATAAAGTAAATTATAAATTTTATGTTTGTCACTTTTATTACCCTAAACTACTAAGGGGGGATTGGGGGATGTCTAAGTCTGTATGGAAGAATTTTAACGCGCGGTTCGATTAACTCGAAACTTAGTATTTATGCTTGAGAATAATAATAATGAATAACGTGTATCTGGGTTTTTCGAAAATCGACCCCTATCGGGTTAAAAAGGGATAGTCATTTTACAGGGGAGGATTTTATCGTGGGGCTTGATTAACTCGAAAATTGGTGTATGAGACAAGTTATGGAAGCATCCCATCCGCATCCCATTTAACACCCCTGTGGGGCTGAAAACAGGCAATACAGTTTATATGAAAAACCTTATTTGAAACTTGACGCAAATACTTGCCTATGTAATAAAGTTTGTCATTAAGGGGTTCAGGGGGGGGGGGGGTTACGGGGATTATTTACTTATCTTTTTCTTATTATCACAGGATAGAGAATAAAGAGGATTTTCTCATTGTTTACCTAGATTAACAAATATGGTACTTTTAACCACGGTTGTACGTTCCCGTGGGATACTTTCCAACATTCATGCGAGCGAAGCCGCGGGCAAAATCTAGTAGGGAATAATAAGCCTGCAATGACGTTGGCTGTACTTACAGTGAGTCCAGGGCTTACGGTGTTGACTCTGACACCCTTGGGAGCCAGCTCGAGGGATATCAGACGAGAGAAGTGGTCCACTGCAGCCTGCAAAACAAGACGAATATTAAATTAATATGTTCCACCTACAAAGGAATAAACTAACCCCGTACCCGTAAATTCAGAAGCATTGGGACTTTTGGACCAATGCTAAGATATAATATTTACATGAAGAAACCTATTTAATAAGGCAAGAAAGGAGGTGTCTCATGAGATGACGAGGAACACCGAAGTATGGAAGAAGAAAACATGCTGCGCCGACCTCAAATGAATTGGAATAAGGGTAAGAGAATGATGATGAAACCTTTATATTCTGCGCAAGCATATGGAGTCAAATCAAGAACAAAAATTGTATATGACCGCATTTAACACCAAACTATGTATACCACTTACCTTGGCCATGCCATAGGGCAGGGAGCCCACAGTGACTACAGTTCCTCCTATACTGGAGATGTTGACGATATTGCCCTTGGTCTCGGTCAGGGCGGGAGCCAGCAACCTTGTGAGGTTGTACACTCCTCTCACGTCGATTCTGAACACATCGTCGAAGATCTGCATGTCCTTAGTGGTAAGAAGGGTCGTCCGGCAGCCGATAGCGGCATTGTTGACGAGGACATCCAGTCTAGAATGAGAAAAAGAGAAGGCAGTTAAAAAAATATATAAATTGTCAATGCAAAATTGTATTATATAATCGTTAGATTATATGTATAATCTATTTTGTGAAGATTGAATTTTTTTTTTTTTTAAAAACGTTGCTCCACTCTAGGAATCCCTCCGGTATCGTGGGTGCGTTTACAAACATTTAAACTCACATACAGAAATACCCAGACCCGATACAACTATCTGTAGGCCATACAAATATTTGTTCCGTGCGGGGATCGATCCTGCGACACGCAGCGCAGCTTTCTAATCGCTCAGCCACTGCACCAACCGTGCCGTCAAATTGTCGTAAGCTTGTGAACAGTAACATACTTACTGCTTATAATTTAGAATTAGTTATATTATAATTGTGGTTAAAGTAAAATAAATCTGTGATTACATTTTTGAAGTCTTTACCGATTTTTGTGAATGTGTGAACATTGTAGACTTTGTACGTAGATTCCTAGATGCTTGTTAACTATAAATCTTGTTTAACTCTTTTGTGTAGTGAAATACAACTTTCTGTCGGGCCTACGTTGTACCCCGTATCTAAGTAAAGTAACTTAGCAACTGCTGATGAGATACTGTTTTTTTTTTGGGACCACTGGCTTATGGTGTGTTCCGAAGCACGGAATCATCTTTTTATCAGACAATCAGGTGATTTAAGCCTGCGATGTCCTAGCCAAACTGGAAACAACTTTACAAAGTAGACTTTTCGTGGAAATCGATCCCACGACCACCGGGTCGCTAGGCAAACGTCGAATAGTGATTAATAATAAAATCCAGAACGAGCTTACAAAAAAGTGGGTTGGGATTAATTCATTTCAGATATTAAAATTCTAGCCGTGCGACTAAATTACTAAGTGAGCGACTAGAAATACAAAAAGGGCAACCTAAATAATTAATAAGATTTAAAAACGATTTTTCCAATTTTGGTTAAAATACGATATTTACATAAGTTCAATTCAAAATTCCTTGTGTTTTATTTTCACACACACAATCTCAATCACTCACACAAACGGGGCGGTTAGGTAAGTGAGCGAACTGAGATCCCGATAAACCCTGCGAACCCACACTACACAAGTAGGAAAACAACACTAGTAGGAAAGAACACTAGTAGGAAAACTTGGATGCAATAGCGAGCGAAGCGAGGTCGAGACTTGGGGCATCCCGACTCGGACAGGTTAGGTTAGAAAGAGATGGCGGGGTCTATTCGCTCGCTTTGCTCGCTCAGATTTATGTAACTTAAAACTTTAATTTACAGAAACTAGTGTTTTTAATCTTGTCGTACGACGGGAACACATTGTTTGATCGTACGACTGTTGAAAATTAGGACGCCGCCTAACTGCCGCACTCAGAGAGCTTTAATCAACACTTAGGCCTTTACTAAGCGACGGCTTAAGTAATCATTAAATATTTCTGAGTACGGCAGTAAGTCTTTAAAATGCGTCTTCACTTCAGCGTCGATTATCTTGAAAAAAAATCGATTAAAAAAAAAACTTCATAATTTGCATAAATTGGCAATCTTCGAACTTCGGAAAACACAATTTAAATATTCTTCTAAAATGTTTATTGGGAGAACTGTTTACAATAATCAGGGTTTGGTTAACAATTCTTAGTGTAGGATACAAGGATGCTATGTTTTACATATCTAAAATATTTGGGTAATTACATGTTTCGGACAAATTGTTGGGTAACAAAAACAAAAAGTGTAATACATTTTTGGGCTGCGGAAGGTACCTAAAGGTATTTTTTAATGGGACGACTATTGTATATAGGCTGTAAACTAACCCTTCACACAAACGTAAACCAAGCATTCTGTACATCAAACTAAGTACCCCTATGCAAAAATTTTTGCTGGGAAACGACTTTTTTTTTGAGGTCAAAAATCAAATTTTGCGGTAAAGTAAGTTATAACCTGAAAAACTAGTATTTACAAAAACAGCTGTGAAAAATTTAGAACGTTGACCCCCAATATCTCCGTAACTAGGGCATTCCCAGGTATATAGTCTTGAACGAAAAAATGTTTGCAGTGGTGGGGAGAACAAGTGCCCTTCGTTTGCGTTAAGGGTATTTTTATGTCACATCGAGCGAAAAAACTGATTTACCTTAGAGAGTAAACTATGAAGTTTTTACCTTTTAAAATGGTCAAGTGTGTCCTTGGCAGTTTTCTCGACGCCCTCGTCAGTGCCCAGGTCGGCGACGATAGCCAGCGGCTTCACGCCCTTCTGCTTCTCGCACTTGTCCGCGACTGCTCGCAAGTTGGCTTCATTCCTTCCCACCAGAGACAGTTTAGCCCCAAGTTTAGCGAACAGGAGAGCTATTGATTCGCCTATGCCAACACTTGCGCCGGTTACTAGCACTACTTTGTTAGTAAAATCTAGATCCATGATTTGTTTTGGTACCTACGTGGATTATTTAAATAATAATATTTTAGGTGCTGCCGCAGTGCGTATTCAATCACTTGGATAATACTAATCTTTGAAAAATTTAAAACTCTGTTTAAATAGCAATTTCTATACCTACCTTACTAGTTAGGTACCTACATATCACTTAGTTATCGTACCTACTCATGCCATCTTTGTAGATACCTCGAGATATGCTAGAGATATGAAAATCGTAAAAGCAAAGAATAAACTTTAAAAAAAATTACCACAGAAGTCTAGCTGACGTACCTATTGGCAGCATGGAAGAAACTCCGTGCTGTCCGTGCAGAACAAACTGTTATTATATAGACAAGTCCTGATGCCTGCCAGTTAGGACTTATGGTATTCAGCTGTGGGGTTGCACTAAACAGACAAATGTTTAGTGCCGATTCCAGAACAAAGTAGGTAATACCTACCTACGGGAAATTCTAAATGTACCTTGGTAGTGGTAGGTTCGAAATGATAGCCTAACCTAACCTATACCCTAACCTTAAGTGATGCAAAAATCTGCAGAAGCTCACGAACAGACATCAGCATGTGAATGATGAGGTTCTGTACTTACGAGTATCTAAGTATTGTACCCAGCGTTGATAAATAAGACCGACCACAGAAATATAAAAAACAGGCACCGACCTACCTATCTCAATGGTTTCCAAAGTAAAAACAATCGTTTTCGTGTCAAGCAAGAAATGCCAAGAAATGTAATCTGAATCTCTTAGGTGTAATAGATGCGTATTATTATAAAACAAATTCAGTTTTAATTATGTACTTAGGAACTTACCTACACATACACACATCAAAAGTGTCTAGGGATCAACATATATTTTTGCAATAACTTTTCTCCTGATTGATATTAATTAAAATTTTCTGATTCATCAAATAAAGTGTTTTCGTTTGTCACAGTAACGATAAACCAAGTCACCTTTGCATTAATAAAGAAATTTGCCATTTTCCTAATAAAGGGATTTTTGACATTTGAACCACTAACATTAAAGTTCGAAAAAAAGACTGAAATAACAGTTTTCTTTAAAATTTTATTGGGTAACTTAAACAATTAATAATCCGTGTTTCTACCGCGAACACTAACAACACAAGAACATCGGTTTGGCATACTCAAAATGAGTTCATCCAAATCACGCTGTGGAATGGCCGCCCATGTTCGTTGCAACAACAAAAAAAGGTCTTCTTGCGACTGGATACCCTCCATATTCGGCAGAGCTCTTCTCTGTAGCATATCCCATGCATGCTCAATCGGGTTCAAGTCTGGCGACTGAGCAGGCCAGGGCAGGACATTGATGTTAGCTGCGGCGAGAGTCTGTCTTACAACTCTTGCGGTGTGCGGTCGTGCATTATCATGCATTAACTGAAATAAGGGACCGATTTGCACTTGTAGAGGAACGATGACGTCTGATACAATCGTCTCAGCATAAATTTGAGCGTTGAGGTTGCCTCTGATCCAAATCAACTCAGTTCTTCCGCCGATCCAAATACCCGCCCATACCATGATGGTTCCACCACTATAAGGATGGACTTCCTGGCAGGATTTTAATCGCTGTTGGCGTCCAGGGGTTCTCCAGTGTCGTATACGTCTTGTATCCGGTCTCATACCAAAACGAGACTCATCAGAAAAGCACACGAAACGCCATTGTTCTTCTGCCCAATTTCTGTGTTCAAGAGCCCATTGATATCGAATCCTACGATTGTGCATTGCTATAGGTGGTACCCGTAGCGGTCTTCGGGAATGAAGGTTCACTTCATGCAAGCGGTTTCGGACTGTTTGGTCGCTAATTAAGTTCCCTGAAGAGTGATGAAGCCTCACGGCTAACATCATGGCGGTTATTGTTGGAGCTCTTCGAGTTAAGATTTGAATGTATCGGTCTTGTCTCCGTGTGGTGCAGCGATACCGTCCTCCATGGCGCTCAGCCACGGTACCAGTGCTTCGGTAACGTGTCCAAAGTCGACTGATAACACTCTGACTTGTATTCAGAGCTAAAGCCACAGTACGTTGCCGGGAACCAGCTTCTATCATTCCCACGGCTCTGAGCATTTCTTCCCTGCTTAAATGACGTCGCCGCTCCATAATAACGTTGGTTTTAATCAGTAGTAGGGAAACAGTAGCACTAATAATGTCTTCAATGCGTTGTATGTTTTTATAGGGAAAATATTGGCAGCTGATTTTCATCTTTTACTCGAATTTGATTCACAGTTCCTGATTCAAATTATGAAATGCACCAAAAAGGATCCATATAAATTTATAAAATCATAAATTTATTACAAAGCCACATCTCAATCTCAAGAAATCCGCATAAAAATGCTTGATCCCTAGACACTTTTGATGTGTGTATTTATTAAAAACAAAAACATTAAATGGAGCTTCATCAGGTCATCAGTAGATATTTATACAAATTAATAATAAAAAGCTGAATGCATGTTTCTCTTCAAAAGTTCGCTTATAATCATTTACTTATTCAAGTTAGTGCCAGAAGCGAGAAGGCTGTTGGAGATGGTGAACTGGAACCCTCCATCTACCTGCACGTTGATTCCGGTGACCAGCCGGCTGTTATCGCTGGCGATGAAAACCACCATCCTTGCAATATCATCCCCTACGCAATGCTCCCCCAGGGGAATATTCTTAGAGCCCGCTTCCAACCACTCTTGGTACGCAGACTCTGAGATACCCGATATCCGCTTAAATAAGCTTGAATCCTGTGAATATGAAAAAAAGTTAAAAAGTCGACTCAAAATTGGAGTATTTTTAATGAGAAACGTAAAAGGTTTAGCATGAGTGAACTCCTAATATTGTTAGCAGTACTTACAGTGAGTCCAGGGCTGACGGTGTTGACTCTGACGCCCTTAGGTGCCAGCTCGAGGGATATCAGGCGAGTGAAGTGGTCCAGTGCGGCCTGCAAAATAGGACGAATATTTAATTGTATGTGGTGGTTTAGACACGCCACAACAGCCACCATACATAAGGCAACGAAAAAAGAGATCAGCGTGATTCAAAATACGTTCTTTTTTAGTCTTTAGCACAGTAATTTTTTTTTGGATGGGTAATGCTAATGACACATTTTCATAAAGGAACACAGGTGCCTACGTAGCTACAGCTTGTAGAAGCTTATGATGGAGTGAAATCGAGTACAAAAACGATATACCATCATTCTCTTGCCCGTATTCATTTGGGGTCGGCGCAGCATGACTTCTTCTTCCACCATACTTCTCTATTACTCCTTTCCTGCCCTATCATCCTTTACACATTCCACCCATCGTGTCTTTGGCCTTTACTCTTAAATTATAGGTACCCCTTTCATACTCCGTTTCCACATTCATACTCAAAAGTTTCCTCGCGACATTTTCCTCTTTCCTCCACATCACAATATAATATTCTACGACAACCGATTACCATACAACTTTTCTGAAATGGTGTATTATTTAACTCCAAGCTGAAGTTCTCACCTTGGCCATGCCATAGGGCAGGGCGCCAACAGTGACTACAGTCCCAGCTATGCTGGAGATGTTGATGATGTTGCCCTTAGTCTCGATCAGCGCGGGGGCCAGCAACCTGGTGAGGTTGTACACTCCTCTCACGTCGATCCTGAACACATCGTCGAAGATTTGCATGTCCTTCGTGGCTAGGAGGTTCGTCCGGCAGCTGACAGCGGCGTTATTGATGAGGACATCCAATCTAGAGTAGGAAGAAGAGTAGGTAGATAAACAACAGTTACTATAATTTTTAGGGTACCTAACTTCCGATAATTTAATAGGATAGGATAGTTATGGAACAAACTCAATAGCATAATAATTTTGACGATATTAATGAAGGTGTCAGTACTTGCCCTCTCCAATAGGGTTGTTTACTGACTTTAAAAAATATGATTCTAATTAGTCAGTCTGTTAGATTATCGAAAAATATTGTACGTATTTATTGTTTTATCAAATCAATAAAAATTGACGAAGAAAGATTTGAGTGGGGGGTTGTGACGTCACTAACCACTAAAGAATGGCATACCTACCAATGTCTCAGAAAATGACGTCACACGAGTTTTAAAAGCACTGTATCGTCTTAATTGTTTGTTTACGTGAAAAAATAAAAAATACGTGTCCAATATTTTTTTGAAATCTATCTGACGGACTAATTAGATTTTATTTGTTATCTACCATATTGATTATTATCGAAAAATCTGATTTCACAAGTTCTTTTACCTTACGAACTACGTTTTATAAAGTATCCGATATTTTTTTAATTAAGTATGTACCTACTTACCTACCTTTTAAAATGGTCGAGTGTGTCCTTGGCAGTCTTCTCGACACCCTCGTCTGTGCCCAGGTCGGCGACGATGGCCAGCGGCTTTACGCCCTTCTGCTTCTCGCACTTATCCGCGACTGCTCGCAAGTTTGCTTCATTCCTTCCCACCAGAGACAGTTTAGCGCCAAGTTTAGCGAACAGGAGAGCTATTGATTCGCCTATGCCAACACTCGCGCCGGTTACTAGCACTACTTTGTTAGTAAAATCTAGATCCATGGTTTTTATTATTTTATTTTAGGTGCAGCAATGCGATGTATTAAATCACTTGGATACTACTGGCTCTTTAAACAATTTAAAACTCTATTTATATAGCAATATTGTGTATCCAAGCAGTCAGGTACACATTACTTGTTATCGTACTTAGATATATCATTATTATAGATTCCTCGAGATATCAAATAAAAACAGTCAAAACAAAGGATAAAAGTATCTACTTAGATATTTTATCTAAACCGCCACAATAAGTACATATATGTTTGTCTAGTTCTACGACGTGACGATTAGGTACCCTTAACTAAGTATTTAATTTCAAAAGTTATGCATCATTAACCAACATGACTAAATAACGATAGAAAAAGGAAACTATCCTGAGACCGAATATCAGATTTGTAGGAAGTTGTATGCAGGAGTGTTCGTTCGTGACGCATCATGTGATGTGACATAATATTATGAAATACGCTGAAATAACATGCTCAGGCGCACCATTGCACAATATTAGGAAATAATAATATTCCACAACTATCACACAACGCCATCTAGTCCCAAGCTAAGCAGAGCTTGTGTTATGGGTACTAGACAACTGATAAACGTACTTATATATTTCTAAATACATACATATTATAGATAAATTACACCCAGACACAGAACAAATGATCGTGCTCATCACACAAACATTTGTCCTGGGTGGGAATCGAACCTACGACCTCCGGCATAGCAGTTAGGGTCACTAACCACTAGACCAACAGGCCAGTCAAATACCTACCTACTCCAGATAAAGACGAGATACAAGACTTAAGTCAGTACAATATCTAAATATTCAATACGGCTATGATGTTCCGAGTAAGGTTCCGTAGCATAAACTTTGACCAACAAAACCTTTATTATAGGGTTCCGTAATAAACTAGTACCTACCTAACACCTAAAATAAAATCTCGAAGAATATTTTTTTAGGCTCCTGCACCTACACGTAAAGTGGGGATGTTTTTTAGGGTTCCGTACCTCAAAAGGTAAAAACGGAACCCTTATAGGATCACTTTGTTGTCCGTCTGTCTGTCTGTCTGTCAAGACCTTTTTTCTCAGGAACGCGTGGAGGTATCAAGCTGAAATTCATATCAAATACTCAAGTCTATGGTCTCTTGGAGCTGTGAAAAAATCAAACTTCTAAGTCAACGCGATCAAAAGATACTCCCGTTTATGCCGCAAATTTTCGACACTCGCAAGGGAATCAAAACCTACAGGGTACTTCCCGTGAACTCAGAATCTTGAAATTTGGTACGAAGCAACGTCTTATAACACAGATAAAGGAAAAATTGCGAAAAGCATAAATTTTTAGTTACATCATATAATAAAAATATTTTTAAGTTGAAATTTTCACTGAATGTGTCTCTCTGTTGCTGCTATAACAAAAAAAAAATAAAAAGCGACTCCCCTACTACGATGTTACGGAACCCTTCATGTGCGAGTAGGACTCGCACTTGGCCGGTTTTTTTTTCTCACGTAACACTAAGTGAGGCATGTCGTTCCATAGACCTTCAAAAAATATTAATAATTTAGTTTTTCTAGAAAGTTTTTGAAAGGCGACTGAGAGATGAGAGCTAAATTTTGCAGAGCCAGTTCGGTTTCATGGTCGGAGAAAGACGGATGCTATTTTCTTTATCCGCCAGCTTTGCGAGAAATGTAGACTTGCTCATAAAAAACTTTCACATGGTGTCCGTTGACCTCGAAAAGGCATACGACAGAGTACCCCGTGAGGTTCTGTGGTGGGCTCTGGAGGATCGACATATTTTTTTAAACCTGTGGAAATAAATATTCAATTAATTAATTGCATCAAATATGGTAGGCAGGTACAGTCTCGAGCAATAATATGTATACTTTAGGCAAAGTTCAAACGGATTCTAAAATATTAGTTTCGTTATGTAACATGAAAATGAAATGATTACAGTAGCTAAAAATCGCTTTTAAATATTGTCAAGTGTTTACATATTCGTGCTGCTGACTGTATCATAATATGCGACATCACTGTTACTTACTGGCCTTACTGCTCGACTTCAACAGACGGCATGGCGGTCTCACGTAATTAATGGACGCCCCCTAACCTCCTCTAACTGCTGCACTCAGAGAGCTTTAATAATTTCTTAGGCCATCACTAAGTAAAGGTTTTGACAGTTTTGTCATACAAAAGTATGTCAAATCTTTACTAAGTGACGGCTTAAGTAATCATTTAATATATCTGAGTAATGCAGTAACTGCCGCACTTACAGAGAGCTTTAATGATTTCTTAGGCCATCACTTAGTAAAGGCTTTGACAGTTTTTTCATACAAAAGTATGTCAAATCTTTACTAAGTCACGGCTTAAGTAATCATTAAATATCTCTGAGTACCGCAGTACCAGTCGAAATATGGGTGTACCTGTACTATTGGGAACATCTCTACTAAACCTATCGAGGATTACAGTTTCTTTTGTTATAGGTCAAGCTAGAGAATACAATAACGGGATCCCGGCCTTTTTCTGAAAATCCCGGGACTGTACTTGGCTAATCTCGGTATTTTCTGCTATAAACAGGTCCATTTTGCATTCTACAATCCGTTGCGCCTTCACTATGACATTGCCTAGATTATAGTAGTAGTATTTATATTTAAATCGGGGCTGACAAATAGTACCAGACGTGAAATGAGCCTGTTTCGAACAGGAGCAGTTCGTGGCTATCAGTTAGTACGATTCCTCCAATGAGTGTAGGACCTGAGCAAGCGTTTTCAGCTGCTGCATTATATTGGACATAAATTACGAAGCAGACTACGAAGTCAAACATTAGATACTTGATATTTCTGCGGTTATATTTTCGAAATTCAGTGCTTTTGTTTTTTTGAATTTTTTATTTAGCAATAGGTAACAATATTAAAACATTTTTGAGCAATTATACTAAGTTTTTTTTTATTAGAGCCCAATTTCTACATAAGTCTGATCCATCGGGGATGACTCTTCAAAAATCCCGTAATCCGGGATTTTTGAAGGATTTTTTCCGGGATGCCAAAACATGCTCGGGATGGTATTCTCTAGGTCAAGCACACCCACAATACTTGCAAACCACTGCAACTCTTGAACCAGAACCAACAGTGGCGACCACCAGAAAAGTGCCGAGACAATGAAGCTCAGAGAAACAATTTTACTATCTTGGATCCCGAAACGAAAAAACATACTTTCCACTTCCCTCCATATCAGCAGGATACAAACAGAAGACTGACTGACGTCTAGAAGGAAGTTTTGACTGAATGGAAATGTTAGTGGGGTAATTTCGTCCACGGCCGACACCTCTCGACCAGTTTTTTTCCATTCCTTCGTAAGTGGCGGCAAGCTAGGACATGGATGGAGCAACTGGGTTTATCCAGGTTGTATAGGTATATTAATTTGTGCCTATATGCGTGACATTATTTAAATGTTAATTGGTTATTTACGTTTCTTATTACATATTTAAGAACCTCCTCTTTTTTTCAAGTCAGTTAATAATCAAGGGTCACTATGTTTGTTACACGCTAATATCCGAATCCACCCACCGATTTCAATGAAATTGTGTGAAGGTGTTTGCTTAGTTCCAGCTTGAAAGATACAATAGTTCCCGAGGAGATGGGCACACTATGCGAGGCAGAGGCACTCATGATGCACATAGACGTTCTTGTTTAGCGCGGGCGCTGGTGGCGCCATCTACGCGCTTCGCGTTGCTTCATTTACCTTTGATTTTGTACTTACTATACACGTATTAAAACAAAACATACAGTTAAGATTAACTTTACTATGCAATTTTAAATACCTACATAAAAGCTACAAAATATATAATACACAAAAATTTGATAAAAACTAAATAAAAAGTTCCGTAGTACCATGGCTACAATCAAAAATTCGATAATTAATATAGTATTATGCCAAAGAAAGATAGTTCAGTTCTTGCAAGTATGAGAAAAGTTACACATTCATATAAATTTTCGATTACAACTTATCACCAAAATTGTCATTAGCTATTCAAATGATCAAAGCTGCTTGAAAATAATTTTTCAAATAATATGTTGTTTAAAAAATTAAATTCGTAGTATTTATTTATATTTACTTATCTGTAACTAAAACTTGTTATGTACTTCAAATGTTAAACTAATATGTAGCATGTAAGTTACCACATTTAATTTAGAATGAACTATCTCCAGTGTGCCACAGTCATGTCATGGATTAACTTAGATATACTTAACATACAATACATTACAATATACAATGGCACTTCATAAAACAAAGATTTTGCACACAAATTTCATTTGTGTTCCAATATTATGTTTTCTTAACAAAAAGTCAATTAAACCACGCGTCTGTTTTGCAGACATCATACAAAATGGCCAAATTTCGCGCCTTTTCTTTGGCTATGCAGATGGTTTGCATTACTAAGTTTGCATCAGAAGACATTAAGCATGTACTTAGATGTTTCGCAACTTGTTACATAAAACTAATCACATGACCTTGTTTAATTTAATTAAATGTATTTGCCAATTTTCCAAAATTTGTTGGCTCTTTGTTTGTCTCGCAACTTGTCCCTTATGTTTAGTTTTAAATATATACATGTTTACTGTTTTCTGGTACAAAATTCTTTAGTCAGGAATACAACTTAGCCACTCCACAATTTCATAGTATATGCTTTGAAGTCAGTTGAAAATACAATTTTAGTTAATCTGCTTAATGCAATAATAATCATCTACAAATATTCATTATTAATGAAATTTAATTTAAAATGATAGCCCAGCTATTTCAGTGTCTCCAACAATATTATAATAATGTATATCGAGTATGCAATATACTACTCTATTAGTTAAATATAATTATCTAGATGCTAACATGGACACACATGCCGACAATATAGTGCAATAACAATACAGGCACTGAGCAAATTTATACAAATCTAGTCTCCCCAAGCAATTGAAGTCCAACAAGGGCAGAGGAAAGATAATATATTGTAAGCTTTATGATTAAATTAGAACATTATTTTCAGCTAAACCTGGCCAAAATCTGCTTACAACTTCTCAAATTTTGGGGGCAATCAGTCAGCCAACCTTTAAGAATAATTCATTTTAATAATTATCATTTTTGTTTGCTTTTTATTTGGAATGTGTAAATTTTTATATCTAATGAAATTGTAAATTGATTTCTTTTCTAATTTACTCACAATAAAATGTCAATATTATTTTAGTCAAATTACAAAACCAGTTCTAACTTTAGTTTTCGTCAGTTTCTGAATTTCGAAATTTATTCCTGCTAAGGTCAATGTTGCTAAGCTAGAACTAAAGTAAGAAATCGTTTTATAATTATTGATGTGTTTAGTTTTTATAAATCCTTAATCTAATTTAATCAGTAAGTGAATAAAGGCGAGCATCTTTACCCAACACAAAGTCATACATACCTAGTCAAAACAAGATACAGATTTCTATGTCCAAGCTGCAAAGGGGGACACCCTTTGCAGCTTGGCTTTGATGCATAAATTGGGGTTGATATCAAAATATTGAAATTTGTATATTGTTACAACTGGGTTACATATGATTTTTTGTTGAGAAACAATAAAATGCCTTGCTGCACTATCCTTGGTGTGCACTGGCTTTTTAATGGGTGACATGATATCAGGTATACTGGTGTTTGCTTTACAACATTTTTTACTCTCTACCCCTGTACATGAAGTGTGTACTTGTGCACATTAGTATGTCTAACAATGTTATGTTAAAAGTAAATCTGCAATAAGTCTGTAAAGTTTTAAGCACAGAAGAATTTTCTCTGCTTTAGAGGTTCACTGTCATCGTCACTGTCAGAGAAGCAAGCTGTAAAACCACTCTTGTCTCTTAGACCTAATGAGTCTCTTTGTAAACTGGATTGTTGCTCCAAAGCTTTCTTAGAACGTAGATGTCGTGTGATCCGTTTCTTCTTCTTCAGTTTATTCCCCTGCTCAGCTCCGGGGCTGGCCACATTCATGCTGACCATGGAACTGACCTGTTCTGTTGAATTACTGAGGACTAAAACTGAGTTCTCTGGATGCCTCAAGGTTAAGCCAATGTTCCTGCCACTTCTGGTCCTAGACACAGCTGCAGCTTCTGGGTTCTCTTTCCGATCAGAATTGTTGAAGTCACTTGAATTTTTGCCTATTTTCCTCCTTTTATCAGCCTGGTTGTTATCTGGATTTTCTTCTACAATGTCTGCTGTTGTATGATTTCTGAACCGTTTAGGGTACCGTGATGTGGTGCTTCCTGTTTGGAATGATACATTTAAGTTGCCCTTTGTTCTGGTTTTGCTGCAATATAGTTTACTATTGCTCTCGGCCTCCTTCCCACTTTTGTTAGTTTTGGCATCCATGAACTTGAGTAAAGAGGTGCCTTTGCTAACTTTGGCAGGCTTGTCAGTACCCTTAGATACAAAGTTAACCACATTTTCTGATTCCGTGCTGCAGTTCAAAGCAGGTGACTTCTGCATTCGAGTGTTCATAGACTTGTTTACACAAACAACCATTGTGTTGTCCTTTTGGACACTTTGCTGTGATTCTTTAACAAGATTCCTACTGTTTTTGCATCTTATTTTTCTGGGAGTTTTAGTAGACTGCAGTTTTGTAGATCTAATGTAATTGGCTGTAAAGCCGGACACATCACTGAGATCTTCAAACTGTCCATTCTGGACTTCATTCCTGGGCTTGTTGAGATAGGTGTTCTTCTTGTTGTCTACACCCTGGTCCCCACCTGCCAGTAACTCTTGAGATTTCTTCAGCTTGTATGGGGATTTCTGTTCTGTTTGACTATTTTTGTGACCATTAATTACACTAGTATTAAATATCTCAAAGGAACTATTAAGTTGGCTATTGTGGTTGAGGCTCTGCTGAGCCTGTCTCAGGCTCCTCCGCAGATGCATCACCTTGGGTGTAGATGTGATCACTTTATTTTTCTTGTGCAAAGTTGTCCTGTTGTTTTTCTGTTTTGATATTTTTGATTTGCCTTGTATGGAAGTGTTTTTAATATTGAAGTCAAGGTCAGATTCTAGTGTACCAGACTTACAACTACTAATTACAGTGTGTTTCTGCTTTTGTGATGTGTCAAAATATATATTTTGCTGCTTATCTGCAGACCCAGAGTCATCTTCTAACAGAGACAGCTTCCTCTTTTTCTTCTTCTTGGGTGAAGGCTCCTGGGCAGCACTGGGAACACTTTTAGGTTTACTTTTAGAACACTGTGCTTGCTCATTCTGTTTTTTGCTACTATCATAGTTCATGAGGCACGGTGCCCGTTTGGTACA
Organism: Diarsia rubi; assembly: GCA_932274075.1. NCBI lineage: Eukaryota > Metazoa > Arthropoda > Insecta > Lepidoptera > Noctuidae > Diarsia > Diarsia rubi. Next base: position 501,470 of record OW026416.1, on the reverse strand, counting down.
AATCCAATATGATATTTCATCCATGTTGCTCATAAAGGGAGCATCAGCTGGGGCAGGTCGAGCGGCGGCGAGGCCCTGGTGAGCTGGCACCATAGCGCGGCACAGTGCGAGCGCAGCAGGCGCGACAGCAGCCGCAGCGCGCCCGGCCAGACGCACGCCCACTCCGCCACCGAGCTGCCCGAGCGCCCGCCAGCCAGGAGCTTCAAGTGCTGCCGGCTAAACCCAGCCTCTTCCATTGTTCACGTAACACTCACATACCATACACCTGAAATATTTATATTTTCCTCATCATTAGTGTCCACGTAACGAACTTCTACCAAACTCCAACATTGAAATAAGCGTATACTTACTTTTAAAGCTCTTCTTTCTAAAAACCGATCACTTCGATTTTATCATTACCTATAAACTTACACTTCTCAGTTAAACGTAAGTATCAAAAGAAATACCAAGCGGTACGAGGACCAGCTATATTACACAAGTTCTAACGGACATTTCTTGTTACTATACTTTTAGACGTAAACGTCATAGACCAATACAATATTGATGAGCGTTCAGACAAAATTCTGCGCGTTATGCAAAGATATTGATACTTAAAAACTTAAATTATTATTTCTCTTCTCACATCACCACAACAAAATAGTAAAGCAAAGCAAACGCGCTTGGAATTTTACCACAGACATCTTTCAGAAAATTACATGTGTCAAAAACTAACGAATCAGAAGACCGTATTTAATGGACACCGGGTTCTGTAACACTGGATTGGACACCGTCATATATAACAGATAATGAGAAACAAAGCGAACACACTTATTATTTGTCTTTAATCTGTGTCTATGATTTAAAAAGATTCATGAAGCGATCAAACTGAAAAGATACCTACTTAGCTTGGAACTCTTTTCTGAAGTCGGTGACTTTTGTTTGTTTAATTTTTTTTTTTACCACCGCCTTCAGAGACAAATTTTTGTTCTAAAGTTTATTTTTCACTTTTTTGTGTTTTATAATTTTATTTTTTGTCGAAGTCAGTTTTATTTTTTGTTAGAAAGTTTTTATTTTCAACTTTTTTGTGATTCACATGTGCATACCCTTTCACAACGTACCGGCGTGATGTAATGTTATGAACTGGTGTAAACAATAGACAGACATGGGATTTCAACAATCCCAATCCATTTGCTATCATTTAGACATCAATACGACCTCGCAAAATTTTGTATTTAATAATAGAATAACAAAACATCACGCCTGTTAGAGAGATCAGCTTGTTAGAGAGAAAATACCAAAATCGCTGTACATTTTTCTGAGTTTTCTCGATTTCGCCAAGATTCCATCATATGATCCTGGTGACTATGAGACCAATAAGAAAGCTTAGGCTTTCGAATAAAAGAAGAGTTTTCCAAATCAGTTCGTAAACGACGGAGACGAAAAGATCGTTAATGTAGACAGTGTAGTTTCTTTTTTGAGTTTTGTTGATTTTTCAAAAACCGCTTGCCCGATTTCGATAAATAAAAAAATTTGGGACCTGGGACAAAAAATCTTTCCAAAAATATTTTTTTTTTTAAATCCGTTAGCAAGCTAATTATAAACATGCGACTTGAGAACCCCCTTCTTTTTTTAGAAGTCGGTTATAAAAAAGGAATGTTATGAACTACCTACATTGAAATAAAACGAACAAATTTTTATTTTCATGTAATTTACTAAAACGGGCGTAGTGGACGTTGGCAAGAAGGCTGCTAGGTTAAAGTAGAATTGGGCGGGTCGCGTCAGCCGCATACACGATGACCGTTGGGCAAAAGCCTCCACACGATGGTTGCCAGAAGACGGACCGGACGGCGGCGCCGCCGAGGCCGGCCCGGCCTAGAAAAAGGTGGCGTGACGATTTAGACGCGTACCAGGAAGGCTGGTTCGAGGCGGCACAGAAAGAGCTCTTGGAAGTAACTGGGATAGGCCTTTGCCCAGCAGCGAGACAGTAAGGCTAAAAAAAAAATACTAACAATTTTTCAGATGTTGTAACGAAACGCTATAATTTGCCATTTTGCCCTATTTTGACGTTACGTTTCGTTGTTCACCTCACTTTTTCGCGCCCTAACGTGATACTTTACTGGCCTGGCCTGGCCTGCATTGTTTTCTTTCTTTTGAACGGAAATCTAAGGAATTATCTAGATTTACTGCAGCGATGTTATTGTGATTTACTGTGCAATTGGAAATGAGTGAAAATGAATGATGTTCAGTGTTTGATCGATCGTCAGCTAGGCATTTGTAAGTGATTAATGAAATCTTCTTTTGTTTTGAATTCGTAATTAAAGAGTGCGTAATGATAGTAACAGGTGGGCTATTGCAGATTGCCGGCTGAACTACGACAATATCTTGAAGCGGCTGGTTGTGGACAGCGAGGAATCATTCTATGGGCTGCAAAATGCAAACATTGCGGCTAGCTTTGACCAGGACCCTCCGATATTTGCGTGCCGATTCTCGGAGGCTCCCGGTTACGAGCACATCCTTGCTCTTGCGAACGAGGATGGCAGAGTTGCTATTCAGGTGAGTAGGCCCATTTAATTAATTTTGAATTTGAAGATAGTGATTGGGTATCTACACACAACATAGAAATATCATGAAATCATGATAACTTATGTTTGCAGGATACATCCACCGTAAGGACTGCTAGCACGTTAGAAGGGTTCCAATGCCACAACAATGCTGTCTTCGACCTGGCGTGGATGCCTAAGAATATGAACTTTGTTACAGTATCAGGTAAGCTAGAAACCAGTAATGTTTTGTTACCAATTCATTAACAAATACCTAGCTAGTGTCTTACCTGTGTGGCTTAAGTATATGATAGGAATTAGGTAATAAGAGCTCAATGTAACATTGTGCAATACTTATCAATGAGATTAACATAGACTATACATAAATATTGCTTCAGTTTTCATTATATTCAGTAGTACCTATTTTCTAGGTTGTATACCTGCCTTGAATTGGAATGGTTATCATTGGATTGTACTAGCAGTTTCAAATAAGGTTATAGGTAGTTCATTAATAGTGTGGCAATTCACCTATTCTATATATTTCAAGAAGGTGAATCTATCTGCTCATAATATAAAAAGCATTGCACCAAAGAAACTCCTACCCGATTCTGAGTTATACAAAAACTATTTTAATACAACAGTAGTAGTGTTTCAATGCATGTAAAGGGTTCATATTTTTCATGAATTGCTTTTAGTAAATATCTTGATTTGTTGTTTAATTTGTTAAATATGGGTTGAGTCACCTTACATAATTTCATTTATTTATTCATTAACAATTTACATTGTTTTGAACATTACATTTTTAAAAAGAGAAGAATAACACATGCAGAAACAAATACATTATTAAAATTGGAGTGAAAGGTTTAGTTAAAGACTCAATTAATCATTACAATATGAAATGAATGAATGTCAGAAAATTAATACAAACGCAGCAATTTAATACAATGTCTGATTAAAAGCAGGTACATATGTCAAATAGAATGTCTAAATAATAGCTAAATAACTACAAAATCACTAAATAAATAAATAACTATGAAGGGATAAATAACTAATAAATCAGCACCCTGTATTAGCCAGCACAGAGTACATTATACTATATAGAAATTAGCCAGTCAGCAGATGGTGGCAAGGCTGATTCCTAGGAAATTATTTTAGTCCCATTATTTTTATGATTTTGACCTTAGATCATAGAACAAATGGGAAAAATATTCCCATTTTCGTCCACCAGTGGGAAAGGACCAAAACTTACTAAATGTAAATTATAAGATTTTTTTTTTTCTGTAACCTATAATGTACACCAATATTGATGGGCATACCTACTCCTATATGAGGATATGAGGGCAATGTGTAAATTGACATATTTTTATGGTAACCCATAGGGCGTGCTCTTAGTGCTGTTGCATGTCTTTGTTTACAGGGAGACCACCAAATAAATGGTAAAGCTACTTACATCAGTGACAAATGGTTTGAAATCGCCTAGTGTTCTATGACAGTTGTCAGTTGTTTAACAAATTATTTTATTTATAACAGTTGAGGAGTATGGACATAATGGAATATTTGCTAATCCCCTTTTTTTTGTGGGGTAGGAAATCATCAAATAACCCCTCCTGCTCTTGGGCAGAGCGAAAGGGAGTATCAGACTTCTACTGACTAAAAGGATGGGTGGCATCCTTCTTAGCCGATGTTGAGGCTGCTGTATCTCTTGCGAACAACCCGCAGCCCTGACGGGATTGCTCATCCCCTTAAGTTTGTTATTCCAGACTATTATCTATATTTGTGTCAAATTTCATTCCGATCAGTTAAGCCATTCTAGTGTGAAAGAGGAACAAACATCCATGCATTGTTTTGCATTGGTTAGTAGTAATAATTTATTGTTGTCATCAATTTTCAGGTGACCACACGGCATGTCTATGGGATGTTGCTGAGGGTGCTCCCAAAAGGGTCCTCGTCTTCTCTAGTCACACGAGGTCTGTGAAAACGGCAGTGTTTCGGCCGACAGAACCCTCGGTCTTCGCCACCGGCGCCCGGGATGGACACATACTGGCGTGGGACATCAGAGCCAACAACCAACCCTCTGTGGTCCTCAAGCCAGACAACTGCCTCATGAACTGTCACTCCAGCTTCAACCCCAAGACGCCAGGCTCGCACGGCAAGCGGCCGCGCATCGACACGCACCGCGCCACCAGCATCACCGGGCTCGTGTTCCAGGACGACACCACGCTCATCTCGTGCGGCGAGTGCGACGGCAACATCAAGGTGTGGGACCTGCGCAAGAACTACAACATCTACAAGAGAGAGCCGCTCCCCAAGCACTCCATACCTTACTGCGGCAGCTCCACCAAGAACGGGTACACGAACCTGATCATCGACGACGCCAGGGTGAGGCTGTACGCCAGCTGTATGGACAACGTCATCTACTGTTTCAACATATCGACGTACAACGCGATGCCGGAGCAGCGCTACATCGGCCACGAAAACAGCACGTTCTACATCAAGACATGCCTCAGCCCCGACAGCATGTACCTCGTGTCGGGCTCCAGCGACAAGCACGCATACGTGTGGAACGTCAAGAGCTCCTCGCCCGTCGTGCGCCTGGCCGGCCACTGGGCCGAGGTCACCTGCGCCGCCTGGTGTGCTGTGGGCGACGCCAAGCTCGTGACGTGCAGCGACGACGCGCGGCACAAGCTGTGGCGCGTGGGCCGCGAGCTGCCCGACGTGGCCGAGCTCAAGGGCCGCGCCGAGCTCGTGCCGCGCACCGACGTCGCCAGCCTGCCGCAGTGGGGCGCGCTAGACAAGACTCCCAACTCGCTCAAACGCAAACTGGTGACCACGCCCGGCTCCTACAGTGCCAAACGGATGCGCTCCCAAGGAAGTGCGTCGATAAAAAAAACAAAGCGATGCCTCACAGATTTGATGAACGCTTCCAGAGACACAGACGAAGCTGAAATGTCAATTAAAAGACTGAAATTAGACACTCTACCTGAAGAAAATGAACCAAAGCTGCTGCCAGCAGGAATAAAACGTCACGGAGACTGTCTCGAAGAAAGTCCACCCAGACATTGTGAAATGGATGCATCCACCGACTGGTGTTATCTACCTAAAGCAGGCTCGTCCTTCATGACGCCCACAAAGAATTATGAAAGTAAAAACTGCAAAATGTTATCGCCGAAAGGTATGAAGCCATTATCTCCGAGCACGTCCCACAACAGATCTCCAGTGCAGGTGTCACCCAGCAAGCTGCGCATCATCTCGTTCACGACGCCCACCAAGGACCTGCCGGACTACGTGCAGCACGGCGAGGCGCCACACTTGCGACTGATGTCTCCGGTGCGCAAGAAGGACTGCGCCACCGACTGGTTGACGCGAATGGTGCGCGAGCGGAAGGGCAAGGGCAGCGACGTGGCCGACAAACTGAACGTCACGGCTCCTCTCAGCCCCAAAGAGAATATACCGGCGCGGAGGACTTCCGTGTCGGAAAGAACTCCCAAGTCTAATAAGAAAAGTAGAACATTATTGAAATATTTTAACGTAACTGTCAAAGAGAAATAGTCGTAGTGTATTAAGTTAAGTAAATTATAGTGAACTGATATGTTCTATTGATTTGGTTTTTAAGGAAAAGTGACAGTTCATGTTTCTTATATATTGTGATCAATTTAATAAATGAATTTTAAAAAGTCTTGCTTACAAAACTAATGTTACATGATCATTGGATTCTGTGTAGTTCTAAATTATTGATTAGGAGCTGAACATATAATAGAGTATTTGTCCTCCGCTTGCCAGAGCGATGGGAGGGCTGATCCTGTCTAGGTACTGCTAACTAGGTGTACTAGTTGTGTGTGTGGTTGTTACGTTTGTTCATGGCTGTTACAGTTTGTTCATGGCTGTTAAAAATTACCGTCTGTCCGGCGGACAAAAAGTCTAACATCTGTTCAGCGCCTTAGACCCTAGTGATAATCATGTTCCTATGATAATGCTAAAGACGATCTTAACATTTAGACAATTTTAGGTAAACAATGAAGATACAAAACTTTTATTTTAGATAAATATATTGCAATAGTACAATTCAATGTTTTAAGTCTCGACTGCGATAAAACGCATTCCGTGTGCATGTTTTCTTTAATTTTTGTTTAATTGGCTTGGTTGTATCATTCAACATTTGTATGGATCAACAAAGCGATTAGGTTACAGATACTAAAGAACACTATTGTAATACCTACTCATGATTTATTGCATTAACATTTTATAATTAATTTCGATGAATAAATCAATTAAAAAGAAATATTTTGTTTTTTACTCAATTAAATATGTAAATATAAATAGAGTACAAATTAACTTTTTTGAAAAAAAAAATTACGAATTCAAAAACACAAAGTGAAATAACTAAAACAGAAAAGTGAAAAATAAACTTCAGAAGAAAAATCAGCTTCTGAAGTCGGCGCGGCGGCGGTGGCACAAAAAACTAAATCAAACAAACAAATATCACCGACTTCAGATTTTTAGATTTTTCTATTTTACTGTTTTTGTGGGTTTAGTTTTTGAAGTCAGGGTTTTTTTGTTTATTTTCCATTTTTAGTTGTAATATCCTATGCAAATATTTACTATACATTTAACATTCAACCAAGAAACCTAACCTTCAAGATTCCCTTACCTTTCAACCCCCTATCCGTTGAGGACTAGTTGTAGTAGTAGGGTTAGTGAACGCACCCACGATATAGGAGAAATTCCTAGTGTGGGGCAACGTTTTTTTTTAAACAAAACAAAACAAACCTTCCATAATCAGCTCACCTAGATAACCTGAAAGAATACAACCATAAATACGTCCCCATAATATTTTATTTAAGAACTAGCTGACCTATGCAACTTCGTTTGCCTCACGTAATATAGCTTAAAAGAAATCATATCAATATAAATTGAGTTACATCTTGGTTACATCGTATGAAACGCGCAAGCAACAGAAGCTCTCAAATAGGAATATCTTTTTCCGTTTTAGCAACATTTTTCATTTATGCTCCGCTGCTATTGGTCGTAGCGTGATGTTATATAGCCTTTCTCGATAAATGGACTACCCAACACAAAAGATGTTTTCAATTCCAACCAGTAGGTACTTCCTGAGTTTATCGCGTTCAAACAAACGAACTCTTCAGCATAATATTAGTATAGATTATCCTGAATATCGATGTTAAGCTTGAGAGGTCACGTCTGGTGAAGTCCACGCTCCGCCCTAATCCTGCCGAGATCCTAAATCCTGAAAATTTTCAACTCGAACTGCATAATCGATTCCAGTGCCTAACCGAATGCGAAACAGTGGACGAGATAAACAATGGGTTGGTGGAAACTGTCCATGCAGTGGGGTATAAGTTCTTCAATATCCCACGCCGGAAAAAGCTCTCAGTCTGCTCTCACACAATTCGGTTAATGGAAGACCGGTCTGAGTTGAGACTGCAATCTTCAGTGGATATGTCGGAATACGGCAAACTCAATAGGCGCATCGAAGCCCATGCGACGCGGCTTGCGGTCCTATAATACTCAATGTATTAAGACCGCAATTGAGCGTAACCAGGGCTCCAAAGTGTTCGCAAAGGATGCGTCTATCGGACAAAGCCAAATGACAAAACTGAAGGTCGAGAACGGCAGTATCATCACATCGAAACCGAAGATTCTTAAAGAGCTAGAGAGGTTTTATGGACAGTTAAACACCTCGGCCCGACAACCCGTTGTCAGTTCAGCACAGGACACCAGAGCGAAACTGACCCGACGCTACACTTAGGATATCCCAGACATTAGCCTGTATGAGATTAGAATGGCCCCCCAACAGCTTAAGAACAACAAGGCGCCGGGGTATGATGGAATCACAACAGAACTTCTACGAGCGGGTGGGAAACCAGTACTTTTAGTCCTCCAGAAGTTTTTTAATAACGTCATACTCGAAGGGACTACGCCAGAAGCATGGCACAGGAGTGCGGTGGTGCTCTTCTTAAAAAAAGGTGACAAACACCCTATTGAAGAATTATAGACCCATCTCACTCCTGAGCCATGTTTACAAGCTGTTCTCGAGGGTCATTACGAACCGTCTCGAACGCGTTTGATGACTGCCAGCCTCCCGAACAAGCCGGTTTCCGAAAAGGCTTCAGCACCATAGACCACATCCATACGCTCCGCCAGATAATACAGAAGACAGGAGTATAATCGGCCATTATGTCTAGCGCTTGTGCACTATGAAAAAGCTTTCGATTCGATTGTAGGTATATCGAAGTGCTGAAGTGTATGTATAGAAACGCTACTATGTCGATCAGATTACAGGACGAGAGTATGAAACCAATCCAATTACAAAGAGGCGTGAGACAGGGTGACGTTATTTCTCTGAAATTGTTCACGGACGCATTGGAGGATGTTTTCAAGCTCTTGGACTGGGACGGATTCGGCATCAACATCAATGGCGAATATATCACTCACCTTCGTTTTTCCGATGATATAGTCATTATGGCTGAATCCCTGGAGGATATTAACACAATGCTCAGAGACCTCAGTAACGTTTCTCAACAATATGTGGGTCTTAAAATGAACATGGACAAGACGAAAGTTATGTCGAATGTCAGTGTTCCACCCGTACCGGTAATTGTTGGGAGCGATACTCTCGAAGTTGTCGATAGTTATGTTTACCTTGGACAAACTGTTAAACTAGGCAGACCCAACTTCGACAAAGAGGTCGCCCGAAGAATCCAACTCGGATGGGCGGCGTTCGGGAAACTACGCGACATCTTTTCGTCCAAAATTCCGCAGTGACTTAAGACGAGGGTGTATAACCAGTGTGCATTGCCAGTGATGACTTATGGCACTGAGACGTGGTCTTTAACTGCTGGCCTCTTAGAGAAGCTCAGACGCACGCAACGAGGTCACCGACATAGCTCTCAGAATATGCAAGTTGAAATGGCAATGGGCAGGCCACATCGCTCGAAGAACCGACAATCGATGGGGAAGAAAGGTTCTCGAGTGGCGACCACGAACCGGAAGACGCAGCGTTGGTAGGCCTTCCATAAATTGGACCGACGACATCGTGAGAGTCGCGGGCAACTGGTGGATGCAAACGGCAGGTTGCCGTTCGTTATGGCGTTCTATGGGGGAGGCCTTTATGTCCAACAGTGGACATCTTATGGCTGATGATGATGTCGCGGCTAAACCGCGATAACGTGGTATCGCGGTTTAGCCGCGATACCTCGTTATATTCGTTGAATTGAAATTAAAATACCAGGTTTAAAATCATTTTTAATTGTATCTGGTGTTTTTTTCAGTTTCATTGCTTAGATAATTTTCCTTTGTACCAAGAAGATTTCTTTATAAAGGCATAGAGCACCTTGGAATATCCACACCAGCTAGTGAGAGGTGCATCCATGTTCTGTAATGAAAGAATGCTGGCAAAAATCCGAATATTTGGAAAAACCATCGTAATCTAACTCTAGTATTAGTTCAGCCCGAGTGGAGTTGAAGGGCGACATTTTTGCGAAAGTTCGGTGGTCCATGTCGAAGTGGCCGCAGTACTGCGTGACCAACGACGACTCAGATGGAGACTCGGACGCGGTCGAGTTCACGTGGCGGTAGTCCGTGTCGCTGGGACCCTCGGGCTGCTGTGAGAGTGCGCGAGCAGGCTCGTGCAGCTGTGTGGGCACTGGGGCGCACGCCGGCAGAACCCTTCGTGAGCTCGCGTGGTCAGGTGCACGCCTCGAGTTCTCCACGCACAGTTCTTTGTAAAGCTGCACGAACGATATCGGACCCTCATTTGATTGCTCAAGGCCGGGAGGGATCGGGACCACTTTGGCCACTGGTTTCAGACTTGTTTTAGGTATTATACATTTTGGCTCCTCCAATGGTGTTGTCTGTTTTCTCAGCGGTTTCCGCAGAACTATTAGTGAGTCCATTTCTTAGGCAGAGTTTTCATTTAGATTAGTTAGTTTTAAATACTCATGTCTAAACTGTGCGTGAAGCTCATAGAGTATAGTAATATAGATGGTGAAGCTATTTGACAAAGAGTAGATCAAAAGTACTCTATACCAAAGGGAAAAGAGAGGCCATCTCGCAGAATGATTTGATTGCTAACATTCAATTGTGGGGACATCTATTATTGTGTAGCAACAACATTTCGCTCTGCTAGGGTATCTATACGTATTTATTATTACAAGCTTTTATTTAACTTGCAATGTATGTTTGTTTGTAATATGTATGTTCGTGCGGACTCTTGCACCTCAAGTTTGAAGCAGATATCTTCAAACAATTGTGTTGAAATTTTACATGCTAGATATCACGAGACAATGCAATATTATAGTGAGTAGAGCTGACCTCATGATGGAGCTCGAAGGTGGTCATACGTTATGAAACGACATATTATCCCCACAGAGTTTGGGTTTGTTTGATTTGTCTTGGCTAGTACTTTGTCTCTAGACAATATCCAGATTCTGATGATGGAGCAGGAAGGTGGCCATAGCAAATCCGTTATAAATCGATATAACACCACCAAGTTTGGGCTCGTATGATTCGTCTTGACGAGTATTTGGTCTTTAGATTGTATCCAGGGTCTGATGATGGAGCAGGAATGTGACCATACGAACTCTTTTTATAAAACGACATAAACCCATCGAGTTTGGGCTCGTATGATAGATATATTTTATATATATGTATTAAATATTATTATTATATTATACCTACCATGATAGACAAACCGGGATCTGACGATGGTATCTCGGTGAAATCGAGGGCAACCTTTAATTTTTATAGGCACCTATTACGTGTTTCGTCCTTTTTCTATAGCTATTCAAGCATTCGCATCTAGCAGGCATTACCTCATGTTGATGAGCTGGTGATGGAAGGTTGGCTTAACGGTTAGAAGTTAGATTAAAGTTTAAAAATTAAAATCAATCAGATAAGCAGTTTTTACATTTAGGTACCTACTTGCTTATCTTCACTTCACTTCAACAAGCTTTTATGTCATATAAATTGTGTGATGACGTTATAAGTTTATAGTAAAACTTTTAAAGGAACAGTTATTTTATTCTTCTTAGCGCATTTAAATAGAAATAAAAACTTGTTTTTAAAAAGTTTTTTATTTTTATTTTTTTTCCTTGGTTCCCCTTTCATATTATTCACGCTTCGACCCTGGTAGGTAGTAGGTAGGTAGTAGGTAGGTAAGTAGGTGGGTAGGTAGGTAGGTAGTAGGTAGGTAGGGAGTAGGCAGCTTGATAGTAGGTACGTAGGTAGATAGATATTAGTATGGAGATAGGTGGTTGGGAGTTAGGTAGTAGGTAGGTTAGTGGTAGGTAAATAGTTGGTACGTAGGAAAAAGGGCCTAACAACAATAAAAGTAAAAACTAAGACCAGACTACGACAAAAAACCCACGATGAATAACCCACCTTTTGGGCTTCACCGCAGTCGGGTAAAAAGTGTCAAACAAGCTTTTCAGAATGCTGAAATAAACAAGAAAACTGGAAAAACAAGAACAGAACAAAAAGAAAAGTCGTATTCACACGTTATAGCTACCAACCGGCAACCTTAACACTTTAATAACTTACTTTTTCAGCGTGGGTTTTTTGTCGTAGTTGGGTTTTAGTTTTTACATTTTTTTTATTTAAACTTTTGGTGCGCTAGAGGGCGTCACTTTAAATTTGAGCAATTAATAATAGTTTAATTTTGGAAATGTACAAGAGAAGCCATTTTAAATGATACCAAACACGGCGTATCTATTTCCATTTTATTTTTATCACATACTGTTTGTCCGCTAGAGGGCGCCATATCGAGTTTTGTGACACGTCACGTAGCCCATGTTCAGCGGAAAATTAAGACGGTTCAACGATACCCTATTTGTCGAGTTTTGATAAGTAGATTAGGAGCTATGAGGGAACAGGTGAACATACTCACATACATACATAGCCTGTCAAAATCATAGCCCGGTGTTGGTTAGATCTCTTGTGAGCCGTGTCTAGTACTGCTGTCTGAATCAGCAACTTAGTCCAGTTGTCAAGAGCCACCTGCCCCATCTGATGAGGTAATGACTTTACAGCTGCATAACCTTCTGGTACAGAACTCAAGATGTCGCCACGTTCGCACAAATTGCATGGAAGTATACCGTGCCACCCCCCCTGAAATTTGACAGCCTATTTGAGTTTGACCACTGAATGACTTACCGTTGCCGTTATCAGCAACTAGATAGAACGTATTGTGGCCTAACATATCGACCACAAAGGTAACACATGCACATTACCCGGCCCAGGCCTGCAATCCAAACTGGACTTGTCAAGATATGTTGATCACAAGCTCGGTCGTATGGTACAGGCAATTTTTGAGGTAGGGGTTCAGAAAACTAGATCTAGCTAGAGTCAATGTGTAGTGGTCAAGGAAATCAGCAGCATGAATTACTCTAAAACGGCTTGTTCAGCATGTAATTTGACTTATTAAGTTATCACACCAAGCTCTTTCATTGGCAATACCTAACCGACGACGTTAATGAGTGTGGAAAGGGCCGTAGGGCAGTGGCTGTCTAATGTACCTAACACATTGGTCCGCCGCGTGCTGGTAATATTTTTTTAGTTGAAGCATGGAAGTTAAAATAACGTTTTTAATGCTTTACTGCCAAGCCTAGTACATGTGCAGCTTGATGTCTTTAGCCCTTTAAAACATGAGTGTCCTACTCCTAGTAGATAATGAACAAAGTTTAAATGATTAACAAAGTTTATTCAAATACCACTTATTAAATATTCAAAGATATTTTTTGTACCAGTATGCCTATTCGGCAATATTTTCCGATCGACAGATCGTTATTCACTTTAGGTTGTTTTGACCTTTTTCCAGAGTGGTAAAGAGATGGAGCTAAATGTGTATAGGAAATAAACTTAAAGACCGGCGAACTAAGACTTTACTAAGATTGCAAGAAAACCTTTCAACTTGCCGGTTTGAGATATAAGCGTCAGAAGGTTCTCAGAACATCGCGTCCACTCATTTTCATCATTGAAGACACTAGGCATACTGTACCTATCATGTACGTGCATCTTCTTCGAATTGATCATCTATTTATAAGGTAGCGGTCGTAGTACACGGGAATAATGAAACATTGATATAAGATGTGCTTTTGCTCACTCTTTATTACGCTTGTTAATATATAAAAACATAATATAAATTATTTTGTAAAATATCACCACTGATTGTTGCAAACAAGTGTACCGCAAGCTCCGCTCCGGTGCCATACACTCCATAGCTCGCGCTTCACTCGGACACTGATGCTAGCATATAACGACATAGGTAATATTACATTTTGTACATGTTCAATACGTCTAACATAATAATCACTACAAAACCATGAAATCGCAAATTTTCACTTTCCTGCTTGCATAAAGAAACTAAATAAAAATGTGTAATTTCATGTTTCATAGTTCTGCATAGGTTTGAGCTCTTGTCACCTCTACCAGACCAGTCACAATCTTATATCCCCTAGAAAACCCATACAAAAATGTCCTTTATTCACATTATATTACTGTTATGTGACCAGCCGGGTAGCGGAGAGAACTGCTCTTAGGATCAGATCCCGAGTTACTAAAATTAGGCATTTTATTTATTTTATATCAGTTCTCGCGCAAGCTATACGAGTAGTGTGGCACCAAACTGAAATGAATTTAAAAGTATTCATTTCTACAAATTAAACTTGATAATAATCATGTAAAAATATGTAATTTGTATGTCGAGGGGCGTTATCGAATGTATTCATATTATTGATATCTAGTGAGGCTTCATAGTTATGAAAATTCGCAAACATCCGAGATCGACATTCGATGCGGCCTGAGCGGAGAGCGGACTCGCCGGCGTCGGCTGAACGATAACAATGAAATGTCAGTAACGAAACTATAGCAGAAATAAAAAATAACACAATTAAAAAAGAAAAGTCGTTAACAATAGATCGGGCGACGTCTCCTGTTGCCGGGCGGCGTCGCCATACAATTTGTTATACCTACTACATCTAAGTCTGCTCTTAAACTACGTACTTAACACTATGTACATACAATATCTTTATCCAAGCGATTTTAAAAAAAGTCTTAGTACTTTTTATCATATTAATTTGAAAATTTGTTAAATGTCTTTATCGTTAAATTCACTGACTCCACTCGCACCACATTTACTTTATTATGTTTCATTTTTTTCGTTTTCGTTTTATAACACAATACAAATAACAGAATGTTTTAGCCCCGCTAAAAAACTACTAACATAAGTATACAACTAGAGTACAACCGACATAACTTGTACGAACGACGAGATGCGGCCGACACAAAGTACCGGCAGTACCACACACTACAGGCAGTACTACACAGTACCGCACAGTACCACACAGTACCGCACAGTACCACAGAGTACCGCACAGTACCGCACAGTACCGCATAGTACCACACAGTACCGCGCAGTACAGTGCGGCGCAGTAGCGACTCACTCGCACCCGTCTTCATATCAATTGACATTTTAAACTGGTAAAATATAAACGTTAATCTATGAAGGAATCACGTTTTGTGCCGCGAGCGTGCGTCCGACCGCGCGTCAGTGACTTCACAGGCGGCAGTCGCACGCGTGTGACGTCACAGGCGGCAGTCGCACGCGTGTGACGTCACAGGCGGCAGTCGCACGCGTGTGACGTCACAGGCGGCAGTCGCGCGCACGCTCGGCGTGTCAGTCGCAATTCGAGATCAAAAACTCGAGGCGATTATCGAATTTCACACCTCTCACACACAAACGTACGCGACGCCTCCCCGGTACCGGCACTGTCCGGTACCGGTACTGTCCGGTGCCGGTACTGTCCGGTGCCGGTACTGTCCGGTGCCGGTACTGTCCGGTGCCGGTACTGTCCGGTGCCGGTACTGTCCGGTGCCGGTACTGTCCGGTGCCGGTACTGTCCGGTGCCGGTACTGTCCGGTGCCGGTACTGTCCGGTGCCGGTACTGTCCGGTGCCGGTACTGTCCGGTACCAAGCGACACTGGCCACTCGTTTGGGGACGACGCCGCGCCGCTCGATTTCAGTCCATTGAAATATCATTACAATACCATTTTATCACAATAGACAAATTAAAGTTATTTTGGGCACAGCGTTACGCTAGCGATGGCCTCGTATAAACTTGTAGTTTCGTTGACATCATTAACTAAATAATCATTAAAAATCCTGCGTTCTGATAATCTAGTCAATTATCAAACTGATGGATAAAACACAGTATTCAAAACGAGTAAATTCTTCGAAAAACAGAGTCGGCGTCGAGTCGCCGAGAAGGGCCGAGGGCGCAGCTCTCGACTCCTCTAGTATCGTAAGTTTGTACTTTGATCATTATTAGAGTGCAATTTACAAAGGAACTGGATGTCGCGTCGCCGGCCGCGCCTGGCCAGATGTACCGCCCGTGACGTCATGTATCCGTGACGTCGGACACTGGCGGCGGTATGGTATAATATATACGGAATTGAAACGTTGTGTTTGCGCTAACGGGAATAGATTACAGACAGATATACTAACACATAGAGTAGCTGGGAGCGCGGGGCGCGGGCGCGGGACATAAGTACGAGTGGGGCGGGCGCAGTTCGCGGTCACGTGCGCGGGCCCAGTGGGCCCAGTGGGCCCAGCGGCCGCACTGGCCGGCAGTGACACTCCGCCGACACTCTGGAATACAAAAAAAAAACACATTCAAGTTAGCTATTGGTACGTACAATGTACATGAATGTATGAATAAAAAAAGTAGAAAGCAAGAGCCTTGAACATCAACTTCGATCATGTAACGTAGTAGTTACATTTTGCACAAATCAAAACATAATAACTAGGTAATTTAATTATAAAAACACTGCAACATTCCAATGTTTACTTTCATCCAACTGTCAAGGAACCGCAGACTCCAAAATATAATAACCACAGATGATAAGTTGTAGTGCTGTGGTAAACCTTACTAAAATGCGTGAACGACGTATATTGCGCGCGCGCATCACTACATTCGAGCAGAGCGACCAATAGCCGTTCGTTCCGCAGAGATGTCATTACGGCATGCGTCGGTGACACAGCACACTGCAAATTCGGTCTCCGGCGTAGGCGTGCGTTCCTAGCGGGCGCGCGCCTGCTGCCATTACGAGCCTACCTCTCGCCATCATTCGGGCTTAATGTTTTAACATCCATCTTAATTTTACTCTGCCATCGAGCATTTAAACTCAGTGTCTCCATAACCCCCATACTGGGTAAGTTTTGAACAGCATAAACATGTGTGTATTTTGTGTTCATAATTTTTATAGGTTATCTTAGCATGTATGCCTATTTTTCTCCGACTTTATGCTACGCTATAATTATGATGTAATTCAACCTTAAGGCCTTCAGCTCAATGCATTTTGACTTTTCGTGCTTCACACCCAAAATGTGCGATCATGCATTATTTTCACTCTTCCCATATGTAAACTCCGTCTGATTGTGACAATCCACCAACACCTTCATAAGTGCACTATTTTTGCTACTCGCTGTGCTTAGCTTGGTGTCGCAATCAGCGGAGGTGACCTTTTGTCCACCTCTTGTAATATATTCAACTCCAAAACGGGCCGGCATCGGACATCCCACCTGTTTGCCATACTTGCCACGTGGGCCGAGCCGGGCCGACGTAAGAAGAGCTGGCCATCACCCCTACGCATCCAGCGTGGCACCTCGCTGCGGTCATCGCCACGCCGGCTATCAGGGCAGTACAGCACATCCCACAAGGGGGCCTTAGGAGTTTGTGTCCGTAGACCTTCCCACACCCATTTTTAATTTTTAAATATATTGTATGTAGAGTGGTTGCGTGGTCTTATTTATCATAACCTGCGCCACGCACCCCTTTTCCGTCACAATCATCATCATTTCAGCCAAAAGACGCTGGACATAGGCCTCCCCCAGGTGTCGCTACATTGACCCGTGCGTCTCGCATCAGCCTTCAACAGGTGCACGCTCCACCTAGTGAGTGGCCGCGCAACGCAACGTTCCGGTTCGCGGTCACCACTCCACAACTTTTCGGCCCCATCGGCCATCCGTTCTGCGAGCAATGTGCCCTGCCCACTGGATGGGATGTCTACATTTTTGATGCGATCCCGCAAGAAGACTCCGAATATAGCCCTCTCCATTGCCCTTTGGGTGACTTTGAGCTTTCTGATGAGGCCTATTGTGAGCGTTCCCTTTTTTAATCACTGGTAAGTTGAACGAGAAGATCTTCGCGCAACTTCCTGAACGCTGCCCAGCCGAGAGTCGGATTCAATGATTGACCTCTTTCTCGAAGTTAGACCTACCCAAGTGGACCGTTTGTCCCCTTCACAAATTCGAGTGTAGAGTCTCCAATCTTGATAGGAGTGGGTGTTACATGAAAATTCAACATAACCTTGGTTTTGTCCATGTTCATTTTAAGACCCGCTCTTTCGGAAGCTCCACTGAGGTCACTGAGCATTGTACTGAGGTCCTCCATGGTCTCATCCATGACCATAACCTTGAAGACATCCTCCACTGCAGCGGTGAAAAGTTTCGGAGATATGACGTCTCTCTGTCTCACACTGCGCTGCAGTAGGATAGGTTCCGAGGTCTGGTCATGAAGTCGGACTGACATGGTGGCGTTTTTTGTATAAACACTTCAACAACTTTTCTTTTTTGGCAGTGTGGGAAATCATCAAATGGGACCTCTTGGGCAGAGCGAAAGGAAGTGTCAGACTTCTACTGACTAAAATCCACCCATGTTCCTTCTTAGCCCTTTATGTCAAGGCCGCGGTATCTCTTACAACATCCCGCAGCCCAAACTTTAACACCTCGATGTACCGGTAGTCGATTTGGCACCTTCGGAGAGACTGCAGTACAGCCCAAGTCTCGATCGAATCGAAGGCTTTCTCGTAGTTCAAAAACGCTAAACAGAGATACAGGCTCTTCGGTCTTCTGTTTATACAGAAGTGCAGACGACATTTATTTATTTATTTATTACACATATGCATACATATGCTGTGACAGGTTGTTCTGCCGCACCGTACGTATGTGGTCTACGGTAGTAAAGCCTTTGCGAAATCGGGCTTGTTCGGAAGGCTGGAAATCGTCAAACCTGCGTGCGAGACGATTTGTGTTGAAAAGAACTTCTAGACATGGCTTAGAAGTGAAATGAGCCTATAGTTCCTCAGCCTGGCATTGTCACTCTTTTTGAAGAAGAGCACCACCACACTCCAGTACCACGCCTGTGGCGGTTTCCTCTCTAGTATGAGGAAATCAAACAGTTTTGGAGGGTCTTACGGACCGGTTTGCCATGCCTTCAGGAGTTTGGCCGTAAATCCGTCATCACCCGGTGCCTTGTTGTTTTTAAGCTGTTTCAGAGCCATCCTAATCTCGTACAGGTGACATCCGGGATGTCTTCGGTATAGTGTCGGGTCAGTCTAGCTCTGGGGTCTTTCGCTAGATTTTCAACGGGTTAACTAGTTGACGTGTGAAACTCTCGATCTCCCTGAGAAGCTCCGGCTTGGCGGATACGCTGCTACCATCGTCGGTCTTCAGTTTCGAGAGCTGGCTCTGCCCAGTAGCCAGATCTCTTGCGAATACCTTGGAGCCTTTGTTCTGTTCAATTGCGTCTTTAATACGCTCGGTATGAACGCGGCAGAGGTCGCTTTTCAAGGATTTGGAGATCTGTCTATTGAGCTGCTGATATTTCCACGCCTCGTATGAATACTTCAGGATCATCTCACGCCACTCCTGCTCATGCAGGAGTGGCGTGAGACGCTTGAGAGTGTGATCTGAGAGTTTTTTGAACTTAGTTGCACGACGTATGGACAGTTTCCACGAACCCGTCGTTGTAATCGTCCGCTGAGCTTCGGAATTCGAAGAGATTCTGGAGTACAAGACGTTGTGCTGGACGGAGTGTAGACTTAATCAGTCGTGACCTTTCAAGCTTTATAGCCTCTTACCAAGCGGTGATCTCTTCCGGTTTTCCCCGAATTGATCACATCTCACATCATTGAACATATGATGGTAGACATGATGAAGGCAATCTAATTTATAGTCGCACATTGCGGTTCTGCCAGGTCCAATTCCTGTGCTTACATTTTTTGAAGGAGTTCACCACTTTGGAGTCCATCCTTCTCCATAAAACTAGCCAGTTGAGACCCTTGTGGTTCCGATGTCCAACCCCTAATTGCCCCACTTGAAGTTCATCCTCGCTTCGTTTGCCTAGTTTCGCGTTGAAGTCCCCCATGACAACGGTTAAGTTATAAGTTCTGAAACCATGCATGGCTTTAGAAATATCCTCATACATGGTTTCTACTTAACTGTCGGGGTGTGCTGAGATCGGGGCGTAGACCTGTATGACCTTCAGCGAATATCTTACAGATATAAGTTACGCCACCCTGTTTGACGCACTCTCGATCTTCACCACGCTGTTGGGACGAAGGACTTGTGGACGATTAACCCAACACCACCGTGGGATTGCCGATCACCCTCTCAGAAGTAGAACAGGCTGCCGGTTTTTAGGATTATCGTGCCGTGAAAATTTTAATAATTCCTCGACCCAAAAGTATGAATTTTCTGTTGCGAATATAAATTGTTGGCGTGGTAGTCTAGTCATTTGGTAGTTTTATCTGGAAACTTTCCGGGAGTTTTTTAAAATGGGAAATTTTATCGATTTCGGAGTTATTCTCAAAAAACTGTTTTCGAGAGCCATGTTTTTAAAATGACGGCGCGAGCGGCACAGTGAAAATTCGAAAAGAGCACGACGAAATCTATAAAATTTCTCATTTTAAAAAACTCCCGGAAAACTTTCCAGGTAGGTATCCCCAAAATTTTTCGCCGCAAATGACTGTACTATGGATAAAAGTTTGAAAAAGTTTGTTTCAGTTTGATGGTGTAACATACCACACCTAACATCGTTAAATATGACCGAGCTTTTCTGATACATGCTGTATTGAACGCGATCATACCGTGATCTAGGGGATATGTCAGTATGTTTCATATGATATGATCATGATAAGAATAGGGGACCGAGTCAAAAAAATATGATTCTAATTAGTCCGTCAGTTAGATTATCGAAAAATATTGGATACGTGTTTTTTGTTTTATCAAATTAATAATGTGGTTGTGACGTCATTTGTAGGTAAAAAATTTACTATCATATGACGTTTTCGAAGAGTTCACGACTTTTCGAAGCACTGTATTGTCTTCATTTTTTTTATTATGTTAAAAAAGAAAAAATACGTGTCCAATATTTTTCGGAAATCTATCTGACGGACTAATTAGTTTTTGTCCGATCCCCTATTATCCGTGCCAACATTTCTCTGACGAATTCGTTTCTGAAGAAGACGTGAAGCGCCTACCATAGGTTTACCAAGCACGAACTACTGGGAATTGTACATACCTGGCAGCGCCTCACCAACAGAACACGGACAGTTCTCCACCGTGCGAGCCTCCCACCGCACGCCACGAGCGTACTCCACCGCCGCCCACCTTCAGCTGCGGGAAGGACACACATGTTGTTATACACGCTCTGCACAGACACCCACCACACCTGCCTAGTCCTCTCCCAACATGTCAGGGTCGACTTCAGCTTAAACGCATTCAACTCAGTACCAGAATTTTACACAAAGCGTCAGCGTTACTGTCCTCTACAGCACAGTTACTGGGTACAAAGATACCCCTTGGGAAGAACGCCTTTTACTAATGTAACTGAACATAGCAATGTGTGTGGACTTGCTTAATTTAAGACGCTTAGTGAGGGCCCTCATATGGTTTGATAATTGTCGATGAATATACAGTTAGAATTTGTAATTTTAACCTATGTAGAGACAGCACGATTAGTATATTTCAGTAATTTTCATAGCATTATGTCGTAAGGCATTCTGTTGTCCCATCGGGGCTGCAGGTTGTTCGAAAGAGATACCGCGGCCTCGACACAAAGGGCTAAAAAGGAACATGGGTGGTTTTTAGTCAGTACAAGTCTGACACTCCTTTCGCAGGGGTGATTTGATGATTTCCCACCCCCAAAAAAAGGCATTCTGCTGTAGGGGGAAGTCGTCGATTCAGACCGACTTTGTTTTGCAGAAAACGGAACGTTTACTGTAGATAGATGATGTTCAAAATAATTAGGGTATCGTGTAATAAAATTAAAAAATCTCAAGAAATTGTTAACAAAATCCGATTCAATGCAATAAAGTGTTAAGTAATATTTTTCTAATAATTTCAACAACAACATCATCAGCCTATAATGTTCCCACTGCAGGGACTCAAGTATTCTAGTTAATAAATATTATTACAAGATATCAGTATTTTATTCATAATTTCAGTGTCCCTTTTCTTTTTGGTGAACATTGGATCAAAACTATAAAGTTTTCGTGACAAACCAATTTCCTGTACACTATGGCATGCGAGGCAGCGACCCGCGAACCTTCCCCTATACGGCACTCTCCGCACAACAACACACGTTCAATCGCAACACTTCTTATTACTTGGTACGCTGCCCGATAAAAAGTGTAATGCATCGAGTTTTCATTCCACGTCTCGCCTTATAGGGGCCGGCCGTGTTTAGCCGGTCTGCGCGCGCAAGGAATGTCGTTCATTGATGCGACCAACGCAGGACACTCAATGGGGCTCATTGAGTGTCACCACACCTACTACCTAACGTGTATATATATGATATACCCTCATCATACGAAAGGGTTTCAATTTAATTTATATGGTTTAGGTAAAGAAGCTAGATACGTTTAGTTAGGGTTGGTCCTTTTGGGCGACCTAACCCTCAAAGGACCAATTTATTACGAGTGGGTATAATGTGTATCTAAGTACCGAATGTGCGTGTGTTTATGACTTGTTTGGCTAACAGTATGTTAAAAGAGAAATGCTAATAGATTTTTCCATTTTGAACGCGAGACAAAATAGCTAGGCAGACGCTCCTTGTAAAATAATGGTACTCAGCTGCATCCGGCTACACTGGAAGCCGACCCCATCATAATGGGAAAAGGCTAGGCAGATGATGATGAACGCGAGACAAAATAAGACTGCGAGCGAAGAAAGGCAAAAGTCAATTAAATACTTTTAGTCCTTATTTCGACTAAACTAGTTGCTCGCACTCATATTTAGACCTATGTACTCGTAATTAGATCAATGTTCAATTATAATTTGGCACGCCTTGAATCAATATGTAATTATATCCCGGATGTGGTTTGACGCGGAACATTTGACGGACAATCGAATTCGCCGCTGTAATATATTACATTATTATATTATGCGCACGTCGCAATTTCAACATTTTGATAGTAATATTTATATCTTATTTTTATTTATTTTGGAGTACCAGGGAGTTACATTACAACTTAACTCAAACAAAATTAAAACGACTACGAAATACATGGTCCTGTACGCTCATTTAATTACAGTTAATGTATGCCGTTAACTTCTACCCTACGGTACTTAAATAAATATACGTAAAGACAGATCTAAACCCTCCTACACCTACAAATCTGCCGGTCAACTCTACTGCTTTAACTGTGACCGGGTATTTAAAAGCAAATTCGGTCTGGCTAGCCATTTAAGGCACACGCTAGGAAACGTTCGCCGTTACCGAAATCAGTATAGAGGACTATATATATAAATATATAATAATAACATCTACAAAGGGTATGATACAACACAACAAAATGTAACAAATAGTAAGATAAAAACATCTCATAAAACAATAACATTTATTATAAAGTTTATTACCTATAAGGTATTTGATAACCGATCACATAATTTATTTCTAGTTCTATCGTAATTTTGTTTTACAATTTCGGCAATAAATGTATAAAATATGACGTTGTTATTGTCTCTAGGGAGTATATCGGTCACCAGCTCGCACATGATATAACAAACACCTCACGTGTGCTGCAGCCGCGGCCCACAGATGCACAGCCCGCATGCACGGGGTCAACGACCCGCTGCCCGATAAGGGCCTGATAACGTATCACCAAAGGTGCAACCATGAGCCTAACTACATGTAGCAGCTTACGTAAGGGACGTGGCCTGATAACGACCGCACGGAGTAGGGAATGTTCTGATTATCGTAGGCAGGTCTATGAATAGCAGATGCCAGGTATCCCGTCGGGGCTGCGAGTTGTTTGAAGGAGATACCGCGGCCTCGGCACAAAGGGCTACGAAGGAACATGGGTCGTTTTTGGTCAGTAGAAGTCTGACACTCCCTACCTAGGAGGAGTTACTAGATGATTTCCAACCCTTCAAAAAAAACAGCTATGATTAGCTGCTGAAGATCAGTCAAGAAAGGTATCGAATAGTAAAAAAGTCTATTGTACCGATTCAAAGCAGTACCACATGTACCACAAAGTAAAGTCGTGCAGGTTTCCGGAATTAAATATGTATATAATTCTGCGAAATTAGTGACAAAACGTGACGGCAACGTGAAGAACAGACAAAACCTAGGGATATCCCGGCGGGACATCAATTTAGCCCGCGATGCAAATCAATAGCTGCGGCCTTGGGAGGGGCAACGGGCGGTCGACCGCTCGTGGGTTTAAATTGTAATAGGGAACTTAAATAAATCCTTATTATTTATTTCTTGATTTAAATTAGTTGCATCTAATGCCAACTTAGCATGGATATTGAAATGTCTTTATAGCTGCGACCTTCGACATACCAGACAAGATATTTGTCAGTCAATATGTATCGCAAATAATTGAGAACGTTGAGAAATAACGTAGGAACGTAGCTATGCAATTCGGAGTTGGGAACTGGGGAGATGCGCCAGCG
This sequence comes from Diarsia rubi, assembly GCA_932274075.1. NCBI lineage: Eukaryota > Metazoa > Arthropoda > Insecta > Lepidoptera > Noctuidae > Diarsia > Diarsia rubi. Next base: position 477,194 of record OW026416.1, on the reverse strand, counting down.
TTCAGCAATTCGGAACAGAGGCCGCCCTGCACTGAGTCAATACAATACTCAACATCACGACTGTAATCCCGGAAGGGTTAGGAACACGAGCGAATTGCCTGGCCACGAATTCAAACTCTGTGGACTGAGAAAATCCTGATGGAAAAACTCAATAAGAATCTGTCCAACCCGGGAACCATATCCACGAGCTCATGATCAGCGGTTGCGATTGCGATCACCACTAGTTTTGTAATGCAAAATTACAAAAATAATGTAAGAAAGAAGACTGCTTCAAGTCACTCGATGAAACTGGCCAAGTGCACGTTGGACTTGCACGTGAAGGATTCCGAACCATCGTTGTAGGGTTGCCCCCTTTAATTTGTATTATTTCTTGATAATATGGCAACAGAACAACATAATTGTGTGATAAGTTGTTTTTTATAGTGTTTGTGTGGGTCATCATCATCATCATTCTCCTGTCCTTATCCCAAGTTATTCGTGGTCGGCGCAACATGTCTTCTTCTTCCGTACTCCTCTATTTCTCGTCACGACAAAGTTATATTTGCGGTTTTTAGGGTTCCGTACCTCAAAAGGAAAAACCGGAACCCCTTATACGTTCACTTTACGTCAAAACCCTTTTTCTCAGGAACGTGTGGAGGTACCAAGCTGAAATTTATATCAAATACACAGGTCTACTCTACTGTCCCTTGAAGCTGTGAAAAAATCAAACTTCTAAGCCAACGCAATGAAAAGATACAGATGTATAAGCCGCAAATTTTCGACACTCGCAACTGTACTTCCCGTGAACTCAGAATCTTGAAAAGATCATGACCAAAACCAGTACCAAGAAGTCTCAGGTTTCAAGATCAAAAAATCCGGGTTTTTTAGTTTTTTAACTAATTTTTTTATTTTCAACTTTTTAGTTTTATTGTGTGTTTGTTCTTTCGTTGGTCGCGTAAAATTCTTCGCAAATGATTTAACTTTTGTGTTTGTTTATAGATTTTGTGACTTTGAATTTCTTTTAAGCATATAAATGTCATATATTTTTGTAATCTCCTTTTAAAACCCTTAATTTTGATAACCTACTCGATGGTAATGGTTTTACGTTTTTTTTTAAATCCGTGATATCGCCCCTAAAATTATTCATTTCCCTTTATCCATTTAGGAGTTATGAGGGAACAAAGAAACGGACATACATACATACATACTGTATACATACACGCCAAACACATAACCCTTCTTTTGGCCTTCGCCGCAGTCGGGTAAAAATGTTATAGTAATTGACTGCTGCGATGCGTGTCGCAGGTTCGATTCCCGCACGGAACAAATATTTGTATGACCTACAGATAGTTGTTTCGGGTCTGGGTATTTGTGTATGTGAGTTTAAATGTTTGTGAACGCACCCACCCACGATACAGAAGAAATTCCTAGTGTGGGGCAAAGTTTTTTTAAAAGAGAAAAGAAAAGAAAAGAAGACAGACATACGGACAGACGGACAAACGGACAGACAGACATGACGAATCTATATGGGTAACTTTTTAGCCATTCGGCTACGGAACCGTAAAAAGGCACTCGTTACAGGTCCTGTTATTATGTTTACCAATATAGATAATACAGCACACATCGTCACCTCCCGCGTCAGATACCCACGTTGGGCGGTTGGTCCCGACCGTGGGACCGTGGGAACACACCGCCACATGTGCGCTCATTATGCGTCGCCATGTGCCGCACAATCACGCTATAACACACAATGAACCGGACAGAGATGCATCCCAATCCGGGATTATTGACTGTAAAAATTTTATTTTATGACCGTTTTCCGTAGCACATTACTCTAAGTTGTGCTATAACAATAGGGATGCTTCCTGACTAAAAAATATATGATTCTGTTTAGTCCGTCTGTTGAATTATCGAAAAATATCGGATCAGTAGGTAAATGTTTTTTGGTTTATCAAATTAATAAAAAGTTACGAAAATAAAGTTATTGAAAAAAACATGATTGGGGCTTGTGATGTGACGTCACTTCGTGGTAAAATGTAACAAGCTGTGACGTCACACGACCTTTCGACACACTGTATCGTCATAATTTTTTGTTTACGTGAACAAAGAAAAATATGTGTCCCAATATTTTAAAAAATCTATCTGACTGACTAATTAGTTTTTTTTGTCAACTATCATATTATATGTAGCTGTGATAATAGGAATATAACCCATTAAGGGTGAACACCTATTAATTGGTTTTCTAATTCACCTTTCCCAGACCTCTATAATAGTCTAAGAAATAATAACGATCCAATGAAAGTCGTAAGACTTTTTTCTCTGGTTAATTCAACTGTTTGATCAGCAGGAAATATTATCATAGTTGTACCCACTGCTAAGTAAATAGGCCTCAAGAAAACAGTTGTCGTCAATTTGCACAAACCCAAACTGATTGTGTTTCACAATAATTTGAAATAAGATATCACGTGTGAAATCTTTCTTATATTCATTAAGAATAATACCTAGTCCAGTTTGTGCTGAGTTGCTGTAGTATATAATATGTTTAGTCTATGTATAGCGCTTGTAACAGTGGCCGTGATATACCATAACGCGTGAGTTTCCTTTAATAATAACTTCTAACACGATCAAATAGAATCACTAAAAACTCATATAACAGGTTACCTACTTGAATTAATTTTTGTTTTGTTAATACATACGGATGCCATGTTTGATAAACACTTAAGATTCATAATTAAATCAGCATCTTTAATCACCAATACTTATAATATTACACAGTTTTTATGATTACGATTCTCCTTTACCTAATTAATAATTGCATTACAAATAATTGTGATTCTAGTCCTGGTTTAAAGTGACACGTTGAGAGTAAAGGTACTCGTATTCACTCAGAAGTCGGTATATTCTAGGATTTAATAATTATGTATTTTAAGCTAGCTATCTGCAAGCACATAATGTGCAGCCGCTAATTACTGCTATAATTGATGTCGTAAGACTATGTAACGTAAAGCGCAATAAATAAATACGCGTACGCTGCCCACGAAGGATATTTATACACCGTTCACTCTATGTTATGAGCACCGCTCCTTGGTTATTAATACGCTTTAACTAAATCAGCCCTATTTTCCTGTGAAGAGATTTTCCCTGAGAGATGATTGTATGCTTTAGGATTGACAGCCTCATCACTTGATATCTAGTATTTGTTGGGTAGTTTAGTACTTAAATACCACATAATGCGGCCTACCTACTGTTCTTACGAACTACTTCTGGCGTCACCGAACAACTTTTAAAAACAAAAAGTAGAAGTTCGCGAGCATCCCTAGCGAGAACATCTCGTTTGTAAATTCCAAGAACAGTTAATTTTAATATGCGACTAATACAATTAGCTGTAATCAAGCTTACAAGGTAATAAGACTTGAAGTTAACTCATTACTCTCACTTAGCGAACGACGTTATTTTATTTCCTCTTTAAGCCACTCTCGGCTTTATTAAATAACTGTAGAAAATGCTCAAGAGATTCTCTTGTATGTCGACATTTATTTTCTAAAATTTTTGATATTTTATTTTTAAAGATCTCTTTACATAATATGTAGACGATTAGCGTTTAATGTTAGCTAGCTTCGTATCAAAGGAACAACAACTGATATCGTTGACCACGATAGAATACTCTGCTCATGGATAATGCTAAAGATTGTGAGCATGACATCGTCCACTTTCAAAGCTTTCGTTCTATTTTCTAACACACTGCGTTAAAAAACTAGTGTTAATCAAAATGGTACATATTCAAATCAATACAACCAGTTATAGATTTAAAATTATTCATAGGTTTATTCAAATATGCAGGCTGAGTCGCAGCCTCCCGTGGCACTCGGCCATAGCTCGCCGGCCTCTAATCACAGCTACCATGACAAAAACAATCTGGAACTACTGTTACCCTTCACTAGCAGTTCGGAGCAGAACTAAACAGCAGCGAGTGTGACTAAGCGGTAACTATCTGCTGTCGGCTTCTCCTCACATTTGCGTTCGGAATTAGTCAACGTAGCTATTTGGCGAATTTGGAAACTGCTCAATTGAACAAATTTTTGATAGTTTATTATTGTAGCCGATATATTTGGTGCGGGTAGAGGCCTTTGTCCAGCTATAAATTACTAATGTACAGAGCATAATTTCATCTGTTGCAACGATTTTTTCTAACTGAGTTCAAAAAAAGGAGGATGTTCTCAAATCGGTTGTATATATTTTTTATGTTTGTTATACCGTAAAACTGCGTTATATTTAATAAACTAATCCTATATTGACAGATAAAGTCACCGACTTCCTATAAGTTACTTGGGACTTTTTTAGCTTATTTTTGATACTGTTTTTTTTTACATAAAGATTTTTAGTTATTATAATTCCATCATAGACAGCCTGACAGCCTACGTCGCTGGTTAGAGGACAGAGAGTCGATAATTCGGGTTTCGTATCGGGGCGCACTAGTATGCCCGCGACGACGCCGCCACTGACCCACAGCGACGTAAGCCCCTGTATGGCACACACTACTACGATACTCTATTGTCGTAGTCCATGTTGGCGTATACGATACAACATACATGTTTACGTTGTGATGGAGAATATGCCTAGCAAGTTAGAGAAAAAATAAGTTCTACAATTGGGCTAATATGTGGTAGCCTCAGCAGATCAAAACTAAGATAAGAATATTGAAAGTATTCTCTGGTGGTAGGTAGCCTGCTGTTTTTTTTTTTTGTGACATCTCATACGACCTAGGATGTCGTCTGTTTAATCGGGCAATACTGTAAAAGAAAGGCCTTCTCTAGCCAGGGAAAAACTTACAAATGTACGTTAAGACACCCCCGTGGGGTACGGAGCTCGACTTGGGACAAGACAGGTTGTATCGGGTCATTCAGAAGCTATAGCATACCTGCTGCATCTTATCGAAGTCCAGCGCGGGCCTGTGGCGGCGCGGCGGCGGCAGCGGCAGGCGGCGCCGGCGCGGCGACGGCGGCAGCGCGGCGCGCACGTAGCCGGCCGGCTCCGTGCGGCGCGGCTTCAGCGCCTCCAGCGGCGGCGACGTGCGGAACCGCACCGGGGTCTCCACCTGCAACGCGCATCGTGCGGATCTACAGACTTGCTCGATCGCATTCGGACAAGTTGCCAGAATTCTAATTCGATTCGGCACAGGAAAACATTTTTATGTGCCGAATGAAATCGCACCTGTGAAATTCAAAAACGTGGGTCAAGCACGTCCGTTATTAGCGCACATATCACACTGGGGATGTCTCTAATGCAGATGTAGTGTTAGTATGGCGTACCTTGGTGTCGTCGTCGTCGGAGGAGGCCGGCCGCGGCGCCAGCTCGTCGTTGTCGGGGTCGAGGTAGGGCTGCGCGGGCCACTTGCGCTTCTCGGCGCAGGCGGGCGGCGGAGACGAGGCGCCGCGACGCCGCGACTCGGCCGCAGTGGCCGCGCCGGCCGGGCCCGCGCCCGCGCCCGCGCACGCCTCTCGCGGGGCTCCGTTGATCACCTGCACGCCGCCACACGTCACACACCGCTCTCCAACGTTATGCGTATGCATCACACATTCGATGGGAACTGGATGTCGGCCGAGCTAATGTCTATACTATTCATTGACTAACGTTAACCCCTCAAAGGCCAGTTTAACTAGAGCTTACACGTTACTAAAATCATTCGATGAGCTGAGATGTTAAACCTAACCGGTGCTACAATCGGGTTAGGGCATTACAATCTTGCATTATTCTTTGTGCAACAATATCGCAAAGATCCGTATCAGCAGAGCTAAAACTCTTTCAAAGTATCAGATGATCGCACACATGTGCTAACGACAGCACATTTACTAACAAAAGGCGCCGAGCCGAAAACATGCGCGACGTCAATGCACTGCTCAGTCGCACGTGTATACTAGTACGATACATTCACATAGGAAGTCTACGTCTGGCGATGGCACGACCAAAAGTACCAAGAACGGAAAGAAAGAGCATAAGAGCTAAACTCTCATCTGACAAGTATGCGACGGCGTTGAATATTTCAGCGTGTAATTAGAAACGCGTTGAGAAGTCGCGCGGAGTACTGTTAGCGGTGGAAATGTTCCGTCGCGGTCGTGGGCGGTGGGGCTACCTCGCAGCCTCGCCGGCCGCTCGTTTATTATGGATGCTTCCGGACTCCCGGCGAAAAAACCGCGTCGCCTTTGTGCGGCCGTGCAATGACTGTTGGCTAGCGGGACGAGAAATGAACCGCGATTATGGGCACGTCTAGCGGTGGATAGTTCCGGTGAAGGAGATGCCTACCCAACTGATTGCTATCTTTTTTGGAGCTTCTATTTTTCGTTGTTATTTCGGAAATCAGTCGTTTAATCTACGGCTGCGTACCTACCCTATGTATCACAGTTTACTGATACATTTCTTCTGGGCTAAATTAGAATTTCAAATTCCAAAAGTTGGACTAATTTTCCCTACAAAAAAACTACCAAACGTCAATTTTATTTCACAAATAAAAAAATATATATATCCATTGTAGTACGACATAGTATGTACGACGAAAGGACACTAAGTATCAAGTCAAAAAAATCTTAAGTTGAACAAATCTATTCTGAGAAGTCATAAGTTATATTAAGGTAACTGGTCATAGCAGTAATAAAAATAAAGTATCCATGTTCACTGAAGGGTCACCCATCGGGGTGGTCTACAAACTCTGCATTTTACTTTACACAAATTGTATCATTTTCGAACTGACCTCTTCTCATAAAGCTGCTACACACGTTACGATAAATCGTTACGATTGGCCGGTAGGTACAGTTCAAACTGCAACGATAAATCTACATGTGTGTATGAGAAAAACTGTACAGTTTGTTTTGTTTTAGCACTACGAAAACTTTGCAGTTTAAACTGTACCGTCCGATCGTTACTTTCATAATGTAAAATTCTACTGAATGTTGGTTTGTTATTAACATAATACGAGTAGGTTTCAACACAGACTTGACCGCGAGAACGGTTTGACCGCAATCTAAACGTATATGTTGGCTTAACTTTAATCTAATATACATAATTGTGATGTACTCGCCAAGACCTTTCATTTGATACCAAACATGTTATGGTTCTCTCAATAAAAATTTTTTCGAGCTTAGAATTTGACACTTAAATTCGTCGTTTTTGATACCAGGACAGTGCAGGCACAGATGTGCAGGCCTGGCAACATGTACCACAGTGCTGAATAAGAATATCTCTATAGAGATACGTATTATTACAAAGTGGAAGGTGGTGGTATCGCGAGGTATAGCTGGTATAGCGCAGGTTATCGTGCAACTACACCGGAGCGGCTCCTGCCTCGGCTTCACACCTCGCGTCACCACAAAGAGGGCGCTCGGTTACGCTAATTTTATTTGCCTCGACTATCGTATGTTTAGTAAATTCTGAGTGTTTGCCGGTTCTGAAACTCACTGATGGCACGGGCTGGCTGAGACCAGGCTATGGACTGTCTCTGACTACATAAGTATACTTGTGACACTAATTTAACCCAGGATTAACTAAATATCAATAGACAAAGGGTCGCTATATAATATTAGAAGATAAAGCACGGTAAAATTATCATCCTTAAAGCTTGTGCATATTGGAATTTGTTTGCGCGGAGTATAATTTCCCGAGTCATGAAAAGTGTTCGAACGGCAATAACATCATGTTGTACAATAATTTAAACAAGCGAATCCGCGTCCCGTCTGCCGCTCCGTGTGACGCTAATAAGCCCCTCCTTTGCACGGCCACGCTGAATACTTTGCGAGAGCAAACAATGCAGGAATGGCTTTACGCATTTAATATTATCACACGACGTTTTTCTTTCTTTAGAAAGCCATTTCCGTTTCCTTTTTGCAATTAAAAAAGTGCGGAGACAAAAGAATTTCTAATTTCAAGCCAAGCGCAAGATAAACAAATGTTATGCTGGCGGCAGACGGGAAAAAATGAATAAAAACTCACGGATTGTTTTGTCTTGTTACTGAAAAAAACGAAGCGAGCGTCAACTGAAGACGAGCGCGCGTGCAGCTCGACAGCTCGCTACGAAAAAATGGCAGCCGCTACTCGTATCGATCCACACAATTTCGCGCGCTCCACATACGCGTTATAATTGAAAATAATTGTATTGACTTGATAACCTAATTTGTTTACGAACCACCGGAGCGGTAAATCTGGCTCGCGATCTAATTACAGGCTGGTCGCCGCCGCTGTTTAATTGTCCACGCACACCGACTACACTTGCAGATTTGCTGAAATACTGCCACTTATGTGTGCCTTTGTACAGCCATGAGCAGTCTAAACTGAGACTGAACACAATGCCGGGACGTGTCGGTCGAGGTCTACGTTCAAAGACACGGTGCGTACAGAAATGCGATGCAAAACTTAGCGGGGGACAAGTTGATGGTCCCATTATTCTGCGAAGCAGATAAACAGGCACAGTATAGCTATAGACAGAGAGGCTCTTCGGCAACAATGGAAGATGATATCCGCCTGCACAACACGCGCACTACTGGCTACCCTGTGCACTGTTTGGAATATATTGAAGGTAGAAGCGGAGCAAAAACTTAGAAGTGTAACATGACGGTCCATCTTTGATACACAAAAACAATTTAATGAACCGCCAAGAAATGGGAACGCAGATCCACAATGCACGAGTCAGATAGTCAGATGGTAGCAAATTACATAATTTGTACGTATACAAAAAGTGCAGTAAAAACATACAAATTAGTAGAACGTATGACGCTAGGTAGATGAGGTCAGCAGCTTTTTTGCTCGCCGCCACTTTTCGCTCACTCGGCTCGCCGGGGGGCGTTCACCTGCTCTCCTAACTTTTTAATCTCGTCACGTCACATAACTGCATCCCACCTATGTATCTGTCGCGGTATTATTACTTAGGATCCTCAGCCGCCACACGCGACGTAGGTTCAAATGCCTCATTTAAACTGACTGCTTCTGACACGTTCCAGACACCAAGTTTATGAAGATTGACTATGAAAATAGCACAAAATATGTTCTAATTTTATGACCCGATCGTGCAGCCTTTTTCTATTCTAAGAGCGAGTCCTTTGCCCATTCGATGAGGGATGTGCCACTATTTTTGCCAATAACGCCGACCCGCCTTATAGAACTGTACCTGCCTATGGTCGAAAACATTGAGGTATACGTCAAGTGTCTACCTAATAGGCCCCGTGACGGCCACTACGGGGTGCAGAGGGGATGCAGGGGGAGGTGGGCGGTGCGGTGCGGGACGAGGGAGAGGTTGTCTACGGCTGTAATTTAGTTGCGGCGTGTCGTTGCGAATTAATGCGGCATGCGAAGTGCCGGACATCGGCGCTGTGAGATACGGCCAGAATCAACCGCCTCCATTGCGCAACCGACCACTTTTTATTGATGACCAATTACCAACGTAAAAGTAATCAATTAAACTACAAAACATAAATTGGTGCGCAATTATAATTACCAGAAATATTTGGATATTATTTGCTTCTGGCCATATTTTCAGCCTAAGGGCTAAAAACAAAGATCTATTGCAGTTATGTGCCTCCAGAAAAAAAGTATCAAAAATCTCGTCATTCAGCGAGCAGAAACAATGGCCAAGAATGAGGGTTATATGCAAAAAGTACGGCCTTAGCGCTGCCAACCAATTACGCCATCAACTATTCTCGATAGCGAATTGTCTTTGCCATTTGCCACCCCTCGCCTACTACCCAATATCCACTGTTTTTCGCCACATTCATTACAATTGCTCGAGTAGTAAATGAGATTTGCAGTTAAGGTGGAAGCTCACATCTGGCTCGCGAAATTCTAATTTTCTTACGTTTTTGGCAATTTGCAGGCCAGTGCTTGGTTGTATGTTTATGAAAATTTGATTTGCGACTGTAAGACGTATGAAGTTACCGAATTATAACCATCAAAATTATCAATACAACCCTCCAAGTTCATTTTCATGTCAAGATTGATTTTTGCATGTAAAAGTCATTCTTTAGTAATTTAGTCGTCGTTCTTTAGTAGTTAGTAATTTTAATGGTTATAATTCGGTAACTTCATACGTCTTACAGTCGCAAATCAAATTTTCATAAACATACAACCAAGCACTGGCTTGCAAATTGCCAAAAACGTAAGAAAATTAGAATTTCGCGGGCCAGATGTGAGCTTCCACCTTAATACGGTCATACGGGCATGGCAGCCCGAATTACCTTAATGCCCTACCATTAAGGTAATTCGGGCTGCCCGTATGACCGTATGACTCGTATGACCGATCCAAGAGGTAGGTACATTATCCGTGACATAAAAGTAGTCAAATACAGAGCAGGTATTCTGGCATTACGATTTTTCGTAATGAACAAGTAGGTATGTATGACATTTCCAAATCAACTGCAACATCTTGCCATATTCTATGAATTTATGAGCACCTATTTTTTTTAAAGGCTGGGAAATCATCAAATGACTTTGGGCAGGGATGTCAGACTTCTACTGACTAAAAACCACCCATGTTCCTTCTTAGCCCTTTGTGTCGAGGCCGCGGTATCTCTTTCGAACAACTCGCTGCCCGACGGGGATTTCTAAGCCCTGACGATGCAACAGACTCTAGGTGGACTTGAGTACTTCCAAGATAGACAAACAAAATAGTGAACTAGCAACATGCCAAGATTTCCTTCACTGCATTAGATTTTATACCATTCAAGTGTTTTAACATCAATCAGTGTATAATGACGCTGACTCAATATTTCTTTATGTGCAAATCACTTTGATCTCACGCTATGAAAGATCTTAGATAGTTTTATCTTGACTTTAATAACTCAACTCTAGATGAAGTCGATTAAATTCTCCTCTTCTCTCGATATTTTATATGGACAACTCGACAATTTTGTTCATCTCCAAACTGCTACGTTGCAATTCAGAAACTGTGTATCTTAGCTAATTGAATATTTTATAAGTTTGGCGTTCGGCGTATAACTGTATCTTTTTATTAAAAGAACCGTGCCCTTGTGTGTATTCTGGCCTTACCCGGTTTAATTATGAGAAACGATGGTCATTTTCAGCTGGGCCTGATCTGGTTCTACTATAAGTATTAATTAAACGACTCAGATTCACAAATCCTAATTGATATAAAGTGTGATAGTATTCAGGCGGTCTACTGTTTGCGAGGTTGTGTACATCCCATCCAGCGGCGGAGGGGGGGGGAGGTCGAAATTGAGATGAATTCCAAGCTAGATTACATTTATAGGCTGTGCGTGAGACCTACATCTGGGAGACAATTATTAAATCGTGTGGAATTAATTAAAATGTATTGAATGGTACCTGGCCGGTACTTGTTTACTAACTTTATAGTTTTTCACACTTGGTATGTGACGTTGGTTATATAATGAACGGCAAATAACATAAGTCAATTGATTGTGTTAAAACGCTCGGCCGGCATCGTATTACATGATATCTATTTATTTACTAATAATATTGCCATTTATTGATTTAGAATACTTAAAAGTATCGATCGATCAAACTGATGACGGTTTTAATATTCTAGAGCAAAACTATCAGGAAAATAGGTATTGGAAAGTCAGGAAAATTAATCGATCAGCGAGTTGACACGTTATAGTCGTATCACTTGACAGTCAATGGATGACAGAATATAAGAAGATGATCTATTTGCTAAGCAATAATTTTCCTTGACACAAAAAGTATGGTTCTTTCTACTAGTGAGTGGTGAGCATGCAGTGTCGATAACGGGTGGTGGTACCTCTAGTTCCTCCTCCGAGGAGTGGTGGTCGTACAGGTGGTCGGGCTCCGGCTCGGGCAGCAGCCGCGGCGGCGCCGGCGCGCAGGCGCAGGCCTCGCCGCCCATGCCTGCAGGGAGACACAATGCTTATCATTTTGGATATGGACTATACCAAGATAAGTCTTACCAAGGTAGACAAACTTTAGAGATTAACAGTAATTAGGGACAGGGATTGCCGAACTTCTTCGAGCCGCAAACGCTGAAAAGCGTATGTCTCCGCACAAAAAGTCACATTAGCTCATGCCAGGATTTGAAGCAACAACCTCGTCCATTGCAAAAACCTGAGAATTAACAGAACTACACAGATCCTTTACCGATTGATATTACATTCAAGATTTAGCATACATGCCACACATAACATTCCACTAGAAGTTATGGACCGGTTCATAAGTTTCACGGTCTTGTTAATATCGACATAGCCGTTTATAAAGAGTATAATGAAAGCTGTCGCCAAACGTCTCTTCAATACGATGACGTGACTTCCCGTGTGTGAGGAGGCAATGCCTTTGCCTCCGCAGATTTACGACGTAATTGATGACAGCATCCTCGTCATAAAACAGTACCGTTATTTCTGAAATTGCTGAACGCATCTTCGGTTTTGTTTGGTGTTGTACAGTGAACGGCGATGTCCCTTTATTTTTTATTTAATGTAAGTTTTAAACTTTATATGCACTAGTCATAATAACCGTACAAAGGTAGACTTATATGCGTTGCTTGCTGGGCATTTTCTCAGTTAGTTAATGAATTTAGTGTTTCAAATCGGCCAGTCCTGCAGGCCTTCTCTTTCATTAATTATATAATATCAGGATTACTTGAATAAAAAACCCGACTGAAAAAACTGAAAAGTAAAAAACAAGCACATTTAAAATTTTATATATTATATTATTCTATTTTCATTTCATAATCTAATATTCAAATGAACCCCGCCTGCTTCCAAGTTTTGTTTAATTTAAAATGTGCTTGTTTTTTACTTTTCAGTTTTTAAACTACTTTTTTTATTTCCAACTTTTTAGTTCTTTTGTGTCTGTTCTTTCGTTGGTCGCGTAAAAATCTTCGCAGATGATTTAACTTTTGTGTTTGTTTATATGATTTGTGACTTTGAATTTATTTTAAACATAAAAGTGTCATATATGTTTGTAATTTCCTTTTAAAACCCTTCATTTTGATACCCTACTCGATGGTAATGGATTTTTTTTATTTTTTGAAATACGCTATATGGCCCCCAAAATCCGCAAATTTCTTTTCTTTTTTAATTTTAATGTAGCCAGTGACATTCGCGCCATCAAGACGAATCTAACGACGTATATTCTATTCAAATCCCTTCATCCGTTTAGGAGTTATGAGGGAACAAAGAAACGGAGATACATACATACATACATACACGCCAAACACATAACCCTCCTTTTGGGCTTCGCCGCAGTCGGGTAAAAACACGATGTTACAATTTTTTTTAATTATTTATTTAGAAAAAGTAAAAATATTTATTCAAGTTTTCCTTCATGGAACCATGACTAAACTATCGTTTATTTATAATATTACATACTCGGTACTTACTCGATTTCAGCTAACTTTGTAGGTAGATAATTTTAAGGAAACACATTTCATGAATGGTAATAATACGACCCATTTTTATCCGATACGCAAAATATTTATTTATCAAAATTCACTTCGTAGGTACATTTTGTTTTCGTACTATTTATTTATCAAAATTGACCTCGAAGGTACATTTTGTTTTTGTATTAGCCTACAAAATACAGTTGTTATAATTTTATCAATAAGCGTTGAGAGGACAATAATACCTCCAGCATGTTTCGTACCAACTCAATGAAATTATTTTCACCATTAACACTTTTACCCTTTAAATAATACCAATGAATGTCCAAGTCAGTCTGTATCATTTGTGGCGATCCAATTCGACAGTCTGTTATAAGTTTTTGAGTTAAGTAACTACACATAACTTGGTTAAAACGCCACGTGTTTGTCTGTGTAGACATTACCAATTTCCGTGGACTTGCAGTTCGCTGGTTTTAATTGTTATAGGTATACCAACCAGCTGATGCCCGTGATGCCCTTCTCGAGGAAGGTTTCACTAAAACCTTCCTCAAGAACCACTCAATCCATTGGTAAAAACAGCATGAAAATCGGTGCAGTAGTTTTTGAGTTTATCGCGAACAGACAGACAGACGCGGCGGAGGACTTTGTTTTATAACGATGCTCAACGCGCTCGTGGATACCAACCATGGATTGGATTTGTTTGCTGATGAATGGAAGACGATAATTTTAGAATGCTTGCAGTTCTGCGAGAAGACCGAGTAAAAGGATTAAATAATTTAGTGTTCATGGTTTTTGCTGTACTAAATGTAATAATAATAATAATAAATAATATTTAGTGACTAGGTAAGTACAGATAAGCTTGTTATAAAAAAATCAAAATGTAATATAACGTGAGTGGCGGTTGGGGGCACGTTACGTGTACCGTTAGCTTAGGCAACAGGATATCGGCTTTACGGCTACACGTTGTGACAAGTCGCAGCCTGTCTAGTGTGTCCTGCAGGGTTTCGCCTGTTTGCCAACTGTGACTCATGGCTTGCACAAGATTACGTTAGCACTTGACATAGTAGACAGAAAAAAGAGCTTAAATTATCAAAGGGAAGTTGATACTTTCTGGCCCTTTTGGATTTTTGATGTTATTCGCTGAAAAGGACCAACATCACCTATGATTGACTTTAACCTAACTGATCTGAATGAACCTTGTTACTTTTAAAACTTCACAATACACTCCAGTAGTTAGTGTTGTAAAAACCTCGAGTCTTGGAGCCTTGTTTAATAAAACTTGCGCTATTTTTGAAGGTCCTTTTTTGTCCTGAAAAACCTGTAAATATTATAAGGGGATAAGGCTTGAGGAAGCCAGACCCCAACCGCCAGTGACATTATAACTCTCCAGCTTATAGTCAACAGACTGATCGCAGGAAGAACCTTTAAAAAAAAAAAAAAAAAAAAAATTTTTGAAGGCTCGAGTCTTGTAATAAAACCTTAGAGCTCAAGTCCGTCAGAATTTGGAGTATTTTGTAAAAAAGACTTGAGTCCTGCCAAAAAGAACGTAAAGGTTACTTGCGTTTAATGCATTACAAATTTTTATTGGGGAATTTATTTTTAATCTGTAAATAAATATGGATGATGATATAAAATCGCCCAGCACGAGAACTCAAGTTCATGACTTGAACGGACTAAGAAGGCTCAAAGGATTTGGACTCATGTGACTAACGAGTCCTAGTCTTGAAAACGTACTCAAGTCGCGGAATAAATACTTAAAGACTCGAGTTTCTTACAACACTACCAGTAGTCCTAAGTATAACATGAAACAGGGATAATTTATTATCAGCTCGTTATCAACATCGGCTCGATTGATTACGTTTAACATAACGAGAGGGGAGCGGAAGCTGGTGGATGTACAAGACACAGGAAGGAGGCGGACAGGAGTGCCGGGGGGAGGAAGCGGCGGGGCGGTGCAGCCCGGGGGGGGGGATGTTCTTGAACTTGCGGCGAGCAGGCCGCGCGGCGCCTGTGTGGTGCAACCTGGCGACTTACCAAACACTTGTAACTTTGTGTTATCTATTTACATTTGGTTCAAATGATCATAACAATGCTGTAATTAACATACAGCGTGTATCAGATAGGTATAGTATGTGGTTCAGACCATCTGACAAGTTATAAAATCAGGAATTACTAGGCCTGGAAATTTATCTAAGTCAGAAGTCAAAGTCAAAGATTTATTTGCAAATAAAAATGGTTACAAAGGTTCTTACAGACAAAATCTTTAATGACAAAGTTTCTTCATTGAAATAAAAAAATCTGCTGTCCCATGCATTTGACTCGAGTAGGTATTGAACTTTTGTACGGGACAGTTATAGAATATTTTGTGATGGTGTTCTCATCACACCCTGAAATAGGTATGACTACCTCTTTCTGGTACGTGCCGTTCATATTCCAATTGGTTAAAGGTTGGAAGCATCCAGAAGTTTGAAGAATTAGAAGTGACCCCGAAATCCCGACTAATAACAAACAAGAAGCGATAAAATGAAGTAACACAACGCATGAGATTATTTCTATTCGCGTCCCGCACCCAAACATCTCGGATACATCGAGTAGGTACCTACTCTTATGTTGAAATATTGAACTGACCAGATATGCAGATATCGAACAGTTCACAGTGCCGACCAAGAGAATTGTCAACATTTCTATATGTATCCGACCTACCTACTACTATGTATTCTAGAAACAAACGTATAAAACTTTAATGCGTTCATTGATAAAAACTGATTGGCAATAGTCAAATAAATCATCGAGCAGTTTAAGATAGAAAAGCTCCAAAGGCCAACATCATAAAAAAACCAAAGGCTAACATTAGCATTCATACAAATATCATTACAAGAACTTGTATTAAATATTCAACTAAAGTACTCGTATGCACGTGAAACATTTCAATACGCCAGAATTCAAGTCCACGTCCATGATTGCGTCCATACCCTATCGTTAGGCTATTGTCGTTCCAAGTTTCAAGGTCTCACTTTTTGCTTGCATTGTAGTCCGACCCTCCAGACTAAGTCGTGTTGTATTGTTTTGCCAGACGATTCTTGCCCTAAAGTTCGCGAAGGCGGAAGAAACAAGGGATGCGGATGAGGATCCTGATAAGGATGGGTGTTTGATCCTCTCAGTTAACCTCCAACTAAGATAAATGTGTTTGTTAAGGCCACATTCATCACTATACTTGATTAGGGTTCGATAGAGGCACGACCTTCCGGAATCCGATAGAGGGCTCGCGTCTTAACCTTACACTATTATAGTTTCAGGAATTAATCAATGCGAAACTTGTTTCAACATATTACACACCGAATTCTGTTCGGCGATCATTAGTTACTGATGGCTTTATTAGGCTTATGCGTCAAAATTACCTCTAAAATATTCAATATTTCACTTAAATAATATAGGAAACATCAGATACAATACGTTTCACTTTTTCCAGCATTGAATGTTACCTAACCTGGAGAAGAAGAAAAAACATAATTTGAAAACAGCACATACACTTATTCCAAAACTTCATGCTTCAAGTGTATCGTATTTTATTTACGCTTACGATGCGTAGAAAATGTGTAGATAATATCAAAACATGAACA
This sequence comes from Diarsia rubi, assembly GCA_932274075.1. Lineage (NCBI taxonomy): Eukaryota > Metazoa > Arthropoda > Insecta > Lepidoptera > Noctuidae > Diarsia > Diarsia rubi. The sequence goes on along the minus strand of OW026416.1, from coordinate 460,247 downwards.
AAACAATAAGCCATAATAATATTATATATGCCGATTTTTTGTTGATGCCGTTCCAACAAAGAGTAAGAGGCAACAATAGTAACGTAAGCAGTTAGCCTTATTAACAACAGGTTTGACTTGCTAAAAAACGTGTCGGTTTGGATCAAGTGGCGTGGCGCTCAACTCAATCGCTGGTTCACCTTCAAAACACAATTTAGGGTCTTTCTATTCAAGAAAGCTATTGATATTTCGAAAAAAGAACCCTGCTTTATTTAACGCAGCTGGCAAGTTAGCTAGGGACTAAGTGATAATAACACACATCATGCATGTAGCGTATGACTTCGAAAAATTGAAAAATTAAATTGACGGAAAATAAAGCAACAGTAATGTTCATTATATCTAGAATCTTTAAAAGTAGAAATACAACTTCATTTTCTATACATCTCAAAAGCCATCAAGGTTTAAATAAAAACAATCGTGAATCAGACATAACTGCGGTACTCAGAGATATTTAATGATTACTGAAGCCGTCACTTAGTGAAGATTTGACATACTTTTGTATGACAAAACTGTCAAAGCCTTTACTACGTGATGGCCTAAGTAATCATTAAAGCTCTCTGAGTGCGACAGTCACTAAACTAAATCTAATCTCTCGAATTCTAAATCAACGCACGTCCACATAAATGATTATGGATCCAAATGAAACGACAAATAGAATGAGAACCGGTTGCGCGACTATCTAAAAGTCAGTAAACAAACAACTAGAACCGGTGACAGTAATAGAGACATTCAAATAACAGAGTGTATAATATCCAATTAGTTTCCGCCATGTTCTGGGAGTTTTGCAAAAACGTCGAGTGCTCCAGCTGCCTCGTAATTCATGCAGGCTTAAAGAGCTCATTATGACGATACGTTACCAGCTTGTTACTTCTGTTCTGTATAATCTTTAGCGGTATATATATAATATTGCTGAACTAACTTGAAGAACTAGTTACCCCTAAATAAAGTAACAGTAGGTCACAACCTACTTCAAGATTATTCATATTTTTAGAAACATTTCATGGCTAGTGAGTTCCAAGAACAGCACTCAGGGGTCTCAATAAACTAGTAATAAGCTGCATACACTACGGCTTGCCCCTTGTGAAATAACGCGTACAAAGATAGGGATAATTAAAATTCAGAAAGTAGCGAATAGGAACATGCAGCCCAAGCGACCAAGTTTAAAAATAACGATAAAAATCGTTATAAAAGGATTATTTTCATCGGCGGGGTAGAACAAATTAAAATAGACGGCGGAATAAGTTTCTAATTTAGCTGGCGACCGCCCGGGGGATATACATAAACACGTTCAGGGTTGTTTTGTGTCTCGGCTAGCTTCTAACCAACCTAGATTTAGAACAATATTGTTTGTTTAGCATGCAATTTAAATAATTACAGTTGAATGTGAATTCTTATCAATTAAACTACTAGATGTAAATACAGCAAATATTCTAAACAAGTTGTGAATCACAAATTGCGAGTTGGACCGGTGCAAGGCGCACTGAAAGCCACGTAGCGATGTCAACGTCCTTGCTCGTAGGAGCATACAAAGTGGAGATAAGGTCCGCTTCGACAGAGGGCAACAACATACGTGTGCCACAATACTGTTCCGCCTGTGAATAATTGAAAGGGCTCTCAGCCCTGCCCCGACGCACCGATCTCGCTTTCCACTTATCTTACATCTCCAAATGTCAATTCTATCCATCAAACGAGAATATGGTCCAAAGTCGAGGACGTACGGTTCAAAGTTGGAGGTGAAGTAATGAGAGACAAGCAAAGTTATCGCGGTCGGTCAGATCAAGATTCAAAGCGCCGCCGTTGACGCGGGCAAGTCACGAAACTGTTCTTGTGTGTCCATACGTCGGAGTGGCCCGGGACTTTGTTTATTAAGTCCTGCGCGGCCTGTTTGCGCGGAATTCTGGCATTCTACTCACACGCAGGTACAGTATCTCTTAGACGCGTTGCACAAACTGATTGCTTTTTAACCATACCGTTGAATAACTCCTCTACTTCTTGTAAGCCAGTGTTAAAGGGAAATGTGTGCAATTTTTTGAGCCATTAAGAAAATAGAGTGGCGATAACGTAAATCTAGGTAGTGTAACAATTGATTAGAAATTTCCGCAGTTTGAACTTCTCCATAAGAAAAAATCGAATAAGAGGATTGTGTAATTTGAGACGTAACAAATTAGAGGATATATTTTGGAGAAAAGACATTTCACTTGAATCTCTACCTTCACTGGATCATTCACTGGGGACGTCGAAGATTCGTTTGAAAACTGCTCTAAATTAATGATTAAACAAATAGAACATAGATTAATCGCAGGAGTAGGTGGCACAATAGATTTAAGAGTAACAATGAAAATAAAGCGGTGAGCTTGAACTTGAGTGAATAATGGTCAATGTCAAAGTTAAACAGTTATTTCGCCTTGTCAGCGATCACGTGCCAGTAGCTTGTGCTCGTTAAATATCTGCAGCCTTCAACTCTTTGCTCTTTACATATGAAAGTGCTATTTTTTTACAATATGTTTTATCGTGTGAGCGTAACGTGCTCTCTGTCAAATATTTTGAGTACAGAGCATACTTAGAGTGATTCACCGAAGTTTTTCTGTTGAATAATGAAAAAGACCTCATTAGTTTTAGCCTCCATGAAAGGACTCCTTTCGAACAACACTTTCGAATTATTGAAAGTGTTGTTGACGGAAACAATCCCTATTAGCTTTTGTTACTTTTTGTGTGTATTCTTAATTGAAATCGCGTAAAAACAGTAAAGTTCCATCTGTAGCAGACAGCCTAAAAAGATGCTACAAATCAGAGTCATTGAATGGTCACCATTTGGGATGCAAATGCGTGTCGATCCGCGTGTCGGCGTGACACGGCGGCACGCGCGCGGGCAGCGCCGGCACATGGCTGGTTGGCTGCTCGAGTACACGAGCGTGGTGCAGCACCGGGCGACGCTAATCAACATCAACTTGCATTGTTTCGCTGCCCAGTTTGGAACTAACCGATGCGCCTTGAATTTAGCCTAGAGGTTTATTTGTTTGTTCTGTGTGTTGTTACTCACACACAGTTATAATGCTAACATGTTGGAAGACAGACCGGCGATCACTGACAAATATAATAAGTAACCAGATGGACTCTTACTCTTAGTGTATTAAACCACAGTCTTTGACTCTTATCCATCTACCTGATCAAATCTGTTTTTCGTCTCTCGAATCCCACGAAACGCAAGAGTTGGCCTATTCTTGGCTGCAGATCACACGCCAACTGTGTGCCACCGCTAGCGTAAACGATATAGTAACGCCACGGAAGCGGAAACGAGACAGCGATATCTCCAACACTTTTACTCAAACGACATGCCAATCTCCATATATATGGATGGCTTCAGTGTCCAAATCTTCCAAGATAATTCAACGACTATTTAGAGAACAGCACAATTGTTCACATAGGCAGCCGGTCAAGTTCAAGGCGCACTAGTATAAAAACAATATACGTCTGCCATTAGCTAACAAAATGGCGACGATTAATCATCAACGATTACTGATGTATTAGAAATGTAAATTTTAAGGTCAGCGAGATTAAATATGTGGTTATATAAATGTTTTGTTTGTAAATATACTGGCGAATGTGACTGAACACATCGGAAAAATTTGATCGAGCCATCGATCAAAGAACGCTGGCGACTGACCTTGAGGATAACTTGGACGAATCGCTCGTAAGTATCAGAACACTGACGTGTATGTCGTGTAGTGCGACTGTGCATAGGGAAGGGTGATCTATGATCTATTTAAAGACAGAGACCACACGGAGATTGCTGTTCTACTATTTCAGAGTATCAATGCATTCCAAATCGCGTTTCATATCAATACTGTTCACTCCATGTCTCAAAATGATGTCTACGTGTAAAAATCTCAATCGATTCGCATTTTGAATTCTGATTTGGGCATTGGGAATCCGGATTCCGTCAAAGTAATTTTTTTTTTGTACCAAATCTATCGGAATACGTGTTTGTAAATCTAACAAAGTTACAAACACAATACAAATATCAGATCTTATTCAACGTGTTTTTACTCTTCGAGTGTAGATTTCCTTATTCCATCATTCATTCTTTTCCATCTTTAACAATGCATTAAATGGTTTAGTTCCTTTTCAGTTTTCAGAAGTTTTCCTTCAACATTAACACGTATGTTCATGGTATTGCCGGCTGTCACAATTTTAGACAGTTTCTATTCCAGCTGCCCGTCAGTTCTGTGAATGTTGAAATAGCGCCAATATGAGCCATTCAGGAGTTGGCATAATGAGCGCGACGTGGCATTATTGTGGCTGTAACGTCCACCACTATGGTAATGTGGTGGGAGCACAATGCGTACGTGAGCCGCATGCGCCGCCGAACACGTCTTTGTGCTGCGAGGTACACGCCACACCAGAATGTAATCTATTTAATAATGTTACAGCTACTATTTTAAATCTATATTGACGAGCTGAACAAAATGACATCCTAAGAATTAGTGTTATTTTAGCGTCACTTACACAACAGTCACAAACTGCGGTACTCAGTTATATATGTATAATGATTACTTAAGCCGTCACTTATTAAAGATTTGACATACTTTTGTATAACAAAACCTTTACTAAGTAATGACCTAAGTAATCATTAAAGCTCTCTGAGTGCGGCAGTAAGTGTAGTTTGTGGTGGTAATCCAAATTGCAATCTTGATTTACCTTTATTTCGAAATGTGCCGAGTTCAAACCGAGCTAAATATTCATAGTTCAAAGTAACTACATTATTAGTAAAGGTTATTGTTGTTCTAGTAAATACCTAGTATGGCATTAGCGTGGAACCTGACACTACAACTTTATCCACGCTCAACACCTTTAGTTCAAAGGTCATTGCTAATACTGAATTACTGACTGGTGTAACCGCATAAAATCGAGATTTCGGAACGTAAATAAGAATGGGTAAACGATTAGACAATAATTCAGCTTGGTATATAGCAGAGGCCCATAAATCGTTAGGATGGGCGCGGGTGACGTGTGCTGATGATGTATGACACGCTCGGCACACGGGTGCAGCCGGTGTTGTACGCGGTTTCCGCGCTGCCGGGCACACTGGCCATGTGGACAGTATGCCCACTTCACTTCTAAGGGCAGTGAAGCGAATTTACTTATAAAAACGCGATGTTTTTGCAAAAAGCATTTAATTTTATTTCACCTTTTACTACGTCAAAATTAAGCACAAAAATACCTGCGCTGGTTTCGATGTTCTAATACACATTTCTGGCTTCGAAGTGAAGTGTGTGCCTTCTGTATGTCGTCGCGTCGTCGTCATTTGTCCTTTTTATTATGCCGTATTAGTGAATGCTATTATTTTCTTGATTCATAGTGGCTATTCTTTTTTCATTGGCCACATATCCCATAAGTAACGTGTTTAGAATATTAGTGATTATTTGCTCTGAGTGGAGTGTCTTCGTTCCAGTAGATCGCTTTCGGCCACATCAGCCGCTTCCATCTTTTCAGTGTCGTCAGTGAGCTGATTGATAGATTCGGTTCAACGAGTATCATATAAACAATATTTCATGCATAACAAACAATCCAAAACGCATTAAGATAATTTTGTTTTTTGTTTTATTTTATCGTGCGTGTCCGTGCCTCTTTAGAATCGGATAACAAATAACAGATTAGATATCCGTATTAAGTCATGTTCTCTCATGGATAAAATGTTTGATTTTTTAATCAAATGTTTGAATATATTCACAAACATCCGACTCTAATGGTACGAGCAAGAAAAAGTTCAAACAAGTAACATCCATAAAAGGCAACTTGTTCAAGTTTTGGTCGCCACAGCTTAATTATAAACCTGTTGGTGTGTGCTGTGTGTGCCCAACAAATGTAACGTCTCAGTATAAATATGGACAGTACGGAAACTGCCTACAAACGCTCGAAACCGCACACTCACACAAAAGTGCGCATCTACAGGTCCAGGCTGACTTCGCAGTGCTCTCAGTTGTGCGTGCCGCGCCGAAACGAGTGGTCAGTTGGTCACGTATAACTATAATTATATCTCCCCATATTTTTAAAATGCCACGAACGTATTGCGCGGTATACGGCTGTGTTATCTCGGCTTCATCAGCAAAAGGAAGTATTTTTAACCGACGGCGACGTCTAAAAAGAAGGAGGTTCTCAATTGTTTGGGTTTTTTTTGTATATTTGTTTCAGCTTAACTCCCTCATTTATGAACCGATTTGAAAATTTATTTTTTTAATCGAAAGAGTATACTCCCAAGGTGGTCCCACTGTTACCATGTCAGCATCTGATGATGGAATCTTAGCGAAATCGAGGGCAACCCTCAAACTTTATAAGCACGTATTATGTGATTCGTATTTTTTCTAAAGCTATTTAAGTATTTACATCTGGCAGTCATCACCTCATGTTGATGAGCTGATGATGGAAAGTATAACTCCTTAACGGTTAGGAGTTGGAGGATGATTCTTTAATAAAATATTATTGGGACGTATAAATGGTTGTATTCTTTCAGGTTATCTAGGTGAACTGACTATGGAAAGTACTTTTCCATAGCCGTAGTTTTAGTGGTTAGGAGTTAAAAGCAATAATAAGGGAATCTTAAAGGTTGAGGGTTAGGTTTCTTGGTTGAATGTTAAATGCATCGTAACTATTAGTATAGGATATTACAATTAAAAATGGAATAATAAAAATGAAGTCGGTGGCTTACGTTTGATTTAATTTTTTTTACCACCGGCTTCAGAAGCTGGTTAATCTTCTAAAGTTTTTTTTTCTTTTTTGTGTTTATGAAGTCGGTTTTATTTCTTGCAAGTTATTTGTGTAAATAATTTGTAATAACGAAGATATTTTTTTATGTAATAAAGGTGTTTTTTTATGTAATGGCTTTCCTAAAACGCGCCGCTCATGAGCGCTGCCCGCCCGCCACGTGCGCTGCGGCCACGGATAGCGCGCGCCTCCTCCAACGATATGTTATCGGCTATCGTCCAACCGCTGCTCGCTCCCGCCAAAACTTGTAAAAGCGCGACGCAATGACAAAGTTAAAGATCTATATTTCTACAAGTTAACTTTATTGAAGCAACCGGGCATAAAAGAGACAACCCTATGGCTTCAATGGAGCGTAGGTAGTTATCGCATCAACTAGGTTTAGTTTCGGTACTGTCCATATTTATACTGTGGTAGCGTGGACCACGTAGAGCCAGCGAGCGGCGCGTTCGTCGCACCGCGCTGTTTGCTCACCCACTTGACGTGAGAGCGTGAACGTATCGAGCTAGTCAACTGCCAAACGAGTTCCAAGTTTAGCCATACAACGAGGTTCCCGCAAGCCGTTTCGATAACATCCGCCGTTTATTCGAAAGAAACCAAGTAGTGGAGTTCAATTCAATTTGAGTGTGCGTTACTGCTTTCGTTGCACCGCGCTAGGCTGGTTGGCTGGTTCAGGAGCGAGTATCTAGGCAAGTAGGCAGTGTTGTAATATAGCAGTGGGCATCCTCTCGGTTATGGTACGATCGCCTTTGTGCCAACATAATAAGTGTGTGCGTCGGTAGACTGGTGGGCGCATGTATAATTACGGTATAAAGTTGAACGCTCACCTTGGCCGCAGCCCGAGCAAGGCCAAGGTCGTTAAAGCGTGCCGGCACCCCCCCCCCCCTCTGCCGGCAGCCCCCCCCCCCGCTCCTCCGGCGATTGCACGCGCACGCGATTTTTTTTTACGGAGTGATGTAATCTGCAATTCGGCGCGAGCGCAACATGGCCGACCGTCACGCTCAGATAAACATTTCTAACAGCGAACTTTTTAAAACACCCAATTCTGTTATTTATATACAAACCGTATTTTAGCTATACCTAGTGTGAGATGTTCACTTATGCAATGTTACACATAACCCAGTTTCACTGCCGCTAAACTGGAAGAATGTTGGTCTCGTAAGAAAGTAGCACCTGAGTTAGTGGCGAGCGGATACCGCCTGTATCTGCTTAATGAAACGCGTGACGTGCGAACTGGCTCTGAAAGCAGCTTGCAACAACACAGCCACCAAATAAATCTACAATACGCTAGCCTTGCACAAGCTGTTTGTTTTCACATCTTTTCTAATTCAAATAATCTCCCTACTCGAGCAGAGTAAACTGAGTTAGCTAAATAAATCTCGGAATTCATTGATTAAGCTGTTGGAAAAAGTGAATGAGAAAAATCAATGTACCCTTGCGTTTTTTTTAATGAAAATAAACAGGTATCCAGCAACGCCTACGTGCATGTTTACTCATACTCTACCAGAACTTAGTCATTCGCCGTTCAATTTAGGAAATTTAAGAGAAAAAAATGCCAATCATTTCGTCCCGCACGAAAATCTTCCTACATAGGGTTTTGTATATCCGAAGGTTTGTTTTGTCAGTACAAAGGCAACTTCCACATTAATATCATGTTCAAGCCATTAGGCGTTTGGTCGTGTGCAGTGGAGTTTGTGCGAAATCGCGCGGCGCACACCGCAGACCGCGACGCGACGCGACCGCGGCCGCTGTGTGCGTTTCACACGCGATTAGAGCCCAACGCCTCCGCCAAGCGAAAGCAAAACTTTACAGCAAGACATGGCTTCAAAACTAATGGTGTACTCAGTAACTACCACATAAAACAAAGATGAACCAACAAGGGAAATCATTGAAATATTTAGGGAGCATGGGAGATTTTACATTATTATCATCATCAGCCTATAATGTTCTACTCAGACCTCTTTAGGAGAGGAATGGGCTAAAAACCACCACGCGGGCCCTGTACGGGTTAGTAGATGTCACGTCTTCGAATTTTTTGGTTCTTAGACATCCGTTTTGAGAGCAGCGGTGATCAAATAAATTGCACAAGGTAATGCGGCTGCCTGGGTTCGAACCCACGACCTACTGTTTGTAAGTCGGGGTCGCCACCACTGGGCCACCGATGCTCTTTATAGATTGTACATCTACACTAATATTATAAAGACGAAAGATTTGTATTTTTGTGTGTGTATGCTTGTAATAAATTAACTAAAAAACTACTGGACCGATTTAAACAATTCTTTCACCGTTTGGAAACTACACTATCCCCGGGTGACAAAGGCTACCTTTTATCCTTGTATTCCCACGGGAACGGGAACTACGCGGGTGTAACCGCGTGACGTCCGCTAGTTATATAATATTATAATTGGAAATACAGTGTAAGTGTAACGGATTTCCTTGGCTCGCCAGACGTGGCAGCCGAAGACATTCTGATTTCATTCTATATTTGGTAGCAATGCATCAAGTGCAAGACCAGACAGCACGATGTTCACACCGTGCTTACAACGTTCAGTTTCATTGAGACATTAAATCTCTAGCATAAGCAAATATGTATAATTGCTCGAAAGATTTGGAGTTTGGTGTAGTTCGTTGCAGTAGGTAAGCCTTGTTTCTGTGAGGGATACTTAAGGTCCCGTCGGGGCTGCGGGTTGTTCGAAGAGATACCGCGGCCTCGACACAAAGAGCTAAGAAGGAACAAGGGTGGTTTTTAGTCAGTAGAAGTCTGACACTCCTAGATTTACCACCCTCAAAATAAAAGGTCTGCAAAACGAACCATTTCATCAAAGTTGGAGGAAACGAGTAAGTAAAACAAAATTTGGCCTTTTAATAAGTTAGAACAGCATTCATCAACTTGGCTGACACCATGAAATCTTCACAGAAAAAAATTAACACTTTTATGTGTGTTCCAATCTGGCAGTGCGGCAAGTGGCAGCCCTAGTTATTTCCGTATGAATGGCAGCCGGCGCGGGCCGTCTTCCTGCCTTCCCTGCCAACCTACTGCATCGCATTAGGAGACCCAACGCGACTATATTCGGCATCAGCTCGAATCAAACTCTCCGTAAATTGCACAGACTGATCGCATTTCCGGAGATGTGTTTTGTTGTAGTAGTGCAGATAGTTAGATACGTTAAAATCGGCCACGTGCGAGTCGGACTCGCGCACCGACGGTTCCGTACAAATAAGGTTTAAAATTATTAAAAATATTTTTATAATACAGGGTGTTTGGTGCATCGTTTGCCAAATTGAATTGGCCGAAAGAAGAGGTCATTTGCTATCGCTTCAGGCTCAAGTACTCATTTTTGGCCACACCGGTTTTTTTATTACAACTTTCTAATTTTTATTTTGAAAAAATCCAAAACTCAGCATTAAAGCTTAAATTAAAAAAAAAGTTTTAAGTGTAGTCGTCAAATTTCATTTTTATTTACATATGTACTGTTGTATGGCTCTATCAAATTTAAAATTACTTGCCAGTTACATCTAGTTTTTTTTTAATAAATCACAAAGTTTTTGGAAAAATAAAAAATGAACTTAAAACTCAACTTTAAATAGCTATAAAAAAAAAACTAAAAGCGATCGGGATCTTCGAATTATTTTAAAAAGTTCTCTAGTCTATCCCCTTTCCAACGGTATGCAATGTGTTTAAAAAATGTTTCAGTAAGTTCACTAATACGCTAAGTTTGTGTATCGGGACGCACCATCAAACTATTGCATATTCGGGATAAATAAGTGTTTTCGCGTAAACAATACATACGAAGCAGGTAAAGCCTGCTATCTCCCTCCTACACAGTAGAATTCATTATCTGTCTCTTTTTGTTATTGGGTTGGCCGCAAATTGGTTAAGTTTGTTAGTCGTTATTTGACTGTCTCTGAAAACTAACCCCTTGTTGTTGTTGTGTTATTTTCTGTTACTGTTATTTTCTGTTACTGTTAATTTCTGTTACTGTTATCTTTTCATTGAGTTTTGTGGGTGTTTGTGTTAACTTTCGTGATTTTTTTTGTGTTACAATATGGCTACATTCTCTAATGAAGAATACGCTGATATTTTGATGGCTTATGGAAGAGCCGATGGTGTTGCTCGCGAAGCACAAAGAATTTATCAGGAACGCTTTCCCAATAGACGATTGCCTTCCCGCCATACTTTCCAGAACACTTATCGACGCTTACGTGAGACTGGTAATTTGACTGCTAGTGAACCAAGAGGGATTGTAGTGCGTCATAATGTTGACGTAGATGAACAGATTCTGGCACTGTTTGAAGAAGATCCCACTAGAAGCATAAGAAATGTAGCTGCATTACTGGGAATTTCGATCTGGAAAGTATGGCGAGTACTTCGCCAAAATAACAAACATGCTTTCCATTACACTCCGGTGCAAGGTACGTAATTTTTAAATTAATAGACTCACAACCGTAGGCGCTAACGTAGATTGCGAACCCTTTCTAGCTTTACCGCGTACCCGACGCAGCAGCAGGTAGCGGCTTTGACGTCACTCTGCCAGATGTCATAAACCTTCAGCGGTCAGGCCATTGTCTTTTACATTGTACTGCCCGTACTTTTTACAAACAATAAAAAAAAATCTTGCGAGAAAGTAATGCATTCTTACGCGTATTTTATTTGTTGTAGGTCTCGAGAATCAAGACTTTGATAACCGTGTCCAGTTTTGTCGTTTTTTACTGCATTCAGACGTGGATAATCCGGTCTTTTTAAAAAGAATTCTGTGGACGGATGAGTCCAAATTTACTAAAGAGGGAATCCTCAATTTACATAACTTACACCACTGGACAGCAAAAGATCAAAACCCACGCGTAAAACGACAAAGGTCATTCCAGAGACGATTTAGTGTGAACGTTTGGGCAGGAGTCATTGCAAATCATGTAATTGGACCACACTACTTACCTGACAACCTGAACGGGGATAATTACTTAGAATTTCTGCAAACAGAGTTGCCCTTATTATTAGCTGATTTGCCAATTTTCAGTGAAGACAGGTCTTTTGTTTTCCAACATGACGGTTGTCCCGCTCATTGGAGAATAACCGTCAGGGAGTACTTGAATGATGCATTCCCGGACTCATGGATTGGGAGGGATGGCCCTATTCCTTGGCCTCCACGTTCTCCAGACTTAACTCCGTTGGATTTTTACGTCTGGGGACGGGCCAAAGAACTCGTCTACGCCACGGAAGTTGAGACAAGAGATGATTTAGTCCAACGCATTGAGGCGGCTTTCATGACGATCAAAGCAGAAATGCGTTTACGCACCACTACAGTTGAGATAAGACGAAGATGTCGCGCGTGCATACGCAATAGTGGTAGACAGTTTGAACAAGACTTGTAAGATTAGTATGTAATTAAATTACTTATTAATAAATGATTATTTTTGTAATAATGTATTTTTTTTTCAATTTCGAGGAAAGTTCCCTATGTAAGAACGAGATAAGAGACTACGTAAGACGTGAGATAACAGTATCTATCTACTAATAGCATGTAATTTATGCGAAAACTAGTGTTTTAAACGTAATATCCAATATCAGCCTGATGTGTCTCGACTACACATTTAGCTAATTATTAAAGATATTAAAAGAGTTTTTTAACACATTACATACCGTTGGAAAGGGGACAGACTAGAGAACTTTTTAAAATAATTCGAAGATCCTGATCGCTTTTATTTTTTTTTTTATAGCTATTTAAAGTTGAGTTTTAAGTTCATTTTTTATTTTTCCAAAAACTTTGTGATTTATTAAAAAAAAACTAGATGTTACTTGCAAGTAATTTTAAATTTGATAGAGCCATACAACAGTACATATGTAAATAAAAATGAAATTTGAAGACTACACTTAAAACTTTTTTTTAAATTTAAGCTTTAATGCTGAGTTTTGGATTTTTTCAAAATAAAAATTAGAAAGTTGTAATAAAAAAACCGGTGTGGCCAAAAATGAGTACTTGAGCCTGAAGCGATAGCAAATGACCTCTTCTTTCGGCCAATTCAATTTGGCAAACGATGCACCAAACACCCTGTATATTATGATGTTACTAAAAATTTATGCTTTTCGCATTTTTTTCTTTATTGAGTAAGATCCCAGGGCCACCAGCAGGGCTATTGCGTTTCTTTTAAATGTCAGTGGCTATCATATTTTCCATGGATTAACTGTCAAATTGGTTATGGTTTAATACAAAATGAAACCATTTGACAGTTAATTAATTGAGACTACATGATAGCCACTGTCGTTCTAGCAGAGGTTCATTAAGCTTTACGGTAATGCCCTGGCTTAACTAACAGTCGTGCGACTCAACAAAGACTCGTGGATCACTTAATTATTTACTCCTGAACTCGATAATAAAGTATTCTTTTACTTAGACGATATTATAATCATCAGTTCTACATTTGAGGAACATTTCTCTCTGTTACTTAAAGTTCATCAAAAGCTTTCTTATGCTGGTCTTACTATTAACTTTAAGAAAAGTAAGTTTTTTCGTAAAGAACTCAAAGACCTTGGTTATGTAGTTGACGAGTATGACAAAGACTAAGAGTATGATCCTAGTAAAATTGAAGCTATTTTAGCTTATCCTATTCCTACGTCTAAAATAGAGGTAGGCAATTCCTGGGTTCATGTAGTTGGTTTCGCCGTTTTATTCCCAATTTTAGTTCTATTGCTTCCCCTCTCTGCAAATTAACAACTGCAGGTAAGAATTCTCCAAAACAGATGTCCATGTATCCACTTTTTGGGAGCTTTAGAGCGTCTGTTAAGCAATACGGCCTGCGGACTGGGAGTATTGGCGCCTTATTTTTAAGGATATTGCCTACAATATACGTACAAATCAGCTTTGAGAAAATACGTGAGGTAAGTAATGTTTTTATGTACCTTGATTACCTGATACCTGAAAATTGGCCGTCTAAGCAAGCTAGCAGGTAGGCATGCGTTCTTAGTACATACTAACAATACTCAATCGTCCAAATTTCCTTCATCAGAAAATACGTGACGTCTGGTGGCCCTGGGATCTTGGACTATAAGACCACTTTCCACTTCCTTTTCCCTTAATTGTTTATTTTAATCTTTCTAGTAATGTGGGCAAAGTATTGTCCCGTGATTTTAATATCTTAATCATTGTAATCAATAAATAAAAACCCCCCCCAATTCCAAAAGTCCGTAGCTATAATCATTTCGGCCGTTTTTGTCACTTCGAACTCCTTAGGCGGTTCGGCTCAAAACAGACTCGTTTTGTGATACTATTTCGATTCAGGTTCAGAATGATGGACTTAAGTTTCATACAGTCACAAATCGTTTTATGAACTCATCCCTACATCTAGTGAGAACTCCAAAGTCTTGCGCGAATACCCGGCAACTGCTGTTTCTGTTGTTGCTTTGTGATTACTTCCAGATCGACTTGTTTTTCATCTTCTTCAGCGATATCCCGAAGGTTAATGAACCGATAAGCTAAAACTTAGTATTTATAGTTTTATTTAGTGGGGCCGTTCAAGTATTACATAAGCAGATTTACTGCAATTATTTGCACCCCCCTTCCCCCCGCCCCCCTCCCCCCATGCTTACGTAAACATATTTTGGTATAATGCATTTTTCCTTCCAACATGTATCGATAACGAGGTCATCAAAAATGATTACTAACCAGCAGATTTTTTTGTTTTTACTTCGTTAATATTTATAATATTTAATTTTTTTATCTTACAAGTTGCTAGACGTTATCCCGGTCCTACGCTCAAAAGTAGTGGTACAGATACTTGACGTAAAATAATTACTATCAAGTTGAATCTTCGTAAATAGCTTCGCTTCGACGAGACGCCCGACAATTTCCTGTGCAAAATGTTCGATTGTGGTAGCTAACAGAGGTGGCAAGCATAGAATATGTCGATCTGATGATTCTCAATACTGTATTACTAACTGGTTTTTTTTTGTGAAATCTCAAGATAATTATCTAAATTATTTGAAAAATATTTGTCCTACAAAATGTTTGGTTTGATCAAAGAGTCCCCCTACTTCCAATATGTATCGACAACGAGACTAACCAGCTAATAGTTAACATTTATATGTCGGAGACGGTCAATAGTCAATAGTATGGCAGCTAAACCAAATGCGGCGGAGACGGTCAATAGTATGGCAGCTAAACCAAATGCGGCGGAGACGGTCATTACGGTGGCTAAACAACAGTAACAACACTATAATGATTTAAATGGCTTAAAATACCGGTGGGTTAGTCGATGCTGGCTACCGACTGAACGTTATCCCCGTGCTCCAATTGAATACATATTTGTAATTCATGAAATTAAAAATCAATTATAAAAATGACAATTCTTGTCGGACTAGTGATACATACCTGTTTTCTTGTAGGACATTGTTTCATTTGGGCAGAGAACACACTAACCTACTATGTAAGATTTTTGTCCTACAGTTATTAATGAGAAAAATGGTCTTGTGGTATTAACAATTTCTGAGCGTAGGACCGGGATAACGGACCACACACTTTGTAGGACTATATGACTGTTAAATTTTATAAATATTAACGTAAAGTAATAGTAAAGTAAAAACAAAAAAGTCAGCTGGTTAGTAATAATTGTTGATGACCTCGTTATCGATACATGTTAAAAGGAGAGGACTCTTTGATTAAACCATATATTTTGTAGGACAAATACTACAACCCTGCTACTACCTACCACAATCGAGTTTTCGTTCAGAAATTGTTGGGCGTCTCATCACAATGAAGCTGCTCACGGCAAATTAGCTACATAGCAATCAAGTGGAAAAATGTACCGTGGAACCCGGTCTATGTGGGTTGCTTTTTGACCCGCTCTTGTAGTTTGACGAAAGAAATGTGATACAATAACAAAAGTAATGGTGCAAGGAATCGAAACTAGATAACATGAAATGACAACTTTTGGGAGAAATTCTACTTTACTGAAGCATAAACAACGTATATTAACAGGAATGGCTCCAGTTCAATATTATCACGTCACGCGTTACGTACCTACTCACCGCATTTGTAGTGAACCTAGCAGTTCCAACGGCTCCCGCAATAAGCCCGATTGAGCTCTTCTGAAATATTGAATGTGAGTAG
The DNA here is from genome assembly GCA_932274075.1 of Diarsia rubi. NCBI lineage: Eukaryota > Metazoa > Arthropoda > Insecta > Lepidoptera > Noctuidae > Diarsia > Diarsia rubi. Next base: position 444,348 of record OW026416.1, on the reverse strand, counting down.
CCTTTCCTCGTAGCGCATTATTCGGCGTCCACTTCGCTCGATTGAAATCTCATTAGTGCAGTAGTGGAGGGGAGGGGGGGCGTGCGATGTGCACGAGGACACGAGCACACTATTACAATCCCACCATCTTAGTAATATAGTACGGTCAGCAAACGAGGACTATTACGCCAAAGTAAACAAAAGTACAAGGCAGTGTTGCGTCACTAGACCCACTAGTGTTCTCCAAAACATATTTAATTGAATGTGGGTTTTTGTGCTACTAATTGTTTATCTGCCATTACAAGTATTTACTATCATTGATAATGTGTTTGATACTCAGTATAGAAGATACTAGCAATCTTCCGTAACGGTCGTTCGAGCAGTCATTACTGTGATTGGTATGGCAAGGTGCATCGAAACCTGCGGCCAAATTATAATGACGCTTGGAAATGATTGTAAATAAGTGGGTGACGGCGCGATATATAAATATATTGAGATTGTTGTGTCGGGCGGCGCGCGGCGGTGCCGTACTATGTGTAGTACGCACGCGTGGGCGCGCGCATGCGTGCCGCGCTGCGTGGGCGCTCCGGCTACCTATACAGCTGTACGTAGCTACGTACTCTGAGCCACATCAACACTTATCTTGCCGTTACCGCATTGCTTGCTAACAGGAAAGGTCACATTTTCCGTTTAAAACAACAATCGTTTAATTATACTGGTTAGTTTAATGATAACAAATAACAATATTTAGCTTATCATTCGCCTTGTTACAATTATTGGCAAATACTTCCCCAGTGTGAGTTTGGGTAAACTTTACAAGTTACGGTTGAACAAACTCGGCAGTAATGTGCACATATTGACTGCATCATTAGCGGGTATTTAGATAATTTATAAATATTGACAATTATTGAGATAATGGAGGAAGTTTGGCACTGGAACAAAAAGTTATGCTATGAGATAGAATTCAACTTCTTGACCAATGGGCCAATAAGATGCTGTCACGAGTAAATAAAAGAAGATTCTGCCTATTTGCACTGTATCAGTGTCCGTTTGTAACTATCCGGCTCGAGGGAGCACATGGTGACGACTTACGGTCTATATGACTATACGTTGTAGATTTCAATATATAAAATAACGCGAATAAAATACGAAATGAGAAAGGTACACAATAAAAATAAAAATATCTGACAACATAAGTTGTAATATATTTTTATTGAAATTGTGGAACTTATCAGAAGGTGAAGATATACTGAAAGCCATTATCTGATATTAGTAGTATTTGTCACTGAACGTGTTCTCTTTCAAAGAAAAGTGAATTTCGTTGTTTATATAGATAATAATGATTGAACTTACTGATATCCGTGACGTCGTTCCACTTCATGATGACGTCAGTGCAGAAATCGCCTGCAACAACAACAAACAACACGTTACAATCGACTACAACAGAAGAACTCGCTGTGTTTACACATGTGCTACCATTCATACTGATGCTACCATCAGTTTTAAGAAGTACATATACTTACGGAAAATTATTTCAAAATTACAAATCGTTTATAATATTTAGATTATTCACGTACCTTACGTGGTTTGGGAAGCTAACGGGAAAACCTAGTTGTAATGAGCAATCCACATTGATATTCACCTGGTTTACATTATTACCAACAGAGTTGGCACTGATTCTCCTATTTTCACATTGTGATTCCGTGAATAGACCCAACATAGAATATATCAGCCTGCCAAGCCCTTGTCACACTCCATCAAGCGAGTCCCATTCAGCAAAATCATTTCCAACTTAAATTAATTACAAACTTCTATAAATAAACTACCGTTACTGTTTCACTGTGCAATTGAATCTAGAATAACAAAAATGTACATAGAATGTTATTGTTTTATCTGTGAGAGTGGGAATTTTCACAATGGCTGCTCCTTTAATTATAATGAAACATAATGGCAAAGAATTGGAAGTGATAAAATGTGTTATATATATGCATACAATGAGTGCTGGTCTGTCTGCGTCGAGTTAACTGCGCCCGCGCATCTAACTGTTCACGCGCTCGCGACGCACACGCATTTCCCCGATACCGTGTAAAAGACACGACAACGCCAACTGTGTGCTATGCTGTAAAATGCAAAACAACAATGCCAGTCATCTACAGCACCCGCACCGTAGTTAACAACTCTACAATATAAGCTTTCTTCCTCAGCTTGTATTGATATGCTAATCCACATTTTGTTTTCACTACATGTTTTGCGAGCTATCAGGAAATTTCCGTTACGTTAGTCGATTGAAGCTAATCTGACATTATCTGATTTCTTCAGATTTGTGTTCTATCTGTGACTGATAAATTATATCTCTCAGGTAAAGATAATAATGACAAACACAATAACTGTGTTCTAATTTTATCCCACAGATAGTATATCTACTTACACTTTGACGATAAGACTATCTTTAATATTATCAGGCAATAAAACATTTTCTATCCTGAAACACATTAGTGAAAGCGTCTTTGTAAGAAGAGGCGCGCCCGCTCCCAACGTTGCTCCCTATGTTTCCACACTCCAGTATCTATTGCAACACGCAATACTAATGATGGAATCGATCAGTCGTTAAAGCAAAGCGTACAATGTGACGGAATGCTGCGACTTCTGTTCTCGTGTTGCCATTACTTCCATTGTATGTCTGTTACTGTACACGTACGGGCCTCGCTGGCATCCGATTCAGGAGTACTGTAGAAAGGTGATACTGGCTTGTTAACATCGATACGAGAAATATGTAATAGAATGTGAAAACGGTTATTGAATGTGAAATAATTATGTCCTATAATGTTAATATCAGCCGTTATGTAGCCAAAGTGACTGATATTATGGTTCAAGTAAGTAGTTTCGAAAGGGCAGCGCACATTACTGATAATTTTATTTATGTCTCCTTTCTTCACGAAATGCAGGAATTCAACTGATGCTTACAGTCTTGGTCTTTCTTAAGTTAGTGCGATTAGTCGCAGGTGTTAGTGGAGCGTAGAGAGCGCATGTGCGCTGTGCGGTCGTCCTTAGCGAGCAGAACACGACACGCACGGCGCGACCTCCAACCATTCTATTTGAACTATTTGCAATCCGCACCATTCATTAAAAACATTCTAAAGATAACACACAAACAACCAGAGACTTTACACGTGTTCCAATAATCTAATCTATTGCAATCTTCTTCTTTTACAATCTTTTGAGGAAACAGTTAAGTTTGCGATACATTCGCGATTCATGTGCTATTATCAATAGCCATTAAGTTATTTTTATATAATTGTGGAGAGATTGAAGAAGATTGCAGTTTATCTGTAGTTACATCACGGTTTATTTATCAGAAAACAATCTGACTGACATAATGGTGTTGTTACATCATGCTGTTCTTCAATGGGTTAAGTGATGCTACGATAAGGGACACATTACTTGGAAATGTCACTGTAAAGGTGGGTAATGAATGGACGGTTATTGTTGTGTTTGACAAAGCTGCCAACAGTCCATGCTAATGGAGAAAGCGGACGGTGAAAAGAGGAGAGCAAAGCCAGTTACCTACCACCCTGACTTTAACATAGGTAGCACGACAAACTTTAAAACGAATAATAGTGTAGGTACATAAGGCTTCCAACATATCTATAACGACATAGATAGATACCTGGCAATAAGTGCTCTACAACAAAGGAAAGCGAGGTCTTCGCAACAGAATAAATAAGTGATAGATGTCTTCGCCCTACAGTGGGTCAATACAGGCTGAAATTAATGAACAAACGTGCATGTGTCGTCCGCGGCACCGGGCGGCGACCCACTTGCATGCGACCGGCGACCGGCCGACGACCTCGCGATTTCGTAGTCCTTTCGCTAATTCATTGCGAATTAATGAGTTTAGATGCATTTTTGTTGCACGATCAGCCGTAATGATGAATGACTGGGGCGCCACTCGCAGGTTACGTGCGAGATATTCTGCTTAGCGTCGTTTTATACCGCTTGAGATGCTGTGCGATCAATAAACAAGGTTTTGTTGATAAATGCGTGACAAGAAGACGGTAGAATTTGATTTCAAAGGAAACTTAAATGAGAACGATTCGCTATAGCTGACCTAGTACTATGTAGAGCCGATGAGCTTCAGAATAAACATTTCAGTCTACTGTCAGGGAACATTTCTCGACTTGAATTAAAAATTATTTTACTCAGAAATTATCCTGTAAGTAGTGAAAATTCCTCATAACGATTACGTGATTGCACTTCGCTCTAATTATATTGTAGTTAGTGTCGAGATGCTACATAAACGATGATTAACAGCAATTTCTAATAATTGCGCCTAAGAAGAATAGGACAATAAAGCATTAACACAATAAAATGGCTGTCAATGGTCCTGCATCTGCATAATAGCGGGGAGTTGTTTTATATTCGCGGACGTCAGAGCGAGCTGCGAGCTACGGGGCTACGTGGTTGTGTGGCTGCGTCAGACTAGTGAGCTGTGAGCCATTTGAATGGACGTTCACCTTTGGCTCGGGAAACGTCTAGCTGAGCCACAAACGTGTTCTCCTAATCACGAACACCCCGGAGCGGCGGCACCGAGCATTCAGCTCACAAAAAAGCTAATGCGGCTATCTACCTATATACTATGCAATAATTATATTACAGGGTTTTAACTGAAATTTGAAATTGATATTTTTCTCCCTAAAGAGGTCAAACATGCTAGAAGTTTACACAATGTACGACAGCACTGTATGCTGTAACAGGTTGTTAACCTATCGCCAAACAGTAAATAAAGCAAACCTTTTCTCCCGGTTGATACATTTTCTAGGAAACATTTGCTACGGTTTGTTAGTTTCTCAGTCCTATAACGTTATAAGATCTGATATTAAAGGAGATATTTTATAGGAGAGCGTGTTTTTCTTGTCCGATAATTAGTGCGACATGGTGCAACGTATCGAGGCTCGCAGCAAGGCGCCACTGCCCACTCAACGCAGTGAGTCAACTGTTTAGCACATCACGTATATTCACCGAACTTTTACAGTAATATAAACAAGAATGTGCAAAAAACATTCAAAACCGGTTCGTGCAGTGTCATTTAAATATCATAATTTTAAGAAAATTATGTTTGGAACGAAGAGGCGTAAAGAGCAACGATAATATTACAAAATACAAGTTTTATGAAAAAGCCAAAAAAGTATACAGGTAATGTATATTGGATTTTGAGATACTGGTGATTTGGTGAATCGCTTGTGGTTAATTCCATAATAGAACACTGTGTATGGGTGGGTTCACGCCTTGATTCCTTACAGGCAGAAATATCAGGGATTTCAGTCAGCCAAAAAGTCTCATCTATTCCCATATTGAGTGATCTGTCATTCTGGCGGGCAATTCGCAGTTGCGTTTCTGTGCGGGCGCAGTCGCGTGCGTCGCGGTAACCTCCTCGACCCCGTTTCGGTTCAGAGTTGAACGGCCGCGCAGTACCTACACAGCTACACAGCCGAGCACCTCCCACTTGCACCGCTCAGCTCTGCGCTGTGCAGTCAGCTCCCTCCCACCACACCACACATACTAGGCGCCAACACCATGCTCAACGCGAAACTATTATGTGAGCGTCTTCAAAAACTCTCTTTGCGCCTAAATAATCTGTTTGACAAGTCGAAATGGCTTTTGGCAGGATTTGAGCTTTCTATTTTAGAAATTTTATTACCTCGAATCCGTTTAGTTCAGGTATAATTCTGCGTTGCGTTAGTGTTTATTCTTTCTAGAAGTTTCTAGGTTTCAGTGTGGTTGTGTAAATATCTTTACTGAGCCAAAGATATTTGGTTGAACGAACTACCTTCTACCTTCTTTAACTATTGGAGAATATAGATATTGCGTCAACAAAACTGGGATAGTAGTGAAAACAAATCGTTTAATAACAATAAAATGTGATAATTGCACTTGGCTATTGATAAAATGGGGTGACGGCGTGCGGCGTCCAAACCATTTATCTCAATTGTACGAGAAAGAGGAATTGTAAGGAGATTTGGCATGCGTACAAAAATGTTTTACATTTCAAAAGGAATCCGTGTTCCAAGATGTTCATTACAGTGAACCGGATAGCTGTCCAAAACACTTTGGAATACATTCTTAAAACTCTTCTGTAAAATATTTGAAAGAGCAATATTGATGTTGACGTTAATTTGATTAGTATGAAATGCTTGGTGCCTATCGGGTAGCAGTGTGGTGGTCTAAATCACAATCAGTCAGTAATCTTTACATCTAATCCATTGCGCCAGATATCTATTTAGGTGAGCAGTGGCTCAATACAGCGAAAGGCTAAACACCAGACTATTATCTATATACATAAAATGCTTTGTCCTGAATGACTGACAGATCAACGCACAGCATATACCGCTGATCGTAGAGACTTGAAACATGGAGGGTGTGTTCTTTGTATGACGTAAGTATCCGAAAAGAAAGGATTTTTCGTAATTCTACCCCTCAGGGGGTGAAAAAGAGGGGCAAAGTTTGTATGGGACAACGTGATTCATTTGTCCAATCTATTTCAAATTTTGCAAAACCTTTTTTAACAGAATTGACGGAACACGTGTTTCGTATTTGATTGATATTTACCCCCTAACGGGATTAAAAGGATGTAGAAAGTTATTTTGGGGGTGATTGCTTCGAAGTTGATATCAATACTCCTTAGTTACTCTTGATTTAAATGACATTATATTTTGACACCATGTTTGATTACTCAATCAACCTACGTCAAATGAAGTTGCTTTAGTTATTTATTGTTGGACAGCAATTTTCTAAGCTTTTAGAACTTCAGCTAAAATTGGGAGCCATGATAACATATTGCATAGAATAAGTAAGTGAAATCTATCGCACATACGATGCATTACAATGGGTACCCACTTTTGTTTTGCTGCGGCGCGGCGAGGATGAACTACATATTTTATTCTGGATGGTTAACCGCATTTCGCTTGATATGGTGGATGAACATAAATGTGCTCAGATACAAAATCCAAATGAAGATCCTTATTCATTCGTCATTTAAAGTGCAACTTTTTTGTGAACTTTTTCTATAATGCTGGTAACTATTCTGTCAGATTACTGACGCACTAATTCCTTCTGTAATATACAGGAACAGTCTATCAGAAGACTACCAGCGACGAGTGGTAAGGCTGTCTGTCATTATTCATTACATGAGCAGATGAAATCTACAGTAAATGTGTGGTCACAATAGGAGAACCTACATTAGGAGGACAAAGCCTACAGCAGTACGGGTTGCCTTAGCCGCAAAAGTCTGAAGGTTTACACAATAACCGAGACTACCCCAAAACAAGGCACGATGTCAATTCCTTAGTAGAACTGGTGTCAAGTAGTGAAGGCTTGGGCAGGACCTTTAAATTATAATAAAGATTGTTAAGTATAATTTTTAGGAATTCAAACAATTTAACAAAATAATTTAAAACAAACTAAAAATCCTATTAGATCCATTTTCGACTTCTACGTAGACGAAGTCGCAGGCAAAAGCTAGTAATATATTATTTACCTAATATAGTGGACAGCACGAGTTTTAGCATTTATTACTTTGTAAAAAAATAAGAACTGCGGTAGCTTGGCGAAGGAAGTGATCTGTTCAGCATCAGGTTGCAAGCTGATGAAATGAGCATACCAAAAACACTACCGTAAGGTATGTCAATAATCATTGTTCTTTTTAGCGGACGAAGGGTACAACAATAGTCTTTATCTATGGCCTAGTAACGACAGAGGAAAATTATACTATCTGGTATGCAGGTACTACAGCATGCTCCTTCGAATAATTAGCCACTTGACAAACTTATGAATAAGCCACACACGGCAAAGGTCTCAACTGGCTGGCGCTGGACGCCGCGTAGGGGTAGGGTTCTCAAATGAACTATGCATAAGAGCAGCGGCTATTCGAGGAAATTGCTTCACGATCGAATGCCAGTCCAACGGCCGCCGATCGATGCCTCATCATATGCCGCGATAAACTAGATAACTGTCGAGCCTACACTCAATGCTATTTGTAACATTAGAATAAGTGCATTGTTGTGCCAGCCCCAGGTAACTTGATAGTATTGTAACGCAAGACAATTTACATTTAATTCACTATCATCCAGCAGTGGTCAAATAAAATCATTTCTGTCATTACGCTGATTGTCAGGTGCACCGTGCAGTGCTCAGAATAGCAGCGCACAGGGCGCTTTGTGCGGTATGTCACACTCACAGCCAGAATCGACTAATGATAGAACAACCTGAACGCGGCCACGTACGACTTCATCACTTTACAGATAATTTCCTGCGGCGCGACCTACCACAACTATGTATAGTCAGTTATGTAACATTATGGTTAGCAGCACACGAGCACCAGCGCTTCTCCCATGTGACTCAATCACCACTTAATACTATTATAATGAAACAGTGAATTTATTACGTTTTCATCACGAACGCCGCAGAAACAAGTTTCTAATCAATTTATATGGAAATAAATAATTGTTTGCTGCTACTCTAGACACAGCGTGAAGTACGCTCTCCCGTCAAGTTGCAAATGTAAAGTTGAGCACGGCATTACAGTCCTCCCCTCTCAGCAGCAAACGGAGCCAACAACATTCGCGCTCATACATTTAAACAGGTTTCAAATTTTATGGTTCTGCCACTTAAAAAATAACATTTTACTCAAAAATGCATGTAATGTTGTCATTATTTTGACAAACTTGTTTGAGCAAAGTCGACCTTGCCGGTCTGTTTCAAGGAGCGGCCGGCAAAGTTTTGCTGGCCGCTCTAACAGGCCGGCAATGTTTTGCCGGCCGCTATTTTGACGTTTCAACGTTTTAAAAAATCAATTCCAAAAAGATTTTATTTAAAACACAGCTGTTTGTACGTCTAAAGGTAAAAAAAAAAAAGATTTAAATGAAGTAATAAATGAAGAAATAATCCAGCAGTCAAACACCGCATTAGAATTATCGCAAACTATCAGTAATATCAAACCGGGAAAGTCGGTGTTGAATTTTAGTAACTGTACTTTTCATAATTGTCATTTTAATTAAAAGTCTAGTTAATTAATATATTTTTTATTTAAATTACTTGCTGGTTTTATTTAGATTAGGTACTTGCATTTTTGAGTAAAGCACTATACAAACCTTGGCCCACAATGACTGCTTCGCTGGTCACGCTATGATTGCCTCGAGCTAGCCTAGCTACGCTCTAGGCCTTTCAGCTTGGCCATCATTGCAGCCCTTGCTGTCCTCGCTGTAAAGGCCTCGGCCTACGGTCTCGGCCTTTATCTCAGCTCGTCCATCAAGTGCTGCACGCTGACCGCGCTGTGTCGGCCTGGAGCTGCGCTACGCTGCGCTGTCGGCCATCATCAGCGCGACCAGCAAAGTAGTCATTATAGACCGCGGCAGTAATGTACTATAAAACCCCATCGAGTGTTCGCGCGGAGGCGTAGGGTTGCTCATTACTGAAAGCGGCACCAAGTCGCGGTGGGGCGGTGGAGCGTTCGCTCCGACCAACGCAACGTCTCGTAAAAAACGATATTCGAGTAAAAACAGGCCCCGAGAGCGCGCCGACCGGTGCCGTGACATAACTTATACTAATAACAACCTCGCTAAGATATGTTGACGGAAATCACGCCATGGCGAGTGTATGGTGTTTTTTGTTCGAGCAAAATCACATTGGCACAAGGAAATTGATGTAACAAACTACTATCATTACTGAGTTCCCCGCTCCGCGTAACGAAAATATCAAAAGATATTATCTTGAGTTAGCCATCGCAGCCGTAATGTTGGAAGTTGCAGCTCTTATTACGGCAACATATCAAACGAACTGAGCTCATCAACTTGATGGCAATGTAAAGTTGCGCAATATCGTGCACTATCTATCTGCTGGCGGCGCGGGTGGTGGCAGCGGCGGCTCCTAATGCAACACATAAGTCAGGCGAAAGGGCCACACTTAACTATGAGATACTTGCGCAGTTCATTGAAGTGGAGGAGCCTCTGAAAGTAACATGATACGCTTTTGTGGATTAACTTGTACACAACCGTTACATCAACAACTTAGTGCTACAGCAGATTACAGGATACGAGTAGGTATCTATCAAGATACTGGAAAGCCGAGTCCATCAAAGGCAACAAGGAACTGTACCAAGGAAATTTTACTATAGCACAATTGTTTCACAAAGATAGAGTGCTCACAACTATTACCTACACAAAAACAAATCATTATACACCAACAAAAATCTGACATATAGCTGACTGATGTAAAAAAACCTGATTTATGTAGCTATCACCAAAAAAAACCTGTTCTACTATGAGCAACTTCACCAATAGTCGGCGAGCACATCTGTAAAAAGCAGTCAACAATAGCACACTTTTATAATGATATAACCAACCACAAAAAGAGTTACGTAAACCTCTCATCATCGTAACTAAACTAGCAGATAACTAACCGTAAAAACTGCTTTAGGGAATTATAACTAGGGACCGTGTCTACCCTGTGACTGGAGTGATCGCTCCGTATCGCAGACGAGCCACAAGTGCAGCGCGGACGCGTGGCTGTTCACTGCTCAGCGTTCACTAATGTGAACAGCTGATTAGCTGCGAACCCCGGCCGAGTGTGTTGTGCCGTGATGTGTGCACTACAGCACTACAGCTGTACAATACTTCAGATAAGGAGGCTATATAACTTGCGGCGCGGGCGGCCAAGCACTGCCAACGTCACGGATAACACATCAAATATTGAAGTTTCTCAAAACATGGAATCGAATGCTAGAGCCCCGAATGCTTTTCGATGACAGTCCAAGATGATAACAGACGCATTCGTTCATCTAGTCACGCTCAGGCACAGGTTTTGGACGTCCCAAGTGACACAGCTCTAACCATAATCAGTAGAACGAAGAGGTACCACAACTGCAACTACCAACCTTGAGTTTAGCGCCGGTGATATCCTCGAGTCAGATACAAAGACGTAGAAATTTCTCTCAACGTGTGGGTCGCTCACCACGCAATATGGTTATCACTCGCATAAGTTTCGATTATGCGTCGATTACGGCCCAGCTGACCGGCGGAGTGCGGGGCGGGGGGCGAGGGCGACGCGCCGATTGGTCGTCAGCCTCATAATCTTGCGCGAATGGGCTGCCCACGGCGCACGCGACTCTTATTATTCCTCGTATTTGCTTATTGGGACTTGAAATGTCCATTTTATGCGTCGGCAAGTGCCCGCGACACGTAATGTGCCTGGCTCCTAGCTTAATGTGACCGGATGCCTTATAAACTATACGGGTTTCCACCTAGGTGCAGCTTTGCATCTGATATTTCAAATCTGGTCGCAATTCATATAAATTGAACCGATATGAAGCACCGATACAGGCACAAATCACATTTAACTAAATCGCTTCAATTCAGATTACAGATCACGATATGTTTATCCTTGACTGCTTCTAATAAATTAACTCAGGAATCTAACCAGATCAAATAATAATATGCTTGCCTTTTTTTTGCCACCGCCTTCAGACACTATTTTTTCTTTATTATTGATGTCGGTTACATAAGAACCATTCTACCATCAGATCAGCTTGTTATATTTATATTATTGAGAAAATACCAAAATCGCTGCACATTTTTCTGATTTCTCTCGATTTCGCCAAGATTCCATCATCAGATCCCGACCTGGTGTCTATGAGACTAATAGGAAATCAAAGGAAAGCATAGGCTTTCGAATAAGAGAAGAATTTTCCAAATCGGTTCGTAAACGACGGAGACGAAAAGATCGTTAATGTAGATTGTAGCCAATGTGTGTGTTTTTTTTTAGTTTTGTTGATTTTTCAAAAACCGCTTGTCCGATTTCGATAAAAAAATTATGGGACCATTTGGAATGTATACCTTGTCTAAAAAAAAAAGAAAAAAATATATAAACATCCGAATTGAGAACCTTCTTATTTTTCTAGAAGTCGGTTAAAAAATGTGTAAACGTAACAAAAAATACAGGAACCTTTCAGGAGCTCTGGCAAGGCAAAAAAGCGTAACCACTTTATAAAGAACCACGCCCTTAACATTGATGTCGATAAAAACTTAACAGCACACACTATGTGCGGTCGTCCGGCACAGCCAGCCTGCACCGGCGCGGACCGGCAGCCGGCAGCCGGCCTGCCTCAATGCCGATCAGTTAGCCATGTACGGACGCACCGCACATCCTAATGACAATCACTTCTAAATGCCTTCCTTGTATTCTAAACACAACTGAGCTTAACCCTGAATTTTGGCATTGCAAAATTTTGGACGCACTATTTTATGATTGTGAAACGCGTTTAATGTAGGTCCAACTAGTTTGTACACATGGGAGAACTACATTAGAAAATACATGGCGAACATTCTAATGTAAAATAAACCGACGATAACTGACATTACGAGCAAGAATCAGACCATCGGAGCAAGGACCTCGAAATAGCATCCACGTGACCAAAACGTCGAACGAATTCCTTGGTTTTTAATAATATCGTGAACAGACTAGTCTGTCTGTCGGTCCATTCGTCCGGTCCGCATGATTTCCTAAACAACTAAACAAGCCAATATAAATATTTTGTAATACATTTACGAGTTACAATGGAGCAAAATATCAGCTCGCCGGTTGGGTTGGCATTGTTTGTCGGAATTAGTTATCGCGCTATTGTCACGACCTCGAACCCAGGAATCATTGGCACGCTAATGATACCGGCCAGCCGATTACAAATGCATGTAATCTTCCACGATGTGTCCAGATTAGTGGCGCGTTGCGAAACTATCGCACACCAGCCACCAGCGAGTTGCGACCATCTTGAGGAATGCACTCAATTATAAACTAAACATTAAACACTGTATCTAATGACGATGACGGAGCAATGCAATCCATGAACGGACATTCGGCAAATTACCCGCGGTCATGGCGCGTTTGATGGATTTACTAAGCAATTTAAGTAATCATAAATATCTAACTGCGGTACTCAGAGATATTTAATGATTACTTAAGCCGTCACTTAGTAAAGATTAGACATACTTTTGTATGACAAAACTGTCAAAACCTTTACTAAGTCATGGTCTAAGTAATCATTAAAGCTCTCTGAGTGCGGCAGTAAGACTAATTTACATAAATAGTTGGAAATAGAATTGATGTAATGGAAGAAGAACGAGGTTGGTACGTAGACCACAAAGTTACTTTAATATGTAGGTAGGTATGTAGACGGTGATTCGGCCAACTTAAAGCAACAACAAGTTTATATGAAAAAAAAAGGCAATCGTTGACAAATGTTAAGGGGTCAAGTTAGGGCTCTGGTAAGGAGTGACGTCACGGATGTCGGTAACAGCTGACTAGCTTACCTCAGTACAAGTTTAAAAATAAAATAACAGTGTTTTTCTAAAAACTTTATTGCTATAAGTCATCGACGGGATACAGTACTTAACATATATTGTGGAACAGTGACAGTGTTCAGTTTTACAATAATAAAAGCCTAAAATAAAATTCCTAATAAAATAGTGAAAATCATCTACCCGAAACTATAAACAAATAAATTAAACCTCAAGTGATTTGCAGAAACAGACAAGAAAATAGTGCAACTGAGTATAGTGACAATTTGTGTGGCGGATCATTACAATATTTCGCGCCTACTGAAAATTACAGGACAAATTAGAGTCGGTTCGTTTCACATTGCATACAATCAACGCCATCTATGACTCCTTAGTGGTAACTCGGAACTATACCCAAAGATTACGTACTTGGACTTTGTGTGGAACCCAAACAGACGGATCAATCATGGCGAAGTGTGGTGGCTGCGGTAAGTTTATGGCTATGTCTGAGGGCGTTCGCTGCACTAAGTGTCCTGGGGCATATCATCCTGCTTGCATTGGCGTTACGTCAACAAAGGTGTCACCTAACTGGTTGTGCCCGGCCTGTAAAGCAAAGATACCGAGAACGGACAATTCGGCTACGCCTGTTAAAAGCCCGTCTGATGGTAGCTTAGTTAGTAGCCATCCAAATATAACCCAGCAAAATTGCAATCGCCAGCCAGGAACTAGCCCGACTGCAACTACCATCCAGTCTGCTACTATCATCCAGCCAGCAACTATCCAGCCAACTACTACCATCCAGCCAGCAACCATTCAGCCGACAGCCACTCAGCCTCCACAGATACTACCAGCCCCTGCCTCTCACTCCATCACCCCCAAAGAGCAAATAGCACAGCCGCAGCCTCAGGAGCTCAACGTAGCCTACGAGATTCGATGTTTTCGTGAGGAGCTCAGTGCTATGAGAGTGGAGTTACGACAGTTCCGAGATGAAATGGCTAGTTTGAAGTCGGATGTCGGCTTATGTAGGGAGCGTATGGAAGTCGTTGAGGGCAAGGTTTCCTACCTCGAGAAACGTTTTGAGGAAAAAGAACCATCTTCCTACGACCATCTTGAGGAGACCATTGCTGAACTTAAGTTACAGCTGAATGAACGCGACCAAGAGCTCCTAATCAATGACGTCATCATAACGGGTATACCCGAAACAAAAGATGAGAGCCCGCTACACATCCTGAAAGTGGTATCCCTGAAATTGGGAGTTAACATCGACGAGCGCGAAATAGTGAACGCGGAGCGTGTTGGTATGGTGCGCCGTAATTTTACTTCTGCAAGTACTGGTAGTGTTGACATCGCAGAGCCGCGGCCGCGCGCGCTCGCTGTGCGACTGTCGCGCCGCGCTGTCCGCGACCAACTATTGAAAGCAGCGCGCGTGAGACGCGGCCTTACCACTGCCGATCTTGAATTGCATGGGCCCTCACAGAGGTTTTATTTAAACGAACGGTTGACGCCGATTAACGGGAAGCTGTTCTATAACGCACGCGAGGCTGGGCAGAGACATAAATTTAAGTATGTGTGGACAAAAGAGGGCCGCATCTACGTGAAGAGGGAGGATGGTGTCCCTGCGCAACGTATTCGCTCCGATCTAGATTTGAGCCGAATTTTTGGAAATGCTTCATTTTAAATAGCTTGTTCCTAACTCGTAAAGTACTAATACTACATAATATAATTTGTTTTTTTCCTGTTTCTTTTATAATCTTTTTTGTTTTTTTGTTTGCTTTTTCTGTACTAGTTTGGTCGCGGCATGCCCTGGCTAAAGGGGGCACTATTTTGTCTTGTATTTTCCGCAGTGACACAGATTTGATGATACCTATTTCCCTTCAAAATAAGTTTATGTTCTTTTACCTACTGAAGACTATTTATTTATTACAAACTACTTCCTTAAATAATTATTATTTAACAATATATGCACTATATATTAACACGATATTAATATTCTGTACACGATTTTCGACACGGACAAATATTTCAGTATTATTATTATACTATATCACATATTATTATTACGAAACAAAAACATTTTACGAACACCCGATAATTGTCTGCAATCTTTTAATGTGCCCTTGTACGAAGTATAATATTGTGATGTTTGGTGCCACTAAAACATTGTAATGAGTGCGAAGCACCTCAAGTTTGGATTACTCAACGCTGGATCGCTAGGCACTAACCACGATGAGTTTATCGCCGCATTGGAGCGTCATGATGTTGGTATAATGGCAATAAATGAGACCTGGCTTAGGACGGGTGAGGAGGGGCGCGCGCCCGCCGTGCCTGGGTACCGGCTGCGACACGTTCCGCGCCCGGTGACCGTGCGCGGCGGACGCGGCGGCGGCGTTGGGTTTTATATCAAGCGCGGGATGAATGTGCGCACCCATGCGCACCCTGTTGACCCGCTTCATGAGTCTGTGGATCAAATGTGGCTTGTTTTGAGCGCGAATGGTGTAAAAATCGCCATTGGCACAGCGTATAGACCGCCGTGGATGGATGTTGACATATTTTTGGACGCGTTAACATGTTCAATAAATTCCGTAGCCTCATGTAAATATACCGTTTTGTTGGGAGATTTTAACATTAATTGTCTTAACCAGACTGACTCTAAAACTGCAAAATTAAATGCGTTTTTAAATAGCCTTGACTTAAGTCAACTGGTCACTTCTGCTACTCACTTTACGGCCACTAGCGAGACTCTTATTGATTTAGTGTGTACAGATGCGAGGGTGAGCAGCATAGAAGTTGACTGGATAGTCGCGCTAGGCGCACATGCTTTTGTTTCAGCCGTTTTTAATTTTAAAAAAGAAAAAATACTACCCAGGGTTGTAACAAGTAGAAACCTCAGAAATATACAGATAGAGAAGTTTAAGGAAGACTTGAGCTCTATAGATTGGCTTGCGCGACCTGTATCAGCTGACGTCAACGCTATGGTAGCTCATCTCAATTTTGGTATTACTACCCTTTTTGACAAACACGCTCCCCGTAAGACCCAGATTATAAGAGAAAAGTCATATCCATGGATAACAGATAACATCAAGTTTATGATGTACTTGCGCAATCAAGCACATGTACGTTGTAGGAATTCAAATTCTGAGAGTAAAATTGAATATTACAAGGAATTAAAAAGTCTAGTGAACAAGTCCTTATATTGGGAAAAGGTTGCTTATTTCAAGTTCAATATTAATAGTAAAATGAAACAACCCAAAATTTTGTGGAGGAATCTAAAGACCACCTTGCTACCTTTTAAAAATGAAACTGATTTACCCTCTCATATTTTCAATGACCCAGATAAAATTAATTCTCACTTCTTGAATGTCCCAGGTGATATAATGGCACCATCTACATGTATAACTTACTATGAGTCTCACAGATTTAATGATGGCGTATTCACTATTGAAACTGTAGGTCAGTCAGACATAATGAAGATTTTATCTAAACTCAAATCAAATGCAGAGGGTCTCGACCACATTACACTGGACATGTTTCTTCTGACTCTTCCACAGACTTTGGATATCCTTACTACCATTATTAATCATTCCATTTCAACCTCGACCTTTCCTGATCTATGGAAAATAGCCGTTGTGCGTCCGATTCCTAAAATCGCGAACCCAACTACTGTAAAAGATTTAAGGCCTATTAGTATTTTACCCTTTTTATCAAAAGTACTAGAAAAAGTAGTTAATGCCCAACTAACTGCATATATTGAGCAAAATAACATCCTCCCTGAGGCTCAATCCGGTTTTAGGCGGGGGCGTAGTACTGCAACGGCTCTGTTAGATGTTACTGACAACATATTATCAGCTCAAGATGAAGGGTGTTGTACTCTGTTAGTTCTGCTGGACTTTTCTAGAGCATTTGATGCTATTAATTTGAGTCTCTTGCTCTCGAAGATGACCTATTATGGATTTGACGCCGCTACCGTTAAATGGTTCGGAAGCTATCTGAGTAATCGTCAACAGCTTGTGGAAATTCGGGATGCGAATGGGTCTAGTGTTTTTTCTAATATGAGCCCAGTGGTAAAGGGGGTTCCACAGGGATCGATACTGGGTCCTCCTTTGTTTATTCTATATAGTGCCGATATTATTAATATTATAAAAAACTGTAAATTTCATATTTATGCAGACGATATTCAATTATACCTGGCTTTTAAACCTGAAGATTATGAGAGCGCAGTAAAACTAGTTAACGAAGATCTGGCAAGGATTGTGGACTGGTCAAGACAAAACTCTCTTCTACTTAACCCGGCCAAAACTAAATTTATGCTTTTCGGATCTAAAGGGCAACTGGGCAAAATAAACAGTAACCTTGCAAACGTGATTGTGATGGGCCAACGCATTGATCGTGTGTATGAAGCGAGAAATCTGGGTCTAATTATGGACCAAGGCCTTAACTTCGAGGCTCACATCGCAAGCTGCGTGCGAAATTGTTTTTACCGCCTAAAAGTCCTGTATAAAATGCGCCCATATGTAAACGAAGACCTGCGTGTACAGCTCGTTGAAAGCCTAGTTTTATCCAAACTGAATTATGCGGATACCGTCGTCGGTCCGCGACTACTAGCACGCACCGAAAGACTTATTCAGCGGGTTCAAAATGCCTGCGCGCGTTTTTGCTTCGACGTACCACCAAGGAGCCACTTGACACCATTTTTAAACAAACACAACATTTTAAAAATGAAATCCCGTCGTAAGCTGCACTTAGCATGTCTTCTTTTTGGAGTCATCAAATATAAATGTCCGTCATACCTGTACTCAAAGCTTACGTGGATAAATAACCACCGCCAGCACAAAGCCAGGCGTTGTGCTCAGCAGCTGGCTACACCACATCACAGAACTGCAGCCTTTCGAGGAAGCTTCCGATATGCAGCCTCCAAATGTTGGAATAATATTCCTCCACCAATTAGGGACCTAAACAACATAAATACATTTAAGTTAAGGCTTAAGACATTTATAATTCGTTCACAAATTGAATTTAATAATATAAATATTGACAAATCGTTTATCTAATTTAACAATCTAATTATTATCTAGCTATTATTTACTATTTTACGATATTTTACATTTATATTTTGAATTATTTATCACCATAACACAAGCTCACCAAATTTTAAATCAAGTATATTATGTGAATTTTTTAAATTGTATTTCGAATTTATTTCATAGAAACTTACCGGCAAATAATGTGGGTAGATGCGCGGCGGTGGTAAATCCGTTGTCTGCGATTGCCAGAATCCATGTGTGTGTACAATCACACATAAATACACACCCACACATTTGTACAATCATCCTTTTGCTCCGACTTCCATCGTAATTCCAAATTCCATTGTAAAAACTAATTTTGTTTTTGAACTCAATGATCAGCATTATTAGTCTACCGGCACTATACACTTTCTCGGAATCATTTGTTTCGTTTCAGCTCAATAAAATAATATTAACTAGGCAGTAGTCGCACTCTCACTGAAATGTCGTTGTGGTATTGCAATTTAAAAATGCTTAGTTAGGTCGATGCTGCATCGGCCGGCCCGAAGTGCGTCATGCCAATAATGAATAAACTGTGTTTCGTTTTCGGATAAGTACTTATTTATTTAGCAGGTATCTTCGTGTTCTATTACTAGGTACTAATATAACTATGTTATCCTCTGTGAGAAAAATATTTATTTTATATTATTTATTTATTACACACTTTCAAATGCCCATTTAATAGAATAAAATTATTTATTTACTACCTACTACCCTCATCCGTGTGTCACTGCGGGGGGCCTACTGAAAACCAGCGCTGAGTGTTTTACACCCAGCATATGCTGAGTTGGTTACCCTTTCGTTATGGGCATGCTCAGCGCAGTTGAGCTGTTTAATTAATTGTTAAGCTGTTTGTTGCTATTTGTTTATGTATGTGCTGCTCTTTTGTGTTGCTGCTGTCCACTAACGAATAAATACATATTCTATTCTATTCTATTCTATTCTAAGTTGTACGCTCGGTAGCCCTGCTGGCTACCGAGCGTACAACTTTACAGGGTACAGTTAGGATGGCCGTCTGGCCGCAGTGCAGTACATGCACTACGTCGTACATGCGCGCGCCAAGTTGGAAGCGCGAGCGCAGGGAGCCCATTCACCGCGCAATTGTCAATTGATGGGGAGAAACACGATTCACAAGCATCAGGGCTACCACCAACGAGTGCAATACACAAACTAAAACAGTTAGGGAGTGTTTAATATTGAGAAAGATTTACACAAATATATGCAAAATAATTTGCAAGAATTGTTACGAAATACACCTGGTGTGGTGAGAGAGAATTGGGAGCTCTTTTAATGACAATGCCTCAAAAGCGAATAAGACAAACGTGACAAAACTCGTGTGTGGACGTGGTGAATACTTTTACTTATGTTTGACAATTAACACACTGAAGAAAAATCACAGAATTAATATTAATAGCTACGATAAGTATTTGCCAAATGCGTGCCAACCCTGTTGGCAGCGCATCCGGTAGCCATCTCCTCGTGAGCCAGGCTTCGGAGAAATGCCCACCAATTAATTTATCCACTTTTGGAGATATGTTTTATTCATAATATTAACGACGCACGACGCACGACGCACACTGCCATTGCAATGGGATTTATTTAGGATTTGATAAGCATCAACATTATAGAGTTCATCTTTTAACCAGGCGGGGCTGAAACGCGATCTCGCTCAAATCGATGAATTGGGCGTATCGCGTTGCCAATTTCGCTCTTGAGCAGAGCGAAAGGGAGTGTCAGACTTCTACTGACTAAAAACCACCCATGTTCCTTCTTAGCGGATATATCGAGGCCGAGGTATCTTTTACAACATCCGCAGCCCCGACGGGAATATTTAAAAGGCTCAAACAGAAACTCCTAGCTATTTATACATACTCAACCTAATGATTTATATTTTTATTTATTATTTAAATTCTGACATGAAAAAAAAGTCTAAATATTTTTATTTCACATAGGCCTACATGGGCACTTATAAACGTCGACAAAAAAGGTGCACAACACTAAACGAATCATATAAAAATCTTAAAGGCACAGAAAGATTAAGGCACGAATAATAGTCGAAGATACCTACTATACAAAAACAGACAGAAGTAGTTAATCGAGTGATAATATTTCACGAAGTTTCTGCAACATAAAAATGATGCAAGCTTTAGTGTACTACTATGAGGTACCGGCCTACCGGGTGACATCCAAATAAAACAGAGCTAACTCGAGCCTCGACGGTACACAATGTACGCTCCATGCACGTCTAATAATGAGGCTATTTACAAGCATGATGTCACATAGTTTAAGACAACATAGAGGCTAGCCGAGCGCGCACCGCACCGCGGGCCTGCGCGCGCGCATTCACCTGAACAAACACGACGCAACACACCCTGATAACTGTCAAGGACAAGCTTCAATATTATTACCGAGTACTTGTGCTTTTACACATTTTGCCTACATAAATACACGCTGGTCAAATATGAGATTTACACACGATCTTCGACAAACGTGGTTGAAAAATGAGTTGTGTGGCTAAATCGATACAATGTTAGACTTTACAAACCAAAATAATGCGAAAGTTAACAAAGCAGATGTTAAAGTTATAAGCGATGGCATTTTACTTAAACTTTACAATCTTACTGGAAAATAAAACCGAGCCAGTGATGATTGGTCAGAAGAAACAAGAGATGTAAAAGCGTGGATCAACGTAACAGAACAGAACCTATGAGCGATTAGTGCTGAATGGTCAAGTTCTTTGTTACACGTTGTATGACACAACATAAAGTTTAGTAGGTACAAAAACAAAATAAAATAATCAGTTAATTCGCAAATAGCATGACGCGGAGTATGTATTTATTTATTGTAATAAGTTGATAGGAGAGCGGCATGCGGGTATGATCCCACGATTGTTCGCTCCACTGCGCTTTTTGCTGACATGATCGACGAGCATTTCGCTTAATGTGATTTGTTATAGATGGTAGTAAATCATACGTTTCTTATGTGCGACTGTTTTTACTATGTTTTCGGATATGAGCCTTAACAGATAGATTACGAGGTTAGTGTTTATTGTTTCCCATAAAACTTCAAAAAGATTTTTTTCAGATTAGAAACCAATGAAATCGTATAAAATACAAGACATAACTCTCACCCATATCCACCATCAGCTCGACCCAGACCAGCCAATTCCTAGCAGCACATGATACAGTAATACAAGTCTAGTGGTACAGTCAGCTCCACGACATGCCGGCTACTGCGCGCGCGGCCGCTCGCTACACGCTGAAGTGCGGGTTATCGCCGCTCGATAACGAATTAATATCAAAACATAATACATTCACTTGATAACACTTGTTTACCATGCATAACGATTTAGTTTTGGCTACCTGGACCAAAAACGACTATTACAGAAGACCAAAGATATTATGGATTGGTAGAAACGACAATCAGATATGAAAAGGGTTCGCTATTAAGAGGACATCTGGCCTTTGGAAAAACTAAATGTGGCACCGAACAAAATTAAATAAAGACAAGAGCGGATTGCTCTAGATGGGTTTCTCACAAATTGGCAAGAAAGCACAACACGTAGTAAAGTAGAAGGAATGACGGAAGGCTTTTTTCCAAAAGTGGGACATAATTATCAAGCCGAGCCCGAACTCATTGGCGATTGTAAGCATATTTAAAATTGAATCTATACAAGCTTAGATAAATATAGGTAGGAAACAGATTTAATTAAATAATAATTTAGCCGTGGGTGCAGTGAGTAAACTGCGATAGGCGATGTTGATTAATTGAATACATATTAGCGATTAAAGACTACTATACACAACAATTTGCTGGAAGTTTCTGACAACTTATTTAGTGCACATTATAAACGATTTTATTGATGACTGTTTTAAGGTTGAGTTGGTAAATGCTGCAATAATGGAACTTCAATTTTAAACCATATGGCTACACCAACCCGTCTAGGTGATTAGCACTAAGCACCCCTCCCATAACATGAGAACTTTAACGTTCTTATTACACGTACGGGCAATACAAACGCAAGTGATGTTTTATCTGTCCAGGTAAATCCTAACAGGGGATTGAGACTGAAACTTTGATAGCTTTGAAATACTCAGAAACAAATAGTTGAGGCGTCATCTCAGTCTTGGCGTTACCAGAACACTACTTAGGAAGACTGGAGCATCTTGCTAGTTTGTGGTACACCGCCATGTTCTCCGTCTTTATGTACTACATTTCGGTGTAAAAGAGCACAAACAACCGGTTTTTAAGTGCCGTAACTGGCTTCACCTAGGCTGAACCGGTTAGAAAAAGTCAGACCTAGATCTAATCGTCTGAGACCTGTCATACCTAGACGTAGTACTAACTGATAGGATTCATGTAGTACTCGCAAACATTGATTGTTAAGCTTACAAAAAATATTGATTTTGGAATAAAACATTATGTGCTGTA
This sequence comes from Diarsia rubi, assembly GCA_932274075.1. Taxonomy (NCBI): domain Eukaryota; kingdom Metazoa; phylum Arthropoda; class Insecta; order Lepidoptera; family Noctuidae; genus Diarsia; species Diarsia rubi. The sequence continues at coordinate 421,556 of OW026416.1, read as the reverse complement.
AAACTTAGCAGTTGTATTGTGTTCCTTCAAGATGAACATTAAGTTTTTAAAACTATAGTTTATTGTAATCCCAAAGACAGGACTCGATATTTGATACTAAAACAGGATATAATTTAGTAATACCCACAAGACACAACAACCACAAGATCGTGATCCTCACTAATTGTTGCTCAAATGCTTGTGAGAAAAGATATACTGTGTGGGCCCTGTGGGTTTAAGGGAGTGAATCCGACAAACACCAGCTCAATAAAAATAACTCAATACAATAGCTCAATATAATAGCAATACAATTGACAGTATCACAAAACATCGAGTTCGGTGGCAAGAGCACAATTCTTTAGGCATGACTCAAATCATCGAGTGTTACAAAATGTGCCTGAATCGTTTGACCTTCCAGCGTTCAAGATCAAGCGTCGATAAAAGTCAAAGGCAAGGCGTTGTGATGATAACAGCTATCACGATGCTGATGTGGGGCCAGATAACGAGCTAGCACAATCGATCTGGTTCTGAGCATGTTCCGTTGATGTTTCATGACCTTATGGCTTGAGGTCAGGTCCTTAGGTCAGAAAATTTTAGTTGGGTTAAATCTGAAGAAAAACTAAAAAAGAACAACAATCACGATGTGCTCAACACAACGAGTAAACTCGCCAAAAAAGAATGGTCACAGAAGGATATTGGAAAGACTGAATACAAATACTTAGTCAATCGCATAATTCAGGGGTTGCACTTGCACCATTAACCTCGCGTTATCAATGGATCGATGGATGTACTGTGTGAAGGATGATATGGCTAGAAAGGAGGTGACTGCTGACATGACGACAAATAGAGAAGTAAGAAGAAGACGACATTATCTTTTAAGTGCCAGTAATGGACATACAAGAAAAAAGCGTTTGATGATCCTCCTATTTCTTAAAATCAGTCTTGCCGATGTAAGAAAATCCAAGAATAACAATAAAAACAGCCTAAGTCAGCCTTGCAAAAGAAAGTCTTTTAAGATGTACACAAGCGTTGTTTACTATGAAACGTAAACACAAATAGCCACAGTATTTATATGGGAGCGCAAGCAACTGTGTCGCTTTACGACGTTAATCCTGAGAGCCAACAGCTTTATCTTGACCACTGAGTAAACAAGCAGCTGGGTTTGCGCACTCACACGTGGTAGCAGGATGGGCAAACTGGCCAACCCAGAGCAGCAACACTGCTCAAAAGTTTTCTACTGAGTACAATCAAACAGGCCTACATCAGTTTTGTGGCTGAAAATTACTGAAATTTCTTTGGTTGTTTCCATATAAAACTACATACTTAGTTAATTTTAAGGTCAATAATTAAATACTTAGCGCCAAAGTAACAAGGACACTAAGAACTTTTAACCTTGTTAAACCTTGTTTGGATTTAGATAATAAAATACTATATAATGTACATATGCGACAATAAATTTATTAAAAAAAAATATTTTTGGTACAAAAGCTTGTCATCATCATTCTCCTGCCCTTATCCCAATTTATTTGGGGTCGGCGCAACATGTCTTTTTCTTCCATACTTCTCTATTTCTCGTCATGTCAGTAGTCACCTCCTTCCTAGCTATATCATCCTTCACACAGTCCATCCATCGTTTCTTTGGTCTTCCTCTACTCTTAAACCCATCTACATCCATACTCAACATTTTCCTCACAACACTATCTTCATTCCTTACGCATCACATGTCCATACCACGCCAATCGATTACCACACAACTTTTCATTCAACGGCGCCACTTTCAGACTTCCTCTCCTCCTCCTCCCTCCCCCCTAATACGTCATGTCGTCATGTGTCCGCTCATGCATACAGCGTGGCCCCCAGTAGAAGAAAGCAGCACTACCTTTGGCCCAGCTGATCAGCATTATCGTCCTATCTCCTTATCGCATCTTGCAAGTGTAAATAACTGTCCGCACTAAGCTGCGCCCGATTGTTCCTAATGTAACTCTACCCTTCCGTCTCGAATATCGCAAACATGTCGTCTAAAAAACTGCCTAAACAGCGAACGATAATATCATAGATTATTGTCTTTTCCTTTCCTAATGATATAAATACGGTAAGAATAAAAATTGCAGCAGACACCATTTTTTAAGCGGTTGTTTGGTCTTAGGATCGCACTGGGGTATAGAAATGTAGTATTCATCCTCGCCGCAGCAAAACAAAAGTGGCCACCCACTGTAATGCATCGTATGAGCGATGGATTTTACTTATTTGATGCAATATGTTATCCCACCAAAAACAAAACTTGTAAAAAAATCCAAGCCGAGCAACTCACTTTTACCGTAAAAAGTAGTGAGATCCATGTAATACCAAGTCAGTTAATATATTTAATCCCTACTTAAAAACCTTTGATGTTTTAAATAAAAGATTGACTTGGCCATCGCATCGCATTTGCCATGATGTTAAACAGGCCATTGTAATTGCTAATCGCCATGGCATTGGCCAATGTGATGCAGTGGCCAAGTCAATCTTGTATTTAAAACATTAAAATGTTTTATAAGTAGGGATTAAATATATTAACTGACTTGGTATTACATGGATCTCACTACTTTTTACGGTAAAAGTGAGTTGCTCGGCTTGGCTTTTTTTACAAGTTTTGTTTTTGGTGGGATCTCATTTCTTTTTATAGCGTCTCTCATTCTATCTATTTCGTTTAATGAATCAACAATACATAGGTTTATTCGAATTTAAAGCAGTCTTATTCATCGATTTGAAGTACTGCTAAAGTATCTACTCGACAAGCTGAATCAAACGAGTAAAAACTTGACAAGGTCAAGTCGTTTTATAATAGAATTCTTATGGCCACCTTCAAGCTCCATCAACAGATCTTGGAGACCATCCAAAGACAAAGTACTCGTCAAAACCAATCAAACGAGTCTTAACTCGATGGGTTATGTCGTTCTATAACGGAGTTCCTATGGCCACCTTCCAGCTCCATCTTCAGATCCACTAAAGACAGAGTACTCATCAAGACAAATCAAATGAGCTCAAACTCGATGGGGTTATGTGGTTTTATAACGGAATTCCTATGGCCACCTTCCAGCTCCATCATCAGAACTATTCAGAACCCTGAACATCATCTAAAGACAAACTACTCGACAAGACAAATCAAACGAGTCCAAACTCGATAGGGCTATGTCGATGTATAACGGAATTCCTATGGCCACCTTCCAGCTCCACCAACAGACCCTGGACACCATCTTAAGACAAACTACTCGACAAGACGAATCAAACGAGTCCAAACTCGATGGGGTTATGATATTATATAATGGAGTTCCTATGGTCAACTTCCAGCTCCATCATCAGATCAGTTCCATATCATCATAATATTGCATTGATAGGCGATATACATCTACGTGCAAAATTTCAGATCAATCAGAAACTAGGAAGTATGTTTAATTTAATAACTCGTAAAATTCATTCACTGAAAATGTAACTTTAACTTTGTAATCCTATACAATTATATGGGACTAGCTGTTGCCAGCGGCTTCACCCGCTACAACTCGTAAATTATCCCAAGGGAAGATAAAATCGGGATAAAAACTATCCTATGTGTTAATCCAGGGTATAACCTATCTACATACCAAATTTCAACCAAATCGGTCCAGCCGTTTATGCGTGAAAGGGTAACAAACATCCACACATCCATTCTCACAAACTTTCACATTTTTAATATTAGTAGGATTACAAAGTTATTTATGCAGTTAGTTTATCTAGAAAACTAGACTGAAATTGTATACTTTTTTAGTTTTTCCATGGTTTATACACTAAACACTAATTGTGTTCTAAATTTGAAGTTTCTATGTCTCCTAGAAGTGCCTTAGACTTTTGATGATCGGTCAATCAGTCAGTCAGTCAGTCAGTGAGTGACAAAACTAAGGAACTTTGATTAGTTATAATTCTTAAACCACTGGTTCAAATTTAATGAAATTTTAAATATACCGTGTTTATTCAATTCCTAATTGGTTACTAAAAATTCAGGCTTCTAGTTTTATCCACAACGAAGTTATAGGAGGTCGAAAATGGCCTGAACTGGTTCGAGAAAAGGATAGTACGGCCGTGCCGCTTTATTGCTCGACTTGGCTGGGGCACTGCCGTTCCCCCAGATCATGGCTCCCAATTTTAATATAATATCCCGCATGTATCCAGCTTAGAAAATTGCTGTCCAACATTAACAACTTCAACTTCAAGCAACTTCATTTGACGTACGTTGATTGAGTTTTCAAACATGTGTCAAAATAAAATGTCATTTAAATCAAAAGTAACTCAGGAGTATTGATATCAACTTCGAAGCAAATTACCCCCAAAATAACTTTCTACGTCTTTTTAACCCTGTTAAGTGGTGAATATTAATAAAATAAGAAACACGTCCTCCGTCAATTCTGTTAATAAAGGTTTTTGCAAAATTTGAAGTAGATTGGACCAAGGAATCACGTTGTCCCATACAAACTTTGCCCCTTTTTTTTCACCCCCTTAGGGGTAGAATTTCGAAAAACCCTTTCTTATCGGATGCTTACGTCATACAAAGAACACACCCTCCCAGTTTCAAGTCTCTACGATCAGCGGTTTAGGCTGTGCGTTGATCCGTCAGTCAATCAGGACATAGCATTTAGCCGCGGGTAGTCCTCTGGTTATCGCGGCCTCGACATAGAGGGCGAAGAAGGAACATCTGTGGTTTTTAGTCAGTAGAAGTCTGACACTAAAATCAAAAAAAAAATCATGGAATAACCCCTTTCGCTCTGCCCAAGAGCGGAAGGGGTTATTCCATGATTTTACACCCACCATAAAAAAAAGGACATAGCAATTTATGTATAAAGATTTGCCTAGTCTTTTCCTATCTATTTTAGGAGTCCAGTCTAATCGTGTGCAGCTGAATATTAGTATTATGCATAGAACGAATGCCGCTCTGATTACAACCTATCAACAGCAAATACTAAGTAGCAGCTTTATGACTTTTATTATTACAATGAAAATATCCTGGACAATGATATGGCCAGTATTATAAAACCATTTATTAGAAAACGAACGGTTGTCACCAATCAGTAACACGTATTAGGGCACTTGACCAGGACATGGCAGATACCAGCTAACAATGTGGACACAGCACTTGGAGCCGTTATCAGCCGCGGAAAAATTAATAAACCGAGCAGATACGGGCAATGCGAGCAACACACGTGTGTGCTCAAATCTCATTATGTTATTAGTTGTACGTTGCGTGCCTTCTCCGACTGTGCGTGTGCACCAATAGGATATCTGCAGAATGTTCACTTCGCTGGCACAATGCGAACAAGCAATGAAACACACTGACCCAGGCAGACGAACCAACCAACCTGATCATTCAATATTTTTGTAGTTCGATGACATGATCTAATCATCATCTGTAAACTACTAGCGCAACCTAACTATCAAGTCATAAGGAAATTATTACAGAAATCGTGGATTGCCAGAAAATAATTAACGGAGTAAGCAGACCCTGTCAAATGAGTGGACAACATCACAATTGCTACAAATACCAGCGGAAGAATAGTGGACGTCTTTTTTCAGGAGTGCAAAAAGCCTTACAAGAAGAAACTTATCTTGTCTGATGATACGCTGATTGCAATAGGATCGCCCCTATTACGTGAGACTTACACGTGACTGACCAAATGTCTACCAAACCCTTTGGGGAATACAGCAGCCGGCTGCTGTGTATAGCAAGCTGACAGATATAGCACTTCTGTACTTGACTTGATGACGATGAAAAGTCGCAGACTGCGTGCCGGCCTCGCAGTAAATAAATATTGCCTTCAATACTGACGAGATAATTGAGGCCACGTTGCGAAACTCGCTCCTGTTACAGCTGTCCATTACACACCTCGCTGCTTAGGACTGAGCGTCGGTGGAAGACCAACGTGGATCTAGGAATATGCATCAACGGCTTGAAATATTTATCCAGGTTTAGATAAGGAAGTTTCAAGCTTAATCATAACTGGTAAAATGTGGGTGTGCGTTCTAACATCATCTGCCTTAACCTTCAGGAATAACGTGCATGCTGTTATGTGTGGTTAGGAAGCTTAGAAATTACCAAACTAATCTGTATTAGTCTGGAAATTTCTAAGCTTCCTAAATTCCTAATCCTTCTTCCTTCTGTTCTTCTTTCCTAATTTTAAAGCCTTTTATCATTAGGTACCTGTGTATCTAATGATAAAAAGCTTTAAGATCAAAGCCTGTTGTAGCAACTGACCGCACTTTTAAGGAGGAGAGTGATCTTTCTCGACCTGCTATCTATAACGAATTCACTTATTTCCATGTTTACGATATCTTCACTATACCAAAACGACATCACATAGAGCAGAAGCACATTCAGTCAGGTAGCAACGAGACTCTAGAAGCGTCTAACCGCGCGCTTAAATACGATCAATTCCCGAGCACCGAGCATGTCAGAACAGATAATGTGAACAGACAATATGATATCAAAGACGACACCGGTACCTAACACCACTGAACTGATTTGATTCACACGTTGTCGCCGCTATCTCTCAAATAACATGGCTTATCTGCCTGATAAGATAGCCGATGGCTAATGGCTAGGTGGTCCGATGAAAATCGTTGTGTAACACAAAATCAATTTATGGTTTTTTGTAGCCGCCATTTAGGGAAAGTACCTTTCGTTACTTTTTCCTGCATGATTTTACTTTCTTATTTCTCCTCCTATGAGAGAACTAACCCTAGCTTATCAAAATGTATCCCATTTAGTAACCCACACTAAAATTACCACGGAATCTAGCCTCAATGAAGCCTAAGTAAGATAATAAACACAAGTGATGAAAGTAAATAATACTGATACTTACAATAACAGAGTGTAGATATCATAGATGTAATTAAATGTAATCATATGTCTCATGTTAACACTGAATGTGGAAACGGATGTAGTCGTAAATATGGCTTGTAAACTAAAACCATTAGCTGAACACTAACAATAATAAGAGCCAGTGACAGATATTAATTTTATTTCAAACATTCAGCGTAATTGCCGAGTTGCATGACCGTGGCGGCCATTACGGAATTGCATTTAAACTAAAGCAAACACAACGTAATACACAAATAGAAGTATACGATTTTTACGTGGACATTACAAAACGAACATCAATTTGTGTAATTAATTAGGAATAGAAAAAATCGTTTTGGTGTCTGGAACTCATATTGGTGAGGCGGGGACCAAAACTATGGTCACTTAACGACGATTTACGCACAAAGGCGTAGAGTTAGGGGTAAAACATTAATATTAAATCTAACCTAAAAATAAACTAGATTGACAGCGTCGTAAGCGATGATGAAACATTTAAATAGGTTTTACACTCCACAACCTGCGTCTACTAAAGTATAATGTTTATTGTCAATACCGCGTAAAATGAACACACCCTAAATTATCATCTCTTGTTGGTTTTTATCACAGCTGAAAACGTCAGAGAATATAGGTACTTTGCTAACGTTAAAGAATATACGATACTCGTATTACCGAATCTGTGAGCAGTATGCTAACTGAATGATTATCACTCGCGGTTTTGATAGCGCTAGACTTTGGCTCATCCAATTATGATGGACTTCCTAATTTCTGCAGATATATGTACAGAGACAGCTGTTGTGTAACGTGTCAATTTATCAATCAGAATACGTTGACAAGCCTGTGTAATAAGTACTACCACTCTGCCAGCCAAAGACGTGGCCGATTTCAATTAACTATAGATCTTATATTTTTTGGTGTAGTGCATTGAGAAGGAGATACCAATTAGCAAGCATATAATATTACCCGACTCGGCGAAGCCACAAGGACGGGTAATATTGTAAGAACCAATGGCCGTTATCGTTAAAATGTTGTTGGAACCCAATAGGAACCTTCGATAATCCTATCTGAGCAACACTGGATGAGAGAGTTCCTTCTCTCAATATGACAGGTCATATCTAGCAGTGGCCTACGATTGGTTAAATCGACAATGGCTGAAACCTGATAAAGGTTCACCATTTTTGTCGTTATATTATTTAAACCGAATATGTTACATAGGAGTATGCTAGACAGGCGTTTAGTTATTTCGTACTGTCCGGAATGAGAGAGAACTATGACTGTTAGGAAACACTTCCAGGTAATATAACACTGGGACACTACTAAAGAAGGCGAAACATACTCTTGTCTACTATCCACATTACATTAAGGATCTATTATAGTAATATTATAAAAAATAAGGAAATGGAAACCTCCCTACTTTCTAATAATCCGGGAGTTCAATATCCCCAGCAGTAACGCAATTCAACCCACTCAAGTGCTGTTAAATAATTATGCTATGCTGCCAATCAATACTTAAGTTTCTCGATGAAATTCGCTCAAATTGGTGGATTTATTGTTTATAATTATAGCTTATTAAATTATACAGCATTGAGGTATTGCATTGCGCTTAGATTGAATCATTTCTTAGCTTTCGAAATGTAAAGACATGGCAGCACCGATATGAAGATTACAAATGTTTTTATAAAAAATACTAGCGAACCTGGCAGACGTCCTGCCCGGACAGCAGCGCCACCTACTGGGTTCAATTGTGCTTTCACACCATCTAGGAACCCATTAAGATATCCCCAGAAAGTTTAATTCAAATCGGTCCAGCCATTTAATTCTGTAACATACACAGGTACGGTAGAATTATATATTATATTATATAAAGAAGATTTAGAATGTTTCCTACCTTTTTATCGAAATAATTATCCTTATGTAGCGTGAACGCCTGAACCATGATCAGTAACGGCACAACTGTTGATAACACGGCACATCGTGCCATGGACATAGCCAACAAAAGGACACCCTAAATAAAAAAGCAATATGGTGAAATCATTTGCTATAAAACCAGCTCCGCAACTTAACGTATGGGAGCGAACAAGACAAAGAACTTTTGCACAGTAGGCCTAGTATTACACGACAGGATCACATCGGAAGAGTGAAGTCACGCTTTTATTATTACTGCAACTTACCAGAAATCTATTATAATTCATTCAACTCATTTCAGGTCTTCCTTGGACTGAGTGACCAATAGTAAACACATTTCCGGGTCTAAGTACAGGAAAGAATACTGGGTGACATCCTGCACTCAATACTTTGGCTTTCCAACTAAATACTAGTTTTTAAGAACCACACCTTATCAGGTACAACACCAAACCGTTCCCACGAAATACGAGTAAATTAGCAACAGAACCATCCGAGTGATTAGTGTCCAGAAGTCCCATTTATCTTTAAAATGATTACAACTCATCGATATGGCTTAAAATATGCTAATATGCGTATGGCATGTCGGAACAAACAGTCAAAAAAACTACAAGCAGGCAATGTTACAAACCATGATGTCATTAGAAAAATGTTTGATAGGCCTATCTGATCTACTGTCACATTCTGCCGGTTTGTATTCAGTACCTATAGATTTAATAGACAGTATAAGTAGGCGAGTGAAAACCTCCATTTAGAGTTATCCGGGGCATAGCTGGTCTAAAAGTGCTTGCAATATCTGCGACCAATCCACCTCTTTCTATGCTACTAGATATTATTATAGTAATATTTCAATTTACTACGGATAACGTCGATAAAAGTTCAAGGTCGCCCCCCAAGGTCATCTCAGACATGAACAAAGAAATGGGCCTCCATCACAGTGAACTGCAGTTCATAGACTATAGACCACCTTTCTGTCAAGCACAGCGGAAATCTACAGAGGTGAACTGATAACCGATTGTCAATCATCGTACGATCCAGGCGTTTCTGGTGCATTCAATAGAAAATAAACAATACGAGCCGCACTTGGGTGGGTCAGTATGCTAATAAGATTCGAATAATACTGCTATTAACATACACACAAGGTAACTATCCACCTACATTGTATACTGTTTTATTCCCTGACATTATCACCTGAGCGTTATCAAATACAGATTCCTATTCGTGTGACGGATTGCAAAATCGATTTTCAATTATTGTGGAGTAAGGTGACAGCCGGCAGTCGCTCGTCGATGAACTGGCTGTTATTTAGTGGAGACAGCTTCGCCGGCCGGCGAGTGTCAGTTTGAGGTGTGTGTGAGGTGTGTGTGAGGTGTGTGTGAGGTGTGTGTGAGGGTGTGTGAGGTGTGCAGAGACTGCACTCACCGGGCTCGGCGCGCTCGGCCTCGTCGTCCGACTCGGTGCCGGAGTCGCGCTCCTCCACCTGCAACAACAAGCACTCAGCTCAGTCCTGCGTGCGGCCCGGCCGAGGCAGGCCCAGCGCTGGGCGTGGGAGCCTTGGGTCGGCTCCTTTGTTCTACGGCGGCCATTTTCTGGTGGCGGAGTGACCTTCGGAGCGCTCGCTCGCGCCGACACCCACCTTCTCGGAAACGCTCTCCTCATTCAACGAATGCGTTCGCAGCTTGTGAGTCAGGAACTTGAGCATTATTGAGCGTCGCTCGCTCTCGCCTCGTCGCTCCTGTCCGAGCTCACTGCGCACTTGTGTCTCTACAGCGTATAGCCAAACCCGCACCGCACGAGATCCTACAGCGCTACAGCCCGAGCGCCTATGGGAAACGTTCCAAAAACATTTTAAACCTCAATAACATATCCGCATATCGCTCGCACGCGACCGCACTCGACCGACTCCTTCGAACGCCGGACTACTACTAGTTTAGTTAGAGTAGCCTTGCGTACGACGCAGTCAGCTGAAGTGGGCACGGCTCATTAATACCGAAAGGGCCTAAGAGCGATCGCGCTAAATACTGCGCCCCGGAACGAAACTCGCGATCGAAACGATACATAGAACCATCGGACGGATAACTAATCGTTTCATGGCTCAAAATCTCGTTTAAATATAGCGTTAAACATTTTCGAGTGGCACTCCAAATGGACTCGCCCGGCAACCCATTGATGACAAAGAACCGGAACACGCAGAGATCGGACGCGATTGGACAAAACTACACAGAATACGATCGAAATTTAATGCAACATGCTCTGTCTCGCTCGCACAGCGGCCGGGCGCGCGCGGTGCGTGCGTGCGAGCGAGACAGAGCGCACACACACCGGCAGTTATATAATACTGGACTGATAATAAATCGCTGATAAAAAAAGTTGCGCATGTTAGCACACTGTGGACATTCCGGTCACATACTGGCACCGGCAAAATATTGACTCACTGCTTATATTTAGAATTCAACAACGGGTTTGTTTCATATATTCCGAAATATTAACTAATTCGACTCCTACTTGCGTAAATACCACTCCCGTCTGTTATGTCCACAAGTCGAATTTTTGTAGAAATTATATTTGTGTTCAGTTGCAATCCTTGCCGTAAAAGAGATGTTTTTTTTGCTTTTTTGCTAGATTTTATTCCTTTGAAGAGAATATTTAAGGAATGAATTGATTTTTGTGCCCTACACGACCTCCAATTAGTCCGTTTGTTTTGTTTGTCAGAATACTTACTAGGCACCGATCTCATCCGCAATAGTCAGCCGGTGCGGCACAACGCTAGCGACGCCATGTCTGTTACCTGCCGCGCCTGTCCCGCTCACACACACCAGCTGTCTCGCTCGCACGATACCTCGCCGGCTCCGCGCCATATTTCAAATTACAAACCTTCATACTGTGAGTCTGTGACCATTTTGACTATGGAATACCTTTAAGGAAAACCTAGTTGTAATCATTTTAAAATGGATATGAACACCAGTCGTTTGAAACACTGTAAGGCTTTAAATGAGTCCGGAGTCAGGTTGGCCGCAGCAAGGAAAACCTGCTGAAGTGCAGATTCATAAATGACTATAACCTGGAGTGTAAATGTGGTCCCGTTCCACAAACAATGGGGCACTTAATATCATTTCCTGTGTGTCCTGTTCGTTGTTCACCAACAGGACAGGAACTGATGGACTTTACCGATAGCGAAGCGCCAAACTCAGTTTTGAGCTGACACAATTTAAATTGCCATCGCACGCTAAGAGGATATTTTTTAAGACGAAATTGTAAGGTTTTCAGACCGACCAGGAAGAGCTCTTGAATAAACGCTTGTGTATTTTTATGACAGCAAACATAATTCAATAGCAACGTAGTAATTAATATATTGGCATGATATGTGTTTGGTACCGTTTTAAATTAATTTGGTAGTAGGTTTGACCTTCAGTATCAGACAACGTTTGTCACCATTAATTTTAGTCCGATGATTTAATCTTTATTTAATTTCGGAACCCTGCCAAAATACATTGTCGAAATAATGTGAGCTAAAATAAATATTCCCTAATAGTCATACCATACAATTATGTATAAAGAAGGTATCTGAAGTAGTTTATTTTTTACTTTATAACTCAGTTTCCTAAAAAGTACACAATTATATATAATTAGAACAAAAAATAAATGCAGAATAACACGAAGAAATAAGAAAATAATGCAAAAAGACAACATAATATTTATTTCATATTCAAGTTACGATAAAATTGACAATATCATTGGATTCGTTTGTTCACACTGTAATGAATCGTGTTACAACTATTTATTTATTAAAATAACAATTTATATTATTTTCGGGGTGACCGTGGTGATGATTGAAAATGTATCATTAATGCTACATTGCCTGCAGCTACGTATACGCTGTACTTGTATGTGTGGCTCCTTTACGTACGTGTCAATAGTTGACAAAAAAATAATAATAGGCCGTCAGATAGATTTCCAATAAATATTGGACACATATTTCTACTTTTTTCACGTAAACAAAAATTGTAGACGATACAGTGCTTCGAAAAGTCGTGTGACATCCCAGTGGAGTACATTGTTTACTAGAAAGTGAGGTCACAAGCCCCCACTCGTGGTTTTTGACACGTTTTATTTTCGTATTTTTTTATTAATTTGATAAAAACAAAAAACACGTATCCAATATTTTTCGATAATCTAATTGACGGACTAATCAGAATCACGCTATTTTTTGTCAGGAATTAAACTTTTTATTTCCGATACGAACCGATGGAGAGCACCGAATTACAACCCAACGAGATTATCTATGAACATTACGTACTAACTACAACTAGCAGTATCATACAAAAGAACTTACTACATACATTACATCTAGGTAAATATATAAATCTGCTATATAATATGTACAAATAACAACTAATACAATAAAACACTTATTATACAGATTGAACACTGGTTTTAGGTACTTCTTAAATATTTTATTTTAACACCGTTTTATCTTAGAGATACAAATGCAATCGAATTATCAAAAACAAAACGTACTCATAACATAACATCACAAGGTAAATAATACAGATGTGTGTCTATACTACTACATTATACTACACCCATATTTCACCAGTTATGTACAAAGCGAATTGTTTACGTTTTGCTTTTTCTTGAAAAAATAAGTAAATTTCGGTAAGGTTAAAAACTAAATAGATAAGCGAATAGATATAACAACATAACGACACAAAAAACAACAGATCAGCTAAATCTAGCATTTGACTACATATTATATAATCAGTATACATAAACTTAAAACTACATACTAAGCACACAACTGTCATATTCACGTTATTTCGTTAAACCGGCAAGATCTGTTTGTTTTATAAAACGTTTACTATCTAGCGCATAAGAGTGTAAGTCAGATTGTCCCTGGGGCGTGAGGACACAGTATCATAGGAAATGTGTTATCAGTGCACTACAATGCCGATAAAGAGACACGCTCATCAATGAGCGGCGATTTTCTATTTATTTTCAAATACTTTATGGCACTGAAGGTGTTATAATGAGTATCAAACTAAGGGTCATGCTAACTGCTACGGGTTGTTCGAAAGAGATACCGCGGCCCCGGACACAAAAGGCTAAGAAGGAACATGGGTGGTTCTTATTAGATGTCTGACACTCCCTACCACACTCCAAAAAAGGGGTCATGCTTACTTTTGAGATTTACTTAATCAAACACTTGTAAGGATATCAGAACATATTATTATGTGCAACGACATAGAAATCTAGAATCATTACACCGCACTTCACTCTGGCGTGCCTGCAACTTGCAATGAACCGCGCTGCCCACATATTACAGATAGATTATGCTTATCTGCCCATCTCTTCTACATGATTATTATACCACTCAGTACTGACTTATTACTTTATCATTTTACTTTAAAACCGGTTTTATTATAATTATAATTATTACTTAGTAGCCGCCATATTAATGTACTGCGTACTTACAAGTAGCTCCTAACTGTACGTATTTATACACACATCAAAAGTGTCTAGGGATCAAGCATTTTTATGCGGATTTCTTGAGATTGAGATGTGGCTTTGTAATAAATTTATGATTTTATAAATTTATATGGATCCTTTTTGGTGCATTTCATAATTTGAATCAGGAACTGTGAATCAAATTCGAGTAAAAGATGAAAATCAGCTGTCAATATTTTCCCTATAAAAACATACAACGCATTGAAGACATTATTAGTGCTACTGTTTCCCTACTACTGATTAAAACCAACGTTATTATGGAGCGGCGACGTCATTTAAGCAGGGAAGAAATGCTCAGAGCCGTGGGAATGATAGAAGCTGGTTCCCGGCAACGTACTGTGGCTTTAGCTCTGAATACAAGTCAGAGTGTTATCAGTCGACTTTGGACACGTTACCGAAGCACTGGTACCGTGGCTGAGCGCCATGGAGGACGGTATCGCTGCACCACACGGAGACAAGACCGATACATTCAAATCTTAACTCGAAGAGCTCCAACAATAACCGCCATGATGTTAGCCGTGAGGCTTCATCACTCTTCAGGGAACTTAATTAGCGACCAAACAGTCAGAAACCGCTTGCATGAAGTGAACCTTCATTCCCGAAGACCGCTACGGGTACCACCTACAGCAATGCACAATCGTAGGATTCGATATCAATGGGCTCTTGAACACAGAAATTGGGCAGAAGAACAATGGCGTTTCGTGTGCTTTTCTGATGAGTCTCGTTTTGGTATGAGACCGGATACAAGACGTATACGACACTGGAGAACCCTGGACGCCAACAGCGATTAAAATCCTGCCAGGAAGTCCATCCTTATAGTGGTGGAACCATCATGGTATGGGCGGGTATTTGGATCGGCGGAAGAACTGAGTTGATTTGGATCAGAGGCAACCTCAACGCTCAAATTTATGCTGAGACGATTGTATCAGACGTCATCGTTCCTCTACAAGTGCAAATCGGTCCCTTATTTCAGTT
This sequence comes from Diarsia rubi, assembly GCA_932274075.1. Classification (NCBI taxonomy): domain Eukaryota; kingdom Metazoa; phylum Arthropoda; class Insecta; order Lepidoptera; family Noctuidae; genus Diarsia; species Diarsia rubi. The sequence goes on along the minus strand of OW026416.1, from coordinate 406,333 downwards.
AATGCATGATAATGCACGACCGCACACCGCAAGAGTTGTAAGACAGACTCTCGCCGCAGCTAACATCAATGTCCTGCCCTGGCCTGCTCAGTCGCCAGACTTGAACCCGATTGAGCATGCATGGGATATGCTACAGAGAAGAGCTCTGCCGAATATGGAGGGTATCCAGTCGCAAGAAGACCTTTTTTTGTTGTTGCAACGAACATGGGCGGCCATTCCACAGCGTGATTTGGATGAACTCATTTTGAGTATGCCAAACCGATGTTCTTGTGTTGTTAGTGTTCGCGGTAGAAACACGGATTATTAATTGTTTAAGTTACCCAATAAAATTTTAAAGAAAACTGTTATTTCAGTCTTTTTTTCGAACTTTAATGTTAGTGGTTCAAATGTCAAAAATCCCTTTATTAGGAAAATGGCAAATTTCTTTATTAATGCAAAGGTGACTTGGTTTATCGTTACTGTGACAAACGAAAACACTTTATTTGATGAATCCTTAAAGAAAATTTTAATTAATATCAATCAGGAGAAAAGTTATTGCAAAAATATATGTTGATCCCTAGACACTTTTGATGTGTGTATGTTTATATAACCATATACTTACTACATGTATTGTGTATGTACTGTTTTACATGCTTACATAAATAAAATAACATATTTTTAGGAAATACATAACAATACAACTCTCAATGTATAGATATGTCATGTAAGATTAGGTTCACTTATAAACCTTTACAAGCGATTTTCAGCGGAAATTGTCATGAAAACGAAATCATGTAGAAATATTTTTGTACAGTGTAGGTATGTTTAATAAAACACTGTTGTATTTAAATGTTTTATAAATCTGCAGAAATGAACATAAAAATACATAATTACGTACACAAATACATAATGTATGAAGAGTGTCAGTGTAACATGTAGTTTATTATGATGACGAGTTATAAACCGGCTCGGCAAGATCACAGTCACGACGAGACAACTCATTACTCACAATCAACACAATCGTCCTTGGGTACTCCTTATATACTTATATGTATGTTTAGCATCATATTACGTATTGTATGCTAATCATTAAATATCTAAAGAACGTTAGTTATTTTTACGGATAGTCTAGTACTGTGAAAACAGCTTCTTATGCATATCGATGGGGGCTGTTTTCTGCGCAAGTATTGTTTTACAATCCGTTTCTTTTAACATATAACATAGTCCCTCCACTATATTAACGTGCTCAGTAGACGCTTTGCTTAAACAAAAACTTATCGATAAGGAGATTCGACGCACAGCGTCTAAAATATTGACATCAAATGTCATGGATGTACTAAAAAAACTGATTAAAAGTGACAATATCACGAACATTACTATTTACAGAATTATTGACTGGTTTATTTACTTCATTATCGTTAGGTAGAATCTCCTACCTCTTATACTAAAACGACTACAACTAAATGTTCTACAAATGCCACAAATTGTTAGATATCGTGAAGTATCTTCAACATTTATTTAACTGTTTCTTCTAGCTGACCACCATTTGATAAGCGCAATTAAGCTATTTTGAAAAAACATATTCATATTTCAAAATATGTAAGGTGTGCCAGTGGTCGGATTACAACCGCAATGCTCATACAAGATTTTTTTTTTTACTTCAAAAGTGGACTCGATTTGACACACTTGTTTGGGTCGGGCTTGGGATATACAGTATTATGATTTTTTCAAGTAGGCGCGGGTGGTTAAATCTCAAACTACGAGGATTTGTGAATTGTCCCAGTTTTGGAATAGGGTCATCCACGGTCATTTGAGAAAAATATCCTGTACGTAGGCAGTATACTCAATTCGGACTAATTTTCGATGAACGAACTCCGTAGGTACTTTATCTAAATATATCGCTCGGTACAATGAACAAACGCATATTCGATTTTAACATCGGAGCTTTTTACATAGAAAAAATAAAGTCGCGATCAAGTCGAGCACGACGAACGCTCAGCTGAGCTAGGACACGGCGTAAGTTGAAAGGTATGAGAACCGGGAAGTGGATCACCTCAGGTAAGCAGGTGGCGGCCGGGCTCAGTCAGTCAGTTGACGAAGATCTCGTCCATGAGGTAGTCGGGGTGCTGCTGCACGTGCGCCCGCAGCGCGTGCACGGCGCGGGCCAGCGCGGACGTGCCGGGCGCGGCCACACCCGCCACGTCGCTGGCCAGCGCGGGCGCGGCGCCGGGCAGCACGTAGCGCCGGTACGCCACCACGCCCGGCAGGATGTCCGTCTCCAGGCCCTGGTACCTGCAACACCAGTGCCGCCGAGCGTCACGACCTGATCGCTATTCGCCTGCTCTTGTCTCGGCATCTGTCTGCCCGAATCGTGTCTACGTTCGTTGGAGACAAAACCGACGTACGGTAAAAATAAACGCCAGTACTATTGTGAACCTTGACTAGGGAAACGAGCGGGCAAATCGAGGCATGGAACTAACTGTCACACGATATTCTTTGAAGAAATCTATAAGCTACATACAACATTAGATGCAGATAAATGAAGTTGTAACTAAACGTTAATTGCGTACATATTTAACGTGTGTAACCGTACGCGACTCTCTGTTTTGATCAGTTTCAAGTTAATGAAATTATAAAGTAAATATAAGCAAGTATAGTACATACCAAGAGACGCAAGCGATGAGATGGTAAAGCATTGCAGGCAAGCTGTCATAACACTTACTATAAGATAATAAGGATTAATTTTACGCATCAATAATGTCTGACTTACACAACGCATGCAATCATTTAGCATTTTATTGGTTTCTCATATTTTTATGAAAAAATATTTTAATGTAATTTAATTAACTTTATTTTTTAATCAGTCGGTTATTATTTATTGCACAAATAGTGAACCTTGTAAAATTGGCCATGTGGATTGTTATTGTTGTTTTTTGTCTAATATGGGTCAACAACCTGAAATAAATGAATTTTATTTTATTTTATTTATTTTTATTTTTATCAAGCTGTTCCATATTTTTAGGGTTCCGTACCTCAAAAGGAAAAAACGGAACCCTTATAGAATCACTCGTATATCTGTCTATCTAACCATTCCCCCCCTCCTTATCTCCGAAACCGAGCCAAAAACGTTATAAAATACAGAAATTACTTCAACACCTACAGATTACAGGAAAACCTATAAGAAGTCTATAAACAACATAAAATAAAAATCTCTCAATATCTGCTACAATGGCACATAACCCTTCATGTGCAAGTCCAACTTGCACTTGGCCAGATTTTTTATAGTGCAACAAAGCAGATTTTCTTCGTTTCTCGAAGGTATATCTCTAAAGGATGATTGGTAACTGAGTGTATTCCTAGGAATGGGAGATACTTAACATAATTTGCAACAATGTTGACCACGATAACTTAGGGTCTAAACTGGGTTGTCTTGGAGAAACCAAACGTTTTCAGTTTTTTGGAATTTTCGCCTCGCCACCAAAAACTACTGATTGTGACTTATCTACGCCGTTCAAACGTACTTTTTTTCAAATTCGTTTTCGGGAGATTCGTTCGTTTATGATATATCAGAGAAGAATCAGTGTATGATCCTGAATGACGTAGTTTTCTTATAATCAGTAGTTTATGGTGAAGAAAAGGAATATTTCTACAAAAAAAAACATATGGATTTCTCCAATACGACCGGGCGTAAAGAACACCACCACCCCGTCTCATCCAGCGAGTGTCGTAAGAGGCGACTAACGGAATACTTAGCAAACTTACAATTAAAAAATATACACAATAGCATTCCCAAAGAGGGTTAACGTCAGACAGGCAGCCGGTCATAAAAAAACTGTCAAAAACTCAAAGCACCATAAGAAGTCGAATAAATGAGCCACCCCAAATAAATTGGGATAAGGCAAGTAGAATGATGTTGACCAAGTTATTGGGATCTAAAGTGTTGCAAGTTAGGCTTACTACCACCTATTTAAAGTGATGCTTTGTTAAAAATGTTAGTCAGTCAGTCAGTTTAGTAAGCAACTGTACCTATAAAATATAACGAAAGGACTAGCCAAGGTCAGATTGTAAGTCAGCTCAGTAAGCCGTGAAGACTTTTCACTGAGCTGCCTTTAAATACCCTTTTTATTTCATTAAATGACACCTCCCAGCTCTGGGCAGAGCGGTGGGGAGTGTCAAACTTCTACTGACTAAAAACCACCCCTTCTTAGCCTTTTGTGCCGAGGCCGCGGTATCTCTTTCCAAAAACCCGCAGCCCCGACGGGACTTTCAGAGCCCCCATTTCGTATTCAGAGCCCATTATGTAGTTTTTTTTACATAATAATATAACAGCTGCACACAAACACATCTGTTACAAATAAAATCAGTATTTTATGTGTGTGCATCGTATGTGTTAATCTAGTCAGTTCAATTTATTTAAGATGGAGAAAGCGTGCTTAAGGCACAAGCGAAATAAAGTGTAAATGCGAAATGTGATTGTCAAGTCGAAAGTGGCGACATGCTAGTGTACTCACGTGGCGAAGTAGTATTTGTGGTAGTCCTGGTGGGTGTGGGCAGTCTCGGCGATCTGGCGCAGCGCCATCTTGAGCAGCTGGTCGCCGTAGTGCGGCGCGCGGTACACGGCGGCCCGGCCCAGCAGCGGCGCGCCGTCTGCCGGCATACACGGGCTTAGCGTACAGCGCGGTAGCAGCATTGCCTCTACTCGAGCCGTTTGACATTTTGTCTATGATCCGTATGGATCACAGCACATCGCTTCGAATCAGGATTAGCTAACAAAAATGTGGTTTCATCGTGTCTTTATTAAAATTTAGACAATTTTAGAACCGGCTTCGAATACGGACACCTAATAAACTTTTATCTACACACATGAAGAATATTAAAGTTACTGCGGACTTTGCGCACTTCAAACAAACGATAAACACGATCATGACTTGTCGCACAACCAGCCACAAGCTTAAAGGCAACGCTCGGTCGTGTGAGCCAATTGTCTTCCGGCACACCTCTTCTACCGCTAGTGTACAACAGTAGATACTAACTGCAGCATATTGTAGCATAAATTAGTCGATTCACTAAAAACCGACTAATTCTAAAAAGTTGTCACCTCACTAAATTATAGGTACAACCCTAAATGTTCTGTAATGTCACAATGGAGGGAGAACGTCACTCAGGACCTCCTTTAAAAACGGCTGCACGCATAGCTTCTGCCCTTTTTACATCAAGCGAGCAGCCTACTAGATAAGTCCCCAGTTATTGGGTTAGTGAACTCCGCCATTGTGTTCTTTTGCTGCTAAATTTATGTCCCGGCAAGCCATATCTATTTGTAATCTTTGTGTCTATTTAACATGGCTGCCGGCAATGTATTCTGTATTTAATATTAATTAGCACCTAGCTATTCACTATGCACATGTGCTCTAATTGTTTATATGGTTCTCCGCATGGCATGCATCCTATTCTATTCTCTATAAACTAAATCATGCTCATCCATGCTGTATCATAAACCGGCGACGCGAGTCAACGGTCAATGAGAACCACGTGGCGATGTGACGCCACGCCTTGCCTTTAGTCTATCAACTATTCACCTATCAACTAATCACTGTAAACCACTGCGATGTGTGAGTACCCATCTTCCATCTTCTTCACTGCCTTGAGCTTGCCGCATCTAACGCATGGCTGGGACACGCACATCGTAGGGGGCTTACAGGAACCATCTTGGAGCTCAAGCGCCCCCTTGGTGCTGTTTCAGGGTTCCTAGCGCTGGCTAGCCAACTATGGCTGCTTCGCTCACGCTGCACTGTTCTGCTGCTCTGCTGTGCTCCCGCGCATCTACCAACGCGGTGAGAAGCACGCATCTGCACGGCCGCCCTACCGCGTGCCGCCTCTAAACTGTGACGCCTACGCGTCCGGCACAAGACGACGGCGTGGCCGTGTAGACAGCGGCCTGCCGCCGCTACCTACTGGCCGTCTGCGCTGCCGCTACCTGCCTACCACCAACGCTGCCTAGGGCTAGTTGCCCTGAGCCCGCTGCCCACCTGGTCGACCGCCCTGCCGCGCGTCCCTACCGACGCGTGAGGCCGCCAGACCCGGCCTACCTACCGTGCGTGGCGATCGACGTCTTCTGGTTGCTCAGGGCAGTACCGTATTCCTACCTTCAGTGACAGTGCGTGACCTTAGACCCTAGAACCTTAGACCCTAGAACCTATTTTGTAAGTGTAGTGCAAAAGTAAATGTATAACTAAGTCTTACTTGTCTCATTTCTCCTACCACAAAAAGCACTACGCCACAATATGTGACTTGAATGAAGCAAACGATAGACCTGTTCAGGTCGCTACATATTGGTAGGACCAAAACTGAGTTATCGATTTGAGAAAAAGAAGTACAGCAAAGATTTCTTCTACAACGATTTACTGCACCAAGTCGTGATCCAATACTCATGAAATTGTTACAGCATAAACATAATGAGCCTATAATGTTCACACAGCTGGGACTCCAGGCCTCTTCTCTATGAGTGGGTATGGGTATATAATCCAACACACGGGCCCAGTGCGGGTTGGTAATGTCATGAGTTTGAATATTTAGTTAGTAGGACACTGCTAATATCTATACTTAATATTATAAAGAGGAAAGATTTGTATTTTTGTCTGCAAGGAATAAATTTAAAACTACTGCACCGATTTTTAAGCTGTTTTCACCAATAGATAGAGTGGTTCTCGAAGAAGGTTTTAGTATTTATATATATTTTTTAATTCAAACCATGGGAATCAAATAGGGAATTACAAGTTTGTTGGGATATTTTTCGACATCAACGCGGGTGAAGCTGCAGGCAGAAGCTACACTACTGGAAAAAACTGAGACAAAAAAAAAACAAACTTTTGGGTAATTTTCAACAGGCCGTAACTTCGAGAGAAATGGTCGTAAAAAAAAACGGGAAATCTTAGCTCCAAGTGTATAGTTTTTTTACTTTATCCATAAAGAACAATGGCGAAATCTTAGCAGAATATAATTTGAGCGTCTAAAAATAGCATAAATACGAAGGCAGTTCTATTATTTTTCTACGTTTTTTCAAAGTATCACATTAAATAGTTAACTATAACTAGTTAACTTATAGTTAACTTAGGATAAAAAATATATTTTAAATGAAAAGTTATTTGATTTTTTTCATTGATGTTTAGTGTTGCCAAGTGACAGTAAGTACAGCATTATTGTATTATAATCAGTTTTAGTTTGTTTTTTATAAAAAACGGAGTGAAATTAATCAACAATAATGTTTATTTCCATGTGGAAGTGTTCTTTGCAGGGAGTTAAAAATACTGTAGTGTAAAAATAAATAAATTACTTTCAATTAATGACTGGCAAAAAGACTATTATCCCAAATCTAAGAAATATAACTTGGTTTGACAACTTGTGATAGGTTGGTGATTGTGATTATAATGTGGGTTACATAGGGATTACCTACCTACCTTTTACAAGAAATTGCATTCTGAAATAACTGGGTAAGGAAAATGCATGCACCAATGCATTATTGCCCATTAACTTCTCCGAATAGGAATTACCATAAACATAACCGACAAAGGTTTGTGACTGAATTTCTATTATTCTCGGAGTTCTTGAACAAATATTCTTGCACAAACTAATTCAGAAATTGACGCAGAGTTAAAAAATATATTTTTCTATTAAAGACGCATGAATTTAATCTCAGCAAATTTAATGTATGGGTGGCTGCCATTGTTCTTTAAAATTTTGTAGCGTCAGCGGTTTTTCGGTAATCTTAGAAAAATCAGTAATAACTTTTTTTTTGCTTAATCACTAAGGTTCGGATACTTTGTTCATTTAGCTTTAATTTCATTTTTAATAGACCTTGATATGTCCATTTCTCGCCGAGATATCTTCAAATAGAAAAAGATTCTTTTGTCTTTGATATCGATATCTCAGCAGCAACTAATGATCGGGAACTTTTTATTTTTTTTCATAAATTCGATCGAGTGATACAAAAACACAGCTGGCTGGATTAATTCACCTCTTTGTAGGGCTTTTGTGGACATATTGAACTGTAAAAGGCACACTTAAAATTATTGGTTTCCTCCATATTTTTGATCCAGCGCTAGATTTTCTAAAAAACCACCAATAGCCCTATTTTTGTGGCATTTTCAAATTCATGTGACATTTTTTTCGCTGCTGGTTTTGCAATGACTACTCAGAAACCGCTACGCTAAAAAAAAATAAAGTTTCAATCCAAAAACTATACACTTGGAGCTACGATTTCCTTATTTTTTATTATACGACCATTTCTCTCGAAGTTACGGCCTGTTGAAACTTGACCAAAAATTAGGATTATTTTTTTAAACCGTAAATTTTTTCCAGTAGTTGGCAATAAATAAAATCTCACATCTGAGGCCGCCCTCGTCCTCGCAGAGATGATCCTGGTAGAGCGCGGCCATGGCGGGCGACTGCAGCAGCAAGACGCGCACGTCGCGCCGCGCCAGCAGCGCGCGCACCCAGCCGTGCGGCGCCGGGCCCAGCGCCGCCATGCCCGCCGGGGAGAACATGTCGTACACCTGCAAGCGAATACGGCCGGACAAGGCTTTTACCAAGCGAGCATTATTCTTCACACCATAATAATTAAGAAGAACCGATTGCAAGAGTTACTCGTAATTCAGTTAAAGATCTTGGCGTTTTATTTCATTCGCGACTAACTTTCCATGATCATAATTATGCATTCCCTCGCCACTGATTCATATAGAAGGCTAGGTTTCAATATCCGTAATTTGCGTGAATTTAACAACCCCCTGGCAATAAAATTAGTTTATATGGCTTTAGTCAGAAGTAAATTAGAGGCAGCTTCAATTATTTGGAAGCCCTATGAATGGACTTACGCTTTGCATCTAGAGAAGGTTCAAAAGATATTCCTTAGGTTATTATTTAAGAAACTGTTTGGGTACTATCCCTTTCTGTATCCCACTAAAGTCTTACAAGGAATGCTGTCATTCAAATCTCTCGAAGTCAGGCATAATTACTTTTTACTTATGTTTGCCTGTCGTGTCCTTCGTGTTGAGTCGGATTGCCCCGAACTAGTGGCTCAGCTTATGAAACTTTTTGTTCCTCCCGTGCCCAAATACCAACTGAGACCACGTAGACACAATTTATTAGATATTCTTTCTGCACGCACTGTATCCCACTTTTATTCTGCATTAGTTCGTGCCCTTGCCATGCTGAATACTCTACTGGCATCGACACCGGAATGTGGTTTGTTTGCTTCTAAGTGGATTGATGTACGTGGTGTATATTTGAATTTCTGTGAGAGGATGAACGAAAGATGATTTCCTCAAGCTTGTTTTGATTGATGATGCACGAAAGGCAACTTTTCTCTTTTTTGTTTATTATTTTTTATTCCTGTACAATATCTATGTGGATAATGGATATAGAGCTATAGTTTAATTTAATTTTTAATTGTTTTTTTTTGTGTTTTATAGCATCGTATTTAACATTAATCATAGCAGCATTACAGAATTTGGATAATTCTGTAATGCTGCTATGATTAATATTAAATACGATGCTATAATATATTTCGATGCTATAATTTAATATTAATCATAGCAGCATTACAGAATTTGGATAATTCTGTAATGCTGCTATGATTAATATTAAATAAATAAATAAATAATGGGGGTAAAAGGCTAATAAAATAAAATAACGCACTGGGTTTTTTTTGTCATGGAGCACATCTAGGAACCTACTAGTTACCGAGACAATGAGGTCGAAGATGCTTTTTTTGCACAGTTATTAATATTATAATAATTGTCCTTTAATCAAAGGACAATTCCTTCCTGTAACCTTCATGACCATTGTTTGTGACCTACAATAAACAGTGAATTTTCACCCCAAAAAAGAGAAATTTCCCAGCAATAACTTTAGCGTACAGTTACTTAGCACGTACAGAATGCTGCAATAACTTTAGCGTACAGTTACTTAGCACGTACAGAATGCTGCAATAACTTTAGCGTACAGTTATTTGACATGTACAGAATGCTGCAATAACTTTAGCGTACAGTTACTTAGCATGTACAGAATGCTGCAATAACTTTAGCGTACAGTTACTTAGCATGTACAGAATGCTGCAATAACTTTAGCGTACAGTTACTTAGCATGTACAGAATGCTGCAATAACTTTAGCGTACAGTTACTTAGCACGTACAGAATGCTGCAATAACTTTAGCGTACAGTTACTTAGCACGTACAGAATGCTGCAATAACTTTAGCGTACAGTTATTTGACATGTACAGAATGCTGCAATAACTTTAGCGTACAGTTACTTAGCATGTACAGAATGCTGCAATAACTTTAGCGTACAGTTACTTAGCATGTACAGAATGCTGCAATAACTTTAGCGTACAGTTACTTAGCATGTACAGAATGCTGCAATAACTTTAGCGTACACAGTTACTTAGCATGTACAGAATGCTGCAATCACTTTAGCGTACAGTTACTTAGCGTGTACAGAATGCTGCAATAACTTTAGCGTACAGTTACTAAGCATGTACAGAATGCTGCAATAACTTTAGCGTATAGTTACTTAGCGTGTACAGAATGCTGCAATAATATTAGCGTACAGTTACTTAGCATGTACAGAATGCTGCAATAACTAGCGTACAGTTACTTAGCATGTACAGAATGCTGCAATAACTTTAGCGTACAGTTACTTAGCATGTGCAGAATGCTGCAATCACTTTAGCGTACAGTTACTTAGCGTGTACAGAATGCTGCAATAACTTTAGCGTACAGTTACTTAGCATGTGCAGAATGCTGCAATGAAAGCTTCGTGCAGGGTAAGTTTACAACATAGTTCTTTTAGCGCATGACCATAGTCGAAACGAATGCTGCCAACTAGTTTAATCAATATAACTTGCCGACATTTAACTGCACGCATCCTCGAAATATTCGACAGAGGACCACTAATATTTGACACGGTACGTCTGAGGTCCAGTTGTAGCTATCAACCTAAACACTGGTACATTTTACTTACTAAATTCATATTAGAAAAAGTTTTTGTTTGAGTGACGATTGTCTACGTCAATATCACGGCACACTAACTACATTTAACGCAAAACGTATTTTGTGGTACAAGCGGACTTAAGTAGCTATTTGTCAACTAGTTACTGCCATGACTATGACATTGATTGAAATTATCTAAGTTATATTTGACTCAACATTTAATTTTACTTCTGACTCAAAAAATAACACTTTTAATATGGTTTAAGCTTTTTTCGTCCCAGCAGCTCTGAGATAGTTTACCATGAACACCGTCGACCTACAAGGTCATTGGTATTTCAATACGTGAATTTGTTCATCTGTGCAGGAAAGATACAACTTTCCGCAAACCGCAGGAGACTTATGTAAATACTGGAGTCCAATTAATTTTATGATTTGGGGTCGACACACCTTCCAAATAAGGAAAAGAGCAACAGGATAAACATATCAAAACTACATGACACCAATGTTGTCTTTGATTTTTGTCAATTTTGATTTTGAATTTTGTTTGCAAATAGCTGATATCATAAGGAGTAGCTTAGGACTTGGTAACTTCTTGAAAAAAACTTTCAATAAAATAATTAGGATTCCGTACAAAAAAAATCTCTTGAAATTCGATTCAAATTGTGAAGTAATATTTTTATAATAATAATAATTGCCCAGAAACGAAGGTCGCGGGTAACAGCTAGTAATATATAAAGCGACTTCACTACGTTCGTACACGCTCAACTCAGAAACCACATCACCGATTACAATATAATTTTGTGAAAGTGGATGGTTGGTCCCGGCCTGTTCAGTTTTGGAGCCTAGTATTTCTAAATTGTATCGTGATAGGTGCAGATTCCTTCTGTATCGGATTATCGATGACATTTACTAAAGCGCAGGCAACACAACGACCGTCGGGGCTGCGGGTGGTTTGAAAGAGATACTGCGGCCTCGACACAAAGGGCTAAGAAGGAACATGGGTGGTTTTTACCCGACTGCGGCAAAGCCCAAAAGGAGGGTTATGTGTTTGGCGTCTATGTATGTAAGTATGTATGTATGTCCGTTTCTTTGTTCCCTCATAACTCCAAAACGGATGAAGGGATTTGAATGAAATATACGTCGTTAGATTCGTCTTGATGGCGTGAGTGTAACTGGCTACATTACAAACAAAGATAATTGCTGGTTTTGGGGGCCAATTCGTGGATTTGAAAAATTAAAAATTTGTATTACCATCGAGTAGGGTATCAAAATGAAGGGTTTTAAAAGGAGATTACAAAATATATGACACCTTTATGTTTAAAATAAATACAAAGTCACAAATTCTATAAACAAACACAAAAGTTAAATCATCTGCGAAGTATTTTACACGACCAACGAAAGAACAAACACTAAAGAACTAAAAAGTTAGAAATAAAAAAGTAGTTAAAAAACTAAAAAACCCGACTGAAAAGCAAAAAACAAGCACATTTTAAATTAAATAAGCAATTAAGGAAGCAGGCGGGGTTCATTTGAATATTAAATTATGAAACGAAAATAGAATGGACCCCGCCTGCTTCCTTCATTGCTTGTTTAATTTAAAATGTGCTTGTTTTTTGCTTTTCAGTCTTTTCAGTCGGGTTTTTTAGTTTTTTAACTACTTTTTTTAGTCAGTAGAAGTCGTGTCGATCCCTACCGGGCAAAGCCCAGAGCAGGAGGAGTCATTTGATGATTTCCGACCCTCCAGAATAAAGGCAACACAACGAGCTGAACTAAATTACTGTACTTCTATTCATATAGACTCAGAGTCACAACATTTAACACTAGCTTAGCATACATTGCCAATGGAATCTTTAAAAAATGCGCTGTGAATAAATATTTTCGCAAATGATAGTAAACTAGCTTAGATTCGGGCGTGGTCTCTGCATGTCATAGCTGGTCACACCGGGTGCGGGTACACTTTCCAATACATACTGGTATTCACGAGCAAGTCCCATTCATTTGTCAGAATGTTTTGATAATATTTTTAACCAGCGCATGGATAACAATTTGCGTTTTTTCATGTTAATAAATAATTACATAACAACATAAAAGGATATTAAAGCTATGCTATCTGAATTACTAATTTCAACCATATAATTAATTCACAAATTGATGCTAAACATTGCAACGAGTATTTTAATTTGGACTATCAGAAGAAGATTAGCACTATAATTCTCTTCCCCTTATCCTAATTAATTTTGTGGTCGGTGCAGCATGTTTTGTTCTTCCATTAATCTCCATTACTCGTTATCTCATCAGACACTTCCTTTGTTATCATATCATCCTTTACACAGTCCATCCAGCGTTTCTTTGGTCTCCCTCTACTCTTATACACATCCACAATCATCCTTAATATTTTCCTCACGACATTTAGAATGTTCATATGTAATAATCAATAACTAGTATTTGGCGCTAGAAACACGTAGGTATTATGATAGTGAGATGTGTGTATTATCTATATCACATATCAGGTTTTACAACGACCTACGACTGGCATGCATGCCGAACATTCACTACACAGATTGATGATACATTTTTAATAAAAATAAGTATTAAATGCTAAGCAAAACCTGATTTTATTATCAAGGGCAAATCCAAAATAAAACGTAAAAGTCAGTTTCTCGTTGAGTATTAGTTCAGTTAATTTAACATAGTGAACACAATTCACAAAGGAAGTCCTATTTCGGTGATATTCCTTGAGCAAGAGTAGTGATCAATGCTCGTGTCTTTCCTTGTTTTTAAACCAAGATGAAATTAAGTTTGTCGGCGGGATAAAAAAAAACACAGGTTACAGTTTTAAAGCAGATCATTATCATCGAGACTTATGATAAGATGTGACTATCTCCACGAGAAAATTATACACATAATACAAATCTTTACTAGAAAAAAAAAATGAATGCCTACCATTTATTTTATTTCTGACCCTCGACGCAAAAACGATGGGGTGTTGTTTGACGTGTCTGTCTATGTGTGTGAGTCTGTCTGTGGCATCGTAGCTCCCGAACGCATCATTGTTTTGATTTTGTTTTAGTATGTGGGACTTTTGTGAATTCATCATATTAAACGATACTAATCGTCATCACTACAAATATTCCATTCATTTTATCTGATAAATTAGTTTAACAACTGTTTAAGCAAGTAATTAATTGATATCGTTTTTTATCAGTAAAGTGGAGAGCAATAATCAATCTTATTTAGATAATTGATACTGGCACGAAGCAAATGTCATTCTTTTGCGTACGTATTATCAAGTGCAAAACAAATGATACATAGTTGATATACATAGCAACATAACAACAAAGTCATTACAGTACCTCAAATAAACATCACGTCTGCAATCACCGAAGGGTTAGGCAAAGGTGTTTCAATACTACACCCACATTTCGTCAGTTATGTTATGTTTAAGATATACGACACGACAGATATTGTGGGAAATATAGTGTCTTAAGCTAGTGAGCCGTTCTAATGATTACATATACGATACAGGATTATCATTCAGGGTAGGTATGTGTAAAAGGAAAACGCGTGGTCTTTTTTTATATTTTTATCTAGGAAACTTCACGCTAGATGTTATTAATTTAATTACTTTCAAAGAATGTTATTTAAATAATTACCTACTCTCCACAATTTTCCTATACCTACACTTTCGTTATTAAATTCAAAACACAAAACATTCAGTAGGTAACAGTAGCATATTAAAGCAGATGGTGAAGTTGTACGGCACGACTAATTTCACTCTAATAGCAGAGACGCGTGTTATTTAATTAGCTTTACTATTCTTGCTTGTACCTAAACCCACCTTTGAAAGAGACCGTGTCCTCCGAGTTTGTGTGTTTTCAGAGACGTTAGGTAACATCAAGTTTTAAGTTATTGTGAAGTGTTAAAGAGCTCTTTAAAACAATAGGGTAGTTAAAAAAAAAAACAAATAAGTCCGTCAGATAGATTTCCAAAAAATATTGGACGCTTATTTTGCTCTTTTTTCCCGTCAAAAAAAAACTGAAGACGATACAGTCCTTCGAAAACTCGAATGACGTCACATTGCAGTACATTTTACCGGCAAAAACTCCCACTCAAGATCTTTGACGCGTTTTATCTTCGTCAATTTTTATTAATTTGATAAACTGACGGACTAAACAGATTTTTTGGCAGGAAACATCTCTATTTTCAGAAATAAATAAATCATTTATCGAACCATGGTCACAGACTGATGTAGAAAAACATAATTAAATAAAGCCTGTGATCTAAAAGTGTCCGGTTGATAACAACAGACTAGCCCATTATTACGTGTATACGAACTAAACAGAAAAAAAGGAAGGTGTACAGAGTGCATGCACTTCAACCTATAATATCTATTGCAAATAAATTCTATACGGATGACATAACACTGCTGTCAATCGATAAATATATATTTTTTGTTGAGTAAGTACTTACATTAAAAAAAATATATTGAAGCCCTCACAGAAAAGCAGGTAACGCACCTGCAGGTAGGCGCCGCTGATCGTCCGTCAGGTAGCCTGCCTTCGTTATTGACTATCTTTGGCTAACTAATATATTATTCACAAAGGGAATAACGCAGTACCTTATGCAACGGCCCCTATTTTGAATACCGTACATGATGAAGGATTCTAAGGGTCCGAGGCTCGCCGACGAAGACTGCCTTTATCCCCTATTCCCACAGCGAATACTCTACTGTGCCGCACTTATAGCGAGGTACCTAATAAAAACTAATTCTATAAAATAAAAGCCCAAATTCAACCTTTTACTTTTACTTTAGGAAATACTTACATAAGGTGACTTTTATCACTTTTCATCAACCTACATCGGGCAGGTTGCTGTAATATTTAATAAATTTTTGCAGGTGGTTTAAAAAAGTATGAAGGTTCAAGGTATAGTTACCGTTCCGCCGGTGGACTGCTGTATAAGGTCCCGGAGCGCCGCCACGGCCTGCATGCCATGCTCCCCCTCTCGTGCGTACAGCAGCAGCACGTCGCGGGAGTCGCGCGTCACTGTCGCAACCGTATCCACCTCACTGAAAGGTCCACAAGGCACAACTTGTAATATTATCTAATAATAGAATATCGGACTTCATCTTTAATATTTAATCTTAAGATTGAGATCAAGTGTCCTGCCTTGAAGGAATATTATTTAATATAAAACAATAATACGAGAACATACAAAATTAGACTTTAGGCCTGGACTATTCATATCATCACCGACCCCCGAACCATAATCTACCACGCGAGCTCTAGGCGAGTCTATGGATGTCACTTGTTAAATTTAGTTTTAAGATTTTATGTCAATTTCGGCCACACGTAGGTATACATCGTTACTTTGGGTGACGTCTAAAAGAGAATCGAGCAACTAAAATTAAAGAACTGAAGGTAAAAAAAAATACAATCGGTTCGATAAATATTGGTGAACACGGACCTTTACTATAGGGGAAATTGCATACGGATATGGATATGTAATCAAAGAAATACATAATGTATTATGTTATTTAAAGGTAATTAAGTTTTTATTGCTTGCAGATTTAAGTTTGTCACTTAATCTAAACAAGCGTTTAAGTAGCACATTACTAGGTAATCTGAACCCACATTTTTATCGCTTTTTACAGAAACAATAGGAAAGCAGAATGATAAAATGAAAACATAATTGACCGATTAATTTAATCGATTTCCTGATTAGCAAATCGCGTTTTATAGGTAAAAAGATAAACTAAATGTTGTTTACATAGAAAGTCCTTTGAATGACATCGTTTGTCACAAAAGCGTACGACGTATAGGCTCTGCACCGGGTCAGCGTCGCCTCAACTTCGGTGCATCGCTTATGTGCACTATGAAGTTCTCAATTCGACACGTAGGTATATACTTTAGGAAAGATCGATTTGAGAGTTGACGTTATGGGATATAGACTTTTTGGGCATTGTAGACTTGTGGTCGTTATGGGAAAGTGGACGAAATGGGAAATAGACATTTTGGGAACTACCACTTTGGGTAGACGTTTTGGGAGAGTGAACGTTTTGGGAAGTGTTCGTTTTGAACGTAAATCATAAATACATCACATCACACTAATGTTATTATGGCGAATTTTGTGAGTGTGTAAAAACTACTGAACGGATTTGAATATATGCGCCTGCGCAACTCAACTTAAACTAGCATCTGGCCACAACTTAGTTGGCAACTGTGCCCCAAAACATGTTCCTTAACTTACTGGACAATAATAGAACCAGACCTTTTTAAACTATTCAAATATAGAATACGGTCTGTACGAGCCACACTACTGCTGTGAGGGTTCCGTATGACTTTAATTGCTAGTTTCTGAATGAGTGATTGAACTTTAAATTATTATTTTGCATGCTACATTAAAGCGCCCCCCCCGCCAGAGTATTCGCCCTTAATGTGACAATTTAAGATTCGACATTGAACAAAAACCAGTTATTGTCAAACAATGTATCGTTACAGGTGGCGCTCTGTTATGCTCGTTTCTCCTCATTCACTGGTATAATAAATAAAGATTGTGATAATATGAATGCTCGACTCTGAACTGTTACACATACAGTGAGAACCACCAAGGTTAGACTTTCAGTACTTCCCCTTTAAATACCCAAATTAGAGACTGGGTTTAGGTCTCTTATCGTTGCCTTACAAGATACCGGCTGGCAAGATAGGTAGTCAAACATTGCGGGCTAAAAAAGAGGTCACCGTCTGCCACCTTCTGGTACAGAACTCTAAAACACCACGTCGACGGTGTCTTTGTTCTGTCCCATGTTGACACAGCCTGTTTGTTGAACCTTGATGACCAATTAACATCTGAACGTTAAATACGACTATTGAACAAAACATTTGAAAAGGAATATTATGTTATTATCTGTTTGCTAAGACTGCGGTGCCAGTGCAGCGAAGTGGGCCAGTGTATGTTTCCGTAACAAATTGAAGTGTTATTATAGAGATGGGTACGATATCGTAGATCTCGTAATTAATTTATCACCCAAAGGTTGAATGTCACCTGCACTTGTTAAGCGACTAGGTCTATTTTAGCTTGTGAGTTTATGACACTATTTCAAACTCAGTGAGGTTTTAATTTATCAATAATTGTAGTAAATACAGGAACATTTTAATTGAAAGTATAATACTGAATGCTACCTCAATAGGAATCAACGAACTGTGGTAGTCTATATGCAAACCAAGTAGCGGACATCAAGTCACATCAATTTCAAAGTAAAACGCGCAAACATTTATTAACTTAGTTAAGTGCGCTTTAAATGCAGTACCATACAGATTTCCACAGCATGTATATAGCAAGTCTGGTGTAACCAGTTCTACAGTTTACATCAACAGTAAATGGCCGTTTGATGATAAATGATGTTCATATACAAGCTGTATTTAAATATAGAATCAACCTTGCAGTGGCCAATGTAAATGTGCAATGATCCACTCAAGAGGCTAAGTGCGGATTAAACCCAGTAAAACTAAACTAAACCCTGCAGTGAACCAGGGAAAAGTGTAGTACAACTCTACAATAATTATATGGGAACCTAGCTGCTCGCAAGTCTGATCTGAATATGTTTTCGGGTGGCAAACAATTCGACGGCGGACTACGAGTTAATCGCCTACAACCAATACTAAAAGCATCACAGATACGTTGCCATTTCAGACGAAGCTGAAAGTAATGTTTCACACGTCTTTCATTCAAACAGGAACAGCTGCTTTTTAGTAGGAGGAATAAATATGGTAGTACATAGTAGGACTTCGGCCTTAAGCTCTGTCTACTACTAAGCATAATGAAAGTATTCATCTGAATATGAGTATTTGTCGTCAATCAGCTGTTCCGGATAGCCTGGCGTGTCCGGTGTCACAAGCCTCAAGAAGAATTCGAGACATTTACATAAACTACTCGTTGTTTTACGAGATAAGTAACTTAATAAAATAATAGAAGAAGTACCGACTACACACAAATTCGAAAACCAAATATTTTGATTAGGTTCGACAATATTAGCAAACTAAGATAATTATTCAACGTGGTGATAACTCTATTACGAGTATGTTTATGTTATAAGTTTCGCTCGAATATGTGAAATTTTATCGAAGGCGTAAATGCCCCAGACAAACCGGTTGAAAGTTAAAACGCGGGACAAGTGTATGAAACACACAAGCTGATAAAACATATCATCGTAACCTTGACACACGAAGCGTTTTTCAAAATATTTTAACCGCAGTTCTCGGAAATGTTTGGAAAGCAAGTCATAACAAAAGTTTGGAAAGCAAGTCATCACAAAGCCCCAACCGTACATACGCGCAATAATCATATATTATTTTGTGTAGCCAATTGTTTCACACAAGATGTAACGTAATAAATAGCATCAGGTTTAGTACCTATAGCACACCTGCAATCGGCCAGTTACGTTTACGATTTATGCCTCTTGCTATTGCTATCAACGCACCTATCCACTTCTGATAACTACTGACTGCAATTTGTTAACTTAGCTGTAGGCCAGAAAATAACACTTGTAAAAACCAAGAAAAAACCCATGAGTGGTTAGTTTAATTAAGAGGATATTCATTCTAACATAACAATAGCGTAGTCCTAAAAAATATCATTGTTATTATAATATGTCGCGACATAAATTCGAGTGCGCTCCTAATAAATTCATGTCGTGAAGTGACCGTGAGATACGCATCGCCTAATGCGGGCTCAAAGTGTTCATTGTATCGTCTAATTAGATAGTCTACCTTATTTATATTGTCATGTTTCATGTGCGCAGGTATTTCGTGGATCGTATGATATGAATCATAATATTACCGTAACATAGCGTACCTTTGTTCACGATACAGCCATTGAGATACAGAAAGAGCTCGAAGAACAGTTGAGCATTGACATCAGTCGTTACTTAAATATCTATCTAATTATGGCATCACTACAGATAAGCCACGAGGCTCATCTATCTCGATGGATCTTCATTCAAGCATGAGTTAGGAGTACACACTTGCTCGGGTCGACATGTTTCGACACAACCGGCTTATATTACGAAAAGAGCGACATGGAGACACGATTTTAGCTCCGAATCAATATGCATAGGCGGATTATTTGTTTCTTAAATCATTTGCTAAATATTAATATGCCGTTCTAGTGTGGAGACACTGGAGGCTACCTTCGACTATCTGTGGTTATAAGCTAGAGCACAATTCACCCGTATTCATAAACAGATGGAAGAGACACCGAAGCTAAAACGGTTACCACCTGCCACGTATTCAGTAAATCAATCGGATGCCCCAAAAAACAATTCCCCATTTATCAACGAAACAGCTTCCTACAAAACAATACCTACATGGTCAAAATGTTTGAAAAGTTTTTTTTTTATATCATCGATAAGAAATTTCTATATTTAAAAGATGTAATGATAAAAATTGAAAAGAGTATGCTAAGGTGGTTTGGTCAGTGGAGAGCATCAGTGAAATGCAGATGTGAGTAGCAACGCCGGTAGAGGACGCCCAAGAAAGACATACACTGATCTTATTGGTGACGTTCTTCAGAAAGACAGGTGAGAGTGTCGACAGGTGTGTAGTACTCGTAACACGCGCGGCGTGCGTGATGACCAGATGATGATGCATGCGGACGAGGCAGAAGGAGTATGTAAGGAGCGTAGCAGGTGGCGTGCTGTGGTGTCTGCCTACCCCCATGTACTGAATACATGGAAACCGTTTAAGCCTCGGTGTACATTTCACCTTTTGGGGGGGATCTTCAAGTAACCCCCCCCCCCCCCGCTCTTGGGCAGAGAGAAATGGAGTGTCAGACTTCTACTGACTAAAAACCACCCATGTTCCTTCTTAGCCCTTTATGTCGAGGCCAGCGAGGAGGGAACGTATCAGCTGAAGTAAGAAAGATATTTTAAGGGGCCAAAGGTTCGCCGCGGGAGGCGCTCCGGGCGTCGGGGGTCCCGCGATGACCTCCGGCCACCGTAGACGCGGGCCTGTGGACGGTGAGTGATGGGCTAACTCGCCGTCCGTCCGTCTCACGACGAAAACAGGCCGTGTCGACGGCGCGTTCGTGTTCCACGCGCGCCTCAAAGAGATGTCAGCAACATGGGAGGGGCCCGAAAGGGCCGACGCCTGTCGGGGCCGCGGGTAGTCCTCTGGTTATCGCGGCCTCGACATAGAGGGCGAAGAAGGAACATGGGTGGTTTTTAGTCAGTAGAAGTCTGACACTCCCTTTCGCTCTGCCCAAGAGCGGGAGGGGTTATTCGATGATTTTACACCCACCAAAAAAAAAAAAAAAAAAAAAAAAAAAAAAAAGGGGCCAAAGGTTTAATGTGGGCAAAATAAATACTTGCTAAATATATCACTTGAAACAATACAGTCCGATACCTAAACAGGATATTTGTGGAGGTAGCTCCAGTTTCCTCATAATTAAATGTTAGCTAAAACACGTGGTTGGTGGCTTTAGGTACCTACTACAATTAACTTAAAACACATTGATACCGTGTCCTTGCCACTATTAGTTTGAATCAAAACATTTTCCTGTACCTATGCGCAAGGTTCTACGGAAGGCGAAATCATTCATAAGATAAGAAAGGCTATGTGATGAATCCGTAAAATGGTATACTCAGATATTTTAGTCTTTTCGTGTTATTATTAGGTGCTCGTAAAACGATCAAATCAAGGTTATTAATCTATTCATGCAAAGCGAAAATTCACGAATAAAGGTAAAAATGCAAAAACTTAAGTTTAAGATTCGAAAAAAAATAAATTTGCTTCTCAAAAACTTCTCGTTTCATGACATAATCATCAGCCATAAGACGTCCACTGCTGGACAAGCCGTTTGCATCCATCGGTTGCCCGCGACTCTCACACTTCTCGTTTAATAGTGTTCAAATTCCTAGTGGGGCAACGTTTTTTACAAAAAAAAAAAACTACTGCTAACCGCAGAAGAGAACGCACAGCACTTCAAGAATAGGAAAATCTACAGCCACAGGAAAATTCCATAGAACTTGACATAATCAAGTAATTTAACAAGAAAGGAAAGTCCATTCCATCCTGACAGTCCATTTAAGTAGTCTACGTTACAAGGAAGGGTTATGGTGAACAATGCTCAATACAAGTTCTACTGAGAAGTGTTTCGAGCCTTATCACAATATTCCGCTAATACTTGCACTATTAGCTATTCAAACATTGAGATAGGCGATTTGAATTCGCCGAAGGACTTTCAACCGTTTATGAATCTGGCACCGCTTCAAGTTACTGTGAAGAGCGGCTAGTATGGACTGTCAATACCATATTAGTATTTAGTAGCTGTTCTTTCACTTATTGCTAAAACATATTAAGGCCGGGATTGATGGTTTAGTGGTCTCAAGTGATATAAAACCCCGATGAAGGTTGCAGGGATGACGCGAGACGCACGGGACTGGTCGATGTGGCGACACGAAGGGGAGGCATAATATGTCCAGCAGTGGGAGTCTTTCGGCTGAAATGATGATGATGATGATGAAGCGGTACAAGAGCTCGCTCTTGCGCCCAACCTGAACCCAGGACCTCTTGGTCCTGGGTTCAGGTTGGGCGGTGACATTGTGTATTCCAATAAGCGCTGTGACTTTGCTAAGATACATTTCTACTATTCCCTTCGGAGAAACCAGGCATACTGTTCAATTTGCAGTAGAATACCAGTTCACTTACACATAGCTAATTGCTAAACGGGAAATCTAAAAAAGCGTTACTAAACCACATCAACAATAATAGCTTACAACTAAGGCTAACTATTGATATAAATAATATATCCTTTACCTCATTCGGGTTATTTGCGATCCTTATCCTGGCCGGCTTGTGATAGAAAACATATATAAATTTATTTGTACAACCAAATATGTCCGTAAAGTAAGAGGAAATCTTTCACATTTTCCTTAATGCAAATTGTTTTGAGTTGTGAACTTGTGACCTATAGTTTGATAACAAAATTAATTAAACTTGATTATAACTTAAAATAATAAATGAGCGTCTATCTGTTAATGAATAACAAAGCCGCCATGTAAAGACAGTCATGCCTACAATGTGCAATGCTACAGCGCACAGACACATCTACAATATCATTACTACGAGATTGACTCGCCATCTCGTGATGAGTCTACTGCACATTGTTTCAAACATAGGCTTCTTACAGGACTGCCTATTTAGATGAATTCAATCCGCGTTACATTGTATTCATCTAGAACTCTTAATCAATAATCATACTGGTATTTAGCCTTTAAAACAAGCATGCTACAGCCAACAATGAAGTATAGCGGGTTTTATACGTCTGCCACAGAATACGGACAAATAAATGTTATTATCAAAATTAATAAATTATTATCATATACTAAGTTAACTGACTATTATGTTGTGTTACTCTTTGATATGTGGATTGCATTATCTGAAATAAACGTTTTATTATAATAAACCATGTAGCAGTTTTGTTGTACGACAAAATCAAATCTCATAATTCGAAGCCATGCCAGACAACTAAGAATTCTGGACTAAACTCAATCAAATAGCGTTTAGTCTGATGAAACTGGTACTTTAATATTATCATAGTCCTATCAGCAGACGTCAAGACTAAGACACACCAGCGCGTGCACACACGTCGAGATAACGAGCGTCAGACGAGTCCACTAACGACGCGCGTCAATAAATTAATTATTTTTTATTGATAACTCACATGCACGACATTACGGATTATTGTTTAAAGAACAAGACACAATAGGGGAACGGACAAAAAAATAATAATTAAGTAGTCCGTCAGATAGATTTCCAAAAAATATTGGACACGTATTTTTTCTTTTTTTCCACTCATGATCTTTGGCGCGTTTTATCTTCGTCAATTTGTATTAATTTGATAAAACAAAAAACACGTATACAATATTTTTCGATAATCTAACTGACGGACGAATTAGAATCATATTTTTTTGACTCAGTCCGATCCCCTATTTGTGGCTCTACGCTTTGATTATAACAATCCTGCTTGCTAGCTAGTTCCTTATAGTCTGCCTGCAGACTGCAATGGTCGATTTCTCAATGCTAGAACAGCTAGTAGTTAACTTGGGAGTGGTTCGTAATCTAAAACTCCGGCCCAATGTGAATTGGCGCCGAGATACGTCACAAGTCTTGGATTACTTTGGTTTTAGAACTTGCGGGTTTCATTACAGTTTTTTTTTTGTTTTTATACTCACCGGTTGTTGAACCAGAAGTCCAGCACTCGTTTGTGGTAGTCCCTGAGGCGCAGGTGTCGGCGCAGGCCCACGCCGGCCAGCAGGGCGCAGGCGCACAGCAGCATGGCGCCGCACGCCCACCACAGCGCGGCGCTGCGCGGTGCCAGCGTGGGCAACTCCGGCGCCCGGTAACCTACCGCCAAACGAACACTCTTAACTGCCCACTCCATCTTGTCAGGTTCTAAATATGATTTGCGGCCGTAGTACTCTTGTTCATACAGCCCTCAAGTTCAATTAATGGCTTTTCATGAATTATTTATTAGTATTTCAAAATGCAGTCTACATAAATGAACTTAAGTATAGAGGTTGTATTTATGATTATAGAATCAAAATATTTTATTTCATATAGACCTACATGGGTATAAAACGTGGACGTACGTGGGTGCACGGTTCGGGTTGGTCGTTTCCTATAAAGAACCAGTTAACGATCATAATATTTTAATCAACATACAACCTAACACTGCCATGATCTGCTAATCGCAATCTTAATCGTTTCGTAACTAGGGATTATTCCGATCTGTCACCCCGCTTTGTCCCCTTAGGGTGACATATTATAAGAAAAAAAAGTTTGATCTGTCTCCCTGTTAGCAATGAGGGGACAGTTCGAACTTTATTCACTCCTTAACGGTTTCATCTGACCCCCTATAAGTTAAATCAGAAGACTGATTGTAATATGTACAATACCTACTGTTATTTATCGAAGTGTGACTGATTCTATCAATCAATAACAAAACAAAATATTCTTATTATTAGTATATTTTTTATTCAAATAAGTCAAATCAGAAGACTGATTGTAATTGTATCTACTGATTTATGGGACTGTGATTAATAGAAAAACAAAAGAAATATTTGTAACTTATTTAAATACAGATGATTATAAACCTAAACCACTAGTCTTTAATTTAATGTAATGTTGCAGTATATGTGGCATTACTGTTAAGAATTAATATATTAAATTGTGTGGGGGACAAACAGGAATAAAAAGTTTCATCTGTCCCCCTATAAGTGATAGGGGGACAGATGAAACCGTTAAGTAATGAATAAAGTTCGTACTGTCCCCTCATTGCTAAAAGGGGGACAGATCAAACTTATTTGTCCGATCTGTCCCCCTAAGGGGACAAAGCGGGGTGAGATCGGAATAATCCGTAACTAGTGGCTCTGAAATACGGACGGAAAGACGAATACAAAAGAAGATGACAAAGACTTTTATTATCCGGCTACCGAAAAATTTCGCGGGCTACCCTGGCGCATCTACCTTCACATGTTTTTTGCGGCACAGAGAAGTAATGGATGGTCACGTACTCACAAATCGACCTCGATAAGCGTTACATAAGCTGAAATATGGACCAGTGTTGCTATTATATTGTCATTGAGGAATGACACAAACTACGTTTAAAACCAAGTAATTCCAGATGATTCGCAGTAATATAAGATTCGGTTCCAAATATAAACGTCGCTTAAATAAAAATGTGGGAATACCCGGACTAAAGGAAATTATTGCGGCAGCTGTGCACAAACAACTATTATTATATTGACGACGTTTTGATAACGTTCCACGGTGCGAGAAACATTTCATTTTTTTTTTTTTGGTGAGATCTGGCTGTGAAACATTTTGTGATCCCAGACGGGGACACAACTACATATTTGCTATCAGGCACATATATTTAGACGATGTGGTAAATTTCTAAAAT
The DNA here is from genome assembly GCA_932274075.1 of Diarsia rubi. Lineage (NCBI taxonomy): Eukaryota > Metazoa > Arthropoda > Insecta > Lepidoptera > Noctuidae > Diarsia > Diarsia rubi. The sequence continues at coordinate 380,410 of OW026416.1, read as the reverse complement.
TATCCCAAAAGACGGCGATGAGCTAATCCCTACCCTATCCCAAAGTTCATTGCACCGGCAGGAAAAGTACCCGGTGGTCACGAAGTCACGAGCTACAGTGGCCGATACGGAAATCCTTAAACAGACTGCGTGCTCAAGTTGGCCGCAGCCGATCCAATTTGGTTACGTGGGGTATAATGGACCCATCTCGGACAGAATTTGAGTCCTCAACGCAGGATATGCCACACCTCCTCTCGTGCCCGTCGTGCACAACTAACTGCACGCTTGAGCAAGCAGTTAGTTGTGCACTTGTATAAAATAAATTATAGAGCTGTCCAGGTCGCCACGTACTAATCGGACAAAACTTAGTCATTGAATCGAAAAAGAAGAATATAACAATTCAGTCTGGAATGTTCTAACTGACGGGAAACAAGCGAGAGGTCTCTGTGTGAAGCCATGCGCCGTAGCTTGGCTGAACATCTGGCCGCTGTGTGATCATGGTAAATTCAATGTAACCTATGATATTAAAACATTCACTGTCTGATCAAGTTATCATCAATGTTTCGTTGAAGTGCGGGCCGTTTTGCGCGACATGCGAACATAAACGATATCATCCGACGTGCTCTTGTTACCGTCGGCGTCCCAGCTGTTTTAGAGCCAAATGGCTTGGCACGCGACGATGGCAAAAGACCGGACGGCATGTCCTTGTTTCCTTGGAAGATGGGTAGGCCTTTAGTGTGGGACGCAACTTGCGTCGATACTCTTGCGCCATCACATCTTCCAAGCTCTTCGTGTTGTGCTGGTGCTGCCGCTGCGGCTGCGGAGAACCTCAAGCGGCGTAAATATAGCAACCTTTGTGGAAACTATATTTTCGAGCCGTTTGGGGTTGAAACTCTAGGGCCGTGGGGTCCTAGTGCCCACAGTCTTTTTAAGGATATTTCCAAACGCCTTGTTGACGCTTCCTCTGACCCAAGGGCTGGCTTTTTCTTTGGCCAGAGGCTAAGTGTTGCCATACAACGCGGCAACGCTGCCAGTCTCTTGGGCACTTTACCTGCTGACAGCGTTGAGGAGGAGTTTTCGATGCCCTTTTATAGTTAGTTTGTTTTTAGGTTAGTTTAGTTTATATATTTAGTCTTACTTATATCTCAATAAATGATGTTTTTATGTTTCGTTACTATTATAAAAACCTCCACAAAACTCCAGTTACGAGCTTCATGAATCGAAAGTTTTGTAAGTGATAAATAAATAGGAAACACTAGATAAATGCCTATGGAAAGCATTGCAAGAAGGGACATATTTAGGTGCCTTACTCATAACTAACCAAGCACATGCAGTTGAAAGAGATTATGATTTCACTAAGAGAAGAGAGAGAGAAACAGGTACATAAACATGTTATTGCACACATGTGTTTTGTACGTATAGGTACCACAATGGTATACAGGACACATTCCAAATGTGGGGCAAAGTATTATAAAAAAATAAAAAATTACTTGCAATTGTCAAAAGTTTGCTTTCTTTGTTGGTTCTTACTTCGTTCAATTTCTTTAGGTACTTAAATTCAAGTACATAATTACTTTAACTTGATTATTCCAGGGCAAGACTTTTAGAATGGCAAATATGATTTTAAGGTAATAACTTACACCAATCATATGTAACGAATTTTTTGTTGTTGAAGATCCCGGAGGTCCATAGCCCGCCGTGCTTCACTGAGGCGTGGTAGCAGCCGTAGGGCGTGGCCAACTTGCAGTTCAGCTTTCGCACGTCGTATTCCTCCAGCGTACAGTTCTGCGTCACGTCACTGTCTTCGTACGAATGTTCCTGTCACAAATAACACGCATTTAACGTAACCATTACTGAAGGGGTAAAGACAGTTAATCATGTCAGAGAATTGCTCCATAACTGGATATAGTTCGCTGCCAAGCTGCGCCCCAATTTCGTGTCCTCGGCCTTCAGCATGTAGTCTGACCGAGCCACCTTATGATTGTCGCCGACCCAACTAGCCCTTGGGAGTTCTCTAGTCTGACACTCCCTTTTGCTCTGCCCAAGTGCGGAGGGGTTTTTTGATGATTTCCCAACACCAAAAAATAAAAAGGATCCAAAATATCGGCTGCGGGTTGTTGTAAGAGATACCGCGGCCACGACATAAAGGGCTAAGAAGGAACATGGGTAATTTTTAGTCGGTAGAAATCTGACACTCCCTTTCGCTCTGCCCAAGAGCAGGAGGGGTTATTTGATGATTTGCCACCACTGAAAAAAAAACAAAAGGCTCTAAAATATTAGTTTGAGTGAGAATTTTTGCATCAACATGGGAACTGAACATTATCTGCCTGGCGTTTATACAACTATGTTGGGGTCATCAGTATTCCCCAAGTGCTGCTTAACTTTGAAGATCAGATCAACCCATGCATTATTGTTATTGCAAAGATTAGGATCTTTTAGACTCCCATCACTTCTTTTGAAAGGCTAAATTTCATTTGGTCATACTGGCAATCTCTCAGAGAGTAAAAGAAGTATTATAAGTAAACAAAAAAGTACTTACCGGTGTATGATTGTTTATCTTGCGCAGAGTCACATTGTAGTCTACTGCTGGTATGCCGAGAATCCACTTCAGTGTAATATAATCACTGCAATACATATAACCAGTTAATTTATCAGCAACATTTTACCATCCTACAGGTGTTCTCAGGTAAATACTAAGAGTGCATTTCTAGTCGTGAAAGATTCCTATGAAATGTATTCTTTGAAGAGTGAAAGCAGGTGTTTTAACTAACAGAAAAGGGAGAAACATAGATATAAGTTTAATGTAATGTTTCGTAAATCGGAAAACATAGTGAAAGTGACTTACTCATGATTGGTTAAGACAACATAGGGCTTAACCTTATTGTATGTGTCTTTGGTGACATTGTTGTTGACTAGATAGTAGGAGTCCTGAGAAGGGTAGGTCCTGCCAGCACTACACCATGTGGTCTTCAACAAATAGCAGCTGCTGAATATTAAATCAAAGTCCATTGCGTAGCATACCTATGCAAAATGAAAGTTTAATCATATACTGTCCAGCACTAAACGGAATGAACGGTAGTCAGCAACAAGCAGATGGCCGGTCTAATCTGAAATCAAACATTGGACTGCCAACTATGTATTATCAAATACTAGCAGAGCTGTTACCAGCGGTTTCACCCGCTACAACATGAAAATTATCGCACGGGAACATAAAATCGGGATAAAAACTATCCTATGTCGTAATCCAGGTTGTCAGCTAACTCCAAACCAAATTTTATTGAAATCGCTCCAGCCGTTTAGATGTGCAGAAGTAACAAACATACACACTCACAAACTTTCGCCTTTATAATATTAGTGTGATTAAAGTAACCAAACAGTCAGAGCATAGAATAAGTTCCCAGAAGCCTAGAAGATGTAGTTTCAACCAAAATATAAACCAATTTATCAAGAAGAAAATCTAGTGCGAATCACAGAATACAGGCCACTATCACTTGTCTCAATTGCCTGATTCAAAATTACAGCTTTTTACTGGATGCATATGAATATGATGCAGTACAAAACAATTTTTTTAGCTCAGAATCAGCTGAACCCGTTTTGACAGTACTCATCAGTACTGGCTATTTTAATTTGAATTTGTCCTTTACACATCATCATCATCATTTCAGCCACAAGACGTCCACTGCTGGACATGCCCCCCCCTCCAAGTGTTGCCACATTGACCTGTCCTGTGTGTCTCACATCCAGCAGATTCCCGCAAGCTTCACCAGGTCATCAGTCCACCTAGTGGGACATAACGTCTGCTGGTTCGCAGTTGCCATTCCAGAACTTTTCTACCCATCGGCCATTTGTTCTGCAAGCAATGTTACCTGCCCACTACCACTTAAGTTTGGCTATTCTTCATGGCAACGTCGGTATTCTTGGGGATGTCATTATTCCTAATTCGATCAAGGAAAGCAAGGAAACACCTAAACTATTATGTATGCTAATGAAAGTACCAAACTCTTCCCCAAATTCTAATTTGAACAATTGCAAGACACAATGTGCTAGCAGAAGTCTTCTGCATTTTCATTCTTCTGCCAGAAGAATGAAAATGTTAACTCTATGTGGTGTGTGGGTCACCCAGATACAGAATATGCCTACTTTGGGAGTTGTTGTTAATCCTGTCTGTTTTTTTGTTGTGTAAGCTAAACGTGGTTTTCGTTTTAAATGAGCCCAAGTCAGTATTCTATTGGTTCAATTCACACAAGCTTCATAAATTAGCTGTTACTTTATAAGTAGAAGTTGCCTCAGAGTTCTGTTGACCTAGATAGTACATGAATACTTACATGACTACAGTTAGTTAGGCCTGCAACGTTTGCTGTGTTGGAGGAGTGCTGGGGACCAGGCCTGAACACCCGTCGTAATCTCTTGCGATACTCCTGATCACAATATCTCAAGTCATCCCTGTATGTCAGGTCCATCGACAGACTCGTCTGTTTGGGATTGTTGAACGTGCACAGCTCTGCAGTGTACCGACCCTGCTCATTGTCCAGCGACGGGTAGAATCTCGTGTACGATACATCAGAATCAATCGCAGTGTCATTACACCTGTACTTCACTGTAACCGGTTCGGCACTCGATTGGCACAACAAAAACACTAAAACCACAGCGACCCACAACATTGCGACCTCTTCTTGCAAAATTATGTAAATAACTTCATGACGAGGGCAGTAAACTTAATATCACTGAATTATAATAATATTACACCATTATCGCGGCTACGTGTGTAACTTTCCAAAACATTTGTATTAATTCTAAATAGATTAACTGTATAATTAATTGATTGCATAAAATAACAACAACTGCAAATCAGGAATGAACTATTTAATATTTATTCGCCATTTTAATTTCACTTCACTTGGCTCGTTTGACACTATGAAAGCGAATATAATTTGACAGTGACACTTTGCAACTGGTAGTGATGTCAATGCTTTCGATGTTTCGATATCGAGAATAGAAAAGCGTTTGGTAAAAAAATTGATTGTCTGTAAAGTCAGTTTACGGATGATCATCAATTTTTTGTTATGACAATAGCACGTTAAACTTAACGTGCTATTGTCATAACAAAAAATTGATGAAATAATTGCATATTTTTACGAGTATAACCAGATTTTGCCCGCGGCTTCGCCCGCGTGGATTTCGGAAAATATCCCACGGGAACAGATGACAAACTTTATTACTTAAGCAAGTTTTTGTGTCAAGTTTCAAATAAGATTTTTCAAATTAAATGTATTGTCTGTTTTCAGCCCCACAGGGGTGTTAAAAAATATTTGTGATGCTTCCATAACTTGACTCATACACCAATTTTCGAGTTAATCATGCCCCGCGATAAAATCCTCCCCTGTAAAAATGACTATCCCTTTTTAACGTTAGGGGTTAATTTTCAAAAAACCCTGATACACATTATTCTTTATTTTTGTTCTCAAGCATAAATACTGAGTTTCAAGTTAATCGAACCGCGCATTAAAATTCTTCCATGCAAACTTTGACACTCCCTAATCCCCCTTTTAGGGGGTAGTCTAGGAAAAATAAAAGTGACAAACTTAATAATTTATTTGTGCCAAGTTTCAAGTATACATGGTGTAAATTAACCCTTCACACATTCGTCAACCAAGCATTCTGTACATTAAACGTAAGTACCCCTACGCAATTTTTTTTGTTGGACAACGAAATTTTTTTGGGGTCAAAAATTCCATTTTTCGGTAAAACTCAATGTAGCACTCGTAAAATATTGTGCAAGTGGATGCTTTGGATAGTAAAAGGGTCATAGAGGTAATTTCAGTAAAGTAAAGTAAAGTTATAACCTGAAAAACTAGTATTTACAAAAACAGCTGTGCAAAATTTGGAACTTTGACCCCCAATATCTCCGTAACTAGAGGGTTCCCAGGTATGATCTAGAACAAGAAAAATATCGTAGTGGTGGGGGGAAAAATGAAAAATTAAATAGGGGATGAAAGTTTGTATGAAAAACCTTATTCCAAAGGGCACTTGTTTTTTCTAACACTGCGATATTGTTTTTGTTCTAGACCATACCTGGAACATCCCCTATTTACGGAGATAATGGGGGTCAAAGTTCCAAATTTATTACAGCTGTTTTTGTAAATACTAGTCTTTCAGGTTATAGCTTACCTCCATGACTCGTTTACTATTCAAATCTCCACTAGCACAATGTTTTAAGAGTGACACATTGAGTTTTAATGTAAAATGTGAATTTTGACCCCAAAAAAAGGCATTTCCCAGCAAATTTTTTTGCGTAGGGGTAATTATTTTGATGTACATAATACTTGGTTGACGGCTGTGTAAAGGGGTTAATTTACATCCTGTATAGCCTTATATGTTAGTTTTTATACTATGTGCCCTTTGGCAAAGTGCTCCTCAAACACTTTTCAATCTTCTCTCTCCCGTGCCAGGCTAGTCCAGGTTTTTCCAGCTGTATTTAACCACGTCATCTTCCTATCTTCTGAATAGTTTCCCCTTTTTGTTACTACTTTATTCAATTTGTGTTCTCCTTTAGCAAGGTAAAAATCGACAATCACAATAATAAAAAAAAATAAGAAAAACATAACTGTACATAATATTTTACTTAGATTGCAAATCATTAAAATCAATGACATCGTCAACGGGTCGTTCGCATTAATTCAGGCTATGGCTACGAGGTAAAAGTTAGATTATGACGCACTTTATATAGCATAGTAGATGACACAATCATAATTTATTCGAGGATGATGATGATTCGTTTGATTAATTCCACTATCGATAAACAACGTTTTATCGATAGTATCTTTTGACGTCATTATCACCATAGACAAACAAGGAATGCACAGTTTTTAGTGTTGCAATATGTAATATTTTAAAACATTTAAGTAGCTTTTCAGCTCCAACGGTGAGCGTAGGGTTTTCTTTGAAAGCATGATAGCTTTTTACGATCGCATCGCTTGACCATGGTAAGAAAAAATGCCAGGATCCGGAGGTTTGTTTCGAAGCCTACACCACTTCCTGGTGATGGTGCACTTACTACGGACTTCTAGGAAAAGGCTCCTGTGTATGCCGATTGCCGAAATGCCTACACGACATAGTGCTTGTAGCAGAGACTGGCGTAGAGCTCTAGGCTGGAGCGTATTGGAGGACGAACGAATCGCTTGAAAAGAAGACGCAAAGAAAATATACATAGTTGGATTGTATGAGGAATGATTTGAAAGAAAAGATCCTGAGAAACTAGTATCCAAAAAACTATTCTCTTCTATAATATCTTAGCTAAACGGTAAGGTGTAACTAGGTCAAAGACAGTGAAAGTAGCTAAAGTGAGGAAAAGTCACGTGTGTGAAATGAGTTTTTAATCATAATTTTCTTGTTCATACTTTTATTCATACAATATAACAAATAAAGTGTATTTGGTTAGATTTATATTTCACAAAATAAAAAATGAACTCTGAACCCTATTATTAAGTTAAAAACGGGATATTAAAAAAAAGTGCCAAAAAAAGTTCGCGAGCGGACACAGTGAGTTTTGTGTGTCGGGAACAGAATCATGTAGTGAGTGGCAATGGTATGGTAGTGGTACCGAATGCAAAAAAACTTACAAGAATGAGGGTAGAATGTTTTGTCTGCTCATAAACATCCACCCGCAATGACTTCAGTTTATCCGAAACTAAAAGTAATCATGGTAAATATGCCGTTTTCAAAATAAATAATAGTGTTAGTGACCATGTCAGTTTACAAACTTGTATCGTGAACTCGGAAGTTACATTATACTCAAAATTCCATTCAAATAACACTTAAAATAAAAATAACTTAAAACCGCACTCAACCACAAAACCTATTTTAGAATAGTTTTAAAATATTTGTAATCATATTCCAATCTGTTGAGCTAGAACGGCGTATATGCCGAGGGCAGTCAAGCCGACCGCGGCGGCGTGCACCGCGCGCAGAGCCAGCACGGCCCAGGCGCTGAGCGCCAGCAGGCCGCCCAGCGCGTCCTCCAGCAGGCCGCGGTAGGGCGCCAGCGCCAGCAGCGCCAGCACCGTGGGCGCGTGCTGGCGCGGCAGGTCGGAGCGCGCCGCCAGCCACACCAGCGCGGCCGTGGCGGCCGTGTGCAGCAGCGCCACGTTGGACTCCGCGCACGAGCGCACGTAGCGCCAGTCGAACTCCGAGCCGCGCGCGCCCACCCACAGCAGCACCGAGCGCGTCACCACCACCTGCAATGTTATCGACGATACTAATTTAAAGCATGTATTTGGATTGTTCCATCAATGTGCATCCCACCTTGTCAGAGTTAAGATTGAAGTGTCTGTTTGCAGTTTCAAAATAACATCTTTTTACTGAATGTGTATCAAACTTTAAGCAGTACCAATATAACAAGATTTCTTTTTTAACCGGTTGTCTGTTTGTTGTGGCTAATCTCTGAAACAACTGTACCAATGTTGATTGACAGTAAAAGTCCTGTTACTATTACTGATATCATTTTAAAAAAACGTATAAGGATTAAAGCAAAAAAAATATAAATAATATTTTTATATTATCTCACATGGATGAAGGTTACTTTACAGGGCACACCTAGTTCTTGCTATAAGTTTTGTTATAAGTTTGTTGTTACTTGTTGCTCATAATGGCTCTAGGAAATTAACAGCCTGGGAGCTGACTACAAATCAAGAGATTTGTATGTAATGATTACTCAAGAAATATTAGTCAATTAAATTAATAAAATAAAAGAGACAATTACACCCTAGGCAGCATTATTGCTTCACATCAGGTGGAGTTGGGAAACCAGAAGGCAGACATTGCCTCATTGGAAGGCAATGCCCAATAATTGCTGGGCAAATATTGGGCATTGCCTAATAATGCCAATTTGTTATTTTCACTGTAAATACAACGTGTGTGGATTTGTGCCCGGTTGATGGCAATAAGCTTGCAACCTATTACATGGGATTTAAGCTTAACTGGTGAAGTGTGTGTGTATTATTTATTTTTCTCCTTCGGGAATTACAAGTAATGTTATGTTTTATACAAAGTGTGCATTCTAATGTTGGGCTCTCTTTCCATACTCTACGTGTATAATGAGTTTACCTCTGCACTCGCCCATCCAATGGCTGACGTGAGGATTTTGGCATGACCTTTGCCTGGCACTGAATTCAGTGCAAAGTATATACCAAGAAGGTCTGCAAAGTCGACGGTTGCTTTTAAGATTTCCTGAAATCAATTTAAAAAACATTTTATTAGTAAACCCACAAGAAACATTTGCTAGTTCAAATTATGATATTGATTTACTGTGACTACATTTGTTACAGCAGCATTTCAACAAGTGTAGTCTATTCACACAGATTTCGAAACTTGTTGTATGACACGCATAAGTTGTTTGATTGATTTATTAATATTATTATTTGTATCCATATAATCTAGCATTTACATAATTTAGTATGCATAGTTAGATATTTCTTCTTTTTGTATTTTTATGTTTTAACTGTCTTGCATGAACAGCTTCTTTCCTAGCAATTTAAGTTTTAGTCATTAATGGTAATCTGTGAACAGCGCTGTGGGCTACATTATTATTTAAGTTATTTTTTATCATGTTGTAATATTCCATAATGTAACTGTTTGTTTTTCCTATTTGATAAAATAAAACTGTTGAGTTGTTGCTTGAGAGCAGTGATCTAGATTGTTTTAATTCATAGGAGACATGTCCATCTCTCAACAGCAATTAACTGAGGAACCTCCTTGCCTGAAGATAATTATTACTTTTGAGAAACAAAGAAAAACTATAAATTTGCATACTCAATATAAGGCTATATTTTCTCACTTCTCACTAGTAAAACTCTGAGATAAGACAATAGTGTGATAGCTTATTACAATAGAAACAAGGGACTCATAATTTAGGTCACTGAAAAATTATCTTTGACTTTCACCAAGAGTTAGCTAGACAGACATTAACTAGACAGTTAGTAGGCTAGCTCTTACCTTAACTTAGCCTATTAACGTGACAGTAAATTAATAACTTTTAACAACTAAATTACCATAAACACGTTGTATTCTCCTGTTATGTTACTACTGTCGGAATCCGGAAAGAATGTAGCCAGTAACAGCATTTTGCAAAGCTGGGTGAAGATGTAAAGGCCTCCAGCATACACACATTTTGAGAACGTAGCGTATTCCGAACTAAAAAGATACAAATATTAATAAAAAAACGAATAATTCCAAGTTGTGGTAACCTAGAAGTATGATAACTTACATTCCTGAGAATTTATATGCCATATGATATGGTGCGTACACCAGTGCAAGGCAATTTCCAAAATGGTAAAGAGTCATCTTGGAATACCTGTTTTCACTTATAAACTTGATTAGAACATAACAATTAAATTAAAACGGGCATCAAACCCGTACAGTACAGTACTACAGTAGTCAGTAAATGACAAAAATCGTCATTCGTCATACGTCTGTGTCGCGTTCCATCCAACTTTATGTCAGAAAATGATAATTTTACAAAGCATGCTTTCTCCTTCTAACGTTTGTCAAATCATACTTTTATCTTATTTCTGCAATACTGTAGGCAATGCTTTCAATAATTTCAATTAAAAAAAAAAAGCAAAATTAAAAAAAAAATGGAATGAAACGAAGTACCAAAACAAGAAATCTACTTCTATGATAGCTTTGTTGGCGACTTTCTGGCAAAGAGTTTACTAATTTATATGGCTTTCTGGCAACCTGGCTGGGAATGGGATGGGAAAAGCCAAGCCCGTGGCATTGCCAGGTACTACGAAATATATAATTCCACGTTTCACCGCCATCTAAACTAGTTTTTGGTAACTTTCAATAATCATGTGATTTTGTTTATTTGAATTTTCTCAAATCATTTGACATGTCACATTTATTTACATTCAAATACCCTGTAGAACGCGAAAGCATATTTTGCTTCATAATTTAATGCTTTTGCGTGAAATAGAACGTTATCGAATAGCTAGCGCGGCAATTTTTGGCAGGAACGATTGGTCAATTTGTTTGAATGATAAGGTTGTAAATATTATTGTAAACTGCGAAACAATTATTACTTACGCAGGTGTTTTTTTCTTTGCTTGGTTGTGGTTTATTTTAAATACCTACATTCCTCACTGTATATTAGAAATGCTTGTGGTGCTATGCCAATTGCTTTAATTATTTTCGAAAACAAACCTAAAATGTTCACATAATAATCATACAATAACTACAGTTCGATATTTCAGATTTCATTGTGTATGCAAGTCTTCACTTAATTACACATCACTCAACCACACTTGACTATCGTTTATAAAAATGGGTGAGGCTATCATGAGTGTAGAAAGAGATGCAAAATGAGGGGAACTTTTAAAAAAGGGTTTGTTTTTTAACCCTTTCATTTTTTAGCACACGCGCAAAAGGGTAAGGGGTTGGTTGTCCAATAGCAGGGCTGAGTTTGGAAGATTTTGAATTTTATTTGTCCGGAGACGTTCGGTCTGTGTGTGGTGGGTGCTCCGGGCACCGTCTCCCTGTAGTTCTCTTTAGGAAGAGCTAGTAACAACTTGTTTATTCAAATGAGGGAGATGTCATGTGTATGTGGCAAGTGTTTGATTTACTTATATTTAAATGCAATTTTAAATATAAAAAGTGATATTGTGAAGTTTATCAGTCAATAATATTTTTTTTTGTATAATATTTTGTAGGTGATGGTGGAGTGAAATTGATAAAGCCAGTTCTCATAGATTTCCCTATGGGTGAGTAAATGTATGCACATTATAAATTAATTTGGGGTCTAATTCAATATTTAAAGTACTCTTTTTATTATATCATTTCATTTATTTAGTAGTAGTTTTTATCTTTCATATAATTTTAAACCTGGTTTTCGCTATGTTAGTGAATATTATAATATAGTAGTGACTTAAATGGAGGCTTACCTTTCCCAAAGAAAATAGAACAAAAAATATTACAACATCTGGTTCATGTTGCTGCTCTGATTTACTGGCTGCTGTTTGTACAAAACAGTATCTGTTGGTATTGGTGGCGGGTGTTATCACATTTGTTTAAAATTTAAAATTATAAAGAAAAATATTATTGTTATTTTATTTCCTTTATTCATTATTAAAACATATTAAATACATTTTTAAATATTAATTACAAAAAGGTATATAAAAAACATTTAAAAATATAAAAAATAGTGGTCCACTAGTATTGGGAACAGAGTCCGAACTACCGGTGGTCAGGGCTCTTGAGAGAGGAACCTCCTGACAATGCGCGCCGTGTCCAGAAGTACTGCCTTCTGAATCAAGCCCTTGATCCAGCTACCAAGCGAGAGCCTCCTTAGATGTTCGTCTAGGCTCTTGGCTATTAAGCCAATATTGGCAGACACGACTATTGGCACAATGACTGCTGTATTCACGTGCCACATGTCGACAACCTCGCGAGCCAGATCCAGATACTTGAGTTGCTTATCTTTCTCTGCTTTCACGAGGTTCTCGTCATGCAGGACTGTTATATCAACAATCATTGCGCGACGCTCCGATCGATCTTTCACCACAATGTCAGGCTTATTGGCAACAATAGTCCTGTCAGTGACGATAGGTCGATCCCAATACAACGAAATATTACCATTATCGAGAACTGGGTCGGGCGCATACCTATAGTATGGCACTTCTGTTTCCACAAGGTTGTATTTCAAAGCAAGTTGCTGGTGGATAATCCTGGCAACGAGGTTGTGTCTATGCAAATATTCTCCATTAACCAGACGAGAACACCCAGAAATAATGTGACGGATCGATTCTCCAGGACGGTGGCATGCCCGACATATGTCAACTGTGCCATCCTTCACAATGTATTTCCTCCGGTAGTTGTTCGTCATCATAACTTCGTCCATTATTGCACAGACAAAACCTTCGGTTTCCCCGAAAAGGTCACCGAAACGTAGCCAGGATACGGACGCTAAGAAATCTACATCGGTTCGATGTAAGGCCCGGTAAAAGCGTCCGTGTAGCTCCTTGCTTTGCCATACCTCCTTGCGGTCATTATAGTGTCTAATACTTTAGGTATGCGCCAGTTCTCGCTAGCCAAGGAGAGCGGGGTAAGGCTCTTGTCCACTGAGACCACATCTCGGTGCATCCCCACGTCAGCTTCTAGGAAGTATTCCCTGAGACTGCATACCTCACGGTTGTGTAGGGTCTAAGCATTTAAAAAACCACGACCCCCACACTTGGGATACACAGTCTCATGTTATTATTATTATCCTTCTTCCTCTTATTTATTTCTTCTTCTTCTTATATCATATCTTCTTCTTATTATTAAAAATGGAGATTCAGTGGTGGTAAGTTTCTTAAATAAAAGCTAAGCCTCTACCTAACGAGAGCCTCTTCAGGAGTCGGTATTTTTTTTTATTAAATATCCTTCAGAGGATGTTAACACAATATATAAAAGCACTTCGTTTTTATGGGAATAATGTTTGAATCGCTGATATTACCATTATCTAAATTGAAGAAGCTCTGCATAAAATCCGTGGTGCTAGGCAACTGGGCTTTTCCCAGTTGTATACATCCCTGTGCGCATATTGGCCTTGTTCTGTTCTGTCTCCTGCTGATATGGAGGGAAGTAGAATTATGTTTTTCCTACCCCTCCGCTATTCTTTTCTTTCTTAAATTCATTTTCTGGGACTTCGTCGAGCTTCATAGTCTCGGCGCTTTTCTTGTGGTCGCCACTATTGATACTGCCTAATAGGAGTTACAGTGGTATGGGAATAGTGTGGCGGGCTTGTAAATTGATGACGCCTTTAATAATATAAGTAGGTACTTTAAGGGTTGATTTAAACAGGAAAACCGATTATTTGTATTGCCTGGATGTAATTTGAGATCGTAATGTCCACATGCTCCATTTTTTGCAAACCTTGTGTAGGTACGGTTGTATATAACTATTCTGTAAATCCATTAGATGGTAGGTCGAGAAATGATGTTTCAAGATAATGGGTCTTCGCGCTGTCGATGATTCGAGCTTATTCGAGATGCATCGAGATAGTGAAGTGTCGATTAAACGTTTTCGAGCAAGGGTTATTCGATCTTACGTCATTCGATTTCACGTAGGTGACTCGTAGCATGTCTTAATTGTAGGATCCTGCCGTTTTGCCGAAAAGATTTTGACAAAATTTCATTACCCAAACAAATTTTAGCAACCTTTTATAAACTATAGCAATATTTCAAATGATTTTAGTACGCAATATTTTTATTTGGTCGAATTTTTACTTGGCAAAATATTAACAAGTATAAATAATGTCATTATGGCATTCAATGCTATATTAAAACTATAGATACGTTGTCCGGCCTCAAAAATGACAACATGAAATGAAGCTACTTGGCCAAATCGCGCTTAGTTACGCACCAACATCTAGCGCGACGCTATGCATGTTTTTAATTTTACGCGTATAGTTATCTAATATTTTCGCCGTTATGTTAGTTCATGACGTGCCTATATATAATACGTCATTGATGGCATTTGGTCTTTAATCAAATGATATTAGGTCTTTACCTATGAAATTGCCGTTCTGCAGTACTGGCCATTTCAAATCAAAATAATTTTTGTTTGGCTAAGAATTCTAATTTTAAATTTATTTTATTTTAAAAACATGGTTTTTTTTTCCAAAAGTAGTCATTTGTTTATTGATTAGTGTTACATTTTCATCGCATTTCTATCTTTTTCGTCATCATGGATACGTTAAAAATTCGAGTAATTATGGAATATGAGTACCGTCGTGGCAGCAACGCGGCACAAGCGGCACGCAACATCAACGACGTTTACGGAGCTAACACTAAGTACAAACCAACGCACCACCTGTTATTGGTTTGCTCGCTTCCGTTCTGGAAATTTCGACCTGAAAAATGAACCTCGCGGTCGTCCGAAGACTTTGGTCGACAATTACGAATTAAAGGCGATTGTGGAAGCTGATGATACACAATCTACGGCTGAATTAGCAGCAGCTTTCGACGTTAGCGTCAAAACAATATTGGTCCATTTGCGTCAAATTGGCAAGGTAAAAAAGCTTGACAAATGGGTGCCCCACGAACTCAATGATCGCCAGCGCGAAGTACGCGTCGAGACGTGCCTTGCACTGCTCAACAGACACACAAATGAAGGAATTTTGAACCGCATTGTTACCTGCGATGAAAAATGGATTTTGTTTGATAACCGCAAGCGCTCAGCAAGTTGGTTGGATCCTGGTTCAGCACCTAAACAATGCCCTAAATGAAAACTTACCCCTAGAAAAGTGATGGTCACTGTTTGGTGGTCTAGCGCTGCCGGTGTGATTCATCACAGCTTCTTACCAAACGGGGTGAGCATTACTGCAGATGTGTACTGTGAAGAACTGAACACAATGATGGAGAAGCTGGCACATCTCCAATCAGCATTGGTCAATCGCTCGTCTCCGCTGCTCCTGCACGACAACGCGCGACCTCATACTGCACAGCAGACGGTCTCCAAGTTGCAAGAACTGGGGTTGGAAGCTCTCCGTCATCCGCCCTACTCACCAGACCTTGCGCCTACAGACTACTACTTTTTCCAGAATTTGGATAACTTCTTGGCGGGAAAAAAATTCAATACCCGAGAGGCAGTACAAAATGCCTTTGAAGAATTTGTTGCCTCCCGACCAGCTGATTTCTTTAAGAAGGGCATCAATAAACTGCCACTGCGTTGGCAAAGATGCATTGATTGCGTGGGTGATTACTTCGATTAATACAAATAAAAAATACATGAAAAAAATTCGTTTAAATTTTTTCATACAAAACGGCAATTTCATACCTATTATTAGTTTATTTATGGAAGTAGTTAGAGTAGGTTAATTACTAAAAAAATGGTAAGTTTAGGTTTAAACTGACCTACGCCGCGACCGCTAACAAACACAAAGTTACTAAAAAGTTAAAACTTTTAGTTTTAACTTTTTAGTAACTAACTAGGACTGAAAAAACGGAAATACAAAAAACAAGCACAATTTAAATTAAATAAAACTTGGAAGAAGGCGGGGTTCATTTGAATATTAACTTATGAAATGAAAAAAGAATGGACCCCGCCTGCTTCCTAGTTTTGTTTAATTTAAAATGTGCTTTTCAGTTTTTTTTTTCCAACTTTTTAGTTATTTTGTGTTTGTTCTTCCGTTGGTCGCGTAAAATTCTTCGCAAACCATTTAACTTTTGTGTGTGTTTATAGGTTTTGTGATTTTGAATTTCTTTGAAACATATAAGTGTCATAAAATTTTATAATCTCCAAGTAAAACCCTTCATTTTGATACCCTACTCGATGGTAATGGTTTTTTTTTAAATCCGCGATATGGCCCCCAAAATCTGCAAATTTCAAAGTTTTAATGTAGCCAGTGACACTCGCGCCATCAAGACGAATCTAAAGACGTATATTTTATTGAAATCCCTTCATCCGTTTAGGAGTTATGAGGGAACAAAGAAAAGGACATACATACATACAAACATACACGCCAAACATATAAACCTCCTTTTGGGCTTCGCCGCAGTCGGGTAAAAAGGAGTATTTCTAATTAAATAATGTTTAAGTTTGAGATTCTACTGTACGCTACAATTTATTACATATTTTTGTGGCAAAAACAGAAAAAACTACAACTTTTAAAAATCCTGAGCCTCCAGGAGAGGGGTGAAAATAATTATGATAAAAGTATTTAACAAAATAGAATATCATTACACACTGGACGTAGATTTGCGAACAACAGCCCTGTAGGTATACAATCTACATTTTTGAACAGACCGAAATCGTGCCTATTCGATCAAAGTCTTGTTTGTATAGAACGGTAATGAATAATGCCTCATATTCACAAGTATTGCACGAACATTTCAAATAAAATGAAAAGAGAATAAAAGCCTGGCGTGTCGTGAGGAGTCCACTCACGTCATCCCTCCATTACAGCATTGTCCGCGTGACAATGGCGATAGAGAATAAAGAATCGCGGCCATTAGGTAAATTTCCTCATACATTTTTTGCGTGACACCCTCGACGCGTAAAAAGTGGGGAAATGTACATTTGTCATGTGGGAGCGACTAGTGGCTGCGGTTCTCGCGAGATCTCAATCTTGTGATAGTGGCGTGAAGAAGTTTTTTCGTTCTTTTTAATCGAGTGAGGTGGTGGTGCAAGTACCGTCTTTTTTGAGCTGACAAAAAGATATACTTAGGTATATAGGTAATAATATTATGTAGTTCAACTTATGTTTTAACAAAAAGTACAACAATGAAAGTCAAATAGTATTCGCTGTCTATTTAATATCTTTGTGTATTGTGTCTTTCATTGATTCGATTATTATACAGGCTGTTTATGCAAGTCCTTGATTTGTCACTAGAAGTAGACACTTGCACGCAGCGCAATCAATGCACGACAGGATGTTCTCATTTCAAATTATTACAAAGTGCATTGTTGCCAACTCTAACTGCCATTTAAGTAACTCCTACTTATTTGATCTCTTTAACTTTCAATTGTATGCGGAGAAATGCAATTTGTAAGATTATTGTATTGAACAATCCTCTTTTTATTCAACTATTTTAATTTATTTTCACAGAGAACTTGGCGTAAACATGATACAGAAAAAAATATTATTGTACCTATAACGTTCATCAAATTAACGGAATGTTTTCACAATGCTTCATTGAAACTCATCGTAAAGATAACCGTTTTATCATCATAATTTTATCATCTATCTAATGAGGTAGGTAGGTACCTATTATAACTATTAAAAACACTGAAAAGTAAAAAAAAACAGGCACATTTTAAATTAAAGAAAACTTGGAAGCAGGCGGGGTCCATTCTATTTTCATTTCGTTTCATAATTTAATATTCAAATGAACCCCGCCTGCTTCCAAGTTTTGTTTAATTTAAGATGTGCTTGTTTTTTTGCTTTTCTGTTTTTTCAGTCGGGTTTTTTAATTGTTCAACTACTTAGGTACTTTTTTATTTACAACTATTTAGTTCTTTTGTGTTTGTTCTTCCTTGGTCGCGTAAAATTCTTCTCAGATGATTTAACTTTTGTGTTTGTTTATAGAATTTGTCACTTTGAATTTATTTTAAACATAATTATAAGTGTCGTATATTTTCGTATTCTCCTTTTACAATCCTTCATTTTGGTACCCTACTCGATGCAAATGATTTTTTTTTATGAATTGCTTGGTTCTTTTTTAAGTTTTAATGTAGTTATGGATACTAGCGCCATCAAGGCGAATCTAAGGACGTATATATTTTATTCAAATCCCTTCTTCTGTTTGGGAGTTGTGAGGGAACAAAGAAACGAACATGTACATACATGTACACAAATATTCTATTCTATTCTATACCTACATACCTACACGTCAAACACATAACCCTACTTGTGGTCTTCGCCGCAGTCGGGTAAAAAGCAGAGTAAGTACATATTAATAATAGTCAGTTATTTAATAACATTGTTAAATGTCTTTGTGTAGAGGTAGTTAAATATTGTAATTTGAGACCAAAAATATACAACCTACTTTGGAAATTGAGAATTTAACCTATTCCATAACCAAGAATCCATGCTGAACCTTAACGTACCTATAATTGAGAATAAATTATTGTATTGTATGAATAAGTCGTGGAAGGGCAATAATCTGATTAACTCGAAGACTGAGCTGCGAGGTTCACAGAACAATAATAATCGATTTAAAAGTAGTCTAAAGAACCTGTCGAAACTAGTTACCTACGATTGAAAGATGACACTCAATCATAATACACGCAGCAAACGCTCCACAACCGACAATGAACGTATGTGTCGCAATCAATAATGTATTATAAGAAAATAATTTCAATTTGGTGTGTGAGTGGTGGACAACCGAATGCATTATTCAGGCCACGTACATTGCAGGCGAGTGTGCCACGCAGATAAGCGAGTATTGAGCCGAAAATGCCGAAAGTCCGAAACACTCCGCCGTGTCGCCGGGGGGCCTTATCGGAAACGGCTTACGGTGACCCCATGCAAACTCCCTAATGCGACATCGCTCACCGGTCCCTCCGCGCGGTGCCCTCCGGCGATCGATCTCGATGCAAAATTGCCGATAGGGGATGCTAGTTTTGTTTCTTTTTCGTAATTTTTTATTGCGCTATCTCGATACTCTTGCTGTAGCTATAATAGTTACTTGGAGACAGTATAGCCTTTATACGGATTTCCGGTTTAGATTTTTTTGCAACACAATCAAAGTTTTTTTAAAGTAGTTACCTAAGTAGTAGAGCTATTTATTTTTAAAGCTTTAAAAGCGTATCTTTCGTGATAACTTAGTTAAGTGTTGGTATTTACGAAATGTAGGTTATCCATAAAGTCCGATAACTTTTTATACGCCACTGAATATTGAACAGTGGTCGGCGGTATACATATTTTGCAATGGTTTACGGAAGGGTGAGATGGGGTCGGCGATGCGGACTGTGAGTCGAAAAGAAATCAAATAATTCGTCCGATTTGATGGCATTCAGATGAACTTCAGATAGAATCTTGTTTTATGTATAAATCTGATCTACTGTTGTATTGTATTAGTTTCAGTTAACATTGCATCTGGTCGCATCGCTAACAGAATCAATTTACGAAGATCTATCTGATCTTCGTAAATTGAGTCTTATCTGTGTATGAGTTGATTGTTTGAAGATCACAGTGCTTTTGTTTATTAGTAAATAGATACTGACTTCGATAGTAATCGTAAGATCCTATTTTTTTAGCATTTGACTCTTCGGCATTCTAAAATACCTATGTATTGAACATAGATGAAGAGGGAAAGTTCGATTTATATGTATGTACGTAGGTAAGTTAATGTGCAAATCGGTTTTACTTCCTGAGTTATTTACACTCCCCCAGCACTGGCCACCACGGACGCTTCTCGCATATTTATTCATAGGCCTGCGCGTATTTTTTACTTGGTCATAAATATTTAAGGCGTTTCGTGCCACTAGGATTTTCAATTCGACAGCGACGTCGGATCCCCTTAGATTTTAGGTTTTCTCTCTTTCCGCGGATTAGAGCGGTTTGATGTATGGCCGCGGGTGGCGGTAAATCAAATTTTGATTGCTATTTTCTTTGTGGAAAGTCGGAATCCTCCGCCTGGGACGAGCGTCGTGTAACGTGGGTTAACCGATCCCCTGGCGCGCCCCGCCCGACTTATGTGGATTGCATGTACCTACAAGACGTATATTTCGTATTTCTTATTCGTGGATTGATGTAAGAGCGAAAGCTGTTTTGTCAAAAAAAATCAAGATATTTGGAAGATTTCGTTATCGAAATGCTCGTTTGGTCATTAGTCACGTTAACTCAAGATATTGGGCCCATCCACCTATAGCGGGCCATACTTCGCGCGCGTCGTGACGAAAACTTAATTTCCACACAAATTGAAGTCATTACTGATGCACGACGTACCTACGGTTCAATTGAATGCACATTCCTTTAGCTAGACGACCGTTGGGGCAACTTGAAAATTTTAGTTTACTTTGGGCCTTTGAAATCAAATTTATTTGGATAAGTTGATTTTAGCGAAATAACTCGAAGTTTGGGGAGACGAGCCGTAGTAACCGCGTGTGTGATCCAATTGCGGACCGCTCTAGAGACGATCCAAACGGATGGAATCAAATTCAGCCGCCCTTTAAATACTTGAACTGATGCTAGAGGCTAGCGAGGGACCGCTGGGGAAGGGGCATGTAGACGATACACAAATTGCTCATGTTCAATTTATTGTTGTTAAAACGTCTTACTAATGATCAAAGCAGCAACTCTTACTTAGACAATGATTGTTTAAAGTAATAAATAGGTAAATACTTACAAATAATATAAGTAGATTCTCCATAGGGTTGAACGAGCGGCCGGCGTGGGTCGGTTGCGAAGGGTGGGCGCCCACCTTCGGATAAAAAAAGGATCTCGGAAAATTCTCGACCCTTTTTATACTAAATAGATAGCTAACACGGCCTGAGTGGAGTTTCAATAGATGCTTTCTCGACGGAAGAAGCGACCTGTAAGGAATCGAGGGGCCCAGTGAAAAACCGTGTTATATATCTACCGTCTTGTGTACTGCGTGTCACACAGTTTTTCCTTTTATTTTTTACGCGTGCCCTCCTCAGAGGGATAAGAGGAATTCTTTTTAAATTGGAAATGTTTTCTAAGAGGATTACGATTTGCGGAGGTGTGCGCCGATGTAGGGCGTTGGGAATAAGGGATCGCATTACTCTGTTTTGTGTTTAACATTCTTAAAATTTTCTTTATTATGGTGTTCGTATCAAGTGGGATTTGTGTGGTGATTGAAAGAGATTTCATTTTTATTTCACTTTTTTTGTGATCACAATCTTGAGGGATTGTTACTACTATTCCATTAGATTAGGCGGTGCTTACTTTAAAAGTTTATATTTATTAGAGTGGCCGAAGATGTCGTCACGCCCTATCCTGTGGGTACTTTAAGCTTATTCAGCAAAAAATCCACGTTAGTAGAAAAATATCGTGTAACTTACAATGGGGCCGATATTCCAAGTGACCATTACTCGTGTGAAGTTGATGTAAGCACAAAGCTCGGGACGATTGCCGAATAAGGAATATTTTTTCAATGGCTATTTTAAACGTGATGTTGAGGAAATCTTTATTGCGTTTGTGTTAAAGGCTACGTTTGTATAATTTTTTGCGCTCTATGTGACGCTGGGAACGGAGGCGATTATCCCCTGCAGTTGCAACGTTAGCGATGGGGATTTAGTTTAAATTTTCAAATCGCCCCCGCCCTTGTTGCTTATAGTTCGCACAATTTGGAAGCTTTTGTTGTGTTGTGTGCAAAAAGTTTTGAGAAATGATAATATTTATCGGATAATTTACATGTTTTAATATAGGTAGGTAGGTACCTACTTGGTAAAATTTTTGGTCTCAGGTACCTATTTATTCGGGCGATATCTCGAAGAGTTTTAAATTTTGATATGATGGGCATGTGATGTAAAAATAAATAAAAAAATAAATAAATCATCAAACACATGTAGCAACGTAACATTTAAAATAAAATAACAAACCAGAAACCGCAACTTCAACTTTTAGGCATTAGTTAATCGTCCATTATTGTATATCTGTGGAGGCTTGTAATTAGCAACGTCATTATATATTTTTGTTTCCAATTTTTATGTTATTAGTCTGTAAGCCTTCTTAAAAGTAATAAAATAAAATAATAAAAATTAATGTAGGTATCAATAATAGCGCGATGATATTGGCATTGCAGCCTGTTTGAATCTACCTACTATTCGTAACGTAATGCAGGCCTTCTGCACAGCTCAATATCAGGAGGTATTCTAGCGTTGCTGAACTGAAATGTCAAATCTCAAACCCATCAGTACACTAACATCGTCATTCTCATAATACGTGCGCTATAATATTTTTCATCACTTCATTCACAAATGCTCTAATGAGGGCCCCAATATCCTTGTAAAATTGCAACACAAAACTTAAATAAACTGCTTGAATAGCTAGCGAGGGACGCTAGGGTGCGTAATACGTAGCCGGCTTATTTAGAAAAAATACATTTTTTACATCAACAAGGGCATGGCACGCTTTAAACTGCGTCCGCCCTTGATAATTGAGTTTTATACAGCCACACATTTGTGTTACGGTTGTACCTACAATAACTACTTATTGTGGGTTCGTGACAAGCTGACAGGTGGTCACACGTTGCCAAAACCACACATTTTCGGCAGGACATTGGCTTTATTTAAGTTAAAGGATAAAATGTCAATCGAATTGCTAGTATTGAGATGCATTCTATTCGGTACCTTTTGACCTATTTTTTTTCTCAGCCTTCTTTTCAGAAAAAAAACGGATATGCGGTTTACTCTACCGCATGCTGTATACTATAGGTAGGTCAGGTAGGTACATAATTTCAGAGAGAGAGTAAATAAATGGTCCAAATCTATTAGTCTTAAACTCTATTTTTCTGAAGCTACTTTTTAATTTAAACATAAAAAACTTAAAATAACTGTATGACTCTAGTGTCTCGACATTCTTACACAAACTTCAAATAACTAAATGTAGAGTCATCATTTTTATTATTTTGAGTCACGAAATCCTCCAGAAAAAAGTCCATAAAAAGCTGCTCTACAAAAAGTTTATAGTTACAAGTTCAAATACAAAGTTCAAAAGATCAAAATATCCCTACCGGTTTACATAGTTAATTTGGCCTTTAGGTGGGCTGAATATACCAACTTATCAAATAGAATGATTAGGTAGGTAGGTACTTGTAGACAACAAGTTCTGACACGAATTAGTACCATTAAGCTTCACACAGTTAATGTGTTGTTATACTTTAGTAAAACTGTCCAAACAAGGACTAACTGCCAACTCAGAGAGCCTTAATGATAACTTAGGCCATCACATAGTAAAGGTTTTGACAGTTTTGTCATACAAAACTATGTCAAATCTTTACTAAGTGACGGCTTAAGTAATCATTAAATATCTCTCAGTAGCGCAGTTAGTCACCATTACATGTGTAAGTAGGTAAAGACCAGACCAAAATGGCGGCAGTTAAAATGTTTTAGTAAGTACAATATCATGTCGAATTATCGCCACCCCGGACGTCGCTAACAAAAGTAATGTGGGGTTTATGCTGTATTAAGATCATTTTACTATTACTGCTACATCTTGGAAGCACATAAACTGGCTGTCACTATTACTACACCGGTCATTACGCGAAATCACCTAACAAAGAAATATTATTTTTACATACTGCTGACCAGTGACAACTAGGTATAGCAAAAGAAATACAACATTCTTGTTTTTAACAATACCAAAAAAAAAAATAACAAACATTATTTAACAATAAAAAAAACCGGCCAAGTGCGAGTCCTACTCGCACATGAAGGGTTCCGTACCATCGTAGTAGGGGAGTCGCTTTTTATTTATTTTTTGTTATAGCAGCAACAGAGAGACACATTCAGTGAAAATTTCAACTTAAAAATATAAAATCGTTTATTTGCTAATTATGATGTAACTAAAAATTTATGCTTTTCGCAATTTTTCCTTTATCTGTGTTATAAGACGTTGCTTCGTACCAAATTTCAAGATTCTGAGTTCACGGGAAGTACCCTGTAGGTTTTGATTCCCTTGCGAGTGTCGAAAATTTGCGGCATAAACGGGAGTATCTTTTGATCGCGTTGACTTAGAAGTTTGATTTTTTCACAGCTCCAAGAGACCATAGACTTGAGTATTTGATATGAATTTCAGCTTGATACCTCCACGCGTTCCTGAGAAAAAAGGTCTTGACAGACAGACAGACAGACAGACAGACAGACAGACAGACGGACAACAAAGTGATCCTATAAGGGTTCCGTTTTAACCTTTTGAGGTACGGAACCCTAAAAAGTAGGTAGGTACCTACCTAACACACCTTTGTGATGGATATTTAGTTAACCTACCTATTTATTCCGTTTACCATCATTTGTAGTAAGTACGGGAATAAGGACTTACCTGGCTAATTTTATTCCCAGAAAATATCTCGACATGGCTTTTATTTGTACCAGTTCGAAAGGGACAAGTATTGGCATGTATCTCGACTTAATACTACGGTACCCAAATCAAACAAAACAATACCTTGCAAGTAATAAAACATCGCTCGGCTGGTTACATCACTCCGCCTCCCTATGGTAATAAAAAAGATACATTATAAATGGTATGGGATATTATTATTGTCCACCGTAGTTATAGTCAGAGCGGCCGCCACGCGTGTCGTAGTTAAATCGTTTTACTGTTTTTTCACGGCGACGTATCGCAGCATTAGTACTGAGTTATAATATTTTGCTTAGTACACAATAACCCGCGGACATAAACGATGTTATGCCGGGTCCACAAAAATTAGGCTTCGTAAAACGTTTATAATGTCTTTCCAAGTAAATAATGGCACACATGGGGAAGATCCTATAAAATTGTTTGTGTGTTCGAGTTCCAGTGATCAGAGACTTGACGATGATGTTTCATTCAAAACCTGTTTCCTGATGAGTCTTTTTAATCAATTGGAGGTGAAATGCTTCAATGAAGATTAATTAGATATCGTTCGACCCAAATCGATGGACTATTATGGCTACAAAGTAACAAATACTTACATTCTCCGCAAGTTTGATCAGAAGTTGAGTTAGAATTTTTTGTCGTAGGTATTTAATTATTTATTCGTACTTGGAAGGAGCTTTTAAAATTTTAAAGTGAAGACAGAAATACTTTCACTCCTTTAGCCTCATATCCAAGTTTGAGTTTCGCGAATCTTGTTTTCGTAAATGGTGTATCCGCACTACATTCAGATAATGATGAATGAATGATGGAGATGACTGATCTATGTATTGACACGCGCCCAAGTGATCTCCAGTAAAAGGGTTGTGGAGTCTCTGCGGCACATTAGCCGTAAATGATAGATGAGTCTCTTTGTCTCCTCGTGACTTGATATCGCCATTAGGTGCCATCTTTAAGTTATATTTACTATTATCTGGTTTGTTTACTGAGCCTATAGGTATATACTCGATGTTTGATAGATACAGATTGCTCTTTTGACTTACTAGAAATAGGCCATGAGCGACGCCTAACGCATCTTTTAGACAGTTTTGTATCAGTAGTGAATGGGATAACATTTAAACTGTTGACTGGGTCGTTGTTCAAATGGTTGCACGTGCGAGCTGACCATGACGTTCTGGGTCCGATTCCAGGGTCAGTCAAAGCTTTATTGCGTTTTTCTATCAATATGTTTTAATGAAACGCTTGCAGAGAATGGAAAGCTCCCCATACCTATGTTTTCACTCTCGTACCTACAACGTGAAACTATTAATCAACAGCAACCTATACAAACCTTTCTTTCAAAATAATTATTTTATCCCATAGCAGTGTAATTATTTTCAAACCATGCTTTATCCGGTAATATTAAGAATTTGATTCAAAACGTGGAGACAGTCAGACACGCACGCTATCCACTCAGAAACCAATCTAGGTTAAACATCCCTACCAAGTTCTCGATAATAAAGTAGGTACCTACTCATAAAAATTAAGAAAATACTTTTGCTACATAAAAGGAATTCCATCCTGATGACGCTACTATCAGTTGCAATTAATAGTTGGGGACAAATTGTTTCAGGTCATCCAAGTAAAGAAGGTGAGATACAGGGTGTAAATGAACCACGCAAACGTCAACCAAGTATTCTGTACATCAAACTAAGCACCCCTACGCAATCTTTTTTGCTGGGACTTTTATTGGGGTCAAATAGTAGATTATTAACCAAGGGGATAAAGCAGTGTCTTCTGTCGCGGGTGACGATTTAAATCGCGAGCGTAACGAAGGACTCGAGGTCTACTCCCGAGCGTAGCGAGGGATTTAAGTTCACCCAAGACTAAGACAGCTTTATCACCGAGGAAAATACTCTACTTTTCGTACCATTTGCGAAAAAATTAACACAATAATAAGATGAGATAGGCATTTATTAAAATAAATTAAAATAAACTTAACGTTTATATATTTGAAGAAAACAAAAACGCGGCAAATTCCTAGACTAATATTTTTTCGGTGAGTAATCCAAATTTAAATCACATTCTCCTAGAGGATGAATGAAATTCAGTACAATTTGCTTTCCCTGTTTTAAACAGATTAAAAATGACTATTGTTATGTTCGCTTTTTGTGGCATATAATGTCACTTTTTTGAGCAAGTGGTACGAAAAATCACATTTTACGGTAAAACTCAATGTAGCATTCTTGAAACATTGTGCTAGTCGATGCTTTTAATAGTAAACGGGTCATTTAGGTAATTTAAGTAAAGTTATAACCTGAAAAACTAGTATTTACAAAAACAGCTGTGCCAAATTTGGAACTTTGACCCCCAATATCTCCGTAACTAGGGGTTTCCCAGGTATGGTCTAGAACAAAAAAAAATATCGCAGTGGTGGGGAAAACAAGTGCCCTTCGTTTGCGTTAAGGGTACTTTTACACCCTTCATAATCTGACCACCTCTCTTTAACCGATAGCTTGACCTGAATCCTCCAGCAGCGTGCTAAGAGGATTCAATGCTAAGCAGAACCAAAATGAAATCAGCCTGTCAAAATATACCTCGGCTCACTATTCCTCTGGATTTGCCGAAATCCTGGATAGCGAAGGACTGTCCTCCATTGCCTCATACACGACATCAGGAAGGTACGCAGGGTTGCATCAATTGTATACAACTTTAACACCCTCATGAGCCATGTGTCTGGCACCGAGTCATAGGGCTTCTTATAGTCTATCCAACATGTCGACAGATCCTTTCTGGAACGGCGCGCGGCGGAACAACAACATATCACAACAGATACCTGTTTATATTATTTTTTAAAACTATAGTAGTTTATTAAGTAATCACAGTAATAATAATAATCACATTATATAAATAATATATCTATACCTACATATAATAAAATCGTAGGAAAGTCAAAACTGTACATTGAATATTTTTTTAAAAGAATACTTGGGATGTGATCTACAATTGATACCGAAGCCAAAAATATAGTTTTTAGAATTTTTGTCAGTTTGTCTGTTTGTATGTCCGGGATAAACTCAGAAAGTACTGCATGGATTTACTTCAAATTTTACACGAATATTACTAACAACAAACAACAACAAACAGGCCAACAGGGGTCAACATAAAGGCTACATATTATCACGCTATCACCTACGGGGAACGAGCAGTGAACCTTTATTTCTTTAACGCATTCTGTAACAACGTGTAATCTAACGACGCATATTTGAATGTTGTTATTATGTTAATCACGCTATAAGCTAGCTTCACACTATAAAAATCACGCAATATAACTAACGTAGGCCGAAAAACATAATTAAAATTAAATGAATTGTCAGCGCCATCTATGAGATTTTAGTCGAATCAAGTCGAATTACATGTGTAAGCCCTTTTTGGATAGCTAATTTAAATATGATCATGTTTGCGAGGTTAATAGTTGTTTGTAAAAGTCATAGATGGAGTTGTGCATTTTCTTCTTAAAAATTGTATCGTTAATTCGTTTCAGAGATGAGCAAGACAATTAAAAAAATTGTGTTTATATAAGTATTAAGCTGCTTAATCTATGTCTTATAAAATTCATCGAGTTTCTCTGTATGTAATAACAAACAGAACTCAAATAGAACTGCATAGATTTATAACAAAATTTAACTTGCTGTGGAAGGTTTTTCGGGAATTTTCAAGGACACAGAATTGGATAGAGTTTATACCGTGCACCCGAATACAGGTGAATACCGGTGAATCACCGCATCAAGGCCGTGGAAATCGGGAGTTTAACGATGAGACAATTTAGGATCCGGGTGAAATGACCATCATATGAAATGAACATGTCGCTTTGTTCTCTTCAGACCAAAACCAAATTTATGACACCGTCCGTGAAATCGTTGGGAAATATCAGGGTAAAATGTTTTTTTGGATGCTTCTGGTGGAACAGGAAAAACATTTGTTACCACTGGCATACTTGCAGAGGTCAGGTGGCAAGACAAAATTGCCATTGCTGTAGCGTCGCCACGTCGTCAGGAATCGCTACCACACTGCTTCCGGGAACAAAACAGCACATGCCATGTTTAAAATTCACATCGATTTAGAGAGCGCAGAAACGCCTGTTTGGATTGCTCTCTGATCGTATGGGATGACTGTACGATGGTCAATAAAAAAGGCAGTTGAGGCCGTGGACAGAACCCTGCAGGAAATTCGCAGAAACAGTTTAGAAAATTTACATGTTTGTGATGGGCAACTACGGAACTTTCATTATGCGTGGTCTGACATGCACTTGGCCGGTTTTTAAAACTAAATTAAAATTTTTAGCCCGTTACGCAATGTCCACATGCCCTCGCCTACGGTGTCCAACTCCGGAAGCCATCACGTGGCCCCCGACGCCCGGAGCGTCTGCCGCAGCGGCTGAGACGAGAGGTTCTCTCCCTCTCACATTAAACCACCTCTTTCGCTAGCATCACTACTTCGCAGAAAGAGGCGACGGTGCCTCATTCCCTCTCGCCCCGGACCATGGCTTGCACTAGGGCCGGACGCGAGAGGTCGCCGCCGCCAAATGCCGCTACGAGAACATGGTGGGGCTCCGCCTAAGCAGAGCAGACCCTCCCTCCCGCTCTGGGTGGAGCGGAAGGAAGTGTCAGACTTCTACTGATGAAAAACCACCCATGTCCTTTCATATAGCCCTTTGAGGCGCGCGTGAAACACGGACGCGCCAACGACAAGGCCTGTCGACTATAATCTACCTTATTTTTTGTGGTGGTAAATCATCAAATAACCCCTTCCGCTCTTGCTTGGGCAGAGCGAAAGGGAGTGTCGAACTTCTACTGACTAAAAACCACCCATGTTCCTTCTTAGCCCTTTATGTCGAGGCCGTGGTATCTCTTACAAACAACCCGCAGCCCCGGCGGGCCTAAAATCTTCCTCTGTTTTAAATTTCATCAAGATCCATTCGGCCGTTCCGCCGTGGTTGATTCAAACAAACATCCATCCATCTAAACTTTAGTATTAGAAATAGTCAGTGCTTTGCATTACCCTCTTCTTATTTTCAACAGCGCGGCGTCAGTAAGTTAACTCAGGGCAATGATCCATCCATCCGGTTTGAGGTCTCTGCCCAGTCCCCGAGTGCGCCGGTCCCACAGACCCCGAGTGGTCCGCGTTGGGCGCTGAGGCAGCTGGACAGGGAGCTCCTCCTGGAAGCCTCGATCGTGCGGGCCTGGGTGCAATCACCGGTCAGGCCCGCCGACGTAAACACCGAGGCGGGTTGGTTCCAGGAGGCCATGTCCGAGATATGCGACATGGCAATGCCCCGAGTCCGGCCAGGAAGCGCCCGGCGTCAGGTGTACTGGTGGTCGCAAGAGCTGTCGTACCTGCGTAAACAGTGTATGGCGGCGCGGCACCTGTACACCAGGCATCGCAGGCGCCGCATTCGGCCTCCGAATGCGGAAGCCATTGAGGCGGAGCTGTATGAGGGATACAGGGCGGCGAAGGCCACCCTCCGCGAGGCTTGTAAGCGGGCAAAGAACGAGGCCCGCGAGGAGATGCTGGAGACTCTGAACAGAGATCCGTGGGGGCGCCCTTACAAGACGGTGCGGAATCAACTCCGCACCCGGGCCCCCCCGCTGACGCAGAGTCTCCGGCCTGAGCTCGTGGAGGACGTGGTGAGCGCTCTGTTCCCTTCGCGAGGGGAGCATCCTCCCCCGCCAATGGCTCCGCCATCCGCGATGCCGGAAGCGGACCATTCAGGAACCGATGACGACATTCCGGAGGTGACTGGGGTAGACCTGAGAGCGGCGGTACGTAGGCTGAGTGCCAAAAATACCGCCCCGGGACCCGATGGCTTGCCTGGCAAAGCCTGGGTCCTGGCCTCAGAGGCTCTTGGGCCCCGACTGGAGGGGTTCTTTAGCGCATGCATGGAGAGAGGCCAGTTCCCGCTTCGTTGGAAGACGGGGAAGCTGGTCCTCATCCAGAAGCCGGGGCGCCCGGCGGACTCGCCGTCCGCATACCGGCCCATTGTGCTGCTCGACGAGGTGGGCAAGCTCTTTGAAAGAGTAATTGCAAACCGCCTCGCCGAGCACCTGGAGGGAATGGGTCCGGATCTTGCGGAACACCAGTTTGGTTTCCGCAAGAGGCGCTCGACGGTGGACGCCATCATGCGCGTGAGAGCCCTCACGACGGGGGCTGCGGTCTCTCGGGGCGGTGTGGTCTTGGCGGTGTCTCTCGACATCGCCAACGCCTTCAACACTATGCCCTGGAGCTGCATTAGGGAGGCACTCCGGTATCACCGGGTGCCGACCTACCTTCGTCGTGTGGTCGGGGACTATTTGACCGACAGGGCTGTCATCTACCCTGGTCAGGACGGACAGTGGAACCGGCGAGAGATGTCGTGCGGTGTTCCACAGGGATCGGTTCTGGGGCCGCCCTTGTGGAACATCGGTTACGACTGGGTGCTGCGCGCCGACCTCCCTAGCGGCGTCAGCGTGGTCTGCTACGCGGACGATACGCTGGTGCTAGCTCAGGGTGGGTCGTACGAGGCGGCGGCCGACAATTTGACACGCGGGGTTGCGATAGTCGTAGAGAGGATCCGGCAGCTGGGTCTCGAGGTGGCGCTTCACAAGTCGGAGGCCATGGGCTTCCATGGACGTGGGAATGCGCTGCCGTCGGGATCCCAGTTAATGGTGGGAGGGGTTCCCATCGGCGTCGAGTGTACTTTGAAGTACCTAGGACTCGTCCTCGACAGCCGGTGGAACTTCGTGGAGCACTTCCGACGTTTGGCTCCCAGACTGGAGCGGGCCGGGGCTGCCTTTAGGTGGCTCTTGCCCAATCTGGGGGGGCCAAACGCCTCCTGCCGGAGGCTCTACGCGGGGATCGTGCGGTCCATGGCCCTTTACGGGGCACCGGTGTGGGCGCCTGCTTTGAGGAAGCGGGCCGCCCACTACCTGAACGTGCCCCAAAAGGTCATGGCCGTGAGGACGGTACGGGGGTACCGCACGATCTCCCGCGAAGCGGCGAACCTCCTTGCCGGATTGCCGCCGTGGGATCTGGAGGCGATAGTCCTCGCGCGCCTGCATCAATGGCGCGCGGAGGCGCTGCGCCGGGGGGTCACTCCGCTGCCGCGGCAAATTGCTGCGCGGCGGACAGACCTCCGGTGCGATCTCATGGCGGCATGGAGACAGCGACTGTCGCAACCCCGTGCAGGGCACGCCACGATAGTGGCGGTAAGTCCCCTCTTTGAGGAGTGGCTTGAGAGGCGCCACGGCGCCCTCACCTTCCGTCTGACGCAGGTCCTCACCGGACACGGTTGTTTCGGGAGGTACCTGCACCGAATCAGGCGGGAGGAAACGCCCGGATGCCACCATTGCGAGGATCGGCCGGAGGACACGGTGGAGCACACAGTGGAGGTGTGCCCCGCTTGGGCGGAGCCCCGCCGTGTTCTCGTAGCGGCGATCGGCGGCGGCGACCTCTCGCGCCCGGCCCTGGTGCAAGCCATGGTCCGGGGCGAGGAGGAATGGGACGCCGTCGCCTCCTTCTGCGAAGCAGTGATGCTGGCGAAGGAGGTGGCGGAACGCGAGAGGGAGAGGACCTCTCGTCCCAGCCGCCGCGGGAGGCGCTCCGGGCGTCGGGGGTCCCGCGATGACCTCCGGCCACCGTAGACGCGGGCCTGTGGACGGTGAGTGATGGGCTAACTCGCCGTCCGTCCGTCTCACGACGAAAACAGGCCGTGTCGACGGCGCGTTCGTGTTCCACGCGCGCCTCAAAGAGATGTCAGCAACATGGGAGGGGCCCGAAAGGGCCGACGCCTGTCGGGGCCGCGGGTAGTCCTCTGGTTATCGCGGCCTCGACATAGAGGGCGAAGAAGGAACATGGGTGGTTTTTAGTCAGTAGAAGTCTGACACTCCCTTTCGCTCTGCCCAAGAGCGGGAGGGGTTATTCGATGATTTTACACCCACCAAAAAAAAAAAAAAAAAAAAAAAAAAGGGCAATGATCCAATGTACTTTGTCCAAGCGACGCATTTTAGTTTTCGACAACCACGCGAACGAAGTCTGTTGTCAGTCTGTCATTAAGGGGTTTTAGGGGGCGGGGGTTCTAATTCTCACAGGATAGAGAATAAGGATTTTCTCATTGTTTACCTAGATTAGCAAATGGGGTACTTTTGATCACGGTAGTACGTTCCTGTGGGATATATTCCGACATCCACGCGGGCGAAGCCGCGGGCAAAAGCTAGTCTATAATATATATATAAAATGCTTTGTCCTGAATGACTGACGGATCAACGCACAGCCTAAACCGCTGATCGTAGAGACTTGAAACATGGAGGGTGTGTTCTTTGTATGACGTAAGCATCCGATAAGAAATTCCGAATTTCTGCCCCTAAGGGGGTGAAATAGAGGGGCAAAGTTTATATGGGACAACGTGATTCCTTGGTCCAATCCACTTCAAATTTTGTAAAAACCTTATTTAACAGAATTGACGGAAGACATGTTTCGTATTTTATTTATATTTACCCTCTGACGGAGTTAAAAAGATGTAGAAAGTTATTTTGGGGGTGATTTGCTTCGAAGTTGATATCATTTAAAGTCATTAGAACCATTTTCGACTTCTAAGCAGACGAAGTCGCGGGCAAAAGCTAGTCACACTATATCACACTAATATTATAAAGGCGAAAGTTTGTGAGTGTGGTAGTGTTTTTTACTTCTTCACGTAAAAACTACTGAACCGATTTGGATAAAATGGTACACAGATAGTTTATAATCTGGATTAGCACATAGGATCGTTTTTATCGAGATTTTATCTTCTCGTGGAATTATTTTCGAGTTGTAGCGGGTGAAGCCGCTGGCAACAGCTAGTGTTAGTGTAATTAACGAATGATTCCTTTCTCCTAACTCACTTATGTTCTGTGCCCGACAGGGTCTATAAGATCTAATTATAAGTTTACCACCTAAGAATACACAATGTGGAATGCAATAAAAGTATTGAATACCTGTGTAAAGATTATAAAATTGTCATTTTAGCTATAATTCAATGATATTATTAAGATATTACCTATGTGTTTGTTAGAAAATAGTCCATTTTGTTACATACCATGTTGGATTATTTTGACTATAAATAATGTAACGTTATAAGTTATAATTATAACACAAAAATCTACATTTTTCCACTTATCATAGTTAAGACGTGAAGCCACCGACTATCTGACTCGACATGACTGTGCACCCAGCCAATCAATTTATTCCATTAACATATAGTTTCTTTGTGAAATTTCCTGAGGCCTGAAACGGCTCCATGATTAATATTTGAACCGTGACTAGCCGGACTTAACCGAGCGGAATATATCGCTTATCTCATACATACATAAAGCTGTATCTATGTTACTCTTGGACACTGTCCTACATACGTGACAATTTTCAAGCATTGATTTATGACGGAAAATATTGCTATCAGTTGTCAGGCTGTTTCGATTTGTTTTGGCAGTCAGATATTTTATTCATGAATAATAATTATGCGCATATCTTATATAATATAGACATATTTTGACTGTTGTTTGCTGACTCCTTTTTTTCTTACAAATCATATCGTATGTGTAACGCCACAATTCGAAGCAAAACACTGGTGAAATATGTTTTAAAAAAAATACTTGAATCAATTACCTACGTGTTTTTGTTTCGCCCAAAGGTTTTTGGGTGATCATTTTTTACGTAGTCCAACTAGGGGTAGAGACGGCACGCAATCCATTAAAGCTGAAAAAACACTTGAAATTCAGCGACTCATACAATAAACATCGTTTGGTAAGTCGAGCGACGTTTTTGTCGCAGCGACACAACCGCGCTTTTTTGCTGAAGCTTCTTCTGTACGCTTTTTGTGCAACCGGGAGCCGATTGCGATACCACGTTTCTTTAGATATTGACGTAATTGTATGATTTTTGCGTTGATACCATTCTTCGTAATAATTAGGCATTATTTATGTGCGTAACATGTACTTATGATATTTGCGAAAGACTCGGCACACACGAAGGTTGGGTATCAACTCATGTTACTGCAACACGTGTTCTATTTGCATCCTTCTAATGTGTGCCATACAGCAGAATTCTTTGCGAAGCACATCTTGGAGACTATGTTGTAGACTTAAAATACAGAACATACAATTAAATGTCGAGCTTTTGATTTACCCTTTTGTCATTAATATATTTTTAAGTACTTAGGAAAGAGAAAATTAAAGAAAAATTATTTCTTTAATTTTCTCTATTTAATCTGGACATTTAATTTTATGTCCTGTTTTTTAGACTACAACATTTTTCGAAGCATTGAAGCTTGAAATCCTCGGTATTAAATGTTATTCCAGTGTCCAGCTCCTGTGGTAAGGGTCTTATTATTCAGCGCATAAACCGGGGAATATTTTACGCGGCCGGTCGACGACGCCGAGGGATTTTGAACGGCGGCCGAAAAAATTGATGCGACTTATCTCACACGCCTGTTCCCGCCATGATAAACGTATGACATGTTTTATGTATGTTTGGATTTAAGTTTTCCACTATTGACTATGCGAGAGGGAGCCTCAAGAGCTGGGGGTATTTTGGAGAACTTACTGTCGATAAAGATATGAATCTTTCTTTATTATTCTTTTTGCCCCTCTCATTATTAAAGATTATAGTTATTGTTAAGTTCTTTAGTTATCTTGAGTGGTAGATGACTTTTGGTTATATCAACTTCCTATAATTACCAAATGGAACCATTTTCGTTATATCTCCCGTACAATTGCCTAGTTATTGAACGAATAATGTAGTTTAATTTTCAGGTCCTTCATTTTTTGATCTCTCCCTAGATCGATGGAGTAGCTTGCATACCTAAAGATCTATGTTTTTTCCTTTTGCTCGTCTTCATCGTACTATTGTTAGATATGAGTTTAATGTTTCTTCGCTATGTCTATACTTAGTATCTTTACAAATTTTGGCTCTCATAGAGTTGATGATGATAATATTTCTGGTCCGAACACAAAAGACAATTTCTAGTAAGCACTGTGTTAAGATATTCAAACTGGAGATTTGGTTTGAGCCGAGGGTCAGTTCATGCTCGTGTGTTGTCTCGTCACCCTCCTCAGTCCGAGTCCTCTTGACCTCGCGTCTCGGTGCACACTCGGGGTTCGGGGATAACTTAGCATTCACGGCATTGTTCTGTTATTGCACGTCCGATCAGCTTCTGTCGCGAGGGGATCTTTGCCTATTGATGACGTACGGTATATACCTACACTATTTATGCGGTTCTTTTATAACTATTTTCTATTTTGCTTTTTGTGACTGTCGAATTTAGAATAGGGGATCGGACTGAGTCAAAAAAATATGATTCTAATTAGTCCGTCAGTTAGATTATCGAAAAATATTGGATACGTGATTATTGTTTTATCAAATTAATAAAGATCGTGAGTGGGGGGTTATGACGTCATTTGTAGGTAAAAAATGTACTGACATGTGACGTTTTCGAGGAGTTCACGAGTTTTCGAAGCACTGTATCGTCTTCATTTTTTGTTTATGTGAAAAAAGAAAAAATATGTGTTAAATATTTTTTTGGAAATCTATCTGACGGACTCATTCGTTTTTTTTGTCCGATCCCCTATTGAGTTATCGTTCTTGTGGAAAATACTTTTTTGAACACAATAGGTGTAGCGTTCGTCCATATTCCTTGTTTGAATAACAGGAGGACCTGAGTTTGTTTAGGTACCTCTTTACGACACAATGTTACCTAAGTATATATAACGGGAAATGGTTGCTTCGTTAATTTCTTACATTCATGATCTATTTCTGTGCTGTACTATAACTTATCACTACATTGCACTCCATAAAATATTTTTGGTCTTACTCTATACGAGCGTAAGTCTATCTCTACCTTAAGAGTGTATAGGGTTACCCAGTTCAGTATTCTATTATCCGGGGACATGAACGTATAATCACGATAGCTTATTACTACTTACCTTGACCATATTTGTATGAAGCGTTTCAAGTGAAATATCAGCAGTTTTTATGAGGCAATTATTAGCATATTGTGTGCCGGCAGGGGTCCGCGGGCAAGCTCCGCGGTGGTCCGCCGGGGACCCCGCTGGGCTCATAGATAAACATGTCTGGGCTTCCGAATACTTGCGCTGTGCACCGGTATTGATTTTGTTTTTGTAACAACAATGTATGTAAGTGCGAGATACAGCTAATTTGTTCGTTGTCGTCTTTTACTCTTAAAAACGAGTTTCGTTTGTGTGCCTTTAACGGTACCACTTGTGTGTTTAGGGTTTTTATTGCGAATGTAGGTATGTGTGAGGATAAGTTATTGCTACAGGTCCTTTGTCCCGGTCCCATACTAAAGTCTGGTCGCAACGATCCTCGTCAAGAATTAGGGCCTAAAACGCTCCTAAAAGTGCTAAGTGATATTTGACATAAGAGTACAGTGCTATACTAATATCAATAGTGGTAACTGGTAATAGAAGGTAACCGGTAACACATCAACATTAAGCAGTTGTGGGCGATGAGCTGCACCATATACATAGCAGTGTTACGTGCGTGCTGTGTCCTGCCGACGCCGCGCCGCCGGTGCCGCGGCCGTGCCACAGATAAACTATAGCTTTAATTACTATTAAACACAATTAAACGCTGTGCATGCTTCGCGGACGGACTTACAGCGTAACTCATGCGTTTCGATGGATTTTATTTAGAAGTCACATTCATATAACGTTGAGGTTGTATTTCATTTATTTTAAAATCTTGGTAGAGTGTTTTTACTTTTTCGAGGTTCAGTCCCAATTCTACTACCTACATTGTGAAACTAAAAGTTAAAGCTACTCTAGTAGGTACATTTGAGTTACAAGAATAGCACACAAACAGTGAAAGATCGTCTGTCTGGTAATGCTGGATATATCGACTAAGATTTTAAGGATTTTTACCGTTTTGAACGATACTCTAGGATCTACCAAGTGGAGACAAGTCGTGGCATGGTTTACTAAATCACTTAAAATTCCACCCCAGCCAAGTTACGTTCTGGTGCTATCTATATCCAAATTCCTCTCAGCGATTTATGATCGTTGAGATGCGCACGCGCAATTTCTCAGAATACTCCAACCCCTGCGTACCCCGCCCCCCTTGGCCGAACGATCCACGGGCGGCACGGCTACGCTAGTTTATTTCATGACCTTAAGAGTACCATTTCTTACTTTTTAATTATGGTACACATTACATGGTTCTGACGCCGATAAAGGCTGGTTATAGTAACTCAATCACATTTATAGAGGAACTTTCGTGTAGATAATTAGGTTTCCTAGAATAAAATAATATAATGTTCTTACAGAATCTAGCATAATATTGCTTGGTATAATTCTGAGGCTTTACTATTGTTTCTTCGCTATTAATTTGGCACTATGTCCAGCAGTCATAGTTGAACTTAGGATACAATAATGATCACTAATACCTACTGTTTCGATTTCCGAAATACAATCCTGTTTTATCGAACTTGCAATTTATCATTAACGACTTGTTAAGCATATTGAGAAGTGCCTTTCAAAAATGCCTATGCTATACTTAGGTATGTAAGTATGTTAGGTTTTAGCGCTACGTGGCTAGTCACTTAAAAGGGCTATTGTAATGTTACAGATTATTATATCTTGTAATGCTTACCATACTAATGATTTATCATTTGGTATCGGCGTATTGCGCTATACGCGGCATTACGCTAAATGTGGCGGTGTGTAAGATGCGGTGGCCGCGGGCGGCATCTTTGAGAGCACCGCAAGATCTGACGAGCCCCGGCCGGCAAGCCCACGAATGTCTAATGAGTTCCGAACGGATAGGGCTACCGCACGATTCTAGGAAATTCCGCTGTATTTGGGAATCGTTTCCTCAAGCCGGACTTTCGAAAATGATGTCTGTGTCTGTCTGTTGTGGTAAAATCAGAAAGGCCGCAGTAGAGGTGTCAGTAAAGGTTTATTCTTAAACTCGCAGCAAAAACGTATGTCAAGTATCGCCGACTGGATAAAGTACAAGATGTGTGACGTGTGTGAATCCATGATAGCAACTAGGTATTCTACAAAATTTTTAAACAACAAATTAAGTACCTATATCCTAGAATAGACAATTTGATATCAGTCATTAACTGTCGCAATACTTCTTTGAAGTAGACTAATTATAGCCATGTTACATTCCTGGTCTGTTTCTAGATTATATTTATTTGAGTCGGCCCTGCTCTTTTGCGGCGCCGACGTCACCTGTCATCCATCAGTCGGCGACAACGCGCATGCGCATACCGGCCGGCGCAGATTGCCCCGCGCGCGCGCTCACTCGCCTCGCGAATTCAAATTTAACGGTACCAAGATGGAACGCAACAAAACAGTAGCAACATTCCGTTTGGGAGCGGTTCGACTAGTTCAGATGATGGCTGTGACAAAAAACGGTGCATCAATTTGGAATTCTTCAGATCATGGTCAAGCAGGATGAATGTTTAGGGTAATTTTACCATACGAAAGTTTTTACCTTTGAAAAACTATCAAATTGTTTTTGACTTGGACAATATTTTGATAATTGACAATCTTATAAACAGTTTTCTGTGCTGATGTTACACATTTTGTTAAGAATGGGATGGTGTGATGATTTTAAGTCCCTTTTACGATTTTTGTAATAGGTAAAAATCAATTGATTTATTCGGAAACCTTGCGAGTGTTAGCCATATTCCCTTCACGTTAAAATGGCTCAATACTGAATGTTTGGAGAGTAATTTCAACTTGTCTTTCCCATTGCATCTTACTTTATAAGAAACTCAAACCGAATGCCGAGGAGTTGAAGTCTAAACAAGGAATACAGTAACGAGGTTGTATGCATCAACTCTGGTAATCTTCGCCATCTATCCTAATGTCACAATTAACTCAACGATTAATGGACTTGCAAAACAGGTGTCAAAGAGAAAATTACTGTCATAAAAATGATAGCCGGTCATTGCGAATACTACAGATACTACACCATTCAAATAATGTCATTGTGGTTTTAGGTAGGTTGAAATGAAATACAAAAATTCGTTCACGTTTTAAATAGTTTCGAACAAGAATCGATTGCAGATTGCAGGCGTCTTCGTTAAAGGTGTTAGAGCTACAGACATTATATGAATCTTCTATAAATATTTTTTTATATCGATAGAAGCTGCTAAGCTTTTAAGCGGAACTGGACAGGGTACGTCTGCCGCATGCCCATTGAGCTGTGGGCCGTAATAGCCACTTTTTGGAGCCCTGACACAGTCAGAAGACGTCGCGGTAGACTTCGTAGAAGATGGCGAGATGATCTGGACAAGACCAACGACCAGTGGTCCACATTGGCCTTGGATCGAAATAATTGGAAGTCATGGGGAGAGGCATACAGTATTTCAATTGATGACAAGACCCCAGAGCCCCCCCGCCAATAGGTATACAACATAAACCAACAAGCAATGTCATAGTGTGACTGTCGGACTGCAAGTCAATATAGGTCTCAAGTTCGAACCCAAGACAAGCATCCCTGATTTTTTCGGATTCATGTATAATTATGTATCACTTGCTTCGGTGAAGGAAAGCATTGTGAGGAAACCAGCATATCTTTTTTATTTTTTTGGGTTGTGGTAAATCACCAAATAACTCCTACTCTTGGGCAGAGCGGAAGGGAGTGTCAGACTTCTACTGACTAGAAACCACCCATGTTCCTTCTTAGCCCTTTATGTCAAGGCCGCGGTATCTCTTACAACATCCCGCAGCCCCGACGGGCGTCGACCCTTGCCATATTGCTGACATCTCTGCGGCACGCGTGGAACACGAACGCGCCGTCGACATGGCCTGTCGTCGTCATAAGACGGACGGACGGCGAGCTAGCCCATTACTCACCGTCCACAGGCCCGCGTCTACGGTGGCTGGAAGCCGTCACGTGGCCCCCGACGCCCGGAGCGTCTCCCGCGGCGGCTGGGACAAGTCAGAGGCCCTTGGGCGGCATAAAAACTGATACCAGGTTTTTAGGTTCTAACCACACGATAAGGAAGAAGTAACTACCTATAACTTTAAGCTTAAAATAAACACATTGCTGTATTCATTGACTGTTTTAATTCTCAAAAAATTTATCATAGCAATCCATTAATGTAATGTAGGTATATATTGACAACACGATCTCGTAGTTAAACCAATTGAACAAATGTGCGAATCATATCTACCTATCTAACGCATGACATACATTCTTATAAGAAG
Organism: Diarsia rubi; assembly: GCA_932274075.1. Taxonomy (NCBI): domain Eukaryota; kingdom Metazoa; phylum Arthropoda; class Insecta; order Lepidoptera; family Noctuidae; genus Diarsia; species Diarsia rubi. The sequence goes on along the minus strand of OW026416.1, from coordinate 339,682 downwards.
CAATGTGTCGTCACAGCTAATCAACAAATGGTCAGGCACATAAACGGATACAATTGAATCGTGACATTGAGCAGCTAAAGAGTCGCGTGTGACCCTCCCGTCGCGCGGCAGGTTGAGGCTGTCTCATCTCTAACATGATCAGTATGCCGCCGACCGAGCGAGCTCCCAATTGCCTGAATTAGCATACTTATACTAAGGCGCCGCCGAATTCGCCTTGTATCACTCCTATCAAAGAAAACACCGACACTAAAGCATTCTCAGCCATAACTTCTCTTACATAAAATTCATATTTCTTGAGCTTGTACTCGAGTTTTATTAATGTGAGTACTGGCCAACCATCTGCCTTTTCAATCTTGTAGACTCTGCAACAAGGCCGGTTTCGGAATGTAGGTGAAGTTTAAAAGTGAGTACATATTAGGATGGTCAGGCAGGCGTCGAACTCTGACCTGCTGGTAATGGGCGCAAATTGATCGGAGAGGCAAATTTTCCAAGTGATTATGCGGCACGATCGCAACACGACAGTGGCCGGTAGATGGCGGCTGCTCACTGCTTCGGGAATGTTTCGTTGTGGTTTCGTGTTCACTTTATGCAAAATAGCTTCTTTTAAACGTTTATCTTTAGCATAATTTAGATTGTGTAGCCGTAAAAAAATAGTTTTCTGACGATAATCAAGATTTTTTGTGAGGTTGTAGCTAGAATTTACATGCTAGTCGGTTAGCAAATTAGTGAAGTATATCTACCGCAGGTTGGAATTATTCTTTTTAAGCTAATTAGTGTTTTTTTTACTTTTCTAGAGAAACGGAATGTTAACCACAAGGACCGTATAGAATTTGTTGAAAAAGGAAATATTCGTGAATAAGAACTTTTAATTATAACGTCAGTTGGAATTGAAACGACCTCCTCGCAGGAAAAAACTCCAGCGCTTTATCTAATTAGACGTCCGATTGTGATGTTTCCATTAATTACTAGATAACGATGTTAAATTATGAACACAAATGCAACCATGACACGGATTTGTATAATCAAAAGTTTAATTCGTATTTTTTGTGATGATGATGATAAATATTTAACAAGTTGCAGTGTACGTAGACTTGAGTATTGGAACTATAATTATGTAGTTGAATTGAAGACTTAGGTAATAACAGCAAAGTTTTTACATGGTTAAATACACCTTAACGTTTGTGTACGTGTGTAACTATGTAGTTCACCAACGTTAAGGGGCGTTTTGCGTTGGCGTTGATTCCAAGAGCTTCATTTACAAAATTCAGATTAATGTGCAAGAAGAAAACATAGGTAGTGAGAAAACGAACGCGTGTTTAAATTCAAAGCGTTTGATAGTTATAGGTGTAAACTAGCTGGCGTCGCGCGTCGGGCAGGCCTGGCTTTTGCGTGAAAGCTGTCAGATTCGACACGCTGCTGAGCACGCGAGCGTTGGGAATGCTTTCAGTATTCGCTCTTTAATGACTACCAAAACATTAAAACGCACGCTAATGTGCAGCGCATAAAATATGGCCATTGTGCTGAAATTCGTTCTTAGCACTTAATTAATTATACGAGCAGAGTGAAGCCGCGGAGTGACAAGCCTGTCGGTCCCACAAGCCCCAGTGCCCTTTACGTGCTAACAATGAACACATTTTACCTTTAGGTTTACTATTTTTTGCGTGGGCTGAACACTCCATTGCCTACCAAGTACTTTCTCCTAATTAATGATAATTTACCCAGCTAACTGTACTGTTGTTTTATAAGCGATAGTGAACCTTAATACTGAGACCGTCCGAGTGGCAGCTTGTGAACTGCAACCTTTTGAGTTCAAGGACATAGAAAGGATGCGCTTAATTTCCCGCTATTCAGAACTATTAATAAATAAATGTTCTTGCAGTTGCTCGTGTGATGATTTAAAAAAAAGATATGAATTGCTACCCAGCTATCGTTAAACCTGGCTTATACATTTAGAGCACATTGACTTCACTGTTGGTCTAGGGCTCGCAAGTGCGGTCGCTGTGGATGAGGTCCTGGCTTCGATTCCCAAATAGGGCAAAGTGCTATTGAGTTTTTCCATCAGAATTTGTCAGTAGCACCACAGAGTCTGTATTTGTGCAAGGTTGATGGCAAAAGGCTCGCCCCCTATTACATGGGATTTAAATATAAATGATGAAATGTGGGTGTACTAATGAGTACACCTCTACCTAACTCTTCGGGGGACAGGCTTGATGTTATGTGTAATATTCGAATTATTTAATCTCATTAACTTGAACGCAAAAGGAACAATTATGTCTCTTAGTTACAGCTGTTGTCAATCAACATTTTATTACAGTTTGTGTACAAAGTGTTGCAAATGCCACTATAGTCATTTAGGCCATCTGTTAAATTAGTTCAAAATACGCCAACGACTGTGATGCATGTCGTATTGACCTTTACGTTTGACGTATCGAACGCAAATTTTAATGGGGATTGTAAAATTAAGTTTGGTTCATACACCATGCAATGTACTTTTGACGTATGTGCATAATATGACGGTTTAGACAGTTCTACGCGTACATCACTATTATTCCTGTGCATTGTAACCTTTTCGGACTAAACGATTTGGTTCGTGTAATGTGCTCAATGTTAGCAACAAAGGCAGCATTGTGACGGCTGCGATTGCAAGAATTATTATCAGAGAGTTAACAAAAACTTAGAATAAGACAGGTTTAATATAAGAGAATAATTACAAGCTGACAATAGCATACATTAAGCTGGTCTAGATTTTATTTGTAATCCATCCATCCATCTGTTTTTTGAAAATATCATAGACTCTTAAATTCTTCTGTCATCTCGCATCTGTTATTCGTATGAATAGAAAAGCGCTGCGTTTAGCTCCGTGTGCGCGACAACAAATAGGCCTGTCAGTGTGTCCCCCTGGCATTGTGCGCACCCCAGTCTGGGCGCTCGCTCCTAATAACGGGAATTCTGTTTACAGTCTAATTTTACGCGACTCTTGCTGGACAAGACGTCTTCACAGAAATGTATGGCTTTTGTTATAACTTCCTTTTCTTAAGAATTGCAAATTATTTTGTTCCTACGTGTAGGTACCTACCTACTTTAACAAGTTATGATAAAAGCTTAACTTTCAATATTTTTAATAATTATTGATTTCATAACGTATGAAACTACTACGACTACTTTCGTTAGTCGGTTTTTTGTATGTTTTGCTTTGAGTTGAAAAATATTTTACTTTTTGCGAAAATTATTTTTTGTAAACATAATTTCCCTTTTTAGTTTTGGTATAAAAATAAATTTTATATTGTAAAACATCATCCACTTAAACGGAAAAGAAAAAAGGCCTATAGATAGATTCTACAATAGGCCTTTTTTCTATAATATAGAAAATAACTTATAATTAATCAAAAGAACATCATGAAATTAAGATGTTGGTGGTAAACATAACGTTCACTTTTTGAGAAGTCGGTTAATAAAAGTTAGTGGAGTACCTAGTCTGTTGAAAGTATATAAAAATCTGAGCTCGCATTGTCGTTTCTCGGAAGGTACCTTCATTCTACAGAGTTAATAACTCCACTTTGTTCGAGAGACAATTAAATCACATGAACCATACAAAAACCCACGGCTACCTAACATATATGCAACAACAGCTCCCTAAGTCAACAATTTGGGACACAACCCAACTGACGAGCAATTTGGTAGAGTAGCAACATTTTATAGGAGCGGGCTCTGTTTGCTCCTAAAGTTTGCGGTGCCTTGCCTCGGGGCACAATTTAATTACCAAATGGTCCGTTTTTTGTGATCTTTGGGCCGTGTAAACAGGCCCTAACTATGTGTGTGAAGCTCCTTTATGTTCTTCCTGTTCGTCGGTACATGTCCACCTGACCACGGGATTGTTAGAACTCTGATTCGAAATTTAATTGGAATTGGAGTGGGGACCTATTGTGTTGTACAAGGTTCGTTTGGTTTCTGGTATCTTAACTATACTTAGAGGCATTTATTTAGTTTGGTTGTACTAGGTTACCACCCTACCCTCATTTTGCTTTTAAGAGTAGTTTCATCGAAAATTTGTAATAATTGTAAAACAAGGTAAAGTTCTACATACCCTTTTCTGTAGTTCTAAATGTCTCCAAAAGGAGGTCTTTCTTTTCTTATTACAATGGTGTGCACCTACTATTCCTTTGCGTAGCCTTCACTGGGTTTTCTAATATTCAGATGAAAGCTTAGAAATGTATTTTTTTTTTATTTGTATTGTACCTATACTCGAATATTATGTTACTTCTTCCAGATAAACATCAAAATCTATCGTAATATATGTACGCGCACGACTAACTGGCAACACAAACGACTGGTCCCTCGTTATTTTAAACAATTCGATAATGGCGCCCCCTGGCGGGCCCTGATTGTGCTACAAAGGGCGCTGTCCCCTCTAATGAGTCTCATAGTCCGGCTACATGAAGTTGTGATGTTTGCCCAGAGCAGTGTTTGTTACCAACTCTGTAGATACCTACCTCACGTAGTTCCAATGAAAATTGTTCATTTTACGAGTAGCCGGTAGCTGTACCTATTAAAAGTTCCGTTGTTTCTGTCTTGATAATGTCGGAGGGGAATGAGGATTATTAATATTTTTCCAAGAAGTAAAATGGTCAAGCTCAATGTCTCGAAATCAGTAAAGTATAGTTTTAGTTTAGAAAAGAATGTTATGCTAAAACTTCTGACTAAAAACAACCACATTTTTAGGTCATTGAAACCCGTTTTTATATCGTATTTCTTATAATCACTATCTGTCGTCAATGGTTTATAATCTGGGAACATATTTACACAACTTAAAACATAAGGATCGCTATGCAAAACATTAAGTAGCGTCCCCTCCTCAACCTCAGTACTTACATTTTATAACCCTTGTATAGTGCGCACACAATGGCACAGAGCGAGATAATATGCAAACTAACCTACATGCCTATCACATGTACGATATGAAATCATATCGCGACAGCGAATCAAGTGCGACGCTCTTAAAAATGACACTTTAAAAAACCTGCGTAGGTTCGCATTGCGCAAGACCGTACGCAAATCACCGGCCAATGGGAGCCCTCCATACCGGCTATGTAAATGTTCTATATTCAAATCAGTTTAAAATCAGAACGCGCATGCACGCGCCGCGGCTTTTTATTGGCGCTTTGCATACAAAGGGTTCTCACATGTCTCGACTTGACAGACACGTGGCGCTAAAAAATAAGGGTTGTTTTGTCCGTGAGGGGTTGTGTAACCCTTCCGCAACCCTTTTCGGTTGCAGCTGCTTTTTAGCATCACGTGTTAGTTTGTGCCACGCGACGTTAGGCATTTGACACTTTTTTTGCTCCGACAATATTTAGAGTGTTATAAAATCGAGTTTTAAAATGATGTGATGGAGTTCGCAAGTTGCACCTGGTGCTGGTTTTTGTTATCGTCGGTGATTTATTATGAACACGCGACCTTTGTTGTGAGTGAGTTTTAGATTTTGTCAAAAGTTTACGATCTATAAAAGTAATTTAAAGATGTTTGATTTCGTCATCGAATTAGTTCGGTTTTTGGGGTTCGTTGGGTTAAGTCGAAAATGAATTAAGAACTATAATTGATTAAAATATGTTCTAATAGAGAGCTTCAGAGCTTCACGACAATTATCGCGTTTCTATTAAATATTAGCACAAGGAAATGAGTCCACCATTACTTAGCCGCGATAAAATTAATCGCCATAAAAGCGGGTAGTTTACGTAAAAGCTTGTAAGAAGGCGTGTGCGCAAATATGTGAGGTGTCTGTGGTGGCTGACAATCAGCTAATGTGCGACGTGCCGCGGTGTCGTGTTGCGGTGTTGCCGTGACGCGTGACGTCATAACGTTTTGTTTACTATCTAGTGTCAGCAAACGAAATATTGCTAGATTGCAAGCAATATTATCAAGCTAGCAACAGCTCGTAAATACACGGATACGCAAGGTGAAAATGTGTTTTTTAGGTTTATAGCATAGGTAGCCATTACTCAGTTGTCTAGACACCAAATAATGTAACACCTTTTATAAAGCAATCTCTTGATTAGACAAATATAGCCAGTATGTTGTGAGAGCTATTTGCCAAGTATTCTACTTCATCAACGATTACCTATTATGTGCTAACAAATGAGCAATTGACCAAACGGGTAAATGGCAAATTAATGATATTAGGGAAGAGTGGGTACAAAGGTAATTGTGCTGACGCCAATTTCCGGGTTGAATATAAGTCACAAAATGAATACCGAGCTAGCAACCGTCCAAACTAAATATTTGCGAAAGAATATCGTGTAAATATTGGATAATTGTGGCCGTTAACGGTCATATCGGAGATATGGCGGCATTAAGCTCGGTTAATGTAGGAAATGAAATATCCGGCGCGACCGCTATGCCCGCCCCGCCGCACCAGCAGCGCACCGCCATCGCCAGAGCAAGCCACTCTACACGCACTAGTACGATAAACTGACTCGAACGAACTTATTAAAGAAACAAAAAAAATCGAATGTAAAAATAGCTAAGTATTTTGATTAAAATCATCACGATAGATCCTTAATAAAGAGGTGTTCCACAAAGAGCACCAATTTGAACTGCACTTGAACTTAACAACAACATTTTAGTGTGTGACCGACTATTTTATTTAAACGAGTAACCTGTTCATATGTTGCTAAATAAGAATTAATGTGACTCTTATACTAACATCAGCTAGTTTTGAAGTGATCTTTTAACATCATTGTTAGTTACAAACTCAAACTATTTATTCCAATGAGACCATCAGGGCTATTGAGTATCTTTTACATGACAGTGGCTATCATATTGTCCATGAATTAACTGTCAAATTGGTTATGGTTTAGTACAAAATGGAACCATTTGACAGTTAATTGATAGGAACTATAGGTTAGCCACTGTCATTTAAAAGATACGCAATAGCCTTGCTGAACAGGCACTTTTGAATGTCAAAAAAATAAAGAAATGGATGCATAGATGAAAGTATACAATATTGTGAAATAAAAACGCAGCGTTTCCCGCGCCACGCGCCGGGTGTGTTCCGTGGCCCAACAACTGCCTTACGTTTGACAAACATCGGAAACGTCACCCGACGTTTTTTCCCCAAAACACGATACAACGCAAATATCCCCGTTTTCTGTTATTTGCCTTCACTTTGCTATATTTGCCTGAAATTATTTTCAGAGACGTTTTACGTTACAGTATTGATACCGGGATACCGGGATAGACGCGACATTTTAACGTCAGTAAGCGGATACATTTTGTTACGCAATTGGGTTTAACTTTGATTCGTTTTCCTTATTGGCTGGGGAATGTGACGGTTAGATATGGCATTGTTTACGAGCTGGTCTATCAACACTCACACATCAATCATATCTATCTGGTCACGGCTTTGTGCCTGGAAGAAGATTTTATTTGTTTCAATAGTTTTCTTTTCTTTCTTTTCTTTTTTAAAAAAAATCTTTGCCCCACACTAGGAATTTCTCCTGTATCGTGGGTGCGTTCACAAACATTTAAACTTCACATACACAAATACCCAGACCCGAAACAACTATTTGTAGGTCATTGCGGGGATCGAACCCGCGACAGACAGCGCAGCAGTCCATTGCTTGAGCCACTGCGCCAACCGTGCCGCCAGTTTTGTGTTAAATTTGATGAAAGTGGGAAAACTCTTCGGAAATGTCTCCTACATCAATCACAATTGTTTTGTACTGTAACATGAACCGTGAAAAAACGCTTTCAAAGCAAGTCTTAATTTCCCTCCACAACAGAATAAAACACTAAAACTTCACTCATATACATACCAGCTAGCTACTGGGCTCCTTTGTTTTATAACGGCAGCCAGGGAGGGAGTACAGGGGTGAGGGGCGAGGGTAGCAACCCTTTCCCTCCGAGAGGCCATCCATCACCAACGACTAGCGAAATGTATTTTAATCCACTGCCCCACGCCACACTGCCCCACGCCCGCCGCTTCATGAAACGTGAAAAATGATCCTACTGCACACACACACACCCTATACACTCTTGCTGACTGTGAGTGTGTGAGTGTGCGAATTGGGAAGTTATTGTGTATTTGAGACGATATTTTATGTTGGGACTGTTAAATTTTACAATGTTTGTACAGTTTAGCAGTTTCTGTAAAATTAAGTATTTTACTACCGTAACCTAGGCTAGGTTGTAGAGAGTCTTGTGCAGGTGCACTGATCAGGAATCCTAATCGAAGTTAGTATTATTGCAATGGTGGGTAGTTCCCTGTAAACTTAAGCAATGATTTAACCAAAAGAAAGAATAGATATGCATTCCCAATAACTTTTCACCCACGAGAACAATAAATCTTTCATCCGCCATTTAAAATCGAATATTCGCGAGTGGTTTCAAAGCGATCGTTCACATGCGGAAACCTTTTCGTGAGCGACGCGACGCGGCGCGGCCTGCGTGAAAACTTTTATAGTTTGAAGCGGTCCCGCGGGCCTCGCAGATTTCTGGCCCCGACTGACGCAGTCATTAATCATACACAAATTGTTGCGTCCCTTCGCCCTGTCCCTTGATATTTAAGCTCCGATTGAGCCAGTCATGTTGTGCCCTATTGAGCGTTCCTCTGAAGAACGCTCACTATCTCAGCGGAGCCACTGACTGGAAGCGAGTGAATGATGGGAACCGACTATTGTAGCCGTTAAATCGTTCACAATTTTCATGTCAGTATGAAATAGCGTTTTTTTTAAAGGTTGAAGACAAAGTCTATAAGCTAGGTTTTCTTGTGATAGTGTGGTCTGATAAATGCAGCTCTTGTTTCTCTCGATATATCATGCATGATTAAAATGCTCTACTGGCTATCAATATTTATGTTGAAACACAGCGTCTATTATATTGGTCAATAAAATAAAAATTTATAATATTAGTAATACACAATTCATGCTCCATTTTATAAGGTTTTTAGATTTTATGACTTAATAAATGTGAGCGCGTTGCGTCCGGAGCGCGGGCTCCCGACCCCACCGAGTGACGTCATTGTCATAATAGTGAATGTTTTATTGTAACGTTATGCGCGCTATCTCTCGCTGGATTACTAAAACATCTGTCCCGGAAAATTCACTCTCGAGCCGTTTATCGGCTCCTCGAGGGTAGATAGAGAAAAAACTGCAATAACGCGGTGTCATAACAAAGACGCCGCCACCGGCCGATAATACTATGATTAATACCCAGCGTTATCTTGAGAGTGCAGGCCTTGCCGCCCTAAGAAACACCACACCACCTCGCATTGCTTGAAAGTCCTATGAGCTGCCTTGCCAAAGTGACTTTGAACTTTGAGTCAAGGCTGCAAAGTTGTTTGTCGATTGAAAGTCTGCTTGTTTAAGGTATTCTCCGGACCCGACATAAGAGTTACGGATTTCGCATAATGCATATTATATTCGAGCGGGGGTGGCTGTGAGGGTTCGCGCCGGAGGAGGCTCGGGGCGAGGCAGGGGGTGCGGCGGGGAGTGTGGGCACCCGCGGGTCGGGGGGGGGGGGCAGGGTCGGGCTGCAGGGAGGACCGCGTGACCGCACGTCTTTTGCACGCGACAAGCTCTCGACATTTTTTTATTATTATTGCGCTTCGATGGAATTTATTCCAGCAAGGGTCGGTAATAGAATAGCGGGCACGCTCGTTTTGGCCCTAATAGCGATTTTGAATATCATTTTTAAATCACATAATGGAGTGTACTCGCCTTTTTTGAGTTATTTTTAAGGGGCGAGGGTTGATTCGTGAACTATGAATTTTAGAGTCGGCATTCGTTCAGGACAACGTTGCTTATGAAGCAATAAACGTATCGATAAATAACTTTAGGCAATGAATGTAATGACTGCTCAGTTTCAACTGTGGAGTAGGTAGAGTACTTGCTAAATGTATGGCTGACCTCTCGGAGAATGTTTCGGAGGCGCCACAAATATAATAACTATAATTAATTTCGCGGTCCGCCGACCGCAGATTAAACAAACGATTAATAGTGCGCCAATAAACGATGTTAATCTCAGCCTTCACAGGCAGGTGGCGTTGTCAATAATCACCAATAACATGAGAAATGTGTTGAGCGGACTGCAGCGGGGTGCTGTAATTATACAGCGGGAGGTGGGGGAGGGAAGAAGGCCTCCCCTTCGAGACGGACCTCTCGCTGTCTTATGAACTCATATTTATGTTAATTGTTGGTACTCTGCGCTTATTTTGTTTTGCTCCGAGAGCATTCATATAAACGTTAGTATTAGATACTAATTTCTACTCTTATATTTATCGTAGGCTTGTAACATTCATATTAGGTCTTAACAGTTTTATACAACGCAATATCTCACTTCTATAAGAAGCCAGTCAACTTTACTAAATTACGCAATGAGACCTCCCATCGTGCTCTACGCCTAGCAAATTGTTGACATGTTTTCAAGTCGAGTATAAAGTAAATGCATTTTAAAACATGTGATCATCTGATTTATAGCTACTTCCTTTGTCCTCAGGTACAACTCGCCAAGCTGCAAGTTGACACGTACGCTTAAATGTCTCTGTATATCATGGCGGGATTCAAGTTACATCGTTTATAACTAAACTATCCTGGGTTTATCCATCGAATTATTAAGATTCCAATTGATTATAATAGGTTGTACTTTATGTTTTCAGATGACAAAATATTACAGTAAAACAAAGGCACTAGTACAATCCCATGATGTTAGTAGAAGGTCCATTGAGGTAAATATTATATCAGTAAACAAAATGTCTTGGAAGGACGCTTGGCAGGACTTAATGAGAACAACAGCTTGGTTTCAAGTTTTGGTTAACGTTTGAAGATAATGAAGGTACTTCATATTTTTTATTGACTAAATTCATGTTTTGCGAGTATTTCCAACTGTGTGTTCCTAATGAATCAAATAAAGTGCAATGACATGATTTATTGCTTTAGTTTGTGCTACTCGTATAATAATAGTAAGTATGCGACAGTATTTTTCTTTTTACTTTATAACCGAAAACGACTTCGAAATAATTGTGAACAAACGTGTCAGATAACATTGCGAAATGCCTACATTGAACTTTAAAATCCAATATTTTATTACGCTGTTCAATTATTTTATTCGTTGCTTTTTTGACACGTTATATAGTACTTACAACAATGGTATCGCAGAACAAACACAATAACAATGTATACCAAGAAAAAGAAACAGTTACTATTGTAATGAAACGTCATCAGATATTTATGGGGTGTCATTAATTTTCCAGGGCGGAGCGTGCTACGGCACCTACGGCGTAGCACGGCCGGTGGGCGCTACGGGCTACGAGCACGACCAACAATGTTTAGCTGAGGTTCGTGTTTAAGTTTTTATTAGATTTATGATTAGAGTAGAAACAGTAAAGCTCAAGTACTGAGTATGTAAGTTAAGTAAATAGTATTGGCAGCAGAAAATGGTTTCATGTGGTTTACTTAATCTTAAGGTGAGTCCGTTAAATGAAACTGTATTTGCCATTTCGATTTGTCTTGTCCGCTTTTTATATTAGCATTAAAGCGGAGTCCCGTCCAGTCGTCTAGTTAGCCGTAATAGTGTCGATACTTGTGCTCTATACATCTTTTCGTCGCTTCCCAAGTGTGTGTAATGTCGCCGAGCTCTCCTGTGCCAAACGGCCGCCATAGCTAGAGCCCCGGCGGCGTATTCTGTCACTCTCGCGACGGAACACTTACAATGAGTCGCGGGAGGAATGACAGCCCATGTTATACTGGTAATGGCTCGTACATATTTCTGCAATTGATTAGACGGGGGCGGTCGCCATGGTAACGGGCTGCACCGGTCGCCCCCCCTCCCCCGTCACCCTTCGCCCCGCACCGCACCCCCGCGCCCCCTACGACGCTCATTGTACTAGACATAAGTTACGTTTGTACTGAGATCACTTGTGAATGTGCTGTGTATGGTATTATGATTGACTTTATTTGTTATTCTAAATAAGCTGTTATTCTCACTCGAAAAGTAAACTTTCAATAAAACGCCTTTAATGTGGACATAGATAAAGTGCTATCCATATGGTTCCGTACCCGCTGTAATTATTGTTTAATTCACTTCATACTAATAAATATGCAATTTTTATTTGTTAATGGCCGCAACCGTTCCGCTTTCTTGCTGCGTTACAGTTTATCTTATTTTACGAAGTTCTTTAGTTATTTACTGGCAATTCCACGAAACCGGGTACCATACATTGTAAGTTTAAAGCGAGGGCTATAACTTAACCACACTTTGACAGCAATGCTATAATGCAACATAATATTCTGAAAATAATAAAGTCGTGCTAACTTGATTAATTTTCGAAATCTGGGAACTTTTTCTAGTTTTTGTTTAGTAAAATATTTTTCATTACTTTGTTAGTTAGTTTGTTCTTTTCATAAACACTTATTACAAAGGTCATTATTTTATTAATTGATCTCATAAGTTGACTTACTGAAAAGTCATCGTTATCCTGTGACTAGTATTTTACTGAAAAACATTTAGATCACTTGGATCATGTCAAGTAAGAGAAAAGAAAAATGAAACTAAAGTTCAATGAAATGAATTAATTAAACAAGATTATTCAGTCTAGAAGATCAGTAATACGGTATTTAGGCATATACTTACTCATAGGTACTTATTTATTAAGTTATTACGTTTCAACTTCAGAATACCGCAAACCGTTAAATTGATTGTCTGACCAACCTTTTGATGATATGACCACACTTTTCTAATTAAAACGAAATCAATATGAGAAACAAACGAATAGTCTGAGAAACGTTCATAATGAATGTAATTAATATCTATGCATGCATTTGGACACCGCGGCATGGCGTCACAGACGAACGCTTTGAATGATTTATTTACTATGCTTCATTGTACTATCACTATCATACATTCACGACTGAACTGAAACTGAATCGTATATTTATAGAGGATTCTGTTTACTGGCATTCATTTTATTTATGCCTGGGGTAATGCAATGGGGCTAAAATTCGAGATGGAGATTATAGAATAAAAAGTACGTATTTTCTTTGGTTCATGACTAACTGTGATTGTGTCAGATTTAAATCCCATTTTAAATAATACAAAAATATTTTAGGTGAATTTAAGAAATGATAATGTTGTCGTTGTATATGTTGAAGAAGAACGCAGATACAAAAGTTTCTCCGTGGAACGGTACTGCAGAACTAATCCTTTGACATTTCAATACAACAACTAGTATTTCGCCTGAACACGAAAGCAGTGCAAAGCTAAATCTCAGAATGCAATAAACTCGAGTGGGGGCCACACGAAATATTTTCAATCAGCTGAACGGAGCCAATCGAATACCTGTCTTAATTGGCGCAGTAATGGCGTCGCCGATTGTCTGCTAGCTGTAACGTAGGGCCGACGGGCCGGAAGCCATCCAGTTTCAAGTTAATTTCCTCGCTGGAGGCTAATCCGCCAGCCTAATTATGAGCCACCCTCGTGTCCCCACATCGCCTACCGTCCCCCACCTGCCACCTAAATTGATTCAATGATCCTTAGTTTTGTAACTACGTGATTGAAGTTTGCGATGAAGTTGCAATCGGCGAGTTGTGGCATTCAATTGGTTTTGGCATCTTGGTTAGGAATATTAGGATTTTTAAGATGACAACAATGTTAAACTTGACTTATCACCAATAAACATTGAACCTAATTTCCACTACACTACATAATATAGCTCTCACGTAAAGGGGTTGTTCATAAACGCTGCTTTAAGCTAGAACGTCTGCTTATTTAAAATCTCTACGACGTTTAAACGTCTCGCAACTTGTACCAGCGTATGTTATGCTTATGAATAAGCCCCAAATTGTAGGAGAGGAAGTGTTCGTGTGAAAGTATTTCGATGCCGATGTTATCACTGGTGTTGGAGGATGTTGCCCAAATATTATTCAATTCTCCGATAGTTCCCTACGATACGCTAACTATGGTAATAAGCGGACTGCCTACTACTATTTTCCTCAATCTATTTACCGTGAAAATGATTAGGAAAGTATTTGTTCCATTGACGGAGTACACAATTAGAGGTTGATATTTTGACAAAAGTTTTTTGGGTATTTTTTTCGCAACTTTATTCATTCGTAGCCATTTAAGTTCACATCCAAATGATCAATAAATCTCAACTATAAAACGATTGCCGACAGAATCGTTCTCAAAGAACTTCGTCCTCTTATAACACCTGAATGAACTCCAAAATGAATCCCTCCAAATCAATGAGCTCTCGACACGGTCCTTGGAGCAAAGCGTTCATTTACATGAAGTGGCCGTGCATGCACAGACACAAGCATAGGCCAGACCTACCGTAACGAGCTGTTAAGTGTCGCGAGAGGCTTAATTACTGGCCCTGGGAGCAGGGGACGGTCGCGGCGTGCGAGGCAGGGGCCGTCTGACGAGGGATGTAATGTAAGGTGCATGCTACCAAAGATGCTTTATTTCCTTGTGAGATAGATTGAAATATCAATTGGTTTTGGAGTTATTTATTATATTTTAGATGTTCGTTTCGTGTTTCATGTTACACAAAATATGAAAATAAAAGTACAACATTGAATTAAATTCGAACAATATTGGTGTTCCCAACATTCTATTTATTTTAATTATTGAAAAAAATCAACAATATTCTGTTATATTTCGAAATTTAGAAGAAATCATAATTCTATACTTAGGATGCCAAGAATTCGCCGTAAATACATCAGTCATACAGTCTAGTAAGAGTCAAGGGAATTGTTAGATTTTCTGTTAAGATTTGCCTTTTTTGTTCAAATGTTAAGTTGATGTTATCTTGTTCGTTCCCAAGGCAGTGTTACACTCGTTTCACTAATAAATAGTTGTTCTTGTTTGATTGACATGTGGAATATGTAATGCATTGTAGACTAGTTTTCTAGTAGATATTTTTACACGAAACGCGTCGCTGTGACTCATGCATAGTGATGGCACGCAACTGCGTGTGCAGCAGAAATACACTCATCAACGGGTTTATTGCCATTGGAAAATTAATTCGGGTTGGTTAAATCCAATTTATTTCCAAAGTTATCTGTCAGAAATAACCGGAGTCGCCGACACGTCTATATGTTGTGCTCGAGGCAGTCCAAAACAGATATGATGCATAATAAATAGTGTTCTTTGTATGGCACCAACAATTTATGACTATATCCCAGAATCGATTAAAATATTAAATACTCACCAATTCAAACGACATTTAAAAAACTTTGTTTAGTAAATCCTATTATAATATAAATGAGTTTCTGGAGAGTAATATGTAACTTAATTTTTTATACTCCCTTTATTTATTTTGCAACAAACGTAAAACATTTTTAAATATTCTTTACAAAAAAACAATAAAAAAAACATTTGAAAATATTTTTTTTTTTATTATTAACTGACATGTCTATTTAATTGTTATCTTTTTTATAATTATTGTGTTGTGTATTCTGTTAATAATTGACTATGTTTTTGTGACGAAATATGTTTGATTTATTGACATTTCTTTTCTACTGACATCTGTGGTAATAATCTAGTATTTGACATCTATTATTTAATGATATTTTTTAGTAAGCTCTGTTTAATGTTTTTTCTTTATTATGTGGCATTTAATCTGGATTTTTTTTGACATATTAACTTTGCTAAGGTAAGGCGTTAAGAGTACTTTTACACCCTTTCAAAATAACTTATGATTGCATGAAACTGTAACTGATAAATTGTTTTAAAATTAATACATGTACTTGTTCATATTTGTACGCTTCACGGCAAAACAAAGAGATACTTACTAAGTATAAAGGGTGTAAAAGACCCTTAACGCAAACGAAGGGCACTTGTTCTCCCCACCGTTCATTTTATTGTTCTAGACCATACCTGGGAAACCCCCTAGTTACGGAGATATTGGGGGTCTAAGTTCCAAATTTTGGTGTTTTTGTAAATACTAGTTTTTCTGGTTATAACTTTACTTAAATTACCTCCATGACCCGTTTACTATTCAAAGCATCCACTAGCACAATGTTTTAAGAGTGCTACATTGAGTTTTACCGTAAATTGTGATTTTTGACGCCAAAAAAAAAAGTGGTTTCCCAGCAAACATTTTTGCATAGGAGTACTTAGTTTGATGTACAGAATACTTGGTTGACGTTTGCGTGAAGGGTTCATTTACACCCTGTATTGTAACATCTCACCCAACTACCTACATGTACCTATGTTTCCAAATAAAAGATTCTTATTCTTATTCTTGGACTAGACTTCATTTGAAGTGTTTAATGCTAACCATCAGTTTAAAATGTTTTATTTTGGCTTATTGATATTCGTTTCGGTTGCACATCAAATTCAATTTTTTTTCATGAAAGACTGTACCTCACATTCAATTATCTGACTGAAACGTACTTATAAGACTTGTTAAGTAGGAATGTGCTTATTTTTAAATAAACATGAACAAAAAGTTATCAACTTTTTCATAGTGTGATTCTCGTGAGTTTCTCCCCAAACGTGTGCACATATCGACCTCGAGGCAGGGGAGACATAATGAACGCATCTCATCAGCTTATGCAAATAGTTAGCGCAGGGGTGCGACCGTGCGAGACTGTGCGATATCGATCCAACATGCGTAATGTATGCACTGCCCCTCACTAGCGGGGTGCGTCATCATTAAGTGAGATGAATGGTACAGCAGAATACTTATTTACATGTAAAAATGTTTTGTCTGCCCATCAATTACACATTTTTTAATATAATTTTGGTGGTTATCCGTTTTCGGGTAGGTAAATAATGTCATGTGAATGAAGGTCTTTAAAGACTCGACTCAAATCGAAATTACTTGGATATGTCAAGGACGTGACCAATAGATACGTTTAAAGCCTTGACCCAAATCTTAAAACTAGTATTGTTAAACTTAATAACAGTCTCACGGGAGATCTGTAGCTCTACCATGAGTTGTCATAGAAAACTTACTCGCTAACGTTGAACTCGCTAGCGTGCTAACGTGTATCAAATAGATTTCGATAATGCTTGCACCATGAGATTTACGGAGTCTTACGCAGGCGCTAATGTAAGCTCGATAGATTGTGTCGTCTAGCTAACTTCACTCTACTCATGTTTTGTTTCTTTCTTTCCCACTAATAAGAGGAGAGATCGATATATACCCAAATAAACCGACAAAATAGAAAAGTTGACGGTTATTAGACTACTCTTTTTTTTTTTTTTTTTCCTTTTTGGCAACTGAGCCGATGTCGACTATTCTGCCATATTAGACTACTTATAGTATTTAGTGGTTTTTGAATTTTTATTCCTTATAATATTATGTCACTGTCGTGTATTCAATTTGTAATTTTGTTTGTTGACCTTGTGTCACAGAGCTGTGTTGTGTTGTTTAACAGCTTACATTAGTAGATTCAAACAGATTATTTTAAACAATGAGGACCCTGTGCCTCAGTTTCAATTGTTGGTAGAGTTCATAGAAAGGAAGGTTTCAACTTTCGTCAAAATTATTGTTTTGTTTTGAGAGAACTGTATGGTACCTTTAGTTCTAATGAAACTCGTTGTGTTGACATCAAATCCGTAACATTATTCATACATATGGACAAACCTTTAAAGTATTCTTTAAAGAGTCTATAATGTTTAATAAAATTTCATTCATTTATATTTTGCAATTGGTGTCTAACATGAATTCTCATTTCGGAAAATCATTTCTCGAAATTCACGTTATTCACGTCGTTGGTCTTCAAATTCAGCGGCCACTAACATAATTTCATACCAAATAAGCTTTGCAGACATTATTTTGACTGCATTAGACTCAAAAACGTACATAATTTTGTTGTAAACATATGTTTCACACGCCAAAATGCTAGTGAGCTACGTAACCACTATAGTAAGCGAATTATTCGATAGGTTCAGTAAAATTAGTGACTCATGGTACCGTTTTGTATGGTGACAGCTGAAAAACGTTAGTAACTATAGAATAGATTACGTTAGGTTTTTAACCTATCGTCATCTATAGTGCTCATGTTACGGATTGTAATTCTTTCCGTGACCGCTAGAGGCGCTGTACGATATTTCATACAAATAATTTACGTAGACGCTTGCGAGATTTGGCTGTGTAAACTCATGGTAGAGGTACTGAAGCGAATTACTTTACGAAACGTCTTAATTTGTGGTATACAAGCTTGACGATCCATTCCCATGATCTGAAGGTCAATTAAAAGATAAAGCTATGGTCATCGGCGGTCGTTAATATGAGCAACACGGCCGGGGTTACGATACTGCATCGCGCCGGTCGCCGGCAGCGTTACACAACTTAAATCTTTCATATTACTGCAATAATAATAAATTGAAGTGCATTTTACAGCGACGGTGTTGCCGCCCGGTGTCGTCCCGAGCCGGACGATGCCGGCCGGTGCCGTCCGTTCCGTCGCTTTATTAAATGACCTTCTTTATTAGCTGTTTAACGCCGTTCCGATATTGGCCCGGCGTTTATGTACGCTTTACTGCACTTTAAGCTTTAAGGATTTAACTCTTAACATTATGTAATTAACGTGAATGTTTCGCTTTGAGATTCAGAGAACTTGCGATTGTATATAAACCGTGTAAAACGTGGTGGTCGATGATTCCCGAATGAATCATGTTAAATAACATTTTTCCGTGGTTATACAGGGTGTTTGGAAGGGAGCTGTACATACGCCTAGGGTAGAAACTAGGGATAGTCTGCTACCTACCCCCGCCCATTATATTGACCTTGGCCTCAAGGTTTTTTTTTAATTTAAAATTATTTCTTTACCTTACTACGGTACTTCAGGCCCCATAACTTTTCTTCTCCACAATTTTCTGGTGTAAAATAATTTTTTGCAGGACCCTAAGACTCTAACGATTAAAACAAGACCATTAGCCGACCGGTCCCATGGATAGATTTTGAGCTACAGGTAGTTTTAGTCAAAAAGTCAAATAAAAAATAATAATAAATTAAAAAAAAACCTTGAGGCCAAGGTCAATATAATGGGCGGGGGTAGGTAGCAGACTATCCCTAGTTTCTACCCTAGGCGTATGTACAG
Source organism: Diarsia rubi (assembly GCA_932274075.1). Classification (NCBI taxonomy): domain Eukaryota; kingdom Metazoa; phylum Arthropoda; class Insecta; order Lepidoptera; family Noctuidae; genus Diarsia; species Diarsia rubi. Next base: position 320,636 of record OW026416.1, on the reverse strand, counting down.
CTCCCTTCCAAACACCCTGTATATTAGGTATGTATGTAACCCTTACATCAGTACCTACTAGTGTTTGATTTAAATTATTTGGGTGGATGCAGTACCAGATTCTGCCATTCAGGGACAGTCACTTCGTCGTGCCGCATATTAAAAGGCTCTGGAGTTGACAGGAGATATTGTCTCTTTAACAAATTTGTAGTACTCCGTGGATCTAAAGCGCCTGGTTGGGTCATAGTCGTTGCGGATCTATTTATAATAAATGATTGTTAATTGTTTTTTATATATATATTTACTTAATCGACGGATATTTAGTAAAATCTACAATAAAACTTTTAGTAATACTCAAAGATAATTTATAATTAATTTGCCAAAATAGCTTTTTATCACAATTGTTAATTATCTACGAGAACTTTCGGTTCGAGTCGAAAAATATTAATAATCAGTTCAGTTTCGATTCGATTGTTTGTTGAATTCCTATACAGGTGGAGTTACACAGGAAATCGCTAAGTAGGTAGCAAAGTGATAGGTATCTTGGCAACCGAACGCGAGATGAGAACTTGACAATATAATAAAACCTCAAGGCTTTTCTACCCAACTAGCTTTTGCTAATCCTGACTCTTGACTTATTTGAAGTAATGTGTGGTTTTTGTGCTTTGATCACAACCTCACACGTTTGCAAGGCGGAGGCAGCGAGGCATCGAGGCAGCGAGGCGGTCGGGTAAGCGCTGCGCGTCGCAATAATTCGGCATCAAACGCTCCTTTGTGGCGTTGAACAAAAGGCCCTAGTTGCTGGAATCCAATTTAAAAGTAGCGTTTACTTCGGCGTGTAATCGTTAGTGGACGTTAGGTTGCCGGCAGACGCGCGACCTACCGTGGCTCGCCAGCTCACTGGCACGGACCAAGGAGGACTTTGTTATTTGATTCGGTTGCTTTTCTCTTAGATTACGTGTTAAGGTGCTTCTTAAAAGAAAAGAGCAGAACCACTGTTCAAAGCCAACAACCAACATGCGGCCTAACTATTTCACACAAACTTGTCCAGGTAAATCTTAAGACTCGTAGTCTTTATTATAGAATAGAATACATTAATTTTTAGATAACAAAGACCCATAGACAAATACATTAACCTAAATATACATACTAATAACATAAATAACTAAACTATGCTATTGAATTATGCTCTTTATATTGCTTTGGTTCTAACTTTAGTTGTACTCCAGAAAAGTTTCTTGTTACTTGTATAGTCTAGAATAAACTGGAATGGTCGTAATGTTCATTCATTCATACACTTGTATTCGTTGAATGATGCTAAGATAAAAACATCATTCAACGAATATTTATAAAACATATTATCATTCGGTGTGGGGTTTTTCATCAGCCTTTTAGAAATCACACCTTGCAAGATAAATCAAAATTAAAGATATTTGAGGGTAGCTTGCAAGACGTACAAAATCTCCTTCTCATTATTCATTTATTGAGATGCAGTATTCCGAGATGCATCGTGCATGTGCGTCCAGCCTTAGTCACTGCACGCGCCGGAGTCGCGCGGGGCGGGGGTGGCGCAGGGCGGGCGGTGTGGGGGGAGGGTAGGGGGAGGGGAGGCAGCCGCCCAACAGCCAATATTATACGGCCGTAGTTAGCGCGCACTGATATTAAGAATTCCACAGAACACAGAGTAGGGTGAGCTACTTTAAAAACGTTTACCTTAAGTCTCTAAACCAAGAATTGCGCCAAACCTATTGATATGGATAAGACTTTTTAAGTACTGTATATAAGCGTGGCTAATTTAATAGTGCGAGTTCAGTTTCGGGGTTACATGAAGACTGTCAGGGGAGTACGGAGGAAGAGAACATGTTGCATCGCGCGCCGAAAGTTCAGTTTCGGGGTTGCTCGGGAAAACAGTTCCTGTAAATATGTGACGGTAGCCTTTACCTAGCGATCGAACAGTACGGGCTATGCAATAAATAAATACAAACAATGTATATGAGTTACAACCGTAGAAACAAGGTTTCAGAATCAAAATAATACAAAATAATGTTAAATCTAATGTAAATAATTAGCTATTATACATAATCTTTATGAATGAAGATATCTAATATCTTCTATACCTGTCTATCTATCTGTATACATAAAAGGCAAAGCTGACTGACTGAGGATCAACACACAGGGCTAAACACTTACTGCCGCACTCAGAGAGCTTTAATGATTACTTAGGCCATCACTTAGTAATGGTTTTGACAGTTTTATCATACAAAAATATGTCAAACCTTTACTAAGTGACGGCTTAAATAATCATTAAATATTTCTGAGTACGTCAGTTAGGGCTACAAACTTAAAATGTCGCACACGTATTTCTCTTATGACGTAGGCATCTACTAAGGAAGACAGGTGCATGCAAAGTTTGTATAGTAAATCACGCGGGCGAAGCCGCGGGCAAAAACTAGTAGTTTTGAATCAATAATAGTTAAATGATGTGTTTGTAATCGCTGTCGGAATTACGTAGATATTATGCATAAAAGGTAGATTACATTATATATAATAGACAGATAATTAATATCTGTAACATAAATATGGACTTGACTGTCACGTTGGTGTAGTGGTTGCAAGCGACTGCTGAGCTAATGCGTTCGGTTCCGTGCTCTTGGTGAGGCAAAGTGTTCTTAGGTGTTTCCTAGAGCCACGGAGGCTGCTGGTTGTACGTGGCTGATGGCTAGTGTTGCCCGCTTCCACACGACAATTATATTCAATATAGTAGCATTTTATATTGTTAGCAAAAGGAAAAATGTATTAAAAGTATTTCAGTCAAATCGAAACGTATTTCAACTTCCAAATTTCTTGCATGAATTGAATCGCGCCTGAGGCTTACGGAAATGCGCCCTTTATAATATTGTATGCGAAGTCAACGATATTTTGTAATTTTATGTATCGTAACTCTCTAAAAAAATCTTGATGAAGCTATCCATCGAAAAATGGATTTATGTTAAAAAATAACTTAAAATCTTACATATTTTTATACCTCTTTTGTTACCAAAGTGCTCGAAAAAGATTTTTGGCTCTCCTGTAAACCATCAATTTCAAGTAACAACTTCATTGGAACCGCAGGTTGAAATATTTGCAGGTGAATCGAAAACAAAGCATAACTTTCCCTTATTCCAGTAATCAGTGGTCGCCTCTGTCCCGCCACACTACTCTACAATCTGAGATTGGAGCGAACGGCACAAAGTTGGTAATTGAAAAATCTTTCCGGTCCTCTCCCCCCCCGCGACCCGCATCCTCCTTCCTCCCCCCTCCGGCACCCGTGGACCCCGACAGGAATTAAACTTAACTGTAATTACATGTGTTATGTTTAATTGGAAAATGGACGCCTTGCTCAAGTACCTACCTAGGTGGATCTTGAGCACCTAGGTAGGTAGGCAGGTAGGCAACAGCAAGCTGCGTTACAGGACGAAAGTCTTTCGTTTGTCAGCAATCTAATTGTGTTTACTCGTATATCAGTTAATTATTGTTACATCTGTCGGCAGACAGACGGAACTCGGCACATTCATTTGAATTGGTAACATTTGCCGCCAGAAAAGTTATAAGTACCTAGCTAGTGGACCTGAGGCGGGGCAGTCGCTTAAGTATGAGATCAAACTCCACAGAATACTGAAGAAACAATAAAACTAAACGTTTCAGTTTCGTTATTGTTTCCGCCGCTGCTTTTAAAGTATCGAATTTGTGCTATTGTTAGCTTTTGCAGTCGCTCATAATATTTCCGGACAAATAATAAATATTCCTATATCCTTCATCATAGCGTATGTCTATAGATCCAAATGCTTCATAGATATCAATTACAAATTGACAAAAATAATTTAAATTCAAATAACCCTCGACGACATCGCGTAGCAAAAAGTTCGTAGCATAGAAAAGCAATCACCGTAGCGCATTAGAACATCTATGCTACGGAATGTCGTAGCATCATTACCTATGCTACGGATTCCGTAGCATAGGTAATTTGAAAACCACACAGCTGTCATATTACTATAAGGTGGGTAGTCGTGGCGTGGCATCCCAGTCCTACCCCTAGTAGGGTTGGGAGGGTGGAGGGGGTGAATTAGGGGTGCAAGGGGGGGACGGCCATTCGTCAGTTCTCCGCAGAAATGTTTTCATTTTTATTTCATAAATAAAGAGTGGAATTCCTCCCGCGACGTAATGAGGCGGTGGCGAGTGTCCGTCGCCTGTCGCAAGTCGCAAGTCGTAGCGACTGTCGTTGAGAAACTTTGCAACTGTTGGTGGCGAGTCGTTAGCCAGCTTTGTTAATTGTGGGGATGAATGCTATTTTAGTGCAACAGAGCTTACATAATTATTTGTGAATCAGGGATGTATGTACACATAGCATTTGCATACGTACATAATGACATTTGTAGAATCTAAGGTTAGGCCGGGGTATCCACATTCCGCAAGTTCTGTTTACTTCTCATGTACAAGGGGTTACTCGTAACAATAACAAAATATAAAACTAAGAACACAAATCAATTCTTTATTTAATTAATTAACTGCCTCATCGATCTCCTCATTGATCTTAAATATAAAGTAAGTTGTTTGCTCAGATTAAAACCCGAAATATGTGTGTATGAATACATCAATATTTCCAATCTGTAGGAGTTAGCGTGTCCCGGGGGTGGAGGGTGGTTTATTGCTCGGCCGTAGCTCGGCCAGCCATGAATACATCTGTCGCTCTGTGCTGCTTTTATAGATCATAAAAATAAGAAGTAGACCGAATACATTTTAACTTTTACGAATTCATATTCAGTAAATAAAAAAAATAAGTTTAAAAACTAAAACCCGACTACGCAAAAAATCGCAGTCTGACACAACCGCGGACCTAAAAGAACAAAATACACCTTAACATTTAGAGGACAGCCAAAGTCGCGAGAACTGTATGACCACATTCTAAACTTATATGTTGACGAAAACTATAATATAATATACATATTTGTGATCTTCTCGCCGCGCGTTTGTAGTCGGGTTTTAGTTTTTTAACTTTACTTATTTATATTGTCATTTTTTAATGCCTTATAGCATCGCATTGGATCTAATCTGTAATTTTGCTATAATTGGTGGTAAATAAATAAATAACTTTATCTTATAATAAATATCGAAATAAAATGCCGTCAACTAATTTTAATTTCGATACCTACTGCACATATTCCGTAAAACATAAGGAAATGTCTGTAAACGTGATAAAATTGTTCAAAACGATATAATTATTGAGGTGTCAACCGTCCTGTTCCATTGCATATATCTACATGTTATCTGTCTCTACATCGAACACCCTCCCACTCGCGCTGCCCGTGACTCTACGCTCTTTTATAACGATTCCCTCACTTTTTATGACTCTATCATGTTTTGTTTTTATTTCTTAATTTTTGCCGGTGTCTAATGGTAGAGAGGCGCAGTGAAACTTTGCTTGTTTTCAACAAATTATACTTTCATTTCGAAACAACTTAGATACCTATGTAGGTAATTATATAATCATTTACTTCAACCCTTTTAAGTTATGTGTTTTTTATTATGGTAGATACAAGAAAGCCCTCAATACAAATTCAATTTGATTGAAATTCAAACATAATGAATAGACTTGCAATTTGCGATTTGGGTTTGAAATTGTTATTATTGATAAGTAAACATAAACACATTCCTAATATTTGTGTTCGATTACGAACACCATAAACTAGAAAATAACCCATTCATACAGATAAAGCATTTTCACAATAAATCGTTCGCCGAGAAAATTGGATATTCACATGATTTGAGCGCCATTCAAAGAATTCAATGAAAATTCAAAGCCGAGGCCCAAATACGGAGTAGAGGGTCCCGACATACGACATGCGATTACGTTGTAAACAAGTGGCTGCAGTCCCGCAACACGCGCGCTGTTTAAAGTGCGCCGTTGGCACTCGGAGCCTCCGCGGAGGGCGAAAGGGCAAAGTAATTGGTCTCGAGAGCGGCAACAAGGGGCGAAGCCCTACCTCCGACATATTGCAAACATATTCTCCGCTTGAAATTTATTGTAAATCGCGGCGGGCGGGGATTTGAATTCGGTTTTCGGCCCCTCCGCTGTCAATAAACCGAATGGACTTTGGAAATTCGCTACATTTGCCCAATGTTTGTGTTTGCTGCCTTCGCTTTTTCTGTTCTTGCGAAAAAAACCTCCCCCCCGCGACGAGACCCCCGTCTCCCCCCTCGCCCCGTGCCCTCGCCGCTTCCGATTTTATTTATCTAAGGTTTTCCATTCCGTCGTAATTGTGTGAGTTGCGAGCTCGATTGTTGCTAAAGCGAATATTTATTTGGGCTTCAGTTTGCTTTCCATTTGCTCGCGCCTCGCGCCTCCATCCTCCATGTATGTAAGTGTGTATGTATGTATGGATGGCGACGGCGAGCTCACTTTTAGCGGTATTGTGCTACAAATTGAATTTGCGGGGACTCAAATCAAATGTTGTTGTAAGAAATGACTTGTCGCCGCGACTGACACTATCAAAAAATTGATCGTCCGCCAGCTTATGAGAACACAATCGTCCGGTAATAATACCTACTGCAGGCTATATCGGATATTACAATACTATTACATTACTACCTTTAATCAGATACTGGAAAAACTCTGAAATATCAGTTAAACGCGGAGGTTTCTATGATTGTTAGAGTGCAGTCCCAAAATTACGATTCCTGTATTAGAATTACTAAACTTGCCTACGTAAAAAAACTGGGAATATATTTATGTGACCCTACTCGTACACAGTACCTTCTCGTGGTATAAGTCATAACCCGGCCCAGAACTGTATGATTTGTGAGGCAAACAATATAATCTACATAAACATTTAGGTAATTCGTCAATAAATCGTAGCAATAACATTAGTACAATGAAACGCGCAATCAGCATTAGCGGGAATATATTTGGCGTAAATCTTTCACGGCAGCTTTTATGTATATCGTAAAAAACGGCCAAGTGTCCGAGCGCGCTATAAATATGCTCGTAAAGAGAGCGAGCAGCGATCTACAGCCCGCCGCCTGAGAGACACGCTGCTATTACACTTATGTTAGAAGAACAATGCTGGCATTTTACATATTTCAATTAGTTTCAACGAATTTAATCTAAAAGAAAGGTATACATATCGCTGGTAATAAACAAAAACGCCTCATCATTTCAATTCGTATAAAAATTTGCGTCACATCATTCCTCCCCTTATGGGCGGAGATGTAACGCGTATCTTTTTGTGAACCGTTGATGTTTATTTATTGACACATTACCAAGATAACTTACATTGTAAACCGGCATAAAACACTAAACAGTGCGAACACAGCGGTTGGTAAAATAATGTCATGTAATGTCATGCTAATAATGTCATTGAAATATTGATATAAGTAACATTAAGTTCTTATATAGTCAGAATCATCAGAAAAAGTATTAAACCTACAGGATGTTTGGTGCATGGTTTGCCAAATTGAACATGCCAAACTGAGAGGTCAATTGCTATCTATTCAGCCCCAATAACTCATCCATGGCTACAAGGTCTTTTTTAATATTTATTTACTAAAGCCGAAAAAATTCAACATTTCATAAAAAACAGGTATTAGTGTAGCCACCTAATTTGAATCAGATTAATTACATTAAAGTATCCGTGTGGCCAAAAATGAGTTATGGGGCTCAAGAGACAGCACATGAGCCCTCTTTTCGGCTCGTTCAATTTGGGAAACGATGCACCAAACACTTTTTTTTTTTTTTTTTTTGGGACATTCCCGCCACACTATTCCCAAACCACTGTAACTCCTGTAAGCCAGAATCAACAGTGGCGACCACAAGAAAAGCGCCGAGACAATGAAGCCCGACGAAGTCCCAGGGAAACGATTTAACTGTCTTGGATCCCGCAACGAAATTAATCAGAAAAGAATAGCGGAGGAGTAGGAAAAACATAATTTTCACTTCGCTCCATATCAGCAGGAGACAGAACTGAACAAGGCCAATAGGCACACAGGGACGTATACAACTGGGATAAGCCCAGTTGCCTAGCATCACGGATATTATTGTCATTAATATTACTGGGTCCTAAGTTGTGAGCTGTTATATTTGATTCCAATAATAGGTATGACAAAAATGCTTGAACGCACGGAAATTTGTTCTAGTTTGTACAAGGTCCGTGTAATAAATAACTCCGGAAGTAACCTGTACACTATTTAACATAATATTACGTTCATTCTCCCAAAGACTACACTCCCATAAGATGTGATGTGCAGATTGTTCATATTCGCAGTCAGATGTAGAACATTGACAGAAAGGCGAGGCAACAACAACCAAACACTTTGTATAATATTAGTTTGAGAAGATTTTGAATCTTGATAAGTTCTTGCAAAATCTGGTTAGATCTAGTTTCCATTGAGAGCTTGTATTCCTTGATTCATTCAGCAAGCAATCATATCTGCTATCTAGGTATGACATCCTGCCTTGTCTGTCCCTACAATGTTCGGTATGATGTTATCGCGCCGTTTTTACCTCCTCGGCCCAAGGAAGAGGTTGCTGAATAAAACATTTGCTTTTTTACTAAATAATACAGCTTATTACTTTATCAATCGACAGATGGCGAGGTGGAGATGACTGGAAGCAGTTCCATTCAAGATGGGTGACAAGACGGGAAGAAACTGACACGTTTAGGTAAACATACACGTTTATGTGCTGTTATTTGGGATAAAAAACGAGCAATAGCAGATCAAATGCCAGTTAGTGTTGTATCGGTTCAATCACAGTAAAGCGGGCTCGATGGCGGGATGCTCGGATCCGCTATAACCGCGGGATCCCGCTCGCCACGATATAATATCATAACGCGCCCAACTTTACGTGCGAGAGCCGAAACTGAAACCTGGGCGATGCGGTATTTGTCACTATAGAAATTTGAGCAGCCCACTAGTCTGTTAGTTCTACCTGCTTTACTGAAATGTTTCCAGTGACCATAAGGGTATACCATCACCGATCTTGATAAAGTTTAAGAAAAAGAGGAATGAAAGGTGTCCTTATACACGGCTTCGCCATACCTTACTTATATCCACTTTGAAAGTATTTTGTTAGGCTTTGTCCGATACCTACTCTTAAAAGGGTACGCATACCATATCAACACCAACGCCTTTCCGACCTGTAAGTCGCGATTGAACGCGATTCTCTCTAAGACAAAGTGTGTTATTTCTCGCGGGATCCCTCCGAGGGGGTCGCGGGTGTTCCTACGGGTTGAGGGGGTGGTGCGGGGGTGTAGTGGGAGGGGGGGGGTGTAGGTACTATGTAGTAATATTTTTACGAGCGCGTTTTATTGTCGCGGCACGCGATAAATTTGTCATCGCGCCCTGCAAGCTCCTGCACCCCGGCTGCAACCTGACACTGCTATGAATTGTAATCTATCGATGACGGCTTCATTACACTGCTGTCTACTCTGCTTATCTAGAGCACCAACACATTCTACATACATTAGGTGTATTATGAGTAAGCCTGCATATTCATTCAACCTTCGTGGCACAATTTACTACCTGGCAAATAGCAAATTAACCGTATCGTTATTTTAAGTTTTCGTCATCCTAGTGTTAATCTCAAAATAGTTCAGTTGTATTTGTAGGTACAGCAACTACAGAAGAAGTCTTCAATAGTCATCCTGTAGTCTAAAAGGATACTCATCGGTGTTCGGATATATATATATCAGAGCCGGAACACCGTCAGGTCGTTGTATTGAAAAGAGTAACTCGATAATGAACTAGACATAACGGTTATGTTTTAGAGTTAATCGTAGTTGGCTAGTAGTTGGCTAGTAGTTGGCTAGTAGGTAATGTAGCTTACCTTCAGGCTAGAGTACCATGGTCTTGCACGACGGCTTCGCAGTTTATAGCGAATCAATTACGCAAGCCAATTAAAATCTAGGTTGTGCTCAATGTAGCTCAGTGAAAACCGTGACGTTTCCGTGCCGTGAGTGAGCCGGCCGTGATTAACGCAGACCGTGCGTACGGCGCCGCCCCCTGCAATTATCGCATCGTATTTACTCACATCGGCACATTTGACACATCTCGTATTGCTGCGTGTGTATTGTTCTAGTCAGGGTTGGCTACAATTCGTCGTGAACTACGGTGTTAAACATTCAATGTTTGTATTCCAGAAACACGGCCCGGTTCAATTTAAATGTCAATTTGCCACCTCATCCTCTATCATACAGTTTATTTAAACTTGATTCGCAATTATTTTACTTCAACTGTAGACAGCTTTGCTTAGTTAGGCTTCAGGTCCGGGAAATGCCAATGCACCAATCTACGTTAGTCATTCAAATTCAATACTCATTTTTTTTTTGTTTGTTGTAATTGTATTTTTAGAGCAGTGGTGGCTCAGTGGCCCGACTTACGAACAGTGAGTCGTGGGTTCGAACCCAGTCAGGCGCATTACTTTGTGTAATTTATTTCATCACCACTGCTCTTAAAACGGTGAAGAAAAACATCGTGAGGAAACCGGCAAGTATTAGGACCAAAAAATTCGAAGTCATGTGCCATCTACCAATCCGCATTGGGCCCGCGTGGTAGATCATATCCCATCCCTCTCCTAGAGAGGAGGCCTGAGTCCCTGCAGTGGGAACATCATAGGCTGATGATGATGAATTGTATTTTTGTACATACAGATTATACCTAAAAAAATAAGTTTAATAAAAACTAAAACCCGATTACGGATAAAAACGCAGATTAATAAAACTGCGGTCTTAAAATATTAAACAAGTAAAATCGTCTAGTAAGTATAGATAATTTGATAATTATTATAGAGGACAGCTGTAGTCGCATGCCACTGATACCTGATGCGCCTTCATGGCGTTCTCATTGATACAGAAGTCAGCTGCTAGTTGCCATTAGCAAGGTGGCATGCGACTACGACTGTCCTCTATAATTTATCAAATTATCTACTTACTAGACGATTTTTCTTGTTTAATACTTTTAAGACCGTGGTTTTATTAGACTGCGTTTTTATTCGTAGTCGGGTTTTAGTATTTAAAATATTTTTTTTTATTTGAATTTTATTTTTAAATATACATACATACATAGACTGTAAAAATCATTACCCTTTCTTTTGGCTTGGCTGTAGTCGGCTAATAAAAGAAACGACACACGCTACGATTTGTACTATGGCTCACAAAAAGGAGACATGTTAGTTAACATCTTCTAAGTAAGCAGCCCTGTGATTACATTGCGTTCCCACAGTTACAGTAACTAGCGCCGCCTCATGACTCAGCAGTTCACACGTCGTCTTGTTGCAGGTCTGCCCGGGGTTCCTCTCCCGGCGGTGGCGGCTATGGGCCGGTGCGGCGGCGTAGCACAGAAACAGTCTATATGTGTAGTCGGTAATTGTGCATGTTACAAATAGATGTTTACTTTGACGATTGCGTTTTCTTTTTGTTTCTAAACTAAGTTCTGGAATGTGGCGTGGGAATGTACACGGATGTTGATCGGTTATGTGTGAATCTAAATTTGAGGGGGATTAATGAGAATATTGCATGATTTGTATGTTATTGTCAGTTATGTGGTATCCGTAACCAGATGAGAAGTAACACTACTAAACTGACCGACTGACTCTAGAGAATACCTAAGTGATATACTACTAAATAATAATTTTAGTCTTTGTTTCCTAACGAAGGAAGATATATATCAATTAACTGAAAATCAGCTTCCTTTTCCGCCTGATCCTGGCAATTTTGTGAGTCTCTAACCTTCTGACTCATCGGCATGCTACATGGTAGGTACGGTTTACGGTTATTTCCACTTCAGACGTTGGGTATGTACTCAACGTCGTCTTTGACAACTTAGCTTCTAAACAATCAGCCTTATCCTACCGAAATAAGTACATATGTACGTTAATCCATACAGGTATTTTCCCTAAGCATATACTTATTAGATTAAAACCCTCACTCAGGTGTGAAACAATAGGCATTAGTACTTATTAATATAGTGGCAATATCGTAATGGTGGCGTGTCAATATTTGCGCGCGCTATCGGTTGATGCCGCGGCGTGTCCTGTTCACGGTAAATACTTCATGAATATGTAGGTACGGTACTTGTAATGCGCAGGATTTGCAGCAACATATCAATTAAATTGAACTGTCACGACTGATATCGACGGTGGGCTAGGCAGAGCTGTAGAGATAGCATAGATTGATAGTGACCGTGCCTCGAAGTGTTATGTGTGTAGTCTTAGGTCAGGTCTTGTAATAAACCTACTAAACAACAATTTTAAATTGTTTCATTCAATGTTAGAGAAAGTGCAATAAACCGCAGGATCTAAAACATTGTTTTGTAAAGTTAGCAAACGAAGCTTGAAGGTGAGCGGTAAAGAAAGAGTCATTAGAAAATGCTTTCTCCTAAAGGAGTTTATTACTGAAGAGTAGCCATCATGAGCAATCCCATCGGACGAACAAATGACCTTTAAAAATGGTATGTTAATCATGAATTTTAGGAACACATCGATATGTGGGATAAGATCCACTGGAAGAGTTATAGCAGTCTTAGTATTTCCTACATAATCATAAGAGGAGTTCTACCTCTATCTTGTTGAGTCATTATCAATCTTCTTGTTATTTGGGGTCCACAAGAGTCTTTTTATTACCCGACTGCGGCGAAGCCCAAAAGGAGGGTTATTTTATATCTCATTCAACTGACACTTAGTCAGTTTCTACCTCGTTCCTAGCCATATCATCTCACTAATGATATGCTCTGATAAGTGACAACCAAATGATTCCTGAAAGGTGTCTGACCGACCTAAATATGTCACCGTGGTGTGGCCACTCGGCCAGGTGATGGTTGGCACTTGTATGATAATGAGTACTCGCTGGATGCGTGTGCGCCGCTTTCAAGCTGTTTGCTCGCGATAACTTTACGATAACTTTCTCGATACTCACGTTATCGATCGAGCAAACATTCGCTATCTTCACCTCCATAGCACGTAAACTTTACGTTTAAATGAAGAACTTATATTTCATGTTTTAATATTTTCTATAACTGCTGTGTAACAATGTTATAATTCTAAAGTAATAATTTACAGTGCTATAGTAATTGTGATTAAAATTATCGGTAGCTAATATTGTTTGGAGATAAAACGGTTATTTTAGATATGATGTGGGTGAGTAAAATAAACAAAATTGCGTATCTAATTACGGTATTACCCACACCTACAAATTGCACGGTATTTTTAGTACCTATATAAATATTCATAAAAAAAAAAAACGTAGGTAACTGTCATAGGAGGACTATTTGTTAATTAACGCGAACCATATTAATAAACCGGGAAAACATCAGGATTAAGGAAGTTTGCATAACCGTAAAAATTGCATAAACGTCGCAATTAGCAGCCAAAAGAATCACTACATATGAATATGCATGAAGTGTCATTAACACTTCATGCATTTTAATTAAGTTAACAAAACACAAATACGCGCCAACGGAAGGAACTGTTTACCTTCATTCAGAATTACTGCAAACGTTAATAGATAGGAAAGTTCGGTGGTTTCCTGCGCGCGCGCCGGTTAGTGTCGCTGCGACAGTTTACGCGCTACGTGTGATGCGCAAGAGTGGATGTCACCTCGCTCACTGTCGCCGCTCGCGCTCCGACCACACCTGTGTGCTGTGACTGTTGGCTAGCAGTCACTGTGACTGACCGTGAGTGACCTGTAACCAGTGACTCTAGTGGACCTGTTCTGATACAGACCTGTTCTCACCGCAGGAGTCTGCTGATCAGTGCCTATGGACTTGAGTCAGGTAGGAGTTTTGGGTTCTCTGGTGGTGGATACTTTAGATGAACGTTTAAAGAAGGTTTCAGTTTGAGATCTTATGAGCTGATGATATGAGAATCGTTTGTTTGTTTTTGCCGGATAATTATCACACTCTGTGAGAAAAAAATACTTCTATAAGCAAACGATAAATTATTGTTTACATTAATATAGAAATTTCGGTATACCTTGAGGAAATCATTTACACAGTGTTTTAAAATAAATAACATTGTTGGTTTCCACGGATATCATCTGTTACAACGAAATGTGAAATCAAACTCCCACCTAACTACAAAACAGAGCCAACAATTATTCCACCATAACGTTTAATGCACTATTCAATAAGCTATCAACTAAATAATGTTCAGTTAATGCCAATTTAACAGCGACGTATTTCTTTACCGCCATCTTTAAATAGTAATTCATTTAGGCAATCACAACTTATGAAGCGATCATGAATATTGAATGAAATGATTTGGAATCACCTTATGTACTTAATAATTACCACTTTGCACGCTTCCACAAATAACAATTATGCGATTACCAACAGGTGATTATTTGGGCGGCTTATGTTAAAATAATTTAAAGTCAAATTATGGAAATTAATCGCCTTTCTCATAATTTATAACCATAATTCAATTGTAGAGTCAATGAATAATGAATACTCCAATAAAGTATGAGCGCTGAACATGCAAATGTCAAAATACTATGCAAATGATATGGTTTTACATAACGCTGTCTCGTAAATAACTGCGATATAATGATATCACGTCTTTATCTATGTGTATCGGGACAGGTGGTAGGCAGTACTGTTGCCTTAATGACATGTATTGAAGCAGTAATTATAAAAACACGTAATATAGATGGGATTAGCTAACGTGTCCCTCATCACGCATACAAACGCGATGCAGCACAAGTTCAACAATATTTCTTTATTATCTACTAAACGACAAACAGTGACCAGCACTATCTAACATGTATTCACTTCTAAGTATTTTTTGACTACTAATTGTAATTTTATTTTTGTAACAAGCATAATATTTCATCTCAAAGTTACATCCACGTGAAATGCTGGATATCGGTGTTTGTATCAATAGGTTATATCAATAGGTTTTGTCTATAAATGGTATTAGGGTAGGTTATCGTATCGCATAGTGAATTTTACTTTATGAATTTAATTAATGACGGCACGGTTGGCGCAGTGGCTGAGCGATTGGACTGCTGCACTGCGTGTCGCGGGTTCGATCCCCACGCAGAACAAATATTTAAGGCCTGCAGATAGTTGTTCGGGTCTGGGTATTTGTGTATGTGAGTTTACATGTTTGTGAACGCAGACACGACACAGGAGAAATTCCTAGAGTGGGGCAACGTTTTTTTTTTTAAATTTCCCAATAATAATTGAGATCAAATTCACAAATATGAAAACAAATCTGTAAACTATTACTAAACACACCATACGTGGAATAGTGACGTGGCCACTAACATATATAAATGCAGCCGGTAATCTCTCACTTTTTCAATTCATTTGAGTATCGTGTAGGTACACTTGAAACTTTCAGGAATTCAATGAGTCGACCTGTGAGCTGTACTTGATTTATTTAAATATGAATATTTAAATGCTGATGGAATCGATAACGTTAGGAATAGATATCGATCATTCATGCTTAATAGTAAAAACGTGTTTCCTTACTGATGTGACAAATGTTTGCATAGAGTAATCGATATGACATTTTCAGTAATAATTATGAATTCTTAGGAAAAGTTACGGATATTAATGACTTGTAATAAACCACCAACCGGTACTGGGCCCGCGTGGTGGATTATAGGCTGATGATGAATAAACATTCACTTGTACTACTAATAAGTGTTTATGATATGGGTAAAGATGGGTGTGAAGATTAACTAAAATTAACTTGCATAAAGATTCAGGAACACGTTTGGGTATATTTCTAGCTTAACCCATTTTGTCGAGACGGCTTACAATTAATACATGTTAGATAGTGCTGGTCAGGTCACTGTTTGTCCTTTAGTAGATACTAAAGAAATATTGTTGAACTTGTGATGCTTCGCTTTGGCGACCATCTATAGGGTCGCATGTGGTTGGTTCTTGAATCTTATCACATTGAGACTGAAATATTTTTAATGGGTAAACCCATTGTTGTCGAAATGATAATTGTAACTAACCCTAAGTTCAGCCGTCTAATCTTAGGTTTATCTTCACGCTCTTAATTCATTAGACATAATATCTATAAATAAAGGTATTTATTGGTAATTTTGATAATAATATCATTGTTCACGTTGACATTGGTATTTTTTGTTCTAAACCATTGTGATCGTTATCGCAAGTACTGCCTTGTTTAACTCACTGCAAGGACAATCTTTCTCCCTTTGTGATGTGCAGGTCCTATCTACAAGTATATTAGGACTTCATCTTATCAATCCATCGCGTGTACAAGAATTCATTAATTTCTCGTAACTCATTTACATAACACATGCACCCAATCTTGTGCTGATAATCTAGTTTATCGTAATCATCATTAGATCGATGATCAGTGGATCGACAAGTAACTTTAGGCTTAGGAGACTTTTCCTGGGTATATTATCGCCATTACGAGTACAACCTAAAACGGCGGTATTGGCGGCATGGTTGGCGCAGTGGGTGAGCGATTGGACTGCTGTGCTGCGTGTCGCGGGTTCGATCCTCGCACGGAACAAACATTTGTACGACCTAGTAGGTAGTCGTTCCGGGTCTGGGTTTTAAAATTTTGTGAACGCACCCACGATACAGGAGAAATTCCTTGAGTCAACGTTTAAAAAAAAAAAACTTTGACGACCTATAACTAATTACTTCTAAATCGGGTCAAATACGTCAAAAATGTACTTGCCTCCTACCTTCTACCGTCATCGGTACAACATTCATTTCATAAGTAACTCACATGACCTAAAGTTATCAACAGCTGCATTAAAACAGACAAGTATCGTATGAGACAAAGATCTCTTCTTCATTACCGAAATAAAAGCTATTAAAGATATGCTGATGCGTAGATGATATTATTGATGGCTTATATCTTGGTAAATAACTGTAAAAATAATTTCTCTAGACACCATAAAACGTCAATGTCCAAATGTCAAAATCATCCTATTTTCAGAAAAGCTCTTCTGCGCAAAAACAAAGAAACACTACCCTCAGTCAGAAGAGCAGTCAGCTTTAAGTTTCAGAAGAAGGGCTCGATGGCTACGATGATAACAATAGGTTTCAAAAAAACACACTGTAACAATACCTCCTGCATAATGTAGATATCCTGCAGATTTATGGAGGGTTGGAAATCATTAAATGGATCCTCCAGCTCTGGTCAGAGCTAGCGACTAAGGGAGTGCCAGACATCTACTGACTAAAAACCTCCCATGTTCCTTCTTAGCCCTTAGCGTCGAGGCCGCGGTATCTCTTTCGAACAACCCGCAGCCCCGACGGGCGTCGGTCCTGGCGGGCCCCTTCATTGTTGCTGACATCTCTTTGCGGCGCGCGTGGAACACGAACGTGCCTTCGACACCGTCCACAGGCTCGCGCCTACGAAGGCCGGAAGCCATCACGTGGCCCCAACGCCCGGAGCGTCTCCCGCGGTGGCTAGGAAGAGTGGTTCTCTCCTTTTAACGTTCCGCCAACTCTTTTGCTAGCATCACTGCTTCGCAGAAGGAGGCAACGGCGTCCCATTCCCTCTCGCCCCAGACCATGGCTTGCACCAGGGCCGGGCGCGAGTTGTCGCCGCCGCCGATCGCCGCTACGAGAACACGGCGGGGATCCGCCCAAGCGGGGCTGAGCTCCACGGTGTGCTCCACCGACAACACATTACTCCTTATCTATTCAAGTATTTATGTGAATTATAAAATGAGGTGATGAATAAATCGCAAGTTGATAATCTCTGCGGCGCCACCGTCGTATCGGGCGGTATGTTCATATGTGTAGGTACCGCACCTACTTGTGTATTGCCTGTACACCTACTCGTGTGGCGCCAGACTCACGTGACCCACTTCCGATAAACCCAACAAATGAATAAATTTGCTTCGATACCTTATCGAATAGAAAACAGCGGAAACGTTATCAATTTTCACCAAACTGATCCGTATTATAATATTATTATGTTATAATCATGTTATAATACCGTAAAATAATCATATCGATTCATAAATCACTTTGATTATTGTTTCGTCATATTAATCCGTGTTGCGTAATGAATCAGCGATGCAACCAGTTCTATCTGGTTCTGCTCCTGCCATCGATCGCATTTAAAAACCAAATGAAATTCTTTAATTTTATTTGTACTTTCAGACAGTAAATAATAATTTCTTGTCTAATTCAGGCCCTCCTATCTTAAATGTTTTCTCTATAAATTGTGCGTTCCATAGACTCGTACCTGCAATATGATCTTGAAATAAATAAAGATGAATGATGGTGATGATATGTAGCGGAAAACCGTCTGAAAATAGCATCGGTGCCTGAATGTAGTATGTGCAGTTCTCATGCCATGGCCATTGGGAGCGGAAGAATGAAGAAATTTCTGTGAGAAAAGTTTCGACAATGAATGGGGATAGGTTTGTACGAGAGTAGCGGAAGACCAAAGAAACGACGGATGGACTTATTTAGGATGCAGGTGAAGACTTAGAGCGCAATAAGTAAGAAAAAGAAACTTATGCGGTGTCTAAAGAACTTGGACATGGGCAGGAGAGTGAGTATGATCGCGCTAACAAATACTTAGTAGTTAATTAAAAACCATCCCCTCTTACAAGCAAATTGGTCTTCCCTTCCGCTGTGTGGGGCGGCTTCGGCAGGTTGGCGCTCATACCCACAAGCCACAGGTGCGTCGCTGACCCACATATTTTTTATTTTCCAAAGCACAAACAAGCACCTGACGCTATCGCCATGTTTATACAACGATAACTCTGTAATATCCACGTGAATATTGATTCCGATACAATTTCGCGAGTTTAACGCGAATTCTTAACGCAGCCATGTTTGTTTAGCGATAATCGGCTCTTGGCGACTTGCGAAATATAGGTCGACAGTTATTGTGAGCGTTTTTATTTAGATATGTGGATAATGTAAGTCAATAAATAATAAGTTTAAATAGATTGTAAATGTATTTAAACTTGTTATTTTAGATTAGAACTGGTAAACTCTTTTTTTATTCTATGTTTCGGCTATTATTATTTCCAAGGCTCAAATTTTATCTTAGAAAATAAACAAAAGTCTGATGGTTTCATTTCAATGATAAGTTTACCCAAAGTAACGATTAACTTGCTAAATTCGTCAAATAGCAGTCGGTAAAACATGACAATCAGTCAATAATAAACTCCTTCAATTTAATTAGTAAAGTGTTAAGCAATGTTAATGAGCGGCGTCAAATCATGCTCCAGGACAGGATGTGTCCTAACGATAATTGACTTTAGCGAGAAAAAATAATGGTTCGTACAAAGACGAAGTTCACACTATTTAGACACATTTGTCCCTAGTTAGGAGATAGCGAGAATTATGACGGATTTGTTATAACGTGCTGTGATGAGTTCATTTAGACATATCTGAACAAATAAATAGTGTTTGAGCTTCATTTTGAACCTAGGCTCGGCTCATGAAAAGACATATCTTTGGTAACGTATTGCCAATAGTTGTCTTTCCAAGTCTAATGAGATTTTGTGCAAGTTTTTACAATAATTAGGAAACTGTCTCTTTTAAGCTACGATACGAGAAAATAGTTATCACAATTAAGAAATATTTGTAGTCAATAAAGTCAAACGACACAATTATGATCTTTTGGAAAATATGCGTTTCTACGTAATCTGATACAAACATGTTTCAATTTAATACTTCAGTTGACAAAACCAATAATACTAGATACGTCTATATTAGAGTGCTCTTTATAATACCAGCCAGTAAACATAAAACACAGCAAAACATTAGATATTAAGGTGTGTCCGCAGAGACTCATTTAATTTTCTCAGAAGCGATGGTATCGCGGCGCATTGACCGATAGACGCTTAGACACACAAGAGCTGCCCCAAGTGCCGATGCTATCGGGTAATTACGCTAATTCATATACAAGGTCCGACACTATCGTAACTCGTCATCTATTGCAATTCGTGGTTCGGCTATGAATATGTTATGATAAACTACAGGAAACTTGAGGAAACTTACTTCCTTATTGATAATTTTGTTTATGTTTAAATAGGTTTTCGTTAGTCACCATTGGGTGGTGTTTGGTTTCCTTATTTGTATGTCTATATACAGCTTGCAGCTTTCAGATATTGCATTCTAGGTATACCAAGATCCTTTAACAGAAGTAATAGATGAATCTCATAACAACTACAACATCAACTTGCACTTTCAAACTTAATATTGTGTCAAAGATAGTCTCTGAATGTTACCGTAAAATCCTATTTCGAAATTTATGTTTTAATTTCATGCCCTGAGAACAAAGAGCAGTGTGACAATCTACTGTTCGTTCGTTTGCACTATCCCACCTTCAATTTCGACATGCAAAATATGTGTTTTGTTAACAATTTCATGGACATTCGTTTGCTAACTCAGACATAAACGTTCTCAAGAGCTTTTACATACCTCCCATGTAGAACGTTACAACAATCCATGTAACGGTGGCGGGGTACTCTTAAAGACTAGGTCATTAGGAGCGGTGCCAGCACTGGAGCCATGCGTCATAAGTCCAGCTATCGGTTATGTCCGGAGACAGTAATGTGTCCGCTGACACATCGCGACTGCTGCAGCTATCACCAGTGACACATTGCTGCTCTCACTGCGTCGCTATGAACCGGGAGATAGACGGTAAACCACCATAGTTTTTAGAAGCTGTAAATACCGTTGCATTATATTGACAATTTCACCTTCGTACTGCGTTATTTAAGATTTGCTTTCTGATTGTGGTCTGATAACACTGGAATATGTTGTTTAAATTGATATTGGTGTGGGGTATTATTCAACTGATTACAGTTTGTTCAGATCACAAAACTGCTTTCTTTTCGTAGCTTTCAATAACGAAAACCTTTGCTTTTAATAATGAACTAGCTGCTGCCCGCGACGTCGTCTGCGTGAACGCTATACAGCACCAAAAATACCTACGATTATACCTTTTAAAATAACATTAATTTACCCGTTTCTTCTTTACATTTCATATATACAGAAAGTGCTGTAACAGAGGGAGACTGTCTTTTGTATAATTGACCTTCAAAAAGTGCTGATTTTCAGCCTGTTTTGAATAAATTACTTTATGGTGGTTCTGCTAAATTAAGTCATAGTTGTGGTTGTGAAGTTGGTTGAAGCAGATGGAGAAAATAATGAATAAGGAATACAGAATAGGGTAAAATTACATAACTTCTCGATTAAAACAACATTAGTGGTTTGGCTCGCTGCAGCCAAAATGTAAAGAGAGTCAGGACTGGTGACGCGGGAGCAAACGACGTACAGTTGCCCGTGTGAGATGCAGCTCGTCCTGATACTGAGGTTGACGGTCAAGTTAGTTTAGTACCTCTATCGAAATCTATCTCCTGGTCTACCCACTTCTAGTCTCTTGGGAGTTTTGATTCTCGCTTCAGCGCTGTTAACATTAGAACGTAGGTATGAATTAATTTTCAGTTTGTATGTTTGGGGTTACATCGGATTTCAGGAGCGCTGTACTTACGTAGAACTTGTAATGAATTCAACTGTTATAGTATCGTTTTCTGAAATAAACGTTCTGAAAGAAACAAAAGTTTGTGGACTCCTCATTTGTTTCTTCGTTCTGAATAAGTTTTCATCAAAAACTTAACATCTAAGTTCTATTGAAGTTTATTCGATATTGAATTTTGAAGTTCTGTTTCATATTATGTTTAACAACACTACCTTTGTAAATTCGAAGATCAGACTACATAAACATGTCCAGAACTAGCAGCTAGTTGATCAATCAACTTGTTACACTTATAAACTTTTACTTACATTTACACAATTATCAAGATTCTGTCGTTGTAGCAGAAAGATAGTCATCATCCCTGGACGCATCACTCATATTACAGTCAAGATCGCTGTCAAAGAATGCACATTTAAAGTTATTAGTATCATGATAGTAACAAAGCGTTCGTGTGTGTTACCAATTATCAGGGCACGTGTAGGGTTCGACCGCGAGGGGGCGCCACATTAGCATACCGGCCCACGGGCCACAGGTGATGGGGTACAAATTGGTCCCACATACACAGGTACAGACAATTAGCGGAATTATGCGATGATTGATAGCCAGGTATCGCTCCATCGCGAATATTTGTACGAGTGCAGGTAACTCACTGGGGATACCGCTTGTATTGTTTCAACTCCCTTTTTATGATAATTAGTAGGGGAATTAACAACAATGTGGTGTTAAATAGGTTTTATAAGTGTACACGTAATTCAAAGATAAAAAACTGTTGGAGTCGTTGAAAGTAGCTTTAGTTTACTTGAATGATTTTAGAGATTTTCAAAATATTAAACTGAAAAAATACAAGCACTTACTCATCTGCGCTTTAGTTAGAAAACTATTCTGGCATGTTGCATTTATGTGTGTACTTTACGGTGTAGATACTTAGATAATAAGGGCCATTTTTGTTGCTAGTATATGTATGTGTGTGTGTGTGCTGTGTAAGATCGTCCCATGAAGCATTGTGTAATGTATTCAGACTCATTCTAGGCCAAAATTCTCGTCTATTGAAATGTCACTTGAGCCGGTTTAGGCGCAAAATACCTAATTCTCAAAATGGCAACAGAGTCGCAAAAGGACTAGTTCTAAAAATGGCCAATTCTCAAAAAGCCTAATTCTCTGAATGGCCAATTCTCAAAAAGCCTCGTTTTCAGAATGCCCAATTTTCTAAAAGCCTAATTCTCTTAATGCCCAATTCTCAAAATGGCAAATTATCAAGATGGCAAATTTTCTACAATTGGGAGTATTCTAAAAAAATATATATATATAGGTATATTTAAAGGTATAATATAATGTTTGTTTAATCAGTGAGTTGAAACTGTAAGATTTATGCGAATAAATACTAATAATGTGACCAATTCAGACGAAATCAAGCCAATTTTGAGTTCTAAGTATACTTGTCACTTTTGTTTATTTTCTAAATAAAAGAATGTAAGACTTATCAAAATCATTTTGAAAGCTTTAAATTGAAAGATCAAACGAAAATGATACATATGGTTCCATGTCCTGTGCTCACCTGGGTGATATCACCTAGTTATTTTTTTTAGTCTGTTTATTTATGCAACTATTACCTACGTGCATTTGTATTATTTTAAACAGACAAGGACAAGTAGGAGATGAGAAATAAAGATAGTAATTTCCTAAAAAATACCAGGAGAACAGAAATATAAAGGAGGTATTTTAAATTGTTAATAATAATTATCTTGCAATAAGCAAACAAACCTGGAAAGCCATGGGTGAGGCCTCTACCCAGCAGTGGGACACCGTAGGCTGATTAAAAAAAAATAGTAATAATAATCCTATAGTTAAATCTATACCTACTCCTTTCTAATACCTTGCAGTTTTCTTTTTGTTTGAGATAAGAAACAAGGATAGTATATAAAGTCTCACATAGTACCAGGAGGTCAGAAGAAATCTTTTATTTAAAAGAATAAGTACTTGATTATTATAATATTTCGATAATTTGCTGTTTTGAGAATTGGGCATTAAGAGAATTAGGCATTTAGAGAATTGGGCATTCTGAAAACTAGGCTTTTTGAGAATTGGCCATTTTGAGAACTAGCCCTTTTGCGACTCTGTTGCCATTTTGAGAATTAGGCATTTTGCGCCTAAACCCTCGAGCCATAGCATTCAATAAATCTTCTGACTTGGGGTCACACAACGTGTATCGTATTAAAGAATGTGTGTACACTGGCTGATATTAAATGTATTCATAAGCATTGTATGTCGAACAGGTAGTTATTGGCTAAATAATAGCTCTAAATAAATGATTTGTATTACCGCTTTGCCACCTAAACGAGTGCTACTGTAAGCCTGTTTGTTATGCTTATGCCACAAGTGGAGCTATTCTAAGCTTTCAGTGGGCTATGCTGTCTTTGGTACATGTCACGAGTTTAAGATGAACTCTCACGGAGAGTTCATCTGAGTTCTAGCAGTCAAAACT
Source organism: Diarsia rubi (assembly GCA_932274075.1). Classification (NCBI taxonomy): domain Eukaryota; kingdom Metazoa; phylum Arthropoda; class Insecta; order Lepidoptera; family Noctuidae; genus Diarsia; species Diarsia rubi. The sequence continues at coordinate 296,694 of OW026416.1, read as the reverse complement.
TGTGTAGGCCAGGCGGGTTACGTTGCGACAGGTGTTTCGGTTTGTTCTTTAATGCAACTGCGATATTTTAGATGACTCTGTCATTATTTAACTGACTTTCCTATGTTGGTGTTTGATAAAACCCTGTTGTAATGAAACCTTAACCTACCTAACTGTGATCCATCTAGGTTACAGAGTAGCGTGCCCTAACACTGCGGTTGCTAGCACACCACAGCTTCTCAGTAAATAGTCATCGTTTTACTCAAATGCATGTTTAGTTAAGACTAAAACTAGTTGGCTAGATACCGCCTAGGTGGGGGGAGGGGGGCGTGCCGGGGCGTCCGAGGCGGCGCGCGCGCACCCAACTGGCACGCTATTGGCCTGCGCAGACTTCCTAGTTCAAAACCCTCGCACCTGATTGGCTGTAGTTATGCTAGATGTTTCAGCATCTCGATGTATTCAATGTAAATTGCAGCGGATTAATGCAGACTCCATTGTTTGGGGTAATTAGTTTAATAAGGTTATATAAATTAGCGGATGGCTCTGATTGCTATCTGCGTTGCGACACTGATCGTTTAGATGGTAATACCGGGTAAATACACTCGAGATGTATAGTGTGTTTGTAGGTAGACACGTAGGCCGTAGGACCTCATCGGCTTCTCAGAGCATTTCATATCCCTTCTATAAGAATCGCAATAAATCGTCCTCGTATCACGATCGGTTATTATTTGAATGACGTGTGGAGTTCACTGAGATGCATGTAGACTGGTGATACATGAGACCGTAGTTATTAAATTAAACACTGTTCCTAGGAATCTTATTACTTCTCTCGGTAATAGAAACACTAAGAAACGAAACTCATAAAGATAATGTTTCATCAGGATTCATAATAACGTTACTCAATATTTCAATTTCATCAAACCACGTAGTTCATATATACTTAATAGCTGTAATTGGCTAATTATTATTCAATTATTCGAGTTTATATTCTAAGTTTTCACTAAAACTGTGCCAATACTAAACTTTACTTGATGTTGGAATTGCAGCGTTTCTATTATCAGGTGTGTGTGGGGAGTATGAATGGGTATTACGGTAACACGGTAACAGTCAAAGTATTATATAAGACAAATCTATTTACATCCTATACTTACACGTACATTTAACTGGAGGTTTTGTAACAGATGAGTACAACGCTCGAATCGAAAGCACTACAATATTTAAAGTCAATCAAAGGCTCTGTGACCCTGTAGCTCAGTGGGCTATGGTACATAAAGCCCTGATACCACCCTGTCACAGAGTCCTGCTGAAGCTCATCTGTCTCCATTGCTGGGACAGTGATGTAAGAGATGCTGGTCATCAGCTGCGCTTATCTGATGCGGTGAACGGCCCGCGCCGGCGCCGCTTGATTGCTAAACGATGCGCAATTGATAGATATGTATGCGAGCGTTTGGGATGTGGGGAGCAAGCATGTGCCTTTGTAGATAGATGTCACTGTTAGCTGTTGTTTGCTGGAATTACTGCAGAAAGGGTTAAACACCCCTCAAATTATGCACCCACGATCTCGAATCAGTTTTTAATCTGAACTTAGTTTTGGCTAATAGAGGTACCTACTATTAGCATTTTTCTTTCTTTTTTTTAATAGTGAACCCAAGTATTTCGTCGTAGTTATGAGTAGCGGCTTTGCCCTCTACAACTCGAAATGTATCCTACAGGAAGATAAAATCAAGATAAAACTATCCTATGTGTTAATCCAGATTTTAAAGTATCTGTGTATCAAATTTTGTCCAAATCCGTTCAGTATAGGTACAACTATTGCATTTGTAATATTAGTAGAACTTATATTAATTTAGTGCAGAGAGCATTATTTTAAAATAAATAAAAAAATACATAAAACACACACATACATTAAATACATACATTTAAAGTCTTCACTAATGATTCATCATTGGTAAAGCGACTGATTCCTATCGCCACGTAATAGCCGTCACAACATAACTAATTGAATACTAAACTACACATTACGCCGTTTACAGACTCTTAACTAATTTGACGATGCTATCGTCCCCTTTCGTCAGACCCCATTGATTTAACCAACATTATCTAACTACCTGAATGACATCCATGGGTACATTATGGCTTTTTAATTCCGTCAAGTGGCGACCCCTATGTGCGGCCTCCTGTCCTGCCGGTACCCAAATGTCCCTTGTTTATGTTTTCAATTAATTCATTAATGTCCCGCTGATTGCAGAGGGTTATGTTATCAGCTTCATCAAAACGTGGAAGTTTTTTGAGCGAAGGGTGGTTCGACGAGAACCGTAATTTTTTGGAAATCAAAACGCACTTCAAATGATTGATTTTACTGACTGCTATGGCCGGTTTAGGTGTGAAATAACTGAGTGTTAAGGTAATTTTACGTCGTTTACTTACTTATCTTCAAAATACCTCCATACCTATCATTACTAAACAACCAAGCAAGGAAATGGTGATTTTTGACTTATCGTAATCGTACCTACCTACTGAAAAAAGTGAATCACTCGAGTGGGTACTATGGGAAACTATGATATTGTTTTGCATCGCATATCTAATTCTAACTACATCATTTTCAGGACTTTCCCGATTCGCAATGGTCATCACCATCATTATACTCAGTAAATGAGGATGCCCATATAAAACTCGTAGGTTCCGCTTAGTAATTTGGTACCTACCTAAGATAAGAAGTTGGCCGGTTATTAATTGACCACCCAGGAAATTGATGTGTGAGAGAACGAGTGAGTCCTCAAGTCCTCAGTGAAGCTATAATATTAACATTTAAACAACGCACTTAAGGGCCGAATTAATCAGTTTGAAGCAATCACACTTTTTGCCCAATCGTTGTGGAGTCATTTGCAATGGGCGAATATAAATGAGCTTGATTGAGGCTTCGCCGCGCGCCGGCGGGACTACCTACCGCCGGGTGGAATACCGCTAAATGGTAAATACCTGTAATTTCCCGGTATTTGCCATCAATGGCCGATGATCGCTTCTTATCGTAGTCCATTGACGCATTGTTCAGTTTTTTTGTCTGTTGGTTCCCGGAGGCTGTGGTGCCACCCACATGAACGCGACGCTTTGATGAGATTTCATGAATATTAGGGAAACGCCATAGAGTAAGGGCTTTAGAAATGTGACATACATCTAACGTGATATACATCTAATGTCAAAACAATTACATAAAATAAATATTAACGTCTTCTCTCCTGATTCCATTTAATTAATGCAAACCTGGACGTAAGCAGAGACTGAAGCGAGTGACCCTTCCCTCTCAGTGCCGGACTGGGACCAAAAACCGGCCCGGGCATTTTAGAGACGGTCGGTCCTCCACTCGGTCGGTCGATTATGCAAAACTGCAATAAGAGTGACAATCCAGAGGTAGAAAGGATGAGCCTTGTGTGTGAGTGTTAAAAAAAATCTTGCATTTTTCAAGATAAGTAAGTAAGTGCGCGTTGGTTTAAATAGACGTGTAAGTTTCTAGCGGCAGTTACAGTTCTCAGAGGCTCATTTTTATTAGCCTCTAAAATATTTTAGTTTACTACTAACTTATTTCAAACGATGAACTGTTTTTTTTTAAATTAGCAAAAGAATCATCAATCCATCGAGCATTCAGCCCTTCGGGCATTTGCCCGAATTGCCCTATGGCCAGTCCGGGCCTGTTCCCACTAGAACAAAATGATACCGACTGCCTAGTAAATCTTCTCAATATCTCCCAATTGATTTAATAAATACAAACAATCATTTAAGTAGTACTTATAACTGACAGCACCCCCGGGCCGGCTATTATCGATCATTGATCACAGTTGGACAGCGTTATTAGTTGCGTACGCGTCAATACGCGGCGAGCGGCGCGCGCGCAGCGGACTATTAACAATTAAGTAACTTATATTTTTATTGGCTCTAAGCGATTAACCGCCTCTAGGAATGGACGCAGCGCGTTATATTTTATTCTTGTCCATTGTCTCAACGATGGTAATTAAGTTTTTTCGGCACAGCCATGTGTGCCAATCTACTAATTAATTGTTAGGTCGCCGTTCATGTATGGAGGCCATTATACGTTTATGTTATTCATAATAATATTTTGTATGGAATTCATTGAATACATCCATTCGTTAAAAGTCAATTTATGCATCATTAGCTGTAACAGATGTATTGCGATACTTAAGATTCAGGCACCACTCAAAGTGGTGCCGGGTCTCAACCGTGTGGTGTCTACAGACGCGCATTTGTCGAGATGCGCGAGCGACGCGGGCGCATGCTGAACAGCGGCCACCCGCGCGCATGTCACATCGCTTCACCATGGATCACGGTATCACACAACTGGCAGATGGCTGCAAAACTGACGAAAGATATATATATTTTTTAATTACTTAAATTTCCTGAGTGCTTTCCGAATAAAGTGACGACAAAATCTATGGGTAGATATAATTATACCCTCCCATAGATTGCATTCAAATGCCTCTGCTGCAGCACAATGTTCCCAACGCTCGCATAAGAAAAGCTTTTATAAGTGACTTTCCGGAAAAATTAGAATGGAAAGCTCGCGAGCTTAGTTATATAAGGGCAGATTGATATGGATCCCTTTAATTAATTAATAGGGATGTTTCCTGATTAAAAAAAACATATGATTCTAATTAATCCGTCTGTTAGATTATCGAAAAATATTGGATACGTATTTTTTGTTTTGTGAAATCAATAAAAACCGGCCAAGTGCATGTCGAACCACGCACAATGTAAGGTTCCGTAGTTGCCCATCAAAATATGCGAACTTACTAAACTGATTAACCTACCTGCCTCCGAAGTCCGAACGATAATTATTATGGTAAAAATAAAACAAACTTCCATTTGCAGTTTTGAGACCTACGCTCCCATGTATAGGAAAATATTTCATACAAGTACATTTTATAAGTTGGTCGACTATTACTCGTAAACTTGTAAAGCCTACTTAACTGTGATAGTTTTCCTTTATTTTCGTTGCATATGCTACTACCATGATTTTTTTCACAGTACCATTTCCGTTGGCACACTTGAGTCTAACAAAAATTTGCACTTTAAAGCTGAATATTTCACAAACGAATCCCTAAATCGAAAAAGTCAACGACAACCCACACAATTAACTATGCGAGTCATAAAAAAATCATCTCCACTTTAATGTGTAGGTACTGGAGATACTTACCCTAAAAAAATAATTTGCAATATTTTACTTTAGCACTTTGTCGGCGTAACTCATTTGTGTATTCATGCCAAATTATAGCTTTCTGGTAGGTACTAAGAGTCTCTGAGATATAGTGCGGATGGACAGATAGACAGACCGACAGACGGACATGGCGAAACTATAAGGGTTCCATATTGACTACGGAACCCTAAAAAATTACGAAGGTAAAACGCGTCAAAGATTTTAGTTGGGGCTTGTGACGTCACTCACCGGTAAAAAATATCATACTAATGTCTTGGAATATGACGTCACACGAGTTTTCAAAGCACCATACCGTCTTCAATGTTTGTTTACGTGAAAAAAGAAAAAAAGTGTCCAATATTTTTTTGGAAATCAGACGGACTAATTAGATTTTTTTGAAAACTACCTTTTGTAATAATAAACTAAATTTGCTGCTTGGTGTTGGGCCAGTACCGGGAAGCAAGCCGGTCCGGGATGCCGCGCCACGCGTGTTCTCGTCCTTATCCCTCGTTTTTGCGCAGCCCTACGTTACTATTAATTGATTGGAATTACTCAAGTGTTTGTGTTTTTTGTATCGGTGCGCCATCGCGCCAGTCCGGCGGAGTATGTGTACCCGCTGTACCCGCTAGCTCTAAATGAATTACTTCACCAGGACTATAGCTTCAAACTAGTGTCTTATGTAATCCATCATTCACTGCCATGGAATGTTCTTTCCTATTCGTAGCAAGCTAGTGACATTGATATTACTTGATAATTACGAAAATAGTCCATAAAGCTCAGAATTTTGTCATCTCATTGCTTTGCATAGTACTCATGTACCGCATATACTTGTATTTACATTCCGCGAAAACACTTATTTGGAAATTACAAACAAACGATTTTATTTATTTGTACAGAGTATAGATCTTCTGCTTTCCCTAGGGCCTCTGACATGGTTTGACAACTGACATTTGGTGGGCGGGACCACCGGCTTTCATCTTTTATATCAGACAATGTGATTCAAGCCTGCAATGTCCTAGCCAAACTGGAAAACAACTTTTTACAAAGTGTGCTTCCTGTGGTAATCGAACCCACGACCACCGGGTCACAAGGCCAACGCCTAAGCCACTCGAACGCGGAGGTAGTTGTAGTATAGATTAGAGGCACTTTGGAATTGCTAAACACTATCCAAATTCTATAAGGTGAAAGACTCTCTCCTTAATCTACGTTCTCTGCAAAAAGGTCATCTGACTTTTAAAGTCATTATTTGTACGTAGGTATAGCAGTTATAGCCAGCCCCAGTGGTCCACAGACGATCGTTGCCGGCTCCATATAGGTTTGCGTGCCCCCGTGATTAAACAATCAAATAATCATATTAATCACAGCGCGCGCGCAGACCGCCCCGCATGCGCGCTCATGAGCACACACATACGATGATGTCCGATCGGAAGATTATACTGATCTTCTTATACATAGATCTGAATATTTGCAGATACGTTGCATCGTGTGTAGAACTTGAATCATGAGAAAGGACTAACATTTTGCACAACCAGTACAACCGGCGATATTTGGAGCATTTTCAATGATTGTTTAATAAAGATTCTCTTTGGATTGTTACGAATGCGCACTGACTTTGTAAGATCCATTGGACTTGATGGTTTCTGGATTCTGTAATAGAGCACCAGTTTTAATTCCCACGTATTGAACACTGGTTAATCCAAACCCAAACAAAAGTCAGGATAGTAAATCCTTAATTCCTGCAACTTTATGCCAGACTCATCTGCAGAATCACTCTAGAAGATGTAGTGTTCGCGAACGGATTGGACGTTTCGTTAAGCATTGGCCTCTCATTACGTCATAGGTGCGCGTGCGCATGACTGCACTACCTTCACAGTCATGTCATAGAACATGACAAATATGTGGCCAGTATGAGATGTGCCTGTGATGAGGAAATTATCACCAAGCTAGCTGGAGTCACACCAGTCAGTAAAATTGCTATGGAAGATAAGTTGAGGTTATGTAGGAGTCAACAAGAATTAATAATAACCGAAGTTTGGAAGTAACAGAAAAACTGGAAGATAACCTTTTGTCTTGGTATGGTATGAGCAATGCAAGCAGGAGGAGAGATTAGATGAAGCTGAAGGAGTGACATGAATATGAATGAGGGTGGAGGAGAGCACAAAGGTGGATCGATTTGACTTAGAAGGGATTGAATGATAAGTCATCGAAATTAAACTTATATTTGCAATAGGTAATTTACAGCACTCAAAAGTATTACGTCCAGGAGTAGGTGTCCTACAGGAGTCGACTAGCCCTTTACAGAGTAGACCTTCTGCCCTCCACGTTGTATAGGTTACTGCGGCCTATTACATCTCGTGCGCAGCCCTGTGGTTACCTGCGCGCGCGCACCGCGTGTGCTTTATGCTTATTAAACTGAATCCAATCAGCCGACGCCTCGGATCATATTAATTAGAGATATTGTGGCATTACGTCAGAGCCGCTTCCTGGTGAGATCAGCTGATTACCTGATGCGGCTGAGTGCAGGACAGCACATGTAATGATAAGGCATTATCTTGTAACACTTGATAGGTACAACAGGAATGGGATAACTACGTGAATAGAAGGAACAACAAAAATATGTTGCATTGTATTGATTAGACGCCGAGATTGAGGCTGTAACATGTGACTATGTGAGCTCGCTAATTATTTTATTTTATCAAAGACTATGAGTCCGTTTTCTTGCACCTTTGATGACCTTAAAATACCACTGATGCTGTAATCAACTTGGACACCTACTGCTCTCAACAATCTTAAGTAACAAAGAAATGACAATAAAAAGAAACTTGTTTATGGCGCATCTCATAACAGAAGTTTGGACATCATTAAAATAGATAAGCATACTCGTATGTCGCACACTGTCAAATTTGTGGCTCCGATACTAACTTGTGCTTATAATAACCATAGAAATAATTATGATGGATAGGATAGGATACAAGTACACTTGAGACGAAATTCGGTCGGTGAGCGTTGCTCAGGCGCACTTCGCTTAAACTAAGCGGTGTGCCACAGCGCAGGTTGTTGCAGGAGTGCCACTTAACACTACACCGTCTTCAACTATTTTAATTTACTGCCACTTCTCCCTGACTCCTAACTCTGAAAAGTTATGAAAGGAAAACTCTCTCACTTAGCCTGGATTCATTCACTCCTGGGCAATGACGAGGCTTTTTATTTCTTTCATACTTCCCTCAAGGCATCCGAGCAACGTACACCACTCATCAGCTCAACTGCGTTTTGGGTCCCTGTTTTCTTTATCTTGACTATCCTTGTGTATTCTATATACCTACTCGTGTATCGGAATTTCTGTTATATTCTACTGCGTGATAGTCCCTCGTAGATTACATAATGACCAGTCGCGTGGCTTTACATATATCGTATTACGTAACGTGTGTATAGATAATGTTACCTATTGTTTTGCTACGTAATCAAATTGGGCGCTTCCTGTGCTGGCCGCGCGCTGGGAACTGCACTTTCATTTGCTTTCGACAATTTCAACAATAGAGACTTTCGAAGAGAACGGCAGTTTGGTAACACCTAGACGGTAGGAAACCTAAATCTAAAGATCTAACAGCGTCAAGTGTACTTAGTATCAGTACTCACACTATTTAATCTCAGCTCAGCGTAAGTCAGTCAGTCAGGTTACACACCTAGCAGGAGCCACATTATCAGGTTGTTGTCAAATTGATGTACCTAATTTAATGAAATAGGTATGTAGGTGTGTGATATAATTGTCACAACGTATTTCTTACTGACAATGGCTCAATGAAGTTCCCATCACCCATGACACAGCGACAGGTGTCACCTGATCGTTATAGAGACATTAAACCGACGTCATCACATTAATGTCAAGCGATAATGTGCACAACAATGTAGCGCTACAACAATAGTGTAATTTAGGAGACAGCGGCCTGTGCGCTCGTGAACGTGTTATTAAGGGCCGGCGCATAATGCGCGTACGCAAATCACGGCGCTCCCGCCCCGCGCCGGACGCCGGATCAAAATAATTGCACCCGCGACCGCCGCGCCGCCATTATCTCAAACTATACACAATTACTGACCGCCACCGCCACCAAACACGCGTCTTCGACAATACACTAACACTGCAACATTACATGCGCTTCGTACATCGATACATTTATTCTAGGTTCTTTAAATGATTGGCTACTCAGCCGGCGATGGTCTGCGTTAAAGTTTAGCCATCGTTTGGTGGTACGGAGGAAGTTATTCGTCGTGCTCATTACAATATTAATCAATGCTTTCACATCCAGGGCCCGGGATAAATATAACCGATGCAGAATATTCTTTAATATTAGTTGCGCAATAGTAATGCGCAGGTGAGCGCTACAAATGATAGGCTGTGTTCGCGACCGGCGACCGACGACCGGCGACTGCGACCGCGACCGTGCGATACGGCGACCGACACGCACAGATTTCGGGTTAGTGGCTCGCAACCTATCATTTGACTACATTACGTATGCATAATCAAACATGATTAGTTGTTTTTGTGGAATTACTTGAGAGCTGACGTGCAAGAGGTACAAGTGGGTCGAGATTCGAGAACGACCAAACTCTGACATTTCCGTGTCCGCTGTAAACATACCTATTGTGTAAGTTGTCTGGGATTTTATATTCACTAGTGTTGTCCACTCCATGCTCGCTCAGTTATGTACTAGTTTAGTTTATGGAAGCTGACTTATCTGTGTTATGGCTATCTTGGCGGGGTTTACCTGTATAATTTGTTGCCGGTTAATGATATAAGTAGAGCTTGCTTTTGCTCTCTCATTGTATGCACGGGGTTTCGCTCGTCATTGTTAAATGTGGTTACGTACACTACACACCAAAACTGCTCAGTTTTTGAGGACTACTACTACTACTGCCATGATGTGTGTGACGTTAGGACGTTGGGGATTGGCACAAGCCAAGGGGACCATAATTATTGTGCTCAGCAGTTGGCGCAAGTACTGTGGATGGTGATGATGTCGGTACCTAATGATGACGGCGGCAGGCAGGCGCTGGAAACATGTACGAGTATAACAGTTATCTAGCCGAGACGTGCTCTCTTGCATATTTCTTTATCTTTAGTTAATTTCCTTGGCCGGGACACTCCCTATTCAGCGAAGTGTTGATAATCCCCATGTTTGCGCAGATAGCCCTATCGTCGGCCGCTGATATTATGACAGACGTAATATTTGCTTTAACAACAAGTACCTTACATTAAACACATTCAAATAATATACCTACGTACCAAATAATGTACTGTGTGCAACTCCGAGATAAGCCACGCTCACGCTATATTTAACGACTTGAGTTTCAATTAGGTACATATATTGCATTTCTACGTTTATTTAGAAACCACACGCAAAGAAGAGGTTTTGTTACTTAATGATTTGGTGAAGTGATGGTTTAGTTTGGTACACAAATATTTACAATCAATGGAGTATAATAGCCCTCCCTGGCTAAGATGGAGAGCGAGGAATCATAAGCGGTTCGGTTGAGAACCTGTCAAACTGTAATCTAGCAGGTTCATTCGAATGTAATGCTAAAGTAGAGTTTGACAGGTTCTCAATCCAGAAACCGGGTGTTAGTCGGGTGATGTGGTGCTGGTCCTCTCTCCGCGTGTTCTTTTGGAAGGATCGTAAGAATCGGCTACATTTCACAAAAACCTGCAACTTGTAACCTTTACCATTTATAACACTGCCATGGTTAATGACATGCTGTTACATTATCTTGTTGACTTCAACACTCTGTCTTACTGTTCACACTAAGAGTTCGATAAATGAGCATTGAAGTAGTTATTATACCCGTCGGGGCTGAGGGTTGTCCGAAAGAGATACCGCAGCATCGGCACAAGGGTTAAAAAGGAACATGGGTGGTTTTTAGTCAGTAGAAGTCTGACACTCCCTTTCACTCTGCCCAAGAGTTATTTGATGCTCAAGCTGTAACATCAGCATCTCGTTGAATCTCCTACAGGCGTCGTTATTGAGTGTGTACACAAATAGTGACCGATTCCTCGCGGTTTACTACACGGCTCAGTTGTGTCTCTGTGTGCCACATATGTATTCACTCGACGACTACACCCTCTAGCTAAACCATTTACTATGAATCTGATTTATTAGTATTACTCATACTCGGAGATAGCGATACAGATGATCAACCGAGGTAAATTATTTAGTTCCGTGGTAAGCCTCGCTAGATGGCGTTGGTGACGATTATGGTTATTCCTAAAGTACTCCAAAAACAGTTCCCAAACTACCCCATGAAAATATAATATTTTTAATTAGGTTTCATTCTACTCCATGATAATACTAAAATGTTCTCAAAGTACTCCACCAATATGTACCGGGTTACTATAAAAGGGTACGTTATAACGATGTATAGTCGGGCTCAAAAGCTTTGTAAATATATTTTTAAGTATAAGGATTTTTTTAAATAAAAGACTTTAATTCAACCATCATTTTGAGTCGCATAACTTTTTTTTTTTAACAATTTCAAATATTCAAAAATCAATTAACAAAGTAGGTCTCTGGATTCCGAAGTGTAAAATGCATGAAAAACAAATAATAAAAAATCTAAAATGATATCTGGCAAATAAGCCTTTTTGAGGGGGGGGGGGATCATCAAGGGAGTGTCAGACTTCTACTGACTAAAAACCACCCATGTTCCTTCTAAGCCCTTTATGTCGAGGCCGCGGTATCTCTTAAAAACATCCTGCAGCCCCGACGGGCACCGCAGCTCCGACGGGCTGGCAAATAAGCCTCACATTATTATTAAAAATATTCAAAAATCAACTGACATAGCAAGCTATTTTTTTTGTTGGATATGAGAAACAAGGACAGTAAAGTCTCACAAAGTACCAGGAGGCCAGAAATAAAAAATAAGAATCTCATAATCAAAATATGTGGTACCTACTAACATTCCAATTTCCAGTACCTCTAATGTTTCTGTTCTCCTGGTAGTTTGTGGAACTTTACTGAAATTATTATAGATTTGTTTTGTAACAAAATGCTAAACTTTAATTTTGCTTTTAAGAATTTTTGTGACTGATTGTAATGAAAATTTGTATTTTATAGGTAACTAGCTGAACCCGGCATGCCTTGCAATGCCCTTTTTCCTACCAACTACCTGCCTACTACGTACCTACTACCTACCTACTACGTACCTACTACCTACCTACTACCTACCTACTACCTACCTACTACCTACCTACTACCTACCTACTACCTACCTACTACCTACCTACTACCTACCTACTACCTACCTACTACCTACCTACTACCTACCTACTACCTACCTACTACCTACCTACTACCTACCTACTACCTACCTACTACCTACCTACTACCTACCTACTACCTACCTACTACCTACCTACTACCTACCTACTACCTACCTACTACCTACCTACTACCTACCTACTACCTACCTACTACCTACCTACTACCTACCTACTACCTACCTACTACCTACCTACTACCTACCTACTACCTACCTACTACCTACCTACTACCTACCTACTACCTACCTACTACCTACCTACTACCTACCTACTACCTACCTACTACCTACCTACTACCTACCTACTACCTACCTACTACCTACCTACTACCTACCTACTACCTACCTACTACCTACCTACTACCTACCTACTACCTACCTACTACCTACCTACTACCTACCTACTACCTACCTACTACCTACCTACTACCTACCTACTACCTACCTACTACCTACCTACTACCTACCTACTACCTACCTACTACCTACCTACTACCTACCTACTACCTACCTACTACCTACCTACTACCTACCTACTACCTACCTACTACCTACCTACTACCTACCTACTACCTACCTACTACCTACCTACTACCTACCTACTACCTACCTACTACCTACCTACTACCTACCTACTACCTACCTACTACCTACCTACTACCTACCTACTACCTACCTACTACCTACCTACTACCTACCTACTACCTACCTACTACCTACCTACTACCTACCTACTACCTACCTACTACCTACCTACTACCTACCTACTACCTACCTACTACCTACCTACTACCTACCTACTACCTACCTACTACCTACCTACTACCTACCTACTACCTAGCTACTACCTACCTACTACCTACCTACTACCTACCTACCTACTACCTACCTACCTACTACCTACCTACCTACTACCTACCTACCTACTACCTACCTACCTACTACCTACCTACCTACTACCTACCTACCTACTACCTACCTACCTACTACCTACCTACCTACTACCTACCTACCTACTACCTACCTACCTTCTACCTACCTACCTACTACCTACCTACCTACTACCTACCTACCTACTACCTACCTACCTACTACCTACCTACTACCTACCTACTACCTACCTACTACCTACCTACTACCTACCTACCTACCTACTACCTACCTACCTACTACCTACCTACCTACTACCTACCTACTACCTACCTACTACCTACCTACTACCTACCTACTACCTACCTACTACCTACCTACTACCTACCTACTACCTACCTACTACCTACCTACTACCTACCTACTACCTACCTACTACCTACCTACTACCTACCTACTACCTACCTACTACCTACCTACTACCTACCTACTACCTACCTACTACCTACCTACTACCTACCTACTACCTACCTACTACCTACCTACTACCTACCTACTACCTACCTACTACCTACCTACTACCTACCTACTACCTACCTACTACCTACCTACTACCTACCTACTACCTACCTACTACCTACCTACTACCTACCTACTACCTACCTACTACCTACCTACTACCTACCTACTACCTACCTACTACCTACCTACTACCTACCTACTACCTACCTACTACCTACCTACTACCTACCTACTACCTACCTACTACCTACCTACTACCTACCTACTACCTACCTACTACCTACCTACTACCTACCTACTACCTACCTACTACCTACCTACTACCTACCTACTACCTACCTACTACCTACCTACTACCTACCTACTACCTACCTACTACCTACCTACTACCTACCTACTACCTACCTACTACCTACCTACTACCTACCTACTACCTACCTACTACCTACCTACTACCTACCTACTACCTACCTACTACCTACCTACTACCTACCTACTACCTACCTACTACCTACCTACTACCTACCTACTACCTACCTACTACCTACCTACTACCTACCTACTACCTACCTACTACCTACCTACTACCTACCTACTACCTACCTACTACCTACCTACTACCTACCTACTACCTACCTACTACCTACCTACTACCTACCTACTACCTACCTACTACCTACCTACTACCTACCTACTACCTACCTACTACCTACCTACTACCTACCTACTACCTACCTACTACCTACCTACTACCTACCTACTACCTACCTACTACCTACCTACTACCTACCTACTACCTACCTACTACCTACCTACTACCTACCTACTACCTACCTACTACCTACCTACTACCTACCTACTACCTACCTACTACCTACCTACTACCTACCTACTACCTACCTACTACCTACCTACCTACCTACTACCTACCTACTACCTACCTACTACCTACCTACTACCTACCTACTACCTACCTACTACCTACCTACTACCTACCTACTACCTACCTACTACCTACCTACTACCTACCTACTACCTACCTACCTACTACCTACCTACCTACTACCTACCTACTACCTACCTACCTACTACCTACCTACCTTCTACCTACCTACCTACTACCTACCTACTACCTACCTACCTACTACCTACCTACTACCTACCTACCTACTACCTACCTACCTACTACCTACCTACCTACTACCTACCTACCTACTACCTACCTACCTACTACCTACCTACCTACTACCTACCTACCTACTACCTACCTACCTACTACCTACCTACCTACTACCTACCTACCTACTACCTACCTACCTACTACCTACTACCTACCTACTACCTACCTACTACCTACCTACTACCTACCTACTACCTACCTACTACCTACCTACTACCTACCTACTACCTACCTACTACCTACCTACTACCTACCTACTACCTACCTACTACCTACCTACTACCTACCTACTACCTACCTACTACCTACCTACTACCTACCTACTACCTACCTACTACCTACCTACTACCTACCTACTACCTACCTACTACCTACCTACTACCTACCTACTACCTACCTACTACCTACCTACTACCTACCTACTACCTACCTACTACCTACCTACTACCTACCTACTACCTACCTACTACCTACCTACTACCTACCTACTACCTACCTACTACCTACCTACTACCTACCTACTACCTACCTACTACCTACCTACTACCTACCTACTACCTACCTACTACCTACCTACTACCTACCTACTACCTACCTACTACCTACCTACTACCTACCTACTACCTACCTACTACCTACCTACTACCTACCTACTACCTACCTACTACCTACCTACTACCTACCTACTACCTACCTACTACCTACCTACTACCTACCTACTACCTACCTACTACCTACCTACTACCTACCTACTACCTACCTACTACCTACCTACTACCTACCTACTACCTACCTACTACCTACCTACTACCTACCTACTACCTACCTACTACCTACCTACTACCTACCTACTACCTACCTACTACCTACCTACTACCTACCTACTACCTACCTACTACCTACCTACTACCTACCTACTACCTACCTACTACCTACCTACTACCTACCTACTACCTACCTACTACCTACCTACTACCTACCTACTACCTACCTACTACCTACCTACTACCTACCTACTACCTACCTACTACCTACCTACTACCTACCTACTACCTACCTACTACCTACCTACCTACCTACTACCTACCTACCTACCTACTACCTACCTACCTACTACCTACCTACCTACTACCTACCTACTACCTACCTACTACCTACCTACTACCTACCTACTACCTACCTACTACCTACCTACTACCTACCTACTACCTACCTACTACCTACCTACTACCTACCTACTACCTACCTACCTACTACCTACCTACCTACTACCTACCTACCTACCTACTACCTACCTACCTACTACCTACCTACTACCTACCTACTACCTACCTACTACCTACCTACTACCTACCTACTACCTACCTACTACCTACCTACTACCTACCTACCTACTACCTACCTACCTACTACCTACCTACCTACCTACTACCTACCTACCTACTACCTACCTACCTACTACCTACCTACTACCTACCTACTACCTACCTACTACCTACCTACTACCTACCTACTACCTACCTACTACCTACCTACTACCTACCTACTACCTACCTACTACCTACCTACTACCTACCTACTACCTACCTACTACCTACCTACTACCTACCTACTACCTACCTACTACCTACCTACTACCTACCTACTACCTACCTACTACCTACCTACTACCTACCTACTACCTACCTACTACCTACCTACTACCTACCTACTACCTACCTACTACCTACCTACTACCTACCTACTACCTACCTACTACCTACCTACTACCTACCTACTACCTACCTACTACCTACCTACTACCTACCTACTACCTACCTACTACCTACCTACTACCTACCTACTACCTACCTACTACCTACCTACTACCTACCTACTACCTACCTACTACCTACCTACTACCTACCTACTACCTACCTACTACCTACCTACTACCTACCTACTACCTACCTACTACCTACCTACTACCTACCTACTACCTACCTACTACCTACCTACTACCTACCTACTACCTACCTACTACCTACCTACTACCTACCTACTACCTACCTACTACCTACCTACTACCTACCTACTACCTACCTACTACCTACCTACTACCTACCTACTACCTACCTACTACCTACCTACTACCTACCTACTACCTACTTACTACCTACCTACTACCTACCTACTACCTACCTACTACCTACCTACTACCTACCTACTACCTACCTACTACCTACCTACTACCTACCTACTACCTACCTACCTACCTACTACCTACCTACTACCTACCTACTACCTACCTACTACCTACCTACTACCTACCTACTACCTACCTACTACCTACCTACTACCTACCTACTACCTACCTACTACCTACCTACTACCTACCTACTACCTACCTACTACCTACCTACTACCTACCTACTACCTACCTACTACCTACCTACTACCTACCTACTACCTACCTACTACCTACCTACTACCTACCTACTACCTACCTACTACCTACCTACTACCTACCTACTACCTACCTACTACCTACCTACCTACCTACTACCTACCTACCTACTACCTACCTACCTACTACCTACCTACCTACTACCTACCTACCTACTACCTACCTACCTACCTACTACCTACCTACTACCTACCTACTACCTACCTACTACCTACCTACTACCTACCTACTACCTACCTACTACCTACCTACTACCTACCTACTACCTACCTACTACCTACCTACTACCTACCTACTACCTACCTACTACCTACCTACTACCTACCTACTACCTACCTACTACCTACCTACTACCTACCTACTACCTACCTACTACCTACCTACTACCTACCTACTACCTACCTACTACCTACCTACTACCTACCTACTACCTACCTACTACCTACCTACTACCTACCTACTACCTACCTACTACCTACCTACTACCTACCTACTACCTACCTACTACCTACCTAAATACTACCTACCTACCTACTACCTATCTACCTACCTACAACCTAACTATCTACTTACCCAAAAAAAAAAGAACAAAAACTATCCTATGTCCGTCTCCTGGTTTTAAGCTACCTCCCCACCAATTTCCAGCCAAATCGGTTCAGCCGTTCTTGACTTATAAATAGTGTAACTAACACGACTTTCTTTTATATATATAGATTATGTAGATGGAGCGGTTTGAGAATTGATAACGAATAATCGGTGGAGTACTTGGCGAATAATTCCAGATACCTATGGAGCAGAATGGGAACAAAACAATAAGTATTTTATAATAATAATAATTCAATGGAGTAACTTGAGAATGAATGTATGAGATTCTTATCTTTTTAGAACAAAAGAATGGAGTACCTACTTAGGGAATAACCCGACGATTAACTGGTAACCGAAATGTGAACTGCTTCCTTTAGATAAATATGGTATTTTCAAATCTACGATATTTAAAGATGTAGCTTTCTAAAGGTGAAGATGTAGACCTACATTTGCAACCGGAAAACCTTGTGAAAAGACGATACATATAACTGTGTTCTTTCATGATGAATGAAGCTTTAAGCTAGGCATTTAGGCTTTTCTATAACATTACGTCATAAATGATGACAGAACAGCGAACACCCCAATATTGTGGGTAAGTAATAGTCGCAATGACTGGCGTTAGATAACTGCGTCGTGTCGGTGCCAGTGCAGAGCGGAGCGGTGCGGAGCGGAGCGGCGCGGTAAATCACGTGGCGTGTTATACTCACGAGGCGCGGCCAGCCCGGCGCGGCGTGCGCGGGCGCATCGCGATAGCTGACCCACAGCCCGCGGCGAGGACGCACCGATATTCATAAAACGCGAAGCTGCAGGGTTGTTTGCTGCTCAGCTACATAAATCTGGGAAATGTAATAAAAATATGAGCCAGAAATGATTCACAAAATGTTACTTGAAATAAAATTAAGCTCTAAGAGTTTGTGGACTCTACATTAAGTTTATAAATGGTGTACTCATGTTTAGTGCACGTCGCATTGGATGGTAGGCAGGATCAAAGCTTTGGTTTTAGTGAAGTGTCAATGTAGAAGAAGAAATAACAATACCTAACTATTTTTTAAATAATGTTGAAATCAGTGCAAGACATGATTGACTGACTTGACTGATACTATCCCTTATCAGTGGTAAACACAACGCGTTACATATTTTAACATATTTAGTTGTGTAGTCGCCGTAGATCGCATTTCTAGAGATCTGATACACACCGCGATATACATCGCGCGATATGTTCCTCTTATCTCTTGATACGGTGGCGCCGGCGGTTCGATCGAACTCGATGTAAGACGCTATCACCCTATCGGACGATCGGAAGATAATCAACTAATTGCTTATTTAAATTCTGTTAATTCATTACCAGAATCAGCCTTCAAACTAATGCTTGATTCAATGATGTATTGTTTGAACAATCTCGGTCCTTCTCGTCATGTCCTGTATAAAATGTGGTGTTTGGGTTTATTTCGCGGCAGTTTGTAACGTTTTGTTGCACTTTTTGAAGTGTTGGTAATGAACGGCGTGGGGCCGCGCGGATGGCCGCGGGCCTCAATAAATAAATTTAACTAGATTATCAGCGGCCGCCCGCCTGCGCCGGCGCACCACGGTAACTTACTGCCTGCCCACCGCCGCGGCTGCTCGCACAACCACACAACCATACACGAGTTATTAGTTCAGGTTTATGTTTAATTCTCTATTCACTAATATAAACTTCTGTAACTACATATTTTATCAGATAACTTTATGTTTAGCGTCGAGATTGTGTTGTCTACGAAGATAACAATCAAATGTATAAATCTAATAAGATCTCATTATCAACATTAATAATTATTCTAAGCATAATATTGTTGTGAAGGTACTACTTACTATGCTCATCCGGGCCCGCAATTGCAATATTCAACTTCAGAACACATGCTTTATGGTCGCAGCTCGCGCAGGCAATTACAATACTCCGCGCCTCCGATGCGCCCGCGCAGCCGCGTGAGAAGATCCACTTCTTTGCTGCGCGAGCTCATGCTTCAATAGTGCAACTGAACCAAGCTAAACATAACTCTCTGTCGCCGTGATACGATTCTGAATAGTGGGCAAGGTAACGTGGTATGTAACAATGCTAAATTGATCAGAGTTTACACAAATATTATTTATAAAAGCCGATTCACGATCTAGCGGCTGCTCTCGATGTGCGCCGGCGCAGTTTACACCGACTGTCAACGGTCTCGTGGCTATTAGGCATCTGGCAATAAACTTGGATATCGGATTCTCGTCAGCACCCTTCAGTGTGTGCCTGTGTAACGTCCTCTCTGGTTGATCAGGTACAATTCCAATCTGAAGGTGCAGACTGCAGTGTTAAACATCCTCACTGCGAAATTTAATTAAATTCATCAGCGACCTAACGTTTGAAAGCATTTGGGCAAGAACTCAGATTCCTAACTAAAAAGTGAAGAACGTGACATATTGTTACAAATGTCGTTCCTCTGCTAGTATAAGTAAGAGTCCGTCGCGTCACAATCGGTACATACTTCTTACACGAAATACTCGATCAGATATAATCGGTGGCACTTATCTTCGACGAAATCTCACGTTTGAATGAATGTGAATGGTTAATTTATTCAACACAGAAACGTTTCCGACGAAGCCATTGATGTTACGGCAGTGTATCACGGACAAAAAGTCGCCGGCTTAAATCACTCGGAGGCAAATGACAAGCCGGTGATTACGGCAATTAAAACGCCGCCGATTGGACGCTACGTGTGCGGGGGAGGGGGAGGGGGAAGGCAAAAACTTGAGTGCGCGCATCCGAGCCCTCATGAATACGCAGACAATTGATCTAAAATTTGCGAGTTATTGAAAAAGTGAGGGTAATGATGCATAGAGCAGCTATGTCGAGAATGTTGCCGATGATAGCAGACATACCAGCCACTGTTCTCAAGAAGCGCTCGGGAGCGAGCTGGCTGCAGCAGTTCTTATGTGATGAACAAGAAAGAAACGGAATACCACATATGAATGTCAGAACTGGTAATTTAAGCACGTAAGAAATGCTCAACTTAACTGCAAGAATTTAATCGAAATCTAAAAAGTGAATATTTGTAGCGATGCCTGAAATTCGGTCAGCCAAGACAAATACACAATACCTGATGCAAATAATTACCCAGCCGGAGTACTTGCTACAGTTTTACATCATCAACTATAGGTACAACTATCAAATATGACTTACTTAAACACAATCCACTCTAGCCCTGGATAAAAATATTTGGAAAATTTGGTAAGAGACCTTTGCGCTGCATTGGAATGATGCAAGTTAAGAGTAACAGTAATAGGTACAGCATGCTTTCCAGAAATAGAAATCTCTTGTCATTGGAAGCAGGTTGTAACTATTATAGAAAATAGCCATAGAGTTCCTCCACGACTTGCGCCATATCTTCTAAAATTATTTAAAGAAACTGCCACATACTGCACAAGAATAACTACAACAAAATATGATAAATTAAAAGTGGAGACGTTCACAGAGCGCACCTTTCCCATAGACCAGCCCCAATTATAATAATCCAGTCGGACATAACACAGCATTGCATAAGTCTGCTTTCTCACCGGTCCGGTCACAATCAGTGCGACTGCTGTGCGTCCGGTTCAGGTGGCATTTCCTCGATTATCATGCGTTTAGTTTTTGCGCGCGACAATTACGTCGCATCTGTATGCACGCGGCAGACGCGCGATGCCGCCCGCGCCCCGCACCGCTCCGTGCCGTGCCACGCCGCTCAGCAGGACATGTCGGCTGCGTCTTTAGAAACGACACACTAATGATTTCACACCGTTTTTTTATCAAGACTAAGGGCTCAGGAACTGACCATCTTATACATGTTTACCCATATGAGGTGCTTCAATGAACCTTCACGAAGTTCTTCTTGATCTCTTGCAAAGGTAATTCTTTGTGCCAGTGATGAAACACAAAAACGAAATTCACAGGCAAAAAAAAAGTAGTTCAAAAACGGCGGGGTCCATTCTATTTTTATTTCATAATTTAATATTCAAATGAACCCTGCCTGCTTCCAAGTTTTGTTTAATTTCAAATGTGCTTGTTTTTTATTTTTCAGTCTTTTCAGTCGGGTTTTTTAGTTTTTAACTATTTTTTTTATTTCTAACTTTTTAGTTCTTTCGTTGGTAAAATACTTCGCAGATGATTTAACTTTTGTGTTTGTTTATAGAATTTGTGACTTTGAATTTATTTTAAACATATAGGTGTCATATATTTTTGTAATCTCCTTTTAAAACCCTTCATTTTGATACCCTACTCGATGGTAGGTAATGGATGTTTTTTTATTTTTTCAAATCCACGATTTGGCCCCCAAAACCAGCAACTATCTTTGTTTTTTTTTAATTTTAATGTAGCCAGTGACACTCGCGCCATCAAGACGAATCTAACGACGTGTATTTCATTCAAATTCCTTCATCCGTTTAGGAGTTATGAGGGAACAAAGAAACGGACATACATACATACATACTTACATACATACATACATACACGCCATACACATAACCCTCCTTTTGAGCTTCGCCGCAGTCGGGTAATAATAATCAGACCGGTTTCTTTGAAAAAAAGAGAAACCTGGGCCAATATAGATAGGCAAACCAGCGTGCTGTCGGAATCCTAACGATAGGCATATGGACATGGACGTTGAGAAAAGTTAGATTTAGTGTGCTCTCATCTTCAGCTCTCATTTTTGTTCTCAATAAAACTAAATGTAAACTGATTTTGGCAAACTGGCTACTAAAACTGAACTACACAAAAACAGAAGAGCTACTAGTTATAAAAACGTAATAAGAATTAAATAATGCACCCTTTCCTATGCTATATTTCAACCATTCAGCTAGTTAAATATGAACCATAACATAACATACCCTCTTAACCTTTCTATACTACACTTGCACATACACATATACCTACATACACACGACACACACACACACACACAAACATATATATATACACACACACAAACGCACACATTATATTATACGCTCTTTAAGATTTTGTTATTGTGTTTTCTTTGTTTAATTTTATTTTTTATTTTTTAACAAATATAAACAATGTTTATAAACATTAATTATTTGATAATAAAAATTTAAAAATAAAATGTAAATTCATTTTTGCAACAATAAAATGTAATTAAACAGAAATTTAATTTAATAATTATTATAATTTTCATTGATTCTACTGATTTGATAATAATGTAACTTCCATTTTTGTAATTTGAATTGTAATTTGAAACATATTATATTGAACTGTTTTCTTTTTATTAATCAATTTTAATTATATGGATTTTATTTCATGTTAATGTCTTCTGCCTGTAGGGGGGAGTCCCTGGCGTCCTAAAATACAAGTCACGGCTTAGTTTAGACACCAGTCTCCCACAAATACTCATTGTAACTTTTATTATATACTAAATTCTTATTTTTAAGTTGTGTTTGTGGAAGAAAATAAACATTTTTATTATTATTATTATCTGTCTGATCTGCTACAGTAATGTTGTCTTGTCTTATGGAAGAAATGATGGGTCAGATGACCACATAACATGGTCCATCTTTTGAAAGAATCTATGCAGCTGTACTACTGTGCGTTGTGCGTGGGCGCATGTGTTGTCGCGGCGCGTGTTTTTGCGCATGAGCGGCGTGCCCGCAGCGTGGGAGCTGCGGCCGGCGCGCGCGCACACTCCTCGCTCACCCCCCCCCCCTCACCCGCTCGTCAGCAAGGTATTAACATTTCATCGCGGACGCTCATACGCATGCGCAGTGAGGAGCATTTAATGCTTCGTTACAGCAGGGGTTGCATCGTTGCAGTTATTATAATTGGTGCCATTTTGTTGACTTCTTTCAAGCGATAATAATGACTTTTATTGTCGGTTCGGTTGTGGTTTCAGTCTTACCAAAAGGTATCGTATTACCCAGTATTAACTGGGTTGTGGAGGTCAGACAGGCAGTCGCTCCATGTAAAGTACTGGTATTCAGCTGCATCCGGTTGGACTGGGTGATATTCCAACATAGTTGGGAAAGGCTGCCTGCATAATTATCATGAGTGTCGGTTCATTTTTAGTTTTTGTATATTTAATGTGCGTGGAGCTGAGTCTAATTCCCGTACTCAGAGAAATTTAATGATTACTTAAGCCGTCATTTAGTAAAGGTTTGACATATATTTGAATGACAAAACTGTCAAAATTATTACTAAGTGATGACCTAAGTAATCATTAGCTCTCTAAGTGCGGCAGTAAATATTTTAGTGGAAACTGCTATCGCCGCACTTCTCGGTAAGTTACGAATGAATTTAAAAAAGACACCTCATTAATTTAGTACATAATTGTATGAATATGATTGTGTCTTCCAAGCGCTTTTGTTATCCGGTATCACGAAAGCTTACTTATTAACTGGCTCGAAATAATACAGAATATTTATTCTTATAGAAAAACGCCGCAAGAGAGGCTCGATCATTTCGGTGCACACTTATTAATGTAAACTCATATAAATACTTGATAAAAAGTGTTAAAACTGAATCTTTCCATAACAAGGGAGTTTTTTATTTAAATGATTAATTCACTCGAACCGGGCAATTTCTCGTCAGATTTATCTTATGTCACACAAACCCGACCATGAAATATAAATGAGTTACTTTATGCTAAAAACTTCATACCTTCCATACATTAATATGAATTAATGCACTCGGATAACTTGCATACAATGAATATTTTATTTAGTCAAACTGACCAAAAACTGGCTCGCAACATTCGGCTCGCATGTCGCAGCGCGGACACAAAAAGCGACGCATTCAAACGATGTGCCCTTGTTAGGAGCAGGTTCGACTCCATTCAGTGCAGTATCGGCCAAATGGCTTCATGCGCGCTGACGTTAGCGACGTTACACTTGGTGCGTGGGCACGCGCATACCCCGCTAAGGTGTGAGCAACTTGCTTAGCCGGAGATGCTTCCTTGCGCGCGTAAGGACTCGCACTCATTGTGCAGAGAGAGCCAAAACGAAGTGTCGACTCCAGGCTACAACGTATCGGAAACATCCAATTATAAGTGATTTCCTCTCCGTCTGGTTTTTTTCTGAATTAAGATCAGTAGAAAATAACAAACCAAAAGCAATATTGATGACTAACATCCACTTAGCCATTCAACCATCAGCGCTGCATCGTTTACGCCTATAAGGTGTAATTGGTTTGGCACCGCAGGAATCTACATACAGTTTGTCCATAACAGTAGATAAGTATAACCATTTGAATGTGAGTCAATTAATTGAGCACCGAGAATAGCAACGTGTGGTTAGTGGCGGCTGATGAAACGAAACATTGCGGGCTTTTTAGACAATTAACATAAAAACATGCGAATAGGCTTTCGTTTGCTGCATAAGTACCTCCAGGAAAATTACTTAACCCATATGAGCATTTCAAGATAACTTGGTCTAATCATCATCATACCAACAAACTTAAAAACACATCAAACAAAGAAGTCGCATAAAATAATTTGCGATCTCCGCAAACAATGGGCAGGCGACAAATTCAAATGAGTTAGAATTCCTCTCATCAAAACACGCGCACGTCTGCGACAGACAGGTCGGCAACGACGCGGCGCGACGACGGCAACGCAAAACAGCAGCTCAGTGTGGATGCACCGCAGAGGAATGCGTCGCGTTCGGTGCGGTGTGTCAAAGCGATGCGCGGGCGCAGCCGCCGCCCGGTCATTTAAATATCATCGCTACTCATATTTGGAATGCCTCCGCTTGCCGCTGCCGCTCGCCGCTCGGTCAGGATTAAGCGACAAAAATTGCTCCATTTTTTGTTGAGACACATTAACTTTGACCTTGTTCTCAAAAGATGCCACACTGTGTTTGTTATTTGGAACGTTTAAGTTAGACGGCAGTTGTGGCCATGCTTTGGATATTATAGTAGCGGACGTCTTTTAGCTGAATAATGCTGACCAATTGTAAATAATGGGCTGATAGTTACCCTGTTCTCAACAACTTGGCGGTTGGGTCATGACTGCTAAATTAGTAGAGTAGGTACCTACATAAATTAACATCAGTGAGAAGTAATGGTGAGTGTGGATAAAAACTATGATAAAATATTGACGAATAATCCAAACTCGACTTTGCTGTCACAATAGTATTTATTTATTTACAGATGTACTTACATTATTTTAAGCTCACCGTTTTTCGCCAAAACGCTTAAAAGCTAACAATGATTAATATTAATGATTAATATATTTTGTAATATAGGTATATTACAATGTCAGTATCTTGTGAAATTCACAATAAATAATACATAATACATATAACAATACCTACTCACAATTGATTGCACTTGAATTAGTAAATTAAACCTTAGCCTAACTAGGTACATATGTAGGATTCAGAGATCAGATTTAAGATCAGACTGAATTGATCCTGTTCATATGAATGTTTTGTTTGGTAGTTGATGTCTGATCGCAGTAGTGTTTAGCGAGCTACTTCTGCAAAACCGGAGGCTATAGCGGTCACGTTTGCGTAGCACTGGGGTATATTAACAAATGTGTTAATAAAAAGAACATTAAAGTCACCTAGCACCCCGTCCCGCGCTGATGGGGTGGCTTGGGGGTGCTTGGGGTAACATAACACTAACATCTCGATGTTTATCGTAACCCGAGCGCAACACTTTCGTCATCAATCATGTGCCGTGACACCGCTAACAGTACGTCGGTGATGTCCTGTTGTGACGACACATACATTATGTCGGCCTATGGAGACAAGAAATCGTTAGCGTATGTATGTAGCACTATTAGAAAGCGATCAGTTTTATAAAGTGTATATTATTTATAGGATAACACTTCTTCGCTTTTATTTAAACTTAAACGACAACAGGTAGTTGTCGACGATGTAAAGAGCGCGATTTCGAAAGTGGTGCATTGGTTTAACGCTAATAATTTACTTCTTAATGAAAGAAAAACCAAATGCATTAAGTTACATTACCTCACGTTAGGCAGGTGAAAACTCGTGTGTTGGTAAAGGACGAAGAGTTGAATCCTGAAGATAGCACGGTGTTCTTGGGCTTAACTTTAGACGCTAAGCTTCAGTGGGGGCCTCATATAGATAAATTGTCGAAAAAGCTGAGTTCAGCAGCATACGCAGTTAGAAAAATACGTAATTTTACCGATGCAAGATATAGAGACAGCCCCATTAGTGTACTACAGTTATTTTTTATTGTGGGAGAATGCCACTGATATTCAGACCATTTTTGTTTTGCAAAAACGGGCGGTTTGATCAATTTATAAATTGAGTCTGAGACTCTCTCAAATTAAGGAAATTAATGTAATGACTGTTCCTTCTCAGTAGGTATATTTATGAAAATCTTTTGCATGCTCACAAAAATATAAAGCTGTTTAAGAAATATAGTGATATTCACAATATAAATACAAGAAATATACATAAATATATTGTACCCACAACAAGGCTCAAGAAAATAGGTGGATCATTTAGATGCCAATGTATTCGCTTTTATAATAAACTACCAAGCCACATTCAAAATTTAAGCCTTAATAAATTCAAATCCTTTATAAAACGTAAACTTTGCCAGAAAGGATTTTATACTGTTAAAGATTATATAGAGGACAAAAAACCTTGAGATTGAACTGATCCAATTTGAATCGACTTTATACACATTTCAGTTTTCCAATAATATGACATTGTATGATTTCTTTTTATACACAAGGACATTGTTTACATTTCAAATATATTTTTTTGACCAATATTTACTTGCTAAATATTTAAATTTAATTTTTTTTAAGTATTTAGTTTTGCGTTTTTTTGACATTTAATAAGTTGACACGATTATTTAATATGATAAATATTTTATTATTTTTATATTGTGAATGTGAGGACCATGTGGGTCTTTCTTAAATTTTAACGATTGTCTGGCAGTTTGAGTACTTTAAGTGACCCACCCAAATGTCCTTTCTTTGGTATTGGTCGTCGTGACGTTGAGCTCCTTGAGTTATAAGTCGAGCTCCACGATAACTGAAAAATGCTTGCACTAGATGGACGGGTCCACTCAAATCTGTGTGGTGCTTTCTTCAAAAGACCATCTCAGACATTAATCTGCATGGTCTTCATTTGTGTATTATACCAAGATTATGTCTGGAACTTATTGTTAACCCAAACGATTTTAAAAGATTAAAAGCTGTGGAGTTTCTTGCCGGTTCTTCTCCTTAGGAATTGACCAATGCACGGAGCCGTGCCCCTTTTTGTCGACGTTTTATAAGTGCCCATGTAAGCCTATATAAAATAAAAATATTTTGATTTTGATCTGGCGTCCCAAAAATAAGAGAAATGGCATAATAAAGTTTTGAGCAAAGTACAGATTTTTTTTTCGACTTTGCTAATTAGTCTACTTAAAAGCGAATATACATAGCATCACACCTGTAATCTCCGAAGGTTTAGGCAGAGTTATACCTAGCAGTACACTTACGTTTCGCATATTATGTTTGAAGTCCCAAATAATAAGGGTCGAGTCTAATTCTATCAGCCAGCCACGAATCTAGACACAGTTACTGAAAAAATCCTATTGACGTTACCCGACCTGGGTATCAAACTTAGGAACACGTTCTTAGCAGTCACCGCTTGCAACCGATCACTGCACCAACGATCACTACACCAACGATCACTACACCAACGATCACTACACCAACGATCACTACACCAACGATCACTACACCTACGATCACTACACCAACGATCACTACACCAACGATCACTACACCAACGATCACTACACCAACGATCACTACACCAACGATCACTACACCAACGATCACTACACCAACGATCACTACACCAACGATCACTACACCAACGATCACTACACCAACGCGCACATCTGACTGCGTGCTATGCACGATAGCAGCACAGTATACATATGACAGCAGAGATAACATGCATGCTAGTATAGCGAGAATAAAGAAACAGAAATCACGTCAAACACTCTCCAGCGCAACAAAAACTCCCAAATTGTAGAACATCCATCATAATTTATACAAAACATGTCTGTATAATTAAAATGGAACGTCAGCCGATAATGCTTCTAATAGCAGAATTTTAAAGTAATAGCGGCTCGTAGTCAAAGGCACGCACGGCACGGCACGGCACGGCACGGCTCCCTGCGTAATGTTGCGGCCCGCAGCGGTGTCTGCGCGCGCATCTATTAAGCTTAATTTGTAACAATTATCACCGCGCCATAAACACAATAGTTAAATTCGGTAACACCTTCATTAATACAGTAATTCTTACGACCTCGTTCCTCTTTCAAACGACTCAAAACCCTATATCATGTGGCTTCAGTTGTCTTTCAATGTGTGCTCGTTCGGTCCGTGGAGGTGGCATTATTAAAAACGCATTAGGAAGATTCTCAAGACGTATGCGACGTCAAATGATGATACTTACTGCCCTGTTTTACGACTTTAATAGGTATTCCAGATAGGTACTTGTAGCCTTAATTGATCACTAACGTTTGGCAGCGTTTGTAAGAAACTACTTCCAGACGGTCGGTCGGTGGAATGAAACCAACTTGCAGGCCGACTCAGGCAGAGGCATGCTAATCGATGGCTGAATAGCGAACCGTTTAGCTCAGCTCACCCCACATCGACCCAAATTATAGTGATTTGAATACGTAGCCTGATTAATGAGCAGCTCCCAATCCCGTCTAATATCCCACGTTACAACTAACAAGTTGCTCGTAATTTGGTAAATTGCTCCCAAATAACAGTCTGTTTGAATGATATAAATTATACGAAGTAATGTTTAGAAAGTAGCTTCACATCCAACATGGACCGTTACGACTGTAAGTAATAAATAGTGACATTATAACATAATAAATCGAGTAGGAAACGTTTCAATATTTTCCCAAGAGGTGCACGTGACAAATGGTGGGTGACCGGCTCATGCATGTGCATGGCCGGTTGGCTGGTCGCAGTCGCAGCGCGGCGTAAAAACGCGGCGTCGAGTCACGCGGGCCAGTCGCGCGGGTAATTGTCGCAGTTCCCAGCGCGGCGCGGCGCGGGAACACAGCGGTTCCTTGAACCAACGACGCCGGACACTCACATGAATGACATACTTGGACGTCAATTGAGCGGCGCCACTCGACTTCCACGAGGATAAGACGAGGAGGTCTATCTACGGCTTGCTGGTGCTCAATGTGGGTCACACACAAAATACATAACTCGTTTTTAAGCAGATTATCGATAACAGTTTACGTTTGTAAAAGTTTTGCAATCTTCAGGGAACCGATAAGCGCGCTTTCAAAGATTTCAAATGTTATGAAAAGATGGATTTTATACATGAGGCGTAACATAAAAGAAGAAAGAATCAAAGGTTGTATACGAAGCAGCGAACGCGTCGGAATGTAGATCTGCAATCTGTGGGCCGCTCAGCTCAGCCGCTCCCAGTCTCAGGGTAGACGCACTCAAACGTCAAATAATTATTGAAGTGGACGCTAAGAGTGCGCCATCAATATTAATTGAGCGCTTAGATAATTATATTCTATGTGTATCGCGGCATGCGACGCGACGCGGCGAGGTTTTTGCCGCGGAACAAACGATCTCATTCCTAGCCCTGACTGCTGACTGCAGGGCTACCGGACTGCCGCCACATTCTCCGTGTTGCGCACTTGCTAATGAATTATATTTTTTCTCGTCTGTCAATCATATTTATATATATAATATAATATATTTGTTAGCGGGTACTGGGAACTGCGGCGCCGGCTCGGCCGAGACCGGGCGCTCAGCTACACCACGTGTGTTAGCCAAAGGACCAAAAACCGCCGAAAGCTTACATACTTGATTTTAATGATATCAAAAGAAAAGTTACCTTACAACACATTTCCATAATAATTTTATCTTAATCTGTAAGCTCGACGTGACCGCGCCTCTGACGTTGAGCCACAGCCTGCGATTAACTCGCACAACACACTCAGTACACACGGTGTCAACGCCGTGGACACGCCTCTCACGTTACATGTAGACTATGTTCATGTAACCACGCACGACACGACACTCTGTCGCCTGCTGGAACACAGTCGACACTCGTCGGTGAGGTTCCAACTGTTCGGACCCTTCATAATATAAGATTGAAACGATATTTCCCATTAGACTTCTTGCTCTGATAGTGTTATCTGCAAAAGTCAATTACGGAGTTTTTACTAAACAACTGGTTGGAGTAGGAATATGTCAAGCTGTCGATGTCGGGTGCTCACGGATCTTGTTCTGAGATCTCGTCATTTATAAAGAATACTAAACGATTATTTCAATTCATTTACGACATTCTATACATTAAACTGTTCTGATGTTTCCTGTATTGAGCTGAAATGATTTACTTAATTGTCCAGGTTACGAGTATCCTCTTATACTTCATGCAGCTTTAAATTTATTTAACAATAGCATGTATTCTTTATTTCTTTATACAAAAACCTTTGGATTAGCATGCAATGGTTATTGTTCACCACCTCGTTATTAATCCTCACTTATCTGCAATTAATATACTGCTGGCTATAACGCAAACTTAATAAACCTTGAGTGATTCACTAATTGTTTATATTCTACGTACATAACTAGCGGAGGTATAATTAAGCGGCAAAAAGTGCGCGACATGTAAATGTTAGCCATTAATCTAGGTAGCGCATTATGGTTTGCATGAGCGCCATACACGCGTGTGTATGAGTGTATGAGTATCAATATTAATGCGCCACGATACGTATCACGCCAGTCGGCGCAACGTGAATGTTAAAAATTTGCAATGACATTCTGCTAATTACCGTGCTGCGCGGACGCGACGTCTCGTCATAGCGCCGTGTACATTGCGCGGCTGGTATCGTTTGACATCTCTCAGTTCGAAATAGAGCAGGCAATGGAACGCTCGGTGGTGATATGACGGGTGTGTTGTGTGGCGCATGTATGTGGACAGGCGGTATGTGGCGGTATGGTCTCACGGCGTTTCCCACGGCACAGATGCCCTTAAACGTCTTGCGTCGCCTGCGCCCGCGCACACCGCCTGCCAATGCGCTGTGCGTACAGATCACACCAAATACTGATTGATTCCAGCAATGCCGATTCATTAGGATACTTTAAGCAAGAGTTTCGAGCACATTTTATAATAAGAATGATAAGAGATCTTGTACAAACCTGTATAGTTTTAATTACTTGATCATTCTGCTGTAAACTCCAGGTAGACCGAAAGAATTTCGGTAAAAATAAGTATGACCTAAGTATTAACTTATTACTACCTACTCTTAATATAGTATAATGCTCGATGGGAAAGGATTCCAAGGCATATCGTGTGAAACCATATGAATACCGTAACACATTGCATGTCATTTCCCATTACAGACATAAATGATTGAAATTATACTCAGAACTGCCTTTTAAATGTCAATTGACTTGGGTAGTTCGCTTTGGGTACCAGTCGTGTGTTTTTGTTTTATTTAATGTTATGATAATTCTCATCATGCATGACAACAAAACATTGCAAGTTTCCTATGACTATCACACCTAGAATGAGGTAAAGGAAAACTTTTTAAGCTAAGGTCGTAATCATTGAAACTTCTTATTTTTGTGTGTTGACATACAGGTAAATAACGAACCATATTTTATATTATCCTATGTAATGACAAAGAGGTATCGTTTGGTCTTTTGCTGCAAAACACTGATTCAAACCTTAATCATTTCGTAAAGTAAATTAGTATCGTTAGCCGTGTGTACGTTATATGTACGACCACAAGTTAGTAATAATTTACATATGAGTGTGTTTTTGTGTGTGTGACGTCACCGCCGCCATTACGCGCGCATTCAAACGCAATGTTTATGCAAAGCCTGCGCGCGCGCATACCCGCGCGGCTGCGCGTCTGCGCCGGGCGCCCGCACCGCAATTAGCTAATATTATGCGCTGCATTATGTATGTATGCATTGTTTGTATTTAACTGGCCAGCGACAAATAAGGACAGAGATGCAGATCAATTGAATAACTAATGGCGCGTATGGAAATAATAACTCGTCACAGCTATTTATTATGTATACAATTATTTTAATTTGATTATTTCAACATAACGTAATGCCTTGCAATGCCCGAAGGGATAGGCAGAAGAGTACGTTATTAATAAATAATAAAAAAATTAAGTCTCTGCCGTGTCCAAACGGGAACTCCGTAAAAAAAACCTTGATGGAAAACCCAATAACACCAGCGCATAGTGAGGACTTCACGAAACTCCTTCCTTACGTACTTATTGATGTTGATTCTTAGAAGTCCCGTGATTTCACATGCAGATGTGAATATTATATTTTTTATATTAAATTGATTTAAATTGATCTTATTTATTTGATTAAACTATAACATTTCTTAGTAAATGCCATAATAGTATGCAGTACCTATGTGAGCAGGTGCAGTCCTTCGCCACTACAGTTGATAAAACTGCGGGGAACTATGACGATCATTTTAGTGAACAATGAGTACGTACTTTATAAAGTCATCACACGCATGACTAAGCCTGTTAGTCGAGTAGACTTTACTTATTTAAAGCATACAAAAACTCAATAAAATATACAGTGAACAGCGACATTGTTCAGCGATTCAATATTAAATTATAAGCAGTCGCATTAAAAGCTGTAATATAATGTGTTGAGCAGTACGTCAGTGCAGGGCGGGCGGCGCTGGGCGGGTGGAGCGGGGCGGGCGGTGCAGCGCCACCTGCCGTAATATCCTATTTATGAATAATGTTTTATTCTAAGAGCGTGCGACCCCCACACCCCCTACTGCTACTCTAGGGCTGCGCTTACTGTTCACAGACAGACATCTATGTAAAGGTAATTTGTAAATTAATAATGGAAAGAAGAGTGAAATTAATACTGTTCTCTTATTTGTATAAGTAATATCTACGGCTTCGGTGTTTATACAAATATAGCAATTGACAAATCCAGCAATTTGTATAATGCATGATATTCCATTTTAATTTGCAAATGTGATTACGTGAGTGATTGATGGTACAAGCCTAAAAATGTCATAGTGTTAAAGTTCGATATTATCTTGATGTGTCATGTCTGCGTTTGATAGCAGCATAGACCGGCACTGGCTCGTAGGGCTACCACACGCGACATCACCAGGGTAGGGATCAAAGACAAATATTGCATTGTAAAACTAGGTGTGCCCGTCCCCTTCGTCCGCATGACATTATTATAAAAATATTACTTCGCTATTTAAATCGAAATTTGAAAAAAAAATCAAGAGTTTTTTTGAGCAAGGTAAAGTAGCATAAGATAACTACTCCTTATTATATCAACTAACTGCAAATAGAAGTTCCGTCAAAATCGGACACACCGTTTCGAAGATTAGCTGAATAAACAAACAGACAGAGAGACATATATTTTTAAAAATTACTTTTTACACTAATCTGTATACTTAATACTTGTGTGAGTTGACCAAGATTACGTGTGGAGTTCTGGAACGTAACAGAGACTTCTTTCTTCTGAGTTTGTTTCGACTGTTTTTGTCACAGATAAAAATGGCTTTCCTGCAAAAAAACAGACTAAAAAAAAACTAATTTATAAAAAGTGAAAACTAACTTCAGAAAAAAATCAGCTTCTGAAGTAGGTGACAATTGTTTGTTTGATACCGTTTGTAAAGTCGGTTTTTTGCAAAAAAGTTTTTAATTTTTTTAATTTTTAGTTGTAATCCTAAACACATATTTACTATACATTTAAAATTGAACCAAGAAACCTAACCCTTAACCTTCAAGATTCCCTTATTATTGCTTTCAACTCCTAACCATTGTGGTTAGGTTAGGTTAGGTTAGGTTTAAACCACAGACAGCTGCAAGCCCTATTTTAAGCAATACAAT
Source organism: Diarsia rubi (assembly GCA_932274075.1). NCBI lineage: Eukaryota > Metazoa > Arthropoda > Insecta > Lepidoptera > Noctuidae > Diarsia > Diarsia rubi. The sequence goes on along the minus strand of OW026416.1, from coordinate 261,719 downwards.
GTCTTGACACTTCCGGGTATTTATATTTTAGAAGTAGCGATGTTTGTAAAGCAAAATCCAAACCGTTTTGAACGCCTTGCTGATGTATTCCCAAGGAATAGGCGCGACAATAGTAAGCTCTGTCAAGTATCATGCCAGACCACATTGATGCGCAAGAGTGTTTACTGCATGGCCCCAACAATTTTCAACAAATTACCAAGAAGTTGGAAGGATTTAAATACGGCGCAATTTAAAAGTAGACTGCGAAATTTTTTAATAGATAAAACGTACTATAATGTAACTGAGTTCCTAACAGAGAATAAAATTGACTAATTTTAATGACATTTAATAATTATAAACCACTAATGACATTTTATTATAGACGTAATTTGACATTAATTTCTGAATGCTTTATTTTTCATTTATTATGTAATTTTATTTAATTGTATGATTTAAACTATTTGTATTTTAATAATTCAATGTTTTTGCTGTTTCGGTCATTTATTGTTATTTTAATTTTGAGTTGGACATTATTATTGTTATTTCTTTTTTTTTTAATAGTTTTTTACTTATTTGAGTTATTTATTTTGAATAATAAATAATAATAATAATAATTTATTTATTTTCAGACCATGGTGTCCATTTTGTTAGTAACAATGTTCTTAAAGACTAGTGTTAGTAAACTTAAGCTACCTACAACAAAACTTAAAAATGATGTAAACACAACAATCACCGCTGCGCCATCCCATGACAAACGGAGCAGCAGTGACTGATGTAACTGCAGTCCAGCCGACTAGTGATCATGCTAAGGATGCTGTTGGCGCTGCTTCGTACTCTACGCACCAGGGAAGCGCATCTTTTCCGCATTGTAGCGTAAAAGCAGTCTATGCGATTCTCAGCAAACATCCCTGATGCACTACAGAATCGCCGCAGCCCCATCAGCACCCTGAACGCATTATTAAATTGGACTCGGAGGGCACTGTAAGACTTTTGAGTATAGTCAGCCCACAAGCTGCACGTGTAGAAGGAGGGTTTAACTATTTTTATTTTAACAATTATTTATATGCAATTGTAATTTTATTAGAATATTTGTACGCCGTTGACGGCAGGACATAGCGTTCATTATTAATATTGACACCTGTACTTTCTTTTTACCTATGTGCTACAAATAAAAATATTTGAATTTGAATTTGAGTTAGGTATACTAGGTAAGGTACTACTCGTACCTTCCATAATCAGGTTTTCAGCTCACCTAGATAACCTGAAAGAATACAACCATATATGCGTCCCTATGATATGTTATTAAGGAATTATCCTCCAACTCCTAACCGTTAAGGAGTTACCTTTACTTTCCATCATCAGCTCATCAAAATGAAGTGATAACCTACCCTGAAAGAATACCATTTTCGCTCCATAAGTACTTATAATTTTGAAAGAATTTTCTTTCAACTCCTAACCGTTGAGGAGTTGTACCTTCCATCATCATCAGTGAATCCACATTATATTATGATGATCAGACGCAAATACTTAAACAGCTTTATATATAATGATAATCCCGTCACCGGTGGACGACTATTTTTTTAAATTTTAAATTGTTTTTTTTATAAGTTTTGTATCAAATATTTAAAAATGTAAAATATAATGGATAAAAATGAATAAAGGACATAATAATAATAATAATTGTTTATTTATCCCAATAATGCACACAGACACAGTTTGAAAATAAAGTGACAGAAATTCAATGAACATAATAATATAGATTTGAGTGGCTTTGAGCATAAAATGTTTGAGTCTACAATAATAGTCTATGTATACAAAATAATAATGAACCCTGCCTCTTAAACTAGGAGACCTGTATTTTAAGAGACAGTGATCGGTCAAAATTGGTATTTAATAAAAATGACCTTTACAATAGAGAAAGTGTGTCGATCCACCATTTAAATGTATATTAATATTAGTTTTAGTATTAATTAATATGGGTATGTGTATGCGTGCGTGTGTATGTGGTGTTTGTTTTTTTAAGGAGATGTTTGAGATGTCAAGCGATGTTCGTTAGTAAAGACTCTGTTTTGATATAATCCTGCAGTAAGAGTCAGTTGGAAGTTTTTGATTTGACATTAAATTTATTTAGGTCAATTATGTCTAGTTCTTTTTCAACTTTTTTGAAAACCTGATGGTTTAGGACATTGCCGTCTTGCAAATGAGGTTTTGTACTGTACGCCTGGGGGAACATATGTACGCTTCTTTAGGTCAGATGGAGGTAAGCGAGCGTGAATCCTCAGGACAGCTTGCAGAATAAAGAGCTGCCGAACCGACAGTACCTTGCAATCATCGTAAAGCTGTGTTGTGGGATATCTGTAGGGTTTCCTTAACATAACTTTAAGAACAGCCCTTTGAGACCTTTCTGCTCTCAGAAGATAAGTCTTCGCTGCTCCACCCCATACAGTTATACAGTACCCAATGGTCGATTGACATAAAGTGAAGTACACCATTTTGAGAATGTCAATACCGGCGGAATCTCGGAGAGATTTGAAGATGTGAATAAGACGAAGTGTTCGGGTAGTAAGTGTCTCGAGTATTTGACACTGTTGGCTCTGGCAATGGAAGGGCATGAGCACGATATAGGCTGATCCTGGCATGAATAAGCCGCTATCGTGAAACTACTTGTTGGTTTGGTGTTTGCCCGGATAGCAAAGGGTTCAAAATAAGTTTTCTTGAGGTTAAGGTGGAAGCTCACATCTGGCCCGCGAAATTCTAATTTTCTTACGTTTTTGGCAATTTGCAGGCCAGTGCTTGGTTGTATGTTTATGAAAATTTGATTTGCGACTGTAAGACGTATGAAGTTACCGAATTATAACCATCAAAATTATCAATACAACCCTCCAAGTTCATTTTCATGTCAAGATTGATTTTTGCATGTAAAAGTCATTCTTTAGTAATTTAGTCGTCGTTCTTTAGTAGTTAGTAATTTTGATGGTTATAATTCGGTAACTTCATACGTCTTACAGTCGCAAATCAAATTTTCATAAACATACAACCAAGCACTGGCCTGCAAATTGCCAAAAACGTAAGAAAATTAGAATTTCGCGGGCCAGATGTGAGCTTCCACCTTAAGTGTAAGCAAGTTTAGGTCAAGCCAGTGTATCACTGAGGACAGTCCAAACTCCGCCTTTCGTTTCACGTCTTCCCACGAGGGCCCATCAACCAAGATCGCTGTGTCATCCGCGTATGCATAGATCTTACAAGCTGGTATTGACTTTCTACAAAGGTCATCAATATATATTTGATAAAAAAGGAGTTAAAAAACTGAAAAACCCGACCGAAAAAGCTGAAAAGCAAAAAACAAGCACATTTTAAATTAAACAAAACTTGGTAGCAGGCGGGGACCATTCTAAAAAGAAAAAAGAAAAAAGAATTCTTGATTTAATATCCAAATGAACCCCGCCAATCCAATTTTTGTTTAATTTGAAATGTGCTTGTTTTTTGCTTCTCAGCTTCTTCAGTCGGGTTTTTTAGAAAAAAACTTTTTTCACTAAACCTATCGTGTGGGGTGTCTAAAGATATACACTTCCAAAGTGGTAAAATGTGTCCACCCTCTAACTTTTAAACAGCTTTAACTAACTGCTGCTAACTGCTTTAGCTTTTTTTGTTTTATATATGCTGTTGATCGCAATAGAAAATTTCAACCAAAATTAGTTTGAACATTATGTAGTAAATAGTTTTTGAGATATACCTAGTACATTTAAAAAACCGCAAATATAACTTTGTTATTCATACAAACACTGAAAAACAAACTTATTACAAAATGTGTTTTTCTGTTGCTGCCTTTCCTACTACGATGGTACGGAACCGTTCATGTGCAAGTCCGACTTGCACTTGGCCAGTTTTTTTCTTATTGTTTGTTTATATAAAAACAGGAAATAAAATATCTATTTGTTTGAAACACGCCGTATTTCGTAGGAGGTACATGCAAGTTTAGCTATTGAACACAAAACTCAGTGACAATGTTCAATTGCCCTCGTCAAACGATCCAATAAATATCTTCTTTAAACGTTGACATTAACATTGAGTCGCATTCGCAGAGGATATCAAAATACTTGCAGCGATAACTTCAGTCGTTACTGAATACTTGTGAACTTATAAAATAACCAATAATAACTAATTGTTCGGAAAGAATGTTCTTACTTTTAAACAGTTATCATAAATCGACATAGTTGTGAGCTTGTGAGTGTGGCAGAGAGGCAGAGAGGCAGAGAGGCAGCCCTGCGCTCGTTATTGCTTGCTTTGTTTTTGCGCGACGGGTGGGGGGTTGTGGGGGTCGTGGGGCCCACGGCTGGTCGCGGGGCCCGCCGGGTTTAATTAATGGAATAACTCCGGCAAGTTGGGCCACCCCCCCCCTCCCCATCCGCTGCACACCGACGGCAAATCTTTAAAGTATCGCCTCCAACTAATGTGTTTGTTCGATTTATGGGTGAAGTGGTGCTCCTGAAGTCCTGAGGCCATCGCGACGGGTCACCGACGAGCTGATGACCGGGAAGTTGGGAATACCTGATTTTGTTGTTTGTTCAGTGGTTTGTTTGGTACAAAACACTTTAAATTGTATGCACCACGTCTAGGAATCCTTGACCTGTGATTGACTGCAGGTAATGAAAGACTTCAAGTTGAATTGTAAAAATGCTTACTTACAGTTCCTACAGTGAAACCCGCAGTTCCTACAGTGAAACATACTGCTTCGTTTTAAATCTGGTGGTTTTTCTTTTTTTTTTGTATGATGTGTCCTAATACGGTTGCATCATAAGAAATACAATCTAGCTTAACACTAAAGCTAATGAGTAATTCTAATTTGACAAAATTTGCTAGGGAGACTAGAGAATCTGGTGGATACTTACAGAAAACTTAAAGATATGTTATGTAGCTTCACAACTCAACGAGCTCGTACATCGACTCGGGACATCTCAGACTAACTAAATGAACTCAACGAGCTCGTACATCGACTCGGGACATCTCAGACTAACTAAATGAAAATTCTCGCGATCAGAGTAACGTAGTTGTGAAGCCGTCGCGGGGGTGTGGGGGGAGGGGACTCCTCCTTCCTATATATCACGTAAAAATAGTCGCTACTCCTTTCACGACCCGTATTCGCTCCGCACCTTACATTATTATGATTTAGTAGAGCACAGTTGCAGCGCTGCATATGCCCCCCGCGCGGGGGTCGGGGCCGGCCACCCCCGGGGGGCAAGAAGTCAGCGATGCTAGTAATAAAGCCGGCCATATTTCACACTTAGCGCGTAATGAGCGCGCGCCCAAATAATTGGATCACGTACATAACTCATTATTACCTCGCGCCTCACTTCGGCGTGCGAATGTATCATTACTTGACCCCCCCCCCACACCCCTCGCGCAGGGCTCCCGGCCTCACCCCCTCGACCTGGCGACTTCGGGACGCGCAAACACAATAGAAGTTTGTTAAAGGTGCAATACGAAGCCCCTCAGGCTGGCTACCTCCGACACACCATAGCTCACACTGCTCTTAGTGCTCGCAGTGTGGACAGACGAACTTATTTGCTTTTCCTTCTTTGTGAACTTCACGTTCACACAACATTCACAGATTCATCCTATCGTCTCCATCCAGTGAATTTTTTTTTTATAAGTATTTAACATAAATACTTGAGCAGGTCCCAAAGAACATTAGCGACGCTCTACATGACATGTAACAATTATTCAAACACGCAGAACTCTGTTTATTATAGTTTTACATGGTAGTCCCGGAGCAGTCGGGATAATTAATATGTAAGTAGATTACTTTCTATAAGTACTCGCGAATGTTTAATCCGTGCCCGTCAGCGGCACGGCGCGGCGGCACATGATGCGCGGGCGCACGCAACGTGCCGCGCTGCGCCGACGCAGTGTTATTCAACTTTAACATTTAGCACGCAGCGCAGCCGTTAGCATATTCATGGTGAGCGAGTATAATTTCACCCTTTCTTTGTAATGAATATGGAAATGGAAGAAAGTTCTCGCGACTTAAAAACTAGTTGCTACTGTAATTGGCGGTAGTTTGATGGTTTTTGTATCGTTGCCCCCCCTCCCGCGCCCGCGCCTCGCGCTGTCTAGCGGCCAGCCTTAGTGACGTGCCGGTACCGCAGTCATCGATACCAACCTCGACATTGTTCCACAATCACATTACACGTTATTGCTGTTAGGACCACTCGTATTCATAGAGAAGGACATAAGTAAACTTGAAGGTCACGTCGTCGCGTCGATACAATCACAGATATAGATATGATTAGTTTTCTATTAGTAAAACATACGTCAAAGATCGCAGATAACTTCAAACACAGATCGTAAAGAACTAACTGTGGTTATCATCGTTTGAATCAGCAATTACCAAAACGATAGAAAATTGTTAAATGTAGCTAGAACACTATATCGTTGTTATCGATGGTGTTTATCGAGTGGGAATGGCGCATATATTTATCGATAATGTTTGTGCGGCGAGTGCAGCTCGCGGGGTCGCGGCCGGGTGGCCGCACGCACGCTAGCCGCGTTTTTTCCTCATCGTTATATTTGTTTGCGATATTTATAATGCGCTGTGTCCCGGCTCAGCGTGGCCTGGCATGGTTCAGCGTGGTCTGGCATGGCTCAGCGTGGCCTGGCATGGCTCAGCGTGGCCTGGCATGGCTCGTCGTCTCGTGGTAGTAGACCAGCCCGCTCCACAACTCGGCGGGACTCAATTTACCTCATACTGACGACCATTATCTAATTAAGTGTCGATCCGCCGCATAATTGAGGGCGACCGTTCTCAATTAATATCAATCTTTTAATTTGTTTATTTATAGGCTCAATTTGTCTCCTCGTGGTGAAATATTGTAGCTTTCTGACTGATCTGTATCGCTCAATCGAAATGTATCGTTTCAAATATGGATGAACTAGACTCGAATGAGTAATGCTTGTATCTACGGTTATTGATTACACATACGAGTAGGTTAGTGTACATACACACTGTATCAATTGACAATAGGTAACGCCTTGTGATCATTTAGCTCGTAGTAGTTGATATAAATTAAGGTAGTTCTCTTAATTTATTTATTCCTCCTAATCAGTGTAACAATTGTTGGTAAACGAATAAAAATAAAACAAAGCTGCCTTGACCAAACTGGTTGTTCGATTTGCAGTTCATCATCAGCTCGTCCCTATACCGACCAGTTCAGTTTCGGCGCAGCATGATTATTTCTTCCTTAGACATCTAGAGTGGTCATCTATGTTTGGGTCTTTCTTTTTTCTTTTGCCTTTTTTACACGTCTTCCGAAGTTTAAAGAAAATACAAACAATTTGAAACCCTTGGGAAAACCTTAGAGTACTATAAGATAAGCGTTTAGGCAATATTAATAGTAATGATAACATTGGGCACATTATCTCTAATTCGCCGAAGTGATAGTGTGACGGACCGCGCACAGTCTCGCGCGAACGCTCAGTCGCGGTGAAAGCGCCCTGTGCGTCTGTGCATCCGTGCGTCCGTGCATCCGTACGTCCTTGTATCCTTGCGTCCGTGCATCCGTGCATCCCTGCGGCCGTGCGTCCGTACATCCATGCGTCCGTGCATCCACAAGCAACCAAAGATCGCGTCTTCTTGCATTATCGCTGGAGATATTGATGACTACTTACTCGTATAATAACTAAGTTCTTTGTTGATGGTTTCATCATAAAACAGTTAGAATAATATTTAGGTAAACAAAGAGAGGTTTAAGTGTGAACTTGTGTTTTAGTATAGCATGTGTGAATGACACTTGCGGACTGGTGCTGGCCACACCACTTACACCACACGATGACTCCGTATTGGGTAAGTTCCATCATTCATTACAACAACAACTGAACCAGAAATATCTCAGTAACAGTCTTGTGTCTGGATTTATACCCGATAAGTAGATGGCATTGATTCGTTCCCGATTCGGGACATAAACATAAGTGATGTACAGGATACGGACACCTCTCCCTAACTTCGCTAGCGTGTTCAATTACAGGCGTCTTTCATACTAACAGTTGTTACTTTTACTTGCTTTCTGTAATAACACTTTTATAATGGATGGGTAAAAGTTTCGAACAACGTCACAATTTCGATGACCTAATAAATTCTTCAAAAGCTAGTTTAAAAATAAAATATAAAACGTTTATTAAGTGTTCCTGCCATCAAGGTGCAACGTTAATAAAGAAAGTCTCCTCAAATTGGCTTGATATTTACAATAATAGTAATTTCGCTACTTTCTTCCAATTGCACTAAAAGTTCACGCTCAAGGAGAAATGGCGGAAAAAATGGTCATCAGTGTGCGCAAGAGTGCCGTTATAGCGCCAGTGGGTGAGCAAGAGTGCCGTTATAGCACCACTGGGTGAGCATGGAGGGAGGGGCAGAAGGGCTGCTTTAAACAACATTGTTACTATAGCTTGGAATTTATGAACTGCTATTGAACTCAGTCAAAGCATGTACACTTGATCACGCACAAACAGTTCCAATCTGGTATGTTCTCTTCGTTGAAGTAATAAAGCGCTGAAGCACCAAACTAGACAGAAGCGTATCCTGGACACTGCAGTAAATTTATTCCTTTGTTGAAAATGACAGCGGTCAAGTTTTGGATAAACAATTAAGTTGTGGTTTTCATTTTGTGAGTGGCCCTTCGTGGTCATTCGTACAGTACGTATGTAGTGTGGTGTGTCAAGTGTCCCGCGCGCCTTACTCGCCCTGACATTTAGTGCGCAAGCGCAGGTGCGCCCGCCCCCGTCCCGCAGCCGCCACGCTCCCGCCACGCCTCGCGCAGCGCGTTTCGGAACATCGCGATCAAACCGCGCACGATAAGTTTATTAATGAACTATTAACCGCGTCCAGCTGAATATTCACCTCTCTATAAATAATCGCCAGTGTGCGACACTGCGGTGACTCCGGCCTCGTTAATTCATAGACGAGATAGCGATCGGTTTCAACTTGAATTATAGTTTGATACTATATAAAATGTCTCCTCGCTTATCTACATTCCTTTAAATGTTACGTCCTTTGTTCAGGTTCGGTAACATGGTAACATTGCCAAGAAATAACGAGACTCAAATTAACTAATATAGAGTTTGCATTTATATTGATCACCTCAGCTGTAGAATTTGTTTAATAAGAATCTTATCAGCGCGAGCGTGCGCCTGCGATGGTTACACACTTATAGTTTTTAATAAACTGTTAATTTTCTTTATTGCAATTTATTAGGGAGCCTCCGATAGATAGGGGCCTCCCGCGCACCGGGGCTCTAATTGAAGGTGGAATCAATAAGTCAGTGTGGTTGTATCGCAGTAATGATCGCGAGTTATGCGCCGGCGCAGCGCCGCGCCGCCTGCGCCCGCACCGGACCGATCGCGATACGGGCCGGTCACGAACCGTGCTAACTACTGCCACGTGAAAATTATGAAAATGTACACATATTTATCAGATATCTTAAACTGTTTCTGCTATGAAATACACCGGACACGGCCGGATGACGAGATATCGATAACGAGCTCTCTCTGTGATGTAGGGCTCACTAGGGTTTGGCATCTGGTTCACAAGTGTGTGCCTAAGTTTGTTAGCTAGGTACCTACACGAATAATGATACTACAAATTCCTTAGTAAAGATGGTCTTTTTCTTCTTGTACGAGTACCTACTCTCTTCTGGTACTCTCTATACGAGTATTGCAGGGAAGACTTCTTCGCAGCTACAGAAGTTTTTCTGTTATTGTGTCATCTGTTTACACGTTTTGTCTGTTACGGGAATGGATAAAATAAGAAAACTAGTGTGGAAATGGGTTATCGTGGTATGGGCATGTGATGCAGGGGAAAACGTCGTAACAGAAGTTTCGGTTCCGTTGCGGCTACGGGTTTTTTGAAAGAGATACCGCAGCCCCAGCACAAAGGGCTAAGAAGGAACATGGGTGGTTTTTATTCAGTAGAACTCTGACACTCCCTACCGCTCTGCCCAGAGCGGGAGGAGTAATTTGATGGGACACCTGTGTCTCATGCAGTAGATGACGAATAAAAGACCGCTGCGCCCACCCCAAGTTAATCGGGATAAGTGCAAGAGAATGATGATATCGTCTGTTTACTTATCTCATGTTGTCTGAACCAAAATACATTCATCGTAACTTGCTACTGCGAGTAAGAACTTCTGGTGACTGGTTGGTAACTAGGTAACTGACTTTCTTTAGCAAACTCCTTTATATTATATGTATATCAGCGCAGTGGAAAATAACATTAAATTCACAAAGCATAATCAGCAGGGCTATTGCGAATCTTTTTAAATGTCAGTGGCTATCTTAGTGTCCATGAATTAACTGTCAAATGGTTGCATTTTGTACTAAACCATAACCAATTTGACAGGTAATCCATGGATACTATATGAAAACCACTGACATTTAAAAAGATACGCAATATTGTGAATGTGAGGACCATGTGGGTCATTTTTAAGTTTTAACGATTGTCTGGCAGTTTGAGTACTATAAGTGACCCACCCAAATGTCCTTTCTTTGGTATTGATCGTCGTGACGTTGAGCTCCTTGAGTTATAAGTCGAGCTCCACGATAACTGACAAATGCTTACACTGACTGGACGGGTCCACTCAAATCAGTGTGGTGCTTTCTTCAAAAGACCATCTCAGACATTAATTTGCTTGGTCTTCATGCGTGTATTATACCTTATTGTTAACCCAAACGATTTTAAAAGATTAAAAAAGTAACCTTTGAAGTTTCTTGCCGGTTTTTCTCCTTAGGAATCGACCAATGCACCGAATCGTGCACCTTTTTATCGACGTTTTATATGTGCCCATGTAGGCCTATGTGAAATAAAAATATTTTCATTTTGATTGATTGACAGTGGCTATCATATTATAGTGTCCATCAATTAACTGTCAAATGGTTCCATTTTGTACTCAATCATAACCAATTTGACAGTTAATCCATGGACAATATGATAGCCACTAACATTTAAAAGATACGCAATAGCCCTTCTGCATTTTGGTTATGTTGTATAGACACCCTAACTTATTAACCCTAAGTAACTTAACTCGTTGGGCACCATGCGACAATCTGCGATATTTTGGAACTCTTTTCACTTTTGGCTCTAAAATTAAAAAACGATGAATTTATAACGATGCATCAAGTGCAAGTGTCTTTTTTTTTGGGTCGATTTATACTGGTCTAGTGTATTTCAAATACTATCAATTTCAATTCTGTCTGATATTTTTTAAACGTAATTATATTGCTATATCCCACATCAGATATCACAAACGTGTTAGGGGACAGGAATGCTAGCAGCCAGCAGTCCGCAAAGCTAATGAATGCTCGGCTGTCGCAGCATGTCACAGTGGCCACAGGTTGCCTTGTGCGAGTCAGTACCTTGCCGCTGCTCTGCATAGCTGTGTGAATGAAACGCGTGAGAACCGCCCACATTAGCATATGTGCTGTCGACACGTATTCTACTACACACGATAGGTACGCTCAAATGCACGACATATTAATACTGACTTTTTTGTAGTAGGTATGGGAAATCATCAAATGAATCCTCCCGCTCTGGACGAAGAGGAACTGTGGTTTTTAATCATCCAGACGCCCTTTGGTACGAATAGTTACAGCACTGATATCAACATTTGTGCCTTACCTACATTACAAAAATTTGTTAACTGATAATATGTTATGTACTTTTCTATTTTTACATTGTTTATAATTTTATATTTTTTTATTATTGATTTGTGTCTGTAGTAACTCTAAAATGAACTTACACCTTACTATTGTATCGAGTCTGGTTCTTCTAACCAACATAACAGACAGAATGTGTTGCTGGGGAGTTTGTTCCGTCACTTCTTCTTTCCACCTAAACACTAGGAAGTGCCGAAGAGTGGGCGTTTTGGGGGACTGTCTCTTGTAAATAAGTAGAGTAAAGTAAATTTTGACGTTCGAAAAGTGCTGATTATCAGCCTAATTTGAATAAATGACTTTTGATTTGTTTGATTTGATTTGACTCCACCACCCATGTTCCTTCTTAACCCTTTGTTCCCGGGGCCGCGGTATATCTTTCAAACAATCCGCAGCCCCGGGCTATAATTATCCTTACGTCCCATTGATCACCTCAGGTGCCACGACCTGCGTCAAGCGACATACGTTGGCGTGTTGTTTGCTTCCTTCTCACAAGTAGCAAGTGCTCCAAGCTATTCCTTTGATTTGTTGTCTCCACCGTCGGCGTCGTTGTCGCAGCACAGCATTCGCGTGCGGTTTGATGGTGGTAGTGATGGCCGCTCCTGGCCGACGCGTTATCAAAGCCAAATGCCACATATATGTGGAGCTGACTGTACAGTGTACACACAGGTAGCGGAAACCTTTATTACAAGGAAATAGTTGAAGTAAACGTGTGCGAATAAAACTTGCAATAAATTGTAACAAGCTGCACACTGCATAATTATGTATCTCCATTTCGAATAACTTTACAGTTAACGTTCAAGTCGTTCATTTCAATTACTCTGTTTATGGGCATTCTGCAAAGTGTAGATTCTTGAAAAATTAACCGACAAAAGTTGCTTAAGCAGAAAAGAAATAGGAATAGTTGTATTTACTTACAAAGTTTGACAGAACCGACAGAAGACAATTGCTCGGTATAATATTTTGATTTGAAACTGACAGGTCCTAAAATTTTGCCAGAGGCTGACCAGACCTTTCGATTGTTTGACCTGGGAGACCATAAGCGCGTTGTTTCTTTCATAGCATCTGCTAGCCCATTCCATCAGCAAGCTCAGTGCATCATCATAACTCGCCGAGTGTCTGCCGCGCGTGCAGGCGATGGGTATCGAGCACGAGCGACTGACGGACGGCATCCGCGCGCCACGCACTGCCCTGCGATACCCATCGCTAATTAATATCATAGCTATAATAATTATATCAATTAAACTTAGCTTATCCTTAACTTGGGATTAAAGCATTCATGCTGGAGAAATGACTTTTATAATTATGTATTTAAAACACGGTAGTACATAATCGATAATTATAATGAATGTTGATAATGAAATGATGATAGTTTATAATAGGGGATCGGACAAAAAAAAAACTAATTAGTTCGTCAGATAGATTTCCAAAAAATATTGGACACGTATTTTTTCTTTTTTAACATAAACAAAAAATGAAGACCATACAGTGCTTCGAAAACTCGTGAACTCTTCGAAAACGTTATATGATAGTACAGTACGTCATGTGATATTCATCACCTACAAATGACGAAACGAAACCACATCTTATCTTCGTCAATTTTGATTAATTTAATAAAACAAAAAACACGTATCCAAAATTTTTCGATAATCTAACTGACGGACTAATTAGAATCATTTTTTTTGACTCAGTCCGATCCCCTATTTTGATTTCTTACATTTACGATCTAATCGGTTAATTAAAATTCTGTCATCTTTGAAACCGGAAAGAAAATAGAAAGTCTGAACCGGAAGAAATGGGAGGAGAGCTTGTCATACATTTTCATCATCTGCTTAGCATTATTAGACCGATGCCGCTGTAGGTATACTTGAAAGAGTTAGCTTAACATGAACTGGACTGTGTTGATAGGCAGATAGGCAGTATGGGCAGTCCTATCTAACAATCACAGCCCAATTACTGGACAGCACAATATCTCTTAGGTAAGACTAGTAGACAGACTTTCGGACTTCTGATGTGTAAAATAATAATAATAAGTTTATTGACACAAAAACACCTTTGTATACAATGCTACGAAAATTTCACACAGGTACATTGGATTTTATAAAGAGGCTGCGCAGATAATTAAAACCCTTCATCCTAAACTAGGGGGACCCTGTGACTTAGGAGTCAGTGTTCTACTGTAACTTGGTGTACAAAAGAAACCTTTATTTGTGTGTGTTAATAAACCCTTAAAGACCTGTATTCAATATGAACATGAATGTGTGCGTATGTGTGTAATAGCTGTGTAAGTGTGGTGTGGTGTGTTGTGTTGTAGTGTGGTGTGTTGTGGTGTATGGGAGGTGTGGGGGTGTGTCTGTCGACGTAAAAGGTGTGTTCGTGTAATGTATAAAGTTTCTGTAGAATGTATTGAAGGTTATGATTATTCCGTGCCTACATGATTTTAGAAATAAGATCTTCTGTGCGGGAATAGTCCTGATCATAGAGCCAGTTTTGTAATTTTGTTTTTAGTTCGTGTTTGTTCAAATTAACTATTGGGATATGTTTAATAACCCTTCTGTAAATGAGTGAGCTTATTACATAGAACTGGCGGCTAGCAAAAGCTGTTTTGTGAGAGACCGATGGGCATGCAGATTTGGCTTTACGAGTGGTTGGACTTAGTGCAGGAACCTGTCTATGCTTCCTGAGGGTGGCTTTGAGCACAAAGAGCTTCCGCACGGTAAGTACCCTGCACTCCTCATACAATTCTCTTGTAGAATCTACAATTAACATCCAGGAGTGCTTAAAGTCATCCCTTCCAAGGGGCGAAGTGGTCTCGGTACGTCACCACCGGAGCTACACCGGCCAGCAGGACTATTGCGTATCTTTTACATGACAGTGGCAATCGTATTGTCCATGGATTAACTGTCAAATTGGTTATGGTTTAGTACAAAATGGAACCATTTGACAGTTAATTGATAGGCACTATAGGTTAGCCACTGTCATTTAAAAGATACGCAATAGCCCTGCTGGGCTGCTGAACTGAGACTCTCGCTCCGTGCGCTCCGAGCCTCTTCACTCATTTATATAGCACTACATTTCAGTTTGAATGACGAGTTTTTTTCTAGTAAACCTTTTTGTTTTGTGTAGGCTTACATCGCGCCGCACGGACCGGTACTCAGTCCCGTGATTGGAAAGCGCTCCCCCGGGACTGGTCTACATATTGTTTTGTTTCAGGGACGACTGAAACTTTGTATTGATATATTGTAGCTATGCCTCTACTTACCTAGCCTTTAGATTAGCAGCTGAGTTCCAATGGCATGGTATGTTATTCTGTGACTTTTGTGTTTGAAATTACAGTCGAATTGGCGATTGGCCAGCACCACACAGCACTGAACAGACCTGACAATAGTTTTCAAGTGTTGGAACTAATACCTATCGGAATATTCTGTGGAGTGCAACATTATAGGAGGTTTCTATGATAACACGAAATTATTGAACGAGGTTTATTTTTCAATGCGGTTTATCATCATGCATTTTTCTTTTACTCATCCCCAATAAATTGTTTTCATCATGCAGTTTTCTTTTACTCATCCCCAATATGTTGTTTTCAGCACTCAATGTGCTAAACTGTAGGGAATCTTTGATTGTCATCAAAGATTCCGACATCATTGTTTACTAATGGAAAGTAATATTCGCCTGTTGCACGCAAGTATAAATTTGCAGCAATTCTTCCACGCTGTATGAAACAGGTCCATCAACATAAATGCTAATAACTTCGTCTGCACACACAGCATTAACTATGCCAGTGCTGCTATCTCCGTGCATGGCCGTGCATGCTGGCGGCCACTAAACTTGCCATTATCATACACTGTAGGACATATAGAGAGAGAGTTGATGCGTCGTATAAGTAAACATTGTTTTCACAGAATCCATTTAACTAATTGAATAGATCGGTACGTTCGATTACTGCCAGCAAAAACGTCGAATATGATCGTACGAGAGTACGAAATGACAGTGAAATTAAAAACAATGCGGCGATTATAAATTCATATCAGCGTGCTGCGGCCGCAGTGGCACCCTGGCAGCCGGGCGGGTAGGCAGGTAGGCAGCTTGGAGAGATAATCTGTTGCATTTTCCATGCGTCGTCGGTCGGCAGTAAAAACGAGCGGCGGTGAATCCGAGCTTGTTACATAATCAGGCGATCTGCTGTCGCCGACCGGGCCGCTACGTTGGCGCTGCCCTGCCAGGAGCTAGGCGCCTGGACAAAAGGACAGGGGGACTAGACATACTGACATTCTATCAGTCATCGTCATGATGGAAAAATACTAAAAGCCTTTATTAACAATCTTATAAATGTTACATTTCATTTCATTTCATTTCATCTTATAACTTCTTAAATACTACTAAGTAATATTAAATAGTTTATGTACTTTCATAAACTATTTAATATTACTGACTTAATTAAATATTCTTATTTGTATTAGACACCGGTTTCGTGGTAGTCTTGCTCTTTAGCATAGGTCTACCCAAATATTCTCCACAACGGACTGTTCCTTGCTATCCTCATCCAGTATGGTCCTGGTACCTCCTTGATATCATCCTCCCATCTTCGATGCTGCCTGTCTTTGCTTCTCGTTTTATATCTAGGGCACCATTCCGTCACTTCGTTCGTCCACTTTTCTGTTTTACTTCTTGTTAGGTGTCCTGCCTATTTCCATTTTAGTTGTTTGATTTGGTATTTGGTATCTTTGGGGGTAACCAACGAAAAAATATAATAATAATATAATAATATTATTATTATTTCATCACCGCTGCTCTCAAAACGGTGAAGGAATACATCGTGAGGAAACAAAAAAAATCTAAGACATGTGACATACATCTACCAATCCGCACTGGACCTGCGTGGGACATTATAGCCTATTCCTTCTCAAAGAGAGGAGGCCTGTGTGCAGCAGCAGTGGGAACAATATAGGTATGGGCTGTTGATGATGATGATGATGACTATAATCTTAGTTTATTTTCTCATAAGTAGTTTTTAAACTAATTTTGTGTTTTGATTTTATGTTGAGTATGCTTCTTTCAATTCGATGTTGACAAGTTTCTAGTGATTTGATATTTTTCTTTGTACAAGTCCATGTCTGACATCCGTAGGTGTTGTTTGGTAGATAGCATGTATTAAATATTTTCTTCTTCCCTTCTATTGGTGTACCCGAGTTCTTCATAACGTCTTTTAGAGCCCAGCATCTCTTCCATCCTTCCATCCTAGGTTTATTCTGTTTTGATTTTCTTTTGTTGTGATTGATGTCTTTTGGACATATTATTTAGCCTAAGTTTAGATTTACATATTCAGCATCGTTTTTAGGTTTTATGGGAGTTTAAATGTTATTTGTGACTAACTTTGTTTTACTGGTATGATAGACTATCTTTTCGCTTTCGTTTATCAGCTGTTGTTCAATCATAACCTTCAGAGTTTTTGGATCACCACATATTAATATAAGATCATCTGCGAATTTTAGACGGTTTAGTAATACTCCATTAATCATGGTGGAATAGTGAAGAGTTAATCCTGTTGAAAACATTGTAGAAATATGTACCTATCGCTTTGAAAGTTTGAAGGCTAGTTGGCCGATGACACTAATTAGTGTTCTTATGTCATGTGGCTTGCCAAATAACTCCTCGCGCGCCCTAGGAACACCATCTACCTACATAAAACAATGACTTTTTAATTATCAATCAGTTAATAAGTAATAACGTATTTTTGTGAATTAATATGATATGTGTGTTGTTTAACGCAGAATCTTTTACTGTTCCATAATGATTTCAATATTTTAAAATTCCAGAGACAAACTCGATAAACTGAAGTTATCTTACTTTTCCATCGAATAAGAATAAGATTCTCTTTGGAAACTCTCCGTTGGAGCCGACATGTTCACAATGAAGTTGTAGAACACAGGTAATACAATGTAGCTCGGAATCTATCTCAAATGAGTCTTAAGGTGACTAAGTATCTGTCGGAGCCGCGGGTAGTCCAACGGTTATCGCAGCCTCGACATAGAGGGCGAAGAAGGAACATGGGTGGTTTTTAGTCAGTAGAAGTCTGACACTCCCTTTCGCTCTGCCCAAGAGCGGGAGGGGTTATTCGATGATTTTACACCCACCAAAAAAAAAAAAAAAAAGGTGACTAAGTAGGTATATTTGCAAGATTAAGGCAATGCTCTCAATGCTGATTGCACTGATTGATGTGGTGTCTCCAAGCCTGTCTCAGTGAAGCGATGGATTGAAGTGATGCTCATATACATTCTGAACCATAGATGCTTATTATAAGCAAAAGACAAGAACTGTATCCTAGTAGGTCATCCTCAAACGAACTTCCTTTTCATTAACTACCAAGACAAAGGAAGTTCATTCAAAGTAAAAGTTTATACACGCTAGTTTGCCATGTCCACCTAACCCAGGATCTTATTTTAACCTTTCGAGGAGTTATTGAAGAAATACCAATCGTGGAGTCTTCACTAAAGTGAAACTATACCGGAAGACATCGGAGGTATCTGTCATCATCGTTTAAGCCAAGCAATCCACCACTGCTGGATATATTTCTATTCCACGAAACGCTATAGTATTTCAGCAACCGATCCTGATGCCCTAGGATGTACGAGTATCATGTTAGAGTGCAGTGATTGACATGGCGACATCTTAGCGCTGCGGCGCGGGCGCAAAAAATCGCTCCATTCATATGCACGGGGAGGAGTGCGGTCAGTTTTTGCACGGCCGGACGTTCCCCGCGTTTTATTTGTAAATTGGGCGCGGGCGGGTGTGCGCGGGGGTGCGGTTGCGGTGCGGCTGCGGGGCGGGAGCGGCGCGGGGCCGCGGCGGTAACGAGACCAAGCGCGCGTCATTCAAATGCGCGACTAGTTTTTGCGCCGGCGCATAATTGAATACGAATGCGTACTCGGGAGGATTCTAATGCGTTCAGATGAGACGCGTAATGAACGTTATTTATACAGGCGCGAGACGCCTCGAACTGCACCAACTGCACCGCAAGCTATGACCACTCAACTCTGTTGAAGCATCACTTGCATACAATATATCTAATGTTTGTTTACCACTCATAATATTATGAGTATCAGATATTACAAATGTAGCCGACTCATCTCAGCCTCTCACAAAGAGTTTCAACGCAACACGGTACTCACCAAACAAGTTGTCATCGGGATTTGTGAGGTCTTCTTTTTCCACTAATTTATAAAATTATCTTTTAATTTTGATTTCATTTACCTTTTTGCATTTAGCTTTGGAGATGAGTCCTGTACAATTGTGATGTGTTGTGTTGGATATTATCAAGCAAGAGGTAATGGTCTGCGGCGACATCGCCTGCATTTCAATAAGGTGCATTCATAACAACTTACTACTAAGCTCTCATAAGAAATGCTGCAATCTTTGATGCTCATCCGTTCTATGTAGAGGCTCTAAGACGGGGAACAGTTTTTGTTTGTTCAGTAACATTGTCGTGTCATTTCTCGTGCTGTCCGGTTACTGTGGGTAATGAATGCCGATAGCGGCTTTGTAATTATGTATATCCAGAGGATAAAATATCATTGAATGCATAGGTACTTGGATTATGTAAATGTAATTGTTACAAAGTATTTCTTATATATCATAAATCGTTTTAACAAATTCAGTACTTTCCATCAGGTAAGTATGATTATCTCACATGACTCAAGATAACTTTATATCAATTACCCTAATTAACCATAAAAGTTGACGGTAAAAAACTCGTCTATTGTATTATTCATCTAACAATAATACGCTATTTACAATTCAAACCTACGCAAACACAATACAATAGTGAACTTAATCAAGTTTGCTCAAGAATATTACAGCCGGCACGGGGGACTTGATGCCAAACGATCCGCCATCGAAATGAACGGTTTGTGTACACTGGCCAATGTAAATAAGCCCATAGTTGTGTTACAAATGTACAAGTGAAGCGAATAATGTGGTGGATGGTGCATCTGAGCTGGCGGCCGGCCAACGAGCGCCACCCGGACACTGTCCGCATTCCCCGCTCTGCTGCCGGACAATTTGTTTACTGCACTCATTTAGGAATCCTCGCCGTAACGGAATTGCTCAACAATGGACCGAAATAGCTCCATTGACCGGTCGTAGGGAGGACCTGGTCCGTATGCACTTGCACGGGCGATTAGATCATGGCACGATGGTGTGCCTCAAACATGTAATGTACGTACTAATAGCATTCGTTTGTGTGTTTGTCTAGATTTAGATATATTAGTGGTAGAGCGCGATAATGTAACAAATCGGCCGGTCACGTACTGGCGTCGTTAATTTATTGCCGTATTTTAATTGAGCGTAGCATCCCGCAGCCATGGCGGCGCAGCTCGTAGCATTCAATGTAAATGTGATTTAAAAGTAATGGCCCTGATGCCAATTGACGGTGCTCACATGCTCTAAGAGCTGTGCAATTTAACCGCGCCGGGTTCACTACCCGGCCTGGGCGTTTTTGCGCCGACGGGAAAATGCGGCCGAGTGACGACAGTCTAAACGATGTTAGGATAACTAACAGGAGTGGGAGATGCGCGTGCGCTCACTCGCTCCTTCGCCGGGGTGAGGCAGGGAGAGGGGGGGAGGGAGGACTGTGAGAGGACTCGCGGGGACATAAATCGCAAGTAAAAAGCGCCGCGTCGTCGTCGTCCGGCCCTTTTTTGTAGTTTCTTGTTATGCGCATTCCTTGGTTTTTGCTCGCGCGTGTTCCCGACAAACGAGCTCGGGCCAGTTCGCCAGTTTTTGCTTCGGAAACAATGGTGAGTCCGCGATGGCAGCGGCCGTGATTGCGCGCGCGCAGGCGGTGTGGCGCATTTGCATGCGGCGGCCAATCGCGAGGCGAGGCCACGCCCCCGGCGCCCCGCCCCCCGCAGCTCTAGCGCGCGCTATCTAATGCTAATGCGCATACGCAAGTGTGCGCATACGCCTCGCCGCGACGCGCTAGAGACAGACAAACGAGCAGACTCTACAGCAGCCATTGTTGCACCTTCACATGTACCGCAGCATCAGTTCACGAGTACTCTCTGTGGTGACGATGTGTGCATCGTCACCACTAAATGCAAGAACACGACATACCTATGCTTCAGATTCATTCATCGTAAAAAACATATTTTTTATTTATTGTGATTTATGTTCCAAGTTTACATCACGAGTAAATTATCATCAAGCCAAGTAGAATATCATTACTTAAAACCAGAACAGTCTAATCTCCCAATCTATCGCACCTTCGTGTGACATTCTCGTCACATGCGCTCCATATGCAAATGTCTCCCACTGGCGGCCGGCGCAGAGCGCGCACGATTGGTGAGAACACAAACGACGCGGCAAATCGCGACGAATGCTAATCAGCGGCCATTAGAGTTGCGACATTACACATGTGTACACATATCGTGCGCGGTGTGTACCCATACTACGAATACATGTGCAATATGTAGATGAGCCGCACTGATTGGCAAGTGTCGGCAACGCTTTCGATATTTACCAACTATTAACTATTTTAGTCGATGGTCATTGTTTAAAGTTTTTCACAGTCCTGTCGATGCTAATTACAATGCAAAACATCTATTAATTATCACGCTGCGACTGACAGCTGATCGTGATCCGTGCTTGGCTGATTCGAGTGCGTTAAGTATTTGTGTTAACATTATAGTTCCAATTATTCGGTCGGTTTCAACAAAATCGAAATAAATATGTAATAATTGACAGTACGTCGACGAGACCACGACGCGTTCAGTTCGCGGTCAGTTTTTGCTCATGGAATAAAAACGTATTGTCTGGAAGTCGAGCGGTCGCCGTTTTTATAATGTTGTGATGTTTTGCTGTCATCATTCTCATATGATTGTGTTCTTGCGATGCTGTGAGAATGGAAAGAGGTTTCAATAATGAAGTGCCGGGGGCTCAGAGGCTGGGGAGTTCACTGACAATACAGAGGTCATGAGTTCAGTACTCTTCTGAAACAAACATTTTCAGCTTACAGTGACGTGACGTTAGTTTCCAATGAAACTCTTTGAAAACTGCTGCGCCACCGGTTTTGCTTAACACACTGGGAAGTGGAGAAAGTCTTTTAAACTTCGAAGTTCAAAAAGTGCTAAGTAATTGTCAGTTGGACTAAAATATCTTTGATTTAGATAAGAACATTTTTGATTGCGTATGGGTACCACTTAAATCCCAGAACAGGTGGGAGACGTATTTATTGGAATCAACACTATAATGTTGCCTCTTCCTACATAGTTATATGTCATGTAACTTGGACGGAACATCAATTACTTAACAGGAGTTACAAGATGAGCTGTTGTTGGTTATAATATTAGGTACGATAACCTAAACCTACCTGGTTAAAAATGCAGTGAATCAGTTACTTACTGCATTTTTAAATAAGAAAGTTTATTCTCCTTACTTACTTAGATGCTATTGTAACTTTAAAGGCTTGCATTAAAAGCTTAAAGTACAGACAGGCTGAAATATTTCAAAATATTAACAACGACATTTGGTCGTTTTATTCCCCTTAATTTATAGAGAACTCTATGTAAATGGATAATTGAGTACCTAACTCTCCATATTATTTATTCTTAACTTCTAACACCTATAAATGGTCTAATAGTCTAATTGAAATAAACGGTAGCCATGAAATAAATGCCCTTGAAGGTACTTCCGTCCTGTTACGAACATGAACAGCTTTCAAAACTATAACA
This sequence comes from Diarsia rubi, assembly GCA_932274075.1. Lineage (NCBI taxonomy): Eukaryota > Metazoa > Arthropoda > Insecta > Lepidoptera > Noctuidae > Diarsia > Diarsia rubi. The sequence goes on along the minus strand of OW026416.1, from coordinate 239,313 downwards.
ATTCAACGTCCATAGACACAATTATTGACTTAATTGCAATTAAAATGTTCCTATACAAGCATAAGCATATTAGGGCAAGCAGCCCTCTCGCTTGCCTCTATTAACATCGATTACTGAAACACGGAGCTAAAGAAAAACGGTTCGATGTAAAATTGATGGCATGCCATGGCGTATGTTTACTTATTGACATATTAGCAGCTTTGTAGACAGGCCTGTTGTTTATGCCGCTAGGAAGCTCTTTGTATGCATAACGAGCTTTTTATATGTTATTTGAATTGTTAATGATTTATGTGTTGTCTATAGTTTTGTTTACGTCAAACTTCCGATAGTTTTTTGTGTTAGAAATACGTATTTTGCATACATTTGTAACATTGTTTATCGATAAATTATGTAGAACATGCGTAGGAATAAAATACCAGACGTTAAATGAAAGATGACAGAGCTATTAATAATACTGGAATTTTATTATAACTACATTGTTTACGTACGTTTGTTAATTCTAAAATAAAACAAAGTGAAACGCGTAGTACTTGCTTAGGTAAGTACTTAGATGGAATCTGCAAGCGTTAAAGAATAAAGCTAATTGCAAAATTAAGTTGTGTGTCGTTTTAGTACCAATTTCAGAGCATAATTATTATTTTTTCAACAACGTAATTAAAGTATAAAACATTTTCCATTACAATGATTTCCCTTTTCTTTATTGAAAGTAAACAATAACCAACAACCTGTTTGAGCTATCCGTTTGGATGCGTATTAAAAGTGTTCATTAGCGTAGTACCTACCTATGTGTTTTGACTGTTATCAGGCGGTTTAATGGCGCTCATAGAGACGTTACGCGATAGCATCGCGCACGCATGCGCCTGCGCAGCGCGGGTCAGCGGGTCGCCGCCACTTACTGCAGCACACGATACATGGCCGAATGTCCAGTCTACACCAGTCCATGGGCTTGGGGCGAATAAGAACCGCCATTGTGGAGATTAAATGTAAAAAGTAAATACATGTTGGTTCTATGAGGCTTTTTGCAATGTGTTTCAACACCATGTGGAGAGTAGCGATGAATAGCGAAAATAGAGAACCTCTTTCTTATTAGAAGTCGGCTAAAATGGCCTGGCTGTTGACAAAGCTGAAAACAATGAAAACCTACTAAAGACCCTAAACTCGACCTCTGAGCCACCACTGTTTCAATCTATTCCATCCACTCTTATTTAGATTTCTATGTAGCAACTGTGCTGAATGTATTTTATTATTTGACTGTTATGCTAACCTTCTGCGTGTGATGACTGTGTGTCGGGCGATCAAACGGTTCGCGTAATTACGCGATTCGCTTGATCATCTTCACTTGGAGTTATATATTCCGGAAGTATTGTGTGCTTCATGGGGCCACATGAGAAACCTACCTGTATGAACGCCATATCAAACAAAAAATCAAAACCAAAGCCTTTATTTCAAGTGGGCCATTTACAGGAATTTACTTTTGAATTGTCGAAACAAATAGTTACAACAATAAAAAAAAATAGTTAAAAAACTAAAAAACCCGACTGAATAAACTGAAAAGTAAAAAACAAGCACATTTTAAATTAAACTAAACTTGGAAGCAGGCGGGGTCCCTTCTATTTTTATTTTTCATTTCATTTAAAAATTTAATATTCAAATGAACCCCGCCTGCTGTTTCGAAAAATATTTTCATTTTCACTGCCTAATGCGAATGATTAAATGATTTCGATTTATTTCGTCATAAAGTGTACAGAAAAATATTTAAGCAGTAATTAAATAAAATCAACAAATTCGGTGTCAACATCCACATTTAATATTATTTTTAAAATACTGTTTTACGTTTGTTGTTTACATCGTATGAGGCAGTGAAAATGTTTTTCGAAACAGCGTCTTTCGCGACTACTTCATTCGAGTCCATGAGCTTTCGAACCTTTGAGGCAGTGGAAAAATAATTCGCAACAGCGTGTTCGAAACAACATAGGGGACCCGTTGCTACTGTTGAGCAAAGGCCTCCTCCATGTTCCATACGATGCAAAAGTGGAAGACTGCTACTTTTGCATCGTATGGAACATGGAGGAGGACTTGCTACTTCTCTTCGTGCGGTTTTCACGGCCATTTAAAAAAAAATCTGAATAGGTTACAAAACCTTGGTTAAATCATTCATGTTGAGGTGTTACATTATGTGAAATCAATGTAGCAAGATTATGTAGCACACCATGATGACCAAAACAGATTCCAAAGATCAGATATCAGTTCTCAGTTAGATAGAAGTTCTTAATGTTGCATTTTTAATAATAACTGCTATCACTTAAGATTACCAGCAGCGTGCTGATATTCCTACCAGTGCACAGTGGGTGCGACACCCAAATCGCATCACATCTCTGATTCCCAGGGTACCAGCAAAAAGTCTCAACATTGACGACATTGATATAATGACTTCCCAATCACAAATGCGTGCCTTTTTATCCTTTACCACCACAGATCACCACAGGGCTATTTACTTGACACATTGACACTGTCTGACTTAGACAGAAGACAGTGATTGTCACACAGGTATGCGGGACAGAGAGGACGCGAGACAAAGACGAACTTTTTCAAAAGTCGACGTGCCATATTTCAGTCGGGTACTGTATCACATGACCAAGGCACCATGTACCACCCACATCGACCAATTATATGAATCATTTAAAACAACTCCAAGAACTCTAATTGATTTTCACTGTAAGAGCTTTTAAATAATTAATTAAGGATCCCTTAAGTAATTGGTGGATTATAATTAAATTACATCAAAATGTATCTAGGTATAGACTTAAATCGGTAAATAGCCACTGAATTGGATTCGTGTATATTTATGGATCGAAACAAGATTTGTTTTCGAGAGAGACTGCCATGTCAGAAGATCGTTGAACTCGAAAAAATCGGATTCTTATCCGAATAAATTCTTCGTGTGAATTTGTTAAAAAGGTTGATAGTTCAAGTGTAGGTAATGCAGCATCTGCCCAGCCTTAATTTAATTATGATGGGTTGGTTTCCAGTCTGACCGAATACAGATTAAGTTGGTGGAAGGATACCCGTATTTTGCAAGAAGCGATTACCTATCTGAACTCTACAACTCAGTTAGCAGTGGGTAAGTTACCCCTATTTAGGAGTTGTCAAATTCTCAGGCCACTGTATCGGCTGTCAAAGATCTACAAGTGACAGCCGGCAACAACTGTTCAACGTACTTTCCGAGGCACGAACGGAAACACTTCATAAAAATGAATGATCACCTATCCACGAACCAACCTCAGCTTGACTTAGTATTGAAGATAGACCAGTGCGGCTGTTATTATTTAGCCATGTGTTCAAGCGTAATCGTTGTCAGATATAAATTGACGGCACGGTTGGTGCCGTGGCTCAATCAGTTAACTGTGCGCAACGTGTCGCGGGTTCGATCCTCGCACGGAAAAAAATATTTGTATGGCCTACAGATTAGTGGCTTCTGGTCTCGGTATTCGTGTCATCATCATCTGCCTAGCCTTTTCCCAACTATATTGGGGTCTCGGTATTCGTGTATGTGTGTTAAAATGTTTGTAAACGCACCCGCGATACCGGAAAAATTCCTAATGTGGAGCAAAGTTGTGTAAAAAAATTTAGTGCTAACATTACAAACGAAAACAAAATAACCCTCCTTTTGGGTTTCGCTGCAGTTAGGTAATAATATTTCCTGTCTGCCCTCAGAGCCTTCGTAAACGCAGTAACTTATCATATTTATATTCGAAGAAGCAAGCAGAGTCACCCCCTGAGACAATCAATCAGAACCCGATCCAGTGGCCGGTGGTGTAAACGCGTGGCCATGTGCGGCCATCCATCACCACGTCCATTACGACGTGCGGCATATTGTGGCCCAGATAACTATCATAAAACACTGCTACCAATGTCACAAACCCTTCTTGAAATAAAATACCACGGAGTGAGGCTAAGAGGGCTCACAAAACGCCATCCACGAAAAGAAGCTCGTGTGCCCATAGAGAGCAGAAATGGTTACAGTTGACCCAATTTTTCTAAATTTTAATTTCCGTAGCAGAGACTTTGTTTTTTGTATGGCAAAAATTTGCACTATAAAGCTTAATATTTCACAAACGAATCCCTTAATCGATAAACTCATCCCCACTTTAATGTATACTGGAGATACCATAAAAACCGTAATTCTAAAAACACTAGAGTTTGGTTAGGTACCGTCTTGATTTTGCCTGGTTTTTTTTAATCTGTATTTTTTCTGAATTTATCATTGCTTTGTCAATAAACACCCTAAAAGCAGTAATATAAAAACGACAACAATCCTACTAATACTCGTATTATAAACGCGAAAGTTTGTATGAATGTTTGTTACTCTTTCACGCAAAAACTACTCAACGGATTTGGATAAAGTCTGGTTCACAGATAGTTTATAACCTGGATTAACACAAAGGATAGTTTTGATCCCGATTTTATCTTCCCGTGGGATAATTTTCGAGTTGTAGCGGCCGGAGCCGCTAGCAACAGCTAGTGTTTTACAATAATTAAACTTACATAGTTATAAAACTTCAACAACTGTATGTATTACTTGGAAAATGATGTTGGGAACACACTTTCTCATACTTATTATTATTTAAAACGAAAGCATTGAAAACACATCGTTTTCAGTGGACTTCCTTGCAAACAAACCAAATTAGCCTTCTGCCATTCCTTTACTTATGTCGGGGTTACTAAGGAAGGGGTGTCGCGCACCCTTCCCTTTTGAACGAGGTGTTAAATGGTTATAAGTAGGCGAGAGTACGTCCCGGACCGACTCGCGACCGGTCCGGGACAGGGCCGGTACGGGACCGGCACGTGACACGTGACGACGTTTAAACTGTTTGGTGGCTGAAGGGGTGACGTGTTTTGACAGCAGGTGGATTGCGAGACATTTATTTTTAAAGGGGATCGCACTGCTGATCTTGACATGATCCCTTAAAACAGGTTTTTAATAAATGTTTTGTGGTTTAACTGTTTGCTAAGCAAGGCTTTTTCGGGAAACCTAAATAGAATACTCACGGTTGATGTTGTAATGGTGTTTGGGAAACAAATTTCAGTGGAGTAGAGTAGGTAAGTCATTTATTTGTTTAAACTAACAATAATGCATGTGATGTTCGCCTGTAAGTAGATGATTGTCATTATAAATGTGAAATTAAAGAATTTACTGTCCGACAATTATTGGCTAGCCTAGATAAAACAATAATGAAAGCAATTAACGACAAGTGACTTTACACGGGGCGTTATACCATATGCAAATAGTAGACAGAACCCTCGGTAATCATTAAGTGGTAATCATAGTCCTCGGTAATCGTAATTAGTAGTCCTTCTAATGAGTGCACTCGTCCAGTTTGAATAACAGTTAGCACCAGCTACTAGGGGAACAACAGTGAGCAGGAGCTATGATATCAATTTATTGGGCATTTCTTTTGTGTCGTACCAAATATGTGTATAGCGTTGGAATGTGATTATAAATCACGAATTCACGATACACAATGCTAGTCTCTTTATTTTTATTTGACACTAAATGCAAGCCATTTATACTCGTATATAAGATGAACTCTGTATTGATAAGTTGGATTATTTGGTGGTTGTTCATTTCTAAGTGTACTATCATAATAAAAAATAGTATTTTATATCTTGGATCAGGAACGCTAGCAAATGAAATAAACTTGTGTTGCTCTTATAACTAAGATTGGCCATCATAGCAATAATCGTGATAATTAATAACAAATAGCAATTTCTTGCACTTCTGCTCATTGCAATTGTGAAATATGCTACTTACCACGAACAATATTTTGTAACAGCATACGAGTATGACGTATGTTCTCCACCGCCGCACTGTTTTTGTGTGCTAAGTGCTTGTTCCGAGTGTCGTGACTACTTACAAACACGACGGTCTGTAAACTTGCCTGTCATAGCTCAACCATGGGAAACCCCAAAACCATTGATGTACACTAATTACGAACTAGAGGTAGGTGGGCACAGGTAATTTAATGTGTTTTGAGGAATTATTGGAGAGTTGTCTGTCGAGTTATTTGTTTCTCGGCTCGAGTTGATGTGAATCGCATTCGTCATTACAGACCCACTCTCCCACGGTCGCGCAGTCGTCACTCAGAGCACGTTAAAAATTAAATAAAAGTCGCGCGCGCCGTAATAAAGTGTAAATGCGGTATAATGCGCGCGCGCAGATCTCGGCATTCGTTCCGCGCTCCGCATTCGTTGCGGCGCGGTGTGCGTCCACTCCAACCTGGACGCCGTCCCGCACCGCGGCGTGTCGCGCCGCATCGCACCGCGCCGCGTCGTTTTGCACGGTACTTGCACATTATCGAGTTTACGAGCGTCTCGGATATGTTTATCGATTGAGACTCAATCATCGATTCCTAGACGTCTTTCATGAGGAATTTATCTTAAATGTAATTAGGTTTTTCTCTTATTATAATCTGCCTCAATCGAACTGAAGTTATTTCAGACGCAGCGCACTTCGGGGAATAGTTTATAATTTTTGTTACTGACACAGACCATTAAATACCTGGTCTGTGTGTGCGGCGACACAGTAATGTCATTCACGTTTCAAGATAACTCAATAATCAAAACATATTGAAATAGTCTGTAGCAGTCACATTCACATTTATATTAATTTCCGATTCGTTTCAATTTACCCCATATGAATGTTGCGTCGCTGTAGGTGCGCGCGCGCCGGTGTCGCTCGGCAGCGCTCGTGTGAAATCGGAAATGATCGCGAGCCACGCGCCGCGCAGCCTGCGCAGGCGCATTATAAACACATTAGCGACAAGCGACAATTGTTTACGGCTCATCTTTGCATTTGAATAATTTAGATGGATTGCTGCTGAGCCCCACATCACGCTGCATCTGACATTTATCTAGAGAACAATATTACTCAGTATAGCACGCGCTAGATATGGCCGCTGCCATTGCCTACTTCATTTTCTAAAACAGTCCGATTATTGTAATAAACAATTGAGAAAAACTCCTCTGGTAGGTAATTGAAATTATCAAAGGGTGTTATGAAAGCCAGCACACAGCAAACGCAGTTTATCGCTGTATAATTTAATTCACGAATACATCTCTGGACTTACACTGTTTTTTCAAGTTTTCTGAGAGTTAGGTGACAACGGCTAAGATTTTTGCCGATTGTGTGAGGAGAAAAAACCCCTGAGTGCGCGCCCCCTCACTGGTCGCTCTCAGCCAACGTGCACTCCTACCTGTCGCGTTCTGTCTGTAGTTAAAACAATAGTTTGCGCGATCAATATCAATTACGACACTCAAACTGAATGGCAGGCGGGGAGGTTGAGGGGGAGGGGGCAGGGAGTGCAAATGACAAAGTTTGTAACGCGGTTATGGCGGCCGGAAGTTGCTCCTAATCGCGTAACTGACGGCCACATAACCAGCTTTGATTTACTTGCCAACTATTGAGATATTCAACCACCTTCTAGTGAGGGCGCAGAAGGGTTACTTGATACTTCGTGTAACATCAAGCAGGCTATAAAGCCACATGATGTACGCTACAGTATACATGAGGTCTTTAGGCATTATAACACTCCATTACGCAAAGCTACGCGCTACGCAACACTAGGTACAAGGAACGTGCTACACAACGCTACGAGGTACGTGCTACGAAACGCTGCGAAATACGTACTACGCGCTACTGGTACGCACGGCTACATGCTACACGACGCTACGATCTGAGTACTACGCGCAATGTGTAACGCCACGCTATGTGCTACACTACGAGTTGCATTCTGTAACACTGCACGATACGAGCATGGCAAAGTGTAGAGACTTCCTAATCAGGTGGAAGAGTATTACAATTCCCCGTCGGGTCTGCGGGTTGTTCGCAAGAGATACCGCGGCCTCGGCACAAGGGCTAAGGAACATGGGTGGTTTTTAGTCAGTATGTTTAGGCAGTCTGACACTCCTTTTCGCTCTGCCCAAGAGAGAGATATTCCACCCGCACAAAAAAAAGGGTATAACAATTTCGTTTGGCTATGTAGTGGGAGTACTGCGTGCGCGCTGCGTGTTGGACGGCGAGATATTAACGTGTTGCGACGTCTGCGTCCATTAGCGCTCGCGAGTGTGCTCATACGAGTATATACGAGTGGTGTGCAACACTACTGACGATGAATATTTATTGTTTCGCTGAATATTCACTTTAATAGAGTCAAATTTGTTGGATAACAAAACTTATAAGAAAACCAATTCAATTCCATTTTGATACCTTTTTTTTCAATTTGCCATTAAACATAGTAGAGTTTCGAAAGAGCCGCGGTGGCGAAGTGGTTGCGGCCCTGACTTATGAGCAGTAAGTCGTTAGTTCGAACCCCGGCAGACGCATTACTTTGTGTAATTTATTTCATCACCACTGCTCTCAAAACGGTGAAGGCATCACTCGGGTCGGGGGCGGTAGCATCGCTTGTGAGGAGGATTCGGGGGAGTGACGATAGACTCAAACTCAAAACTCAAAGCATTTATTTCAATTAAACCTTTATAGGCACTTTTGAATGTCAGAAGAACAATTCATAAAAACAAATCTACGAGTGCAATACGTCATTCCGAAAGCCACCACGCCGAATCACACGCCGCCGAATGCCAGCAACAACGAGCACCGCGAGCACGAAAGCACGCAACGACGCACACCGCTACAACGAATGCACGAGACCCCGAATCACGGAACAACGAATGCAATGCGCAACCGTCGCCCCGCAACCCGGAGCCCCGCGCACCCACCGCCACGGCACACGCCGCCGCACGCCCCCGCACCCGCAGCACTCGCCTAGCATCCTGAAAGTCGTGGCCGCGGACCCGAGAGCTCCTGTGCTGAGGCATCTCATGCGGAATCATTGTCCTCATGAAATGCCTCGTAAGTACATGACTCAATAATTATAATTTTGGTTTATTCCAATTTGTTACTAACCCTAGTGCGTAAGTTGTTTACTAACAAAAATGGTTCCTATGTTGTCCCATATAAAGAAAATTGTTATTATTTATTAAAACATCGTGAGAAAACCGGATGTTCTAGAACCAAAAATCTTAAGACATATTATGTGACATCTACCAACCCGCACTGGGCCCGCGTGGTGTGTTATAGCCCATCCCACTCCTAGAGAGGAGGTCTGAGTCCCTGCAGTGGGAACATTATAGGCTGATGATGATGAAGATGTTTAGCCAGAGCTGTAGGTATTCCTAGCTTAGTATTAGGAGTAGTTAACACTTTTAAAACTCTTGGCCATTGTCCAGTAAATCTCAAATTCCGTTTTACTGAGATTATCAATATAAATTATGCGTTGAGATTTCTTGGAATTGTCAACTCAATTCGGACCGTTAACACAGATGACTTAATAATACGACTGTGAGTGGCTACGTAAACACAATATTTATATTTATAATGGTAATCGTGTACATAAGTATTCGAGCTGTGTGTATTTCCCTTGAAATGGGAAGTATAAAGAAGTTGCAAAGTGTTGGTTAATATTCATGGCGCATGCTTGCTCAGTGATTCAGAAAATCAACCGTTTACTGTTGGCACTGAGATAAACCAAAATGATTTTTGTATACATGATTATTATGTATGAGTCATATTGCTAGTACATATACTAACACTGTATGACTATATCAGGCAACCTGTGACAACACAAGAGTGAACTGAATGATAGGGTACGGATATTGGTACATTCACACCTGTGTCCTCCGAAAAGATTCGCAGAGATGATTTGTAAAGCTGCTTCACAAACAGATCCTCCCCCTTCCTTCTCTGTCCCTACGATACGCGTATTATACTTTTTTCACAGCACTGCAAATAAGAAATTTCGACAGTTTCATAGGATTTACCATGGGCATTAGTGAAGTGTGTGTCGTAACAGACACTTCCAAGTCGGGTCCCGTAGTTGGGTATTATGGTAAAATATTTTATTGAATAGGTATAGAAAAAAGTAAGTATGTCGTAGTATACTTGACGCACAATATTAAGAACACACTGTAATCGAATTCAATTTTGTTTTTCTGTTGATATTTAATCTCTTAGTTGTAGGCCGTTTACACGTTTTAAACATGGCATAAATCTTTATACATATCTTTTGATTGCATTGACTTAGAAGGTTGATTATTTTACAGCTACGTGTTTTATATTTTCTAATTGGATACCTTCACGATTTCCTGAAGTGATCCTATTAAAGTTCCGATTATTTTACTTTTGAGGTACCTATAGAATCCTGAGAAATGATAAACCAAAGGTTTTTTGACTTGCCTTTAAGAATAACAGCCTCCATTAAAATAAAATAAAAATAAAACAAGTATGCAAATCGTTTATTGGTCTATACTTATAAATTTCGTTCGTCTATCTAAAATATCAAACAGTGACCAGTTTAATCGTCATACACACCCAACAAGAGTTATTAACTTATCACTGTTAGTTAACAGTCTTATAGGTTTATGGTCTTCAGATTAGAATCCAGTACACCTACATCTAGCTACATTATAAATAAGATTGATGTAGCTTGTTACACCGTGCATGGTATTAACTCGAGTCAAATTGGAGCACACTTGATGGCTAGGATAGCTGGTTAACATTATGTTATGAATAGTGTTGCGGCCATCAACTGTCCGGGATGTGCTTTAAATATATAATTATTTGTAAGCTGTAATCGTTTGATAGAAGTTGGTTTTGATACCCCGAGTAATATTGTGTGTTCCATGTGTTTAGTTTATTAACTTTGCAAGGGATACAGTAATGGAGATACTAATTGTGTGAATGCTGAAACCTATTTGAATTTCCCTAAGGTTTTACAATGTTTACATTATTTATACAAGTCAGTTATACTTTGAATGACAATGACAAGCTTATCCCTGCGGCTTCGCTCGCGTTTTGATTTGACACGCGGGGAATAAAGCTTCCTACAAGTGAAAAAAAAATCAAAATCGGTTCAATAGAACTAGAGTTTACCCCTGTTCCCTGCACAATTGTCGAGAGATACTTTCAGACACAGTTAATATCAAGTCACCATTCTGAGACTCGAATCTTGATAACTAGTGGATATTAATAACTAGTGGATATTAATACATCATAACTATCTCATCATATTACGTCGTTCGTTGATGAGACTAGTTCATCACTAGTTCATCACCGCTCGTATATCTGTACCGCGAGTTGCAAGCGCGCGGCGGTGGCCGGCCGCGCTGTTATTAGCCGAGGCGATCCCGGGCCAACCCGGGCGATCCCGGGCGATCCCGGGCGCATAGTTACCGTCCCGTGCCTGCACTTATGAGTTTTCCAATTAAGTAAATGGTAACCGCCGCTTATTGGAATAACAATTTTCAACGGAATATCTGTTACGATCGCGATTAGAGGCCATCGCAGGAGATGCGCCTGTAATTCCAACTAAATTTATTAGAAAGCCGATCTCGCCCTTCTCCGCTCGCCAATTTACTAATCGTAACTCATCTGCGATAAGCTCGGGATTACCGCGTGGCGTGCCGGCCGGAGCCAGACGGAGCCGGACGGCGCGAGCGGCCGGCCGGCGCATTATCGGCGCATCGTCCGGTAATAAGGAGCGAGATTGGAGCGCTTTAAATAATATCGGCTGCGATCGGTAATGGCTGCTGACGGTCGTTCACCGCGCCGCCCGCGCGCCTGCAGCTCAGGCGCTGTGCTGCCACTGCTGCAGCCTCTTGTGTGTCTCAATCAATGTGTGACACAATGACAATTAAACGTTCCGCCGTGCCGCCGTTCTAAACAAATGACCTCGAAGATTATTTATTGATTGCTTCCGAAGGTAACTTGATGTGGGACATATACATATTTCAAGTCACTAAGTATATCAACACACCAACACACCTCTAAAATACCTAGTACCAACCTAAGTAGAGATGGGCCGGCTATGACATTGGCCGACTGGCTGACTAATCTGCAAAAAGGGGCAACTAATCGACCCAGTAGTTTTCAGGATTGCTTTCAGTGCAGATCAGAAGTGAAGGACGAAAATTAATTGTTCAGGATTTAAATTCAATATAGTTGTCTACCAAAGGGAGAGTTCCGATTCTTAGATTGTTTAATAAACTGAAAGGATGCTCATACATTTAAAAATAATACGAAAGGTCATTTATTACCTACTTAAGCCGCCGACTACAAATATGTCCGGAAGGCGGTTTACTGATATAATAAATAATACTAAATAAAACAGACTAGTATTTACAGTTATTAATGTCATCGCATATACCTAGAGCGTCCAAGTAAACAGTCGGTCCACTTTGTCGTGTATCAATTAATGACAAGTGACAACAAGTCGTTTCCGTCGCGAGACACATGCGCCTGCGCAGCCGCGATAAATGTCAATATCAACTGATGAAACGTTACTTAAGTACCAGATAATGACGATGGCTCCTAAGAATACTGAGTCAACTAACAAATTTCGACAAATGCGCTTTTCAGTAGGTATATTAACAACAATTAATAATTTAATATTCAAATGAACCCCGCCTGCTTCCAAGTTTTGTTTAATTTAAAATCTGCTTGTTTTTTGCTTTCAGCTTTTTCAGTCGGGTTTCTTAGTTTTTTAACTACTTTTTCTTATTTTCAACTTTTTAGTTTTATTTTGTGTTTGTTCTTTCGTTGGTCGCGTAAAATTCTTCGCAGATGATTTAACTTTTGTGTTTGTTTAAAGGTTTTGTGACTTTGAATTTCTTTTAAACATATAAATGTCATATATTTTTGTAATCTCCTTTTCAAACCTTTCATTTTTATACCCTAATTTCTATTTCAAATTTCTTTGTTTTTTTAATTTTAATGTAGCGTGTATTTCCAATAACGATAACTGAAATGTTTTTTTTTCTAATAAGAACTCCAACCTCATAAGTACTCATAACATGGTCTGTTTCTACCACCGACGACGTAGACTTGAACAAGGAATAAACTTCGTGGCTTCAATAATTATATGTATGTGGAAGTGATTCACTTCCAAACACAATACTAATAATGGCACAGTCTCACCATACGAATTATTCTCGTATTTAGAAAATACAAAAAATATAAGTACGAAGGGATAACACAACTTGTAGGAGATTTTCTATGTCTGTGTATCGCTAAATAATCCGATATTACAAATTTATATTTTTTTGACATAAACTATAAGTAGATGGCCTTCGCTCAGCAGGTAGTGGTTAAATATCGGGTAATAAATAAAATGGATAGATTCTCGTTCTAATATAATTATAGTATCTCGATCAGTCAATAATTCAGTAAAGGTCATAAACGTAGGTATAAAATCGAAAAAAATACTGAAAAATCACTGAAGACATAAATTAACTGGAAGTGGGCCATGATATGAGACGTTATGTTCGTTAATAAGCAAGTTTTGGTGTCATGTCAACACCTTCCTAACTTTACAAGATGTGTCTTGTGCATATCAATCAGAGTGTTATTCTATTTAAAGTTCTCTTCATCTTGTCCACGGTCCCATAGTCAATAGTCATTTATTTCATAACAAAATACATTGTGCAACAACACCAACTTAACACTCTAGCTGGAACAATATGAAACGTATCTGAAATAAAAAGAGACTGCATGGTCGTGACGTCACTTGGCATGGCAGGGATGCTGAGTGATGTTTGTTCTCACGGCAACCACCACCAGCAATTGATCGCCAAGCAATTATACAATCAGTGTGCAACGTCGTCCCGCAACCGCCCAGCACCCGCCCCGCAACCGCCCCGCAGCTGCCCCGCAGTCGAGGGAAACACGCACTAATTGCTGTGGGTTTTTGTCGATCGAGTGTTCCCACTTGTCTTCACAAAACCACTTATAAATTGACGCCATTCTCCCACAATACGCATTATCTTAATCTCTGATCAAAACGACAATTTAACAGTTTCTTGCAGCAGTGAGATTATAAGTGAATGTGATGGCCGCTGCCGGCACTGCGCAGGCGCACACAGAGCAGGCGCGGGTGCGACGCCGAGCCACTTTCTAAAACAAAGGGCTACAAATTATGCCGGTGCCTGTAATCAGATAGATGATGACCACCCTTCACTGTCATTACGTAAAACTTAGTTTCCAACTCCAAGTAGTGAGCTGCCTTATCTATGAACTAGTTACTGAACATTATCTTGATTCGACTTTCACCGTTGCAAATATTCTCTATAAGGAATGTAAATCAGATGCATACAAACATTTAGAATGACCTCATCCTCAAGAGAAACCATTAAACACCTATTAACTTTAATTTTATTCTTCCTGTATATTTCCTCGCTGCATATTTTTTGTGGAATTTCTTCTAATCCCACCAATAAATTATGTCAAAGAGAGCCGGCGCCGCCGCAACGCAACGACCGCCAAATTGTGGGTTACCAGCGTAACGTTATTGTTCTTATAATCGACCACGTGATTAATAAACGACGGCTTTAAACACACAAATCACAATAAGAGGCGCCTGTGTCCGTGCGTGTGTGTGTGTGTGCGGGTGCGCATACGCAAATTATTTAATTGTCGGCGGCGCGCTGCTCTATGGTTATACGCCATAAATCTAGTGGAATCATCCGCGAATTATTCAAAGACGCCGCCGACTCCCCGGCGCAGGCGCAGGTTCCGGCCGCCACTCTGACCCCCGCTAACTACCTAGCATCTCAGTGCCGTCCGTACTCATCTTAGGAAGACTTTATCCAAATATGTTATCGAACACTTCCAAGCTACTCCATATTGTCAAATATTACTGGCCGTGGAAACAGCCTTTTCAACAAATAATGTTTTGACAAGAAATCGCTACGTTTCTCTAAACCACAAAACGTATCGATGGATGTGTCTAAAACGGTCACTAATCCTACACATATATAGCCTTTAGCGCTGTCCAGTTCAGCCATTTAGCCAGCAGCCTTCAGCCGCGGGATATCGCACCCATTGTTACGCAATCCAGAACAAAGCTCTAGTTACTTGCGTTGTGTGGTTGCGGCTGCGCAGCGGCTGTCGCGTTGATTCATAGCGTTCGTTTGTCCTTCCTGCTGAGTGTCAGTGATAGCGCTATCGCTGCGCCCGCGCACAATCGCGCTCTATCGTGCCATCTGCGTGAAATATTCCGCCGGTGCCACAATGCTCTGCCCTACCCACCAGCTTTCCGTGTACACTAACCAACACCCTTATGGTTACGAGAATACAGCTTGTTCTCGGTGGTGATAGCGACAAAGTTGCGTTGGTTTTACAATAACGACCTGTGGCCGCGTAATTCACGCCACCGCGTTCATCATGCAAAGTGCCCGCATCAAAACTTTCGAGCAAATTCCAGCTTTAGCTTTTATACGATAAGGTACATATTAGGTTTGTAGCAGGGAGATTTATGTCGCGGGGGAGTTTAGCGTTTGGTAGCGGAATTTGAATTTTGTGCGGTGTGGTCGCTGCGTCGCGTCGCTGGGTACCGGCGCAGGCGCAGGCGACAGATACGCATCGTCTTGTTAGCGCTATCTGATGCCCGATGCTGTAATTGGCACGGAACTGCGCGTGCGCGACCAACCTCACATTCATACAAAATGAATTTTAAAACGCGTTTTATCAATATTTATTCTAGCGTCATAATGGGCGCTGCCAGCGAAAATGATAAGTTACCAGGAGGAGACAATATGGAGCCTGTTGCATTGTAACAACATAGATCTTTACTGAGACAACTGTTAACATTTATTTATTTGAACTATGGCTGGGCAATGGACGTTTGATCCTGTGAAAAAACCTCATGTTGTCTTTCGTCAAGAGTGATAACAAGCGAGCCGATTTGTCGGCAGGAATCGATGAAATATTAGCTGTAATGGATGCGCGGGCGCGAGGTGTCGGCTATTTGCATACAATGCGCGCGCGCCGCCCGATGTGCCGCGATATTGTTGCGCGCGTAATTGCGTCGCCGCGACAATGCGCTGCTGATGCACACACATACATTATGTGCATCACTACTGCTGCCGTGTTCGGTTGTGAGCCAATTCTCACTTCGATAGAAAAACAGTAAGTACAAGTTTAGGGTTGGACAAGTACTTAGTTGAAGCCGAAAGACGATCTTGTTTGGGCTAACCTGCAATGAATGATTCGAATATAGTCTCCATTTTTGTACGGATGGATAATTAACAAAAAGTTAAAGAAAGGAGATTTGTGTTTTGGAAGGGTTAATGTCCTTTGAAGCGTTCAAGTCTTCAGGTCTCTTATTTAACGCTTAGATATAGTTCATATTGTATCAAGTTGTTTAGTGAAGGAAGTGTTGGTTTAAACGAATCTCGTTGTTCCTCCTGAGACAACTAGTCAACTAGTTGGCGACACGACGGTGACTTGTCAAAATATTGAGTAACTCTACATTAGAGCGTGAGTAATGTGGCGGCCGGTGACGTCACGACGACGCTACCGGCAGGACTATAACTCCTATAGGATCATGCATCTCGGGTGTGCTCCGGGGTATTAAAAACATGACTTTTTGCCATGGTTCCTATATCGATAATTAACTGATTTAGGTAAGTAGGTACGTTCATAAGGTGATAGTCAACGCCAATCATATAAATAAGAAAGTAACGCTGTCATATCTAACAGAACGATAACGATCTATTTCATGGAATTTAGCACACAAGTAGATCATGATCTGCGTTATGAATGTTACGATATTGTTCCCGATAATACGTTCTCGTGTGACAATTCCAACAGCTCCGTTGACTCAACTCAATCACCCCTACAGCCGGTACTGAGTGGTGGCAGTGTCCACTAAACTGAATTAATTCCGTCGTATAAAAAAGCAGTCGTTGTGATGCGCCGACGCACGGCAATTGCGAAAGACGCCGACAATTGCCGAAGGCGCCGCGCGTCGCCACGAATATGGATGAGTTTTATATTTGAGCTGTAATTAGAGCGGGCGACACTTACGCATTGCGCTTTGAAGTCGGCGGGGACAAGCAGGAAATGTGCCATTCATTCGAGAACACACATCATTCAAAATTACGTGATAGAGTACGTTATATCAATTAATAGCATAGAAATATAAAAAACAGTTCATAGATTAGTATTGAATCAGTCTGTTAATTACCGTCAACCGATGGCTTTTTGGAGGATATCTATGCTCACGTGGGAGATATTATTGTTACCAATCACTGATTAGTATTAGCAGGGAACTTGGCGTGCATTTATAATGAACTCTGCTTTAGCTAGAGACGATAACCAGTAATACACACTTCGGTCATGAACGGTTATGAGTTATGACCAAAAATATGAGATTGACATTTTACTGATTAAGTCGACCGTTCCTCACTGACTTGAGGGACGGTCGAACCTAAATGAAGGAAAATCTTCAATGAATAGTAAAAAACAAACAATTTCTCGTAATAGTGGGAGGTGCCGTTACAATGGTTTCAAGTAACTTTAAGTAATTAAACAAGGTGTTCCAGTCAATAGGCCGGCGATCTGTCTTGCGGTTTATTGAACTAATTAGTCCACTAAAACTGCGCTCATAGCCTTATTTATGACTTCGGTATAATTCGCGAACGTTCGGCTACAATCGTGTTGATTCGCGCACTACGTGACAGCGGACGTCACAATCTGAGGATCGTGCACAAGTAAATCGTCGTTAATTGGCGCCGCCATCTTGCGCCTAGCGCAGCGGAGCGCGACTGTACCGGCGACACTGCGACAACTACACCGGATCTCGCGACACAGCGAACAGCAGAAGGGTTTGTATTGTCGACACGCGATAAAGAGTGCCAGAAATAGTTAGTTCCGTAGGTCTGGATGTCAGCCTAGCACCGTCCGTTTATAAGCGAATGAAACACAAACGAACAATAACGGCCACAGTTTATACAATAATTAACCAGAACAAGTTTATAGTTTTTACTATTCTAACAAATCATGAATTTCGATAGATTCTTATCCACCAAATACAAATCATTAAAGTACTTAAGTAGATGGCGAATGAAAATAATCCGTAGAAGTAGACAGTTGTTCGGATGATTGCGATTCAACGTCTACCGAGTACCGTTTCAATTAATAAGCACGCTTACACAATCCTCTCTTGATGGTAGAGAAGAAAGCATTGTCTTCTTGGTAACAATATACAGGATGTAAAAATAACCCTTCACACGTACATCAATCAAGCATTCTATACATCAAAGTAAGTACCCCTACGCAAAAATGTTTGCTGGGAAACGACTTTTTTTTCTGGGGTCAAAAATCTCATTTTACGGTAAAACTCAATGTAGCACTCTTAAAACATTGTGCTAGTGGATGCTTTGAATAGTTAAAGGGTCAAGGAGGTAATTTAAGTAAAGTTATAACCTGAAAAACTAGTAGGTATTTACAAAAACAGCTGTGCAAAATTTGGAACTTTGACCCCCAATATCTCCGTAACTAGGGCATTCCCAGGTATAGTCTAGAACAAAAAAGTAATCACAGTGGTGGGGAGAACAAGTGCCCTTCGTTTGCGTTCAAGGTATTTTTACACCCTTTTTGTACCTGTGAGGTGTGTTTTATTACCCGTTATTGCTTCCCAAAAGGACAGTTATTTTGCATGTAACACAGACTTGTGTCTGTTTGCCCTTCTGTAGCATCCACATTGTGCCGTGACGATGTAAGATACGGCACCGGAGCTCAACGATTGCGAGATCGTCGCGATAGAGCTCCCTCCTTCACTCCCGACCGACTGACTGACGGCTGATGACTCACTGACGCATGTATGTAAATGTTCAGTCAGAGGATCAGCTCCAATTGCCTGCTGATGGCCTTGCTGATCACACGCACTGACCGCACTGTACACGACACGGCGGAAACAATAACTTTACACATTGTTACACATCTTGACTGTTTGGCCATAATACATGAAATATATGTTCGAGTGAATAATGGCGGTTAATTATCCAATGATAGTGTATGCAGTGTATGCGTGGTACATCGACTCGTTTGATCGATGGTCGTCGGTAATGGCTGCCTACCCGCTAACTGTAATGAGCCATGAGACTACATGAATCAATATATTTAGTAGAACGTACAGAACTACTAATGTAACATCATTAAACATCATTAATATATACGAGTACACAATTCCCGTTGGGTAGCTAGTATACCCACACACTAGTCGAACTACTTGCTCATTATGTATGGCATACAATTATATTTTACCAGATTGTTGCTCTGAAAGTGAGCTCTCACATCAATCGCTACAGTAGATATTAAGTACTAGGTTACCCTTGAAATTAGCATTTACTATATTTATGTATGTACTATTAAAAGTTACCCCCGCTGTACAAGCTGTTTTAAATTAGGGTTCAATGTTTTAAAACTCAAAATATTTATTTTAATTAGACCATTACATTGCACTTTTCAATGTATAAAACCAAGAGATAAAGCAACAGTCCCAGTCACAAGACATAATGACTTGTGAAAGTACTCAGTGTAGTAGCGTGTTCCAAAGTGAAGATCTACAGAATGTGAATCAACCCTTCACACATACGTCAACCAAGCATTCTGTACACCAAACTAAGTACCCATACGCAAAAATTTGACCCCCAATATCTCCGTAACTAGGGGGTTCCCAGGTATGGCCTAGAACAAAAAAATATCGCAGTGGTGGGGAGAACAAGTGCCTTTCGTTTGCGTTAAGGGTACTTTTACACCCTTTATATTGAAATGAATCTAAAACTCCTAATATCAATGTTGAATCTATTCCAATTTGTGAAACATTTGCGTTTAGTTGCGATCTTGCGACAGCTGCCCGTGAAATCGCCGCTGATGGTCGCAGTAGCACCCCTCCCCCCACGTTTCACCGCCGCAGCACATCTGTCCGCGTCGTTGGTCGCCGTCTGCGTCTAATCTATCGATTATTGACTGCTTTTTATCATTCAATTAGTTTGATGTCAGTTTTTGTTAGAAACATGTAAATGAGGCGTCGGCTTACGGTAATTAAGTCATCAATTATATGGGAAAACGAACGCCTATCAATTCAACTGAGGTTAGGAGTAACGTTTTATGTAGCTATCATGTGACTGTATAATTTACGACATAAACCTTTAAATTATAATGACTGTCTTTGGTGGCACGTTGTTACTTTCTTGTGGCAAGTTTGAAAAAATTGTGTCCAACAAGTTCCCTACCTGTCGGCTGACGTACAGCGGTTATTGTTTCAAATAATGTATTTGGTAGAGATTGAGTACTAATCTTGTAAAACGAAAATCTGGAGTTTCAAGCCGCCTTTTTTTGCACCCATCAAATAGTGAACACTGTCAGAAAAAAAGTGGAGTAAATAGGTCACCGTTATGTTACACAATTTTTCATTCGACATTCTAGCGACGCCGACGGTCAGAAAGAGACTTAAGATAATGAAGCTTTCAATAAAAACCGTCTGCTGAGCACTCATTTAATAAGCTAGCTACCGGCCAGCCGTCAGATGCCCTGCAGCATGTGTGCTCAGGCCACCAGCTGATTGCATCACCGCGCGCGCATGAAGACGTAGGCACGCGCGTGCGCCGCCCCGAGCCGCGGGCTTCACCCGTCACATATACATTATATTGTTACCTACGTTGACTTGAAACGTGCCTTATGTGGGGCTGAATTTGAAGAGAGTTGAAGAAAAGTTAAATTTAAGGTAAATTTGTAGAGTAAATGTATCAAGGACACCAACGAGAGCAAATAAATATCTAAATGTTATACCTACTGACTTCTTAGGAAGTGGGTAGTTTCTACTGCACATGTTTCTCAGAGGGAAGTGACGTCAACGAACAATAACGAGTGATCAACAATTAGCGATTAACTTTACTCGTCAGCCGGACATGACATCGGACAGCCGGACAGCGCAGTAGGGACTGACCTTTCCCTAAAACGCCCATTAACATCAATATTGTGAAAGGGCAACCTGCGTCCGCGCAGCTAATTAGACAACTCGTTACAACTCACTGACTGCCCAGTTTTATACTATGTAGATCACGAGAATTTAAGTCGAAATACGCACGCAGTAAGAAACATGTAATTATTTAATAATACAAAGCGTAAAGTTATCTTTATCTGCAGCCTGGTGAGTGCAGTAATTCACTCGTATAAGTTGAATGCGAGTAATAACGTGCTCAGTACACAACACAGAGAAATCTGCTCTCGATACAATATCGCACGATCATTAAGATGTGCATTACTCATTACCATTTCGCATAATCCGAGCACTTAGTGCTGGCAAGTGTGACGCCTGCGTGTTTGTGCAGGCGCACGACCACGCAGATTTGAACACTACGTCGGGTGTACAAACTGCGGGGAGGTCAGGGAGCTGGCAGAGGGGTACGTTTGGCAACCTGGGCAGGTGTACCTCTACCCGCATCGATCATTAATTTTAATAAAAAATTAAGCACATTCAAAAGTCGAAAACCTGCACCTAAATACGTTGATATTCGTGAAATGGCATTCATTGTTTACATAAGCCGCGTGCGACCATCGCATATGTTAACGACGTGATAAAAAGCGGATGAACAGCGAAACACTTTTAATGCCGCGCCGCCGTCGCTCACCGCTCACCGCTCCACGAGCAACAAAAAAACGAAACGTTCACGGAAATTAACCCTGTTAATGCAAACACTCCCGTTTTGTGTCGGCCCAGTACTGACACCCGCCATCTTTGCCTGCGACACATTTAATGGCCGGGACGTGTGCCCGACTCGCGTTTTTCTCTGCGCTCGTATCTGCAGCAACCTAACATGGAACGATTCGGAGGTGATTGTAGTCATTATCACCTCATGACATTAGGCATACTAATGTTAATTACGTCGCTGAATTCGTTTCAATCGTTTTTCTGTCGACTGCTGCGCGGAGGTGTTACTCGTTTGATGCTTTTTCTTTGGTGGTCATTGAATCGATTCTCACACCTGACCATTTAAGGGATTCTTAATACCTTAGTAACGAATTAGTGTGGGCTCTTACTGTAAAACTTATGTTGTTATTGATTGTAAAGTGGCCAAGTGACACGATTCTCACGGCAGTTGTGTTCGGCAGTTGATGTTATTTTGACGTCAGTCTCGTGCGGCGCGTGTTGACGTGCTTCGTGCACGTCTCGTAGACGTACTACTACCAGCGCGCAGCGGCTAACGGTTCTATCTGTGATACGAGCGACGTGTCGTTATCTCGGCTATCGGCGACACTTCGCCGCACCGGAGCGTCGCACTCACCGGGGACACCAGTTGCGCTCTGACGTCATGAAAGGATTCTCCACTGCTACGACATATAGCTTACGACTTTTCTATGATAGTCTTGTAAACTATTTCGTAAATCTTTTTGAAGTAAAAGTTTTATTAGGTTTTGAAAATACCGTAAATATTATATCAATAAACCAAAAAGGGTAAGGGATTCCTGGAAACATTCCTATTGTAGGCTGGACATGACACCACACATGTATCTTCCTATAGTTTGGTCAAAAATAAAGCCTTAGAGGTGTATCAACAGCGGGTGCCCTGTTGTAACACACATGATAACACCAGCTTAGCCTTCTTCAGACTATGCTGGGGTCGGTTTTCGGTTATCGGAGTCTTATTAATAAAAATAATAATAATTTTATTTATTTCAGACACAGTCCATAAATGATACACAAATTAAAATGGCAAACAACTCAAACGTCACAAAATAATCAATAAAAAATTACACATACACATTAGAATTATATAATCAATGTCGAGCAATTAATAAAAATAAAATTACACAAACACATTAAATTTACACAAAACCAATGTCAAGCAAATTAAATTCAATCAAATAAAAACTAAAATTAAACACACACAATCAAAATGTCAAAACAAGCGAGGAAATGCGCTAGCATGAAGCTGCATCCACTTTTTTATTAATGACAAGTCCCACCGCTCGGACAAAACCCTCAGGAGACTGTTCTTATTGTATGTAGCTGAATACCAATATTTTACATGGAGTGACTGCCTATCTAACCTCCACAACCCAGTTAGTACTCGCTTATGCGATACCCCTTAGTAATTTAAGACTGGTTGTCAGAGTATCAGGCCACTGACTACGTGTAACGACTGGCAACGATCTATAACTGACAGCCGGGACCAACGGCTTCACAAGCTTTCTGAAGCGCATAGGAAACTCGGTATATGATGGCTGACCCTGATCACCCATCCACGAACCAACCTTGGCAAGCACGGCTTAACCTGAAGATCGACCCGAGTGGCTGTTATTATTTAGCCAGAAACTAGGTTTGTCTAGCGATCTAGGAGATCCGTGATTTTGCAAGTATTGTATTGCTTTACATGGGGCGTGCCACTTTCTCCTGCTATCTGCTAAATACTCATTCTCACGGCATGACAGCTGCGGCGTGATGCGTGGGAACTGTGATTGGCTATCAGCAGCCATCAGCCACTATCAGCGAGCATCAGTATGATGGCGGGCTACCAGCGTCTGGCACAGACGTGCGGGCGATGTGGCGCGACTGTGGCGTGATTGTGGCAGCACACGTCCACTGTGACATACGAGTCTTTTAGATTATCATGTAAATGTGTGAATTCACAGATTATTTAATTTCGTAGAAACTTTCTATTTGGTCTGTGATGTTTCGGTACATCGGCTCTTGCGAATTCAAAGTGACTGTCTCTTGAATTTCTCCTTGGGCTGCAAGTAACAAGAGTACGTACTTGATACTGTAAATAT
Organism: Diarsia rubi; assembly: GCA_932274075.1. Taxonomy (NCBI): domain Eukaryota; kingdom Metazoa; phylum Arthropoda; class Insecta; order Lepidoptera; family Noctuidae; genus Diarsia; species Diarsia rubi. The sequence continues at coordinate 215,645 of OW026416.1, read as the reverse complement.
CAAAATACCGTCACTAATACTTGGATTATAAATAAAGTATACCGTATTGTCTCATCTTCGATAATGTGGCTTATTAAACCAAAAGCCATGTTCCGTATGATAAAGTAGTCCTCGTTGCTCGCATCGTTCCCGTGATAAGGTTATCTAGTGCAGGAGTCAGTTTTGGGAAGTGCATTAAATTATGAAGCCGCGTGATTTATCGGAGCGGCCGACGATACCGGCCCCGAGGACACAGTGCGCGCTACACAGAGGGACCACTCCGGTCAGATCTTAAGAGACAGCAGTAAGGTAGTGTGGCCTCTGCAGCATCTTATCATCATATTGCACTTAATATAGATGCGGCATAGACAAAAAGAGCTGTAAAACGTAATTAAACCTGTTTTTTTATTAGGTTTCCGAAGTCAATATGGAACCACCAATAGTTTTGCCATGTCCGTCTGTCCGTCCGTCCGCACTATATCTCAAAGACTCTTAGTACTAGAAAGCTGCAATTTTTCATGAATATAAATGAGTTACGTCGACAAAGTGCAAACAGTTTTTCGGTTAAAGGATTCGTCTGTGAAATATTAGAATTTAAAGTGAAAATTTCTGTTATAATTAAGTGTGCCAACCTAAACCATATATACGGGTAGGGTATGGGCGTGTGGAAAAATTCATAGTAGTAGCATTTATAACAAAAATAAAAGGAAAACTATCACAGCTAAGTAGGCTTTACAAGTTTACGGGCCAACTTATAAAATGTACTCGTATGAAATATTTTCTTATACATAATGGATGGGGAGCGCAGGTCGCAAAACTGCCAATGTAAGTTTGTTTTATTTTTATAACAAATATTATCGTTCGGAGGCAAGTAGGCAGGGTGGTTAATCAGTTTACATATTTTGATGAGCAACGTCGGAACCCTACATTGTGCGTGAAAAAAACCAGCTCTGAAAAAACCAGCCAAATGCATGTCGGACACATGCATTTGGCTGGTTTTTTCAGATCTGGTTTTTTTAAGGGTTATTGATATTTTCCCGGTTTACAAAATCAGTTGATTGACGACACTCTTGAACGAACTATGAACATCACGACATAGGAATCAATTCATCATGTTAGTTCAAATGGTCCTTCTGTGCGGCTGCATTGCTCATGGAGAGCGCAGATCCTGTGCGCTCGATATGATATAATTAAAACGCTCGGCGGCGCACGAGCGCGCGAAATATTACCATACACCCGCTGTATCGCGCATCGCCCGGCGCAGGCGCAGGCGCGGCGCGGGGAGGGGAGGGGAGGAAAGGTTATGCTGTGCTGTTGCCAAATATTTACCAATTCAAGAGGTCAAATTGCTCAGGTCAATGCTTGAGTAGTTTGGATGTAAAACTGACTGTCTATAGAAGAAAATACCGAAATATATCAAAAAGTTACAGAAAAATCCCATGTATCTGGCGCCTTATAGAAAAATTGGTCATTGCCTTGTTTGAGACGTTACAGTTTCACAGAGAGTAACCATGCAGTTGGCTCTTGAGTGCGGATGTCGATTACATTCGCTTTGTCCCGTCTAATATTTAATGTCTCCCTAATTTAATCATGCTGATTTATACAAAAACAAACGACGTAACGAAGTAGATACTTTGGCAATAAACACTCCATATTATTACCAATCATGTCTGTATCTACATAAACTTGAATTTACGATATAATTATGTATGTAACGCTATATCTGTATGTTTTTCTTCAGAACGGTTGAATTCAACACTTGCACGATTAGTTCATAGATCTCACAAGTGATCATCAGTGACGCGCGATAGATTGAGCTGTTACACTGTGTACTTCTGTTCACTATTGAAAGGGAATGTTCATCATCATATCTCGCCACTCGTGTTATTTACGCGGATTCGGTTGCGACTCTGTTATCGCGACTAATGGCAAGTCGCGCTAGACCGCGTCGCCTGGCGCTGCGCCAACAGTCGCGCGTCGCGTGGTATCGCCGATGTCGTCCGATTGTTGCGCCATAACGACTAGTGTTAATATTCGACACCCTACGATTTATGTGGCGATTCTTAGTATCGACACAGCAAATATCAGACTTTACTTATGTAGGGCTGTCCAAGTGGCCATTTACGAATGATTGATGTAAGTAAAATCATCAATTTAACAGTTACGAGGTTGAATTTAATAGATTAATCAAAATAATCTTCAATAAGAATAAAATTGCACACTTAAACAGATACAATACTTGAGTTGTTATCATCATTTCAAACTATTTTAGCCCAAGTAAATGTTAGGAAATTTGGCTACGAGGGTCTACGAAACGCTACGCTCTCGTAGACCTAGTGCTACGACACATTGAATTAATTACTTTCACGCACAACATTTTCGTTAAGTCTTTAATGACTGTCTGTAGCCTTCTAAATTATGTTCATTGTTTTGTTAAAGATCTTTGTGAGTAAAATTTAAGAAGTTTTTAATCCTGTAATATACGGTTTTGCTAACTACAATGATAAATAATGAACAACCCTACTTTATAATGAGCCCATTATAAAATTGTAAATGTATTTCAAATGAAATCGTTTCTAAAAACAATTGGTGAGATCTACTTCATATTCATGTCTCGTCTGCGTTTAATCTGCGGAGACTTATCGAGAACAAACTAAATACACCTCGACTACAGTGAAGGTACGTAAACTTTGATAGCAGGACCAAAATACCCAGCGATCCAGCCTACGGCAGGCGATTTAAACCTTATTTTCGAGTAGATAGGGTAGCAGTCGGCGTGTGCGTCGGGTGTGTGTGTGGTGGTGTAGTTGTGATGCAGCGCGCGCGCCGCACACCTGCGCGGGCGCAGGCCGTGAGGCGCATGCACGGGCGCGCTGTGATTCAGTGCGCGCCTCAATTAATATGCCCATTATGATAATATTACTATGATCTGCCAGGAAGTAGACCAAAGTGTTTATAGCGTCCGTACTTTATGGGACAATGAGCTTTACTAATTAATTAATTATGTAGATTGTGTGGGAACACCTGTTCAGGACAAACATGGAGCGTCTTTTCTGAACGAATGTGAACGATCGGGGATTGAAAGGACCGACAACGCTCCAAATTGCAACTCCGATGGTAACACATATTCAGTCACTGTGACTTTTATTAAACCATAAATAATGTGTCAAATAGATAATATCTAATAATTATAAAGAACGGTTGCACAATCTCATATTTTGTAAAAGTATGCGTTTGAACATCATTACAATATATTTGTGTTTCCCAAAGTTTTGTCCACTTTCACAATTAGAACTGAAGGTATAATAATCCGCGTATGATGTACATAATTTTACTTATAGTTATAAAATGAGTGATCAATGGCCCGGTGGTTAGGTAACCAAGACTATCACATTAGCATTCACACTTAGACCCAGGAAGTCCTAACAATATGAATACTAACTGCGGAGGCTCGTGAGCACTGTCGACCAATCAGCGCCAATAGTCTGCCACGGTGACATTACGTAGATGTCCTCAATTGCACGATCGGCCAATGGCGCAGGTTCGAGTCCCGGGTATATGCTCAGTTTACGAGGTTACTTCGGCGAACAGATGGACATCACGTATGTATGCAGCGCGCTACTTAACGTAATGTGTTGTGTGTGTATATGATGGTAACATTTATTTTGGCTGCCTGATGCATTTACATGAAATGGCTTACCTAGAATACAACGGCAAGAAGTCTTATCTTGAGAGTAGTTTGTGAAGCTTATCAACAATCTGTAACAGTACCTATGGTTGATGACTGCACTAAACAACAACGTTCTTACTTTTACAGAATTTACCAGAAATCTACTATGTGGTTCTTGAACTTCAAATGTTGATCAGATAAGCGTAGAAATATCTCATATTCAAACAAAGTAAACATCATTAGCATCGTAAAACAACAAATTCTCCGTAAGAGCGGCAACATTAAACAAATATTTCATGGGAACTTGCTCAGCAGCGAGTGTAATGAGTGTAAGTGGCTCCGCTCGTCAATCACGCGTTGGTGAGGAACTGCAGCCGCATAGCAATGACGAGGTTATTAGAAATATTGTGATTTATCGATTAGCATCGGGCGAGCCAGCAGCTTGGTATGTGGGGCGTGCGCCCGCGCAGGTGGCCGGCAGCGCTTCCTTCCCCGAAGCGTCGCGACCATTGTCTCACACGCGCCGCACATACATAGCGACCACTGCTCTAAGGAGTAAGGGCACACGCACACGAGACGCACCAGCCATGGAGTTACGTTATCAGAGAAAGCCAACAGGATTCATTATGAAATACAGGATGGGGATGGATCTACGAGTACATACTCGGCCGTATCATGTTTTTAGCAAAGAAACATCCACTTCCCAGTTTAGTGCGTCCCTCACTCAGGAGTTTCCCTTGTATGACGATATTATCAACTAAAAACGCTTAATGAAACCGGCCCGGGTTTCATTAACCATTCGGTCAAAGCTTTACTCCGTCGGTCATCTAGGCAACTAGGAGACAAACAGTTTTCAATAGTATCCTGATACAATGACTAGTCTTGGTCGGTGTCCCAACGCTGGTCGTATCCCAACGCTGGTCGTATCACAGCGATCAGCGAGAGGGTGTGATTGGTATGAGACGCGTGTCGCAGGGATCCCTAGAACTGATACCGGGTATTGCACATCAATGGTTATCGTACAAGTTACTAGCTGCTGCCAGCGGCTTCGCACGCTACAACTCGAGAATTATCCCACATGAAGATACAATCGGGATAAAAAAGTATCCTATGTGGTAATCCAGATTTTAAACTATCTGTGTAAGAAATACGTTCGGTAGTTTGGCGTGAAAGAGTAACAAACGCCCAGCCATACTTACAAACTTTCGCGTTTTAATATTAGTAGGAAGTAGAATTAGTAGGAAGGATTAATTTAAACCTCAAACGCACAGTGCATGCAGTGGCAGTGTACAAAAAAAAAATAGGGATAATCCCATTTCCATTGATGTGAGATCCGGACTTGGTTGGGGGTTATATTTTAAACAAACAATTCCAATAGTTGACTATTTCCAGAAACTTCCAAATAGTTTCCGTCTCCACAGGCAACGTTATGACGTTATTTAATTATAAATTATCCAAAAGCTTAACAGCGTAAAGAACCATGCGCCGAAAATTCAGAATGAACGAAATGTTACATGCGTTCAGGGCGGTTAACAACCGCGGTTTATAGCTGTGTGCGCCGTGCGTCGTGCGCAGGCGCATCATAAAGCGACGACGACTCGGAGCAGAGCAGGCGGTAATTAAACGCGATTAGCGCATGCGCAACCGACGGATTGGCAACACCGCGCCGACCAGTGCACACACTACGCACAGAAGTTGTACGCCTTGTGCACTTGATGCTCTCGTGGTAAGATCTGCCCCGGGGCCGCTGAGTGCCGATTCAACCCGTACCATTTTTTTGACAATTGTATGCAATCCGTTTTTATCTGTGACTAAAGTCAAGAACGTATTTCTGTCTTTGTAATGGAGCGTTTTTGTTATAGCATGACAAAAACGCTGCATAACAATCGGTAGCAATATAGACCTGAAAATAGATCTGAACTTCAGAAATCTGGACTCTAAAAACTAAAACAAGCATGCTATGGTGGACCAGTATTTCTCTGCCAGAAATGTGAAGCGCAGTGCTCTATTAAAGTTGAACTTCTGTCCATCCTCAGTCGATGGTCAGTACCTGCACACCGGCGGCGGAACAAAACCTCAGTGCAATATAACAGCAGACGTTGCGTTAACAACAGTCACAATTTGACATAGTTCGCCTCGATCGAACTGCTCGGTTTAGTACCACCAGTTGTTCCCACGACTGTTACTGGAGCTCAAGCGGAAACAACACGAGGTGCTCTGCGGAACCCGAGTCCTGCTTCACTAGCCATTGAATCTCTTTTGTGATCAAAAGTAGGCAGTAATTAAATGTGGTGTGGCGTGTCACGTGTGTAACGAGTTCATCGATGTCCACTTGCAGACTTTTATCAGACATCACCCCATCGGTCAGTCACAATGTTGTGTTCGCGGAAAATGAATAACCTGAAATAACATTCATTTAGGTAGCAGACTACAATTAGTGGCATGTCTTTATAAAGTACGCTGTTTGGTCAATTGCTCCAGTTAACGGTCCCACACAAAACACTAACATGTCGTGTGAATGAGCGGGTGCGAGGGACGGCGGGTGGGTGTACGGGGCAGAGGGGCAGGGGGGTGTTGCGCAGGCGCACCGAGTCCCGTTACGCGACGAGTGACCTTTGCAGGCAGTTAATCGCTCCACTTGGGCTGTCCTTGACCTCGCCTGCATGCACATGCCGCATTTGTTATTAATTACCCTCACGCCAGTCGCCTCGCGAGCTCGACACAACGGTACGCGACATTCAAACTCTATTTATCGACGTTTAAGCAAGCTGCGCGTGAATGCACTGTGCTGTGTGTAAGGTCTTTGCTAGTGATTAACGGTTCAACTATAATTTAGTAAGGTCATCTCTCGTGAACATTTTAACTAAAGTTTAATATTTAATCGAGCTAGTTCGGTAGCGAGTTTACTGGACTTGACTGAAAGTTAAACACATTACACTTATCTCGCAGAGTGGATGCACACTCATGGGTCAGGTATGGGCCACGTATGGGCCAGTATGGGCTACGATACGGGTCGGCTGGAGCATGGTCGGCCATGTTTCACACTCCATTAAGTATTTCTCACGCGGAGAGCGACTGTGAGAGGGAATCTACTTATTTATGTATTGCTACTTACTTACCTCTGAATTACTGATTTTAGAGCAATTTATTTTAGCTACCAATACTGTCTCACCATTGGGAAAATAAAAAGGTGCTGGTTTTAAGGCTGACTGAGAACCTCTTAGACATAAACTTGGAGTAAAGTTTTGCCAACCTTATTTAACATTTGCAAGAGCCCAACTTCTGATAGTGCTTATATTTCTTAAATCGCTTTGTATGATGCCAAAGTAAAATCTTGAATAATTTATTGTTCAAGTTTCCTTAATTCCTTGTTCATTTACTTCATTTAAAATCTAACGCATTTATCTTTAACTTGCAACGTGAACACTTCGACGAAGTTTCTAATTAGTCAGTAATAATTATAATTAAGTTATTGTTTTTATTATATTCTAACTTTCCCATTTGTTAGATAAGCAAGCAATAAATAAATATAACAGGAATATGTAAGTGACATAGCTTGTACAGCGTATCTTATCTACTCGTACATAACTCGATGTTATTATTAAGTACATGATATTAAAATCACTCGCTTTTTGTTTCGAATGTATTTACAACGTATCGATAACATTCTGTCGTGTCTTTCAGATTCCTATCACAATAATTATAAGCTCAGTGGTTTTTATGTATCATAAACAAATTTATATACAAGGTAAGGTACATAAGGTAAGGTATAAGTACCTTTTAACAGGCAAGCAAATAAGTATTAATATTATTTTAATACTGAGGCTTCATGACACGACTATTATAAGGTTATTAAATGAAGTGTTAACCTGAGGGTAACGACAAGTGGGTATCGCTTTGTTAGCGTCTTGTATCGTAGCCACTTTGTTGAGAACCTCTGGTTTTGAACATTTGCAGCTATTGACGTTACTGACGCTATTTAGGTTACTCTAGTACTTTTGTTAGATTGGCCTGCATCTGCACTCTCTTCACCTCAACTCAATATATTGAATGCATTCCAGTTGAATCAAATTTTACAATTGAATCGTACTAGTCTTTCTTCAGCTCAACCACTTTATTTATTGGGAGATACCTACATACAGGCTTATGGGTACGAACTTTTAAAATTTATTAACCAAGTATTATAATTGAACGTAGCAATATAACCGTACACATGATTGATTATGATTATTTTGTGCCTTTATAATATTGAATTCATGTTGATGATATTGATAATTAAATAATAATAAATAATCATTCACTCAGGACCAATCATTTTCCACATTTTATGCAGTCACCAAACTGCGTCACAATTCGACGGTGGAATTGTTTGATGTCTTGATAAGTGAGGAGTGTTAAATGCGCCTACCACACGCTCATGCTTCACCACGGACTTGCCTGCGCAAACTGGCTTGAACACGGAACACGGTGCGCATGTGGTTGGGAAAACTGTATCAGGCGTAAAAACCCCGCAGCGGCGGCGCGCGGCGCGGCCTGCGCAATATTCTTGCTAGAATTTTTACGTACGTATGATCGCGACTTTTTAACTGATTTTATAAGTTTATATACATCTCTGCCTGCAATTTGGAAAATCAAATCAAAGGATTAAAGAAATAGTTCTTCACTGGGAAACATTGTTTACACGTCGACAATTTCGACAAAAATGAGGCTTGCGCGTAGGACTTAACTGAGGCCGGGACTGTGTCGAAGCATGAGCGTGTGGTAGGCCCATTAGAAGTAATAGTCAGACAGTCACAATGACATGACAAGTGACACCAAGGCGTGTTGTCCTGTCACTTGGCTGCGTGAAGTAATGCATGTTAATGTTCGTGTCAGTGTTGGTCAGTGGTCAGTCGTGATCGTAATGTCAATCAATTGACATGCTGATATATTGTTTCATCATTATTGCATTAAGTAATTGTTTTCTAGATCTTTACAGTACAATTTTGACTGTCAATCAATAACAAAAATCACATTCCTGTGTTCTGTGCATTATATTGTTTACTTTTGTAACCAGGGTTTGTTGAAACATGGTCATAACCATACTCGAGTAACAGAAATCCATGTGAACGATAATAAATACAGATTTATGAATGTGTCGCTAAACAGGAAGCTTCTGTCGAAGCGGATATATTTGGGAATGAGGAAAATATCGCCTTGAATGTCAATGTTATGTCGCTCGGCTCTATTCACAAGTGCTGATGACCTTGGTAGGAAAATGTTAACGCATTGATGAGGAAGAGTCCTCGCCGGGAAAAAGCACTTGACTCTTTATAATACAGGCATCATCTGCCTAGCCTTTTACTTGAGTTGACTTACAGTCTTACATGGGACGACTGCCTGTCTGACCTCCACAACCCAGTCAGTACTGGGTAATATGATACCTTTTGGTAAAACTGATTGTCAGACATCTGGGTCACTGACTCACTAATACGACTGTCACGGCTTAACTTGCTTTACGCGGCACGAAGGTAACTCGATCTATGATGGGTGGTCACCCATTACATAATTATGAACCCATGCAGATTGATCTGCACGGCTGTTTTTTTGAACCACGAATTCGTCATATAACTAACTGTTTATAATAGACAAGTAAAATCCACAGTATAATGAATACAGTGATTGTACACAACTCATATGTTTACGTAAGCAGACGGCCAGAAGTTTAAGGAGATAATCCTTCCAGAAATATATTTATATTGATGGCGGCGAGTCCCGCGCCCAACAAACAAAATGTCCCGTTAAATAACATTTCAAAAGATAAGGAGGATGGAGGTTCGCGGCCGAGAGGGTACAGTTGTAGGGGGATGTGGGAGGGTGTGGGACGGGTTTCAAGTTAGACGGCGCGCGGCTTTGTTTAATATCATACAACTTTCAAATGACGAGCTGTCTCTGTTTTGCGTTCATTGCTTTTCTTTAAGATTAAACCTACGAATTGCATTGCATAGAGAACTGTTCGTAATCTCTACTAACTCGTAGGCTAGCAGACATGTGCCAACATTAGCGGAAGTAAGGCAGCCTCGCAAATTGAGCCGAAAGTGTTTTAGAACGGTGCGCGGACGCTTCCTGAATATTTTCTTTAAAGGTACATAATTGGGTAGTTCCCTCGCTGAACTCTGCAGAGGTGCTGTGTGTGGACGGAATGTTAACGTTCACGGCGGGGCACGAGGAGCGCGGCAGATGGCGCCACGTGAGGATCTCTTGAGGGCAAAAGGAAAGGGTACCGACAGAACTACTAGTTCGCTCTAGTTAAGTTCACGGACTAATAACACAGGTTTGAGGGCAGAGCATTGTGCTTCAGATTTTCAATGTCCACACATAAAAGTATAACAATAGGCTGTTTTTTACTTTATTGCTTCGGCATTTGGGATGCGAGCAGAATTACAAGTAGATGGGCTTTCTATTGATGAAATTGTTTCGTTTTTTAAATATTTTATTGGTTAGATTGTCAATCATTGACATATTACTGTAGTAAGTTCACATTAGCGGACTCTTGTTAAGGTCTTAGACACTTAGGTGTAAAATGAAACTGGCCATGTCCCCCCTCCAGATAAGCCAACCTGCAGTTTAACTGACTGGTTAGGTTATAAATGAAAATATTAGGAGGCAAATCGAGGCTCCGTTTGACAACCTGATAGAGAAGGACTAAATGAGTGTCGAAACAATTCAAACTCTCACCGATTAATGGGTTAGTAGGTATTTTCAAGTAAAATTGATTTATCGTATAATATGATTCCCCATTCTCGTTTTTTTCGATTTTCTGCGCATTGATTGGTTTGCTCTACTATGTATGAGTATTTAGATAAGTATAAGTAGTTTCCGGGGCTCACGGCGCGGTCAAGCGCGAGAGTGTCCGCTGTCGATTGCGTATCGTGCTGGGCCAGGCGTGGCGCGCATGGCCGTGCATGGCCAGCGCGCTCCACTGGAGGGGTCATTGTGCATCTGTGCCGGGGTGATTCACGGCTTGTCGATAGCGACATGCAAAAACCCACTCATATGTCAGTAACTTCTTTTTGTGTTGGACTTCGAAGACCGTCGAACTCCTGACTGTTTCTATTAAATACGACACCTATATAAGACAAATAGGTTTTCACTAGATCATATCACGGTATTCTGCAAGCTCTTGCTTGTTCGCTACACTGTTACAAAGCGTAAAGTAGAATTAATCGCTTTTTAAATATAAAGTGACCACGTTTAGCATACCGTGTGTGTGCGGCTGTTGAGCGTCGCCGGTGTTCAGTGCTGAGCGTGGCCGGAAGACGCGGAGGACGCTCCTTATCGAGCCGCACACGCGCCCCCCTCTCCCTCCCCATCCCACACCGTCCACCCGCCCGCCCGCGCGTCACAACCCGCCCGCATTTCCCCGCGCGAATTTACAATGTAGCGAACCTCCCGCCCCCTTCCCGCGAACCTCCGACCACCACCCGCACACAGAGAAAAGCATTCAAAGAACTTTACACCATGTCCCCTCGTGGCAAGGTTGTAAGTAGAGAGGTTCGCGACGCAGGCCACGGTGTGCGTGAGATTTTCTCGCCTGGAAATTCTAATGCGCCGCGCGACTGCGATAAAAAATGAGCGCTCGGGAAACGTGAATACATTACTGAGCGAGACGGAGCACCGCCTCCATAGCGCCGCGACGCCTACACCGCTATGTACTTTACACTGCTTTATATTTTGATTCCTCTGAAGGGAAGGCTCGCGCTATGTACCGCTGTAAGCCTGATCAATTATGTATCTAGGAGCGGCCGGTGTCGGACGCCCGAACCGTTCGCTAAATCCTCTTAAAGGGTTGGCGTCGGAGTTATGCTTATAGAATTAGACGATGGCAGCTTACAATAAAACACCGTGGGAATCTAACAGCTAATTAGTTCCGGCATGCAGCGGGGTGCGGGGTGCGGGGTACGGGGAGCAAGCCTCGCTTGCAGAGGGTCGGCGTTAGATAGCCACATAATTACCGTATAATAGAAACCGGGGACAAAGGGTTGTTCGTTTTTTGTGTCGGCACGCGCGTCCTTGTGTTTTTCTAAGGGTTTTTGTGTCTTCTAACGCCACCTGTGCGGAAGGGTTGCGCGCGCGCACCTCGCCACACACACGTGACATGTTTTTTGTCACGTGACCTTAATCTGTGACACGTTTGGGATGATGACTTGATTTATGATATTAACAATACAGCGTCTTTGTTAGAAACTCTATGGGAGAAGGATTAAGGTTTAATTGTACGACTAACAAATTGGGTCGATTGAATTAATGAAACGCTTGTATAACAGGAATCTGAAGCATATACAAATTATTTTGTTGATTACCTACTTGTATCCATGTATTAACGAATGTAATTGTTTACAGCGACGACGCGAGCCGACTTCATGGCTGGTGTACCCCGCGTCGCGGCTGCAGCGGCTGCTGCAGTCGGTGTCCTGCCCGCCGCCGGCGATCCGCAGGCCTTCCGTCATCACAGGTAGGATTGCGCCCCGCACTTCCGGCTCCACAGGCACGCAATCCTGGACCAACTTCGTCGCAGGCTGGGCGGTCATGACTACGAAACATTTACATCCCGTCAGTGCAAGGCCCATTTATGAGAAAGTCCACCTTATCAATTCCTGATATATCTCCTTCTCCAACCCTGTCTCCTTCTCAGCTCCTACCTCCCGGCTCATTTTCAGCCCATGGACCTAGAAGAATATCTGATAATGATATAAAAAATGTGTCAGTTAGTACCCACTGCAGACGAGATTCATACACCGACGTAATCTGTACTGAAATGTTGTAACTCGTAGTAGAAGTGTGATGTGTTCCCCAAGTAAGGCAATAGTGAGGAAACATCGTTTTATAGTGTGTTGCTACGAGTATGTATGCCTGAGAAAGACAGCCAAAATCATTACCCTTCCTTGATTAGTTTTTAAGTATTTTGTACTTGCAATATTTACTGCCACGTCGTTTTGTTAAATGGCTGAAGGTCAATGACTTATAGCCATGTTCACTTTATTGATCTGAAAGTAAAGTCATTTGATTGGAGGTTTATTATATTATTAATCAAAACTTTCAACATTAAGTACAGCTTTACGTTCCATAAAGTCCATGTTCATAAATTAATCATATTTATTCTGAATTTGCAATTAATTGCAACATTTGTATTCAACGACTTTTGACTGATTTAATTCTATAACCATGTTAAATTCTACGATCACCAGCTCTGTATAGTTGCAATGATACTGGACAGATATTTTAAACATTAAATCAGAAACGTGAAGCTAGCCCATATTATAAACACAATAAATGTTAATATATCAATTAAATGAGCTGGCAACACAGGTAGACGCATGCGTCGGTGTGCGAGTGCCTCTTATGTCGCTCACAAAAACTCCGGCAGGTAGTAATATCGTTGCCAAACCGAATATATTTCAATAAAGTGCAGCGGTTACTAAACGGTGTGTCTATTCAATATGTTTACGTCATAAATTGTTAGCATTTCGTATTATTGAATGCGATTTCGAAATTATACAGACTGCAATGTTGCGGAGTCCTGCGAGCACTTACCTACTGAGACCATATTCATAGTTCTTATGACGAGACGATAGAGTATCGTCGTCGTCTCTAAGCTCCCATTAACTGGGAGAAACTGTAAGTCAGGTCATGAGTTAATTCATTACAGAACTCAAGCAATAATGTGGTTGTGATGGCCATCCTACTTCTGGGTACATTCAGTTAAAGTCCGTTTCATGGTGGGTATTGGGATGTCAAGATAGCTTATCATGTTTTACATTTATTTAAATGATTTATAACGCGTCGACTGCGATCGGCTTACTTTGATTTGTTTACAGGAAAGCAAGGCAACAAATCAAGCTCACAAACCTTGAAAATTGTAGTTTTACCGATATATACAATTAATTTGGACGATCGCTCTCGGCTAGTATCCCCCTAACTAAAGAACTGGCCAAGTGCAAGTCGGATTTGGTTCCGTACCATTGTGTTATTTTAGCACCATAGACTTCTTATAGGCTTTCCAGTAACGAATTTCTTACGAGTACTTACTTATTTTATTCAGAATTTTAGGCTCAGTAGTATCGGAGATAAGGGATGGTCGGACAGACCGGACGGACCTTATAAGGGTTCCGTTTTTCGGGAGCCGCTCCGGGCATCGGGGGCCACGTGATGACTTCCGGCCACCGTAGACGCGGGCCTGTGGGCGGTGAGTGATGGGCTAGCTCGCTGTCCGGCCGTCTTTTGACAACAACAGGTCGTGTCGACGGCGCGTTCGTGTTCCACGCGCGCCTCAAGGTGTCGGCAAGGGCCGACGCTCGTCGGGGCGGCGGAATGTTGTAAGAGATCCCGCACCCTTGACATATAGGGCTAAGAAGGAACATGGGTGGTTTTTAGTCAGTAGAAGTCTGACAATCCCTTTCGCTCTGCCCAAGAGCGGGTGGGGTTATTAGATGATTTCCCACCCCCCCAAAAAAAAAAAGGGTTCCGTTTTTTCCTTTTGAGGTACGGAACCCAAAAAATTGGCTAAAAGGAAAAAGTCCGAAAATAAATGAATAACAACCTTGATAATGTTTGTAGGTATAGGGGCGGGTTTACTCAAATATTAGCAAATTAAATACATCCGGCCGGTAGCCGCCACCGCTCCGTACCGCGCCGCCAGCAGTTGGCGGGACATTCATAATGCAGCACTCGACGTACTCGTATCACGAGTAAATTCCACCACACCCGGGTCACGTCGGCTTGCATGCAACGAATACCTCGACAATAAATACTTATTCATTGAATTTTGACTATTTTTAACTTTAAATAAATAAATAGGTACTGGAATTAATTCTTGATTCGCTCAATAAGACCAGATTGATCATAACTGTCCTACTGGGAATATAACAATTGTAAATGCCTGGAATTGTTGTCGTTAAATGTTATTTGTCGTAGAGCTGGGCAGTAGTTAGCTGTAGCGGGTGGTCGGCGGTCATTACTTACTGGCCGGCTGGCTAAGTTGGAGCCGCGCCAAACTAGCCCACTTCATCCTTGCTCTATACTGCACAGATAACGTTCAACTTGAACCCTGACCACACCTCGGTTCAAGCTCAAGTGCCCGGGAATCGAACTCGTTTACCTGCCTGTCACCCACAAGTATGTACGTCGTGGGGCACTCAATTGGTTGGGATGTGGAGAAGATTGCCTAAAACGCGGGACAGAAAGTAAGGGGTTGCGAGAGTGCCTTTATTTACATCAAATTAAAACGATATTATAAGTTTTGAAGTTGCTTTCGAAATCAAGTCTTTACAACGAAATCGGCGGCCAAACAGAACAAATGTGAGTGTACTGCATGTTCACCATTGTGTGTTTCTAATGCCATCTTAAACCTTATTATCTGTTTACACTTTTAAAACCTATGAGAAAATAAAAATAATACAATCTCGCTCACAAAATAATATTATCATTAGGCGTTTTTAACGTTGAGGATAAAAGCTAATTACAGAACAAAAAAAGAAGTCAGGACTGACTCTGACACGTGTCTACCAGATAACAGAGCCGCCAATCCAAACGCAATCCATCTCAAACGCATTAAAATATTGGTTTGGTTCAATTAAATAACAGCCCCTTATGAACGCGACATTGTAAGATTTCAATAGAATTGTGTGTGAAAGTCGGTATAAAAAGGGTAATGTAAAGATAAGTGTCCCTTAATGTAGTGTGTTGTGACATGTTGCAGGTCGCAGGGGTAGGCGAGTCTGTAGGGGTCTTACAGTTAAAGGGTAGCCAGTTAAGAGGGAGGCTTTTTATTATCATGTTAACTTGTTAACAAATTGCCTTTCAAAATTTCAAGTATTATATTCTCTGGGGTATGATCGGATGAAATATGTTTTAGGTATACGACAACGAGATAGTGTCGTTGAAATACACGGTTTTTTCTACTATTTGAGACTACTGAAATATTAGTATTTCAACTAAGAGACAGAATTTATGAAACATCAGCTGAGGTCTAAACTTATCACGTCGAGTCTGGAGCTGCCTGTTTTGTTCAGAAACTTCAGGACTTGTGTAATTTTGTTTATAATAATCATCTCCACAGCCTGCCTGCATAGTACCTAAACAGCACGTGTTTCAATTATGTAATAACTAAGATAGGAACATGAGATTGTGTTCTTAAGATGTAGGGGTTTAGACATACGACTACTTGTGGAGGATGCAGCAGATAACAATCGAATATGTTTGACAGATCTATCCCCTCCGCTCCCCCGGCTCCCTCTAAGCTCCCCTTAGCATCCACATAAAACCCACAATTAATAAGCTCGTCGGCCTATTAACTTTAAATGTACTCTATAAACTACAAGCATATACGCTTGTAAAAGTGAGATGAACTTACCGCGCAAAATTGTATGAACAAAACAGATAGTTACGTGGTGTATTCTTTACTTTACTTTAGTATGGTGAGCAAACCAGTATCGTGTATTGACAATTGTGTATCAAACAACAAAAAAGCATTTCCTTAAAACAACTGTGTTGATCAGTTGTCGCCAGTTTGGCACACTGTGCTTTGCAGAATATATGATTAAATTAAGGTTGAATTGAAGTAAGGTTGCCACATCCGGTGCAGGTATGTTTGACTCGTGTCAATCACAATAATGTCATATTACGATGCAGACAGGCTTCTGCTGAATGTTTGAAATGCTCACAGTCTGTCGATAACACTACACTCGTAGAATTTTTGATTTATTTTATTGACACCTACATGACGAGCTACCTGGCTGTGTACATCTATACACGTAGCCCGTATTACCCCACTGACAGACAAACACATCTCTCTCGCTTTGCCGCATACTTCTTCGTTGTACGGTCAGCAATACAAGTAGCTTATCATTTCAAACTTTCAATTGTTTCAATGTACCTACAGGACTCCAGTCATTATTTGTAATGTTTCAGAAGACTATTCTTTTAATTATTCCTTACTCTTAAATAACTTGTTAGTAACGTCAAATATCTAACAAGTATTTATAAAAAAAACCCTGCATTGAAACTAATGTAGAAGTGTCAAATGTGAACGAAGTAGTGTCAAGCTACTTCTGTTGCTGACCGTACCTTCTAGTGGCTCAGTAGCGAATCCACAAAATAATAGTGTCATTCTTGTATTTGTGACCTCGTAGTGATATTATACGACACGAACATGTGCAGTACAGGTGATGTGCAGTACAGGTGATGAGGTGAGTGATCCTCTAAAGGTGGCTCGACAATATCTCGTTGTTGTTATTAATGAAAAAATAAACTAGTGAGAGTTCAACTCGGTCACAACACAAAAACCCGTCTGACTTGTTTAATTTGTATATTAAATGAACGTATGTTAACTGTTGTTTTGTCATATTGCAGGTGAATTCATCTGAAGATCTTTGACAGTCGTTACAGAACCATTATTACCAAGCAGTATCAAATTAACCAATACTAACTGGGTTGTGGAGGTCAGATAGGAAGTCACTGCATCTAAAATATTGGTACTCAGCTGCAACTGGTAAGACTGGAAGCCGACTCTAACATAGTTGGGAAAACGTTAAGCAGATGATGCTGATGTGAATTCATAATGCTCGCACATGGCTTTCGATAGTTGGCATTTCTTAAAAAAAAACGTTAATTTTATGATAGATACTTCGTACCTAGTATGTCAAAGATCATTAAATGCGCATTTGATATCATTAGTTAGGAACTTTATGTTAGGACAAGCACAATACCTCGAACAGCACTCGTCCTTTCTGTTTGACTGCTGAAACAGTTTTTGTATGAAGCCAGATAATGGAGGACACCTTGACAAACGGCTTGACCGATGGTGAGCCCGCAGGATCCCGCTGTTGCCCACTATTGCCCGCTGCCTCCCGTAACCTCAGGAGATTGTTATCTCACATTATCTGACCGTGATTGTTTGCTAGTCATGTATGTACTGTATAGAAGAGCTACTGGATGCTCCACCTTTTGACAGAAAAGGAAGATCCTGAAAACATTTTTAACAACGTCCTTTAAGGTAGTTTCGGCGAGAAAATTATTTTATTATTATTTATTACTTATCTATATGTATGAGTTGATGAGTAGGTACTATTAATCTGCATAGCTTTTGGATCGAAAAAGTTGAATTGGATATATGTATGTCGAACTAAAACTATAGCAAAGCATTGTTTTCGTTATTAATACACACACATAAAAGATATATCGTCATTAATTAGTAATGGCGACAAATAATGGATGTTATTATCGTCCGGCTGTAGTTCCGGTGTGTCTAGATTAGATTGGAAATCTAAACTTGCGCAAATAGAAAGGTTTGTAAACCAATTATAACAAAATAGATAGTACAGAAATAGTTTAATTCGAAATGGACATTTTGCTAAATACAATAAACATTAAAAAGCTTTATTACTCACAAAAACTAACAGTTGCGTCGTATTTCGACAAAAACTGTTTATAACCGACAATTATTTGGGTTTTTTATAAACTACTTGCCGAGGCTGTACTTGTACCGTAACCGCCTTTTGTGTTCGATCAGTAAAAAAACTAAACTTTTTGTTAGCTTTGGACTTAACAATAGTTTTGCAGTAATTCGGTTATTTTAACTTCTAACAGATTTTGACTGTTAAAACATCTGAGGTGGGTAGGTAGGTCCTACTTTCTCCAATTGTTTGAGAAAGCTTGTGTTTGTATGCATTTGCTTCAGCCCTGAACACCACAAACTTCTCAAACAAATATCATTCGCTGATGGAAGTTTACATTTTTGAAGTAATGTAGATACTGCCACACGACTTCAAAAATTTAAACAACTTGTGAAAGCGTTTAAGTTGTTTGTTTTGAAGCTCTGTCAACGTTTATTATAGCACGGGGTTACAAATCTGCATGCATTGTGTGCGGGTTGGGGGATGTAATGTGCGGGGGTGGTTTAGGGTCGCCGTGGTCCAGGTGTGGGGGCGGCAGATGTCAGCCGGTGACGTCACGTGACCCACATCCCACTCTCGTGACAGACACGCGCCCCACACCACAAAATCGGACAAAAAAGCACCATGCCAGCACCACGCAACTAAACAGACATAATTATAGAACTTTTCATAATCTCTGCCGAGTTTCTGTAATTGTTGTTGGGAGTTGGTTTACTCTGTCTCGGGTTACTGTGGGTCACGTGGGGTAGTCAGCACGAGTCCCGGGGTAAGGCACCGGTCATATCAGTGTACAGTAATGGTAATGTAGAGGGTCAACGAGGTGTAGTTACTGTGAGGTGCGGGTGACCGGTGTGTCGACCATCTGATAACATTGTGATTAATCGATATTTGGACGATACTTTGTTTTGGGATCTGGTTATGATTGTTCCAGGCAGACGTCTGCCCTAGCATAACACTATGTTATTAAATCATAGTAAGGCATTGCTGTTGCGTATACAGTCACTTGTAGCAAAGGCAACAACGTATACCACGGCATTGATTGTCGGTGGGTTAACTTGTCTTGTCATTTATCTGTTTTTTTTAATGTTGTTTATTTGAAGTGTACCTTAACAAAATTAGGATTAACTAACAAAGTGTTAGTTCTATCTTGTAAGTTGTAAAATAAAATTTGAGACGTGACTAGAGAGAGATCACTAACCTGACGGTAGAGATTGCACTGACGGGCCCAGCACACCTGACGTCTGTGTAAGTGTAAACTTACTCAAGTGACACTTTACGGAACTTGAGGTCGACGACCCTAATTCTTGTGAACAGTATGCTTTTGTTGTTATATTCAAAGGTTGCCTACATGCGAGAATAGTATTATTGTACAAAGAGTATTATTATCGCCGGATTAACAAGACAAGTTACTTAATATACTTGTACCTATGTAGTTGTATGTAACTAAGAACGTGTCTAGTATTTTCAATAAATCCCTTTATACTAGTAATATACCTATATCTTTCCTAAATGAAACCAACAAAGAGTAAGCCTACTATGTAATTATATTTCACGATTACGTATTCTAGTATTTAAAGTGTTTTAGTGTTTTACCTTTTGACAAGAAATGTCTGCTTTTTAAATAAAATAACAGTCCCGTTACAAAGTATTTCTGAATAAGCGATTTTATGAACGGGGCTGCCCCGCTGTAACACTGCTATGAAGGTTAGTTTGCTTACAATGTTGGTGTTAATATTAGCGAGTTAGGATCATATTTGGCAGTGTGTAATAAGGCTGTAGCAATCTTATCATTGTGTGGCATTTCGATATTTCTATTCTACAGACAAACAGATGTTGAGGGATTTCAAAAGCCAGTGTTAATACTTCAATGTAAATATTATAGTGTTTTTAATTAAATGCCTTTCAACTTGACACAAATAAATAATTCATAAAAGTGGACAAGTGCAGTTTAACGAGTCTATTCAAAGTATTTAATACCAATTAATTGTTCGTTCCCTGCAAGTCCTGCAACGTACCTATATTATGGTAATGAGAGTAATTAGCATTGAGGCTGGTCATGTAAGTAATGAATTCGTCATTGTTTAGAACGAGTGTGTCCTCCACCAGTGGACACGGCACAGTGGATATGCCTCTTTGTGGTCTGCCTCAGACAGGCACGTGACGTCAAGAAACTCGAGTCATCACTAGACAGGATTAGGAATCTTAACTTTTGTGGCTCTATGTACGAGTTATATCATATCTTTTGTAAACTGAGCAAGTCTAACGTAAAATATCTAATTATTTTTGTTAGTAAATTGAGATTTTCAATTCCTTGCTGACTGAACAATTCACTGATATTATCGTCCTCTAAGTATATCTTGGTGTTTTATCTAGATATATAAATATTGAGAATACAGATTGAATTATTGAGGTATTTATTATACTGTCCCACTTTGGTAACGATAACTTGAGTATTTGATTCACGTAACTTAAACAGATTGAATGAAATGTGTAAGTTGCAGTTAT
This sequence comes from Diarsia rubi, assembly GCA_932274075.1. Taxonomy (NCBI): domain Eukaryota; kingdom Metazoa; phylum Arthropoda; class Insecta; order Lepidoptera; family Noctuidae; genus Diarsia; species Diarsia rubi. The sequence continues at coordinate 195,059 of OW026416.1, read as the reverse complement.
CTCACAAGTAGTGTCTCAGTGCTCAAGATTACAATATGTACCTTATTGTAATACGAAACTCTATCTCTACTGTGGCCATAAAAAGGTCCTTATTCCATCCATTTGATGTTTCGTCGTTCATCTAAACATTAACAAATGTTTACATTTCTCATTATTATGACAAAGTATTATCTGGATTACGAGTATTTAGTTAAGACCGAAATTATTGTACCAATACTTCATAGCAAATTAATTGATTTAATATGATTTGATAACCGTAAGGAATTTAGGATAAATGATCGTAAGAGACATACGTGTGAGTAGATACAATCATGTACCTACCTACTTATTTGGCGGCGACGTCTGCCGGTGACATAGAGCTCAGCCTCTGCCGCGCTCCTGTGCGGAAAGTAACATGTTAATTAGCGAGCGAGAGGTTCAAGTTCAGGCTTCGTCTGCCCCGCGGTCAGTGACCCCGTCGCCCGTGACGTAACAACAACCACTGATTACCCACTCACGGCCGTCGCCGTGTGATCTACTCCTAGACGAGTGGCACGAGTGGCCAGCATACACCACGCCGACACAGACCGGTGAGCTGTGAGCTGTGAGCTGTGGCCACTCGCTGGGTGCGCAACACTCGTGCCTTCTCATTTAAATCAGTGAACCTTGAGAGACCCAAACTTAAACAGGACAAAAACTGGAGCCACCAACGAAATGAATGGACGACTGAAGCAAGTTTTTGTGGACGACGAAGATTGTGAGCCGAGCGACATTCCGGAGTGCGGAGCGCGGGACGCGACAACACTCCAGCAGTCCAGGAGCCAGCTCGGCCGCTTTACATACGACGACGAGGAAAATCCATAACGGCACGCGGAAAACCCTTTTAATATACGGCACGTAAATAAGAGTAGCTGGCGGGGGAGGGCGCCGCGGGCGGGGGGGCCCGGCCGCCATTGGCCGGTCGCCTTGCCCCGCCCCCGCGAAAAAAACCGTCGGAAAAAAGCGACGCTCGCACGGCAGTGTCTCACGGACGCGCTCGGTGGGCGGACGCTCGCATCGAAGAGACGGCGCGACCCAGGACCGGCGGCCGCGGCCGCGCCATGCCCGCGCTGGCCCTGCGCGACCAGCCGCTCGACTGCTCCATGCGCCTGCGCGAGCTGCCCGCCTGGCCGCCGCCGCACCCGCGGCCCGCCAGCGACCCGCAGCGACACGGTCAGTAGACCAGCAGCCCCCAGCCACCAGTGCCGTGTGCTCAGTGTGTAGTGTGTCCGCGACCGCCGCACGGTAAACAAACAGTGCTCCGCATCGCTCGTGACCATTGTATCGCGGCTCCCATTCATAAAGTCAGGGGTCTGCGTCTCTCCTTTGACCCGCGCTGCCGACTGGCGAGCCACGTGCTCCGGGGGTCACGTCGGCTCATTGTTGTGTCCCGGGACTGGCACTCGCTATACAAATCACATCCGATACCGATCTGTCCGAGCGACATTGTAACACTTTGCGCCTAAGACGGGATAGGCGCATTTGTAATGCGCGTACGCAACTGTTAAGTGCAATACTTGACAACTAATGGCTGTTTTAGAAGTCGTTAGTGTTTATTAGTTGATCGGTATAATATCAACGCTAATGATCGTTTAAACTCGTTCACTCACTCGGCCGAAACAGCCCACTGCCGAATTAATTCTTATCTAATTATTAAAACTTGTGATTAGTGATGTTCATAAAATCGCAAACGTTAATTCCGTTCGCGAAGGAAAGTCACAACGATATCTATGGTAAGCTTTATGTTTAATATACTCACAGGGTCTTCACACTGCACTTGCAGGGAAAAGTCGTTTATAATAATTATATTTAATCATTTATCTAAAACAAATTGAAATGCATTCATTTGCCGCCCTGAAACATATGAAAGCGTTGCTCACTTTATTAGGAACATTATTTTGTTGCCCAGGACAAGTGACAATATTTAGTTTATTTGTACCAACAATTTGATAAATGTTCTCATTTAATCCTATCCTACTTCCTACTTAATATTATAAACGCGAAAGTTTGTTTCTCTTTCACGCAAAAAATACTGAACGGATTTGTATAAAATTTGGTACACAGATAGTTTATAGCCTGGATTAACACATTGAATAGTTGTTATCCTGATTTTATCTTCCCGTGGAATAATTTTCAAGTTGTAGCGGGTGAAGCCCCTGGCAACAGCTAGTTTGAAATAATGTAGAGGTATATCTGTCACTTAGATTTTTTTTAAAGATCTCTAGTTATGATCTTGGTAAAAACTAAAAAAAAACCAGTTCTACATTAATAAGGAGTTTAATATTTGTTTTAATTTGTTGGTGTTAGTTATTTAAGATCATTTTCATTTTAGTACTGTTCATAAGTTTTCTTGAAATACATTTTTGTCATTTTAAAAATACATTTAATTTGATAGAGTTACCTTTCTAGCAAAATACCATCTAACTATTACTATAAAGTTTATGACGTTGATAACTCAAGTTGAAACTAACTCTAATTAATCATTTAATAAGAAAACTAATGATCTTGCCTTGTAAATTAAATTATTTAAATAATTTAAATTGTATAATAGAGACAAAGTATTTATCTTGCTTGCCATTATAATGACTTCTTAAAAAACAATTACTTTAAACAACTTATTGGTAAGCGTTTAGTTTATTACTTTCTACGACATTCTTTACAAGTAAAAATATAAAATAATTTAGCTGTATAAATACTGCCGAGAACCCAAACAAACAGATGTAATGGTGTCGGCTAACAAAAGACGGCGTAGAGGTGCGCAGCTCGTATAAATAACTGCGAGCAAGTAATACGACAATAATCCCTTATCGGAACGTATGTGGGGTCAGGTGGCGTATTGTGATTTAGCGGGGTCAGGCAAGGGTTGTCCCGCGGGACTGCACTCCCTCCGCAAATAATATTAACTCTCTTCATGCGAGCCTTTTGTCACCTAGCCGCCACCGTCCGCTCCTCTCCGCACCGCTCCGCTCCGCACTCGCCCGCGTGTGTCCACCTGCAGCAAGTGATTTGTTTAACATTAGATAATAATGAGTCAACACCCGCGCCCTGTCGCCGCTCGCCGGGCGCGCCCTGATGAGAACTGATAACAGTGTTGTCGTTGTAACATTATAATAGCAAATCATTCACTGATAGTGAGCTCGATTACATCGCCAACACTTGTTTACTAGCACATCTCACTGTCAGAGCGCGCACAAAGCTTTGTCGACACCGCGACGTACACGGAACACAATAGTAAATCATCAGCGACACCAATCATCTCTAATTTCTTCATCTTTCCCCGAACGCTAGACAATACACTAATGGCGTTTTTATCGCACTCCCCACGAATTATATTAAAATTACGATCGAAACGGCATCAAATCACCGTAATGTAATCGATGTAAAATGCGCGCGAGGTGTAATTCGGTTGTAATAATGTCATCTACGTAAGTGAATTAGCGGGTGATGGAGTCACGCGTTGTTTACGAGTGTAATAATACGTGTCGGCCACTAGCGTAGACCGGACGGAGCGGAGCGGGCGGAGCGGAGCGAGCTGCGCGGGCGCATGGGAGCGCGCTGAACTTTGGCACGGCGGCGCACGCAACTTGCGCACCTGTCGCCCAAATTGCCCGCCAGCACAAACACTGTGTTTTCGACATAACGATCACATTTGATTGGATTCTTTCCTTTCGTTTTCGCTTTTGGTTCGAGCCCCTCGATGCTGATTACCACTCCGTTTTATATTTCAATGCATTCGCCTCACGAAAGTGCGGCTCAATGTTCAGTATGTTCCTAATTGCTATATTTATTTTAAATGAAACTGCAACAACGGATAGTTTTGCCGTAAAAGTGTGTACTGTAAAGAGCAATAAAATATAAATACTTAGCTGAATCCAAATGCAAGGTTTCTGTTTCTATTTTTACATCAGACTTACTCGTATTTCGTAATAGAATGGCTTCTAAAGTACTATATTCGTGACAAGTTAAAACGATTAATTATCAATCCTGTACACCTCTACACTTTCCGTGTAGCTTTTGCATTTAACCAAGTGTTTACATTTCATAGTTTGTGAATGTACACTATGCAGACCACTTTTGTTGATTATGCTGTGTACACTACACACACTCAGGACCAATTAAAATAACATAACCGGGCCTTCATCTTACGTTAAATCACTGACAGTTTTTATCCGCGTAGTCCAGACTTGCTCTATGAATGTTTTACATCGGCCATTTTATCATTTCGAGGGGTGAAAGGCTTTTTTGTTTAAGCGACATTTTGGTCGATATTGAGTTATACAAATATTTGGGATTTTTTAATATTTTTGAGATTTTGGAATATTTTATTTTTACATATTTTTTAACAGTTGGCATATCACAAGTTCACAACACAATGTCTGTAGTACGCTCATGTCTGTTATGGTAGAAAAATATCGTAATAAAATGTGATTATTCTTGAGCGGGCTAAGTTTCAAACAATTTGTGTATTTTTGCTGCCATTTTTCAACAGTTTTATCAGTTTATTGTGAAGACATGTCTCGCTATTTGAATAAATAATATATGGAGAAAAAAATTAAATATGGAGTTCCACAAGGTAGTGTTTTGGGCCCACTACTTTTTAATTTATATCAATGATCTGCTAAAATCTACTACAGATCATATGGTACTATATGCCAATGACTGTACTGTTTTATACAATGATGAAAATAATATATATAGTAGTTTAAATTTGATTTTTCATCGGTTACAAAATAATAATTTAATAATATCGATAAAACTAAATAAGCAGAAAACAAAAATCTATAAATGAAAGGTCAAAAAGTAGGATTTACGACTACGACAAAATTTGCATTGACGACAATTTGAAATGGCAAAGTCTTATTGAGTTCGTTTCCAAAAAAATGTCACAGTCATCTTATGGTTTATATAATTATGCTAAAAAGGTCAATCTTGATACATTGCTCGTAGCTTATCACGGTAATGTTGCTTCAAGACTCAGATACGCAATTACATTCTGGGGAAATGCTACCAACTGGGATAAAGTTTTTAGATGACAAAAAAGGTGCGTGCGAGCTATGTGTGGTCTCAAAAGAACTGACATTTGCAAGAACTAGTTTGAAAAATTAAAAATACCAACCGTCCCATCGTTATATATATTTGAAACGGCTTTGTTCATTAGACATCATCCATCGCTATTTACTTTGCAGTTCAGATCACGAACAGGAGTCATTTGAATAAAAACCTTACTAGGCAATATAGAACTACCCTCTTTGGGAAAAGTGTGTTTGCTATGGCCACAAAGAGCTACAATAAGATTCCGAATGGCATAAAGAAATGTAGCAATATTCATGTCTTTAAAATAAATTGTTCAAATTTCTTATGGCAAAATCTTATTACTCTGTTGCTGAATTTTTATCGACTAAAAAGTTTTAATTGCAATTGTTTTTGTTGCAAATAAAAATTATTATTATTATTTATTAATTGTTTCATGTCCGCTTTACGATAATTATCTTATGGTTGTTTTTTGTATCGTCTGTCTGAATTTAAATAATAGTTATGCAATTTATCGTCAAATCTTCATAATTTTGGATTATTTAATTATTTGTATGCCCAAGTGGCTGATCATGGTATTGAACATTATAAGTTTAAAATGAATGTAATGAACACGTTTTTTTTTTCGGGTGGAAAATCATCAAATAACCCCTCCCGCTCTTGGGCAGAGCGAAAGGGAGTGTCAGACTTCTACTGACTAAAAACCACCCATGTTCCTTCTTAGCCCTCTATGTCGAGGCCGCGATAACTTAGTGTACAACCCGCGGCCCCGACGGATGTAATGAACACATGTGTATCACAAATAAACAATTTGATTTGAAATAACCAAGTGAGCTGATTTCATATAAATACCAATATTAAAAAAATGCTTATTGTCATCAGACACTGAGCACTTCTAGATGCAATAAATATACCTACTACACTAGCTGACCCACGCAACTTCGTCTGCGTCACAATAACATAGAACTTACAACCTTCCTCGATAGATTGACTATCCAACATCGTAATATTTTTTCAATTAGCTTTCTAATGTTGGAAGAATTTTCAAAGTCGTCTGAGTAAATTTTGAGTGAAATCGTAACAAACAAAAATTCTAATCTTTCCTCTCTATAATATTAGATAGGTAGAACCTTAGATTACATTATTAAAGTGAGAATTACTATAGGTACCTACCTATCTCTTACTGTTAAATATACAATCATCATCATTATCATCATCATCAGCCTATATTGTTCCCACTGGAAAAAATAAAGAAGTAGGATGGGCGCGGATTGTTAGATGTCACATATCTTCGAATTTTTGGTTCTAAGATATGCCGGTTTCCCTAGGATGTTTTCCTTCACCGTTTTGAGAGCGGTGGTGATGAAATAAATTACACAAAGTAATGCCCTGCCTGGGTTCGAACCCACGATCAACTGTTCGTAAGTCGGGGCCGCCACCACTTCTCACAAAATAATATACAATAACACCTTGTAAATATTATGGTGCAATAAATAATTTGAATTTGAATTTCCCGGAGGCCAGAATCTCCACGTATCTACGGACTGCGTAATTATTTTGTCGCGCGGACATTTCAACATTGCGATATCTTCTAAGATATTTGTTTAAACTACATAAAGTAAAAGAAACAAAATATTCTATATTAAATTTTCGTTTTAACAAACACATTTATTTAGATATAGATTAATACCATATGGGTTAAATAAGCTTCGCAACAAATAATTCTATTTAACCCAACATTTCAATAGAAAAAAATGGTTACAGTGAGTCAATCTTAATAGATAGATAAATGCTGTCGCGGAATTTTTTGCAGAACTTTTAAAGAGAAACATTTCTTTCATATATGATATTTGCTTAACTTAAACCATTTTCGCAGCGCACGCAACGGAAGCTCTCAATAAGGAATATCTTTTCCCGTTTTTGCAACATTTTTTATTTATGCTCCACTCCTTTTGGTCGTAGCGTGATGTTATATAGCCTAAAGCCTTTTTCGATAAATAGACTATCCAACACAAAAAGATTTTTTCAATTCCAACCAGTAGATGTAGATAGTAGATCCTGAGATCTTAGCGTTCAAACAAACAAACAAACAAACTCTTCAGCTTTATAATATTAGATTGATTTTAAATATTATTTCCTGCTGGTTGCGGTACCAATGCACTACAAGTTAATTGAAATGATAAATACGTTTTAATCGTTCTTTAAAACAATAAAAAATGAATAAAATAGTATTTTAATACATAACATGTTATTTCAATAACATAAACACGTATGATTTCGAGATCACCTTTTAAGCATGGAGATGTTATGACAAAGATTACAAAAATACTCATAATCTGAAATAGTCTTCCAGAAAACCACAAATGAATAAAACAAGAAATCAATAATAAGATGTTGATTGAAAAAAAAGTAAGTTTATACTATTTTAATATTTTTTTCCGAACTATTACTGGATTGGATAAATTATGCTTAACACTTAATTAAATCATATTTGTGAACATACACTCGGAAGTACTTGCCTATAACATTATACATTTTATAAAGATTATCGTTTCACATGTCCTCTCTTCGAGGATCCAAAATATCTTAAAACTTAGGTACGTAACGTGCAGTTAAACGTATTTTGGCGTAAAAGGTAAATTGTAGCAGGACAGGTATAATAGCCCCGTGACGACGCGTCATCAATAATCCGTTTAGCTCCGCTCTGTGCAACAGCCGGCACACGGTTTCAGCCGTCTACGAAACCGTCAGTCCCTCGTGCCGACCGTTGTTTCTAATAGAACAACGGGAGGAACGAACATTCCGTATGTAAACAAATTAAGTTCTAAGTGCATTTGATTTTTAAATGGCCCCTACTCGTGTATGTCATGTATTTTCTTTTCTCTTTAAGTTGATTGGGATTCTAGTTTCATTATTTTCCCAGGATTTGCCGACTGCCATTGTATCGAAAATCTACTGGATGGTAGACACATCAATTAATCTACTCATAAAGTAATTTAAAAAAAGAAAGTGTGGCTACTAACTACTTCCTTTTTTGAGTAGTAAAACTAAATTCAATTTAATTTCAAATACTACTCATATAATAAGTTTTCTGTCATCATTTGCTGACAATACTGGGATGTTATCTTAGATTCCGATAATATTTATCTTTATTCAGTTCGCAAGGATAATTGACACTCCCTGGTAGACTTACATGCAAAATATATATACTTTATCATAAATATGTGTTCAAATTTGCCTGATAGTCAGCACTTTGTGAAGTTTACAAAATAAAGTCTCCCTTCGTACGGTTACGAAGTGGTTTATAATTTACAAGATAATTAACAATTCCTTCTATTCAGATGAAACCATACTTATTTATGAATTCTCTCATTGAATTTAATGTTTTAGTAATTAGAACCACCTAGAATTTGCGTCCTAGTGTGCTCTGTGCTGGTATCAGGCAACGCGACGGTGGCGGTGATGAACTGTCTCTGGTCGTCAACGTTATTAACTTTTTACTGTATTTACACTGTATTTGAGTGTTTTACTTCTCATTTGTAGAAAGACGCATTAAATATAGCTGTTTTTTACATCACGGAAAATCGGAAAACGGCACAAAATATCAATGTTTTTTTAACTTCTTAATATTTATAAGTGTCGGTAGTCTAGTGATCCCATTTGATTCTTAGATCAAGCAAATTATTTAGATGCAAAATAGTATTTTTTGCCGTTTTGGTGACTATCCTTTAGTAATAATTTTGTATTAGTATATATTCTTGCCCCATGTGGTATGGAGGTGTGATCAGCGTCAGGGTTTACTGAGATCGGCGTCCTCTCTATCACATGCCGTAGATCCGGTCATACTCATAATATGATGTATTACCGCAGACTTACGGATGTGAGGATCAGAACCAATATTTATTTTCTTGTCATATTATATCTGTATAGAAATAGGATAACATGTTTTGACGGATTAGGTAGTTGACATTAGGTTATTGACATTAGAGACGTTTTCAAGTATTGCAAGCCTTTATTGATAACACAGGATAACTTTAATAATGTTATAGAAACTCTGTAAATACTCTGGGGATACGTACATCGTAAACAAATTCAAACTTATAGAAGCAGAGAAACGATGGTCGATTTATTCGACTTAGAAATGTTAAAATAATATAATGGTTAAGACATATATTATGGACCATGAGAAGAATATCAATTGAAAACTCTCTTAGCAGTGATATTATGTGCTTATTTGGTTTGTCGGAACTATGGGATAAGGTTAGGGCCGAATAAATAGTATTTGTTCTCTCTGAGTATCTGGTGGGCTCGCGGGTGCAGGGATATTATTATATGCTAACTGTACCACTAATTAGCTAACATACAATACTTTAATAATTAATTAATGTGTAGTATAGTTGATTAACACAATTATTATAATAAAAATAAACAAGTGAGGGGGTGCCCCAGTCAACAACCAGCTAACAATTAGAATGACGCGATCAACTTATTATAATAATATATTCTTTAAAATAATAACGCAATTATTAAAAAAACACGAAATACATTTATCTTTATTATAAATCTTAGTGTAACATGCGATGGTTATGTAAACACACGCGGTTCTTGTTTAGACCTGCAGTGTTGCAGTGTTGCAGTGTTGCAGTGTTGCAGTGTTCCCGCCACTTATTATATTCTTATCGATGCATAATACTTGTATAGTATTACGTGAGGGACGCTGAACCGCGCTTCATATGCAAACAAGTAGCGCATTTAGCAATATTGCCCAGTGCTAATGACCACACACACTGCTTCTAATTGTAACGTAGCTAATCGTGTATGATATTCACATTAATACAATGTTGCCGCCGCGACTGCACCTGCTTTCCGCGTTCATGTATATTGACACCCAACTTCTGGCTTTCTTATCACTAACAATTAGAACAAGCAATTCACAAATCCACTCTGTCTCGGCTACTTAGCTGTTTAATAACATATTGCTCATAATGTATTACGATCAGTTTGTTATTTGAGCTGCAATTTGCCGCCGGCACGCACCGATACAAATACTACGCGACTTAAAATTATGTAAATGTAATAGTTAGCATCTCGTTGATGTCTTTCATTCCGGCGTAGCGCTGTGCAGTGTGCAGTGTGCAGTGTGCAGTGTGCAGTGTGCAGTGTGCAGTGTGCAGTGTGCAGTGTGCAGTGTGCAGTGCTACGTCAATTTGACGACATGTTTACTTTAAACTTGAAACATTATATTTGTAGGGGTCAAGGTAAATATGCATGTCATTTTTCCTTCACTTAAAACAATGAACTATAGTACTATCAACCAGCTTACTCAACATCACCTCGTCGCTCAAAAAAAAATGAAAACTTACAATAATAAAACAATAGTTTCTCTGATTTTCTAAGACAGTTCAAACGTCTTTGAGTGTCGCGACCATTCATGTCATGTGACGACATTTACCTCAATATGTTCTGTTTAAATCATTCTATTGCCCTTCATAGTGACGACTGCATTCGATGGCTTTGGACGGATTCTCAGAGCTTTGATTTGCTGCTCTTTCGTGTAATAGTATAATTTTACTGATTGTATGTGTTTTATTCAAGCAATTATTGCAATGCAATCTATATATATATATATATATATATATTGAAATCGTAGTGAATACTTTTCAAATAAAAGTGATGCCTTGACACAGCTTAATGATGTCAATTGCGGTGCTATAGAGGACGATGCGATCGGAGTTTGCGTTCGTTTTTGCCAAACACACGCAACATTAAATAATTAATTTTAAATAAGTGACATAATAATTATGTGGTCCAATACAAAGCATTTTTAAACAATAACATACATTTTGTACACAGTATTCCCTATTGTGAAAGATGGTTGGATAAGATAATTTTTTTAATGGGACATCGGTAGTTTTCGTAAACGTTAGTAGACGTGTCCAGGCGACCGCTGATACAGGTGTACTTTTGCTGTTCGTAAATGCTTTAGTATCCGCCACCTCTGGTTAGTTCATGTAAGATGAGCTGAAGGCGTAAGTATGGAACTTATGTGTTCGTAAAGCGTAACCCGACGTACACGACACACTGAGTAGCGGCGGCGACTTCTAATTGTTGTTTTACGTTGTTATAAAGTGCGCGCTGTCATAACTCAGCTTAAAGTTAAAAGCGCGCGCCTCTTGGCCACACTTCCGAATATCGTAACTTTACCTCGGCCCCACTACAGACAAGAGCAGTAATACTACTCCATGTGATATGATCACATGAAGATTGACTAATGAACACCGCACTCAAGGAGGTGCAATGTGATTGAGTTGCTCAAGATCTTAAGGCATTCCTTCCTGACAAAGAGTATCGATCTGTGACAGAGAAATAAAAACTTAAAAAACCCGACTGAAAAGACTAAAAAGCAAAAAACAAGCACATTTTAAATTAAACAAAACTTGGAAGCGGGCGGGGTCCATTCTATTTTCATTTCATAATTTAATATTCCAATGAACCCCGCCTGCTTCCAAGTTTTGTTTTTTCAAATCCACGATTTGGCCCCTAAAACCAGCAATTATCTTTATTTTTTTAATTTCAATGTAGCCAGTGACACTCGCGCCATCAAGACGAATCTAACGACGTATATTTCATTCAAATCCCTTCATTCGTTTAGGAGTTATGAAGGAACAAAGAAACGGACATACATACTCACATACATACATACACGCCAAACACTTAACACCTCCTTTTGGGCTTCGCCGCAGTCGGGTAAAAAGGCGAAATAAGATTATAAAGTGTAACGTATAATCGATTTCTAAAAAATATTTAACTACAGACTAAATTCAATTGAATATAAATCGTATTTTGAGCAGGGACTGTTACTGTTGGATTTTAAATGCTTGGTTTTGGTATCTCACACAGATCACATTGTTGTAACTTCGTGTAGGAGCTGTGTGATCCTTCTGTAGTGGTTGTTGTATGGTCGCGTCTGGAGATTAACTTGAGTTCTTGAAGTAACCGATAGAATTAGTAAGTGGCGCGAGTTATGTTCGGTTTCCGGCGAAACAAAGCGCACTTTACATATTCATTAGCAGAGGCGCCTCACATGCCTGCTCAGTGCCCCCGACCCACTGACAGGGACTGATCTCGGATTACAGCTTGTTAATCATCTCTTTTTTGTGATGCTTTCATCGCTAAAATAATTCAATGAGAGAAAGATGAGGTTCCATGCGCTGCTCTGAGCTCTAAACGAAAATGAAAGTGCTCTTTTTTATATTGAGCCTGTTTCCTGAAAGAGGGTGACTTGACACAAAGACTGGAGGGCCACCCTCCACTAAATCACAAGCAGGTTATGAACGCTACCCATAGTAAGTACATTACGATGATCTGACATTGTACACAAACATGTGTGGCGGTGTGTTCATCTGTACTGTTGTACAGCTGTAGTATCGTGCAGTGTCGTGTTATCAGTGACGTGTGTGAACTTGGGCGGATCGATGCCGAAGTGGGCCAGCGATGTGGGCCAAATGTTGTTCTTAACACGAAGGTCTCATCTGCGGGGCGCCGGGCGCGGGCGGGGGTGCGTGTGGGGCGCGCGGGACTGCGGGGGAGGAGGCGCAATTAACCGGCCGCGGTCATCGACCCGCGCGTTATCCGATACATGCGACTGATTGTGACGACATCGATCCGTGACGTCACGCACCATTCATGAGCCGCTCATTGTCCACACTCATCTGATTCACTGTCACTCATCACATCACTCAGGGCTTGCAAGTGCGGTTCATAAATTAGTGTTCTCCTTGTTCGAGTATCGGTTTGTACCAAGTACAAACATAGCCTCTGAGTTTGTGTTCTCAGCTTCAAAATATGAGTAGTGTAAGCCGTAAAATGATCCCCTCGAGCCTGACTCACACGGTAAGATCCGTGTGAGCCAGGCTCGAGGGGATCATTTTCGGATCTTGATCATTTTACACTCTAGATTCTAGAGAAAATGCTGTTCTTACAGTGTCGAACCTATCTTTGTTTGTTTGTTGGGATAATTATTATTAACTAGCTGATGCCCGCAATTTCGCCTACATGGATGTCGGAACATGACAAATTATTTACTAACTCGAGGAAGGTCCTCGAGAACCACATAGGATAGAGTGCTATCCATTGGTGAAAACAGCATAAAAATCGGTGCAGTAATTTTTGAGTTGATCGCGAACAGACAGACAAACGCGGCAGTGGACTTTGTTTTATAATATGTAGTGACTAAATATAATGTAACATTGATTAGTTTATCTTACATCATTACGTACCTACTCTGCTTATAGGATTCACTATCAAAGTTGAACGCTAGTTTAAATCTGGACCATTGTAAGATCTGACCCCTACGTCTCTGTAACGCAGAAAAACTCTATGAACATCATTCTCTGGTTATTTACCCAGCAATTAAACTACTGAACGAAGGCTTTATTAAACGAATACAGGCGAACATATTCCTGTGCGCACGTCATGTCATTGGATATCTATGGTTCATTATGATTGCGCGCATGTTGATGCGCTCCAAACTACTGCTTCTTAGAAACCGCACGCTCATCGCTTGTAGTAAAGTCTTGAACGCTCCTGTTATATTTGTCGGCGTGTGTAGAATATCGTTTGTTTCACATTGGCAGACCTTCAGTGCCATTTGTTAAGTGAAGGTATGCAGCACGCGGCCGATCAGCCGCTCAGTCAGTCAGTCAGTGCAGCCTTGTGTTGGCTGCAGTTTTTCTGTCGCTATTACGCTCCGTGATTGATGCAAAGTGAAATCCGCGGCTGTCCATTATCTCATTTTTGCATTTGATTAACGCTTGAATTAGCGACTGTGGCCGCCGCTTCTCATTAACGTCATTTGCATTCATAATCACTCGCTCACTTTAATTCTGCGAATCTGGTGGCACGGGAGTGTCCCCGCCAAGTTGAGCAATAAAGCGGCACGGCCATACCATTCTTTTCTCGAACAGTTCAAGCAATTTTCGACCTCCTATAACTTCGTTGTGGATAAAACTAGAAGCCTGATTTTTTAGTAACCAATTAGACAATGTGTTGTAAAGTTACATTTTCAATTTTACGGCTTAAATTTAACACACTTGGTTTCCTATTGATTTGAAATATTGCACGTATATGTATATCGCCTATCAATGCATTATTATGATGGAGCATGGAACTAATCTGATGATGGAGCTGGAAGTTGGCCATAGAAACTCCATTTTTTAATGTTATAGCCCCATCGAGTTTGGACTCGTTTGATTCGTCTTGTTGAGTAGTTTGTCTTAAGATGTGGTTCAGGGTAGTGATGATGGTGCTGGAAGGTGGCCATAGGAATCCCGTTATAAAACCAGTTAACCCCATCGAGTTTGAGCACATTTGATGATTTCTCTCGATGAGTAGTCTATCTTTGGATGGTAACCAGGATCTGATGATGGAGCTGGAAGGTGACCAAAGACTGGAGACACGGGGAGGGGGGGGAGACAGGAGCCACGGACACGGGGGGGGGGACTGAATAAATTAACTGACTTGGTATTACATGGATCGCACTACTTTTCATGGTAGAAGAACTGAGTTGCGCGACTTGGCTTTTTACAAGTTTTGTTTTTAGTGGGATAATTTTGACAAGAATCACTCAAGCAACTCAAGCTCTAACTTTGTTGCTAATAGATCGTCTATTGTTTAGTTATCTGTTAAACCATCTTTTTATCGTTTCGTTTTCCTCGATGTAGGCTGCGCGACGGTGTCGTCCTGACTTGTGCGTGCTAAACTAGCGCCATCTCTTCGATCAGGTAATCTGTACTGATGAAGACCCCTACGGGTGTTACATAAACAACGGTGTCCCTGTATGTTTGAGAAAGTGACAAATACAGTGTGATTCTTTATAATGTGCACATATCGAAATGAGGGAATCTATGCTTAATTTTATCGATGGAAAAAAATATTTAAAAAATCTAAATATTTTTTAATATTTTTTATGGAATTTTCAAAAATGTTGTCCGCTGTTGTGACCAATGTAAACAAAACGGTGTAACTTTTAAACTAAATTATCTATTGCGATGAAACAATTTTATGTAAAAAGTTATGAAAAAAAAAAGTTTTTTTGATCAAAAAACGTGTTTATTTTCAATTGA
This sequence comes from Diarsia rubi, assembly GCA_932274075.1. Taxonomy (NCBI): domain Eukaryota; kingdom Metazoa; phylum Arthropoda; class Insecta; order Lepidoptera; family Noctuidae; genus Diarsia; species Diarsia rubi. Next base: position 179,886 of record OW026416.1, on the reverse strand, counting down.
GGGTAGTTTTTTTCCACAATTTTCATTTTACGAGGACGCCTAATTGCTTCCAATCATTATGGAGTTTGTTTCATCGCGATAGATAATTTAGTTTAAAAGTTACACCGTTTTGTTTACACTGGGGTCACAGTAGCAGACAAAATTTTTAAAAATTCCATATAAAATATTAAAAAATATTTAGATTTTTTTTAATAATTTTTCCGTCGATAAAATTAAGCATAGATTCCCCCATTTCGATATGTGCACATTATAAAGAATCACACTGTATAGATGTCTGTAACTCATCTGCATTTTGGTTAACTTTGTGGCAGATAACGGCATCGGTGTAAGATGCTCTGCAGCGCCGTCACACCTGTTGTGTCGCAGCACTCGCAGAAAGGCCTGTGTCCGTAACACTTGCCATTGCTATTTAAACATATTATTACAACTTTATGTTCGGTAGCCTATCCCGCGAACGGACTGATAATATAATTTAGCGTAGAGCTGAGTTCAGCCCAACAGGTTCATCCCCAACATTTGGGTTAAGTTATTTCTTTGATACCGTCTGCCGCTCAGCGGTCGGCGGTATATTAATAGCTTGTTAGATTGCAATAATATTGAAAGTGCGTTGGGGTCGGCCGCCCTCGCTTCTTTCAAATTGGATTTAAACATTGTGAATTACCTTTCTTTGATTCGCGGGTTAGCCAAATGGGGACGATTTATGGAGTAGCGCAGCAATGGCAGTCCCCGGGGACAGTCCCGCAGTATTCTTGGATGCGAGCGCGGGATGCGGGACGCGGGACGGTGCGGCGCGGGGCAGTAATTCACGCGCGCGATTTACTGCGCGTCCCGTGAGCGATGGCGGACGCGCTGACCCCACTTTAAATAGAAACCGACCCGCTGCGGGCCGCCCGGCTCGGCCCGGTGGCGACCGGCCCGCACCTCGATTATACTCTCCGGTTAATGTGATCCTATCTTTTAAATCTTCCGGAGAGGAAAATGTTTGTTTGACCAAGAAGCGGTGGAGAGCTCCCATACTATGCATGGTACGCGCTTGTGCTGTGCTTGGTATCGATCGTGTAATGCCGCTCGTTACTTTCCAATCGCAAGACTACCTGCAGCAGGAGCAGTAGTTAGATGGACGGTCCATTAGCTGAGCGGCGCAGCCCCGTGCTGTGTCTGCGCGGGGCGCTTCTCCTCCCGTCCCCGTCCGTGTCCGCACGAGTGCCGCTTCCCCTCGTCACCACGTGACCACGTCGGGTAACATTCTGCTCAGCTAATACCTTACACAAATAACACGAGCAGTCTGTGGGGAGCCGTATGATGCGAGTCATGTCATGTCCCTGTGCGGTGAACCATCCCTAACGTTTGGTGAAACATTCAGGCTGGTCAGTGTTTTATGGCAACGGTTGTTATTTCTGCAGCAGCCTTTAATAGTTGCAATGGCAGGCATTTAGAGACTCTAAAAAGCGGTTAGCAATGTACAATAATGGAGGAACAGTTAGTGTAACGACGAATTTATGCATCCAGTATCCGAACTTATCTGCAGGTATCTGAGACCGCGTCACAAACGATTAGCAACGTTCGCTAATCTTGTAATGTCACCTAACTCGTACATCACGTAGCGATTTGTCTGATCGGTGAGTGCTTTACGTCCCCGGAGCAGGCAGACTGAATCTGCTCGTAACTTAGATCAGGTTGAGTTGCAGAATAACTCGTATGCGCGCGCGCACCGATCGCTATCGCCGCCCCTCACCGCCCCCTCCTCCCCCGCCTGCTCGCTGACAATGCAATTACTGCGTCATTATACAGAGTGTCCTCACGACACACACACACACACACACACACACACACAATATATAGCGGTCACTTAATACACGCTGTAGCACTTGTTAACATTTCCACGCTTGCTTTATAACTATTTGAATATAGTTTAATAGTATATCATTATCATCATTGTCTTGCCCTTATATATTCGTGTGGTGGGCGCAGCATGTCTACTTATATATTCGTGTGGTGGGCGCAGTGGGCGCAGCATGTCTACTTATATATTCGTGTGGTGGGCGCAGTGGTCGCAGCATGTCTACTTATATATTCGTGTGGTGGGCGCAGTGGGCGCAGCATGTCTACTTATATATTCGTGTGGTGGGCGCAGTGGGCGCAGCATGTCTACTTATATATTCGTGTGGTGGGCGCAGCATGTCTACTTATATATTCGTGTGGTGGGCGCAGTGGGCGCAGCATGTCTACTTATATATTCGTGTGGTGGGCGCAGTGGGCGCAGCATGTCTACTTCCAAACTTCTCCATTACTCGTTATCTCATCTCACACCTCCTTTCTTGTCATATCATCCTTGACACAGTCCACCCGTCTTGTCTTTGACCTTCTTCAACTCTTATATCCATCCACGTTCATAACTTCATACTCAAAACTTTGTTTAGGACATTTTCCTCATTCCTCCGCATAACATGCTCATACCACACAAATTTTCAGTCACCGGCGCCACTTTCAGACTTTCTCTAATGTACCTACTCATTTCTACATAATTAATTAATAGTATAATAGTGGTAAAAAGGTCGTCGGGTCGCACACATCGCTTCATGAACCAATACACAAATTGCGTCGGTGCCGTGACTATTTACTGACTCAATCAACAACAGTAACTCTAGTATCAATCCATTTCTTTAAGTATATGAGTACGTAGCAAAACTTTAACCCCTCGCGAGTGATTCTATTCGATGAACCGGATTCAGAGTGTTCGTCTACATTATGTTATTTATTGTAGATCTCCAGTATAATTATATTCATGGCTAAGCTATTATTGTTTTACCAAAAAATAAGGCTACCAATTTAATATTCAATTATTGGTAATTGATGTTGCCCGGTAGTCGGCGAGTAGTGCCACAATTTAAAATGTATATTACTGCAATCATTTGGCGGAGGCGGGTCGGGTCAGCACTCGCGCTGTTCGGCAGCGGTACGGTACGGTATGGTGCGGTGCGGTACGGTACGGTATCCGCGACGTGCGCTCTATTAGGTACGTGCGCGCCGCCGGGCGCAGGCGCAGGCGCGGGCGGACGCCCACTCGTTTGGCTCACAATCATCATTATAATGGCAATGATTTCGCAACGGTCAGTGCACAATGCGCGCTTTGTCCGCGACGATGGGCAGCTGCGTCGGCGCACCGGTAGCGCACAGTTGAATGCATGGGTGTGCGAGGCGTCCCCAGCAGTCCAGCGCCGGTCAGCGCCGCCATTGTGTCCACCAGTTCACTCGACAGGCGACCTTGCCCCTCGTGCACATTCCTCACATAAATATCCAAATGTGTCACATTACTGCACAATGACACCTTCACGTCTAAAGAAAACCTGCAGGCTTCGGTTAACGCATCTGCGAATGGTGGATGAATTGGTAACATTGAGCGACACTCACAGCGCAAGCTTATACTCAGTGAGATAGTGAGATCAGTATAACTCTGTATGTCTTTGTCCTCACTAATAAGATACTAATCATTGAATAAAGATGTTCTTTTGGTGTTTTTTGAATATAACAGATAGTTTGTATCTTTGCTGTAGTAGTAAGAACTTACTTTTTACAAATCGCCAGTTATTATGACCGCAACAAGACAAAGGAGACACACTGGGCCAAACTTTTTATGATGATGATATTATAAGTATTGTTGTTCCTGTGTAGGGTGAAGTGCAATAATTAATAGTAACGTGTTGTTTCAGTGTCGGGTCGCGGTGACGTCAGCCACTACTTCAACACACAGATGGTGCTCGACCTGAACGGTAAGTACCCGCCAAGTACTGCTCATTGTAACTGCGTCACGATCATTACGTGTGTCGATATAATTATGTCGCCTGCATGTCCCGCGTGTACGACGGCAAGTTCCTCCGGTGTTGTAGTACCGTAGGTATCAGACACGGGCGCCGACCCGCCGTCACACGGCGAGACAAAACGACGACATAATTAAATTAATATAAATTCACAGCTGAATCGGTTTTTATGCGTCCGCGCAGCGACACCGAAACATTTCTAATTTTCGTCTAGCTTCGTTTTTTATTCGCGTTAATTACGGGATGAATGGGCCGCTGGATAAAAAGCGTGTGGCGACGAGGACGGGGGCAGGCGGGGGCGAGGGGGACGCGTTTTTGTGATGCGCGTGCGTCACGGAGTTGTCTGCGCATTGTGCGTGGCCGTGCCGCGCCGCCACCGTACCGGACACCGCTCACAACACACCACAAAAGCTCCTCTCCATACAACTTGCGATCTTCAGCTCTTGGTAGCTGCTGATGTCACATCACAAATATGTTGGTAAAGTTCATTCAAACAGTCAACTTGGAAACTGTTCCGTAGCCCTCACATGTATCCAGGACACTGCGCCATACTCTCCATCGCGACTTGTACACAGTGGGCTTTCTGCCTTGCCACTGCACTGTGTACCATCACACCATTATTCAAATCTGTAGCAACAAAAACTCCGGCGATGACATCGAGGTTTTCCATCTGTCACACTCCATGCTCGTAATTCTACAGTTTTTGTGTGACAGTATCCTCTTTATCGGCGCTTTATTCAGAGATTCGCTTTATTACCGTCGATCGGTGCCGCTGACAAATGTTGCCGACTGCCGTACAAGGCCTGCATCGGTTTCGACGCATTAATCATTTGGAAAATTTACTGGAATTCTTAATAGCCGTACGCAGTTTTGTTTTCAAGAGTGCATGGTATCGTACCGACGTGCTCCACATTCGGCGACAAGCGGTGCGCTCCCTGCGGATAAGGCGGCTCCCACGGCGCGCGGCGCGTGACGCAGCATCTCCTGTGACCGCTGCGCCGCCAGTAACCGGCTGTTCACGAATTATACCAAATTATAGGCCAGTTTGTTATTGTACGATACACGACTACTCGTCTTACGTGCGTGTGGGAACCGTACTTTATTGCTCTACTACATACACCTGGGAAGGAATTCTGGTAGAATTTGGATCTTGATTGGCATAGACTAGAGGCCTTGTTATAAAACCTATCTATCAGTTATTAAGCAAAAGTGTTTTGTATTTTATCGTCAAGTTAATGTCTTGCTGTCTTGCTTGACCCCTCTCCCTCTTTCATCATATTTCCACCTTCCTGATGATGAATCTGTGAGTTACTGCACCTGGGTATTAACGGCCGGCTCGTGTGAGAGTGTAGCATGTGCCGTGACTCACCCATGCCGGACAGTGTCCGCGCCGGCCTCCGCACTCTCGAGCACGTACGGCTCCGGTCGATCATGAGCAGACTTCCTCGTCCGAGACACCTCACAATGAAATGCTGTTGCGTCACTGTCACACCTGAAGCTCTCTCAATACTTAACATAAAGCTTGCGTAACACAAGTTAGTCAGCTGTTGTGTCACTGCTCTATATTACTGTCGCATTTTACAAGCCAACAATTCTAATTTACCTACATATAATACATTGGTCGTTTTGCCCTCGATAATTTCTTAATCCCTTAACCATTGCTATGGAGTTATTCTGAGATACTGTTAAATTTTTAACAAATAAAAAAACAGCTTATATATGATAATTATAAGCAAAAAAAAAACATTTTAATTCGCACAATGTAAGTTTTTTTTTTCGACTCACAAATCAGTTTTTGGTCGTGCACTAGAGTTGTCCCATCAGGAACCAATTGGATGGTTGTTCACTTGTTTTCTAAATATGTACAAAAAAAATGGCAAACTAGTATAAATTCTAAACGGAGTATGAATGGGGTGCGCGGATTCCTCAGTCGTTGGCTAGTCGACATAGCTCGCTGTAATTTTGTATGTAAATGTAATCACTGGAAAGCGCGCACACATCAGTGTCGGTGTCTCCATGCCGCGCCGGTCGCCTCGTGCGCGTTGCCCCGCAGGCTGGAGACACACGGCGCTATGACTTGCACTTGTGACTGACGTTGCTTGCATTTATTCGTTTTTATTTCGTCTCCGTGTTGGCTATATATGTATAACTGAAACTCACCAAGAATATGTAAAGATAAAGATAAAGATAATTTGACAAATAAAATAATAATATAAAATAAAAATAATAAAATTATAATAATACCTATATATAATTTGATTTTTTATGTAATTATGTCGTTCCCGTTAAATCCGAATAAATCCTAACAGGATAAATATTTAGCGGATCAATTTGACGACTGCAAAAATAACTTTTTTATTAGGTAAATCTTGTGATTTTGGAGAAAAAGTGCTACCCCGCTGAGTGATGTCATTGAAGAGTAGCTGTCGTGGATAGTGAGTGATTGTGACACACAATCGCATTGTAGTGGTCAATGTTGGTATTACACGGGTTATTTCGAGCGCCGGGTCACGCGCAGCTCGTCCACTGATCCGGCGAACCAGCCGCGGATGAGCCAGACCCTCTAATGTCAGTGCGCACCCTGATGATATCGCCAACACTCTACACTCTCTATTATTTCCTACCCACTGGAGCCTCCGCGACTCTTGTATCGCTTCAGTGCGCACTGTGTGGACGCAGTTTAGAGCATGTCTGCTCAGCTCCTTATTTAGCTAACTGTAGCCGCGGTCAGGACACTCGACACCTAGGACTGCACTGAGTGGGGCTACCTAAGTTGTGTAAAGCAAACTGTTATAAGGTTCTCTAAAATGTAACTATTCGAGCTGTAATAAGTTTCAATTCACCGACATATATTATACTGGTAAACTTATTGAAGTTTTCCAGTGAGGTGGAACATATTTGTTGGACAAAGCGCTTTTATTTATACTGTTAGTGGAGCATACAATACTTGTGACATTTCTAAAAGTGAATGTAATTAATATCTAGGTAGGTATAATGTAACAACATTTGAATGCATGCTACGGCGTAGCACCGCACGCGCAAGCGCACGGCGACGGCGGCGCGGGAGCTACGTTCAGTCGCTCTATTATAGAACATCTTACTTTACTTATTGTGTGCATGTCTACCGTCTACTACAGAATTATATTTGTGTCTAAAAAGTAATTATTAATGTTACGTTTAACTTATTAATATGATGTGGCGGGTAATAGGGCGTTACTTTATGTGGTTTATATACAGCGCTCATTATGACCGGCGCGCGGCGCGTACGCACTATGCACTACGCACTGCACATGCGTGGTACTATAATACTGAACTATAAGCATACACTGATTTAGTTCAGATTCATTATTAAGTTGTGGATTTATATTTCATGCGTTATTGAACAAAGTGTGTTTAGTTTGTGCAATATTGATTATTATAACTGTGTATATGTAACGGGTATCTAACGCAAGGAGTGAACCTAGGTTTACCCGAATACCGAAATCAGTTATTTCTTTTGTAAAAAGTTTTTATTTCAGGCCATTTTAGTTGTCCTATGATGGTAACTAACATACATTCTTGTCGGGTATTCATTTTATCGGAGTTATTATCGGATCATCCAGATAGACATACCTATTCATTATAATTATCATAAAACAATTTCTTATAGGGTTAAAAAAAAATATATCAGCAAAAAATATGCATTCAGTATAGAAGATAACTTAGAAACTGCCCAAGTCATTTGAATAATCTTTAAATGGCACCACTGCAAGAGCAGCAAATATTAACAAAAACATCCGAATTAAGAACCCCCTTCGATTTTAGACATCTGTTAAAAAAACCATTTTATTCGTATATCACTGACTCATATCATAATCCAAATACATTCAACAGTCACATTAGATACACAAAATTAAATTTAATACAATACAATTTCATTCACCTTTTCAAATTAAGTTATAGTCAGTTAATAAAATTTTGCTTAAAATATTATATTATTTAGTCAGTTGCATCAACCTGCCACATGTCGCTTAGAACAGTGGGAGACGATGGCGCAATCAAGCCTAGGTACTTTGACTTCTAGCATTACTGAAACACAATTATACTACGTCTATAATAGGATAACAGAATCCCACCAAAAACAAAACTTGTACTCGTAAAATGTAGTGAGATCCATGTAATACCAATTTAAGTCAGTTAATTTATACTATGTCTAGGACAACAGAATATCATAAAGGACAAAATATTACCAATGTTCCACCTTCCCAAACCACAAGGTACTGTTGAGATGTCATTACATGATCACAACAAAACGGTGAAATGAAATGAAATTTATTTGCTAGAATTGTAGTACAATATGTATGGGCAGGTTTTGTTACCGTAGCTCACACAATTCGCTAAAACTAGCATGCAAAATTAAATAAAACATTAAAGCGAATAACAATATAAATGGCAGGTTGTAATAATAAGAATGTCAATAGTAAAAATGACAATAACTTTTCAATAAATGAATTAGAATAGGGAATTTCAACGTAAATCTGGTACTCATTGACACAATAAAATGTTTTATCGATAAGTCATCTGAATAATGCCGTTTTAAAACGATTGATTGGCAGTTCCCTATATGATTTTGGTAGTTTATTGAATATTCCTACAACCATTGTAAAGCAACTTCTATGATTTAGGTAAGTGGTTTTTATTGGAGGAATAACAAGTGTGCCAGGATGCACAGGTCTTAGTTGTAATGTAATTCGCCTGTGAAACAAAGGGATTACATAATGCCTCTACGGATGACCTGGCTACGAATAACCAACGCCTAGTAGCCGAGGCGAGTGCGATATACATTGATTTGGAAATATATGAAATATTCGACTAGTAAAGTAGGCTGAAGCCCGTTAGGTCCAAAACATTTTGGAGTTTTCTCTAGAAAGTAGTGTTCTTTGTAATTTCATGTCACACGTTTGTTATAATAATAATAATAGGTAATTCTTTTGAGCAACACAAGAAAGCGTAGAGATCACTCTATGAATAGTGATCTCAACGCTTTTCTTGTGTTGCTCTGATGACACCATGCCAGCTAACCTCTTGCTATTGCTTCCCATCTGTTAGTAAGGTGGCAGTGCTGCAGTGCTGCAGTGCCGGGCCACTCATCAACGTCAGCTATCACGGCAGCCATGACGCGCGACACGCTCCTACACGCGCGAGATAACACTCGCTGCTATCTGTTGATGTTCGTATCATGACTGAGCTTGTAACATCATTATAATAATGACGCAGACATGCTTATTATTATAATCCACGCGGTTTCGGCATTCGCTTCCGCAACAGGGCTGACACTTACTTATACTATTTTGGATTTAACCATTGTTTTAAAATATCTCATCTTCACTGAAAACTATACAACTTGTCTGTTCTCGTCGACATATAGCAAGTACCTGGATGTACTCTTCATAGTTCATTTCCCAGAGACAGATCTGTGACCAGAAACTTACTTCTTTTCACCCCCGTCTTCGCATATCGCATACGTGGCACATCCCTGCCGGTCCCATTGACGGTGCGGCGTGAATGGGCCCCGTCTGTAGCGCTGCAGCGCTGCCCAGCGGAGGTTAACGCGCTCCTTAATTGCTTCTATAACATTAAGTAGGTACCCGATTAGCATAATATTGCTTGTGTTACATTAATAATTATAATTAGCATAATGTGGCCGCGGTTAGACGCGCCGCTGCACCGCGCTCAAATATAATTTGTTACGTAACCTTCACAGTACGAACTGCTCCACAGGCTCCACTTGTGTACAACACTGGAATTTCCTAATCCCACTTGTCGTTCAAGTTGCTTCACTCTTGCATAGCTATGGCACGCGCTATTGACGTGATAGACTTGTTCACTTTGACAACTCGGGGCATTTTAAATTGAAACGTTGAAACTTCACAAACAGCGGGGTGGGTACAATTTATATAAATCAAACAAATCAAAACAAAAAGCAGCATATCTACACATTTCAGTAGCTTCGTTCACATTCCAGCTCAGTAATTGACGTGGTGGCTGTCACAAGGAACCCAAGTGTTTATCAGCAAGGGGATTCACAGTCGACCATGAGCACCATGACTGTGAATATTCTATTCTAAGTTTCTGACAAGTAACGTACATGTTTATTATGAATGGATGAATAGCGTCGCCGCGCGCCGTCGGTAAACAGAATCAAATAATAAAGGTGCGTTTCGTTATAAATTAGTTAAAGTTATTAATTAACCGTTACAATAAAAGCAAACGCGTGTATTCTTGCTTCTCATTCAAATCGTTGCTAATTACATCTCTAGTTATTAATTAGCATTGTTACACCGTTACTCATTTAAATTGTTGAAATCATTTCTCAGAATATTCTTCTCTAATTAGCTTCGGGCAGGTTTCAACAGCGGAAGGATTGTGTCGATGTCCGTCTGTACGATAGCACAGGTTTTACTTGGCACTGGATATTCGCATGACTGAGTGGAGACAAAAACTTGGTGTCAGCCTCACGCTCTCCTTATTAGCAGCTCGTCGTTAGGTGTCGCTCCGCTCGCCTCGCAGCCGCAGTCTCCCGGCTGTGTGACCACATCTGTAGTATGTGTGCGCATGCTCCCCTGGGAGCGTCTTACCATACTACGCGCTGCAGCTACTCCACACAACACTTTTTCACTGCGTACTTGACATAGCCATATTAATTATTTTGTCCAAATATTGGAAGGTTGTTTGAATGTCGACATGACAATAGTGTCGATGCTCCGCTTAGTATGCCCGCCGCAGCTCTCGCATTAGTCGGGGGAAACGTGTGAAAAGCGAATACCAATGTATTTGAATGTAGTATTTAGATCAATCACCTCTGTGAGTGGCTGACTGTCATACGTGATGCGATACTGACGTTACACAGATATTAAACGTGCATACGTTCACAAATATGTAATGTTGGACAATTATTTGTAGTGAGTTGATGTTAGTACTTAACCGATACAATGAAGAAACATTACCCTTTGTGTCAGTCGGGTAATAATAATATAACGAAATGTGCACTTGACCCTTTCTCTCATTACAATAGCAAGCTTGCTCGTTCAGGCGTGCCATGTTCTTGCGCCTCGAATAGCTAGCCCAGCGCTCGAGCGCGGTGTTGCACTGTGCACTGTGCACTGTGCACTGTGCTGCACTGAGTTACAACGTGTCGCTCGATGTTCTGTACTCGCTTACGCAGCTATATATAGTCAGTACGAGTATGTCGCGCGATCATAACGTACCGCACGCGCATGTCAATTGTTTTCTGATACTGATATTATTTATAACAAATGGCATCGATTGAATATTCCTTCTAAACCTACCAGCACATTGTTTGTTATTCCTGGTTGTGTCCGGTACACGTGACCTGCCAGTCGCTGTAGATACGTATGTTAACAATAGTAAAGGTTACAGAACGAGTGCACGCGACATGAGGGCACACGTAACATGTCCACTACAGTTATCTCGTATAAGGCTTGTGACCGTTGGTTGAAGACGCGGCACTAGTTTTTAGCCGCGCATTCTTTGAGACTGTAAAGGTAATATGTAAATACTCCGCGAATGATAACCTGCCTCCGATATGTGGCGTGGCGCGGCAGAAGGTTTACTTCCAGCGGTCTCAGTGTTAGTTACAGCCGACGGATAACAAAGACGCTAGGCAGATGATGATGATGTATTAAGATTAGCCCTCAATTTTTTTTCTCTGACAGTAGATAGTGTGAGTGCGACCGCAGCGGCACAGTCGCACAGTCGCACAGTCACACAGTCGCACAGTGCGTGCCGAGCCTACTCACTGATTACTAATTCATCTTTAATTTGCGCCGTGTACGGCTTCACACCAGAATTATTATGGACGCGTCCACAAGTACTGACTCCCAACGGGCGGCGCATGGCATACACCGCCACTGCCTGTGCCGCTACCGACGCGCGACGCGCGGCTAACGAGTGAGTGAGGGGCGGACGCGGGTGCTCAATAATTCACGCTGTTCGCAATCAATAATAATAATATTACATAACACACTATACTTCACGGGGTCCACGTATTTGCATGCGTCGTCGTCTACCTGCACGCGCGCATCTGCCTGTATTTGTTCGCCCAGCTCTGTCGAACAATCGCTTGCATATTTCTTTCTATTTCCATTAGTTTTTGTCGCCGCCCGCGCAGCCGTGTCGGTGAGACGTGAATACGATTTTTTGTAGTCGAGATTTATTGCAAAACGTGCATTAGGATCTATTGGCCACAATGCTCCCATGCTAATGGCGATATTAACGAGGCGCTGCGTGCGCGGGCGCAGTGCGTGCGTGCGCCACAACTCTCATGGTGGAAATATTATATATATTTATTAGTTGCACATTCAATGTTCATACGTTTTAGATTAACATAATTATAGTTTTTCAATGTTTCCAAAAAAATGCATTGAGTTGAAAAATAAATCGTTAAAAAGTTAATATGCTATCCAATCCCTGCTATCCTGAATGACTTCATCACCCCAGAGCCGTCGCGCGGCTTTCATATCGATTACATACCGGCTGACTGGATGACATTTGTGCTATTATAGATTGTAGGTAAATGCAGGAGATGCCACATTAGTTGGTATACATCAGCTGTAGGGAGATCGGTTGTGAGAGTCACAGTAATGTGGGTGCGAGGGTGCGCAGACGCCACCAGCATCAGCAACCATTGTGTTGACGTCGACTGATACTCCTTCTGGCACAATCGATGACAGTAGACAGTATGCTCACTCACCCACACCCATCGCTACACAAAAAGTGGCCGTTTTCGGAGTTGTTGGAGCTCTACGACACCACTTTGAGCGATAAAAGAAGATGATAAAAAGTTTAAAATCTTTTACATGCAGATGCAGGCTTTACTCCTACCTGGTCAGTCCGGTCACTTGCAGCCAAATAAAACTTATTTAGATCAATGTAGAGAATTTACAATGATCCATCTTACAATTCTATTGTGTGCTCTTAAAATACAGATTTTTTAATATCCCTTTCTCTTGCTACTTTTTATATAGATAAAACTCATTTCACCTTTGTTGTCACTTCAGGCTTCAATTCTTACCCAGTTATTATATCTGTTTTGCAACAACAAATAAAATAAATATAATTATGTACTTATAAAAATATGTTTCTTGGACAATTTAAATGTAAAAGAGCTTGAATGTCTTGATGACAGCACATTCGAGTTGTGAGGCAACGCGACAGACAGACCAGGGGGCCAATTCTCGATTTTAGAGATGGTGTCGAACTCGACAAAAATTTCTAATGACGTCATTTTTTCGACAAATTTTAAAAGTTGCTATTCTGGGGATGTCGAATTCGACATTTGTCGAAAGCTAACGTTAGAGTTCATGTCGAGTGCTTCTGAGCAGTAGAGATGTCATGTCGATTGTAGAGATACGTCATTTCTGAGTGAATTCGTTTAGTTTTGGATTGTACACTGTGTTTTCTTTTCTTTAATTTTTAAATAAAATACGACTTAGCATCTCATACCTACTGGAAATTTGATTTATACTCTTTGATTTGTGCTCTTGCCTTGTTTGATTTTTCCCCTCCATGTTAAAATAAAACTTTTAAAATGTAAAACAGCACCCAATAATGATGTAAACACAGTACATGTAAACATAACAAAAGTTTTGAAGGAACCGCAAAAAGGCGCAAATTCTGACACTGACAGACAGTCAACTGTCAATTTGTTTTCTTTATTTCACGAAGAGCATACGAAAATCTTGAAACACACTAAACGTTTCGTTTTATACTTAAATAAGTAGGTTTAGTCAGCATTTTAAAACAAAATCATTCATTAACTCATAGCTACCTAAAACAGAACGTGCGATTCTTCATAATGGTAACATTATCTTCACTCGACTCGACATTTTCGTGACATTTATTTCTATTTTGACTGAGAATACGGAATTCTGCTCGATTCGACATTTTTTGGTAGAGATAGAGATATTTTTAATAGACATAGAGATAGACTTACGATCTCGAACTCGAGATAAATGGCGAAAATCGAGAATTGGCCCCCAGAAACTATTTGAGTTACAAAATGGAACCTCACTGCAAGTGCAACGCACAATTACATATATTTATTTACTGTTTACAGATTGACTTTTACAATATTATATCATTGAGAAAAGTGAAGATTTAAATAATAAAATAAGTTTGTTATGGATGTTTATCTTGGACAAGACAGACATCGTGAGGAAACCTGGACTTACAAGCGTGATGATCAATGCGCATGCCTTCGATATATGAGACGGGGCTATTGCCCAGCTTTGGGAGAGTAATAGGCTTGTCTTATTAGACATTATAGTCGCGTCACTTAATTATATCTCACTGCGTTTTATACAGCAGCCAGTGATGCCGGTATCAATAAGTTATTCTGAAGTTATCACTTTGGTAAATAACGTACCTGCTAGTGACGTGCGTGTGTACCGGCGCGGCGGCGCGTGCGCAGCTGCCGCGCTGACCTTACCGCCCAACTGTACTCCACTCGTAATGTCAAGTGACGACACTGTGGGCTCTGTGTAGTGTCTTACCCCGCGGGGCAAATTCTATACACAAGATAATCTCAATGAAACACACAATAACACATTTCTATGTTCAGCCAAAATAGAGTAGTAAATACACATTTACGGAGTTTCATCGACACCAGCTACCGCTCATACAACACGAATATGCACGTTTATCTAAAAGTAATACACGAATACGCCATTAAGTATCTATCTGGTCGGGTCGCAGTCCGGAGCCACAGGTAGTCTGTGTATTATGTGCCTGCGGCCAGCGGCCCTGCGCTGCGGCCCCGTGAGCCGTGATTGATACCTCTCGGGAGCGACACACAAAAAGCTTCCTGGCAAAAAAATCTCTGCGAAATTAACGTATGCAAATCCTTTGTGAGCGTCACACTCGCGGAAAACCCAACCGTCTCTTCAGGCATATAAAGCTTACATCAGCTTGTACGATGCTCGGAACGATTTTTTCATCGTGCGTCGTGTAGTGTGCGCCGCCTCTTAGACGCGTCGTAATCTACGATCTGCGTGCGCTCGTAAATTGTACCATTACAATATTCCCGCATTCTACATTTCTGAGAAACTAACCAAATTGTGCGCAGCGGTCCGCACGGGACTTGATCGATGGATCCCGGGACCTTTCGGTGAAAGTTACGATTCACCCGGTGAACGTCTTATTTGCACGGAGCACGTTAATTTTTATATAAATTCCATTAGCTATTCGATAATAAAGACACTCTATTATTGTAATAAATTCACCTTTTAGATACAACCTGTTTCTTAGCATTATTCGTTACATAAAGTGGAAACACAGGGTGCAATAGCGCGGGCGGGACCGACTCGCCACTCGATAGACATTGACCGTGACATTGAGCTACTGAACATTTAAAGCTAAGAGCGTCTGTTAGATAATTATGCATATTATTGTAAGCGCGTTTACGTACGAGAACTAATTACTTGATTTGCATATCGTTAGTAATCCGACAGTCATCCAAACATTGTTCGGCTAGAAATACACGAATTTGAATGTGTGACGTCACAAGATGCACACGATAACGTCCACTCGACGCGAATCAAGAAGTTATCAGCAGCCGATCTGCTATGACTACACATCACTGATTACTAGATTCACTTAGATTGTGACGGGATGCGCCTGGTAGGCGTTACATATACATATTTTATGAAACCTTGTCATTAGTTAATCAATACGTGCCCACATAGGTATAGAGTCACAGCACCACTTCGATATAAAACCAATACCTAATAATATTTTTAACGGTATATTTTGGAAGCGGTTCCTAGGTACAGTACTACTTACTATGCTAGTTAATGGTGCACCTGCACTGCATACATTATGAATAAGATAGCAGATTACAAAGAGTTATTTGAGCCGTACAATGTAGTGCACGTAGGACAGAAGGTCTAGTTCACACGGTGGAGCGCGGCCCGTTACAGACGCGTACACATCCCCGGTGTAAAGGTCGCGCCTCCCCTGCTGCCAGGTACCGTTACACGACCAACCCTCCCCCCTACCGCCAGCCCGCGGGAAACTCACCTGACATTTAGGGTTTGCGCGCTCCTCGCGGGGTGAATAATGTATGCGCCCTAGACTGGTCTAGACCGGGGGTGTGGGGGTGGGGGTGACATTCACCGGCTGACGTGCGCGCGCGCACCATTCATCGCCGCGCCCGACAGCATGGACACTGGTGAGTCCCATTACTCATTCGTTGATTCCTCTTGCTGCACTCCGCGACTGATGGCAGTGTCTCTGTGTTTGGCGCACAGTTCAAAAAGGCAAGGTCCCACATCCAACCAAGGGGCCAATTCTCGATTTTAGAGATGGTGTCGAACTCGACAAAAATTTCTAATGACGTCATTTTTTCGACAAATTTTAAAAGTTGCTATTCTGGGGATGTCGAATTCGACATTTGTCGAAAGCTAACGTTAGAGTTCATGTCGAGTGCTTCTGAGCAGTAGAGATGTCATGTCGATTGTAGAGATACGTCATTTCTGAGTGAATTCGTTGAGTTTTGGATTGTACACTGTGTTTTCTTTTCTTTAATTTTTTAATAAAATACGGCTTAGCATCTCATACTTACTGGAAATTCGATTTATACTCTTTGATTTGTGCCCTTGCCTTGTTTGATTTTTCCCCTCCATGTTAAAATAAAACTTTTAAAATGTAAAACAGCACCCAATAATGATGTAAACACAGTACATGTAAACATAACAAAAGTTTTGAAGGAACCGCAAAAAGGCGCAAATTCTTACACTGACAGACAGTCAACTGTCAATTTGTTTTCTTTATTTCACGAAGAGCATACGAAAATCTTGAAACACACTAAACGTTTCGTTAAATACTTAAATAATTAAGTTTAGTCAGCGTTTTAAAACAAAATCATTCATTAACTCATAGCTACCTAAAACAGAACGTGCGATTCTTCATAATGGTAACATTATCTTCACTCGACTCGACATTTTCGTGACATTTATTTCTATTTTGACTGAGAATACGGAATTCTGCTCAATTCGACATTTTTTGGTAGAGATAGAGATATTTTTAATAGACATAGAGATAGACTTACGATCTCGAACTCGAGATAAATGGCGAAAATCGAGAATTGGCCCCCAAGGCTGCTTGACTTGCATGTACAAGCAGAGCGCTCACCGTGCGATACCCCTACTCCCCACCTCCTAAATAGTCTTGGCGGCCACAACCATGACGTTTTGTAAATAACCCTCATAATGACTGTACTAAACTTGTCCACAATGCATTGTGTTGTGGTGATACTAAACTAAATCGCCCGCCGTCTTTGAAAACACATTTCACAGTTTTTATTTTTTTACTTGTCTGAAAACGGTATTTTTATATTTTTTACAAATTAGGGAAATTTAAAGCAATCACATTCGTCGTGTCGAGAAAGCGATCGTTGTAAAAAATTCATTTCTTTTGTGACAAAAAGACGCCGTGACTTTCTAATTTATTGCTCGACCATCGAAGGAAGCGTTAAAAAATACAATAAAACAAAACAAAAGTAAGAATCGTACAAACGTTAGTGTGCGACGGTAATAGTGCAGAGCGCAGGCGCACACAATGAGCAACATCAACGTCGTAAAAGAAAGCGCTCTCTCAATGGTCAGCGCTCAGCGCATGTTTTAATAATCCCCTCATTATGCAACGGTCGATAAAAACTGGGAGCGTCTTTTAAAACTCAATAAATGAAGAGAACTTTCACGCGAATCCCTTTTTATTAAAATACATCGCTCCAAGTGCGCGACGTCCGCCGGGCGGCCACGGCCGGGCCGGGCTAGGAGCCTTGCGGGACTTCGGGTGCGACACGTAATGTGTTTTAGAGTGAGTGTCGGTGTCGGCCACTCGGACACTTGTCAAACTTTAAGTACCTACCTGTGTATAGTTCGCGAGAGGCGCGGGGTTGCGTGTCTAGTGGACTCGACTTGATCCACTTAACATTATGCACGAGAGCGCGGGGTAAGGGTCCGCGGCCGGGGCGCAGAGGGAGGGTGACCTTTCGTGAGGTCCCGTTACAGGCACCTGCACGGACGTTAGGGTCCCGCTAGCCGTCCTGTGACACGCAGAGCATTGCGGACCGCGCACAGAGGTCACTCAACATGAACCTCTCAATTCTATCCTAATAGTTATTTCTTGACAATAACGCTTCACAATATGCTCGTGCTCTTCCAATTACTTAGCGAAGGCAACGAATATTAAACTGTTCTTTATTCATTTTTGAGTCGGTCGCGATCACAATGAAAGTTGTCATCGCCATCTTTTTATGGAATGTATAATAATGCATCGAGTGCTCGTCTATAGTAGTATCGCCTGCAGTTCCGCTGAGGAGTTATCTTAATTGAATGACTCGGTGCGTGAGATCGATCCGGATCAGTCGGCAGATTATATCTGCCGTTACACTGTGATAAATGAACGAGCCCCGAAAGATACGACAAAAAATATAATGGTCGCTGTTAGCTGCTTAGTGATTGCAGTTTGACCACCGTTTGATGAGACCGCGCCAGCCCTGGCACCGGTACCGTTGTCTGATGGCCGGTAGCGGCACAGAGGTACAGTTGCGTGTGCGGGAATCAATCAGAGGGGCGCGTGATGCCCACCATTAGAATGCTTACATTGAGATGACGCGCGCCGCTCCCACGCGTCTTGCTCCAGACTCCAGACGCTGTAGTCGTGCGGTCCACACGTGCCGATACATTCCACGAAGATGCCTGTGCGAATATCGCTAGCTGCACTCACGTTATTTGTTGTGCATTATTTTTCAAATTCCTAACGTTTGTAAAATAAGTGTCTTCGAAGCACAACTGCACAAGTCCCAGTTGCCACTTGAGAACATCCTGATCGAACATCGTTATCATAACACATTCATTTGAGAATCATTACTTGGCTGTATTGTCATTCTAAAACAATCTATGTAATGTATAAAATGTCTGTTTATATGACTAGGTACATAGATGTTTTATAAGTTCAAGTGATGACTGAGAATACAATAGGTAGGTACAAGTAAGTGACTCAAACCACTGATAAGGTATAAATGGACCCTTCACACGGGTTTTTTGTGTGGTAAAATATTTCGTTTTGCGTTATGTTGGACTCAATTTAAAGCACTCATAACCTAGTGTTAATGGATGCATTAAATGACTGTGATTGGTGTATTGTATGGGAGTATTCCAGGTATTAATTAGGTAAAATAAAGTTATAAATAACATTAAAAACCTGTATTTTAAAAGAAAACACTACATTCAATATCTCCGAAACGAGAAGGTTCCCAGGTACGGTCTAGATCAATTAAATAATCGCAATGACGGGGACAATAGAAAGAATACCTTTTGGTTTTTTTTTGGTCCGGTTCATAATATCGACGGTCAGTACATCGATTGTCGCTGTATCGAAAACGTTCCATCAACGGGTTAATATCGACAGTACATTAAATCGACGGCACGCTGCCTCTACCAGACCCGTTTTTTACACCCATCATAGCTAGAAAAGCAGGTACAAATATGCACTGAGAGTATGCGTATCGGTAATAAAATACGATCAGTCTCGACGTGGACTAGTTATCGCCGTCAGTGGCTCGGGACTCGTGACATAAAGTTTATCGCGCATTCGAACAGAGGAATTGCGTAATAGTCTGTTGTGGAAGTGTAACGGGACCGATGTCGGGGGTGAGTGACACGTGGTGATATTTGCGACGCGTGCGGCGTGCCCGCGTGCACCTGCGCGTCGTGCGTGCCGCATGCCGCCGCGCGCCAGGTCAAGGCCACACACGCTCCTCACTATCGAAACAAAACGACTGATCGACTCAACTGTCTCAACTCGAAATGTCCACATCACCAACACACATCGCGACCTTTGTGAAGTTTTCGTTGCGACGGTATACCGAGCACAGGACACCATGGACCTTCACCAAGACATGCCAATCAAATGTGTGCATGTGTGTTGCGTGACTCAATTCGAAGTCGGTTGTTAAACAATTTTCTTTCCTCAAATGTTTTCGAGTGTTCTATAATTAACACATAACCTTCCAACCGTTTCCTCATCATGTCAATAACGAAGTGAGTTTTTTGCATTTTGTAGTGTTTCACTGAACGTGCGTGAGCGTCTCCTCCACTCCCCCCCCCCCCCACCCGCACTCCAGTTTAATGAGTGAACGTGATCCGATCTCAGCGCGCTACATTTTTATACGCGAGATATTTTGTGGCACAGGCACGTAACAAACCAATGTCGTTAACATCCACGCATGGAAATACGTTCCATCCACTGTAGCCGTAGGTATTGTTTCCTACAAATTACTTTTGAATTATTGTAATACGCACAATACGCACAATACGCCGGCTGCTACCAATCGCGTTATAACGTTAGGCTCATTTAAGTAAATTATAACTTAGAATGATAGTAAAAGCTCGTTGTGATCGCGCCGCACCGCCCATTACTCGGTTCCGTTTGTTTCCTGCGCTGTGCTGACGTGTCACTCGTTATGGACAGAAGTCAAGGACAGTGGAAGGATATTCTTGATTCGTAGTAAGCTCAAGTCGCCGGTATGTGAGGGAGGGGCTCAATTTGCTGCTTCCATCGCGTGGGCGTCGTCGCGTGACTCTCGGAATGAGCTGCGACGGATCTGGCGGCGGCGGCGGCGTGTGACCCGCCCACTGGGGCACTAGCGCATCAGACGCATGCCACAACTACACAAAGCCGTCCAAGTAATGTGTCTGCAGCCCTTAGTCGCAAGCGCAGTAGTTTGCTTGTTTCGTCGTCCGCTAGTCCGATACGTGCATTCCGTGCCGAACGGCTGACATAGTCAAAAACAAGCTCTTACGTCGACCTGTAACGCCACCCAGGGGAGCACCGGCGTCGCCGGCCGGACACACAGCGCTCGTACATCACGCACGCGTTCGACAGCTCTTTAACTCACTCGCACTGTCCGCGTCCTATGACGGTTCACCAGTCTCCTGCCAACCTGTACTCGTGTCAAATAGTCGCGTAGGCTCACCAGTTCCTTCTTTATTTGACTAATACGAGTAATAAGCTTTGAAGGGATTTTCAAGATTGTGACAACAGGTTAGGTAGGGCATTGGGTTGTAGTCCCATCCATATCGGCATTGCATGTCTAAGACAGGTACAGGTTGAGTCTCAAAAGTATTGCAATACTTTATTTTTCTTGTGTTATAAGTTTACACGCCAAATACAACTTAATAAGCAGGACGACTACAAGAGCGATCACCGTAAATACACTGCTGAAATTATAACCATTCATTTTATGGTGCTGTAACTTCATCGATTCGAATACTTAAAGAGTTAAAATAATTCATGGTGTTAAGACCGGTTTGCTCGTTGTACTTTTTTCATACGATGTTCTTGTTTTTATGATAGATGCGATTGTTAAATCAGCACGGCAGTATAGGTAGGTAAGGCTCTGAGTCATACAGCATAGTGTAGGCTCCCTAGTGCAGTCACCGGCTTACCGCGGAAGTCATACAGCATAGTGTAGGCTCCCTAGTGCAGTCACCGGCTTACCGCGGAAGTCATACTGCATAGTGTAGGCTCCCTAGTGCAGTCACCGGCTTACCGCGGAAGCCATACAGCATAGTGTAGGCTCCCTAGTGCAGTCACCGGCTTACCGCGGAAGTCATACAGCATAGTGTAGGCTTATAGTGCAGTCACCGGCTTACCGCGGAAGCCGCATCGTCTCTATTAGAATAATGTCATGCAAAACACTTCGCAGCCAAATCCTGGAGCAAGTGGTTACATCACACGCGTCCCCATCGTTATTGAGTGTCATACACTTGCTTTATCTACAGCAATCCTCAAACATAAGAATATTTGAGGCAAGAGTGACTCGTTGCTGTCCAGGCCTTTTGGCTTTATCTCTCTCTTTTGATCAGTGACCATTCAGAAGGTCCCTCGCGCGGCTCGCGCAGCGCTCACGCACCCGAACTTAGGGAATTTATTATAATTGACCCGCCGCGGTAATTAGCCGACGTGTAAGCAGCACACTGGGAATAAATTACGTCTATGAATAATTGTCTAAATATTATAATGAGCTCGCCATTTTCAATTATCCGGCGGGCGGTAATGAGCTTGCATATTATAGTCCCGCGGTTCCGCTCCGAATGCGCCGCGCCGCCGCCGAGTGCGAGCCAGGCCGTACTGGCCTACTGCGCGGTGGAGGGGGGGAGGGGGGCGTACAGTACATGCTAATCCACTGCCTGCATCCGATGATAAAGTTAATATAATAATCGTGAATCCGCGCCGGCGATGCGTGACGCCACAAACTAATCGTAGAATAGCGACGATTTACCGCAGACGCTGCCCCGTATACTACACACTCTTTATTAACTTGATTTACTTCATTGTTACAAACGCTAAGTTAATGGGTAATTTCTCGACGTCAGCTGATGATTATAATTTAATGAATTATCATAACAATGCTTCGCTGAATGTGTTGCGAGCATAAAGCTGTAGCTCGGCGTCACGAGCGTTAACCGTGCCACTTGCTAGGCCGACGAGTGGTGTGTGGTGTGCTAGTTTGTCACAAGCTGTCTGCTTATGTTAGCATCTCAGCAGTTCAGCACTATCGAACATTTCTGCGAACTTTAACAAGTTTAATCGCAGTGTACTGCTCTTCTGGTTCTTATTTGCAATTATTTAGTGAGCAATCACAATAAAATATTATCTTTATTGTTGTTCTAATCGGACCTTATTGGTTTTTTAATACTTTGCCATTTGCTGTTTTCCAATAAGCTGTATTTATTCATACTTATCTGAGCTAAGCTAACTAGAAATACTAGATACAAACAAACTTACATTTGTTTGTTTTTGTTTCACCTTGCAACTAGCAGCTGACTTCTGTGTGAATGAGAACACCATGAAGAAGCATCAGGTATCAGTGGCATGCGACTACGGCGGTCCTCTATAATAATTATCAGATTATCTACTTACTAGACGATTTTTCTTGTTTAATACTTTTAAGACCGCGGTTTTATTAGTCTGCATTTTTATTCGTAGTCGGGTTTTAGTTTTTAAACTTATTTTTTTATTTGAATTTTATTTTTTTGTGTTATTCAATTAATACGTAATAATATATGTTACTTTCATATTGTAATATTCTACTTAATGTTGGTTTGTTATTTACTTAATACGAGTAAATAACACAGACTAGACCGCGAGAAATGTTTGACCGCAATCTAAACGTATAATTGTGTTGACTTGAACTGTAATATAATATACATATTTGTGATGTACTCGCCAAGACCTTTCATTTGATACCAAACATGTTATAATTATCTTAATTTTTTTTTCGAGCTTAGAATTTGACATTAAATTCCGTCGTAAAAAGAATAGATATAATGTATGCAGCCTATGTCACCCGGGCTATTCTAACGAATCTATTGACACCTCATTTATTAAAATACGTTCAGTAGTCTAGGCGCTACGGTGGAACATAAAAACATACATACATAGACTGCCAAAATCAATACCCTTCCTTTTGGCTTCGCCGTAGTCGGGTAAAAAATACCTTACCCCACACTAGGAATTTCTCATGTATCGTGGGTTCACAAACATTTAAACTCACATACACAAATAAGTACCCAGACCCGAAACAACTATCTGTAGGTCATTCACGTTAACTTCCGCAGGCCTCCGGTTCCATGCGTTCCGAGACAATTCTACTTGCACATGTGCCACCTACAGCTCAGTGCTCATTTAACTCCTGTCTCTGTAGATCGCATCACAGGTAGTGCTCGAAAGGGCGGGTGCTTCGAAAGAGATACCGCGGCCTCGACACAAGGGCTAAGATGGAACATGGGTGGTTTTAGTCAGTAGAAGTCTGACATTCCCACTGATCTGCCCAGAGCGGGAGGAGTCATTTGAAAATTTCCCACTCCCACAAAAAAGGGTACTTAATGCTCGACAGATTACTTCAAGGTGAGCGAGCACGCTATAGTAGTGACGCAGAAGAATCGTGTCGTGTCCACTGACCTTCTGATATCCCTGCCGGGTGGCACCGGGGCACATCACAAGCGCCGCCTAACTTACACCCGTTTCATTATGTTTTACGAGTTCATTTCACTTGCTATCAGATGAGTACACTTTATGTTCCTTATTATAATACTACGCAAGTGTAATTCCACTGTATGAGGTAATCCGTGCCTACTATGGTTACGCTGTGTGAACTGGGTGTACAGCAGTGCAACTGTCATGCTCAGTGTAACCAGGACAACGATAAATAATCATATTAAGGACAATGTCAGTGGCTATCATAGTGTCCATCAATTAACTGTCAAATGGTTCCATTTTGTACTACTTAAACCATAACCATTTGACAGTTAATCCATGGACAATATGATAGCCATTTAAAAGATAAGCAATAGTCCTGCAGCTCGCATGGCTTAATTTTTTGGACAACTGTTAGTGAAACGTTTAGTTATTGATATTATTGGAGAAGCCTCACATATCAGGCTGCTTTTTGTTTCATTAGGCGTCACTAATACTACACCTGCGGGTGCCAAGTGGTCCCACAGTCGGAGTGGTTACGTACACAAGTTTACAAATACGAGTAGGATTACCTTGAAGAAAATGATATTTTTTA
The DNA here is from genome assembly GCA_932274075.1 of Diarsia rubi. Lineage (NCBI taxonomy): Eukaryota > Metazoa > Arthropoda > Insecta > Lepidoptera > Noctuidae > Diarsia > Diarsia rubi. The sequence goes on along the minus strand of OW026416.1, from coordinate 155,427 downwards.
TTCAAGCTTAATATAATATTGTGGACGCCTGCCTGATGTACGAACTGATAACATTTTACAAAAGTGTACGTATTCATCCAGTTTTCCAGTTGAGTAGCACGCAGTGATCGCGCAGTGACCGGCACTCGCTAGTGGACTGGAGTATGTCGGAGCGGAGCATTCCGGGGTCCCGAGTGTTTATTCCGCTTATCTAAATTTTAAATTGTGCCGAAGTCCCCCTCTCCCCGCCCTCTACCGCGCGCCCCCTGCATCCCGCCGGCAAATTCCTAGCGGTCTCGCCAATCCACCCGTAAAAACCCAATCAAGTGGCCATTTTAGTGATGCGCCCCGCTTTGACACACGATTTCACTTTCGACCCGCGCCGCCGCCGCCGCCACTCCGCACAACGCATACAAAAACTTTAACAAACCATTTTATTCTAAGTTTTAGAAAGATTGTGATAGTGAGGATAGCGAGTGTGCCACCAGCCGACAGCCGACAGCCGACACGACAGTAACTTGTTATTTTTTGGTGTATTTGTGAGATCGTTAACGCGACTGTCACGATTACGAGTGATGTACCATGAAGCTGAAAATTATAATTTCTCCTTATACCTGAATTCCTCACTTCAAATACAGAAATAAAGATAAATTATTCATATTAATGATTGCTCGTATCTGGTCATAGTTGGCTGTCAATAGATCTGGTGTGGTTTGATCTCAGTGGGTCACAGAGTCCGGTGCGGTGCGCGGGCGCCGCTTACCAGAATTTCCAATTTGTTGGTCATTTGATTTAATGCCGGCGTGGGAACTGCCGGCGCGTGCTTGGCTCGGGTTCCGAACTGGCAGCCACCGCTCATTACGATCACTTACCACTCGTGTGTCTGTCTTGCCCGTACCGCTGTACTTCTATTACACGTGTCGAGATCACGTTCTGAGTCCACTAACAATGTCACAGAAACAGGACTGTAAAACTACTCACTCTAATATCCACGTAAATGTTTTTTCTTGGAAATGTTTTTTGGTGGGTGGAAAATCATCAAATAACCCCTCCCGCTCTTGTGCAGAGCGAAAAGGATTGTCAGACTTCTACTGACTAAAAACCACCCATGTTCCTTCTTTTGCCCTTTATGTCGAGGCCGCGGTAACTGATGAACAACGCGCAGCCCCGACGGGAAACTATAAATACTTAATGTATTAGAATCCTAAATGTTTCCCAATTAGATATTCATATCAGAGTCCATCTACTCCATCTCGTTTTACACTCCGGAAAGAGGTGAACTGGAATTAATATATGAAACAGAAAACTTAGATTGTTATCAGACTGCAGTTTAACTGAACTGAACTGTCTGTTTTTACTAGAATTCAATAAGAAACTATCTAACGGAATAGGATAGTTTTTGGTTAAATTCACAGTCTATCGTTTTTAACGTGTCGATCAAAAACATCTCATTCCAGTTAATTGGTTGCGGCCGGTTGTAAAGTACGTATCAGCCATCATACCGGAACTTCGCCACCAACCAATCTTGTTTGATAATTCTCTGTTATCTTGTTATCTCTTATTCTTGTTAAATAATGTATACCTACACTTTGTAACACACATTTGATAGAATACCAAAATGGTCAGCTTATGAGGCCTTGAACTCTTGCTACAAGTGGAACTACGGTCCTTCCCTACTATACTTGCTCGTGTGCTTGTGAGCATCGTCGGAGGGACTTTGGAGTGCGCGCACGCAACTGATTTCAACACATTTTGATTTATGTGCGTATTATATTTTTTAATATCGCGACAGGCTCGACAGCCGGCGACAATATCGCTCTGATGTGCGCACGCGCCGCTCTGCGAGTATCTGGCAAGATACACCGGTTGAGTTCTACCGGTGCGGTGTTATTACATTTGCGATTGCAGCAACGTTGTAATATTCGCTCAAAATGTTCTCACACCGACTATCCCGGGGTCAGCTACAGCTGCAATGATGCTCCTGTGGCATTCTGTCTCATTCTTCGTCAGACTCTAAAGCCTGACGAAGAATGACACAGGAGCATCGTTGTGGTATTCACCGCTTGGGCTAACCCTAGCGGTGAATTGTATAATGTGTTTAGGAGTTGTGTGAGTTTTTATTGACTAGTGAGCAAAATGAAGTACCCGGAGTGATTAGCAGCATCATTATAATATAGACATTGCTTACCATAGGTAAGTGTAACGTACCGGTACCGCGCGGCGTGTTGGCAGCATGACGCACGCGCCGACCTGCACGGAGCGGCGCAGGCGCAGCCCCCGCGGCGCACCCGATGCCGCCCCGCAGTCCACGCAGAGCACCCACTCCACACGTGCTCCAGTTGCACGCGCACGTAACATGCAGACGATCAGTGCTAGCATGCCTTCTGCGTGCGCTCCTGTGATGTGCTGCGTGGTCGCGGTACTGTCGGCGAGTTAGTATTATTGCGTGCGGCGCCGGCGCAGCCCCCCGCCGAACGCCGGCACAGGCTCACGAACTGCCGCCAACTACTACACGTCCAATAGCGTGAACGCAAATAAGCTGGTAAAGCAGCCGGTGTTGGTGCCCACTGCTAGTGGTGCACTCGGAGTACTGCTATGCCTGCACTCGGGCGTCCGGCGGGGTCATGGTGAGCACGGCCACTCGCCGTACGAGGGGGAGCAGTGCTCCACCGCTAATGTCTGTTTGTATATTGATCGATGACATTTGGACGTAGCTTGTGACGGAAAAGGGGTGCGTGGCGCAGGTTATTATAAATAAGACCACGCAACCAGTCTACATAAAGTATATTTAAATTTAAAAAATGGGTGTGGGAAGGTCTACGGACACAAACTCCTAAGGCATCCCTGTGGGATGTGCTGTACTGCCCTGATAGCCGGCGTGGCGATGACCGCAGCGAGGTGCCACGCTGGATGCGTAGGGGTGATGGCCAGCTCTTCTTTACGTCGGCCCGGCTCGGCCCACGTGGCAAGTATGGCCAACAGGTGGGAAGTCCGATGCCGGCCCGATTTTATCACGCACGACGGAACCAGCCGCGTAACTAAAGCGAACTTGAGGGCGCTCTAGCCGGAACTTTGGACCCTGGAACATGACGTCCAGCGTGTCACGAGATGACCAAAGGCCAACTCCGCTGATTGCGACACCAAGCCAAGCAGAGCGAACAGCAATAATAATGCACTAATGAAGGTGTTGGTGGATTGTCACAATCAGACGGAGTTTACATGTGGGAAGAGTGAAAATACGGCATGATAGCACATTTTGAGTGTGAAGCACGAAAAAATCAAAATGCTTTGAGCTGAAGGCATTAGATTGAAATGAAATACATGAAATAGCGTACAATAAAATAGATAAAATTAAGCATACATGCCAAGTTAACCTATAAGGACCAAGAACACAAAATATACACATATCATGCTATCCAACACTTACCCAGTATGGGGGTTTCAAAGACACCGAATTTAATTGCTCGATGGCGGAGAATTATGTTGATTAGGTAGGCAATTGTTTTAGGCCCGGATAATGGCGAGTTAAGACACGTGTGAAATCACATATAATTTAGATATGGTGAGACGTGTGACCGCTTCGGGAAAAACCAAAATTCCTAATGTCAAACGAAAAGATCGCGTTGGCAGCGTTGGATAGAGATGGGACATACGCGAGCCCATAGATAAATCCTCACTCGCGCGCCCGATAGTTGATGCATCTTGTGCTTTTAGTAATTACTATTTGCTACCGCACTACTTGTAATTTTCTATGGTTATTATATTTTGACGTCTGCGGTTCCTTGACAGGTGGATGAAAGTAAACATTGGAATGTTGCTGTTTTTATTGTTAATTTAGTTTATATGTTTTGTTTTGTGCAAAATGTAACGTGCGACGTTACAGTACCCCGCCGCTTGGTGAGGGTTTTTACCTCAGTAAAAATCCTTTGCTCCTATTATACCTCCATCTGAATTACGACCCCTTGTATTCTTCATCATTCATCCTTCATATCTCATATTCGTAATCTTTGCATACTGGCAGACTACCTTAACAAGAGGAGAGTCCGCGCCCTAGCAGCTATGTGAGAGTTCCATGTCCGTAGTTGACTTGTTACTCGCGCAAAACAGACGTACATTCGGCTTTAAGGAAGCAAGGAACCTACTGGGTTTATACTATTGAAATGGATTTAGGCTTATTTAAGGAGTATCTACCCGCTCCTGCATTGGCTTATTTAAAGAGTTGCAACCGCTCTTAAATATTAACTCCCGGTAAGTAAAACGTACCGAGTTGGCAACAACCAATCCAGAGGTTCCGATAATATGAGGAGAGACCACGGGTAAGGCACATGACAGAATCAAGTGAGCGTGGTTCTCCATCGGGGCTGAATAAGGAGGCCGAAAAAATTTATTCACTGTGTTATTCAGTGCCTTAAATATAACTAAGTTAAAAAAAAAATTGAGATTATTTATTGACTCCTACTAATTTCAAGTCCTTAATATGCCAGGAACCCAAGTCTTTGCCTTTCATGTCCTGAAGAACGTAGACCAATGGTGATTTCTTGGCTATGACTTTTGCTTTAATAAACTTGGGAGCTAACTTTTTCGAGAACCTGTTCCCCTTGTCACTCAAGAAATAAGCGCGTTTCATGACCACGTCGCCAACGTTAAACTCGGCAAATTTTCGACGCAAGTTGTAGTGCGAGGTGTTCTTAACATGAGCCTGCCATAGTCTGGATTGCACCGTATCGAAAACGCTAGAAAGGCAACCTAAGTTTTCGGCGTATGCATCACGTGGCAAAAACACTATTTCGTTGCCGAGGTCGTTGTCCGTGTAATGAGTACCGCAGGTTACAAGTTCGCGACCGAAGACTAGGAAAGCTGGAGTAAATCCAGTGGCCTCGTTAACGGAGCTATTCATGGCAAATTGCACCTTTGGGATATATAAGTCCCAGGATCTGTGATCATCATCCACATAAGTTGAAATACACGTTATTATTGTTCTATTGTAACGTTCCACCAAATTGACCTGAGGGGTATATTTTGGGGTGTAAAATACGTTTGGAATCGCATATTTCTTAAACAAGGCATCTGCGACCTTCCCTGTGAATTGGGTACCGTTGTCCATCAATATCGCTTGCGGTACGCCGTGAACAAGAAACACGGATTCCTCTAAGATTTTGGTAATGATCTCAGCGGTAGCTCTTTTAATTGGATATATTAAGCAATATTTTGAAAAACAACATGTAATAACTAATATGTAACTATTTTGCTTCCGCGAAGTTGGAAGTGGTCCCATGAGATCCATTGATAACATTTGGAATGGTCGTGAACAATCTTTTGGACGTCCCATTTCTCCCAGTGTCTGGTGATTTTGGGACTTGTAGGCTAAACATTTGTCGCAAGTACTTATGAATTTGACTACTGACTGGTACATGCCTGGCCAGTAGTAGCGTAAAGCAAGACTACGGTATGTTTTAAATATGCCCATATGACCAGCCGTAGGCACTGAATGGTTTTCATTAACGATTTGCTCACGTAATTCGGTTGGCACGACCTCCTTCCACGCGAATTCTGAAGTTAAATTGTATTTATTCTTCGATAGTCGATATAACGCGTTATTTTTAACAATATAGTTTTTAAATTTAGTAGGATCAATTAGGCAACCGTCATAAATATTCCTGTACCAAGAGTCTTTAGTGTCCAAATAAGAGTTGGAAGTACTAATGGCACTAATAGGGACGATCCTAGATAAGGCATCTGGTATGACGTTATCCACGCCACGCCGATGTTTAAGAACAAAATTAAATGCTGATAAACGAACTCCCCAACGAGCTAACCGACCCGTTGGGTTGCTTATAGAGAGAAACCACTTGAGCGCGCTGTGGTCAGTATAAACAGTGAACTGTTGACCATTTTCGATGTAACAACGCCAATATTCTAGGGCGGTTACGACGGCCAGCGTCTCGCGTTCGGTAATGCTGTAATTTTTCTCAGCCCCGGTCAATGACTTACTCATGTAGGCAATTGGATGTTCCTTTCCATCAATTGTTTGGGTGAGCATTGCGCCGAGGCCAAAATCGCTTGCATCCGTATGCACCTCAAACGGTTTATTGTAATCTGGACAAGATAAGACTGGGGCTGACACTAGACTTTCCTTCAATTTCTGGAAAGCGGCGTCGGCCTCTTGGGTCCATTTAAATGGCGGGGTACCCTTCTTTGTTGATGTTAATTTGTTTAAGGGACCAGCTATAGTACTAAAGTTGGGAACGAAACGTCTGTACCAGGTCGCCGTACCTAGAAAACGCTTAAGTTCTTTCTTATTGGTTGGTGCTGGATATTTTAGTATAACATCAACTTTGGAAGGATCGGTCCGCAAACCTGAAGCATCTACTACGTAGCCTAAATATTTTAATTGCGAACTAAAAAAATTACATTTCTCAAGGTTAATGGTTAAGTTCGCCTTTTTGAGCTTTTCTAGTACCCGTAAAAGTAAGTTCACGTGACTATTAAAATCGCTACTAATTATTATAATGTCATCTAGATATGCGAAGACTTTAAGATCAAATTCAGAGAACAGCAGGTCAACTAGACGCTGTTGAGTGGCCGGGGCATTCGTAAGACCAAAAGCAGTCCTTTTAAAGCGAAAGGTGCCCCTGCCTGGAACATAAAATGCTGTTTTATCGCGATCTTCCTCAGCTATCGGTATCTGCCAAAAAGCTTTCGATAGATCTATGCTGGAAAGATAACGCGCGTCTCTGAGGTTATCTAGTATCTCCGAGATATAGGGTAAGTTGTAAGCATCGCGTTTAGTGACTGAATTTAGCTTTCGACTATCTAAACAAAATCGAGGTTGACCGTTTTTCTTGGTGACAAGGAGAACTGGAGATGACCACGCACTTTCGCAAGGCTCGACAACGTCGAGGGAAAGCATCTCGTCCACTTGTTCTACCAGGATGCGTTGTTTTTCAGGAGATAGTCGATAATAACGCTGACGAATTGGTTGACTTTCACCTGTATCAATGTGGTGAGTTATTAGATCGGTTACTCCTAGACCCTTGTGCTGTGATGAAATACTTTCAAACTGTTTAATTACACTATCAGCCAAATGCTTTTGTGACTCCTCTAAGTTATTGTAACCCGTAATTGTGGTGCGATTGCAGCTCTCTAGAGTACAGTTTTCCAATGAGTTGTTTGAAATCATTACACTACCAACATACTTGGGACATAATTCAAATTTTCGCCAGAAATCCACACCTAGAATGAGATTTGTATTGATATCTGGTATTACAAAAGCTTTGAGAATGTGGAATTGATTTTCAAAGTGAACTGGGATATGAATGTAACCGATACTTTGTAAATTTTGTCCGCCTGCTGCCCTAACCGCAATGCAGTCGTCCGTGATAAGAGACATACCCCGGTCCAATAAAACCGTATGAGCACCGTTGCCCAAAATTGTGACGGCCGAACCTGAGTCCAAGAGTCCAGTGGCTGGAACTCCTTCTATCTGCACTGATACGTAAGGTCTGTTATCTAAATTAACTTTTCTATCGAGAATTGTGTGAACTTTGTAAGACTTGTGGAACCATTTAACTGTGTGCAACCACTTTTCCCAGTCTTGTCTGTCAAAGTTGTTTACGACACAATTCTCGGTGATTAGTTTTTTTTCTTAGTTGAACTGTTCTTACTACATTTCTTGCAAGCTGGACGTTTTATGTCTTTCTGGCCGCAGCCAAAACAAAAGATCTCGTCAGTCTTTACCGCACAATTCCTGTAAGCATGCTCGTTACTACGACAACGTGGGCAATAAGGAATCTTCTTATGTGAACCTTTATCTATGGCATGAACATAGTTAGGGGATATGGAGGAATCGTTACTGTTATTTGTAACTGTTTTATTATTAATAATATCCTTTTGATCGTGTTTATTGAACTGATTAAACCTTTTATTATAATTATTGTTTCCTTTATTATCCGTTGAAATTCCTGAATAAGCAAACTCGGGTGCTAAAGTATTTGATGAGGGTCTTGGTGGTTCTCTGAATTGAGCAAGGCGCGATTGTATGTTTTCGTAATTACGACAAAGAGTCCTTAGCTGTTCGATTGATTTTATATCGGCCACTGACGATAAGATGTTAGCATAGCATGGACGGATGTTATGTAGAAGAAGTTCTAGTTTATCTTCCTCAGATAGTGCTTTTGTCAACCTCGAAAACAAGCCTGTCATTATTGACAAGTAAATAACTATATTTTCTGACTCCCCTTGTGTTCGCGCTCTGATTTCAGTTAAGAGTCTATAATCATAGTCTGACTGATCAAAGTCGCGTTTTAATAAATTTGCAAGTTCATCCCAGCTAGATACTGAATCTCTAATGCTTCTGTACCAGTGGAGCGCGCCGCCAGTAAAAATCTCGGTCGCGTGAGTGAGGATTTTATCCGGTGGTATTCCTTTGGCGTGACAAAGTTCATTTACCCGCTGTAAGAAGGAACGTACGCAAGAATTTCCCTCGAATTTTAATTTTGCAAATTTATGTTGACCACCATCGCATGACACCGTCACGTGAATTGGAGAAGTCAAGTTATGTGTAGATGGAGGTTGATTGCTAACTGGTGATAAGGGGTCAGAAGCTGATGCGAGCAGCTCACTTGATTTCACCAACATCGACTTATATAACTTTACACACTCATCGTACTCCGTTTTGTTAACACTTCCACAAGTTATTCTATTTATTCTGTGGTAAGCATGATTTAAAAGATTTTGAATTTTCAGTAGTGACTGTTTATCTGTAGTTGATGATTCTAAATTAGTAGCTGCCTTAGTTAATACCTCTAAAACTCCACTTAAATCTACCGATACTTCGAATGGACTCGTAAGAATGTCCTCAGAAGGAAACATTGGTCCGCATTTTGCAATCTGTTTCCGCAATTCCTGAACAGTAGTGGCGGGTGTTTCTCCTCTGATAGCTACTTCGTATTCGAGCTCTGCCTTTTGCAACGACATGAATTTTACCGGATGTGCCATATTGAATGTAGTTTAAACAAGAAAAATTTGTTGTTACTTCAAATTGAGTTTAAATGTATAAATATTAAGTTATCCGTAAGACTGGAAAGTGTTGGATAGCAATCAGCAAGGTATGATGAGCGTCAATTACTCCGACTGTTACAAAATAAACTGAAATTAAACGTCTTGGTTGTTGTCCGTGTTAAGTGAAGGAAGCTACGTTACAAAAGAAAAGGAAAAAAAAAAAAAAAAAATTTTTTTTTTTTTTTTTTTTTTTGAAAAAGTTTGAAGTTAGTAAACTAAATTAAAATATTTTTTTTTTTTTTTAAAAAATCGGTGCAACTAATGTGTACGCTTATGCCATTAAATTCTGAAAATGGTGACAATAATAGTTATGAAAATTAAAATATGAGTCACTATTGACATCCAATGACAAATTTTTGCTGTTGACTGAACTCAGAAACAACAATATTTAACAAGGCAAGTGGTATCAAGTTAATTGGCAGGTAGACAGTTAGTAGGATAATTAATTAATTAATAAGTAGGTACGTAAGTTAGGGAGGTATTAGGTAGGTTGGTATGTGGATTGGTTGACAGTTAGTAGGTGGGAATTGTGGTTGCAACACTTGTTGGAAACAGCTGGTAAATCAATGTAATAGTACTGTACTTTTGAGTTGTCAACAATAAAAACGTTCACTGTATGGAACATTAGTGATCCAGGTCAAATGTATACAAGTACAAGATTTATTGATATTTAGGCTATAAATTCCAAAAGACAAGTTGTAGGTACCAGTTGTGTGACAATATTTTTAGTATTAAGTACTAATGCTTGTTTTTATAATTGATAATTATATAATTAATGTTATTTGAATAATGTTTAATTTAAAAAAAAAATGATTCTAAGTTATATAAGAAAAATTGACACATACAAGCGATATTTGATATCAACGCTGTTTGTGTCATCAGTAGACAAGGTTGTTATGTCTAGAGTAGCCAGTAATTGAAAACCCGGCAACCCAATCCCTTCATCCAGCACACAGCAGAGCTGCTTGCCGGAAGAAATAAGAATGAGCGTGGTACCTCCCCGGGGCGAGCCGTTACTATTGGCCCTACCACTATAGTAGAACGATAAATGTGTTCTACCTAAAAATAACAATTAAAATAACAATTATATTGCAACGGAGCAAACCGTTCCTACCAATATAAATAAGGTACCGCTGCGTACACCTTAGTTGCTGTCAACCAAAACGTTTTACAAAAACAATACAACCACCAATGACACCAACATATATAAAAAAAAATACCCACAAGGTTACCCTAAGGAATATGTGACCGTAAAACCACGTTTTTGGGCGCCAATGTGACGGAAAAGGGGTGCGTGGCGCAGGTTATTATAAATAAGACCACGCAACCAGTCTACATAAAGTATATTTAAATTTAAAAAATGGGTGTGGGAAGGTCTACGGACACAAACTCCTAAGGCATCCCTGTGGGATGTGCTGTACTGCCCTGATAGCCGGCGTGGCGATGACCGCAGCGAGGTGCCACGCTGGATGCGTAGGGGTGATGGCCAGCTCTTCTTTACGTCGGCCCGGCTCGGCCCACGTGGCAAGTATGGCCAACAGGTGGGAAGTCCGATGCCGGCCCGATTTTATCACGCACGACGGAACCAGCCGCGTAACTAAAGCGAACTTGAGGGCGCTCTAGCCGGAACTTTGGACCCTGGAACATGACGTCCAGCGTGTCACGAGATGACCAAAGGCCAACTCCGCTGATTGCGACACCAAGCCAAGCAGAGCGAACAGCAATAATAATGCACTAATGAAGGTGTTGGTGGATTGTCACAATCAGACGGAGTTTACATGTGGGAAGAGTGAAAATACGGCATGATAGCACATTTTGAGTGTGAAGCACGAAAAAATCAAAATGCTTTGAGCTGAAGGCATTAGATTGAAATGAAATACATGAAATAGCGTACAATAAAATAGATAAAATTAAGCATACATGCCAAGTTAACCTATAAGGACCAAGAACACAAAATATACACATATCATGCTATCCAACACTTACCCAGTATGGGGGTTTCAAAGACACCGAATTTAATTGCTCGATGGCGGAGAATTATGTTGATTAGGTAGGCAATTGTTTTAGGCCCGGATAATGGCGAGTTAAGACACGTGTGAAATCACATATAATTTAGATATGGTGAGACGTGTGACCGCTTCGGGAAAAACCAAAATTCCTAATGTCAAACGAAAAGATCGCGTTGGCAGCGTTGGATAGAGATGGGACATACGCGAGCCCATAGATAAATCCTCACTCGCGCGCCCGATAGTTGATGCATCTTGTGCTTTTAGTAATTACTATTTGCTACCGCACTACTTGTAATTTTCTATGGTTATTATATTTTGACGTCTGCGGTTCCTTGACAGGTGGATGAAAGTAAACATTGGAATGTTGCTGTTTTTATTGTTAATTTAGTTTATATGTTTTGTTTTGTGCAAAATGTAACGTGCGACGTTACAAGCTATCATTACCATTACCTATGAATGCGTTTACAGTTTGCTCCTTAACAATGTTTCGTAAAGGTCATTCTGTCGGTCCTCAGCCGGCCGGCATGGCGGCTGCGTGGCGACTGCGGCTTGACTGCGGGGGGGCTGCGTGCGACTCTACATTTGACACGTGTCAATTAGAACGACGATGGCTGCTAATTATTCTCGCATTTCGCATTCAAATGATCGTTCTGGGAGCTCTAATCCGTCCCATTGTTTCTGCTAAACAATCGCTTCCCACCGCATTGCCATGCGAGTGTGCACCTTCCGCGGCAGGTGCAGGGCTCAGTATGGTATGTGGCGGTGCGGGTGCGCCTGCGCGCCGGACTCGCTCGCGCTGCGGACGCGATGATTACAGCGGACACGCCGACCGCTAATTAAACGTAATGACGGTGTGATAAACAAACAAACACACGCCTCGCACGCGGTAAGAGGCGAGGGGTAAGGGGCGAGGTACGTGTCGAGATCTCTATAAGAGCGGCACTATACTCGTGTTTATTATAATATAATACTTCTAATTAAGCAGCTCTCTCGACGTTTGTTTGTGGCAGGCCGCAGCCGCGCATTGCACCACAATAGTACCCATGGCTAGTAATGGCGTACCATAGTGCGCTGGCCACCACTCCTGTGTCCAGCTGATTCAGTAACATGATTGTAACGCATATGTGGTGATGCTACACATCGATGTATCACATGTGACAGTGTGGCGGCGGCGGGCGCATGCTTATCTGTGCAGCGCGGTGCGGCGCGGCGGTGCGCGGTAATTACCGCACTCGTGTCAGCGCAGTAATTGTGGCGCTGCAACAAGTGCACCGCTACATTGTGTGTGTGTGTGTGTGCATGCGCCATTTATATCATAAAGTGTTGTCATGACGATTGTTTGTAATGAATCCCGTATGTCGTCTTGTTGCTCGAAGGTATGTGCAGTGCTATGCGAGCATTGCGCTTAGCTAGACATATCCATCAAACATGTAATTGTTCAATGTAGGGAGAATATACTTGAACTGGTTAAATCTGTAGGAGAACAGTTGGTTCAGAGACATCACAGTGACGGGTGAACGAGGTGCCGTACTCGTTGCGGTGACGGCCACAAGCGCGCGCCCACGATTTGTTATTATTGTGATTGTTTACCAATTAGAATGTTAACGCTAAGCAGATAATGGAGTGGATAGTTACTTAATATAATCGCGAGTCTTATTAGCTGTACCGAGAGTGCAACTGTACGCAGTCGCTAGTTAGTTCCGCTTGGAACGCCCGTCTGTCGCCGTATCGCCGTGTCGCCGTGTCGCCGTATCGCCGTGTCCCCGTGCCAATTTCTTCAATTAGGTGTCACTCTGTTATTGTATTTTAAAACTATAGTTTTCATAACGAAAAACTACAGCCATGAAACACAAACAACAGATACCTAAGTGATAACCTGTGTGAGTAGTGATACTCGTAAGTTCTAATAACTATTCCAATATTCATGAGCGGTGAGCTGAGTTGCACAGCGAGGTGCGCCCGCGCATCTCCCTACAATAGACATCAACGCGAGCACCCAGTGCGTGCTGTGCTAAATGATATATTAGAATCAACGTTTTTTGTTACATTATATAAAGTTACTGTGAACCTGTCATGTCTGTTCATCGGCTGCTAGTCAAAGCTCTCTGTCCACGACTTTAGATCTAGTGTCTCTAGTAAATTATAACAATATTACCAGTAAAAACAAACGACAATGATGGATGGATAGGTCAAGATAAGATAAAGATAATTTTATTTGTCCAAAACATGAGTAAGTATACACACACATGACATGCAAGATGTTACATCGAATAATAATATAAACAGGTAGTCGTGTTTTGCCTGAACGGCGGCGTACAAATATGAGATGTAGGACGCTAGACACAATTAATTTTAAATTTGTACATTACACACATTTATAATTAATAAACCAATTTAGAGCATAACTTGAAGTTAAACGGTACAATAAAATAATGTCATATGCTCATCATAATAATACTATAAAATAAAAATCAAGGTATATAAAATTAGGATGTCATTAAACAAGTTAAATTAATTCGTCAGTTAGGAATTCGTCAGTGCTGCAATAGACTTTCTCTAACAAAAGGCCCTTTAATTTATTTTTTAATTTTTCGATACTATATTCTCTTCAATGTTTTGGCAATTATTAAACAGAATTCGCGCCATACAGAATATACTTTTTCGCATTAGTGTCGTCTTGGATCTCGGAATACATAGCTTAGTATTGTCGCGTCTATTTCGAACAAATTTATCTGAAACTAAGGGGTATAAGCGTGGGCCGCGGGTTGTACACTCGTTATCGCGGCCTCGACATAGAGGGCGAAGAAGGAACATGGGTGGTTTTTAGTCAGTAGAAGTCTGACACTCCTTTTCGCTCTGCCCAAGAGCGGGAGGGGTTATCGATGATTTTCCACCCGCCAAAAAAAAAAAGGGGTTTAAGCGTGGATTCGATTTGACGAACAAAATGGTCTCCAAAATGTACATTGACGGAAGAGTTAATATTTTATATTCTTTAAAAAATGGTTTGCAACTCTCTGTAGTATGAAGTCCAAACATAGCTCTCAGGTAAATCTTTTGTGTTTTGAAAATCACACCCTTATTTGTTGAATTTCCCCAAAAAATTAGTCCATATCTTAAGTCAGAGCACACTAAGCCGTGATAAGCAGGTAGCAACGCATTAACATTTAAGATGGGGGCTAATTTATACAGTGCATATGCGGAATTACTATTTTTTTTGCTTAATTCTTCCGTATGCGCTTTCCAATCTAATTTGCCGTCAATTGTTACTCCAAGAAATTTATTTGTATTCACTTTATGGATGTTGTTGTTACAATAATGAACATTATTTACATTTGGTGTGGATGATCTTTGGGTAAAATGCAGAATATTAGTTTTCCCAAAGTTTATCTTAACATTATTGCTTTCCAACCAGATTCCCATTTATATTAATGTCAGATTCGTATGTGTCTGTATTCTTGCAAGCTTTGTAATGGATATATATTGAGTATGTGTGTGTGTGTGCTATGTCATGGATGTTGCACAGAGTGTGCGCGGAATGGATGTTGTGACATCCATCGTGAACTACAGCAGCCTGTCGTGTCTACACTAGCGAACTGATATCAACCGTATTGTGGCACACACAAACATATACTTGTGTGAGAACACTCTCCACATTAGCGCGTTCTGCGCTCCGTACCTACTCCGTCTACTTTGTATATGAGTCCGGTACAAATCCCCGCAACTCTTATTGGTACGCTATCTCGTCGATGTAATCCAATAAAGTGCGGCCGAGAATGATTTCTAACAAGATATTCACATCGGCCACACAAAACTCTATTACAGCAGATAATTGAGATAAAATATTGGTTCGTTGTGAAATGCAGACTCACGCCGGTAACAGGCGCGCGCACCTCGCTTTGTGCCACAACACTCGCTAGTAGCGTGTAGTGGGTAGGCAGTATCGATACGCAAGCACTTTACAATGAGTTACAGTTGTGTGGGCGATACAGTGTGATACTCACGCGCAGTTCCACGAGGTTGAGTCGAGTGTCTTTAGTGCGTCTGGTTCAGAGCAACCACCGCTCGCTATAATATCATGAATACAATCATGTCTCCCGAGTGCCTAATAGAGCCTATTGCAACGCCTTTGTAACGCCTTTGTCAGTTTCCCAACGGTGCACGGTGGTCAAACATCATCATCATCTCATGAAAACACATATTATGCATAGTAAATAGCAGCGTCCCGCGTGGCTGTCCCACCACACACAGGCTACGGGACTGCTCTCATAAACAGAAAACAAGTACTGAGTAAGCGGTGCGTACGCGCAGGTTTTAGTGCCCCACGTGACGTCAGCACTACTGAGTAGCGAAGGGTGGAGGGCGCGGGGGCCGGGGGCGACGACCGCGAACCGATTAATAAATTAAGATAACAAATTAAAGTAAGCCGCGGACAAAGCGCTCTGTCTAGCGCCGCGACCTGCGCGCGCATCCATACCTGCCGTGCGCCGCTGCTGCCGCCGCCGCTTGCGTGGACAGGAACTGAACTACCTTACTTGCTAATGCGTACCAGCTGCATGGAAATCAGTTGTTTCATACATTTTGACAGTATTTTATAAGAGCAGTTATTTTAATTCCTCATGAAAAGTTTTTATGGTTCGGAATGATGTAATGAATACGTGATTACCGTATCTGCGTCAATGTCCGTCTACCCCGTATTATTTAAAGTGGCTATTTTCAATAGTAGGGGAACAATATAAATTCAGACTTAAGAAGAACAATAAAATAAGTATTATGTAAGCACGAGCTAACGATTCCGTAATTCGTCACAAAATATCCATTAAGCGCGTCGTGTGTCGATAAGATCGGGGTGCGCGCGCGCATCGCCGCGCCGCGCCGTCGTCGTCGTCGCCATTAGCGAGGGATCGATGCTATCGCTGTGTCGCACGCAACTGCGGCGCGACACGGCGACACCCATACCGGACATGTACAATGTGTTTGCTCACGGGGCGCACACTCACAGTGCGGGACCGACCGGACACCGACAGTCACAGATTGACGCGGCGCGGGCGCACGGCCGGCATCCACAAAGCGGATAATATCTTCATAAATCGATATTTCCACCGCTAATAAAGCGATATTAATTATCTAGTATTCAAATCTCGGATGTTGGGCATTCGTGGCGCGCTCGTGACTGTGCCCCTCCCCCCCGCCACCCCGCACCGCAGCCGCCCGGCGCCCGCGCATCGTCTCTCGATTAATAATCGCGGTCGACGGCCGCGGCCCGATTATTCGAGCTCGTGCGATTAACGATTATGATTCGATTACTGTTCACCGGCGCATTGTCAGCAGCGCCCGCGCAGCCTCCACTGTCTCCCTCACAAACAATACCTGTCTTAGTTGACGTTGGGACGAAATACATTAATTTCATCGCCTGTTTACACTCAGTATAATAATCATAGACAGTCGAACATAAATATTACGCGATGTCTTCTAGAAAGTTCTCTCTCTTTTTGCTTTCTGTTTACGAGTAGAATGCTTACTGGTTCTTTCCTAACTGCACTTTGTTCGATGTTCCATTTGTTTGGATCTCCAACAAAGGAAAAATACATACAATTTTAGTCACAATTATTTAATTATCTTTCTTTTACGTGTGTTTCTGAAATAACAGGAGAGCACAGCATGCTCGTACAAAGAAATTAGAAATATTAAATAGTAAAAATAGAGCGTAATGAAAGTAATAAAAAGACATTCGAGAACAAGAAATCATAATGATTACAATTATTTATGTAAACATACGTAACATAACATCTCGCGTGTAGTCCCTGAAGGGCTGAAGGGTTAGGCAGAGGTGTACTTAATAGATACACCCACATTTAGTCAGTTATGTTTGTGTCCCGTGTAATAGTAGTGTGAGCATATTGCCATCAACGGATTACAAATACAAACGCCGTGGCTGTTACTGATAAATTCCTGATGGAAAAAGCCAGTATCACTTTGCCCGCCCCGGGAACCGGACCCGGGAGCGTATGCTCTATATCTAAGTATCTATTCACTAGCTGACCCACGCAACTTCGTATGCGTCACAATAATATATAACTTACAACCTTCCTCGATAGATCGACTATCCAACATAATAACAATTTTCAATTAGCTTTCTAATGTTGAAAGATCAATTTTCAAAGTCGTCAGAATAATTTTTGAGTTAAATCGCAACAAACAAAAAATCTAAACTTTCCTTTCTTTAATATTAGTTTAGATTACCTTAGATTACATTTTTAAAGTGAGAATTACTATAACCTACCTATCTGTTACTGTTAAATATACAATCATCGTCATCATCATCAGCCTATATTGTTCCCACTGCAGGGACTCAGGCCTCCTCTTCAGGAGTGGGATGGGTCCACCACGCAGGCCCAGTGCGGATTGGTAGATGTCGCATATCTTCGAAATTTTGGTTCTAAGATAGGTCGCCGGTGCCGGTTTCCTTCATGTTTTCCTTCACCGTTTTGAAAGCAGTGGTGATGAAATAAATTACACTAAGTAATGCGCCTGCCTGGGTTCGAACCCACGACCAACTGTTCGTAAGTCGGGGCCGCTACCACTGAGCCACAACTGCTCACAAAACAATGTACAATAACACCTTGTAAATAATTATTATGTTGCAATAAATATTTTGAATTTGAATTTACCGGAAGCCAGAATCTCCACGTATCTACATTGGGACGCGAAGTAAATTTCCGTTCAGGCAAACACATTTATTTAGATATAGATTTATACCATATGGGTTAAATAAGCTTCGCAAAAAAGAATTCTATTTAACCTAACATTTCAATAATAAAAAATGGTTACATTGAGACAATCTTAATAGATAGATGCTGTTGCGGATTTTTCGATAGAACTTTTAAAGAGGAACAATTCCTTCGTACATGATATTTGCGTGCCTTAAACCGTTTTCACAGCGAACGACGGAAACGAATATCTTATCCCGTTTTTGCAACATTTTTCATTTCTGCTCCGCACCTACTGATTGCAGCATGATGTTGTATAGCTATAACCTTCCTCGATAAAAAGACTATCCTAAACAAAAATATTTTTTCAGTAGTTTCGGAGTTTATCGCGTTCAAACAAACAAACAAACCAACAGACAAACTCTTCAGCTTTATAATATTAGTATAGATTTGACGCGAACGAAGTTACTGAATACATCCAGTATTTAATACATCCAGTATTTAATACATCCAGTATTTCATTAAAAACGATGACGACGACTCACTTAGTTACATTCTTATTATGATTATTATTTATTGTAGTTTTGAAATTATTTTAGTATTTAGAGATAGGTAGGGAGGGTTATGTCCATGTTAAATAGCTTTACAACTCATTGATTCACAACCTACAGAGTCTCGGAAGAGCGGCGAAATGTCCTAGATTAGCTTTAGAGTCTGTGACATACATTAGACAATAGCTAATTTAACGGTGCGGAACTATGAGCCTTGGTTGTTCATTTGTTCCGGCGACGGTTTCAAAATTTTAGCAAACACTTTTTAACAAAAAATAAAACCTACGACAACTAAAAATAAAATATTTAAAAAAAAAAGAACTTTGTCAGAAAAATCAGTTACTAAAATCGGAGCCAAAAAAAAAAAAGAAATCAAACAAACAAAAGTCACCGACTTCAGAAACAGATTTTTCTTCTTTTAATGTTGAAAATATTTTATTTTTCACGTTTTAGTGGTTCACATGTGCTTACCCCTTCACAGCGTACCGGCGTGATGTTATGTTATGAACTGGTGAAAACAATACACAGACATGGGATTTCAGCAAAACCAGTCCATTTGCTACCATGTATTGAGGAGTTCCGTTGCTTAACTCCGAAGTTCTTTACAAGATCTTCACCAAATTTAAGTGGGAACACTCCGAAAAAGTATACTTCCAAAAACTACTCAAACAAAACAAAAAAAATCGAAATCGGTCCAGGCATCTTCGAGTAATCGGGGGACATACATACATTAAAAAAAAAAGATTGCCGACGAATTGATAACCTGCGTTTTTTTTTTAAGTCGGTTAAAAATGAAGGGACCGAAAACAACAGCGTTGTGTAACGGATACATTGTACATTTTCAACGCGGGTTTAGAATCTTCATATATCAATTCAATTTATTCACAAACAATTTACATTGTACTCACTGTATATCTACTAGATTCAACCTGTGAGGATTCGTTATCACTTTGGTACCTAACGAAACCTTTTCAACGATCCAGATATATCCGAATCGTTTCAAGAATTACATACCATCTGTTTTTTAAAAGTGTCTCACAGACAAAGAAGTCAGCGCATCGACTTGAGGACCAAAACAAAGTGTACTACTGCTAGGGAATATTTATTGCTACCTTTTTTTTTAAATGTACCCTAAGTATCCGAATTTTAAATATACCCTAAGTATATAAAAAACCGGCCAAGTGCATGTCAGACCACGCACAATGTAAGGTTCCGTAGTTGCCCATCAAAATATGTTAACTTACTAATCTGATTAACTATACCTGCCTTTATTGTAAAAATAAGTGCATTTTATAAGTTTAAACTTGTAAAGCCAACTTAGCTGGGATAGTTTTCCTTTTATTAGGGTTCCGTACCTCAAAAGGAAAAAACGGAACCCTTATAGGATCACTCGTGTGTCTGTCTGTCCGTCTGTCACAGCCAATTTGCTCCGAATCTAATGGACCGATTAAGTTGGAATTTGGTATACATATGGATTTTTGTGACCCAAACATGTAAAAATAAATGAATTTTGAATATGGGGGTCGCTTTTACGGGGCAAATAAGAAAATTAAAAAAAAAGTTTTGCAAACTGTACCATGTGACACATCAAATGAAAGGCTTACTATGAGGGTCTCAAATATATTTTTTTTAATAATTTTAAAATAAATAGTTTTAAAGTTATTTAAGAAAATAGATGAAAATTGACCGTTCCCCCCCCCCCTTATCTCCGAAACTACTGAGCCTAAAATTTTGAAAAAAATACAGAAAATAGTTCTATACCTGTAGATTACAGGAAAACCTATAAGAAGTCCATGGTCTAAAAATTACATGGTGAATTTATATATATAAAATTCAAAGTCCTGACTGACTCAATGACTGATATGACTGAACGCACAGCCCTAACCGCTGGACCTTTTTTAGTTACCACAAACAAATTTGGGTCAGATTTAAAAAAACACGGTAGATATATTATATTCATCGTACGGAACCCTCTTCACGCGAGTTCAACTCACACTTGACCGGTTTTTTTAGTTATATAGGCTACTACCATGAATTATTTCACACGCCCATACACAACCCGTACAGGTGGTTTAGGTTCGCACACTTGAGTTTAACAAAAATTTGCACTTTATAGCTTAATATTTCACAAACGAATGCTTTAATCGATACACTATATCTCAAAGACTAAGAGTCTTTGAGACAGACGGACATGGCGACACTTTATGGGTCATATTGACTACGGAACTCTAAAAATGTTGAAAATTGAGTGAAGATTACAGGTACTTAGATCATGTGATGCGTAGTGTGCTACACACTACTGCAGAGCTATGCTCAGACAGCACCGTCCCGTGTCCAGCAGTGGACGTTTTTCGGCTGAAATGATGAAACAATGTAGCGCCATCAGCCAGCATCAGCCAGCATCAGCACGCTCAACGATTAGCCATGCACTGAACAACAGTATCAGTCTTCGTCAAGTCTAGTGTACATTAAGAATGGCTGCAGTATATCATTAAACAGAGTGACATTACAAATATAATATCGTATCATCGTCGTGTGACAGTGCGTCGATAAGATCAGCGCGCCCGCGCCACTCGGAGTGACCGCGCCGAGCTCTGGTGGTGGCGTGCGCTCGCGTCCCTCACTGTGGCTGGCCCGGAAAGTCAGCGGAAGACACAGTGAGGACCTCAACAATAACGTCGAGAAGATCGACCGACCTGTTGGATCATGAAATGTGTGTGCTACTCATCGGATAGCAGGCCCGGCACTGCTCCCGAGCACTGACCTCCCGCTCACAGCTAACACACAGCCGCCCCAGATAACTATTGCAAGCACTTCCGCGGTCAGCCGGATTCAGGTGCTCAGCCTACACTACGCTTTGGCAGTTACTGTAGCGCTGTTTATGTTTCTTCCATTTTAATAAAACTCCAAAACAAGTGTTCGGTGTTGATAACGGTTTAATAACGGGGCTATGCGGGGTGGTTGAGCAGGGGGGGAGGAGGGGTGCACCGGTGGCTCACACGCGAGTCATCCGATATGTATGGGCTTTCAATTATTTGTATGACGCGGCGTCATAAAGCATAATGAAGCTCAGAATTATTGATGGCGCAGGTGTCTGTCGGCTTGTGTTTGTGGGCAGGAAGCGCTGGTAGCGGCGGTGGATATGCGCGTCAGACACTAGGCGCCGACGAGCTGTGCGCGCTAGTGCCTGGCTCACGCGCACGTGCGCGCTGCTGCAGTCTGTTGGTGATGTTAACATGCACATTGAACATGTTAGTACCACAGCGATCCCCGAGCCCGCTCTGCCTGCTAGAGATGCACGTACATCTCTGAACTTAGCTAAAGACAACCTGCTACGAATTCTGCAACGAGTTTAGCTAAAAACTTAAAAACTTTACTCAACTTCAGAGCTGTGCTGACACTGGCGATGTCTGATAACAAATGGTAGTAGATCAACTTTATCGAATAAAACGTAAAGTATCTTCACACCGTCACGTGCGCGCGGTACGTAATGAAGCGGACTTACCGGACAGGTGCCACCGGACACCGGACAATATTGTGTGCGGTTCCGGCGATGGATGAGCGGGCGGGGGAGTAAACCTCGTTAGCTGAATATGCACTCCAATCTACGGCGGAATCGAATTTGCGCCCTCTTCGGGCCGAGTGGCCTTTTAAAGGGTCGCGACGAGATGTTGATGGATTATTTGTGAAGTGGCCGCCTTTGAAATCTTTCGCGCGTTAAAACGGAGGTAATCTCGGCGCGACCCTCGTGACCCCGCTCCCCCACCCCGCCGCGCTGTACTCCTACCCCGCGCTCGCCCGCTCGGCGCGCCTGCACTGTAAACAGCCCGCAGCCTTCGTTTTGTTTACCTAATCATTTTATTGCCGGCCGCCCCCGAGCGGTCTCACCCCCCCTCGACCTCCTCCGCGCACCTCTCCCCCCTTCACCCCGGGTACAGCGGGTGTACTCTACCCTCCGGCGCTGTTGAAATTTATTTGAAATGTTGTAATCTGTGTCGCGACAGATGTCCCGCCGCGCCGCGCCGCAACCCTTCAGGCACCAGCCTCCTGTACTACACGCCGCTATTACATTTATCGACGAATAAAAAAATTGTTCGGTACATTCTCCTGAGAAAACTCGATCGCAAGCTGCGTCGTAATTTTTACATTTTTTACCCTAAAAATGTGTGTCAGAGGGGTGCGGGGCGCGCGGCGGGAGGCGACAGGTCCCGCGTCGCCGCCAAATCTCTTTTTTAGCGTAAAAACGGCGAGCGGAACAATGCCTGACCCATTTCCCGGCCGTGGGAAGGAATAACGTCTCCGCCGCTGCGACGTTTTATAATAAAAAATGCATTACCCCACATTTAAAAAAAATCCACGATTACAAAAAAAAACGCGATGTTAACGCACCTATTGTTCGACGGGATATTGAAATTTCAAACTTGGAAGTTGGAAGGGTGAGATTTATGTGCAAAATAACGGTTTTACCAAAAAAGTGTGAATCAGCTGCATTCAGCGGGTAGACAATCGTTCGTTAGCTGACAGCCGCACTCGCGCCCAACTGACCCACTGGCGACGCAGCCCTTCTGTCCGACACGTCACTCTGCACTCCTCTTCTTTCTCAATAAAACCTGGTCCACCTGTCTCCGAGCTCACACGTGCTCCCAATGCATGCTTTCTTGGATGACGGATTTAGGATTTGTCAATGTGTCATTTCCATATTAACGGACAGATTGCTCAAGTATTGCGTATTTGAAGTTGTGTTGCATTAACATAATTTTAAATTGTTGTTACTACTGTTAGTATGTGGCGCTTGTTACTACACAGCTACACAGGTAGACGAGCGGGTACAAGAGCCAGCTATTCCTGGATGACAGGACATAGAGATCTTACTTGCTCTTTTACTTTGCATACTCTGGAGCACTCAACCTCACACGTAGGTATTAATTTCCTTCCTAGATAGTCTCATGAACCCAAAACATTATGTATATTACACGATGTAGTAGACCAGGTATCGAGAAAAGATATGGTATTTACTTAATGTGTATATCATACGAGTATGTACACTTTATCACCTAGTTAAAAAAATTACAAATCGGTGGAAAATGCATATTGCTAATATCTGGGGGCACAGCAGTGCCCCCCCGCCAAGTCAAGCAATAAAGCGGCACGGCCGTACTATCCTTTTCTCGAACCAGTTCAGGCCATTTTCGACCTCCTATAACTTCGTTGTGGATAAAACTAGAAGCCTGAATTTAACTTAACCAGTAGTTTAAGAATTATAACTAATCAAAGTTCCTTAGTTTTGTCACTCACTGACTGACTGACCGACTGATTGACCGATCATCAAAAGTCTAAGGCACTTCTAGCAGACATGGAAGCTTCAAATTTAGAAAACGGTGTTTAGTGTTTAGTGTATAAACCATGGAAAAACTAAAAAAGTATACAATTTCAGTCTAGTTTTCTAGATAAACTAACTGCATAAATAACTTTGTAATCCCATATAGTTGTATAGCATTACAAAGTTAAAGTTACATTTCCAGTGAATGAATTTAACGAGTTATTAAATTAAACATACTTCCTAGTTTCTGATTGATCTGAAATTTTGCACGTATATGTATATCGCCTATCAATGCAATATTATGATGATATGGAACTGATCTGATGATGGAGCTGGAAGTTGACCATAAGAACTCCATTTTAGAATTCCATAACCCCATCGAGTTTGGACTCGTTTGATTTGTCTTGTCGAGTAGTTTGTCTTAAGATGGTGTCCAGGGTCTGTTGGTGGAGCTGGTGGCCATAGGAATTCCGTTATAAAACGACATAGCCCTATCGAGTTTGGACTCGTTTGATTTGTCTTGATGAGTACTCTGTCTTTAGTTCGTAACCAGGATCTGAAGATGGAGCTGGAAGGTGACCATAGGAACACCGTTACAGAACGACATAACCCATCGAGTTAAGACTCGTTTGATTCGTTTTGACGAGTACTTTGTCTTTGGATGGTCTCCAAGATCTGTTGATGGAGCTTGAAGGTGGCCATAGGAATTCCGTTATAAAACGACTTGACCTTGTCGAGTTTTTACTCGTTTGATTCAGCTTGTCGAGTAGATTTGAAGTACTGCTACAGCAGTACTTCAAATCGATGAATAAGACTGCTTCAAATTCGAATAAACCTATGTATTGTTGATTCATTAAACAAAATAGATAGAATGGGAGACGCTATAAAAAGAAATGAGATCCCACCAAAAACAACAACAACTTGTAAAAAAAGCCAAGCCGAGCAACTCACTTTTACCGTAAAAAGTAGTGAGATCCAATGTAATACCAAGTCAGTTAATATATTTAATCCCTACTTAAAAACCTTTGATGTTTCAATGTCAATCTTGTATTTAAAACATACATGTTCACTACTTTTCACTACTTTTTACGGTAAAAGTGAGTTGCCCGGCTTGGCTTTTTTTACAAGTTTTGTTTTTGGTGGTCACTTTTACTTCATACTACACGCTAATAAGTGAACGATAATAAGCTCGGGTTCACAAACGAACAAACATTAGTGGCCCGGCCGACACGGCGCGCGGCGCGGCCCTGATAGCCCATGCTCGGCCACTCGCGTGATATGTCGCCATTCTTTATTCACGATTCTACAAAAATTTAATTACGGTTTTTTTGGAAAATTACTACTTGCTTCTCATCTTTCTCCAATTATCTTTTATAATTGCATGAACAACAAATATCTATTAAATTCAAGTTATAATGGAACTCAACGGTAGAATGTGTCTCTTTATTGCGTTGGTTTTTTAGTAAGTTTGTTCAGTTTAGAGTTAATTTAGATATTATTCGTGGTCTGTTGTTGTATTAAAAAGTGTTTTTTTTATGTATAGTTAGTCTAACGTGTTTTGTGTAGAATAAACAGTAATGGCCTAGCGGTGTGACCGTCGGAACGTCATAAAAAGTCTCGAGTTCGAACCTAAGACACACATCTCCGATTCATGAGCGTATATTATAGAGATATTTCTGAATGGCATGTTAAGCCAAGTCAGAGACCCATGCGGCCATGGGCAGCACAAACACTGCGACATTAGTCACTAACCTTGAGTAAGCAAGAAGAACATTTGATTTTAATGTATTTAAACCGTTTCGTTACAAGGTCTTAGTTACAAGCTCTGCTATATTTATCTTAATCAGTTTTATTTGACATTTATATCTTGTGTATAATCTTTCTCAATTTGGCCCTTCCAAAAACTTAGCAGAAAAGTACTTTCAATGCTCGTCGATAGAGTGAACAAATATAATTGTTGACGCTTGGAAGGGTTTCCCGTAGTTGTTAGAGTAGCTACGAGTACATTGTTATCATTGTCGTGTTTCTTGCTAAAGGCAGCTTTTCGATGTTGTTTTTCTGCAAAATTTGATATCTTAAACTGTATTGTTTGCGCAGCGACGATTCCTCGGAAGTAGTGTCCGCTTCCAGATAGTCTAGAATTGCCGCGAGTTGTTCAGTGAGTTAATGTTATCACAATATGTCTCGTCTAGCTATTGCGTTCAAATATGTAGGTACCAGTAGTGGATACTAGGTTCTGACAAACACTTCCAAATTGTTGATGGCGTGCAAACATTCCATTGTGACGTCACGTTTATTCTTATTTGGTGCTTATGGCTGTTGTTGCATCGTTCGCAGATTGAAACGCAAGTCGGTGTGCGATGTAAATACGAGTAATATAAGCGTTTTATTGTTACAGTAGTTGTTGAGACTGTCCCGACATACTATGACTACTGGTTATTCGAGCTTGCCAATAAGTCTTGTATCAGACGTCAGCTTCTCCTTGGTAAGCGCATAATTATATCTTAAAGTACGACAGACTTACCTACGTAGCTATTGTTCATAAGTTCGATGCACTGTTCAGTGAGTGTGGAGCGATGAGATGGAGCAGCGAGTGAGCGCAGTGCGGCGCTCTCGGTCGCGTGCGGTGCAGCGCCTCACGAGCGGGAGGAGGGAGGAGGACCGTATGCAAAAGAGCCGCGGGGCGGGGCGAGCGTTAAAAAACGCCCCGCGCGCCGCCCCGGGACCTCCCGCGACCCTTAAACCTGCCTAACGGAAACTGAATAAAAAACTGCCGCAATCTGTTCCGCGCCACGTGAAAAGTGAAACGGTGAAGGGTGAGCCGCACACAAAGCGAAGGGTTGCATTGTGCGCGCGCGCAGCGGGCACCCCGCCCTCCCCGCGCGTCGCCCGCACCCCGCCGGCACCCAGCGCACACGTGCGCGTGTGTCGCGCCGCGAACATATTATTGTGAAAGGATAACATTTCACTTTTAACGATTCGGTCTTTGTAAAAAAGTTAAAAGCGTTGGTAGCTGGTCGACGTGTTGGTTCGCGTTACTGGACGCTGAATGACTGTATCCAACTTGAGCTGGTGTGTGCTCCTCCACGAGATGGGGCTCTGTGCCAGCAACTGAAACATTGCGCCACTACAACAATAATCAACATCAGCTATGGAACACGATTATTATCATCGTAATGATGTTGATTATGTTTTTTAGCTATGGGTTTTAATTGCCTGATAATAAAATTATTATTTTAATTGTTAATAAACTAGCTGACCCACGCAACTTCGTCTGCGTCACAATAAATATCTTACAACCTTCCTGGATAGATCGAGTATCCAACATAGTAATATTTTTCAGTTAACTTTCTAATGCTGAAGAATTTTCAAAGCCGGCAGAGTAATTTTTGAGTTAAATCGTAACAAAAAAAATCGAATATTTCCTGTCTATAATATTAGTTTAGATTACTTTATATTATATTATTAAAGTGAGAATTACTATAGGTATCTCTTACTGTTAAATGTACAAAAACACCTTGTAAGTAATGTCGGCGGCGGACCGCGTAATTATTTTGTCGCGCGAATATTTTTACAGTGCGATATCTTCTAATATATTTGTTTGAGTCAATCTTAATAGATAGATATACGCTGTCGCAAACTATTTTGTAAAAATTTAAAGAAGAACAATTACATCCTACATGACATTTGTGTAACTTAAACCGTTTAAGAACAATTACATCCTACATGACATTTGTGCAACTTAAACCGTTTAAGCAGCGTACGCAACGGAAGCAAATATTTTCCCGTTTTTGCAACATTTTTCATTTATGCTCCGCTGCTATCGGTTGTAGCGTGATGTTATATAGCCTAAAGCCTTCCTCGATAAATGGTTTTTTTTTTCAATTCAAACCAGTGGTTCCTGAGTTTATCGCGTTCAAACAAACAAACTCCTCAGCTTTATAATATTAGTATAGATAGTAAACGAAAAAATTAAAGTCAAATTCAAAAGTAAAATCCAAATACGACACGAACAGTGTCTCGGTCAAATTTTGGGACGACTTAATTTAAATTGTTATCGTCACGTTATGGAGATGATATTATGCAAAACCCTCTGTTAGAGAGTAACATCGTGGCGTATGCTGCACTCAATATACACATAAACAAATCGACAGACTCCATATACACCCCTTGCATTGTCAGGATGAAAGAAATCGATGTAGGACCTACATCGATTTCTTTTCTATTACCTACATAATTCGTAACGTTCACGTAGGATATTTTCCAAAAAGAAAATGGAAAAAAAAATTATGCAAAGTCATGCAACGCGTTTGTGACCCAAAGACGCAAGTTGTTTATGCACAAAACTAATTAAGAGTAAGGCTTAGTGGACAGCTGCAGTCCGGTCGCGCCAGGACGTGCGCGTCTGTCCACAGCTGTCATGTCGCACCACTGTGACTGACATCTTGTGAGCAAGTCACTCCTCCAAGGATCCGAGGAGAAATGCATTGACATTTTTGTATTCGCAATATGCGATCATAACGTCTAATAGAATGCAAAAGAGTGACCGACTTCCAAAAAAAGTGAAATTAATTACCTTTTTTATTAACTTTGTTGCCACCGACTTTCGAAATACGAGTTTTGTTAGAAGTTGCTTGTTTTATTTTGTCAACAATATTTTTGTTGAGCAGTTTTAGTTGAGAAATTCTTATCTTTATTTAAAGGGGTTGAACTTTTTTGTATGGGAGCTGGCATATCGACCTACCGCCATTTTGTTTTTTTTTAGAAATCACGGCCCACGATGAAATTGGTATGGATTGGTTGGTGTGGACATTGGTAGAGGACATCTAGACGAACAAAAAACGTCAATGAACATGGTACCCCAAAGTGTCACGTTAGCGACATATTTGAAGGTAAAGATCGACCGAAAGACGTCCACTGCTGGACATAGGCCTCCGGGCGAATAACACGGGGAAAAGCAAATCAGGTAGTTCTACTCCGACAACTTTAATTATATTTTTTTAATCCTGCAGGTAAATCCCTCAAAACGTAAAAAATCGCAGCAGCATGTCCATATTAACACAAACATCTTGGTTCATCTTGCTAATTGACTTACGGTCAATGATTGATTTTTGCTCACAATAAGCGTTCGAAGGGATTCCTGTCTTAAAATAACAACAACAAAAATGGGATAAGAGAATTCTTTATTCTTTTATAAGGTGTACTTACTTTTATAAATGACCTAAGTCTGGTGACAGACATCATTTTGTAATTTAAATAAGGGTTGCTTCTATTACTTGTTTCGGGCATAATTGTCTCTCATCATTTATATGGAGCTTGCTGTGTGCATAACAATGGCTGACGTTGATGTACAGTGGCTCCAAGCGGTGCCATACCGCAACCGGCACTGTGCTAGCTTGTATTACAGGAATGTGCCCACCGACCCGCTGAGCCGCTGAGCCGAGCCACTGAACACAAACATTGCTGATGCGACGCGGACGCTCTACAAACGCGGCTCATATTAAATTTGCGAAGAGGACGCTCCCTCCGGCAGCAAACGCTTTGATCTCTAACCCTACGGCTGTCAGCGGCACGCACTGATGTCCGATGTCCTCTCACCGAGCCTCTCTCTCCGCCGTGCCGCCAGGCCGCGCCGCCGCGCCGTCGTCACTGCTCCTCCATTCATTCATTACACGTTTCAACGCGATTCGTTTTCGTTTTCATCTTGTTTCTATCTTGTCTGGGATCTTTAGAATGGTTCAATTTGAAATTTTTGTCAGTTGGAAACACAAAATCAGTGTTTGTCTAATTGCCTTGTGAAAGTAAAATGGTGAAGTGACGAGTGACTGGCGTGTGCAGGGTAACGTGCGCCACGTCCATGACTGTAGTTACTCGTAGATGAGCGCGGTGGAGGCTGCGCTGAGTCCTCTCTTGACCGACTGATGGCTGCAGCCGCCACTGATGTGCTCTCACCATTACCACTGATAAACGACGGGAGCGACCATTAAATGTGATTAAAGCAATTTATAATGTTTATTTGGCCGCGATATAAATGATTAAAGCGTAAGTAACGAGCCGCGGCGCCCGCATGCGCCAGCTCACGACGTACGATACCGGCGGCACGTGACCCCCCCGCACTGCGACCCCCGCATCATCGGATTGTTAAATTAAATAGAGTTAACTGCGGCTAAAGGGTTGCGACGCGTGCCTGCCCGCCGCCCCCCCCCCCTCCCCCACACACTCCGCGCTCCCCCCGCACGAGTGCGCCCGCGCACCCTCTCGCCACGCGCCCGCCGCTGCAGATTTCGATTTCACTATTGTATAATGCGCAGAACAACTCTTTCTGTCTCCGAACTATTCATAGTAAAGCATTCACCGGATGAAAGAGATTACAGAAAGCAATTATTGAATGGCAAATGTTTTGATGGGTGCATCTACATAGCCGACGAAGTAACAATTAATATCTGCTCAAATATTCAGTACAATATCGATATTAGTGTATCTACGTATCTATCTATATGGTTTAAAACTAAGTCAGTTTTCGTTACTTTTGTGTGATCATAATTGTTTTCTTTCTTAACTTTTCAAATGAAACAGTCTTACTTTTTCCATTTGTTTATGTTTGCAGTTAGTGTACATATTTTCATTATTTTTATTTTTATTAAGAGGAACAACAAACAGTCTGTTACATTACGAGAACTTATAAATATTTCAGCAATATTTTCATTATGCTAGTAATGCAACCCACAATGCTGTCTACGGATTGTCATAATAATTTAAGACAAACAATAATCATAATAATTTGTACTTTACAGCCTTGCAGTAAGCCATTTCCGGATAACTGCGGAATTACGTTGAAGTTAGTTTGTCACAAAACATTCTATAAATGAATGCCAATTAATTAGAGGACACAAAACTTATTTGCCACTTGTCTCATCGTGTAAAACTTTCATGTCCTGTACAAATATACAATTCAATATAAAGTACATGGAGCGAGAGCGTCCTGCCGCCGCGTACATAATATTGTAATGAGGGTGATCGTGTAGCGCATGCTGTGCATCATATATCATGCCGGTTTAAATTAAACCCGTCACCGATATTGTCGCGCGACGGAATAATTTACAAATGACATTCGCTCGCTCGCGCCGCTCGTAAATCACGCGCCGCGTGCGACCACCCTTAACCCTTTCACCCCGCGCCCCTCGCCCCTCGCCCCTCGCCCCGCACCCGCACCCCGGCCGCGTCCCGTGTAAACAAATCAGTTGGTTTTTTAGCGTCGCTATCTGATAGGCAAAGGGTGGCGCCGACCAATCCCGCGCCGAGCGCATTTACATAGTGATTTACATACGGCGGGTCGCGTATGTAAATCACTGCCGGTGACATGTCTACACGTACTACACAATAATACACATACAGCCGCACTACCTGCCAGCTACGAGCGTGATATACAACAGAACCAACCAGTTGTGTGTCTTATCACCAGCGTTTTGTCTGATAAGTATTATTTCTTAGTTAAATTAAGCTGATTTCAGATAATCACTTAATGATTTATGATTTTATTCATATTCGCTGTAATGTAATGTGAGTGAAACTTACCTTAATTCTTATGAAAGTAGTTCTGGTGATAAACAAACAACAACTATGAGTGGTTCACGTTGATCTGCACTTGTTGAGGAGTCCTGCTTGTGATACTCATTAAAGATTACTCTGAGACAATTAAGTACGGAGCGGGTGTCGAGGCGCGGTGGGGGGAGGTCACGCGAGCGGCGCGGTAAGGGGGGGGTTGCTGCAGCTGCACAGCTATTGATTAGCGCCACAATCACCGGCACACGACACACACATACACACACAGACAGACTACACTAAGGAAAGGTCCTCGAGGCCACGGACTCCTAACACGCCTCTGAGTTATCTTAATTTCTTTAGCTTTACATTTTCCATCATTATTGCGGTTTTCGATTCTTGCCAGTAACTGATAGTTCAGCAAGTTCACTTTCAATCTTTATCTACTAATATTATAACCGCGAAACTTTCTACGGATGAATGTTTGTTACTCTTTCACGCAAAAACTTCTGAACAGGTGCACAGATAGTTTATAACCTGGATTACAACATAGGATAGTTTTTATCCCGATTTTATCTTCCATTGGGTTTAAATTATGAGCTGTAGCGGGCGAAGCCGCTGGCAACAGCTAATTATTTATAATTATACTAACGGACCTGGCAGACGTCGTCCTGCCCGGGCAGCAGCGCCACCTACCGGGTCCAATTTTAAATATAACCATTCTCGAAACCACTTGAACACATAAGACATTTTTTATCTACTTAAAAGTATAAGTTAATTATTGGTGAAACAATTTTCGCAGAATAGTGTTTCGAAATTACGTAAGGAACCCGTATAAAAAGGGGAAAACAATAGTTTAAAAAAGTAAAAATCGGGACTGAAAAGACTGAAAGATAAAAACAAGCACATTTTAAGCTAAACAAAAGTTGAAAGGGTTCCTTTGAATACAAAATTACTAAAGTGTTTATAAAACAACATGTACTATGATATTTCGTATGTGTAATGTAAGCTCGCCCGCCTTATGTGCGACACAAGTAATACAGTGTTGTGTAGCAGCCACTCTGCGCACCCCTTCCAAGCTAACACGCGTGAAACAGCGCAATTGTAAATGCAAATAGTGCGTTAATCCAGCCGGGCGAGCTCCCTCGCTGCCGTCCGCACGTATGCAGCCTTCTATCTCACATCATTATCAAAGATATTAACGTAACGTATGCATTAATGCCATTATAATAAATGTTGATATTAAACTGATTTAAATGAGATCACCGACATATTGTATGTGTAGCGAGCGATCTATGTAGCGAGCCGTCAGTGAAGCGACCCAAACCTTCCTTACTCTGTGTTTAGCGTGATTGTAACATAAGTGAGCTCCGTTTGTCATTGTTGTAATGAGTACACGTGAGTGCGTCAGTGAGTTCATTACATATTTCGTTGTAGTCGTTGTACGGTAGCCGAGACGCGACGCCCGACGAATGCACTCGCCGCCGCCATGCGAGCCCCGACTTGAACATTTTATCAAATGAGATTAATAAAATAAAGATGTTATCCGATAACTACAATAAGTAAACACCCGACACCCTCTCGTGTCGGACTCGAGCCGGCCACTCTACACAGCCCTCCCGCCCTCCCGCCCTCTCGCCCTCTCGCCCGCCGTGTGCGACCCACGGAGACCCTCACAACCCTAACAGTAATCTTTAATTAAATATCTAAAGGTATGAGGGTTGACACGTCATAAAACTGCACAAATATAGAAATCAGTGTTCATAAAAAACCCATATTAAGAATGGTAAAACACGAAGGGTCGCCGTGCTACGCCCCCGCTACGCACTGCTACTAGCCGGTCAGCCGCTACGGGCCGCGTAGCACCGCTACGACACACTCGTAGAACATTCATGTCCACCTGTTTTGTGAACTATGACATTATCATATTATAATATCCGTAAAAAGATTCGAGATCCGTACATTTTTATTGTGGTAGTATTATAAGATTGGTAATAATATAAAATCTTTTCGTCAGACACAATTATTTTCAAGTTGCTTGTAGCGGTTGAAAAGAAAACATTACAAAATCACACATTCCCATATTGTGGCATTTGATTAGACGAGCCCGCGTCTCAGAAACTGTTCAAACAAATACTCCCGAAATAACACTCGAGGAGCGGTTACCGTTAAGGTAAACACACTTTATTCAGTTTTAAAATACGATGAGTTCTACAAAGAAGGCGAATTTCTTATTCAAAGTAGCAATATGTTGGCGCCTAAACAAACAGCGGCCACATTACGTAAATGCATTCTTTGGATAGAGATGCATGAGCGAGGGGTCAGTGAGTTGGGGGCGGTGGTCGGGGGTCGGGGTCGGCGGGGTCACAGGAACCTGAATTAAAGTTTCATCGGCCACTGTTTGCGCACATTAGCATCACAAAGCGCCACCAGCGCGCTAGACCCGCCACCGTCGCTGGGCACTGCGGTGACCACTGGGCACCGATCAGTCACTGCTGCTACACTCGGACACTGCAGCGTTAACAAATACTGCTCTACTGATATATTGCACAATAACGTTTTATTAAGGACAACTGTTTCACAGTGACGGACTTGAAGTTTGACTATGCTGATGCTGCAGTACCCGACCTGCTCCGCCAGGTGACTTCTACAGTCATATGGACGAAGGTGTGGCACATGGCGCACTCTAACTTTTTGACTGTGGTTAGAGTAGTAATTAAACATCAGAATATGATGAGAAAAAGTAGTAGAGGGCGAGAATGCGTCTTGTGTGTCGGTGCATAGCTCTGTGTCGGAGGGGGTGAGGCAGGGTGTGTCGCGGGTGTGCGGGGGAGGGAGGGGGGCGGTCAGTCGCGCCCGCCGCCACACTTGCTATTCTATCACATTCACATCAAACAGGAACTAGCCCTTTCATCTCATACAATCACTTTCCCGAAGCTCACTGAACGCTGTGTATACAACACAACGCAGCACATTACAATTTACAAATATCTCGAACGTTCCGTTTTGTTGTCGAAACTTTTAAACGTATCTATTCATCTGATTCGTTGTTTTCTTAAATCCAATCGTTCAATCGAGTATTAGATCTATAATAAAAGTTATTGCGACAAACAAAGAGCAGCATGATTAACACAATCACTTGTGGATTGCAGTGTTCTGACCATCTGAGTCCGCGGCGGCCGGTGCGGTGCGGCGCTAGATGTGCACGAGATACCAACAGAACATTCTAATCATTTGCTTGATAACGGCTCAGGAACGAGTGGTAGGCTCGTGAGCTGATGGCACACGCTATTCAACCCGGCCTTAGGTTTTTTATTTCAATCGAACCCGATATCGGAATTCGCGCATCGGTTAGCCGAACCCGTCGCTCCCCTTTCCTAAAAAAATTAAACAGCTTTTAAACGCGCATCGCGCTCGATCCGTTCGGCGAAAGCGAAAAAAAATCCTCTCAGGTAATCGAAATAATGGCGAGATCGCGCGAAAAAAATTCACTAAAGGGCGGAAAAAGAAACGGATTCGTACAAAAAGTTTAAAAATTTTAATTCGACGGTTGAGGGTTGAGCGGGGTGCGCTCGGGGTGCGGGGTGCGGGCGGCGGGCGCGTCGCGGCCTGCGCGCTGCGTGCTCGCGCCGCCAGTGCAGCGCCGACCCGCGACCCGCGCGCTCCAGTGCCGCCCGGTCCACGCCGCGTACTACACACGTACTACACTACGCACTACGCACCCGCGCACGCGCAGACATGGTGCTGTCCGCCTGCGTCCGCGCCGACACGCGCTCCTACTGCTCCGCGCGCTACCGTGAGTTCATACACATTGTTTTTCGTCTCTACACTACTGAAACATAACTAAGTATATTTACAAGTTTACCTCTAAAACCGTTTAATGCGTTTTTTAAACAAACTCTTTCGTTTTGTTTTCTTAACATTTCATGACTTATGTATCTGAACAAATAATTATGTTTATTTAAACAGTGGCGGCAGATGTAATAATTTTTGATCTCATTATTATTGTATGTGAAGTTAACTAAAGTGGTTTTTAGGATTTCAGGCATACCTATCTATTTTGCAAATAACTTATAAGTTTTTATTATTAATATTGTTTACCGTATATTAAGGTACACAGTATGCTAATAATTACACTTGCAGTAAGTATCAAGTATGTACATAATCCGGTACAAACATGAAATTAATATTCGTAACCCAAGTCCTGCGTGCCTACACAGGGCAACTGTTACAATCATATTTCATATTATACTTAGATAGCCTTTCGAGTCAGGCTCTGACAAGAAATATTCTAATAGTATTAGAAATGGAAATGAAATGTTTAGTGGTCGAATTAAGAAGTAAGATTGAAAGTGTGTGTTGTGACGATTTTCAGTAGATATGAAGTTCCCGTCTATCTCAGCAAGCGCACGTTATATAAACCGGTCGCCAGTATATACACACAGTAGTACCGCATGAACACGTAAACATAGATCACAAAACGTATCTCTAATGTACAGGCCAATATGTAATGACACTTACAATTTCATTTCATTACTCGAGTACTGAAACCTGAAACATTTGATTTCACTTTTACTGCGGTACTCAGAGAGATTTAGTAATTACTTAAGCCGTCACTTAGTAAGGATTTGACATACTTTTGTATGACAAAACTGTCAAAATCTTTACTAAGTGATGGCCTAAGTATTCATTAAATATCTCTGAGTACCGCAGTTAATAATGTTACCTGAATGAAGATTTTTAGGAAAACTGGTAAGATACAGATGTGCTTCCATTTAGAAATAAATTATTCAAAACATAACTCGTATAGGGTTTGTTTACAATTTAAAAGCAAAAAACCTTTTTTTTTTTACATAAAATTGCTTTTTTTTGGTGTTGGGAAATCATCATAAAATCAAAATCAAAACTCATTTATTCAAACTAGGCTAATAATCAGCACTTTTCGAACGTCAAAATTTACTTTACTTATTTACCAGAGACAGTCCCCCAAAACGCCCTTCGGCACTTCCTAGTGTTTTAGCTGGAAAGAAGATATGGCGGAACAAACTCCCCAGCAACACATCTGTCTATTAGGTTAGGTTAGAAGAACCAGACTCGATACAATAGTAAGGTACAAGTTAATGACTAGACACAAATTTTAAACAATAATTAAAAGGTATATAAAAATTAAATAAAAAACAATTAAAACATTAAAATTAAGATAACCCCTCCCGCTCTTAAGAAGGCAGTGTCAGACTTTTACTGACTAAAAAGCACCCACGTTCCTTCTTAGCCGTTGTGCTGTTGTGCTGTGGCCGCGGTATCTATTTCAAACAATCCGCAGTCCCGACGGGAAATAAAGCATCTTTGGTCAGGTTGAGCCTTATGGAAACTATTGCACGCTAGTCACTTAAAGCTCTCGAACAGAACCTAACTTGAATGATGGCCCTTAGCAAATACAAAAAAAAATAAGTAATAGCAGTTAAATAGTAGCATGATAGTTCAAATCTATAATGATGTGGAAATTAACTGCAAAAACTCGCGTATCCCGAGTACCAACCGCGCACAACTCGAAACAATCAAAGTAGACGTAATCAAGCAGTCGCTGATTGTGATCGCCATATCGATTAACTTTCGTACGAGAACAGAAAAACTTCATCCAAGTAAATGAATAATGTTGTAGTGGTCGAGGAGCGCAGCGGGTGTGTCGCACGCGAGCGCCTGCCAGCGTCCGTCACTCACTCCTGCTCATCACAACCCGCTCACAAACACTGCACAGCTCCGCTCCGCGGCACTAAACCCCTAAAAAACTAATCCGACGCGCAAAAAACACACAACTGGCGCTTTTTACTTATTTGAGAACATTTCCACCCGATACTCTGCGCGTTTCTGTGATTGCACCCCTTTGTGACACCTCCGCAAAATACTCATGCTGACGACTCAATGCCAGCGCACTTTTTACAGCATTTGAACTTTTTATCAAAGGATACATCTTTTATAAATTCGCGTATACGAGTATTTAAATAAACGAACATTTGTGTCGACGCAAATCCTTTTTTTCCTCGCAGACGGGCGAGGTGCGGCTCAGTGGCAGGTAGCCGCTGTTCCCACGCATTGCTGCAGTACCTACATCAATGCACGTGCTGACGTATTCACAAGCAACTCAAATATTTCATATCAATATCAATTACTATCTACTCACTTAATTGAACGATCTATCATTTGTCGTAGCAGTGGCGTAGCATTCTCGTAGAGCGTCTACGAACAGTAAATAAATCGTAGCGCCCAACAGACGACGATTCAGTCAATGTTTTACAATATTTTGTGTTGAAACCACCTGACTGAGTGCTAGTTCCGCCCGCGCAGCAGTATTAGACAACGCGGATGACATCGAGTGGCATCTAATCCGCTCATTAATCAGCATTACTTGTAATTTGATGATCCGTGTGCTGTGGCTTCGTATTACGGCGGCGTGTCGAGAGCGCCCCGACGCGGCACCTCGCGCTGATCCTATTAATTGTATTAATTCGGCGCTAATGAGCTGATCCTGAACCGCGGGCAGGTACCGCGTGTCACAGTAACATCGTGTTGGCACTTGTTGTCGGGTGCTTACTACCTACCTCTCTACTCCGCACTCGCTGCCTTCATACCTCACTTACGACAGAATTACGTGTACTTAACCGTGACTTAACATAAACCGCATGTCACTTACACTGCACGACTACCATTATTTAAAGATACCTATAATATGTACCCCAAAATTTCTTGTCATGAATTAATCTTTATAAGTAGAAGTTATTGACCATCATGTCGTCATAAGAGGCTACGAAAAAAAGCTACATTTAATGAGAGCTTACGGCTAAACTTGTCATGAAAAGTTAATAAATTATATATGGAACCACACTGGGCTTCTTCTACCAAGAGAATAGCACAACTTGAGCTAGGGGTCACCGAGCGGAGTTACTGTTACATAGGTACACGAAAAAGCAAAATGTCGGTGGAAACCACAACCTCCTCGTGTTTTTGAAAGGTGCTTACAAATACTTAGTTATGCGTTCTCAAACAAGTTAATGGACTTTTTATTGGAAACTAGCCGCTGGCCGCTGGAGTTCAGAATCAGAATCAGAATGCTTTATTTGTAAACATAGGTCAAATTACAATAATGATGTTACAGATAAGTAGATCCTCTATGTTTTGCCCAGAGGCGTACAAATATATTTAATTAACGTTGTCTTTACTTTAACACAAATTTAACTTTTGAGATATCTTCGACTGGTATAATTATATAAAATTATGTAAACTTTCACATTAGTAATAAAATCAATAAAGAAATAGGTACATGCATGTCAATATTAATTTGGGGATATAATTAATTTCAATTACTGTCAAAGAGATTAAGTTACTTGCCGTCAATAATAATGCTAATGTCAAAAATAAAATAAAAATCTAAATAGTCAAAATGGGTTAGGTACAATTTTCTGAAGCAGAAATTATGGAATTATCGTCCAGATATTCCTGTAGTGAGTAATAGCATTTATTTATCAATATTTTTAGTAATTGTTTTTTGAAATTGTAGCGACAACTCGAAAATTATCCCACGGCATGAAAAAAAGTCGAGATAAAAACTATCCTATGTGTTAATTCAGGTTATAAACTATCTATGTACCAATTTTTTTCGAAATCCGTTTAGTAGTTTTTGCGTGAAGAAGTAACAAACATACACACTCACAAACTTTCGCCTTTATAATATTAGTGATACTATATTTTGATGTCATTTGGTTATATCAGTTCCTTTCATAACCAGTTGATCTGGTCGGTGGTTCCAAAAGTACGAATAGTCTTGAAGAACTTGAAGATAGAAAAATATTCCTTCCTGGAGGAACGGAACCCTCAATGAGCGAGTCCAACCAGCATTTTTCCAGATTTTCGCAATCAAAGTAAGCTGGGAAGAATTCAAAAAGAGGGGGGGTTTTATAACTACAGTAGGACAGTAAAAGCCTGTCATATATTATAATATATTTAAATAAATATTTTAAGGCTCCTCAGAATAATTATTGAAATATTTCCAAAATGTAGCACAGAAAAGTGTACAGTTACGGGGTTCCTCGTATACATATTAGTGTACGCGAGTCACACGGATTGCGGAACTGTACATTAGTGTTTGAAGCTGACAATGTAGTAACATGTGCGTTTGTTCTGTTGCAGAGGAGTCCGGCGAACACATCAAGTCGCCGTCGCCGCCGCCCAGCCATGGTGAGTGCCCCACCGCACACTCTTACTGATATATAATTAGAGAGTTCTGCGCTTTACTTTAGCTCAATATGTTTCTACTTACACATACACTTTCCGGAATAAATTCCCGGAATTAGACTTGGACACACTTGCCATAGTTCTGACGTCTCAACGAACTTTCCAATCGTAGTGTCACGTCAATAACGTGTGTACGAGAGGCGTTATGGTGAAAACTGCATCAAAATCCATCGAAATAGTGTAGACTGAAGAGCAACTACTGTTGAAAACACAGAAAAAAACAGAAGTTTTTTTTTTTCACGAAAACAACAAATTGCGGTTTTTTACGTGTCATTTAATGTTTCATTCGAAACTTTCAAGAAAATTGGCCACTATAATATATTATTTATATTTCATGTTTTTTAGGTTCCGTACCTTAAAAGGAAAAAACCGGTCAAGTGCGAGTTGAACTCGCGTGAAGAGGGTTCCGTACGATGAATATAATATATCTACCATGTTTTTTTAAATCTGACCCAAATTTGTTTGTGGTAACTAAAAAAGGTCCAGCGGTTAGGGCTGTGCGTTCAGTCATATCAGTCATTGAGTCAGTCAGGACTTTGAATTTTATATATATAAATTCACCATGTAATTTTTAGACCATGGACTTCTTATAGGTTTTCCTGTAATCTACAGGTATAGAACTATTTTCTGTATTTTTTTCAAAATTTTAGGAGATAAGGGGGGGGGGACGGTCAATTTTCGTCTATTTTCTTAAATAACTTTAAAACTATTTATTTTAAAATTATAAAAAAAATATATTTGAGACCCTCATAGTAAGCCCTTTCATTTGATGTGATCCTATAAGGGTTCCGTTTTTTCCTTTTGAGGTACGGAACCCTTATAGGATCACTCGAATGTCTGTCTGTCTGTCCGACCATTCCCCCCCCCCCCATTATCTCCGAAACTCCTGAGCCTTAAATTTTGAAAACAATACAAAAATTAGTTCAACACTTATAGATTACAGAAAAAACCACTAAGAAGTCTATGGTGCTAAAATAACACGGAATCTTCATGCGCAAGTCCGACTTGCACTTGGCTAGTTTGTTTTCCAATAAAACCGAAAAATATGAAAGAAACGGGTTTTTTTAAATGTTTTTAATACGTTCTTAGTTTTGAGCTTACAGTCACTTCATGTAAAATACTGGTATTCAGCTGCATTTGGTAAAACTGGAAGCCGACGCCGACATGCTTTCAAAAAGGTGAGGTAGATGATGATGGAAAGAGTTATAGCACAGAATATACTAAGTAAATATACTAAGTTAATATACTGAGTAAATATACTAAGTAAATATATTAACTGCCGCACTCAGAGAGCTTTAATGTTTACTTAGGCCATCACTTAGTAATGGTTTTGACAGTTTTCTCATACAAAGATATGTGAAACCTTTACTAAGTGACGGCTTAAGTAATCATTAAATATCTCTGAGTGCGGCAGTAAGTAAATGTACTAAGAACGTCATTAAAACATGTAGAAATGCCGTTTCTTTCATGTTTTTTGTTTTTTTACCGTTTTATTAGAAAAAATACATGAAAATGCTCTGAAAGAAACATTGAAAATGAAATTGGAATTGTAAAGAAACGACATTTTGTCGCTTTTGTAGAGGAACCGAGCGGTCACGACATACATGAAAATGATTTGTTGACTAACATTATTTTAGATGACTATTATTATTAAATATGACATCCCTATTCGTAATTCGAATTAATTTCGTAATTAATATAAGTAATTAAATTGACTGTAATACACTCAATAATACACTCAAACTCAATTCTGGGTTAAGCAAGCCGTTGTACATAAGCTATATAGATATATTAGGTATTGTAATTTGTATGTATGTTTCTTACTAGCTGGTCCACGCAACTTCGTCTGAGTCACATAATATAGCTTATAACGATATCTTCTAAGATATTTGTTTGAACTATAAATAGTAAAGGGCACAACTATTCTATATTAAATGTCCGTTCTAACAAAGAAATTTATTAAGCTATAGATTAATACCATATGGGTTAAATAAGCTTCGCAAAAAATAATTATTTTTAACCTAACGTTTTAATAGTAAAAAATGTTTACAGTGAGTCAATCTTATCGGATATACATATGCCGAAGTGAACTTTTTTTTAGAACTCTTAAAGAGGAGCAATTCCTTCGTACATCATATTTGCATAACTTAAACCGTTTTCGCAGCGCACGCAACGTAATCTCTCAAAAAGGAATATCGTTTCCCGATTTTGCAACATTTTTCATGTATGCTCCACTCCTATTGGTTGCAGCGTAATGTTATATAGCCTAAAGCCTTCCTCGATAAATGAACATTCCAACACAAGAAACGTCTTATAATAGGGTAGTTAGCAAAAAAAATTTTATTAGTCCGTCAGATTTATACCCATAAAATTTTAGACACGCATTTTTTTCTTTTTAGAAGAAGACTTTGACGCTATAAATATTGCGTAGTATGAATATGTGGTGCGAAGAAATGAGTAATATGAATGTTTAAGGCTATTGGTAAATCGAAGAAATGGTCGATAGGCTGTAAGAAGGTTGGCTAGGCTGAGGTGACGAGTGGTGAAAGGGGGTTTTGAGGAAGAGGACATGCTGCAACAAAAATTTGTATAAGAATACTCGTGTGACCCGTAGTGCGAGTTCGCAACATGTTCACGGGTAGTTGTACGGGTCACATCGTTGCATACTCTCGACTTTCCTGCTCTTCTATTAGTTAGTAAGTGTAAATCCTTCGCGCCGGACTGTCGGACATCCAACGCAACATCCAATCAGCATATACATTCAATACCTGATAGTCATTGACAGGCTTTTCATCTTTGAGCAATGACAAAGAGGCTAGATTTTTGTAAAGCGCTCCACACATTCTTATTTTGACTACATTATTCGGTATACATTAATATGCAACGAGTACATATCTCATTAGCGTAGTTAGTAGAAGCGCGGCCGTAGTACCCGACTACCCGCGTAGATCATATCTCGACGTGTAATTAGCTTATTTTAATTAGCAACATAACTAAGTACAATATGTTACGGTAATCACAGTACGTGAGCTCCCGCCCCGCGACCCGTGCCTCGTGCCTCGACACATATCTGCTCAATAAGTGATCTTGTTAATAATTTTAACAATCCCACCACGGCTTGTTAACGTTCTGTAAGTTGATTTCTTTTCACTTTTCTGTGTTTACATCTTGGTGTACTCGTTAGAAAGTGCTCCCGCGGCTCCGCAGCACCTGTCCTGTACCTCGTCTCCGGGTGCGGGTTCGGAGCACACACCATGCAAAAAAACTGTACGCACCTTCTTCACCCCTTTGAAAGAAAGCGCACGCGCCGCTAATGCGCGCTTTACCCCTTTATGATCTGCGCGTATTGAGCACGAGACGCTCCCGACGTCATTGTTCGCCAGCGCACGTCTTTAGTAGTAGCACCAACAATAGCACACAGTAACAATCGCACGTGTATGCGGTTTACATCGCCGAGTGAGGTGTGTGCACAAAGGAACGGTTCGCGCGTTTGTCGCTGAGACTCGTCACGTGATGCTGTGGTTGTTTGTTTTCTTTAGGTGAACCCGGGGCAGTAGCACTCGTGTGCTGGGTCACCGGTGACGTACCACTAGGTAGGTCGTAGCCTAGGTACTCTGGGTAGCACCACAACACGAGGCTGGTGCAAGCACGTGTGACTGTGTGAGCAGTAGCAATGCAGGCATCAATGTCCTGACACGTCACCACGATGACGTATGACGCACATATACATACTGTGCGGGTCCCCTATGTTGTTTCGAACACGCTGTTGCGAATTATTTTTCCACTGCCTCAAAGGTTCGAAAGCTCATGGACTCGAATGAAGTAGTCGCGAAAGACGCTGTTTCGAAAAACATTTTCACTGCCTCATACGCTCGAATGTTTTCCCCATCAAACTTTACGTTGGAATAAGATATTGCTAAAAAAACCATATTCGTAAAATCGTATTTAGAAAACCATATACTTTGTGGTGGCAACCTACCCTCACATTTTGAAATTATTGCGTTTGGCTTTTTATTGAAATCGATGAAACTTAATGTATTGCGTTTAATCTATGCATTATTATTATCTAGGCAGGAATGGGAAGCAAAACCGCGCAATTATAAAATCTATAAATATATGAAGCGAGACTCATGAATAGGTAAATATTTTTTGGTGTAGGTACGATGTCTCGATGTAAACAACAAACGCAAAACAGTACGTTAATAATGATATTAAATGTTGACACCGAATTTGTTGATTTTATTTAATTACTGCTTAAATATTTTTCTGTACACTTTATGACTAAATTAATCAAAATCACAA
Organism: Diarsia rubi; assembly: GCA_932274075.1. Classification (NCBI taxonomy): domain Eukaryota; kingdom Metazoa; phylum Arthropoda; class Insecta; order Lepidoptera; family Noctuidae; genus Diarsia; species Diarsia rubi. The sequence goes on along the minus strand of OW026416.1, from coordinate 111,668 downwards.
GCATTTGAGCGTATGAGGCAGTGAAAATGTTTTTCGAAACAGCGTCTTTCGCGACTACTTCATTCGAGTCCATGAGCTTTCGAACCTGTGAGGCAGTGGAAAAATAATTCGCAACAGCGTGTGTCGCAACAGCGGCGTTCGAAACAACATACCCCACCCGTATCTGGCGGGTATATATATATTATATATAAAATATATTAAATGTATCTTTACCAACATTATAAAAAAGCTAAGTTCGAATGTAGGAAGTAATCTCCGAAACTTGAGGCGGACGGAGTCGCAGTTGGAAGTAATCTCCGAAACTTGAGGCGGACGGAGTCGCAGTTGGAAGTAATCTCCGAAACTTGAGGCGGACGGAGTCGCAGTTGGAAGTAATCTCCGAAACTTGAGGCGGACGGAGTCGCTGTTGGAAGTAATCTCCGAAACTTGAGGCGGACGGAGTCGCTGTTGGAAGTAATCTCCGAAACTTGAGGCGGACGGAGTCGCTGTTGGAAGTAATCTCCGAAACTTGAGGCGGACGGAGTCGCAGTTGGAAGTAATCTCCGAAACTTGAGGCGGACGGAGTCGCAGTTGGAAGTAATCTCCGAAACTTGAGGCGGACGGAGTCGCTGTTGGAAGTAATCTCCGAAACTTGAGGCGGACGGAGTCGCTGTTGGAAGCTAGTTGCGAAATAAAACGGTCACCACCAGCTAAGCTGGTGGCACGTAGAGGAGGCCTGTCTCCCCATCACCGTGACACAGGCCTCCTCGTTGTGTGAGTGGGCAGTTAGTACAGAAAGGCGTACATTTTGAATGATATGCACGGCTTCTGCTTGGTGTCTTATCTAACTCCATTTGAGCTCCATAACGCTCTGTGTTACTCTAAATATTATATTAAGTTTGTAAGTATGTATGAATGGATGCATGGATGGATGTTTGTTACTCTTTCACACAAAAACTACTAAACGGATTCGATAAAATTTGGTGCACAGATAGTTTATAACCTGGATTAACACAGTTTTTATCCTGATTTTATCTTCACGTCGGATAATTTTCGAGTTGTAGCGGGCGAAGCCGCTGGCAACAAATAATTTTCATAAGAGTCAATTTATATTAAAACTACTAGCTTTCGCCCGCGACTTCGTCTGCGTAGAAGTTGAAAATGGTTCTAGTAAGATTTCCAATTTGTTTTTACGTTATTCTATTTGTTCAGCCATATAAATTCGCATGAATCGCAATCCGCAAGAACTTGGCAGCTTCGTCTCACAACTAAGTTGTTAAAGTTTTTCTTGTTAACTTTCAAAATTTTGTATATTTTATGTATATAAATGTATGTATTTATTCTTATAAGTCCCTCTTTTTCACCCCCTGAGGGATAGAATTTCGGTAAATCCTTTCTTATCGGATGCTTACGTCATACAAAGAACACATCCTCCAAGTTTCAAGTCTCTACGATCAGCGGTTTAGATTGTGCGTTGATCCGTCAGTCATTCAGGACAAAGCATTTTATGTAAGTATATAGATTACTTTCCTATTTAAATCGGATTTTGCAAACAGTTTCAAGAGGTTTGTTTTTTCACTGAACCCTGAAAGCCTAAGCCTTTTTGAAAAATAATAAAAATTCCATAAGAGCAATAAAAAAGCTTTCTGCCCATCTAAATTGGTCTAGTCCTTTCACAGATTAGCCGGAACAGATAATAATCAGTCAGACAGATAAAAATAGCGTGTTTAGGGTTCCGTAGTCAATATATAACCCTTATAGCTACGCCGTGTCCGTCTGTCTGTCTGTCCGTCCGCACTACATCTCAGAGACTCTTAGCACAAAAAGCTGTAATTTGGCATGAATATACATGTGAGTTACGCCGACAAAGTGCTAAAATAAAATATTAAAATTATTTTTTTAGGGTACTAAGTATCTCCAGTACACATTAAAGTGGGGATGATTTTTTATTTCTCTCAAAGTCCATTTTGTGCGATGTCGTTGGATAGGTCATTAAAAAATATTGCGAGTTTGCTTGAACACTTTTTCGATTAAGGGATTCTTTTGTGAAATATTCAGCTTTAAAGTGCAAATTTTTGTTAAAATCAAGTGTGCCAACCTAGACCGGGGGTATACGGGTCGTGTTTGGGAGTGTGAAAAAAATCATGGTAGTAGCATATATATTGAAAATAAAAGGAAAACTATCACAGCTAAGTAGGCTTTACAAGTTTACAAGTAATAGTCGACCAACTTATAAAATGTACTTGTATGAAATATTTTCCTATACATAATGTATGGGAGCGCAGGTCTCAAAGCTGTAAATGTAAATTTGTTTTATTTTTACCCGACTGCGGCGAAGGCCAAAGGGAGGGTTATGTGTTTGGCGTGTATGTATGTATGTCAAGGATTTGAATAAAATTCGTCGTTAGATTCGTCTTGATGACGCGAGTGTCACTGGCTACATTAAAATTAAAAAACTTAAAAAATTGGGGATTTTGGGGGTCATATCGCGGATTTTAATTGGAAAAAAAATCTCTTACCATCGAGTAGGGTATCAAAATGAAGAATTTTAAAAGGAGATTACAAAAATATAACACGTATATGTTTAAAAGAAATTCAAAGTCACAAATCCTATAAACAAACACAAAGAGAAATTATCTGCGAAGAATTTTACGCGACCAACGAAAGAACCATCACAAAAGAACTAAAAAGTTGGAAATACAAAAAAGTAGTTAAAAAACTAGGCAGGTAGGCAGAGTGGTTAATCAGTTCAGTAAGTTATTTTGAGGGGCAATTACGGAACCCTACATTGTGCGTGGTCCGACATGCACTTGGTGTTGCAAAACTGCTACTTAATTATCGAAAAAATTACATATAAAACGAAATACTAATCAGCCCACGATCTAAAACAAAGTCAGACTTATGTTTTGTCATTGAATTATATTTATAATACCTATATAAAATATGTCATCGCAAGCGATTTCAAAACAAAAAAAACACATTCAAATTCTTATTCCCACGTAAACCTACTCGTTGATTTTCGAAAGAAATGTTACTCGATTCACTTCATCTTCAAGGACCCACCAAGCAGACCCACCGGTGGGTCTCCGAATACGGATGTGTCTTCCAAACTTATATACGAAAGAAAACAATTACAAATTAGCATAAATTTACTCTTTTCATTAGAGTAGAACGTTTTATTTTTTGAACAGAACAAATTTACATGTGCAATAAACTTTACTGCTTATAAAATTAACTTAAAAATATTTTTCTAAAATAAAAAAAAAACAAGAAGCTTCTTCAGATGGCAAAATCAACAATCAAAAATGTATTAAAGCATTTATTAAGGAGAATAAAAGTAGGCAGGACGTATTGAAAACTGAAAAGAATTTTATTTTTGGAAAAAAGGATAGGACTTATTACTATCCCACAAACTACCAGGAGAACAGCAGGCCTATTGCGTATCTTTTTAAATGTCAGTGGTTATCATAGTATACATCAATTAACTTTAAAATGGTACCATTTTGTAGTACCTAAACCATAACCAATTTGACAGTTAATCCATGGACAATATGATAGCCACTCTCATTTAAAAGATACGAAATAGCCCTGCTGCAGGGCTATTTCGTATCTTTTAGTTAATCAAAGCACACAGAGCCAAAGTAATAATCAATAAATCTGTCAACAGCGATACGCAAGCCTTGCAGATCTTATGATCGAACCTGTCACGTCCACCCTGAGCGTCCACCGTACAACTCTGAGTTTCTGTATTACTATCTATTGTAAATATCTACTGTGTAATAAAATTATCTGACTAAGTTAAACCTAAGTTTCATTGGTTCACCAAGAAACCATAACGATGATGACCCTGCTATCGTTACGCCCAAGCTCCCGCCGTCATATATATTATAAAACCAAATAAAACGTATCCAGGACTTGAAAAAGTACGTATTTTCGGCAAAACGCCCAAAATATGTGAGCGTGCCCTTAATGAAACCGAAAGGGTCTTGTTCTACGAGTACTGTCATTGCGATATTTCTGGATCATACCTGATTGACCTGAATTTTGAGGTTAAAGTTACAACTGGTTCACAAGTTTCATAAAGTACAACTTAACTTGAAATACCTGATGACCTCTTTGCTGTACCACTTGACCTATTCGGGGCTTTATAGCCGTGGGAAGCACGAGTAGGTATGGGCCGCTTGTCAGCTAGCTACAATATATCACTCAGTGTAACATGTCGTGTTGCAGACGGCTCCGCGAGCGGCGAGGGTGAGATCAGCGGCGACGAGCGGCCGCCGTCCCCCCCGCGCGCGCCCTCCGCCCCGCTGCCGCACCCCGCGCACCCCTCGCACCCCGCGCACCCCGCGCACGCGCCGCACGTCGCCAGCGCCGCCGCAGCCACCGCCGCCGTCTTCGTGAGTATCCTCTATATCTGCACTCAGCAGCGCCAGCGTCTCCTCAAGGGTAGCGCGACTGAACTGTGTGTTGTGTGTCCACAGAACGCGGCGGGCGCCGGCAACGCGCTGGCACAGCTGCAGCACTTGCTGCTCACCCAGCACGGCGCGCACTCGCTGCTACTGCACACACAGGTCAGCCACACCACCATCTAGTACTCCTCTCAGATATCGACGAGTTTCTCATTCAAACGCCACATTCTCGACATTGACAACCAATGTTAGCATCTCTAACACCTGCGTCTGTTATGGTCCGTGAGCTTCGCTATTGTTATCGATGTTATTTTCTGATTTTGATACCTAAATGCGTAATGCGTATTATGTGCGAAAAAATCAATTTCAAATTGTTAATGTAAATGTTAATTATTTCGTTAGTTAATGAAAACGCTGCTAGGCCGAGGATACTTACCATGCATGATAAGGAATGAATATGTAGTAACTGTGTGATATGCACGTGTCAGGTGCAGCAGGCGGTGGCGCAGGCGGCGGCGCAGCAGCTGCAACAACTGCAGGCGCGCGCGGGCGCCCCGCACGCCCCCCACGCCCCCCATGCCCCCCATGGCCCGCACGGCCAGCACGCGTCTGCCGCCACCGGTACGTCACCTCCTTACAAGTATCTACAAGGTTCGTGCACTACTCTCGCCGTACTGACGCGACTGCCCTGCCGACACGCCTCGTGCCAGCAGGACAGTCCTCGATCAGGAATTCACTAGTCGCCACTAAATCCTTAATGATCAGCGAATGTAACTTGTGTTGTGTGCTGCAGACGGACGGTCGCCATCGCCGCGTCGCACTCCGCCCGGTGCCGGCGCGTTCCTCACGCCCCTCACGCCGGGCTCCGGCCGTGCGCGCTCCCCACTGCACGCGCACGCGCACACGCCGCTGCACGCGCATGCGCACAAGCCGCGCGCACTCGAGCCCACCGCTGATGACACCGCCGACCTCGAGGAGTTGGAACACTTCGCCAAAACCTTCAAGCAGAGACGCATAAAACTCGGTGAGTTCTATCACTGGATGCAGAACATTCAACGACTGGGGCACTGGCTTGGTAACGAGTTCTCGATGATAGGCATTATAGAGCATGATTGTTTACTTCCACAGGCTTCACGCAGGGCGACGTCGGGCTCGCGATGGGCAAGTTGTACGGGAACGACTTCTCGCAGACCACGATATCGCGCTTCGAAGCGCTGAACCTGAGCTTCAAGAACATGTGCAAGCTGAAACCGCTGCTACAGAAGTGGCTGGAAGACGCGGACTCCTCGCTGGCGGGTGGAGGTGCGGCGGGGGGCGGGGGCGCGGCGCTGGGCGCGGGGCTGGCGGAGGCCGTGGGGCGGCGCCGCAAGAAGCGCACCTCCATCGAGTCGGGCGTGCGCGTGGCGCTGGAGAAGGCCTTCCTGCACAACCCCAAGCCTACCAGCGAAGAGATCGCTGCCCTCGCCGACGCGCTCTGCATGGAGAAGGAGGTGGTGCGCGTGTGGTTCTGCAACCGGCGCCAGAAGGAGAAGCGCATCAATCCGCCGGCGGGCGAGCCCGCGGGGCTGGGGGTGGGGGGCGCGGGGCTGGGCGGGCACGCGCACGTGCACGCGCACGCGCTGCACGCGGCCGCGCTGCAGCCGCTGGCGCTACTGGCGCGCGCGCCGCCGCGCGACTGACGCGGGCCGCGCGTGCCGATCCTGACACATATCCTCTCGTTGTAAATAGTGCGCGGGCGCGGCCGCGGTGTACAGACTAGTGTTAGCGTGTATATAGATGTATGTGCGGGCCGCTGCGCCTGCCCTAGGCTAAGTTTATATATTATGACGTGAATTTTATTTATGTGGGAGCGAGGCGCCTTGCCGCCGCCGCTGGACAGAGCTCATATCAGTTAGCGCTCCACGCGACAACTATGTAAGGTGGATGTGTAGAAAACTATCTATATGTTACAATAAAACATTATAGACATTACATGTGGTTTCATTTACAGTCAATTTACGAAGTGAGCGTTCTATTTAGTGCCACCTTAGCATCACAATGGCAATTAAACAAAACACTGAAAAGTAACTACACACAGCGTTCCGTAGCACCAAGCAATATTTTTTAACAACAAAAAAGATTAGATTAAGATTTATGTTGTATTTTAAAGTTAAAATACAACATAAATCTTAAAAAAAACTTTTTTGCAAAATAAAAGGAAATCAAACAAACAAATGTCACCGACTTCAAAAGCTGATTTTTCATGTAAAGTTATTTTTTTTTCTTTTTGGTGTTTTTCAAGTCGGTTGTTAATTTTTTCCAAAAAAAGTTTATTTTTATTTTTAACCGACTTCCCCAAAGGAGGAGCCCCATTCCTCCTCGCCCCGGACCATGGCTTGCACCAAGGCCGGGCGCGAGAGGTCGCCGCCGCCGATCGCCGCTACGAGAACACGGCGGGGCTCCGCCCAAGCGGGGCACACCTCCACTGTGTGCTCCACCGTGTCCTCCGGCCGATCCTCACAATGGTGGCATCCGGGCGTTTCCTCCCACCTAAATCGGTGCAGGTACCTCCCGAAACAACCGTGTCCGGTGAGGACCTGCGTCAGACGGAAGGTGAGGGCGCCGTGGCGCCTCTCAAGCCACTCCTCAAAGAGGGGACTTACCGCCACTATCGTGGCGTGCCCTATTTCTTTCCATCCTTTCAAGGGGATTTTGAAAAACCCTTTATTGGCAAATATTATTATTTCCTTCAATTAGGATTCTTGCCAAGTTTCAAGTAAATTGATTGATGCATATTGTTTTATTTATCATAATTATAAACTTTAAAACCATTGAGCTGCCGCCATGCATGGATTTGGGAGTTGTAACCTAGCCAGTTTTACACTTTTACTTACAAGGAATCCATTGATATGTAGCTTGTTCGTATCGATAACAGAATTTAAAATGTCACCATATCATTTGTTGAGTACCATTACTAAACTCGAACATCATGCCACGAGAAGACCAAAATTGGGATAAAAACTATCCTATGTGTTAGTCCAGGTTATGAACTATCTGTGTTTCAAATTTTATCCAAATCCGATCAGTAGTTTTTGCGTGAAAAAGTAACAAACATACACACTCACAAACTTAACTTATAATTAGTGTAATATGGGTATTAATATGTAAAAAAAATAGATATTGAATACTACTGTGATATAATTATTGTAATGTACTTAACAAGTTCTAGACGATGATTATAGTTTTTAATGAAAATTTAATAAAATCTAGTTGTTTTATTCCCAAACCATGGCCAACTTTTTATGTTTTTGATGTTTTAACTATGTCTCTCGGGATAACGCAAATAATCAAACGATACCACATGCATCAAAATCGGTTAAGGCGTTTAGAAGTTAAAGTGGAAAAATCTCACAAACATACATAAGTACTTACATATATGCATACATTAACACTAAAAGCATAACAGTCTGTTTTGTGAGAAAACTACTTAATAAGTTACGAAATTAGAGGTGGGACACTAATTTTACTACTTTGGAAGTATCTATCTATCAAACTATTGAACGATTTAACTGATGGACTTCTTATAATAATCTAGGTAAACAATAGGAAATCCTTATTCCCTATCCTGTGAGAATTAGAACCCCCCCCCCACCCCCCCTAAACCCCTTAGTGACAGACTGACAACGGACTTCGTTCTAATACTAAAGTTTAGATGGATGGATGTTTGTTTGAATCAACCACGGCGGAACAGCTGAATGGATCTTGATGAAATTTAAAACAGGAAGATTTTAGTCCGGCTGCGGGTTGTTTGTAAGAGATACCGCGGCCTCGACATAAAGGGCTAAGAAGGAACATGGGTGGTTTTTAGTCAGTAGAAGTCTGACACTCTCTTTCGCTCCACCCAGAGCGGGAGTGTCTGCTCTGCTTAGGCGGAGCCCCACCATGTTTTCGTAGCAGCATTTGGTGTTATGCTAGCGAAAGAGGTGGTGGAATGTGAGAGTGAGAGAACCTCTCGTCCCAGCCGCTGCGGCAGACGCTCCGGGCGTCGGGGATCACGTGATGGCTTCCGGACACCGTAGGCGAGGGCATGTGGACATTGCGTAACGGACTAACTAATCGTCCATCCGTTCTATAACGATGTCAGGCCATGTCGACGGCGCGTTATTGTTCCACGCGCGACTCAAAGAGATGTCAGCAACATTGAAGGGCCGACGCCCGTCGGGGCTGCTGGTTTTTCGAAAGAGATACCGCGGCCTCTACACAAAGGGCTAACATCACGCCACATCTATATGACGGCATGGGTGGCGCAGTGGCCGGACAATTGACAGTAGCACTGCGTGTCGCAGGTTCGATTCCCACACGGAACAAAAAAATGCCGTGGGTTTTATCAAATTTTAATTTAGTTTTAAAAACCGGCCAAGTGCATGTCAGACCACGCATAATGAAAGTTCCGTAGTTGCCCATCACAAACATGTAAATTTTCTAAACTGTTTCTGCGAATTTCCTGCAGGGTTCTGTCCACGGCCTCAACTGCCTTTTTTATTGACCATCGTACAGTCATCCCATACGATCAGAGAGCAATCCAAACAGGCGTTTCTGCGCTCTCTAAATCGATGTGAATTTTAAACATGGCATGTGCTGTTTTGTTCCCGGAAGCAGTGTGGTAGCGATTCCTGACGACGTGGCGACGCTACAGCAATGGCAATTTTGTCTTGCCACCTGACCTCTGCAAGTATGCCAGTGGTAACAAATGTTTTTCCTGTTCCACCAGGAGCATCCAAAAAAACATTTTATCCTGATTTTTCCCAACGCTTTCAAGGACGGTGTCATAAATTTGGTTTTGCTCTGAAGAGAACAAAGCGTCATTGGTCATTTCGTATGGTGGTCATTTCGCCCGGATCCTAAATTGTCTCAGCGTAAAACTCCCGATTTCCACGGCCTTGATGAGGTGATGTTTGGGGAGCTGGTAACCCATATTCGACCAGTGGATTGCCGCCGATAGAAATGATCACGTCGTGAAGTGAACTGAGACCGGTGTTCAGCACGCGTTTATCAGTTACTTTGACTTCGTCTCCAGTAGCACGCTTCATAGCTCCTAGAAAATCTTCAGACAGATGATGGCGACACTTCTCCCACAAAGCTACCGGGTTCGCGACTCCAAAAAATACCAAGATGACGGCAAACAGATGATGCATGCGGCTGGGACTTTCACTGACGCTCGCCTCTGCTAGGGTGTCATCCCAGTTTAGTAAGTAGGGATTAAATATATTAACTGACTTGGTATTACATGCATCTCACTACTTTTTACGGTGAAAGAACTGAGTTGCGCGGCTTGGCTTTTTTTACAAGTTTTGTTTTTGGTGGGATCTCATTTCTTAATGTAGCGTCACTCATTCTATCTATTTTGTTTAATGAATCAACAATACATAGGTTTATTCGAATTTGGAGCAGTCTTATTCATCGACTTGAAGTAGGTACTGCTGTAGTACCTACTCGACAAGACAAATCAAACGAGTCCAAACTCGATAGGGTTATGTCGTTTAATAACGGAATTCCTATGGCCACCTTCCAGCTCCATCAACAGACCCTGGACACCATCTTAAGACAAACTACTCGATAAGACGAATCAAACGAGTCCAAACTCGATGGGGTTATGATATTCTAAAATGGAGTTCCTATGGCCAACTTCCAGCTCCTTCATCAGATCAGTTCCATATCATCATAATATTGCATTGATAGGCGATATACATAAATGTGCAAAATTTCAGAACAATAAGAAACTAGGAAGTGTGTTAATAACTCGTAAATTCATTTACTGAAAATGTAACTAAGTTTGTAATAATGTCCATACAATTATATGGGATTACAAAGTTATTTATGCAGTTAGTGTAACTAGAAAACTAGACTGAAATTGTATATTTTTTTAGTTTTTCCATGGTGTATACACTAAACACTAATTGTATTCTAAATTTGAAGCTTCTATGTCTGCTAGAAGTGCCTTAGACTTTTGATGATCGGTCTAACTACTAAAAATTCAGGCTTCTATTAGTTTTATCCACAACGAAGTTATAGGAGGTCGAAAATGGCCTGAACTGGTTCGAGAAAAGGCCGTGCCGCTTTATCGCTCGACTTGGGGTGGGCACTACAGTGCCCCCAGATTAGTAATAATAATAATAATAATAATAATAAATTTATTTGTCAGAATATTGTTGCTATAGGTGTTACACATAATTTACACAGTGTGTGTTTTCACATAGTTTAGATTACCCTTAATTATATTATTAAGTGACAATTACTATAGGTACTTACTATCTCTTACTGTTAATACAATATATACAATCATCATCATCATCATCAGCCTATATTGTTCCCACCGCAGGGACTTAGGCCTCCTCTCTAGGAGAGGGATGGGCTTTAATACACCACGCGGGCCCAGTGCGGATTTTTATAAGTCACATATCTTCGAATTTTTGGTTCTAAGATAGCCGGTTTCCTCACTATGTTTTCCTTCACCGTTTTGAGAGCAGTAGGTACTCGTAGTGATGAAATAAATTACACAAAGTAATGCGCCTGACTGGGTTCGAACCCACGACCAATTGTTCGTAAGTCGGGGCCGCCACCACTGGGCCACTACTGCTCACAAAACAATATACAATAACACCTTGTAAATATTACGGTGCAATAAATATTTTGAATTTGAATTTCCCGGAGGCCAGAATGGAATCTCCACACACATACGCGTAATTATTTTGTCGCGCAGATATTTTTACATTACGATATCTTCTAATATATTTGTATAAGAATATAGAGTAAAAGGCACAAATATTCTATATTAAATATCTGTTCTTACAAACACATTTATTTATATTCGGGGGCACGGCAGTGCCCCCGCCAAGTCGAGCAATAAACCGGCACGGCCGTACCATCCTTTTCTAGAACCAGTTCAGGCCATTTTCGACCTCCTATAACTTCGTTGTGGATAAAACTAGAAGCCTGAATTAGGCATTCTATAAACACGGTATATTTAAAATATAATTCAATTTGAATCAGTAGTTTAAGAATAATAACTAATCAAAGTTTCTTAGTTTTGTCACTCACTGACTGACTGACTGACTATGACTAATTGACCGATCATCAAAAGTCTAAGGCACTTCTAGCAGACATAGAAGCTTCAAATTTAAAAAAACAATTACCGTCATATTACAAAACGTGGTTTAAAAAAAAGTACCGGGTTTAGTACAAGCTTTGATCCATGACCTTGACTAAACCGAATTACAAAACGAAGTTTAACGCTAGTCCTAGAACAATCTATGGTACCAAAATACGCCAAAGTTAAACCATCGTGACCCCTAGTTTAACTATGGTACCAAATTGTCAAAAGATGGTTTTCGTTGATTTATCTTAGTATTTTAGCCGAACTGTAGGTTATATTGCATCAACTTTAACTTGTACATATGTAGTTTAGTGCATCAAATATGTCAGTTTTATGCATCAATCCTTTTCTTCTGACATCCAATTATTTACACTCCTTTTTTCTTTGGTTAATCCATTTTCTTAAAAAAAAAACATTAATGCACACGCCACACACTATCTCACCACAAAAGAATACTGTTCTTTTTCTTGTATTTAATTAATAATCTTGAAGTGACACCGGACATTTTAGTTTACTTTAAGTTGTAACATAAACATTTCGATAACATTACTCGTATTACGCGCGCCGCTCAGTTCACTCCGTTATACGCTCTAGATCGATAGTTGTTACAAAACAGAACAATAATTATTGAATTGTGAACATGCATTTAAAAAAATACAAGTCTGAATAGTTAAATACCTTTAAATAACAATACGTTATATTTTACCACTACAAATAACAATTTAAACAATATTTTTTCTTTACAACATTTTGTAAAACGGAACAGCACATTGAACGAACGAATGAATGAAATCTTTAGTCCAGAGACGATCTTTGGTACTAAATAGTCCATTGTTGGTCTACGATTTGTAATACGATTTGCGAGTACGGTAACAAACCTAGATCTTTTAGTTCTGGTTTGAACCTTGTACTTATGGAAGTTTTTATAATAAGATGGTTAGTGCTTAGTGTATAAACCATGGACAAACTAAAAAAAAAAACAGTCTAGTTTTCTAGATACACTAACTGCATAAATAACTTTGTAATCGCATATAATTCTAAATATTATATAATTATATGCGATTACATATATGTATATAAAGGATTACAAAGTTAAAGTTACATTTTCAGTGAATGAATTTCCGAGTTACTAAATTTAACACACTTCCTAGTTTCTGATTGATCTGAAATTTTGCACGTATATGTATATCGCCTTTCGATGCAATATTATGATGAAATAATATAGAACTGATCTTATGAAGGAGCTGGAAGTTGGACATAGGAACTCCATTTTAGAATATCATAACCCCATCGAGTTTGGACTCGTTTGATTCGTCTTATCGAGTAGTTTGTCTTAAGATGGTGTCCAGGGTCTGTTGATGGAGCTGGAAGGTAGCCATAGGAATTCCGTTATTAAACGACATAACCCTATCGAGTTTGGACTCGTTTGATTTGTCTTGTCGAGTAGTTTGTCTTTAAATGATGTTCAGGATTCTGAATAGTTCTGATGATGGAGCTTGAAGGTGGCCATAGAAATTCCGTTATAAAACCACATAACCCCATCGAGTTTGAGCTCATTTGATATGTCTTGGTGAGTCCTCTCTCTTTAGTTGGTAAGGAATATCGTTTCCTGTTTTTGCAACATTTTTCATTTATGCTCCACTCCTATTGGTCGTAGCGTGATGTTATATAGCCTAAAACTTTCCTTGATAAATGGACTATCCAACACAAAAAGATTTTTTTTATTCATCTATTCTATTCTCTGATTTATTGCATCCAGTAAATCCTGAGTTTATAGCGGTCAAACAAACAAACAAACTCTTCAGCTTTATAATATTAGTATAGAACTATAGATGTTCTACGGTTCTGAGAGTTCAACTTTTATGTTATAAAATATCCTCCTCTTTTCGAAACTTTTTTTTAAATTTGAAAAATGTCTACTTAACTGTATTTTGAGATATTTACAGAACACCAAATCTCATTTTTTGTTTCAGTTAATTGTTTATAACTTTTGCCATTTTTGCCACTCTTGAATTTCTTCAAAACTTATCTACACGCTATTATATTCTGAATCAAATGAGTCCTCTTTCACAATTTTTCGGAGGCGGAGAACAATTTTGTCCCAAAAAGCACTTGTTGACTACTAGACTATAATATGTTCCGTATTAAAAGAAAATAAAAAAATAAAATCTTTTTATTTCAGACATTTTGGTAAATAATATGTGTTAGTAGAGACTTATAAACTATGTTACATTAAAAATTAGGAGATAAAATTACAAAAATCAAAACTTTACTTTAAAATAAATACATTGAAAAATTTGAAAAATTAAAACATTACATTAAATAAATACATTTAAAAGTTAAAAATTAAAACTGGACATTAAATTCATAAATTACATTATTACATAATTCTAAGACATTTTATTATAAAATTGCATTTAAAAAAAAAAAATTAAATTACGTTAATTTCATATTAATTTAAGTATTTGCCCTGCGCTGGGGCTCCGGGCACACGCACTTGTATTTGAACCCAGTGCCCCAGAAGGGGGCTGTCCAGCTTGTGACTAAGCACGTTCAGGATGGTGTTGGGGCTCCCACGCGTACGGAACATCAACGAAGCAATGCGACGCCGCAGCACAGTGTGGAAGCCGTCTATATGCGCGTGTGCAAACATCGCAGACGCACTACAGCAGCGTGGGAGCCCCACGAGCACCCTGAACGCGTTATTATATTGAACTCGGAGAGCGTTGATGGCCCGCTGCGTGTAGTTGACCCACAGATTGCAGGTGTAGAGAGTTTGGCAGAAAGCTCTAAACAAAGTTATCTTTACCTCTAAACTACACCTCGCAAATCTGCGTGCCAACATGTTACAGCGGACCGCCATCGCCCTCCTCTCCCTTTCTATATCCCCGTCATCTTTTAAATCCTCGTCGACCACATGGCCGAGGTATTTAAACTCGGTCACTCTTTGAAGAGCGACAGCGTTAAGCAGCACGGGTGCCACATCCCCAAGCCTACGACCTCTAGCTTTAAATACGAGGAGCTCACTTTTTCCAACATTGTATAGGAGACCGTGTACTCTCGCATACTCCTCACACACACTTATCAGCCTTCCGAGCGCGGCCGATGAATGATGATGATGTATTAGAATGTATTAATATGCGTAGGAAAATTTGCGGCCACTGGTAAATAGGGTCAAATCGAGGAATCTAGTTTCGAAGCCACAAAATAAAAAAACAAGAACTTCCAATTGCTACCTTTTTTTTCTTCTAAAAGTAGAATATATTATCTTCTAACTGGCAACACCGAAGCGTTGTGAAGTTAGTAAAAGGTGTCAAAAATCTTCTTTCAAATAAGACTGTAGATGTGAGGTTGCGGTATTGTCCCTTAAGTTGACCGTTTTTTTAAATTCTAGTGTTTTTTTGACAACGTGTGGAGTTAGCCAACGATATAATATCTTTAAGAAGCTACACAAAAAGAGGTAAGTCTAGATTTTACATAGTTTTTGTTTGAAATCGTTTTCTTTAAAACCTCTGGGATTGTTTATTTTTTCGAGGTGAATAAATACGGTAACGGGGTGACAAGGGACGGCTAAAGTACAAATAGAGTCGCCTATACTTGGTAAATAGGGACATATGAAAGTTGATTAGGAACGGTAACGTTTGAATAGGGTCAGGGCTGCTACAACATGAATTGAACATTTTATCGCATTGTTTTGCAGGATTTCACTTTTTATTAAAATAAGGCATTTTCATTTTATTTATTTGAAACTTATATACAAGCATGCGTACAAGGCGAACTAATGAGAAGTAATAAGAGATACATAGGTACGAACTTGTTTGATTTAAAAAACAAGCCTACAAACAAATAATAAAAATACGTAGTGTGTTGAACTAACAATATATGGGTCTTCGTTGTTTTATGCATTTTAATATTTTACATTTATAGGTTTCTATATTCTTTAAATTTCTTTACGCTTTTATTTTCAACTTAAAAAAAACCTGGAGGTTCTAAATTCGACTGTATGTTTTTTGTTTGGTTTGTATGTGGCGCTATTACTCCGTCATTATCGTGAATTGATTTTGATGATTTTTTTTTTTGTATGATAGGATATAACATCAGAGCAGGCCTCATAATAAATTTTATCAAAATTGGTTCATCATTTTTTTTAGAAAATTGACGAAAAAGATAAACATGTATGCACATTTTTACAGAGATTTTATAATATTATAACGCTAAGTAGCTTTCTGCAAGATATCGAAGTCGATCGGTTTTAACGTTTTTAGCGTACAAAATTTTGTCTTATGTGATTGTTAAAAATGGGTATGTGGATACGTGATTTCAATAAAATAGATGGGTACTCACCTACTACAGTAAATAAATAGCGACGTAGGTACTTACCTAACTTTGATTGTTGTTATTTTCAGAAATGCCTCGTGTATATAAACCGGGTGGTACAAAACACTACAAAAAATATGATGAGTTGACTATGCAAGTTGCGCTTAATGAATATAATAATTCAAATTTATCACTGGGAAATATTAGTGCAAAATATGATATTCCTAAATCGGTCTTACAAAGACATAACACCAGGTTTATGAAAAAGCCAGGAGGTCAACCAGTTTTAAGTGCAGAAGCCGAGGAATACATAGTCGAAAATCTTAATCATTGTGCTGAGTGGGGATACCCTTTAGATACTTACGACCTGAGGGTATTGGTTAAAGGTTATTTAGATAGATCTGGCATAACTGAGAAAAGATTTCTAGATAATTTACCTGGTCCAGATTTTGTAAAAGTTTTTTTACAAAGAAACAAAAACAAAATTTCATTACGAATTAGCCAAAACATAAAAAGATGCCGAGCGTCCGTTTCACCGCAAATTATAGAAGAATATTTTATAGAATTGGAGAAATCCTTAGGAGTGCCAATGTGTAACGTTGTAAACTATGACGAAACAAATTTATCGGACGATCCCGGAAGAAGAAAAGTTATAACAAAAAGAGGCGCCAAATACCCGGAGAGAGTCTTAAACCATAGTAAAGCGTCTACATCAATTATGATGGCAGCTGCTGGTGATGGAACTTTACTACCTTGTTATGTCGTCTACAAAGCTAAAAATTTATACGAATCTTGGGTTCAAAATGGGCCGAAAGGTTGCAGGTATAACTGTACTACTTCTGGGTGGTTCGACAGTATCACGTTTGAGGACTGGGTCCGTACTGTCGCGTTGCCATATTTCAATAACAAAGATGGAAAAAAAATACTCATCGGAGATAATCTTTCATCCCATTTGTCTCTAGACTTGATTAATGAATGCAAAGAACAAAACGTGCATTTTATTTTTCTTCCTCCAAATTCGACACATCTAACGCAACCGCTGGATGTAGCTTTCTTTAGAGCAATAAAAGGTGCCTGGAGGGACATTTTATTTCAGTGGAAAAAGACCGATGGCCGTACTTTATTTATTTATTTATTTATTTATTTAATTTGGGAAAACAAACAGTAGTATATTAAGTATACACAAACTTAAAACTTCTTAAAATTAAAATTAACAAATATACTACCCACAACATTTTCCACAGATTACTATGTTACTTATATAATAAAAAAACAAACTGTTAGCAAACGTAAACTGTAGCAGGGCTACCTCAAAGAAAACTAAATTAAAAGAAAAATAAAGAAAAACAATATTTTATAAAAGATGAGACAAACTAGAAGAACAACCATAATTTTATACGTGATGTATCATACAGGTCCATATAAAAAGTAATATCCATATTGTGTAATATGGAGCCTACTGTTGATCCCTTAAAGCGGCAATCACATCATTTTTAAATTTATATTTGTTCAGGAACAATATGTCTATTGCAGCAAAACGCGAATTGTATGTGTCGACCATACGGTATAGCGGTGAGCGCACACCAGCATTGGATCTACAAAAGCTTGTGGCGAACAGTCGCCTGGTTCGTACCTCCCGTCCATGCACTGTTCGAGGCACCAGGTAACACAAACCAGACACCAAGTCAGGGCAATCAAACTTATTACGGCATATACTAAATAATGTCATTGTCTCAAGGAGGACGCGCCTTGACTGTAAAGTAAGCATATCGTATTTTTTAAGCAGCGATTTGATTGGTGTTTTTTTTTTCCGAAAGCATCTAAATTGCATAGTACGAAGGTACTTACGTTGGACTAATTCAATAATCTCTATATATTTCGCATAGTAAGGATTCCAAATTGGTACTGCGTATTCTAATTGCGGCCTAACTATGGACTTATATAGGTGCAAGAAGGTGGATGGTCGATGAAAATCTCTAGATGCTCTCATTACAAAGCCATGCATCTGATATGCCTTATTAACAATACTTTCGACATGTATATCAAGATGAAGTTTCGAGTCTAGCTGCACACCAAGATCACGAAGATTGCTAACTTTATTAATAACACTATTAGCTAGTCGATAATTGAAAAGTATGATATTTTTCTTTTTAGTGAACGTTATACTGTGGCACTTAGGCAAGCTAAGGTGCAATTTATTGTAAGAGCAATAGTCTGAGAATCGATCAAGATCGCGTTGAAATTTTATACAGTCTTGTTCATTTGAGATTTGTTTAAAAACTTTTAAATCGTCAGCGTATAAGAGAAATTTTGAATTTTGAAAGCAATGTTTTATGTCGTTTATAAACAGTATAAATAACAAAGGTCCTAAAATTGAGCCTTGAGGAACTCCTGATGTAACTTGGATATAGCTAGACTCGAAACCATTGATCACAACCTTTTGGGTCCTATTGGTTACATAGGAGATAAACCAGCGCAAAAGATCCCCTCTGATGCCATTGAACGCAATTTTATTAAGCAGCAATCTATGATCGACTTTATCAAATGCCTTTTGGAAATCAGTGTACACCGCATCTGTTTGTTGTCTGTTATCAATACTCTCAAAAAGCTGTGATGTAAAGATTAAGAGGTTGCTAATACAGGACCTGTCCTTGACGAAGCCATGTTGCTCTTTTATTAGAATATGACGAATAACTGGATAAATTTCAGCATGAACAAGCCTTTCAAATAGTTTAGACAATGCTGATAATATGGAAATTGGACGATACATCTCTACATTATTTTTGGCACCACTTTTGTGTACTGGTACGATATTTGCGCGTTTCCATATATCCGGAAAGACTCCACACGAAATACATTTGTTAAATAGTATAAATAAGGGATAGCATATTGTACTGTAGGTTTTTTTTAGAAATAACGCAGGAATACCATCCGGACCAGGTCCTTTAGTCGAGTCTAACATTTTTAGTTCTCTACGTATATTTTCTACGGGGAAGTACAATTTAGACAGATTGATATCATGATCGGTATTCGCAGGAGGAGGTACCCATGAATCGGCGTTAAATGTGGAAGGCTCGTACACAGAATGGAAAAAGGAAGAAAATAAATTACACGCTGTAGTTGTATCACTGGCTGAACTTTGCTTATAGTGTATCGTACTAGGAATTCTACTTGATGTTTTACGGTTGGAGATGTATGACCAAAAAGCCTTGATATTGGTGGCAATATTATCTTCAACTGACGTCATGTATGTTTTATAGCATCTATCGACATCCCTCTTGAACCTTGCTCTAATAACAGAAAACTTTTCATAGTCACTTATGTTGCCACATTTCTTCCACTTTACCCAGGCACAAGTTTTATTTTTAAAAGTTCGTATGAGTGAACGTGTGAACCAGACAGGAAAATTATGGTTTCTCTGCTTGCACGTGGGCGTATGTGATCTAATTATTTCGAAGATTTTTTCATAGAAAGTAGACACAGCCTCCTCAGGCATCAACCCTTCAAGTAAATTACTCCAGTCAACATTACTAATATCTTTATTTATCTCGCCGTAGTCAGCTTTGTAATAATTTAGCATACTCGAAATTTTGAAATTAGAATTGCCCGGTGAATGTACAAAAGGTACGTGGACGTAAAAGGCTGGATGATAAGTATCGATGGGCAGGAGAGGGTCATCAGAAATAATCGTTACAGAATGTGCATTACTGAAAAACAAATCTAAAATACGACCATTACAATTGGTTAAATGATTATATTGTTTAAGATTAAGCTGTGAGCAAAAGTTTAAAAGTTGACGAGTTACATTAGAGGGAGTATTCGTAGCACATTCCATAAATGAAGTTACTTTAACCCAGTTGACTTGGGGCATGTTGAAGTCGCCTGTTAATATAATATTGTCGACACGCGGATCATCACACAGAGCCGAGAGAGTATTAAGAAAGTGGATGTATATTTCTTCCGTAGCGTTCGGTGGTATGTACGTAGCACATATTAAATTGTAATTATCACGGCGGGAAGGAATTTTAACTATTTTATGCTCAGGCAGAGTTAGAGGGGGCGATAATTCAAGGCAAGATGGTTTTAATCCTCGAGAGACAGCTATTAGGACACCACCACCGTCTTTTTTTTGAGTAGCAATACGGTCACGATCACATCTAAATATAAGGTAACGTTGATCAATAAATTCGTTATCTGAGATTTCAGGTGTCAGCCAGGTCTCGGTGAAAATAATAACGTCGTAATTATTTGTCAGAATGTTCAAATACAATGCGTTCAGTTTTGTCCTGATCCCCCGGCAGTTCTGGTAATATATAGAAATATGATTATTAGCCATTAATAAAACGAGGCAATTCAGTAGTATTAAATAAAAGCAATATTGGTAAAATAATGCAACAACGACACACTATAAACAGAGCAATGAAAAACGTTACGTTCAGTTTGGCGCCTGTAGAGAAAAATAAGGCAAAGACATATTTGTACAGCAAAAGTTTATAGATCGGCAGGAGCACCGTAAAATAATTAGTAGACCATTTTTTTTTAGCATAAGACATATTGTACCTTAACAATGACACTTTAACATAATTACGTAAGAGACAAATAACACAAACAAAAGATAAACCTGCAAGAGAAAACTTAATTAGATTAATACTAATAACAGAAAATGATTTCGAAGCACTTAATATTCTATTTAAGGAAAGTGTAATTTTATGGGATTTTCTAGGGATGGTTTTTTGGTGCGATTTTGCTAGATATGTCGGCCTCCGTACGAATGGCAAAAGTGGCTGAATCATCCGCTTCCTTGACCAAGACGGTCGCATTTCTGATCCATACGTATCTAAATTGATTAGCTTTGGCTGCTTCACGGCATTTGCGAAATAAATCCTTATTTCGGAGTGTTAAGTGCTCATTTATATAGACACGACAAGGTGTTCCGGAAAGGCCGATGCGATCGGATGTCAGTCCCTTGGATAGACGGAACGCACTTAGTAGATTATCTCGAAGCAGGCGGGACGCAAACTTAACTATGATGTTCTTAGGACGATTATTTTGTGTGTGTGCATGAGGAACACGGTGAATCGCAACCACATCATTTTTTGTTAGCGGCATATTAATTGCTGTCGCAATCGACTCCAGCACAGATATCAGATTTTCACCTCGTTTTTCAGGGATGTTCCCCAGCTCAATGTTACACTGCCTCGCCTGCTGTTCCAGTACATCTATTTTGCTTTCTAGCATAGCCACCGACGTCGCCGCACAGCTCTTGATACTCATCTCCAGCTCAGCAATACGCTTCGCACTGTCGATGCAGTTTGCAGAGTTAAAATTCACTGACGACTGGAGCTCTGTCACTACCAGGGACAGATCATCATGTCTTGCGCTAAGACTCGATATTTCTAATTTTGCCGTAGAATATTCTGTTCGCAGTTCCTTCAGTTCGGTTTGAATTAGTGAAGAAGCGGTAGATAAAGCATTGAATTCATCTCTCAATTTACCAATACTCACATTAATGTTCGAGAACTGGCCATTTATGTCAGCACGCAGGTCATCTATAGTTTTTCTAAACTCGGAAGATAGATCAGCAATAGCCAGCGTCAGCTCGCAATCAGGTTGTTTCCTTTTTCTTTGCGTGACATTAGCAATGGCACCGGAATCTTGTCCCGCATGCAGATCTGGACTCGACTGACTTTTGTTCGGTGATCGTGGCATTAACATATTGAAGTTGCACAGTTATTCACAAACACGACAATATAGGTATGACGCAATGTAAACAACGTTATGACCGTAGATAGTAGCACAAAATTTCGCCGTCCGGAGATCACGCAGCGGTGGCGTATCGGTTTAGCCCGCTACACTCGTCGCCTCGAAACAGATTGTCCTCGAGTTCGAATCCCACCGCACACACCACTTTTTCCAAATGTTATCATTTAGTTTGTGCAGACTGTGCGAGAAGGACACCGTTCTACAAGTTCCAAGATGGCGCAGGCACTATATGGCACACCCCGCAAGATAGTAAGAGAGGTACCGAGTTTATAAAACGAAACAAATTATCAATACTTTAAAATAGCCCCGACACGACCATGCACATCAACAGCACGTCTGCTCACAGCAAGTTAATCGAATGAACTGAGTACTTTACCTACTATTCCTAAAAGTGTCTTCCCTAGTCTTTTGAAAAAATTATTAAATCGCATGGCAAACCAAACAAAATCAAATATACTCTCAGCATTCATGAAATCTGGCATAAGCCCTTTAAATAAAATTAAAGTTTTGGAAAGATTACCAGGAAACGCCTGTGGTGAACAATCCTTTGATAGAGATGCTCTTGATGAGACAGTAGTAACCATGTTAAAAGAAATGCGATATGGCACTGGAAATAACAAACCATGCAACAAGAGAAAGAAAATTGAAATAAAACCAGGTCAAAGCGTGTGCACTGATACAGAAGTAATCCTAAGTACTGCTAACAATAGCGACCAGGAAGAAAGTAGCTTTTTGAGCAATGAATCTGATTTGGAAGAAAACCTACAATTATCAGAGAGAATATCTGCATCCAGTACTAATAATGAATCTGAATGTCACGAAGACAGTGAAATTCAACCAAAGTCTACACTTAAGCAAAATTATAAACCTGATAAATTGGAACCTACCATCGTTTCAAACACTTCAAATCAACCTAACCAAAAACTAGAAAAACAGAAGAACTATGTCAAAAGGGAACAAAACAAAAGAACTTTATCAAAACCAGGGTGTACGAATAAATTTGAAACGGAACCTATAAATAAAAAAGCGAAATCAAATTTAAAAAAGATTGTGACACAAGAAACACATAAAGAAGTTAAACAAGGACAACTTTGTAACGAAGCGATTAAACTAAAACAAGAGTCATGTCATATGGTTGAAGATCAGGAAAATCGCAATGACGAGTACATTTTTAAAAAGCCAACGACTCTAAGAGTGTATAAAAAAAATAAAAACGAAGGAATAAATAAGCCAAATCAGGAAACAAAGGGAAGAGTAGAAAGAATGGACACCGATAATAATTCAGAAGAAGTGACTATTTTTAACGATGTAAGCAACTATGAGCTACTAAATGATCTCGACAAATTCGATATTGAAAATATGCCTTTAATTTTCGACAGTGATTTTGATGTCGTAAAAGAAATAGAAGTAGTGACTCCTCAAATAGAAAAAGAACATACAAAAAGAGAAATTATTAACACAAAGGAGAAACTAGATGTTGTAGACATACGTCTTAAAAATACCACAAGCAATATAAAAATCACTTCAATTGAAAACTTTAATAACAAAAATGTTAAAATAGATTTAAGTCAATACAGGAAGATATCTTTGAGTGATCCACTTAAACCCAAGACAAAGGGGAATGATAAAAAATATTATACCAAAGATGAAGACATATTACGTGATCTCATGGACAGTACCTAAACTTGGATAGGTTCGTAAGAATAATATAAATAGAAATACTCTTTGTTTAAAACTTTGAAGATTAAGAAGGTGTTAATTTTTGAGATAATTATTTTTATAATACTGATTGTTCCTAATTTTTATTTTTATACGAGTGATGGTTCCTAATTTTGTTATTTTTTATATAGATACCTAAACCTAGTCTTTGCTTAAAATGATGAGTAGATTTTAAAAGTGTTAATTTTTGAGATGTTTATTTTATAACGTGGTTCATAATTTGCTATTTTTCTATACAGGTAGTACAGAGTATTACTAAAAGTTATCCATAAGAGATCAATCAAGTGTAATTCGAACCTTTGAGTGTAACAACCTGTTAAGTAAAATATTTATGTTCTTTTATTTCAATAAAAGATTTTGGATTTATTGTATTATTTTTATTTCCAAAAATTTTAAATTTAATGAAGAAAATTAATCTTTTAGCAGAAGGTAATTAGTTCTTTTTTAAATAGTAAAGAGACAACCCTACTAGTTTTTCCCAATTTACCCATGTCTCGTTCCAGGTCACCCCACTTCAAGCATGAATAGGGACAGCCTATATTTTTGTTAAAATATCTAAATTTTAACTAATTCTGGGGATATTTTTAACATTTACGAAAAGTATTAACTGCCGGAAACCCTTGGAAAGAGTTATCAATATTGCATTCGTCCTACAACATCGATTAATTTCAGTGACAAGCTCGATTTTGTCCCTATTCACCCCATTTTAGGTACCAGTTGGTATCGCGCTGAGAAGTAGTGAGCGCCCTCTGTGCGCGTTAGCGGGAGGTGCGAGACGCGCGCTCGCTGCTGCCCGCGCCCGTGAACGTGCAGTGCCCGGCTCAGTCGCGTCAGTTAGTGCGCTCCCTAGCACACAGATGGCGCCATGTGTACTTTAGCAGTTTTTTTTTTCATAAGTATTTTTATACATAATTTTACAGTTTTATTTTGCTTGAAATAACCTACTTACTAAACATTTGGTCAAATGATTTATTTGTTATGACAACAAAGATATTTGTTATGAGACCACGCCTGCTTCCAAGTTTTGAGTTTTTTAACTACTTTTTTTATTACCAGCTTTTTAGTAAGTCACGCAGGCGATTTAAGTTTTTTATACGATTTTCACTTTGAATTTGTTTTAAACACATAAGTTATATTTTAGAAACCTTTATTTTGACACCCAACTCGATGGTAACGGAAGAAAAAAATATTTCATACACCACGATATGGCCCCCAAAATCCGCAATTTTTTTTTTTTGTTGTTTTGGTTTTTTAGTTTTAAGTGTGTTTTAAGTGCCAGTGATACTCGCATCACCATGACAAATCTAACGACGTATATTTTATCCAAATCCGTTCAACTGTTTAGGAGTTATGAGGGAACAAAGAAACGGACATACAAATATACATACTGCATGGCTATTGCGTATCTTTTAAATGACAGTGGCTATCATATTGTCTATGGATTAACTGTCAAATTGGTTATGGTTTAGTACAAAATGGAACCATTTGATAGTAATTGATGAAATGAAATTTATTTATTTGCCAGAATATAGGTACATACATAATCAGGTGGTAAAATAATTTTAGTCTCACTATATTCGACTTATCAGTCGTGCAAATATTTCTAGTACATGCTTAATAATAACATATAATTACGTCAACGGCTTTCATCAAACATCATAATCACAAAAATTATAGTCTACGCACTATAGGTTGGCCACTGTCATATAAAAGATACGCAATAGCCCTGCAGGTCAAACACATCTCACCAAAAACAAAACTTGTAAAAAAAGCCAAGCCGAGCAACTCACTTTTACCGTAAAAAGTAGTGAGATCCATGTAATACCAAATCAGTTAATATCGTGAGTCATTCAGTGGCGCCATTGCCGTTCTGCAGTACTGGCCATTTCAAATCAAAATAATTTTTGTTTGGCTAAGAATTCTAATTTCAAATTAATTTTATTTAAAAAATATGGTTTTTTTTTCCAAAAGTAGTCATTTGTTTATTGATTAGTGTTACATTTTCATCGCATTTCAATCTTTTTCGTCATCATGGATACGTTAAAAATTCGAGTAATTATGGAATATGAGTACCGTCGTGGCAGCAACGCGGCACAAGTGGCACGCTACATCAACGACGTTTACGGAGCTAACACTACAAACCAACGCACCACCTGTTATTGGTTTGCTCGCTTCCGTTCTGGAAATTTCGACCTGAAAAATGAACCTCGCGGTCGTCCGAAAACTTTGGTCGACAAATTACGAATTAAAGGCGATTGTGGAAGCTGATGATACACAATCTACGGCTGAATTAGCAGCAGCTTTCGACGTTAGCGTCAAAACAATATTGGTCCATTTGCGTCAAATTGGCAAGGTAAAAAAGCTTGACAAATGGATGCCCCACGAACTCAATGATCGCCAGCGCGAAGTACGCGTCGAGACGTGCCTTGCACTGCTCAACAGACACACAAATGAAGGAATTTTGAACCGCATTGTTACCTGCGATGAAAAATGGATTCTGTTTGATAATCGCAAGCGCTCAGCAAGTTGGTTGGATCCTGGTTTAGCACCTAAACAATGCCCTAAACGAAAACTTACCCCTAGAAAAGTGATGGTCACTGTTTGGCGGTCTAGCGCCGCCGGTGTGATTCATCACAGCTTCTTACCAAACGGGGTGAGCATTACTGCAGATGTGTACTGTGAAGAACTGAACACAATGATGGAGAAGCTGGCACATCTCCAACCAGCATTGGTCAATCGCTTGTCTCCGCTGCTCCTGCACGACAACGCGCGACCTCATACTGGACAGCAGACGGTCTCCAAGTTGCAAGAACTGGGGTTGGAAGCTCTCCGTCTCCGCCCTACTCATCAGACCTTGCGCCTACAGACTACTACTTTTTCCAGAATTTGGATAACTTCTTGGCGGGAAAAAAAATCAATACCCGAGAGGCAGTACAAAATGCCTTTGAAGAATTTGTTGCCTCCCGACCAGCTGATTTCTTTAAGAAGGGCATCAATAAACTGCCACTGCGTTGGCAAAGATGCATTGATTGCATGGGTGATTACTTCGATTAATACAAATAAAAAATACATGAAAAAAATTCGTTTATTTTTTTTCATACAAAACGGCAATTTCATAGGTAAAGACCTATTATATTTAATCCCTACTTAAAAACCTTTGATGTTGTAAATACAAGATTGACTTGGCCATCGCATCGCATTCGCCAAAGTTAAACAAGCCATTGTAATAGCTAATCGCCATGGCATTGGTCAATGTGATGCAGTGGCCAAGTCAATCTTGTATTTAAAACATCAAAGGTTTTTAAGTAGGGATTAAATATATTAACTGACTTGGTATTACATGGATCTCACTACTTTTTACGGTAAAAGTGAGTTGCTCGGCTTGGCTTTTTTTACAAGTTTTGTTTTTGGTGGGATCTTATTTCTTTATGTAGCGTCTCTCATTCTATCTATTTTGTTTAATGAATCAAAAATACATAGGTTTATTCGAATTTGGAGCAGTCTTATTCATCGATTTGAAGTACTGCTAAATTATCTACTCGACAAGCTGAATCAAACGAGTAAGAACTCGACAAGGTCAAGTCGTTTTATAACGGAATTCCTATGGCCACCTTCAAGCTCCATCAACAGATCTTGGAGACCATCCAAAGACAAAGTACTCGTCAAATCGAATCAAACGAGTCTTAACTCGATGGGTTATGTCGTCCTATAACGGAGTTCCTATGGCCACCTTCCAGCTCCATCTTCAGATCCTGGTTACCAACTAAAGACAGAGTACTCATCAAGACAAATCAAACGAGCTCAAACTCGATGGGGTTATGTGGTTTTATAACGGAATTCCTATGGCTACCTTCCAGCTCCATCATCAGAACTATTCAGAACCCTGAACATCATCTAAAGACAAACTACTCGACAAGACAAATCAAACGAGTCCAAACTCGATAGGGCTATGTCGTTTTATAACGGAATTCCTATGTCCACCTTCTAGCTCCACCAACAGACCCTGGACACCATCTTAAGACAAACTACTCGACAAGACGAATCAAACGAGTCCAAACTCGATGGGGTTATGATATTCTAAAATGGAGTTCCTATGGTCAACTTCCAGCTCCATCATCAGATCAGTTCCATATTATCATAATATTGCATTGATAGGTGATATACATCGTGCAAAATTTCAGATCAATCAGTAACTACTTAACTACTAATTTAATATCTCGTAAAATTCATTCACGGAAAATGTAACTTTAACTTTGTAATCCTATACAATTATATGGGATTACAAAGTTATTTATGCAGTTAGTTTATCTTGAAAACTAGACTGAAATTGTATACTTTTTTAGTTTTTCCATGGTTTATACACTAAACACTAATTGTGTTCTAAATTTGAAGCTTCTATGTCTGCTAGAAGTGCCTTAGGCTTTTGATGATCGGTCAATCAGTCAATCAGTCAGTCAGTCAGTGAGTGACAAAACTAAGGAACTTTGGTTAGTTATAATTCTTAAACTACTGGTACAAATTGAATGAAATTTAAAATATAACGTGTTTATACAATGCCTAATAAAAATATTCAATAAAAAAATTCAGGCTTCTAGTTTTATCCACAACGAAGTTATAGGAGTCCGAAAATGGCCTGAACTGGTTCGAGAAAAGGATAGTACGGCCGTGCCGCTTTATTGCTCGACTTGGCGGGGGCACTACCGTAGAAGTCTGACACTCCCTTTCGCTCTGCCCAAGAGCGGGAGGGGTTATTTGATGATTTTCAACCCGCCAATAAAAAAAAAATTATCACATAGGTAACCCTCCTTTTGGGTTTCACCGCAGTCGGGTAAAAATAAAACCGACTTCAACAAAAAATAAAACACCAAATAGTGAAAAAATTAACTTTAAAAGAAAACCAGAGTTTGTGACTTTTGTTTGTTTGATTTCATTTTTTCGCCACCGACTTCAGAAACTGATTTCTCTTCTAACGTTTATTTTTCACTTTTTTTGGTTAAAGTCGGTTTTATTTTTTAACCGACTTCCCTAGAGTGGGAGCTTCTCAATTCGTCTCTATGTATTTTTGTATGAGTGTTTCCGGATATCTCCGTCATTAATTAACCGATTTTCAAAATTATTTTTGTATTTAAAAGAATATACTTTCAAGATGGTCCCATTGTCACCAAGTCAGGATCTGATGATGGAAACCCTGAGAAATCGAGGGCAACCCTCGAATTTTATAGGCACACATTACATTTTTCTTATATTTTCTGAAGCTGTTTAAGTATTTACGTCTGATAATCATAAATTCATGTGGCTGCGCTGATGATGGAAGGTACAACCCCACAACGGTTTGGAGTTGAAACAAAATTCCTTCAAAATATACGTACTATGGATCGATAGTTGTATTCAATCAGCTTTTTATGTTGACCTGATAATAGACGGTAAACATCATTAACCGACTTTAAAAAAAAGAAGTACCCATAAAATTTTAGTGTTGCCCTCGATTGCTCTGGCATGCCATCATCAGATCCTGATTTCCTTATCATGGTACCACCCTTGGAATATCTCCTTTCCAACATAAGATGAATTTTTTATATCGGTTCAGGCGTCTTCGAGCAATCAGTGAATACACAATAAAAAGATTTCGACGAATTGAGAAACTCTTTTTTTTTAAAGTTAGTTAATAGGATTTACCTCCTATCATCAGGTCAGCCTAATAGCCTGAAAAAATACAACTATCGGTCCATAAGTAGGTACGTTTAATTTTAAAGAAATTTTCTTTCAACTTCTAACCGTTGAGGAGTTGTACCTTCCATCATCGGCGCAGCCACATAAGATTGTGATAAGTTTCAGAAAATATATGGAAAATGTGTGCTTATAAAATTTGAGGGTTGCCCTCAATTTCTCAGGGTTTCCATTATCAGATCCTAACTTGGAGACAATAGGACCACCTCGGATGTAACCTTACAAATACAAGATGAATTTTGAAAATTGGTTCATTATCCGACAACAAGCATACAAAAAAAAAACATACAGACGAATTGAAAACCTCCTTCTTTTTGGAAGTCGGTTAAAAAAAGATGATTGATTGATTGAATCATTCGCATGCTTTACGACTGGTCACAAAATTACCTCATTATTACCGAGGTAGCTTACTTAAGTACTTAGCAAGGTACTTACAAAACTAGTCAGCTATCATTGCATTTCTAAATAACTTATAGTTTGACTAATTAGCAAATGAATCATTCTTGTTATTGATTCCACAGTTGCGATAGTTATCGAACTATATAATTCGATAACTGTAACAACATTTTGAAATTTATTTTTTTAACCCTAGTTTGAGGGAAGTTCCGAGTTATTTAAATCACAAATGTTTATGACTACCAAAAAAACCGGCCAAGTGCGAGTCCTACTCGCACATGAAGGGTTCCGTACCATCGTAGTAGGGGAGTCGCTTTTTATTTTTTTTTGTTATAGCAGCAACAGAGAGACACATTCAGTGAAAATTTCAACTTAAAAATATTTTTATTATATGATGTAACTAAAAATTTATGCTTTTCGCAATTTTTCCTTTATCTGTGTTATAAGACGTTGCTTCGTACCAAATTTCAAGATTCTGAGTTCACGGGAAGTACCCTGTAGGTTTTGATTCCCTTGCGAGTGTCGAAAATTTGCGGCATAAACGGGAGTATCTTTTGATCGCGTTGACTTAGAAGTTTGATTTTTTCACAGCTCCAAGAGACCATAGACTTGAGTATTTGATATGAATTTCAGCTTGATACCTCCACGCGTTCCTGAGAAAAAAGGTCTTGACAGACAGACAGACAGACAGACAGACAGACGGACAACAAAGTGATCCTATAAGGGTTCCGTTTTTACCTTTTGAGGTACGGAACCCTAAAAACAATAAAAAAAACTAATGGACTCACCCTCTATTACAATTATAACTGGCAAAATGTGGTACTAATAGGTACACCTCTGACTTACTCTTCGGGAATTACAGGCGTGATGTTATGTTATGTTATTACAATTTCTGCATCGGAACGGATAACATTGCATCGATATGGAGTAACGACATCATTTGATACGAGAAGAGATTTATATAGCCTTTATGTACAAGTATAGTGGTACAGACGCTTAATACCAGGAGGCATTCTCTACCAGTCAACCTCTCGGTCAAATAGGACAACATTGTGATAGAGACTCTGGACACAGGTCGGCAAGGAAAGGAAGATGTTCAAGTGTAGGTTCTTGGCTGTGATTGTCGTTGCCTTGGAGTGTAAATGTGGTGTTGACCCACAAACGATGGAGACTTGTTATTGTGTCCTGCCTGTCCTGTTGCTTGCACATCACAGGACTTCATGAACGCTACTGAAAGTGCCAAACTCGTTGCCAATTTTGTTCTCAATTTAAATTGTTATCGACCCGCTAAGAAGAAGAAGTGTAATCAAATTTAGCCCCGCACGCAACTGTTCTACTTCCATTCACAAAGTATTTTTGCTGCGCTGATAGAGAATCGCACGCGGTGTTGTGTGTGTGCCGCTGAGCCAAGCTATGTGCACTCAGCAGTTCCGGGCAGTCAGTGGATGGGGAAAGCAGTGCACGATTATCATATTATATTAATACAATTTATTTTTCGAGTGTAATACTCGTGTGTTAATGTGTATGTTTTTTCGAGTGTGTGTGTGACTTTTTTGTGTGTGTATTCGGCACCTAAGTACTTAGACTGTGCGGTCTCAGGTGCGCGTCAGCTGTTTCAAAAAGCTTGTTCAGCGTTACAGGCGCATACGCAAAGGACAGTATAGCACTTGTCGTGCAGTGTGTCACCGTCGCTATGCGCCTGCACCGCCATCGCCAGCGCGCGCCTCTTGCGCCACGTGCGGCCGGTGCCGGCGCTAATGTGCCACGCAAACTGAACGTGTCAGTGAGTGTGTGTGTGTGTGTACGACACAGTGCTACAGCCCCCCGAGTGGACCTCGTGCGATCAGCTGCTAATAACGCAGTCTAGCGGCTCCTATTAAACAGATAATGGTTTGCATGAACTATTGTAACCTGCGAGCGTATTTGTTACGGTAGTTACGAGTCATCGACACTGAAGCGACGACTTAGTGAGGTGTATCAGCCAGTGTAGCTAAATAACTAGTATAGTGATCTGTCAGGTCGGGCAGTCAGTGCTCGCGCAGGCGCGGTGCGGACTGTGCCGAGTGCCGCATGAGACGGTGCGCGGGTGGAGTGACCTCAGCGGGGAGTGCGCTGCGCGTGATATCAGTTACGTTATCAGTGCGCGATTAGATACCGCCGCGAGCGCACCTCCACGGCTGCTCCGAGCGCGAGGCAGCAAGGCGCCGGCTCCGCACAGCGCCGCCATGAGGAGCAAGGACCGCCTGGCCGAGCTGCGCCACGTAAGTCCCGCGCAGCCCTACACACACCACGTACAGCGGCACCTTGTCCTCCCAGCGCGACTGTGCGTCAACTGTGATGTCACCTCTGTCAACAAAGCACTGTTGAGCTAGGTGTGGCTGGCTGACTCTTCTGCTCAGCTGCCTGCTGGCTGGTGACCGCAGCCCTTATGCAGTGACGTTTTGAGAGTACAAGTGTATGTGTTGATGTGTTGTGCTTGTGGTTGCAGCTGTCTCGGGGCGCGGACGGAGTGTACGGCGACACGGTGGAGCCGCTCCTGGCCGAGCCCGCCGCGCCGCTCGACAAGAACATTCAAGAGATCTTCTGTGAGGTACGTGTACCAGCAGTGTAGTGAACTGTCTGCCTACTGTGTGTGTGTCCAGTGTCCGGTGTCGCACGAGATCGTTTATTATGAGCGATGTGCGACGTTAACGACCGCTCGTTGTGTTCATTAGCGGCCTGCTAATTAGTGCCGCAGCCTTGTCGTCCCGCTTCGCGCCGCGTGCCGCCGCACCACACTGATCATAACACACTTGCAGATCACTTCCACGCGGACCTACACACCTACTGCTTACGTAATATATTTATTATTGCTCGTTAGCGCTCCTGAACACATTCACGCTTGATTGTAGTCGCCACTGCCATGTAACCCTACACCAAACAATATTCGTATGTTTGCAATGATTGATTAGTGAGAGGCGCGTTCTGTGCGCGCTGTACACACTGTACGCAGTATATACATAAGTGTCGGTTGTTTATTTACTCAGAGCGCGCGACATTATCGCAGAGCGCATCCTTGACCCCGCGGCTGCTGCGACGTGCTCCTGCGCGGTGCAACTATCGCAACTGATCTTGCGCAATGCACTTGTTGCTCTCGCTACATCACTTAGTGTTGGCTCAAATAGTGTTGATATAAAGTGCAGTAATAGTTGGCTCCGTGTGACCGCTGGGTGCTGTGTTGCAGGTGGAGCGCATGCGCGGCTGGATCCACGAGCTGGACGACAACACGCAGCTCATGCGGCGCCTGCACGCCGACCCCACCTTCCACAATAACAAGAGTGAGTGTCACCGCCCCCGCCAACCACGCTATCCCCGTCCTCAACTCGCCATACCTTGAGGCAGATTCGCTCGGTTCACTTAGCTATTTGACGAAACTATTCCTATTGCGCTGCATCAAACCTGCCCCCGTAGAGTACGATAGAGACAGCTGCAACTCAGACCGATTACGTTACAAACTAGCCAGTAGTATTTGAATGTGTTTATTTTCATCCAAAGAAGATATATTTTATAAGCACTTACAGAAAGATCCTGGGACTTATTTATCCACTGCACTACCATTTTAGTTTTAGTGAGGTGCGGAAAAATTTTAGTAATCGGTTATTTTACTCCAATTCACTATTTACCCCTTACTAAATAGAAACTGTACAACAACCTGAACTGAACTGTACTGTGCCAAAAGTGGAAGATGCACCAGGATGATGACTACATGGATAAGCCAGTGCACTACATGATGTGGAGCAGACTTGCAGGAGCAGCTGGACGCGGCGGTGACGGCGTCCAATGCGACGGGGCTGAAGCTGGGCGGCGCGTTGAAGCAGTTCGAGACGCGGCTGAGCGCTCGCAACGACGCGGGCGCGCGCATCGCACGCCTGCAGTACGCGGCCGCGCGCCGCCTGTACGCCGACGCGCTGCAGCGCCACCACGCCGCGCTCGACTACGTGCGCGCGCAGCAGCTCAGCCTGCTGCAGCAGCAAATATACCTCAGTTAGTACTCACTGCTACACACTGCTGAAGATCTCGTTTGATCTCGGGGTCATACCCAGTCTCCCCTTTTTTAATTTTATTGGAGGGTGGGTCATCATAATAATGATGCTCCTCCGCTCTGGGCAGAGCGGTAGGGAGTTTCTGACTTCTACTGACTACAAATCACCCATGTTCCTTCTTAGCCCTTTATGTCGAGGCCGCGGTACCTCTTACAACAACCCGCAGCCTAGCCTGAGCTTTGACACTCAATCAGCGCTTGTTTATCCTTTGAGATAAGCAAGCCGCTTACTTACTCATCAATCACCCTGGATCTGATTCGACAGAGGGCCACCAAAGAGAGCCCTGACGTGTGACGATTGTATTCGACATTCGACTGTATTAACCGAACAGTTGTTAGGCAGAGGTGAATAAGAGAATATTTTATTTGTAAACATAGGTTTCACTGAGTGTGAGATGTTATAATTATAAAACTTTAGTTGATTCTCTATGTTTAGCCATGACGCGTACAAATATTGACAAATAAATGTCTTACTTTAAAAGTAAAAGAAACATATCTTCTACCAGTAAGTATTCCATGCATAATTTTTAGATTACTATAACATATCTATTTCAAATTATAAAAGTAGCATTAAATTCAAAAATTAAAATGACAACTATTTCAAAACATCAGTATAGATGAGAGAAAAAAAACAGAACTTAAAATCCGTAATTCAAAACTAAATGATTTTGATTTTTGATGTCAAAGTACACAAACGGATGTCAAAACAAAAACAATTTAATAGAATATCACATAAAAAAAATGATAGCAATGATAATCCAAATGAAAAAATGATTGATGATTATTGTTTTTTGGTGAATGATGAAATGATTTTCTTCAGAAACTCATTTATTTATTATAATAGGATTTACTTGACCGAAACTTGTCGAAGTGTGTTTTGAATTGGAGTATATTTATGTTCTATATGATATAATCTGAATCTACATCTACTACATAAATACGTAGTTGGTGCCATACAAAAAACACTATTATGCATCAGAGCTGTTTTGGACTGTCTCGAGAGGGAAACAGATTCGGGTTGGTTTGAACGAATACTGCAACTTCGAATATGTACACACAGGGTAGTGTCAGTTTATTACAATTAATAAAAAAGGGTTAACATGAATCTGTACATTTCAATCCGAACATTGCGCTGATGCACGAAAACAAGCTTCTATTCATCACTGATTAATATAGAAGGCTAGGTTTCACTATCCGTAATGTGCGTCGATTTAACAACCCCTTGGCAATAACATTAGTTTATATGGCTTTAGTCAGAAGTAAATTAGAGGCAGCTTCAATTATTTGGAACCCCTATGAATGTACTTTCGCCTTGCTTCTGGAGAAGGGTCAAAAGATATTCCTTAGGTTTTTATTTAAGAAACTGTTTGGGCACTATCCCTTTCTGTATCCCACTAAATTTTTACAAGGAATGTTGTCATGCAACTCTCTCGAAGTCAGGCGTACCTAATTACTTTTTACTTATGTTTGCCTGTCGTGTCCTTCGTGGTGAGTCGGATTGCCCCGAACTAGTGGCTCAGCTTATGAGACTTTTTGTTCCTCCCGTGCCCAAATACCAACTGAGACCACGTGGACACAATTTATTAGATGTTCCTTCTGCACGCACTGTATTCCACTTTAATTCTCCATTAGTTCGTGCCCTTGCCATGCTGAATACTCTACTGGCATCGACACCGGAATGTGGTTTATTTGCTTCTAAGTGGGTTGATGTATGTCGTGTATGTTTGAGTTTCTGTGAGAAGATGAACGAAAGATGATTTTTCTTAAGCTTGTTTTGATTGATTGATTGATGATGCACTTATCACAAAGGCTACTTATCACAAAGGCTACTTTTCTGTTTTTTGTTTTTTATTTGTTATTTTTTGTTCCTGTATAACATCTATGTGGATATAGAGCTATAGTTTAATTTAGTTTAATATAATTGTTTGTTTTTGTGTTTATAGCATCGTATTAGATAATTCTGTAATGCTGCTATAATAAATATTAAATAAATAATTATATTACGACCGCGACCGATAGACTATTTCATACTTTGTATTTTGATCTGTGTAATTTCTACAAATTTTTTACGATCAAAATCAAAATCATTTATTTCAAGTAGGCCAGTTACAGGCTCTTTTGAATAGTCGAACAAATACTAAATTTTAATAAACTAAGCTACAGTCCCACTCACGTAGCAAGATGTGTACGATAAGTGTCGACAGTAAAGCCAAAACGACTATTCAAAAATAATATAATAATTCAAACAAGCCGTGGCAGCTAAGAGGTGACCAGTCACAACTGACAGCACCCGTTCACGAGCATGACGCATGGATCAGCACCATTCCACTCAACCATTTTAAAGGGAACGAAATGACCCGACACACTCGCGACCATCAGCGAGACATTTAAGTGAGCATGACACACTCTCAATCGCTAGGGCATGTCCAGGTCAAATAATAAAATAGAAAATAAATGTAGGTTTCCAGACAATGACAGCTTTCTAGTACATAGTACTCACACAATATGTGCTATGCGACTATATAATACTAAAGAGATTGAATTTATACATTGCAAAGATAGTTGTACAATCTTCTTCTTCTTCTTCTTTCTTCTTACTATTTAATGCTATCAATTTAAGCGTCCTGTCCTTGTGAAGCAGGACCGGCATTGAGCCAAGCATTTTTAACAGCGATATAATCGTCTAACTTGTAATATGCAGCCAGCATATTACAAGTTAGACGATTATGCATAGTGTGCGTTTGATACATGTTATAAAAAGGACCCCATGAAAGATGAGTCTACCTTAGCGAGTCTGAAGCCTGGCTGAACTAACTGGTCCCTATTCCTAGTAATATCATTGTGTCTGTCACCTCTTTTGCTAAAAAGATGCAGATTCTTTCTCACGTACATTATGTTTTCGTAGATGTGCTGACAATGCACCGTCTTAATGTTTGCATTTAGTACTAAGATTATGTGCAAAGTTGTCAATGCATGTGTTACTTTTTAACCTGGTTGGTTGATTTCTAAGTTAAAATTAAAATTGAGCAGCAGACACTGTAAATCGAAAGATATATTACTAAGTTTTAACATTTCAATATTGAAATCACTGCTTAATATAATGTTTTGGTTTTGTTTCTTTGTTATAAGTAGTAACAATTTTTCCAAGCGGTCAAAAAATATGGTTACATTGTTAGTTTTTGGGATTCAGTAAATACAGATGACAATGGTTTCCTCCTCGTTTGGTTGAAACATGTTTTCTAGGTGATCTGAAAATCTTATAGCTTTTTGCTCAACGTGCCCATTGCCCGTTTTCACACTTGATGGGAGGGATTTGGGCTATGGGCCTCTTAATATTCTTAGTAGCCTTACAAAGGGATTAGTTTGTTCTTTGGTCGTTACTTAATTTCTGAAGGTAGGTTTTGGTTGTGACGTCTTTGTAGTCCTGGATCAATCTTCTTACTTTCTTAGTAAGTTTATTTTACTCAAAAATGCATGTAATGTTGTCATTATTTTGACAAACTTGTTTGAGCAAAGTCGACCTTGCCGGTCTGTTTCAAGGAGCGGCCGGCAAAGTTTTGCTGGCCGCTCTAACAGGCCGGCAATGTTTTGCCGGCCGCTATTTTGACGTTTCAACGTTTTAATAAATCAATTCCAAAAAGATTTTATTTAAAACACAGCTGTTTGTACGTCTAAAGGTAAAAAAAAAAAGATTTAAATGAAGTAATAAATGAAGAAATAATCCAGCAGTCAAACACCGCATTAGAATTATCGCAAACTATCAGTAATATCAAACCGGGAAAGTCGGTGTTGAATTTTAGTAACTGTACTTTTCATAATTGTCATTTTAATTAAAAGTCTAGTTAATTAATATATTTTTTATTTAAATTACTTGCTGGTTTTATTTAGATTAGGTACTTGCATTTTTGAGTAAAGGACTATACAAACCTTGGCCCACAATGACTGCTTCGCTGGTCACGCTATGATTGCCTCGAGCTAGCCTAGCTACGCTCTAGGCCTTTCAGCTTGGCCATCATTGCAGCCCTTGCTGTCCTCGCTGTAAAGGCCTCGGCCTACGGTCTCGGCCTTTATCTCAGGTCGTCCATCAAGTGCTGCACGCTGACCGCGCTGTGTCGGCCTGGAGCTGCGCTACGCTGCGCTGTCGGCCATCATCAGCGCGACCAGCAAAGTAGTCATTATAGACCGCGGCAGTAATGTACTATAGCTTTTGTTTGTCATCAGAATACCTAGTTTGATGCCACCTTTTTTTCTGCCTTCTTTTTTCTATGATTAGCTGCTTGATTCTGTAAGGGTATTACTGTAGTATTATATGTTTGCCTTCGTTCTTTTGTTTAAGTCACGGTATTTTCCCACGCTGCTTGTTGGATGAACATAATAAATTTTCCAATTTCAAAGGTTAGATGTTGAGGGGTTTTTAACGAGACTTTAAGATCTAGGTATTTGATCATTCAATCTTTCTTTGAAACTCTCCCAATCCGTAAATTTATTAACTAGAGTGGGTCTTTACATAAACAGCTCTCGCTAATTTCTAAATTAATTGCTGAGTGATCTGACTTTGAGTCATTTTTTTTCCGTTTTGATATAACTAGTTGATAGATCCCTGGTTATGAATCAATTAAATCTGGAATGTTATTTGGATCTGTTGGCCATTAAGTGGGCTTTTCAGTAGATATAACGTCACACTTTAGCTCTTTTATGGTACTCAGTAGTTCTTTGCAGTAGTTGTTAGTCTAGAACCCCAATACGTGTTTTTCGCGTTAAAGGAAACACATAGTAGTGATCTTTTTTAATCATGTATTGTGGTAGACATTAGATGGCACTCACTGTTAACGGGTATTTTTTGGTTTGTAGACAAATTGCCATTCCTTGGATATCTTTCTCTTCGTATTTAAACACTTCGTAGTGTCGCAAATTATCTTTAACAATAACGGCACTTCCACCTCTTGCAGTATTGTCTGGGTGTAGTGCATGGTATAATTTGTATCCTTTGAATTGAATATGACATTGCTCTGTGAAGTGCGTTTCTGATATAAAGCAAACATCATTTTTTTCCATTTCTAATACAACTTGCAACTCATTCTGATGTTTTTGTAACCCATTTGAGTTCCACGCCATAAGTTTGAGTGTATCATCCATTTCTTGCTTTAGAAGTAGCAGTTATGTTGCTATTTTCAATTTGTTTTAATCTCTCGTCGAATGATGTCATTAACTTTAAGATTTCATCCAACTTTTTGTTGCTGTTCATATCAGCCAAAGGCGCCTTTGCTATGCCTCGTGTAGTTATTTGAGCGTATGAAAAGTTTTACTTGTAGTTTGCATCGTGCTTGGACTTGGTTTGGACTTGGACGTAACAATAATATTTGCCGTCAGCCGTTAGCATTACGCAATAACTAGGTCATTACGATGCAGCCGACTCGACGGCGTTGTTTTGATTCGTAAGCACTTTACACTGTGGTACGCGCGCGATCGCATGTAACGCGAATATGAAACTTAATAATAAGTAACATTATAGTAGAGGACTACTTATATATACTTATACAGTATGATTCTTTATAATGTGCACATATCGAAATGAGGGAATCTATGCTTAATTTTATCGATGGAAAAAATATTTAAAAAAATCTAAATATTTTTTAATATTTTTTATGGAATTTTCAAAAATGTTGTCCGCTGTTGTGACCCCAATGTAAACAAAACGGTGTAACTTTTAAACTAAATTATCTATCGCGATGAAACAATTTTATGTAAAAAGTTATGAAAAAAAAAAGTTTTTTTGATCAAAAAACGTGTTTATTTTCAATTGAGGGTAGTTTTTTCCACAATTTTCATTTAACGAGGACGCCTAATTGCTTCCAATCATTATGGAGTTTGTTTCATCGCGATAGATAATTTAGTTTAAAAGTTACACCGTTTTGTTTACACTGGGGTCACAGTAGCAGACAAAATTTTTAAAAATTCCATATAAAATATTAAAAAATATTTAGATTTTTTTTAATAATTTTTCCGTCGATAAAATTAAGCATAGATTCCCCCATTTCGATATGTGCACATTATAAAGAATCACACTGTATATACTTAGATACTTGATGCTCCTTCATGGCGTTCTCATTGATGCAGAAGTCAGCTGCTAGTTGCCATTAACAAGGTGGCATGCGACTACGACTGTCCTCTATAGTAAAGTTACTTATTATTAAGTTATTTCGTTAACTTAATTAAAACGTGTATTTTCTTGTTTTCTTCTTTCAAGACCGCGGTTTTATATTAGTCTGCGACTTTTTGCGTAGTCGGGTTTTAGTCTTTCAAACTTATTTATAGTTCTGATAATGGAGCTGGAAGGTGGCCATAGGGATTCCGTTATAAAACCACATAACCCCATCGAGTTCGAGCTCATTTGATTTGTCTCTGTCTTTAGTTAGTAACCAGGATATGATGATGAAACTGGAAGGTGATCATAGGAACTCCGTTATAGAACGACATAACCCATCGAGTTTAGACTCGTTTGAGTCGTCTTTATATGTTCTCCAAGGTCAGTTGATGGAGCTTGAAGGTGGCCATAGGAATTCCGTAACAAAACGACTTGACCTTGTCGAGTTTTTACTAGTTTGATTCTGCTTGTCGAGTAGGTACTTTAACAGTAGGTACTTCAAATCGATGAATAAGACTGTTCCGAGTTCGAACAAACCTATGTATTGTTGATTCATTTAACGAAATAGAAAGAAAGAGAGACACTGCAAAAGAAATGAGATCCCACTACAAACAACACTTGGAAAAAAAACTAACTGAAAAAACTCTAAAGAAAAAACAAGCACATTTTAAATTAAACAAAACTTAATTAACTAAATTACTTAATTTTAAATAGAAATAGAATGGACCCCGCCTGCTTCCGTAGTGAACAGTACAATAATTCTTAAAACTAAATCTTTTGTAATACTTACACTCGTATTGTTATACTCGTATCATGCAGTGACATTGTGAATTGTAAGTTGGAAATAAAGATTTTTATTATTATTATTCCAAGTTTTGTTTAATTTAAAATGTGCTTATTTTTACCCGACTACGGCGAAGCCAAAAAGAAGGGTAATGATTTTGGCAGTCTATGTTTGTATGTTCCACCGTAGCGCCTAGACTACTGAAGCTATTTTGATAATTGAGGTGTCAATAGATTTGTAAGAATAAAGCGGGTGACATAGGCTATATAAATTTTAATAATTCTTTTTATGACGGAATTTAAATGTCGAATTCGAAAAAATATATCAATATTATAGTTCAAGTCAACATATACGTTTAGATTGCGGTCAAACAGTTCTCGCGGTCTAGTCTGTGTTATTTACTCGTATTATGTAAATAACAAACCAACATTAAGTAGAATATTAATTTATAAAAGTAACATATTATTACGTATTTATTGAATAACACAAAAACAAAATCCCACTAAATACAAAACTTGTTAAAAAAGCTAAGTCGCGCAACTCAGTTCTTTTACCGTAAAAAGTAGTGAGATCCATGTAATACCAAGTCAGTTTATTATATTCAGTCCCTACTTCTCTTCTCTCTTCTCTCTGATCTTACTACTTTTTACGGTTAAAGAACTGAGTTGCGCGAAAAAATATTAAAATATTTCGAGTTTGCCCAAACAGTTTTTCGATGAAGGCATTCGCCCTTCATCGAAAAACTGTTTGGGCAAACTCGAAATATTTTTTAAAGACCTATCTAACGACATCCCACACAATCGACTTCGCGTGGAAACAAATCATCCCCACTTTACAAGACATACCTCGTGGACCTTATTGGTCATGTTCTTCAGAAAGGACAGTGCAGCAACTAGACGTATGACCAGATGTATGAATGTGGACGAGGCAAAGGGAGTATGTAAGGATCG
This sequence comes from Diarsia rubi, assembly GCA_932274075.1. NCBI lineage: Eukaryota > Metazoa > Arthropoda > Insecta > Lepidoptera > Noctuidae > Diarsia > Diarsia rubi. The sequence goes on along the minus strand of OW026416.1, from coordinate 70,266 downwards.
TAGCAGGTGGCGTTCTGCGGTTTCTGCCTACCCCAATAATAATAGACGGTTATGGAGTTTCAAATTAATCATAAAAATGAAGTTATCAGAGTTGTTAAAATACCGAATAAAATACGAGTAACATAAAGAACATGAGTAAACCATTCCGCGTTTCGAGCTGGAATAGGATTTTTCTGAGGGCATTTTTGGCTGTACTTTGAACCCTCTGGGAAAGTTATAATTAAATATATTGGTGCGACAGTTTTATTAGTAGACCTTTTTATTACAACATTTCTTCTTCTTTTTTAATCTTTTTTTAAATCTGAAAAATCTCAAACTGTTTTAGAGATATTTGCAAGAAAACCAACTAAACCCCATTATTTTGCTTCAATTGATATATGTATGTATACCTATAACTTTTGCAATTTTTGCAAGCGGCTCTTGCTTGCTCTTGTTTCAGAATAGGGTGTAGGTATTTAAAAAATACCTACACCCTATTCTGAAACAAATGACATACTTGTATAATAAAATACACACATCAAAAGTGTCTAGGGATCAAGCATTTTTATGCGGATTTCTTGAGATTGAGATGTGGCTTTGTAATAAATTTATGATTTTATAAATTTATATGGATCCTTTTTGGTGCATTTCATAATTTGAATCAGGAACTGTGAATCAAATTCGAGTAAGAGATGAAAATCAGCTGTCAATATTTTCCCTATAAAAACATACAACGCATTGAAGACATTATTAGTGCTACTGTTTCCCTACTACTGATTAAAACCAACGTTATTATGGAGCGGCGACGTCATTTAAGCAGGGAAGAAATGCTCAGAGCCGTGGGAATGATAGAAGCTGGTTCCCGGCAACGTACTTTAGCTCTGAATACAAGTCAGAGTGTTATCAGTCGACTTTGGACACGTTACCGAAGCACTGATACCGTGGCTGAGCGCCATGGAGGACGGTATCGCTGCACCACACGGAGACAAGACCGATACATTCAAATCTTAACTCGAAGAGCTCTAACAATAACCGCCATGATGTTAGCCGTGAGGCTTCATCACTCTTCAGGGAACTTAATTAGCGACCAAACAGTCAGAAACCGCTTGCATGAAGTGAACCTTCATTCCCGAAGACCGCTACGGGTACCACCTATAGCAATGCACAATCGTAGGATTCGATATCAATGGGCTCTTGAACACAGAAATTGGGCAGAAGAACAATGGCGTTTCGTGTGCTTTTCTGATGAGTCTCGTTTTGGTATGAGACCGGATACAAGACGTATACGACACTGGAAAACCCCTGGACGCCAACAGCGATTAAAATCCTGCCAGGAAGTCCATCCTTATAGTGGTGGAACCATCATGGTATGGGCGGGTATTTGGATCGGCGGAAGAACTGAGTTGATTTGGATCAGAGGCAACCTCAACGCTCAAATTTATGCTGAGACGATTGTATCAGACGTCATCGTTCCTCTACAAGTGCAAATCGGTCCCTTATTTCAGTTAATGCATGATAATGCACGACCCCACACCGCAAGAGTTGTAAGACAGACTCTCGCCGCAGCTAACATCAATGTCCTGCCCTGGCCTGCTCAGTCGCCAGACTTGAACCCGATTGAGCATGCATGGGATATGCTACAGAGAAGAGCTCTGCCGAATATGGAGGGTATCCAGTCGCAAGAAGACCTTTTTTTGTTGTTGCAACGAACATGGGCGGCCATTCCACAGCGTGATTTGGATGAACTAATTTTGAGTATGCCAAACCGATGTTCTTGTGTTGTTAGTGTTCGCGGTAGAAACACGGATTATTAATTGTTTAAGTTACCCAATAAAATTTTAAAGAAAACTGTTATTTCAGTCTTTTTTTCGAACTTTAATGTTAGTGGTTCAAATGTCAAAAATCCCTTTATTAGGAAAATGGCAAATTTCTTTATTAATGCAAAGGTGACTTGGTTTATCGTTACTGTGGTGTGGCGGCGTGTAAATAGCCGACAGCACGCGGGGAGCTCAATTAAGCAAAGTTATGTTAGGACAATGATTAGGTATATTGATTCTAAGAAACCCACCCTGTGAAACTGAAGAATAGAAATGGTTTCTACGTCAGCACTGAAAACTATTGGCCCACTAACCTTCAGACCAGCTCAGGAACGGTTCACCAGATTCTCAGCTCACACCGTGAAGCACTTTCACAGAAACAGATTGTCAGGTCACTGCTGGGTATTCATAACGGTTCTCTTGAAAGCCTTTCGCTGTCCATCACGAAAAAAAAACACTTCGCCACCAAAGATACGTGAGAAGACCGACCGTGATTTTGAAAAGTTCCGAATGAAAAAAATCTACCTTGGTCGGCGCTCGGTGAGCGGTAACCAAAACTATGGCGCTAGTGTCGCCAAGCTCAGCCAATCACAGAGCGCGATCATTACGGCTCGCAAACCAAATAGCCTCAGATACTAACATATAGAAACCATTTGAAACGAGTTAATTATTGTTAAAGGAATGACCCAATACTTGGGTTTAGCAGAAATAAATATTAAACAAATTAATTTGGGTCACTTATGGTGCCCAACCATGCTGCCGGCTTTGGAAGTTCGCAGAACTTTCGAAAGAAGACAAATTAATAAAGTAAATGAGTTATGGTTGTTAGAATTATGATTATTGAATTAATTAAACTAAATGATATAAGAAAAGAGATAATATTCTTATTGCGTTGGTATGGGATACAGTTTTACAACCGGACGCTTGAAAATTCCACATTTCGTTTTAACCGTCGCAACACGAACGATTTTATCGGAACCGGGATGAATTTCTGTGATTACACCTAATGGCCATCTTAGAGGAGGACAATCGTCCTGTCCGACAAGTACGACAGTTCCGATCTCTATAGAACGGTCAGGAGAGGTCCACTTCTGCCTGACTTGCAGCGTGTGCAGATATTCCAAACGCCACTTTTTCCAGTAAGACTGAACCATGCTATCTAGCAATTGCTTGCGTTGAACAAAATTAATGCGCACGTCTTTCAAATCCGCGGCAGGCAAATACTGCAATGGGGTTGACATTAAAAAATGCGCAGGGGTTATAACTTCTGGTGAAGGATCAGAAGACACAACAGTAAGTGGTCGAGAATTCATAATGCACTCTATCTGAACCAATACTGTCTGCAACTCCTCGTAGGTGAGAAGCTGATCTCCTATCACACGGTGAAGGTGAGTTTTCAAGCTCTTAATGTTTCCCTCCCAAATCCCACCGAAGTGTGGGCTCCGAGGTGGGATCATCTTCCACTCTATTCGGCGTTTACTAAGCTCCTGCTTTAGAGCAGTTTGAAACTCGGAGTCAATCAGAGTTTTGAAAATATTGTCCAATTGTGCCTTCGCACCCACAAAATTGGTGCCATTGTCGGAGTATAGGCATGAGACAGGGCCACGACGAGAGATAAATCGTTTGAATGCAGCCAGAAAGGCATCCGAAGTTAGCTCCGAAACTAGCTCGATATGGATGGCCTTAGTTACAAGGCAGATAAATAGGCAAATATATGCCTTCTGTGAATGCTGTCCTCTCCTACGAGTAAGCGTTATACGAACTGGGCCTGCGTAATCAACGCCTGTATGAACAAAGGCTTTAGCTTCCGACACACGATATGACGGCAAATCTGCCATCATGGGCTTTGGGTGTGATGGATTTACCCTGAAGCAGTAATTGCATTTCCGCACTCTAGCCCTTACAACGGTCCTGGCGTCCAATATCCAGAAACGTTGGCGCAAAATAGAAATAAGCAGACCTGGGCCTGTATGACAGTTCATAGCATGAAAATGATCAATTAAAAGATCCACCACGGGGTCATGCTTCGGGAGCAGAAGAGGATGCTTAGCCTCAAATGGCAAGTCCGAATTAGAAAGCCTACCTCCAATGCGCAACAGCCCATCTTCGTCAAGGAACACGAATAAGCTTTGTAGCTTTTTTGAAGGCAATTTATCTTTATTAAGAGCTTTGATATCTTCTGTAAAGTGAATTCTTTGAACAGAACGAATCACAGCCTTTTCTGCAATCATAAGATTACTGACCAAGCCAGGAGAAGAAACCTTCTTTATAAAACGAAGGATATAAACGACAATCCTAAGAAGCTTATCCCAAGAGGATATACGCTGAGCTAATTCATTTAGGATCAATGGTTTACATTGAACTGTCGCAGTAAGTACCTTCGCCCTGAGTTCAGGCAATTGACCTGCATTGGAAGAAGTAAACGGTTTTACGGGCCATTCCGAAGGTGGTTTTCGAATCCACGATGGACCATTCCACCACAAGTCGTGCGACATGAGCTGCGAAGGTAACATACCACGCGAAAGACAATCGCTCGGGTTTTCGCACCCGGCGACGTGATAATAATTTTCAGGAGGTAAATTCTCCTGACACTGTGCAACGCGGTTGCTGACAAATACGGACCACCGATGCGGTGAAGAATGTATCCATGAAAGAGCGATGGTAGAATCCGAGAACGCGAAAGTTCCTGCAATAGGAAGACGCGCACGATAAGTTTCATGAACTGTACGTATCAGCTTAGACATAAGAACCGCAGCGCAAAGTTCCAAGCGAGCAAGTGTGGTCACTTTGGTAGGGGAAACCTTTGATTTCGCACACAATAATCTCACTGTGATATTCCCAGCAGAATCAGTAGTGTGTAGGTATATGACACATCCATACCCATTCATACTGGCGTCACAGAAGGCAACGATCAGCACAGTGCTATCACGTAAAACGCCTACATGACGAGGAATTTTCCGAGATGAAATTATTGGAAATTCTTGTATGAACGCCGAAAACTTTTGAATAATGCTTTCGGGGGGAGTGTCATCCCAACCAATATTGGACAGCCACAGCTCTTTAATAAGCAGCTTAGCATATAAAGTTATAGGGGCTACTAAGCCGAGGACATCGAATAATCGGGCGACTACCGATAGTATGCTCCGCTTAGTACACTTCTCTTCTACATTATGAGTCGTGAAGAAAAAGCTGTCAGCGGCCGGTGCCCATGAAAGGCCTAATACCTTCGAAGCATTGTTAGAAGAATCATCACAAAAGTCTACTGTACTGCGATGCGAATTCGGAAGATCATCAAGTAGCACTTGGGAATTACTCGTCCACTTTACTAACTCAAAGGCTCCGGACTTAAACAATGAGATCAATTCTCGTGAAAGAAGAACAGCGCTGGATTCATCTGCAATAGAATGAACCAAGTCGTCCATATAAAGTTTGGACTCTGCCACAGTGGCAGCATCCGGGAAATGTGGCCTCATATCCTGGGCTAATTGGCGAACGGTCCGCATTGCCAAGTACGGGCTTGACTTGAGTCCAAACGGGACTCGATTAAATTGAAAGGTTCGTATTAAATCATCAGGACTGAACCTATATAAGATTCTCAAATATTTACGATGTTCATCAGGAACTTCAATCTGCAAATACATTTGCTTTATATCCGCAGTCATAGCGACAGGGAAGAGACGAAAATCAAGCAATAGCAAGAATAAATCTGCCTGCAAGTTAGGACCGGTATGTAATACGTCGTTCAATGACAGTCCGGTGTGAGTTTTGGCACTAGCATCAAGTACGATCCGAGGCATCGGCTTATCCGGTCGGGTAACAGCGTGATGCGGGATGTAGTATCCCTCGTCAGTAATATCGGACTCGGCGACTTGTGACAAGTAACCCTTATCAAGATACTCACTCATTACGTTATTATAGTTTTTTTGTAAATCAGGTGATTGTTTGAACTTGCGTTCTAAGGCCATCAGTCGACGTTGAGCAGCAATGCGAGAACTACCCAGTGCACTCGAGTCTTTAGCAAAAGGTAAAGCGACAGAATACCGCCCATCATCAGCGCGAGTGATCGACGATGTAAACAAGTTCTCACATTCAGTCTCTTCTGGACTTAAAAATCGCATATTAGGTATTTCTTCCAGTTGCCAGAATTTTTGAACTAAATCATTAAGGGCGAGTGCAGAAAACGAAGTTTTATTCATTTTATTTTGAGACTCATTAAAAGGACAGTCACCCATCAACACGAAACCGAACGCGGTCAATAAAGCGGGGGGCGAGTTGGTGCCCGACTCAACTTTGTTACCTAAGTAAATGTATGGAAACAATTGCGCTCCTAGTACGACGTCCACGTTCCCGGGAATATTCCACGTCAAATCAGCAAGGGGCAATCCCTCTAAGTAGCCGACGTCACCCTTGGTTATATAGTGAGTAGGCAGCTGATCCGTAATACAGTCAACGACAAGTGCATGTATCGTGTATTTATTATTTGGATATACGCGAGACTCAATGTCTAAATGAACGTACCCCAATATCGGCCGAGACGCGGAGCCAATTCCCTTAACAAACGAATTACTCAAGGGAATTATAACTAAGTTAAGCGCCTTGCAACAATCAACGGTTATCAAGTTATTCTGAGAACCATTATCAATAAGGCAACGTATTATTATTTTATTACCATTCTTAGATTTCGCGTAAACTTGCGCGGTTGACAATAAAATAGAAGAATTAGGTCTAACTTCAGCACTTAATGATAGCGAGGGAATACCAGAGGAAACATCAACACTATGATTCGAGTTATCAATGCGCAACGCAGCCGAAACAGGTGCGCTGTTCTCAACTGAGCAATCTTTTATAACGCGCGAGTCTATGTTTACGTCGACCTGTCCGAACGAAGCTTGCGACGGGACCACAGGTGATGTCAATGACCCTTGACCGGCAGGGAATTGAGACACTTGAACGTAATTATTTGACCTAATATTATGATTATTTTTTTCAAAGTGTAAGTAAGTATGATGTTTTTTCTTGCATATATCGCAAACATGCGTAGATTTACAGGAAGTGACTGTGTGTAACCCACTTAAACAATTAACACAACCATGTTTTGATTTAATGAATTCAAATCGCGCGCGCGGAGAACTTAAGTTCTTAAACTGAGAACAAGCGTAAATTAAATGATCGGTTTTGTTACAATATTCGCACGATTTCGTCGACGAAGTAGGTACATTCTCATTACTCGCGACGAACGACTTGTAGGTATGAGGACGGGACGACTGACTAGTGGACGGTTTACTTGCGCTCGCGCCAGTGTTCGATATCCGCGTCGAGTTATTGTTTGAACGCTGCAATATTTTAGCTTGATCTTGTACGAAAGACACCAAGTCATTATAAGACGGAATTTCTTTATTACGAAACGCTAACTCAAACGCTTGTACTGTTTGTGAATCGATTTTCCTAAGTGCGCAATGAGATAAGATGAAATCGGACAAATCCTCGATACCTAATTGTTTCAATGCCGCCACGGAGGAGGTATACATACCAATAAATGTATCAAGACTATTAGACGAGTTTACGCAACCCTTACAGTCAAGAATATTATTTAGGTAATGCGTGCCTAATGCACGTTTATCTTGAAACTTTTTTACTAAACTTTCCCAAATAATATTATAGGTTTCACCCGTAGGCACAATGCCTGCCGTGACCTTGAGTGCGTCGTGCGTAAGTTTACCTACTAAATACTGCACGCGCTGCGAGTCAGTCAGCTGACCGTTGTTATGAATGTTAGATTTAAAACTTTCGTAAAACTTAGGCCAATTTTGAGTTTTGCCATCAAAACTTGGCAATTCTATTGGAGGCAACTTAATGGTGCATGTGACATTAGAATTCAACAAGTCATTTCGCGATGATGATTCATCTGATCGCAACGCCTGAATAATATTATTTCGGGTGTGCTTTACTCGAAGGTATAGATCATCAAACGCATCTAAAGGCTTGTAATCTGGCTTAAACGTCAAATCAAGTGATAACTGGTGACTATTTAAATCATCTAATAACGTTTCGAACTGACTACGCATCTCACCGATCGGTTCAGACTTGGCCATGAAAGTTTCATTACTTCTTGACGAGGAATTAGAAATGTTTTTTGAAAGATCAAATAAATCATTCATCCGCGAAAAAAGTCGTTCTTTCTTTGCTGTCAAAAGGACGAACTGTTTATCAATCGGATCCCTAGACGTATTGTCTTTATCCGTAGGCATTTTGAAGCAAGAATTCGCAATGAATATTCAATAAAAATGAAATAATAATTCCGAGAGAAATTATTTTAAATGACGTAAAAAAATGTGGAATTTGCAAATGGCGTAGGTAACCGACACACAATTATGCCGGTACGCTGTAGGTACTTCGAGAACTTTACCAAAATTACGTAAATCTGCGAACATCCAAACGTATATATATGGAAAATAATACTTGTAATAAGTATTTCGAATGAAAATATGATATGCTAGTGTACAATATCCGGCTCGAAGGACCAATTAATATGGTGTGGCGGCGTGTAAATAGCCGACAGCACGCGGGGAGCTCAATTAAGCAAAGTTATGTTAGGACAATGATTAGGTATATTGATTCTAAGAAACCCACCCTGTGAAACTGAAGAATAGAAATGGTTTCTACGTCAGCACTGAAAACTATTGGCCCACTAACCTTCAGACCAGCTCAGGAACGGTTCACCAGATTCTCAGCTCACACCGTGAAGCACTTTCACAGAAACAGATTGTCAGGTCACTGCTGGGTATTCATAACGGTTCTCTTGAAAGCCTTTCGCTGTCCATCACGAAAAAAAAACACTTCGCCACCAAAGATACGTGAGAAGACCGACCGTGATTTTGAAAAGTTCCGAATGAAAAAAATCTACCTTGGTCGGCGCTCGGTGAGCGGTAACCAAAACTATGGCGCTAGTGTCGCCAAGCTCAGCCAATCACAGAGCGCGATCATTACGGCTCGCAAACCAAATAGCCTCAGATACTAACATATAGAAACCATTTGAAACGAGTTAATTATTGTTAAAGGAATGACCCAATACTTGGGTTTAGCAGAAATAAATATTAAACAAATTAATTTGGGTCACTTATGGTGCCCAACCATACTGTGACAAACGAAAACACTTTATTTGATGAATCCTTAAAGAAAATTTTAATTAATATCAATCAGGAGAAAAGTTATTGCAAAAATATATGTTGATCCCTAGACACTTTTGATGTGTGTAATTATATATTATAATAGAATTATAGATGGATATAGCAGTGTTACAACGAGTCATAGGACAACTACAATGGGAAAGGGTTGGTCTTAATATAAATAATAAATATATAAGCCATTTGAGATTTGCTGACGATATTGTGTTGCTGTCTGAGAGTAAAATGGAGTTGCAGTCGATGTTAAACGATCTTCATGCCGCAAGTCAGCAAGTAGGACTAGAAATTAATCGCAGTAAAACAAATATTATGACAAACTTTCTGAAGACCCCTGTATATGTATTTAAACAATGAAGCGCTGGAGTACGTCGACACATATGTATACTTGGGTAAACAATTATCGTTTGAAAAGCAAAGAAATGAACAAGAAATAGAAAGGAGAGTATCAAATGCTTGGAAAAAATTTTGGAGAAGAAGTTATGAAAAGTGACATACCGATCAAAATTAAACAAAAAGTTATGGATACCTGCATATTACCATCATTAACATACGCTAGCCAAACGTGGAAATTCACATCTCAAGCGAAAACAAAAATCAGGACGTGTCAAAGAGGGATGGAAAGAAGTATGTTAAAAATCAAAAGAATTCAAAAAATACCACATAGTATAATTCGAAAGAAGACAAAAGTAACAGACGCTCTGATTCAAAGCAAAAAGCTTAAGTGGCGTTGGGCTGGTCACATAGCCAGACTAACAGATAACAGATGGACCGCCAGGATAACATCCTGGAAGGGTCCATCAGGCACCAGAAAGAGAGGCAGACCAGCTGCCCGGTGGACTGACGATATTATTCAAGCGGCTGGCAAACAGTGGATGGAGACAGCGAGGAACAGGGATACTTGGAAATCTCTAGAGGAGGCCTTCACCTTCGAGAACGAGGGGTTCTTACATAAATAGTTAAATAAAATATATGTCTACAAGTATAAGGATGAAGTTTAATCATAATACTTAAGAATAAAAATAAGATTTAGGATTATTAAGTTTAAGTGTGATTAGAAATAAGTTTTGTTTTTGTAGTCTTTTGTAAGAAATATAAGGCTTTTTTATTTTTTTTATTTTATTTATTTATAGCAGTACTAAATTTCACTATTAATAGTAAACTTATAACTGTGCAAAAATATCAACAACTTAGAAAGAGCGTCAATCCCATACATATTTAATACTCGTACTTCACGACAAATCAGTGTACACTCCGTACAGTGGACCTGCTTGTTACCATAATACTGCGATTTTTATTTATGTAAATACAGACGTAAGTAGCCAGTTACTAGGTCACGGTACCTTACCGCTTCTAGGAGCTGAGCTTGATTCAAGATTTCCTTATAATAATATGTGTGAGGCGGCCGGTGCGCGGAGTCGTGTCGCTATCGCTATGCGCGCATTAACTAATTGAGCCCAAGCGGATGGCACGCGGAGCGACCAAGCGGCGCGGCGGCGGGCTCCTCGCGCCGGGAATCAAACTTCTTCGCCGAGATTTTATTTCACAACTTGTAAGTACAACAATATGTGAAAGAAGCGCTTGAAACATAACGTTACAGCAAGCACACAGCGCTCGATGTGCAAGCTGCTCAGTATCATCTCACAAACCACTCATCTATATCTATACATCTATACATACGAGTATATAATAAATCTGTAGAATAAATATTTTTTGTACATCGAAAATATTTAAAAAAGGAATATTGTCAGGGTGTTATCGCTAGTTATCGCGGCCTCGACATAGAGGGCTAAGAAGGAACATCAGTGGTTTTTAGTCAGTAGAAGTCTGACACTCCCTTTCGCTCTGCCCAAGAGCGGGAGGGGTTATTCGATGATTTTCCACCAGCCAAAAAAAAAAAGGGTGTAAAAGTATACCCAACAGAACTCATTTCCAGCATTTTTGGAATGTTTGTCTGAGTGTCTGTTTATCTGTTTGTCGGTTTCGATGACTAAGCATCACGTACAATTGACGAAACTAATGTAGGTAACGTTTATAAATATTGTGCGTTTCATCGTAATCGGTGCTTTCTATTAAAAAAATATATGAAGAAGAACTTTATCATTATGTTCAAGAATGAGACATCCCACCAAAAACAAAACTTGTAAAAAAAGCCAAGCCGCGCAACTCAGTTCTTTTACCGTAAAAAGTAGTGAGATCCATGTAATACCAAGTCAGTTAATATATTTAATCCCTACTTAAAAACCTTTGACGTTTTAAATAAAAGATTGACTTGGCCATCGCATCGCATTCGCCAATGTTAAACAGGCCTAATAATAGCTAATGAGATCTCAAATACATTTTTTTAATACTAAAAAATGCGGTCTTAAAAGTAGAAAGCAAAAAAATATTTTATATATTTCTATATAAATATAAGTAAAATTATTGTAGAGGACCGCCGTAGTCGCATGCCACTGATACCGGATGCTCATTCATGGCGTGTTCGTTAAACAGGCGGTTTGTCGACTGCAAACCGCTTTTAATTTTTAAACTTATTTTTTTACTTGAATTTTATTTTAGTGTTATTTAATAAATCCGTTATAATATATTACTTTCATTATGTAAAAATCTACTGAATAAAAATAAAAAATACTACAACCACTACACCACCCACCCACCCACCACCCACCACCCACCCACTCCACTTCTACTATATTTTTTTTTTTTTTTTTTTTTTTATTATGTAAAAATCTACTGAATGTTGGTTTGCTATTTAAATAGTACGAGTAAATAGTAGACTAGACCGCGAGAACTTTTTGACCGCATTCTAAACGTGTATGTTGACTTAAACTATAACATAATATACATATTTGTAATATACTCGCCAAGACCTCTCATTTGATACTAAACATGTTATGATTATTTCAATTATTTTTATTTTGAGCTTAGAATTTGACATTTTAATACCGTCATGCAAAGAATTGGAAAAAAAAATATAGCCTATGTCACCCGGGCTATTCTTACGAATCTATTGACACCTCATTTATTAAAATATGCTCAGTAGTCTAGGCGCTACGGTGGAACATACAAACATGATAAAACTATTTTATCATTATAAAATAATACTCGTGGTTGTGACATGTAAAATATAATTTAATCAATAACAGCGGTTTTTTTTTTTTTTTTTTTTTTGGTGTGGCACTAGTTATACTTTGTGCCATTTTCAAATAACAGCGGTTCCTAGGCAATACATCTGACATAAGCTTTTTTTAAGAATAAAGGTTTTCAAAAAATAATAAGGTTCTATATATAACATACTCCATAACATCCTCCCTTTTTGGCAACCCTATTACTATATCAAGCCAATTTGTTTTGAGATTGATACAATCCGTGACTTATTGTAATGCTTTGGTCAGCAAATCCGCTGGTTGAAACTCGCTGGGAACGTATTCTACACGTATGTCTCCATTAGCAACGAGTTCTCTCACATAGAAGTGTCGAATAGCAATATGCTTGGTTCTTCTGTGGAGTTCTGCGGGGCGAGCACGGGCGTACCCAAGACGTTGGTGACAAGACGTTATAAATTATGTCATGTCTTAGAATTTGTCTTAAATGCTAGCACGGGTACTACATGTGATATAATTTAAGACGCGACTTGTCTTTCTTGTTGCTGACTTCATAGTGTGACCTAGTATATTAAAAAAATAAAAATGTCTATGACCATCTGAATAGGCGACCAAATAAAATAATACGTATAAAAGAGCACAGTTCATACAGTAAAACAACTTTTTAATTTTCTTGGGTACTAATTCATTTTTGACATAACACGTACGCGGCACGTCTTTCATTTTCTTTTTTTATTTATTATTTGATAACTTGCTACTAACTAAAAGTTCTGTTTTTCTTTTAAAAGTTTGTTGTGATTTGTTTTGAAATATATTTGTCAGGCCGAAAATCCGTTGGAACTCCCTGTCTGGCAACCGAAGAAACGTTCGGAACTCCTCTAATCCGTTCGGGATTAGAGGAGTTCCGAATGTTTCTTCGGAATATTTTCCTACTTTGGACCTCTTGCCTTCGGGCAAGAACATAATTATAATAATTTACTGCCATTTGATGCAGTAGTAAGCAGAAAAATATACTTATATTTTTAATTTACTTTTATCACCACCTCCGAACGAACGTGATATAAACGAGCATATTCATCTGTCAAAATGTGACATTTGTTACAAAATGGGTGCGCCCATATTAGCAAATAAGACATAGGAGTCCCAACTAAACGTCAAGAAGTTATATCACATATCAAGAAATTATCTTACGCCGCCGTGCTAGCATTTAAGACAAAACGGTTTTATCGCCCAAACTGTGATAAAATGTGTGACTCATGCCATGTCACTGTAGGCCGTGCTCGCCGGGCTGGATTGTGTGAGATCTTTATGGCTGCATCATTATCAACCTTTAGTTTAGGTATTTCTTTCAATTTAGAGATTTCACCAAAGAGTCTTTTGATCCAGACAATCTCTCTAGACGCTTCACTGGCAGCAACCAATTCGGCTTCGGTGCTTGATATTGCAACACATGTTTGTCGTCGACTTGTCCAAGAAATTGCTCCTCCAGAGTATAAGCATAATATGCCTGATGTCGAACGTCCGGTACTTTGGTCTCCACCGTGGTCAGAATCACTGTTGCATTCTAGAATTCCAGCATTGCAGCTCTTCTTAAAAACTATTCCATAGTTTAAAGTTCCTTTGATGTATCTTAGGATACGTTTTAGCCTCTGGATGTCTTCTTTAGAAGGGTTTTCTAGACTTCGAGATACAACGCTTACAGCATATGCTAAGTCCGGTCTGGTTCCAACGGTTAGATATGCGAGTGCTCCCACAGCTTCTCTATACGGAAATAAAGTAGGATCTACCTCTTCTTAATCCAGATCTGGCAGTCCATCTTTTTGTATAGGAGTTGTAACAGGTTTGCAATCACTCATACCAAAGCGATCTAAAACTTTCTGAGCATAGTGCTTTTGTGACACTTTTATATTACCATCATGGTCCTCTATTTCTAGTCCTAGAAAATAGGATGCATCTTTTATCGTGATTTTAAATCTTCTCTTCAATTCTTTCATTAACTTTTCAGAATCTTCCTGATTTGTTGCAGCAACCAAACCGTCATCTACATAGAGAGCAAGAATAATTTTGTTACTTGCTCGGTTTCTTATAAACAGGCAGGGGTCGGTATCGCATTGTTTGAATCCAATGTTTTTTAAATAATCTACCATACATTTATTCCAACACCGAGGCGCTTGCTTGAGACCATACAAACTTTTCTTGAGTTTACAAACCTTGTTAGATCCATCAGAGTAGCCATCAGGTTGATTCATATATATTTCTTCACTCAGTGAACCATAGAGAAAAGCAGTTGATACATCAAACTGTGTGAGTTTTAGGCCTTCATTTGCAGCAACGCTTAAGACTGATCTTATTGTCGACATCTTAGCAACTGGGCTAAAAGTCTCATCATAGTCGATGCCCTTTTTCTGTGTATATCCTCTAGCAACTAGTCTTGCTTTGAATTTATCTAGAGAGCCATCAGCATTGGTTTTGATCTTATATATCCATTTACAGGATATAGGCTTCCTGTCTTTTGGAAGGTCCACCATTATCCAGGTTTTGTTTTCCTTTAAAGACTTCACCTCACTTTCCATTGCTTTGACCCACTGATCTTTATGCGTACTAGTCATTGCTTCTTTGTAGGTTTGAGGTTCATTTATCTGATTAAAAGTTTCATCTGACATCATGACGTAATCTCCGAATCTAATAGGTGGTCGTATTTGACTTCTATCTCGTAGAGTAATTCTAGTGGCTATCACAGCTATATCATCTTTCGATCGATTCTTGGTCGTTCAGTATCATCACCATAATCTAAGGCGTCTTCATAATGAGGTGATTCTGGCATTGATGCTTCTGAAGACGTTTGTAATGGTTCAGTAGAGTCATCTTGGCTTTCTATTTCCTGACTTACAACCAAATCCGGCGATGTTGGGGGCAAAGTCGAACTAAGCTCATCAGAGCTACTTGCAGTGCGATCCGAGCTATTTTCGACACAATCATCCTCCCTTGCATCACACATCGGTGGTACTGAAAGTGGAAAGTGTATTTCGACAGAAGGCTGTTCTTCTGAATCTTCTTTTTAGATAGCTTTTTCCTTTTCTGTTGAGGAATATGAGCATAACATTCACATCTAACAAACGGCCTTGTAGCAAACGATAATTCTTCGTGAGCATGCATCATTGTACGAGCGGCTTCAACTAAGGTTCTATTCTCACGTTCACTAACGCCATTTTGTTGCGGTGTATAGGGCATCGTGAGCCTTTGTCTAATTCCAGCTTCTTGTAGAATACACCTGACGTTCTGTTTATCGAATTCACCTCCGTTATCGCTAAGAAATTCTTTAACAGAGTATCCAGCTACTTTACATTCTTGTAACATTTGTCGGAGTTTCAGGTAAACTTCCGATTTTTGTCGAACAAAATAAATGTGTCTGTACTTGCTGTAGTCATCTTTGAATAAAACGAAGTAACGAAATTTGTTAAAAGAAGGAGGGAATGGACCGCATACATCAGCGTGTAAAATTTCTGCAGGTAATTTAGCTCGTACTCTTGTTCCGAAACACTGTCTGTGTGTTTTACCATAAATACAGCCAGTACACAATTCTGAATCTAGTCGAACTTTAATTCCTAGTTCTCGTTCTATAACACCTTTAACATGTTTTTTTTATTCTGATGGGCTAACCTTTCGTGATATAGTTGTAGTATGTTTTCTGTTGACAAAATGTTTACATTAGGTGTTGACTTTGTAATAGTCTCTACACTGAGCTTGTATAAGCCACCATTCTTGATCCTTTTGCCAGTCAGTCTAACATGTCATCAACTTTCAGCGAGCAGTGTTCCCTTTCAGACATGAAAACACTTTTATTTAGTCTGTCTTGAGTGGCCAGTACAGAGAATAGGTTTCGCATAATATCAGGTACATACCATACATCACAGAGAATTACTCTGGATTCCTTGCCATTAATAAATGTTTTCAAGTCAACAGTACCTTTGCCAATTGCTTTGACAGTAGCTCCATTAGCAGTAGTCACTATACGATTATCTTCAAAATGCTGAAAACTAGAAAAATAGTCGTTCCGGCAGGTGACATGATTAGTTGCACCATTGTCGACAAACCAACTCGATGTATCATAGTGTGTATGCATTGAATTAACATCTGTATTGACTTGCATGAGCATTAAGTTCAAATTTGTTGGGGTCTGTTTACTTTCAGGCTTGGCTGGTTTACCATCAGCTTTCCATTTATGACATTGCCTGACTTTGTGACCGACTTTTCCACAATATCCACATTTTTTCTTTGCTTTATTATTATTCTGTAAGGCTAGAGCTTCTGCAGGACCTTCATTTTTCAATGAGATAGAGCGCTCATAGGCACAGAGTTGTGTAGTCAGATTTTCTATTGTTCTACATGTCTTTGACATCAACATCCAGCTTGATTTGAATGATGAGAAATATGGTTCAGGTAGAGTATCCAGAATTTTGCAGATTAATAGGATATCTGGTAATTCAGACTTATCTATCTTCCTTAATTCATTTATCAAATCTGACCAAATGGTTTTTATTTTGGATATATGAGTTGTGATGTCATGTGACGGATCTTTTGAATAGCTGAAAAACGTCATACATACATCATAACTTTTGTCTACAGACATGCCATCGAACAAACGATGTAGTTCGTCCCAAACTTCTTTGGATGAGTTAAAACGCATGATTTTCTGAAGAGTTTCATCTGACATATTTGCGGTAAGCAGAAGTAATGCAGAACTATCAATCTTATTATATTTTTCGAGAGCAGTATTATATTGAGAAATGTCGTCGACATTATTGGTAATAGGTTTCACGGGTTTTATTAGAGCACCGTTTACCGCGTCCAATCCACCGGGCATACCTCTTAGTAGTAATGTCGCTTTAAATTTCCAAGTCGACCAGTTCTTCACACCCTCCAGGTGACCAATATCAATTTTACAACTTGGTGATTGCATTATGAATATTTTTGTCTTCCCAGATTATTTTAAACTTGGTTGATGACTTCTCTAGTTACTATCACTTGTAACCACGCTCTGCTACCATGATAAAACTATTTTATCATTATAAAATAATACTCGTGGTTGTGACATGTAAAAATATAATTTAATCACTATCAGCGGTTCCTAGGCAATACATCTGACATAAGCTTTTTTAAGAATAAAGGTTTTCAAAAAATAATAAGGTTCTATATAACATACTCCTTAACAAAACATACATACATAGACTGCCAAAATCATTATCCTTCCTTTTGATTTTGCCGTAGTCGGGTAAAACTAAAATCCGACTACGAATAAAAACGTGGTCTTAAAAAAAAATATATATACGGGATAGTCGTAGTCGCATGCTATCTTGCTAATGGCAACTAGCAGCTAACTTCTGTGTCAATGAGAACGCTATGAAGAAGCATCAGGTAATGAGCAGAATCAGTGGCATGCGACTTCGGCTGTCTTCTATAATAATAATCTACTTACTAGACGATTTTTCTTGTTTAATACTTTTAAGACCGCGTTTTTATTCGTAGTCAGATTTTAGTTTCTAAACTTATTTTTTTTAGAGAAATTAATTAATAGGCAGGATTTTAGGGGTTTGATATTAGTTTTGAGAGTATGTAGCATTGTGTTTGTTTTGCCCGGGCGAGCCGTCACTGTCTTGTCAATGGACAGATTGTATTGTAAGATTCGAACATCCGTAACCGAAATTATCCGAAACTAGTGGATAATCCGAAAAATCTTCATAACCGTAATCGTATCTGAAACGGTTTAATATTATTCCTATATCTGTTTCCATATCCAGATCCGGAATTTCCTTCAATTTTAGATTTCAATGTCGGTGAACAGCAGGGCTATTGCGTAACTTTTAAATGACAGTGGCTATCATATTGTCTATGGATTAACTGCCAAATTGGTTATGGTTTAGTACAAAATGGAACCATTTGACAGTAATTGATAGGCACTATAGGTTAGCCACTGTCATTTAAAAGATACGCAATAGCCCTGCAGAATCGGGTCAGTAATCTAAACTCCATAAAATAAATGAAACATTAACAACATAGGTAGGTGCTACCATAGATAGTTACTTTATGAAGCGGGTCCTAATTGCAGTTGTTTTGAAACAGTCATTAGTGTGTAAGTTGAATGGCTGCATCGGTTTAATTCGCGAGGTCGTCGGCCGCCACCGCCGCCGTGACCTCTGAGTCAGAGCGCGCGGTATGCGGGATGCGGGGTGCGGGCGAGTGACTGTCTGTCTGTTGCAGCCAACCTGTCGGTGTCGGAGGAGGAGTGCGAGGCGCTCCTCGACACCAACAACATCTCGCTGTTTGTGGACAACGTGCGCGCCGAAACAGTGGAGGCGCGGCGTGCACTGCGCGACGTGGAGGCGCGCCACGAGGAGCTGGTGCGCGTCGAGGCGGCGCTGCGCGACGTGCGCGACCTGTTCGCGCAACTCGCGCACCTCGTCGCCATGCAGGTACTCACATCAGCACCCGGCCCTATGTGACCCAAATTTCACAATAGTGATAACCTATTAAACAATGGCCTACATCAAGCCTGCGCCGAAACCACTGAAAAACTCGTACGTTCGTTTGCGTTATTTCGTGGTCACGTAGTTCGGTGTGATGTTTTTCGTTGTAACGTGCATTCGTTATTCCGTAATTTGAAGTCTCGTGAATTCGTTGTTATGGTATGCGTCGCTGCGTGCTTTCGTCGTCACAGTATTCGTTGTTGCAAACATTCGGCGCTGTGCAATGCGACGTAGCAACTTTCGAAATGACGTAGGTATCGCACTCTTATTGAGGGAAGGATGCATTTTACGAATTTTGACGTAATTCATATTATTTTCCTATTGTGATCTTTTTCCTAAATCGTCACAGTTGAGTTACTATTGTGATTTTACTATGATGATATTATTATCTGCTATAGTGGCCATTTTAGACGCCCTGATTTCGGCACCAGCGCGCACCACTAACGAGTGATCTGGCTATATTAGTACCTCCCCGGATGAGGCCAACTAACTGTGTTTTAGTATTTAGCGTTACCCAAACGTAGGTCACGAACATCGCGGTCAGCGGGTGCTTGTTTACTAATTAGCTCAACGTTAATTGAAGAGTTCGCAACAATCATCATGTATGTTTGCTATAGATGAGCCACAGATACTTTCCAAAATCGAATGCATGCGTCGTCTTCACTCGGACTTCACTCGGACTTCCTGCCACTTGAACCCTTTGAACCTTATTATACTAAGTACCTATTTGTAAGTTGTCTTTGATGTTTAATTGTGATTCATTCAAAGTCCAAGAGCACGTAGTTAAAGAGACGTTTGTGTACCCACATGTTGCAGCAAGACCAGGTGGACAGCGTGGAGTACTACGCGCTGCAGGCCACCGAGCACGTGGGCACCGGGGGCACCGAGCTGCTCAAGGGTACCATCAGCCGCACCAAGGGGCGCAAGGTAACTGTTCTATACTAGGCATGCATTCTATTGTACAAACATTTCAGTATAAATTTCATAACACAAATATAAACAGAATAAGCGTTATTAGGTACCTGGGTGTCACATTTGACTCTAAGCTGCTCTTTGATGCACACGTTGAGAACATTGTTAACAAAGCTTCTAAAGCACTTGGATTTATTTTAAGGTTGTCAGCTGATTTTAAAAACGTAAAAGCATACAAAATCCTTTATTGTGCTTTTGTCCGTAGCCATTTGGAGTACGCCTCACAAGTATGGAGCCCTAGTTACAATATTTACATAGACAGTATTGAGGGTATTCAAAAGCGGTTCTCATGCTTCTTGCAGTTGCATTTAACCAATTGCATCGAGTAACTCGAACTCGATGCAATTGGTTTCATATTTTACCACTGCATGAGCGTAGACGCATTGCTGACTTGGTGTACTTATTTAAGATTGCAAATGGTACCATCGATTGCCCAGAGCTGTTGAGTAGTTTAGGATTAGTTACGCACTGCAAAAAATTTCGCAAACCTAGTTTGTTGCATGTCCCTCACTCAAAGTCCGCGTACAGGCAAAATTCATTTCTGATCCGTGCCAGCAGAAATTTTAACAAACTGATTAGTGATCATGATTTGGACATAAAGGGTGTAAAAGTACCCTTAACACAAACGAAGGGCACTTGTTCTCCCCACCACTGCGATCATTTTTTTGTTTTAGACCATACCTGGGAACCTCCGAGTTACGGAGATATTGGGGGTCAAAGTTCCAAAGAACAATGCCCACTTTTCATACATTTAAAAACCTGATAATGAAAGTTAATGTATAGTTATAAGGTATAGTAGAAAGAGTACCTGTAAGATTAGAAAATAATGCCCTAAAGTCATTTTTACGATTTAAAGTATACAAAGGCCAAAAATATTAATGTTACTTTTTAGGTTAGAATTTGCCTATACACGGACTGGACGTGAGCTGTAAACGAGTTGATCGCGGCCGTAGTGTCTGCGACTGAGACAATATGGTCGGGGATCTCGTCCATGTGAGGTGACGTTATGATAGTTGGCGGTTTGTTTACTTAGAAAAAGTCTAACTTTGCTATTTTATTGTCAAAAGTTATCACTTGCCTACCCATTTCGTTGACCGCTGTACTTCATACTTACCTATTTGATGAACAATCGGGAAAACAAATAAAACACTACCTATGTTACATTGAAATGGTTTATTAATTATCGTCATTTTCATCTAAATCTCTTATCACTACGTCATCCAAAAATTCTGCTGGAGCAGAGACATTGTCTTCAAACCTAGCCCATCCAAGGTACCACACTAACGTCATAACGTGAGCGCAACATCCAATGGTCCGTCGACCGACCAAACAATTACAGCAGTATTCGACTATACCAGCTCTGCCAGACACATTATTTTCTATCAAAATATAGACAAAATATAGTTGTCTTGAAATGTGCCTGGACTTAATTTTTCCTCATAATAGAGTTATGTCACCACTTCCTCTCAGATTATATTGAGAATAATCTTGTGTATCCCTACATACTTCTATTCTAAATGATCCATGAAATCGAATGTGTTCCCCGTAATATGTTCAGCAGGGCTATTGCGTATCTTTTAAATGACAGTGGCTATCATATTGTCTATGGATTAATTGTCAAATTGGTTATGGTTTCGTACAAAATAGAACCATTTGACAGTAATTGATAGGCACTATAGGTTAGCCACTGTCATGTAAAAGATACGCAATAGCCCTGCTGGCTTGCCTGATCTGTGGGGCTATTGCGTATCTATTAAATGTCAGTAGCTATCATATTGTCAATGGATAAACTATCAAATTGGTTATTTTGTACAAAATGGAACCATTTGACAGTAATTGAGCACTATAGGTTAGCCACTGTCATTTAAAAGATACGCAATAGCCCTGCTGGTAAGTTCCTAAAGCAAATAGTATTAATTCACTATAACTTAATCTAGGAAACATAAATAAGTTATCTTGGTCAGCTGTTAAACTCTGAAAAACCGTAGACCTTCTATTCATATTGAATTCGTCAACTGGCTAAATTATTTTCAAAATTAATTCTATCTAATTATTGCGACTAAGTATTTCATTGGCATCATCTCTATCACGAAAACGAACACCAAATCGGTTAACTAAACTGGCAGCAATTTGGAAGTTCTGCATCATATTTGGCACTGATTTATTAAAATAGTCTTGCCTCAAGAGCTTAAAATCGAGGTACGGGGCCGGGGGCGGTAAATAGGGTCGTAGGGGGCGAAAAAGTAGTTACACACACAACAACGACGGACTGCACCATAACGCCATTGCCAATCGCAGAACTGTCAAAATATCTAAAAAAATTCGTTTCACTCGTGCGAACTCAATTATATTCTGCATAATTAATTTATTTAATTATTATGTTATTTTCAATTGATCTGTATTATGCACAGACCAATAAAAAATAGTTATTGATTAAATAAAACTTAAAATAATGAATAAAGCTCAGAAAAAGAGTTGAATAAAGTTAAGAAGCAGTGTGCAAAACGGAACGTTGTAAAAAATGGGTAGTTGGATGCGTTCAGGGTAATTGAGATGCGTTCAAAATAAGGTAATAAGACGTAGAGTTGGCATAAAGAAAAAATATTTTTTTTTTTTTTTCTGGCCTTCTTTTGAAATTGGTAGCATCCACTAGCACAATGTTTTAAGAGTGCTCCATTGAGTTTTACCGTAAAATTAAATTTTTGACCCCAAAAAAAAAAAGTCGTTTCCCAGCAATTTTTTTTGCGTAAGGGTACTTAGTTTGATGTACAGAATGCTTGGTTGACGTATGTGTGAAGGCTTGATTTACACCCTGTATACAGTATGATACTTTATAATGTGCACATATCGAAATGAGGGTATCTATGCTTAATTTTATCGATGGAAAAAATATTTAAAAAAATCTAAATATTTTTTAATATTTTTTATGGAATTGAAAATGTTGTCCGCTGTTGTGACCCCAATGTAAACAAAACGGTGTAACTTTTAAACTAAATTATCTATCGCGATGAAACAATTTTATGTAAAAAGTTATGAAAAAAAAAAGTTTTTTTGATCAAAAAACGTGTTTATTTTCAATTGAGGGTAGTTTTTTTCCACAATTTTCATTTTACGAGGACGCCTAATTGCTTCCAATCATTATGGAGTTTGTTTCATCGCGATAGATAGGTAATTTAGTTTAAAAGTTACACCGTTTTGTTTACACTGGGGTCACAGTAGCAGACAAAATTTTTAAAAATTCCATATAAAATATTAAAAAATATTTAGATTTTTTTTAATAATTTTTCCGTCGATAAAATTAAGCATAGATTCCCCCATTTCGATATGTGCACATTATAAAGAATCACACTGTATAACACCAGTGTGTTGATGAAATTTTTTTTGCAGAAAAGTAATTGTTGTTGTTGTTAACTGTTTGTGTGGTTCTTAGTTTATATTCTTAGATCGTGTTACTTTGTTTGTTTATTGTTACCTTTTTTTTTTGTTGTTTTTCTTTGTTTTCGTGTTTTAACTGTGGAAACCTGTAATTGGCCTTCAAATGTTATTTGATTAAGTACATTGTCTGTATTGGCTGTAAGTTTCCCAAAGAGAATAAAATAAAATATTCAAATCGATGAGGTCGTTGCTCGTACGTGGAGTGCGCAGTAGCGAGTACTGTGAGTAGTTGGTACTATCTTCAGTTGATTGGTTACAGAAGAAGGTGAGCCTCATCGTGTGTTTGGTGGCGGGCTTCGCGATCGTACTGCTCGTGCTCGTGCTCACGTGACGGCCGCGTGCGACGTGCGACGTGCCACATGCTTCAGCAGCCGCGTGCGGCGATCAACGACTAGTCATCATTATATTACTGTGTTCCACACTAACTTATACTGTACAGACTTGTAATTAATTTATTATTTAATAAAATATACATTAATTAATCTATACTAGACTAATATTATAAAGCTGAAGAGTTTGTTTGTTTGAACGCTAAGATCTCAGGATCTACCGGTTGGAATTGAAAAAATCTGTTTGTGTTGGATAGTACATTTATCGAGAAAGGCATTAGGCTATATAACATTACGCTACGACCAATAGGAGTGGAGCATAAATGAAAAATGTTGCAAAAACGGGAAACGATATTCCTTATTGAGAGCTTCCGTTGCGTGCGCTGCGAAAATGGTTTAAGTTATGCAAATAATATCGCACCTTCAGAATAGTAGTGACGAATCTCAAAAAATCATTTTATTGGGAAAACAAAAACGAAGTTTTGAAACTGCAAACTTTCAACTTTGAACTGATTTAATTCATTCATTTTGTATAAAAACATATCAATTATTTGATTTCTGTATTAAGTTAAGTTTAGCTTTTGTGAAATATGAGAAAAAAAAAATGGTATATTGCATATTTTTAATTAAAATTAAGGTTTTTTAAAAAGGTTCCCAATTTAAGTCAGTATCATACAGAAACTGTTTTTTTTTTAAAGACCGTTTTCGTCTTAGGTCTCTTTTATTCTGAAATCATTGTAAAGTTTTTATCCTATTTCTGAAAAGAACACTACAAGAATAAACTGAAAATATGCTATCGTGTCACATAGCGAAATAAGTCATTATAAAATAACTTATTTCATTATGTGACACAAAGAAGATCTTGAAATTAAACACTTTTTAATTTTCAAAAGAATTATATTCAGTCATTTTGGCACAGAAAATAAACATAATAATATCGTTCGTTTGAGTCAAAATTTGCAATTATAAAATTAAAAATAATAAAATCAATAGAAACAAAACAACAATTATTATCCATAAAGAAATAGCTTTTTTTTTTCAGAGTAGAATTATCACAATTATTTGTAAATCAGTCTTAAGGCAATACTTTGCACAGCCAATGTTTATAATAATTAAGTTTAATTTTCTTTAACAAATACAAGAACTTGTACTTAACAAGTTAGCAATTACAAAATTAAATCAATATTCATAGTTTAACACAATGTTATAAGAAAGTATTAAAAATCAAAAAACCTTCATTAAAAAAAGAGTGCAGTACGGCAATGATAAATTATGCATAGGTGCATAGAATGTTTACCTATGTAAATAAATTGAATCAATTATAACAAAAAAAAACTCCATAACATGTTATCATTTTTAAATCAATACTTTGGTGATACAATGCTATTTAAAACTAAAACCTATAGCAGAAGAGCCTGTTATACTTATAAAAATAGTTAAATAATGTTATTATAAAAATCAGCATAATAATGAGGTATCAGATTATGTTCAATCAAGGAACGTAAGTCAGTTTTTTTCCTCTCAGATAACACCAGTCTTTGAGTGTATGCTTTGGTCATAGCAATTTCCCTTATATTACTCATCTTCTTCCTTTTGTTTCTCATGTTTACCTTGTTGAACTCGTTTTGACTATAAGATGTCTTATAGTAAAATGTAAACGTATCCTCTTTAGTAAATTTAAGGATTTTTACATCATTCCAAGTCATTTTGCCTTTATTTTCATTTTCACTAAAGTTATAAGCCCATTTCTCTTGAAAGATCTCTTGAAGTCCCAAAAAAAATCATACGTTAATTCTTGAACAATCAACGGTTTCCCGTTTTTTCGCGAATTTTTTATTAGAGTGACATATTGACAAGGTGCGTATATTGGTCCAGCCTTTTTATTCCGTTGGATTTCCTTTTCAATGAGGCTGTGGACGTTGTCCCCTTCATTTTGGGTATGACCCTTTATTAGGTACTTTTGGGTTATAGACTGGATGTTCTCAAAATGTGATACTGCGTAGGAATATAAGCAAGCTACATATCGCACCTTCAGAATAGTAGTGACGTATCTCAAAAAATCATTTTATTGGGAAAACAAAAACGAAGTTTTGAAACTGCAAACTTTCAACTTTGAACTGATTTAATTAATTCATTTTGTATAAAAACATATCAATTATTTGATTTCTGTATTAAGTTAAGTTTATCTTTTGTGAAATATGAGAAAAAAAAAAATGGTATATTGCATATTTTTAATTAAAATTAAGGTTTTTTAAAAAGGTTCCCAATTTAAGTCAGTATCATACAGAAACTGTTTTTTTTTTAAAGACCGTTTTCGTCTTAGGTCTCTTTTATTCTGAAATCATTGTAAAGTTTTTATCCTATTTCTGAAAAGTGCACTACAAGAATAAACTGAAAATATGCTATCGTGTCACATAGCGAAATAAGTCATTATAAAATAACTTATTTCATTATGTGACACAAAGAAGATCTTGAAATTAAACACTTTTTAATTTTCAAAAGAATTATATTCAGTCATTTTGGCACAGAAAATAAACATAATAATATCGTTCGTTTGAGTCAAAATTTGCAATTATAAAATTAAAAATAATAAAATCAATAGAAACAAAACAACAATTATTATCCATAAAGAAATAGCTTTTTTTTTTCAGAGTAGAATTATCACAATTATTTGTAAATCATCTTCTTCCTTTTGTTTCTCATGTTTACCTTGTTGAACTCGTTTTGACTATAAGATGTCTTATAGTAAAATGTAAACGTATCCTCTTTAGTAAATTTAAGGATTTTTACATCATTCCAAGTCATTTTGCCTTTATTTTCATTTTCACTAAAGTTATAAGCCCATTTCTCTTGAAAGATCTTTAAGTCCCAAAAAAAATCATACGTTAATTCTTGAACAATCAGGTTTCCCGTTTTTTCGCGAATTTTTTATTAGAGTGACATATTGACAAGGTGCGTATATTGGTCCAGCCTTTTTATTCCGTTGGATTTCCTTTTCAATGAGGCTGTGGACGTTGTCCCCGATTTTGGGTATGACCCTTTATTAGGTACTTTTGGGTTATAGACTGGATGTTCTCAAAATGTGATACTGCGTAGGAATATAAGCAAGCTACATATTTATTTTTGTTTTGTCCGCAGCAATTGTCGGAATAAAACGTAACGTGAACGGCCTGACCCTGATGTTTTGCATTTAAAATCTCCAAATAATTAAGAACACACGATCCGATCTCGCTAGATCCGCGTTTCCCCTGAGTTTCGTCCCAGAAAAAACTGTAGACATCTCCATAAGCTCCAATATCACGTTTGTGTTCACTTTCTGTGTTTTCGTCCAGATTTTTGGCTCTTTTCTTTAGTAATTCCACGATTGTAAAGTTGAGGCAATTCAGTTTTGTTTTATAATAAAATGATGACGAATCACCGCTAGGACATTGCATAACTGCTTGCAGGTCGAAAACTGCACAAATGTGGGTTTCATCAATGTTGAGTCGATCATTGTGTTTCTCTTTTCGGGATAAGTCTTTTTCTTTTAAGTGTCGATCATATTTATCTTTTAGTTGTAGTTTTTTTTCTGGAGAAACAAGTTCATATTCAAAACATAGGTCGCATCTGTCTTTCTTGGGTTGGAAAAATCCAATATTAAACTCTTTTGTGAAAATGTCATAATATAACCAATATTCACATGCAGCTTTTCCTGCGTCGCGTTGATCTTTATCAAAATCTCTCCATAGATCCATTATGGTCTTTTCTCCACCTATATATTCACGAGAAGTTGAAGACCTTAAATAATGCGATTCAATCCTTGGTATGCTATTAATGTGGTTCTTTATATCTTGTATGATTGCTGGTTCTATCCTTTTTCTATTCTGGTTTTTACCTCGGTTATCTTTCTCTACAAAACCTTGCGCATCTGTCTTTTTTTTAACAGTTCTTATTTGCCTGTCACATATACCTAACGTATTTATAAAGAAAGTTTTGCAAACCCTAATTTTAGTATCATTTAGTGTAAAATAAAATGCATTATTAGGCTGTCTTGGTCTAGCTGCATTTGTGTATTTATATTTTGGTTTTACTTCGACCATGCAATTTCTAACAAAAGATCTTTGTAATTCTATATTTCCTAGTGCCCAATATTTTTGAAATAATAGATTTCTATCGATCTCATTTATGTTATCGACACATTTGATTCTACATTTGCTGGTACATGGATCTTTTACTGAACGAGCAGGAACAATTTTTTTAGATTTAGTGTTAGAAACATATTCTTTCCCAGTATTTCGCAAAGTTTTGGAAACAATTTGTTTCCACTTGTTGGGATTTCGTAGACGTTTGCGAGATTTCTTTGGACCTTCTACTATAGGAGCATTAACATTTTCGGGTTCACTGTCTGTAGTATCAGAACTACTCGATGCAGATATTCTGACTGCACCTCCAAGACGTGAACGAGGTCTATTTGAATATGAAGGGTCATCGTCGCTCAAGTCTGCATCACTTTCGTTCGAATTAATAGGCGACTCACAATAATTTTTAGGTGGCTGTGTTGTGTTACGATATATACCTGTAGAGGTTGAGGGTTCATCTATCTTTGTATTTGACTCGATTGTGTTACCATTATGGAGCGGGCTACTGCGACTGGCGGAAGATGAGCTACTTGAGCTAGAAGACGAGGAACTGCTGGACGAGGAACTACTGGACGAGGAACTGCTGGACGCTGACTTACTGCGTGCTCGCCTAGGCAGTTCATTTTCTTGTTTTTTCTGACATTTCAGAATTTCCACTTCATCTGCTACAGGTTCCTAAAATGTAATACATATTTTAAAATGAATAGTATACATATTTTAGAATAATTAGATATAATTATGTGTAATATAAATATCTCATGTTGTATCTACATCATGTGACTCTTATGTCAAAAGTATACTACGTACACTTATTTAATAAAAAAAACATTAATTTATTTACTTACCATTACAATGATTTCATGAGTAGCTTCTATTGGCTGAGAATAGTATTGTTCAGTATTGACCTGAAAGCATAGATTATCAAATAAGTGAATATGCAATTTATGTTGTAGCATTAAATAATTATTTACGTAAAGAGAGAATATTTTGAGACCAACCCTGGTTATGTCCCTTTTGCCATCGCAAAGATCGTGTGCATAATTTGGAAACAGCACACTTTTTTCAGGTGTGCCTTCTATTATTGATGGACTGGATGGCCGAGAGGTACCGCTTTCATACTCATTCTGTAAATATTATAACCACTAACCTTCTTAAAGCTAGGTAGGTACCTACCGTACCTACTTAGTTATAAAACTAAAAAGAAAATTGTGGGGGAAATAATTAGGTAAAATACATTAATATTTCGTTACCTGAGTTAACTTTCGTTTCCTTTGCTCAATAAAATGAGGAATGTTCTCTTTATTAATTTCATCCTGGAACGAAAAAGCACAAAAAATATACATTTCATATCTACCTATTAACTGTAATACATTTCCGTAAAAACGATATCTAATAAATAGAAACAAGGAATAGGTATTTAAAATGATCAAATTCATACAAACCACGTCACTAGATTTCCGCATTTGGTCCGAGGGCCAACTTACGTTTTTGTTATTGCTTGGTACTACGTCCACCTGAAAACGTCTTAAGATAATTATGATAACTGTTCAAAAAACCACTAAATGCTATTAGTATAATGTAGATATAACCTCTCGTTGCTCATTTGTTCGTAATTTCTCAAATATTAAGTCTGCTCTTCTCTTCATTTTTATTCTTATCTGAAACAAACAAGGCTACTAATATAGTTTAAGTATTAGGTATTTAGGAAATACAGAGTCCTAAATCTCATTACGGCAAATAAACACACCCATCTTATATAATTATAAGGACTCATTTAATAAAATAGCTCATTTATTTGTCAGCAAATTAGTGCAGTAGTGACACATTTTGATGTAAAATGTATTGAAGTCCTTCGTTTTATTTTAAAAGAGACTCAATTCTGTTTAGTCCTTATCACTATTCTCAGTTTTAAGTATTAAAAGGACCCAATTACCAATAAGTCCTAGAAGTAAAAACCAACATCGGTAATAAAAAGACCTAATATATAAAAGAGTCTCTCTTAAACTGAAGATTAAGAAGTTTACTTACCCGTTTGTTCAGTACACAAGCGACTTAATATGTTTTAGGTCAGTTCACTATCAAACTT
Organism: Diarsia rubi; assembly: GCA_932274075.1. Taxonomy (NCBI): domain Eukaryota; kingdom Metazoa; phylum Arthropoda; class Insecta; order Lepidoptera; family Noctuidae; genus Diarsia; species Diarsia rubi. The sequence continues at coordinate 40,721 of OW026416.1, read as the reverse complement.
GCGACGACTTGTCCACTTCACTTTCGATGCATCACTAATCGCGTCGCTACCGATCCGAGCGGCGCGGGTAGAGAGAGGGAGTGCGAAAGAGACCGAAGTATCGTCATCTTTATTCTATCATAAAAACGTCACTTCTTTAATATTCACCTAAAAGTGCGTACCTTTTAGTGACCCTCTATGACCGTAACTCGATTTCTTAGATTTTTGAGTTAAGTCCATACCATTCTGAAGGTGCGATATTTATTTTTGTTTTGTCCGCAGCAATTGTCGGAATAAAACGTAACGTGAACGGCCTGACCCTGATGTTTTGCATTTAAAATCTCCAAATAATTAAGAACACACGATCCGATCTCGCTAGATCCGCGTTTCCCCTGAGTTTCGTCCCAGAAAAAACTGTAGACATCTCCATAAGCTCCAATATCACGTTTGTGTTCACTTTCTGTGTTTTCGTCCAGATTTTTGGCTCTTTTCTTTAGTAATTCCACGATTGTAAAGTTGAGGCAATTCAGTTTTGTTTTATAATAAAATGATGACGAATCACCGCTAGGACATTGCATAACTGCTTGCAGGTCGAAAACTGCACAAATGTGGGTTTCATCAATGTTGAGTCGATCATTGTGTTTCTCTTTTCGGGATAAGTCTTTTTCTTTTAAGTGTCGATCATATTTATCTTTTAGTTGTAGTTTTTTTTCTGGAGAAACAAGTTCATATTCAAAACATAGGTCGCATCTGTCTTTCTTGGGTTGGAAAAATCCAATATTAAACTCTTTTGTGAAAATGTCATAATATAACCAATATTCACATGCAGCTTTTCCTGCGTCGCGTTGATCTTTATCAAAATCTCTCCATAGATCCATTATGGTCTTTTCTCCACCTATATATTCACGAGAAGTTGAAGACCTTAAATAATGCGATTCAATCCTTGGTATGCTATTAATGTGGTTCTTTATATCTTGTATGATTGCTGGTTCTATCCTTTTTCTATTCTGGTTTTTACCTCGGTTATCTTTCTCTACAAAACCTTGCGCATCTGTCTTTTTTTTAACAGTTCTTATTTGCCTGTCACATATACCTAACGTATTTATAAAGAAAGTTTTGCAAACCCTAATTTTAGTATCATTTAGTGTAAAATAAAATGCATTATTAGGCTGTCTTGGTCTAGCTGCATTTGTGTATTTATATTTTGGTTTTACTTCGACCATGCAATTTCTAACAAAAGATCTTTGTAATTCTATATTTCCTAGTGCCCAATATTTTTGAAATAATAGATTTCTATCGATCTCATTTATGTTATCGACACATTTGATTCTACATTTGCTGGTACATGGATCTTTTACTGAACGAGCAGGAACAATTTTTTTAGATTTAGTGTTAGAAACATATTCTTTCCCAGTATTTCGCAAAGTTTTGGAAACAATTTGTTTCCACTTGTTGGGATTTCGTAGACGTTTGCGAGATTTCTTTGGACCTTCTACTATAGGAGCATTAACATTTTCGGGTTCACTGTCTGTAGTATCAGAACTACTCGATGCAGATATTCTGACTGCACCTCCAAGACGTGAACGAGGTCTATTTGAATATGAAGGGTCATCGTCGCTCAAGTCTGCATCACTTTCGTTCGAATTAATAGGCGACTCACAATAATTTTTAGGTGGCTGTGTTGTGTTACGATATATACCTGTAGAGGTTGAGGGTTCATCTATCTTTGTATTTGACTCGATTGTGTTACCATTATGGAGCGGGCTACTGCGACTGGCGGAAGATGAGCTACTTGAGCTAGAAGACGAGGAACTGCTGGACGAGGAACTACTGGACGAGGAACTGCTGGACGCTGACTTACTGCGTGCTCGCCTAGGCAGTTCATTTTCTTGTTTTTTCTGACATTTCAGAATATCCACTTCATCTGCTACAGGTTCCTAAAATGTAATACATATTTTAAAATGAATAGTATACATATTTTAGAATAATTAGATATAATTATGTGTAATATAAATATCTCATGTTGTATCTACATCATGTGACTCTTATGTCAAAAGTATACTACGTACACTTATTTAATAAAAAAAACATTAATTTATTTACTTACCATTACAATGATTTCATGAGTAGCTTCTATTGGCTGAGAATAGTATTGTTCAGTATTGACCTGAAAGCATAGATTATCAAATAAGTGAATATGCAATTTATGTTGTAGCATTAAATAATTATTTACGTAAAGAGAGAATATTTTGAGACCAACCCTGGTTATGTCCCTTTTGCCATCGCAAAGATCGTGTGCATAATTTGGAAACAGCACACTTTTTTCAGGTGTGCCTTCTATTATTGATGGACTGGATGGCCGAGAGGTACCGCTTTCATACTCATTCTGTAAATATTATAACCACTAACCTTCTTAAAGCTAGGTAGGTACCTACCGTACCTACTTAGTTATAAAACTAAAAAGAAAATTGTGGGGGAAATAATTAGGTAAAATACATTAATATTTCGTTACCTGAGTTAACTTTCGTTTCCTTTGCTCAATAAAATGAGGAATGTTCTCTTTATTAATTTCATCCTGGAACGAAAAAGCACAAAAAATATACATTTCATATCTACCTATTAACTGTAATACATTTCCGTAAAAACGATATCTAATAAATAGAAACAAGGAATAGGTATTTAAAATGATCAAATTCATACAAACCACGTCACTAGATTTTCGCATTTGGTCCGAGGGCCAACTTACGTTTTTGTTATTGCTTGGTACTACGTCCACCTGAAAACGTCTTAAGATAATTATGATAACTGTTCAAAAAACCACTAAATGCTATTAGTATAATGTAGATATAACCTCTCGTTGCTCATTTGTTCGTAATTTCTCAAATATTAAGTCTGCTCTTCTCTTCATTTTTATTCTTATCTGAAACAAACAAGGCTACTAATATAGTTTAAGTATTAGGTATTTAGGAAATACAGAGTCCTAAATCTCATTACGGCAAATAAACACACCCATCTTATATAATTATAAGGACTCATTTAATAAAATAGCTCATTTATTTGTCAGCAAATTAGTGCAGTAGTGACACATTTTGATGTAAAATGTATTGAAGTCCTTCGTTTTATTTTAAAAGAGACTCAATTCTGTTTAGTCCTTATCACTATTCTCAGTTTTAAGTATTAAAAGGACCCAATTACCAATAAGTCCTAGAAGTAAAAACCAACATCGGTAATAAAAAGACCTAATATATAAAAGAGTCTCTCTTAAACTGAAGATTAAGAAGTTTACTTACCCGTTTGTTCAGTACACAAGCGACTTAATATGTTTTAGGTCAGTTCACTATCAAACTTGCGACGACTTGTCCACTTCACTTTCGATGCATCACTAATCGCGTCGCTACCGATCCGAGCGGCGCGGGTAGAGAGAGGGAGTGCGAAAGAGACCGAAGTATCGTCATCTTTATTCTATCATAAAAACGTCACTTCTTTAATATTCACCTAAAAGTGCGTACCTTTTAGTGACCCTCTATGACCGTAACTCGATTTCTTAGATTTTTGAGTTAAGTCCATACCATTCTGAAGGTGCGATATGTATGAAAGAAATGTTCCTTTTATAAAAGTTCTACAAATAAGTCCGCGATAGCATATATCTATCTACTAAGATTGACTCACTGTAACCATTTTTTACTATCGAAATGTTGGGTTAAATAGAATTATTTTTTGCGAAGCTTATTTAACCTATATGGTATTAATCTATATTCAAATAAATATGTCTGTTAGAAAGGAAATTTAATATAGAATATTTGTTGCTTTTACTCTATACGGCTTAAACAAATATCTTAGAAGATATCGCAATGTTAAAATGTACGCGCGACAAAATAATTACGCGGTCCGCTGGCCCTCGCGTCCCGATGTAGATACGTGGAGATTCTGGCCTCCGGGAAATTCAAATTCTAAATATTTATTGCACCATAATATTTACAATGTGTTATTGTATATTGTTTTGTGAGCAGTAGTGGACTAGTGGTGGCGGCTCCGACTTACGAACAGTTGGTCGTGGGTTCGAACTCAGGCAGGCGCATTACTTTGTGTAATTTATTTCATCACCACTGGTCTCAAAACGGTGAAGGTAAACATCGTAAGGAAACCGGCATATCTAAAAACCCAAAAGTTTGAAGATTGTGACATCTACCAATCCGCACTGGGCCCGCGTGGTGGATTATAGCCCATCCCACTCCTAGAGAGGAGGCCTGAGTCCTTGCAGTGGGAACAATATAGGCTGATGATGATGATGATGTTTGTATATTTAACAGTAAGAGATAGGTAGGTACCTATAGTAATTCTCAATTTAATAATGTAATCTAAGGTTCTATCAAATATTATAGAGAGGAAAGATTAGCTTTTTGTTTGTTACGATTTAACTCTAACTGAGACGACTTGGACAATTCTTTCAACATTAGAAAGCTAATTGAAAAAATATTACTATGTCGTATAGTCGATCTATCGTGGAAGGTTGTAAGTTATAAAGGGTGTTTGGTGCATCGTGTGCCAAATTGACATGGTCGACTGACGGAGTCATCCGCTAGCCTTTCAGACCCTTTAACACCCCTCATGCTCTGTGGATTTTTTTTTATCGAATTTTTATTGTTTTCAAAAAAAAGACCCAAATTTTACATTCAAATACAGATATAAGGAATATAATATAATATAATATCTGCAGGTCTAATTTCACGTCCGGCTATAACACCTAAGCCACGTGGGGGGCGGACATCAGCGCTTTTGAGCAAAATTGACTTACTGATGGCAAACGAGGCACTAGCACACCTTCACTATGGAGAGACAAAGAAATAGTATACGTATAGGACCGCTTTCCGGGGGTGAGCGTCGGGGCACGTCTGGAGCTGACGTGACAGCATACGGACCGTCAGCGGCTCTTTGCTGAGCGGGCGGGCAAGAGTCGGGGGACTCGAAGGGACTACAGCCGAACAACGGGGTGGGGTAGATACAGATGATGCTTTGCTGAGTAGGGCTACCACGCCTATTGACCACTCCGCCGGCTTATCTAGGGAGACCATTCAAGAGTTAAATGAAGATAGAAGGAAAAAATGGTCGACAGAAGGAGTTAATGTATTGTTTCTATAAAGCTCAATCTCAAGGGCCTGGCTATATTAATAGATTATTAATTACATTATTTAGAGATAGAAACCCAACTAATCCAAAAATTCATAAATTTAACGGCAACACACTCTCAAACCAGGCCCGTAGAATTATTAAACAAAATGTTATATCTCAAGAACTCCTAAGCCGCATAAAACATGAGGCTGAAGGGATAGAAACAGAAAACACACAAATATCGAGCAACATGGCAGAACCAATTCCAGCATCAGACACATCCAACACACACCATGACACGTATACAAATACACCACATGACACTCACACAAACACACAACCCCCACTGGTACAAACGGAATTACTAGAGCAACTAACTAGAAATGTAACAGTTACTGAGGACCAAGAACCGTTAATATTAAACTTTTTACAAGTATTAGCTGAAACTAAGGAAACTCTTATATACGACAGACTCTTATTACCCAAAGCAAAAATAAACAAACATTTTTTACAAAACCTACATGCACTCGATAACTATTTACCCAATCTATTAATTACTACAGACACACTTAGAGAATTAAACAATATTATATATGCTACAGCCAAAACACTAATACTAAATAATAAGCAAACACCATTTGTACCTCGAAACGTAATTAAACAAATATCAGATCCACCCTGGAAGAAAAGAATAAAAAGTAGAATAGAAAAAAATAGGAAAGAGTTTGGACAACTTTTAGAAATAGGCAGAGGCGTAAATACCCGCAGAATGAATATTGTAAAAACTAAGCTTTATAATAAATATAACACACAAAGTGAAAATGGACGGAATAATACAGAAGAGGTACTGAAGCAAAAGATTAAAGCACTAGCTGGTAGAATAAAAAGATATGAAGAAATCAGCAATAGAAAAGAACAAAATAGGTTATTTAAAGAGAATGAGCATAGGGTATATAGAAGTTTAGGAAACAATAGTACCACTAATGAGATAAAATTACCCAAAAAAGAGAACCTAGAAGAGTTTTGGAAGTCAATTCTCTCTAAACCTATACAATACAATAAAGACGCAAAGTGGATAAACGAACTAGAAAGGTCATCAGACAGAATAGATACAATAGAATCACAAGAAATCGCAGAAGAACAAGTTAAACTATTTTAACTTGTTCTTCTGTGATTTCTTGTGATTCTCCATTAGGAAATTGCACAATTGGAAGACTCCGGGGATTGATAAAATACAGAACTATTATTTAAAATATCTTACTAGTACACATAAATATTTTGCTACAGTATTCACTAATATTATAGGTGGTAGACAGCAGGTAGAAGAATGGTTTACTACAGGACAGGTTATTTTGATTACAAAGAATGAAAACACCGAAGATGCTAAAAACTGGAGACCAATTGCTTGTTTGCCTAGCAGTTACAAATTACTGACATCCATACTAGCCAACCAATTGTACGACCATTGCCAGGAGAACAGCATCATGGCAATAGAACAAAGAGGCTGCCGCCGCGGAGCCCGGGGCTGTAAAGACCACCTGATGGTCAACAAGGCAATTTTGGAGGACGCACATCAGTCCCAGAAAAATTTGAGTATGGCGTGGATAGATTATCAGAAGGCGTTCGATAGTGTATCACACGAATGGCTTCTGAGAATCCTTGATATTTACAAATGCCCGGCCATGATCAAGGCTTTCCTTGAAATTGCAATGCCTACATGGAAAGTGATCATGACAGCCCGTGGAACCACCGAGTCTTTAACTACTGAACCCATTTATATCAAGCGTGGCATATTCCAGGGAGACTCCCTGTCACCGTTGTTGTTCTGTCTGGCAATTAACCCAATCTCATTAATCCTAAACAAATATGAAATGAAAGGATACAAACTTAAAGATAGCTTCTGGGTAAATCACTTATTGTACATGGATGACTTAAAAGTATACGCCAACAATAAAAACAATTTAAAAGTTTTGTTAGACAGTGTTGAAATATTCACAAACGATATAGGTATGAGTTTCGGTTTAAGTCAATGTAATACTATACACATTAGATCAGGACACAGGAATAATACAATAGGTGAGGGACATATACTACTGAGTGGAGATACATTTGAACAACTAGGAATAGATAAAACATATAAATATTTAGGAATACACGAATCTGGTAAGATAGAGCATAGTCAAATTAGGGAACAGGTAACAAAAGAATATTTTAAGAGGACTAAAAAGCTACTAAACACACATCTAAGCGCACGAAATATCATAAAAGGCATAAATACTTTTGCAATACCAGTCCTACTGTACTCATTTGGAATTATAAATTACAAGAATAGTGATTTAAAAGCTATAGATATAAAGACTAGGAAATTATTAGCAATTAAAAAAGCACAGAGACAAAAAACAGACGTAGAAAGATTATACTTACCAATAAAATAAGGGGGTAGGGGGTTAATAAATACACACAACATGTAAAAAACACAGATACTGAAATATAAACATTATTTGGAAAGAGAGAAAGACGATTTAATAAAGGTGATAGTTCAACATGATAAAACTAGAGATAAATATTCAATAATAAAAGAAGCACGGGAAATAGAAAGAGAACTTCAACTACCACAAAGTAATGAACATACAGACGCAGAAATCAAACAAGCAATAATCAAGAAGTAAAACGATAAGTGGAGAAATAAGCAATTACATGGACAGTTTCCTAAAGCAGTTTTGGACCAAGCTAATATAGACAAAGAGAATTCATTCAAATGGATAAAAAAGCAACAAATATCACCCTCGATAGAATCAGCAATATTTGCCATACAGGACCAGGCTGTTGTGACGCGTCAACATCAACGCGACATTTTAAAAATAGATATAGATGGTAAGTGTCGCCTATGCGCCAGCAAAGACGAAACGACGCAGCACATCATCTCAGGATGCGAAAAGTTAGCAGGCACGTATTATGTCAAGAGGCACAACAACTTGGTTCAGTATGTCCACTGGTGTCTGGCAAGAAAACACAATATCGAGGTGGCGGGTCTTTGGTGGAAAGAAGCGTTGACAGAGCCGTAAGTTAAAGAAAATGTACAGGCTAAAATCATGTGGGAAATACCTATACAGACTGATATTACTGTAACACATAACAGACCAGATTTAATATATGTAGACATGATCAACAATAACACATTTCTAATAGATATAGCAGTACCTTCCGACTACAACATAGCCGCTAAAGAAATAGAAAAAAAGCAAATACCACCTTTTGAAGACAGAAATTCGGCGCTTATGGAATACTCAAACCATAGTTATCCCAATAGTAGTAGGAGCTACAGGCGTTATTTGTAAAAGTTTACAAAGATACATAGACCAGCTGAATACAACAATAGACATAACAATCCTACAAAAGCAAGCATCCTTACACACAACCACCATCTCAGTAAAGTATTGGGAGACACTGTGTTTGTTAATAGTACACCTCACACACAAGAGACCACACCAGACACACAACAATCAACACACACAGTAGACTCTTTGCAATTATCCGGCAGTACCTCACACACACCAAATACACAAAGGACAATCCGCACACGAAGAAGGAGATAGGGGGAAATAGATATCTTTTTTCAACCGCAACATATATATAAGACAGTCGAATATCGGAAAACCGAAACAGAAAATAATATAATATAATATATAATGTAATATAATATAATATAAAAAAAAAATATAAGGCGTAGACTCTGAATTTTACCTGTAAGAATCTATTTAAACCATAGGAAGATAGATACACAACCATTTCTTTTCATAGTGCTCCCCTCCAGACTGAAAGTTAGGTAGGTGAGTACTGTCATGTGTGACCTTACAGTTTTCTGGCTCCTACCAGGAAATTGTAACGTTACAAAGTTCAGCCTTTCGTATAATGTGGCACATATTTTTTACAGACTGACTTTTTCTATTGAAACAAAACATAAAATGACAAGCAAAAATAAGGAAATCTAAATTTATCCAAAAGTTTGGTAGCTGGTCGCCAACAGACGTGTATCCGTCAACTTGAGATAGCATGTGCTCCAAGACAGACTGCACCCCACCCCCTAAGTCAATAAGAATAATTAGATCATGAGTACCTATATAGACTCATGATGAGCATATTTGAACGTGGTTCGAGTATACGTGAATTACGTTTAAATCTTTTCAGTCCCGTGTGTGCACAGGTGTAGGCCGAAAGCTAAACTAATATTAGGATCATATAAATTCTGCGCTCTCTGACCGAAGTAACCAGTTGCTCACCGTTGTGTTACAAGCTCGTGCTTCGACGAACATTGTAAAACATAATTCTCTTCCAAAATGAAGACAGCTCTGTTATTAGTCGGCGTGTTGGTAAGCAAATGTTGGGATTTGTTAATATAATAATGTGTAGTTGGTCGCTAGCGCCTCTGAACACCGAGCTGCTAAGCGCAACATGCACAAATCGCAATCTTCATTTTGCTGCGACAAGTAAGGGTCGAATACGAATAACGTTATTCGTAGATGGGTGATTTTTAATTTTGGTGGTCACACTAAACTATCCCAAACTGTTATTGAGATATTCTGGTCCATCGGGTCCAGCAGGGTCCCGTCGCCGGGGTTGCGGGTTGTTCGAAAGAGATACCGCGACCTCGATACAAAGAGCTACGAAGGAACATGGGTGGTTTTTAGTTAGTAGAAGTCTGACACTCCCTACAGCTCTGCCCAGAGCGGGCGGAGTCATTTGATGATTTGCCTAAACAAAAGATATTCTGATCCCTCTATAAGTTTATTGTAGCTACGACTATCTTTTCTAATAGGTTAGTACCGAACGTAAGGTCCTAATTTTCACCCACCAAAACTGAAAATGACCGCGATACAGTGTTGACGTCACGCACAAGAATTTCAAGTTGCTGTCTAGCTGTACTTATTATACCTATGAGCTGAACGTAGCAAAACTAAGTGGAATTACGAGGTGCGTGCGTGTCCAGCTCGCAGGGCCCTGCCATCGGTCGTTCTTAAATATGTTCACGTAAATTGTTAATTCCCTTCAACTGTAATTAAAATTGTACATTTCAATAATTTGAGGTGTTTAAATAAGATTATAAACCACAATCACTAAGTTCATAGCACCTACGAGTACACAGGTGTTACGCACAACAAACACTATGAGCGACCCCGTTGTTGTGATAGGATTTAGTTAGATAATATTATATATTATATATTATCTACATATTATTTATTCTGTGCCTATTTGCAAACCAGAGACTCAAAGTGAAACGGAATCAATAATTATTACTTACACAAAATAAAAAGATGGAACATTTAAAAAAAGGACGAACGATACGTGTGTAACACAATAAGTGAATTGTTCCAGGCGTCCTTAGCCTTCGCTGACAAGACAGCGGTCGCGGACGAATCCGCGGTTCTTGGAAATATATTTGCAAATGCAGGAAGAGTCATGAAGGGGTTGACAGACAGCACGGGACACGCAGCAGACGGCTCGCTTCAACGAGGACTAATAGGAAGAGGTAAAAACAATAATCACTTCTTTATTCTAAATTCTTTATTGCGAACCGTAATGTACATGCATTGCTCGTAGCGGGTGGCGTTCTGTGGTCTCTGCCTACCTCCATGGGAAAAGTAATGTACATGCATTGCTCGTAGCGGGTGGCGTTCTGTGGTCTCTGCCTACCTCCATGGGAAAAGTAATGTACATGCATTGCTCGTAGCGGGTGGCGTTCTGTGGTCTCTGCCTACCTCCATGGGAAAAGGGCGTGAGTTTATGTATGTGTGTGTGTATAATGTACAATAGTTGGTAGGGAAATTATTTCATAGGCCAACAAAAAACTTCAAGTTAAAACTTCAACTTATTTGATAAATTCAAGTGAAAACCTTGAAAACCGTGATATTCGTTTAGAAGGCTTTTGAAATACGAGTAGTCTGATGCCTACATAGATTTGGTTTTTGTAATCGACCCGAGGGCAAAAACCAGATTCAATAAATCTTGAAATACCTCTAACAACACTTCCAGGAACGCGAGGATAGCAAGAGTATCACGCCGGGTGGGCTCTAGTGGGCTAGTGTTGCCATCGGAAGTATCTGCCTGATATTAAGGTATCCTACCATTTCTACCTTACTACCATTAACTTGATACTGATGATCAAACCTGGCAAATATTTTTCACAGACACGCAGAAAGCTGTCGCAGCAGACCTGGACCTTAAGATGATGATGATGGATGACGGCTCGTCGAAAGGAAAGTGCTACTGCTCATGCAACCTCAACAACCAGCCAGTCTTCATGGAGTTGGACTCTTACAATCTGCTCGGGAACTACGCTGTTGTGTAGGAACGTGAATGTCGCCTTGTTATCTATGTTCACTTCAGTTTGTTTGTTAAATTCAAAACTAGCTGTGCCCCGCGACCTTCTTTCGCTTTTAACTATTATAAAAAATAAAAAAATATACTTCCATATTTGAGTCAAATTTTAATATCATTTTTATTCGGTTTACTTTTTATTTTTACACGGTACCCTGATCCTATTTCCAAACCTTTGTTACTCTTTATTACATGAGCAACTACCAGTAAAACTCCCATGGAGATTAGATAGAACAAAGAGATGAACAGAAGAGCACACCCTCGAGGTATGTCCGGCTTGGTCCGAGCTGCGCCGCGGTCTGACCGCGGTGGATGGACAGGACCTCACGCTTCCCGGCGTGGTCAACGCCATGCTGGGGAGCGAGGAGGCCTGTGCAGCGGTTGCCTCCTTCTGCGAGGATGTAATCTCGCAAAAGGAGGAGGCGGAGCGCGCGCGGGAGGATTACCCTCTAGCTGCGCCACTCCGCAGACGAAGAAGGAGTCGGAGAAGGCGCCATCCTCTCCCTCCTCATGGTGGCGATGGGTGGGCAGTAGGCGCGGAGGCGCCTGCGCCCACATTGCACCCATCACCACTTTCGTCGGTCACTCCCGGGCTCGTCCCCCTCCCCACGGGGAAGGTGTGAGGGGTCCGCCCTGAGGGGAAATCGTCGGCGGAGGACTGGACGTCAAGGCTGTGCCAATCTCCCAGTCCCTCGCCACTCAGACGAAGCGGGAGTGCCGCTGGGTCGTTTTAGTGGGTATACCGGGTCAGACCGGGGAGTCCCACATAGCCCCTTCATCCCCCGATGGGAGGGTATGCGTAATGCATTTTTTCCCAGCAACAAAAAAAAAAAAAAAGGTTAGGTTAGGGGGGGGGGACCACCCCACAGTGCTTGCGTCTACGTCGCGTCCCCTGGAAATGACCCAGTTCTGACCACCGTAACGAAGTGGCAGACTGGGTTGGCCAAAGTGCACTGTGCTTTTGTAGCTTTTATCCTTTATACTTGTCTAGTCGCGCGCCGCCTGCGGCTAGTTTCTTTGGAGGGGCAGATGAGTCATCTGACAACGACTCACTGATTAGTATGTCGGATGCGGACGACTCTCGGTCGCGGAAGCGGGTCGGCGGCGGAATTCTACGCGGGGGTTCTCAGCCTCCGCGCGAAGAAGACCGCCTCCGGACCAGACGGCGTCCCCGCACGGGTTGTGGCGATCGCCGCCTACCACATGGAGGACAGGTTTCGGGACCTCTTCAGCGCGTGCTTTACGGCTGGGAGGTTCCCGAAACTGTGGAAGGAGGGGCAGCTATGCCTCCTCCAAAAGGACGTCGGACGCCCAATTCGGTTTCCGTCGAGGGCGTTCGACGATTGATGCGCTGGCCCTACTCAAGGGCCAGGTGAAGGAGGCGGTGGAGGCTGGGGACGGAGTGCTGGCGGTGTCATTCGACATTTCAAACGCCTTTAACTCCGTGCCCCACTCGACGATATTGGAGGCGCTCCGGTATCACGGAGTGCCTCAATATTTGCGGAACCTCCTGGCCAGCTACTTGGAGGGCCGAGAGGTCCTCCTCTTGGACAAGACGGCCACGGTGAGGCGGTACGGCGCAGAATCTGGTGTTCCACAGGGGTCGGTGCTGCCCCCCCCCCCCCTTTGGAACATCGGGTTCGACTGGCTTCTGCGGGGAGCCCTCCTCCAGGGCACGAGTGTAATTTGCTACGCGGATGACACTCTCCTCACTGCCCGGGGGAGGAACTTTGGGGACGCGGCCTGTCTGGCCTCGGCTGGCGGATCTTTGGTTGCAGAGAGGATCCGCCGCCTGGGATTGAAGGTGGCGCTGCACAAGACCGAGGCCGTGTTCTTTCGCGGGCCTCGGCAGCGCTGCCCTCCCGACGCTCACATTGTCGTAAAGGGCGTCAGGATAGGGGTCCAGCCCCAGATGAAGTATCTGGGTCTGGTGCTGGACGACAGGTGGCGCTTCGGCCCGCATTTCAGCGGGCTGTCGACGCGCCTGTTGAAAACCGCGGACGCACTGTTGTGGCTCCTCCCGAACCTGGGGGGTCCCAAGGCGAAATGCCGGCGCCTGTATGCCGGCATCCTGAAGAGCATGGCCCTATAGCGGGGCCCCCATCTGGGCCGACTCCCTTCACAGGCGGGAGAAGTGCGATATGTCCAGAGACGCGGCTCCGCGCGGGCTAGCCGTTTATGGAATAAAAGGTAGGTGTGCAGGAAGAAAAATTTTGGGTTATCCCGAAAAAAACAGTTTTTTGGGGTAAAAAATTTGGAAAACAACCCCCAATCTGTGCCCAGGACCACGGAACGCGGCCAAAAGCGCAGGGATGGTGGGCGAGTATGCCTGAAACTATGTTATTTTTAGAAAACTGAAGTTAATTGTAATTTAGCTTAGATATTAAATAATTTGTAATAAAAATTTTGAAAATTTGTCTATGTGTAGGAGGGAGAAAATTTTTTGCGTGTGCGGTCAATAAAAAGTGTTCAGGGAGTAGGCGGAACACTACTCCAGTCAATATCCGCTGAAAACAGCTCGAAAAACGCGTAATTAGTACTTAAGATATCAACGTTTTGGTAAAAACTTCGCTCCCTTAATGGGTGGGATTCCCATTCTAAATACTCTACTCTACTCTAGGTTATTTATTTCTTGCATCTACCGCCAGGGAAAGTAAATCAGTGCAATAGTCTTTATTAAAAATTTTCTTCTTAACTTATTATAGCTTATACAATTTTCTTCTTAACTTATTATAGTTTATTTTTTATTACATCTATCTGAAATTATATAACATTTGCATTTACTGCTAGGGAAACAATCCGTGCAGCAATCTTAAAACACTTCCTTTTTAAACGATTACAATTACTTTATTAAAAAAAATTACATGTAACTTATAGTATCCTAATTTAACTCTTAATTCTACTTATTCTTATATATTCTATTTTTAATTCTTAGATTTCTATGTTTTCATTTAATATATGTAACAATATATTTGAAACATAGTTTAACTATCTTAAATGCTTTTGTTACGCTCAATTACTTTACTACAGATTTTAATGCAATAGTCTAAAAATTGTTGTCTCTCTTTTCCTGCTATTATTTCCGATATGTTACCTCTCTCGAGTTTTACATCTAATTGGTGTTCCAATTCGTACCTTTCCATCGCGTACACCGGGCAATCTAAAAGTAAGTGTGGGACCGTCTCATCTATTGCAGAATCACATATGCACGATGGGTTCCCCTTACACTTGAAGCGATGCAAGTATTCGGAGAACCCACCGTGCCCCGTCATGATTTGAGTTATCTGCGGTTTAATCTGAAACTTTTTGACCGTCTTGTACGCCGCCATTGTGTCTGGGAAAAACATTTTAGTGATAGAGGCTGTCTGACCCGCCGTATACCTTTGGTTCCATTCGTCAAGCGTCGCCATACGAATGTGACGCTTGACGAAAGAAACCGGGCACAGGTCGTAATCAGGCTTCCTCTTGCTATTCAGGGCGGCCTCCTTTGCCAGCTGATCCGCTCTTTCGTTGCCCTCTAACCCTGCGTGGGCTTTTATCCAAAACAAGTTAACCACCTTGTTTTGGTGGGATATTAATGTTAAATTATCCCTAGCTTCCACTGCCAGGGGGTGAAGGCAGCAGTGGTTTTTCACTGTCTGGAGGGCCGCCATGGAGTCGCTGTACACTCCGAAACTGGATGCCGAGTGCTTCTGGATTTCCCTTGTTGCCCGGCATATCGCCAGCAGTTCCGCCTGGTAGACCGTGCAGTAGTCCGACAGCGCCAACTTGATAGCACGCGCCTCGGCGTCACCCCTCCATATAGAAAGTGCGGCCCCGACGCGCCCGCCAATTTTGCTGCCATCTGTGAAGATTTTAACCTCCAAGTCGGCGCTGGCGTCGACTTGCTCACGGTTCGCCAGGCTCACGAACTCCAGGTCGATACGCCTAGCTGGATGCGGGGATTCCATAGCGGATGCCACCCGCTCCACCTCCCTACCCGCCAGCACTGCCTGGGATACGCCTCTCCTGGTCTCATAAAGTGAGGCCGCCTCGCGGACCCGGAGATCTAGAGGGAGCATCCCAGTCAGAACCAGTGCCGAGTTCAGGGAGACAGTGCGGTAGGCTTTGCACATTTTCTGTGCAATTCCACGTTGCACAGCAGCCAGCTGCTTTTTGATTCCCACTTTATTCGCAGCTTGGGCCCATACACTGGCGGCGTACAGGACGATCGGCTCTATGGTGGCTGTATATATAATTTTAATTACCGCTGGACTAAGTCCCCAACTCACCCTTGCCGCCCTACACAACTGCTTGTATACACCTATGGCCCTGCGGCAAACATTAGAGACATGAGTATTAAATGTCAGCTTGTCGTCGATGGTGACACCCAGAATCTTAATTTCTCTCGAAACAGTAATGTCAATCCCGCCCATGCTCAGGCGTGGGGTATCATACTTTAATCTCCTTGTGATGACCATCGCATTCGTTTTCTGTGGTGCAAATCTAAGTTTGTTTTTAACACCCCACGCCCGAACATGGTCGAGGGCGGCGTTGGCTTTCCGCTCGATTTCTATAGCTGTGTCACCATCGAAGACAAGGACAACATCGTCCGCGAAAGCCTGGGAGTAATCCCCCCTACTCTGCAAAGTCTTTAAAAGTGGATCCAGGAGCAGGTTCCAGAAGAAGGGGCCTCCGATGGAGCCCTGCACACAGCCTTTGCCCGTTCCCTTTGCATACTCCTCTACACCATACCGGACTCTGACCCTTCTATCCGTCAAGTAGCTGTCGATGACCCTCCTCAGGTTGACCGGACACTCTTCCTCAGCCAGTCGGACTCTGATAGCCGGCCACCAGGCGCTGTCGAAGGCTCCCTCTATGTCTAGCGATATAAGTATAACAATTTTCTTTTCGTCAATCTTGTTGCGGATGTGCTGCATAAGAGCATAGAGAGAGTCTTCGGTGCTCCTCTGTGGCATGAATCCGTACTGGCGAGTACTCATCCTAGGTAGAATGTGAAACCTGAGGCGGGCCATCAGCATTTTCTCGTATATTTTCCCTAGGACAGGCAACAAGCCGATTGGTCTGTATGCTTTCGGGGTGGTATAATCAGCTTTACCCGGTTTCTTTAATACCACAACCGTAGCCTCCTTCCAAGGTTGTGGGAAATACCCATGTTCAAGGCATTTGTTCAGAAGGGCCAGGAACATCTCTGGCGCACTTCCAATGGCACGGCTACAGATGTCGGCTGTGAGGCCATCTATTCCCGGAGCCTTTTTGGGGTTAAACGAGTCGCTGGCTGATTTCAGTTCTGCCATGGTGAAGGGTGGATCGTGGCTATCCCTGTTCTCCTCTTTGTTGACTCGGTCCGCTTCCAATCGGATGTGGCTATGGTACTCATCATCAGTACTGACCAAGTCATCCGGGTAAAATGTTTCCGTGATAAATTTCACGGAGCCCTTTGCGTCTAGGGTTTCTCCATCCTTCACCATCGGCAGATCTTCCTCTCTACGCGTAGTCCTTCGTATTACTCTATATATCCCCTCCCAGGCCCCCTCTCCATCCTGCTTGCAGCAAAAATCTTTCCAACTCTCGGTTGCAGCTTTTTCTTCCTCTAATTCGTACTCTTCTTTCTGTTTCAGGTACTCTCCTACGACCTTCGACCTTCGGACAGGAGCGGCGCACTGAATTCTCCGCTTCTTGGTGGCGACTTGGTTCTTCAGCTTTGTGAAGTTTTCCGACCACCACGGCAAGGTAAATGTTTCTTTTATTCTTTTGATTGGCATTGCCGAGTTGCATGCTTCCTTAGTTGCTATTGTTAAATTATTTGTTATTATATCTAATTGTTCATTATTCCTAACCTTATCTATTTCTGATTTTGTGACTTTAAACTCTATGGCAAATTGGTTGAATTTTTCACAAAAGTCATTCCAATTGGCTTTTTTGGTGTTATAAATACGTGTAGTTCTTTCAATTCTTATACCTATGGATTTCCGTAATCTAATGTTAAAAGTTATGCCGTTGTGGTCGGAACCCGTCAAGCCCTCGTCCACTCTCCAGTCATCCACCAACCCAAGAATGTTCGTCGAACAGGCTGTGATGTCGACGTGGCTGGTGTACCTCTGTCCTCCTCTGATAGTGTCAAAGGTCGGGATTTCCCCTGTGTTGAGTACGTGGAGCCCCAGCTCTCCGAGAGTTCCACACACGTCTTCGCCTCTACTATCAATGACTGGGCTTCCCCACCACGTGCTCTTCGCGTTGACGTCTCCTCCAATGATCAGCGGCTTGGAGCCATTGACAATTTCAATTTTTCTGATGTGTTCCAGGTATTCCTCTATCGGCTTGTCTGGCTCAAAGTAGAGCGAGACGAGTGTGACCTCCCAAGCACTGGTTTGGATTCCCACCACAGAGATGTTATTGGTGGTGAGTTTCGGGTACTGTATAACGTTTATGTCCTTATCAAAGACGGCAATTGCTGCCTTAACAGTCCCATTTCCTGCATCAGTGCTTTGGAAGATCCTCACTCCTCTCTGACTCTTGACAGTCTTGATATTGCCGACGTAAGGCTCCTGGATAAGCGCAGCCGCTATTCCGCGTTTTTCTGCCTCTAAGAATAGCTCATTTGTCGCAAGCTTCTTTCGCTGGAGGTTAGCCTGTGCGAATTTGTAAGCGTGGTGGTCCCCCTGGGTGCCCTTAGCAGTACGCTACTGTCGCTCGCGCCAAGTCATCCCATTTCTGACGCTGCGGGCAACTGGTGCTAAAGGCGTTGTGTTCCGTCTGGGTGCCGTTTGATTTCTTGCAGTTTCTGCATGCTGCTGGTATACCCGTCATAAAATCCGAACATTCGGATCTCAGGTGGGGGCCGCCGCAGTGGCTGCACATATCCACTGACTCCGCACAATATTTTTTGCTATGCCCGAAGCCCAGACAGCGCGTACATTGCATCAGTGGGGTCTGGTCTTCGGCTCTGATGCGCTGAAGGTCGATATGTACGTATCCCTTTGCTGTGACCCTTTTCCAAATAGTTGGCGAGACGCTGAGCACAATATTGCCGGTATGTGGATTCCTAGCCCTTTTCCTATATTTTATCTCTACCCTGCCCATCCCACCGTTGAGGCCGTGGAAAACATCCTGGTTCTGGTTCCTGAATGCCTTAAGGACGTCCTCATCGGTATTAACCAGTAGGACGCTCCTAAGGATCAGCAACGGATCCTTGTTCTTCACCTCCTCAACGGTGAGATTGGTTCCATTCTTCCTCAATCTTTCCTTCGCCTTGTCTCTTTCTTCCGTCGTTTCAAAACCCATAATCACCTTTCTATCCTTTGCCTTTCTTACTTTCTCCACCTTTATCCATCCCTCTTTTGCATCTATTACCTTCCTTACCCTGTCAAGAACTTCCTCTCCCGAGTCCTCCTCATTGCTGGAGGCGACCACAACTGAGTGCAGCGTTCGCTTTTCCAGCGCGCCGCCACTTACACCCGCGACCGCACCCGCATATGTAAGAGTCTCTACATTCTCTATTCTTTCCTTCTGTGCCTCTATAACCCCCTTGAGCTCCTCCATCCGTTTGTTGCTTTCCAGCAGCAACTTGGAGTGCTCCTCAATTTTTTCCATGAATTGGCTTGCATGGATGTTTGGGTTCAATTTCTGCTCCGTGTCAATTGAGAATGTTGCGTCTCTGTCAGCAGCTCTAGGCTCCATGTGCTCCTTGGTCCTTTTTGTTTTGGCCTCCCCTTTAGCTTCTCTGACCAGCTGATAGAGACGATCCAACGCTTCAACGACGGCTGCTTTTATCTCGTTTTTGGTGTTTCTCGAGCTGTTCAGGTGAAGCTTTGCTTTGCTTAGGCAGGCCCTAGCTTCTACTGTCCGATCCGCGTACTGTAACTTTGGCGGCTCGGTCGGTTTCGCTTGCTTTGGCAGGGTCTTATTTTCCTGCGTCTCTAGCTGCTCTTTCTCGGCAGGTCGTGGAGGGCTTTTTGAACTCTGCTCGCTAGAGTCTATTTTAGCCGCGTCAACACTTTCCCGTTGCTTTACTGCTTCGGGCTTTGTCTTCGGTGAGAGCGTCGTCATTGGCTTTGTTTTAGGGGGGTAGGTCAGGTCTGTTCTCTTGTGGGGCGATGGTGTTTTGTAGGGTGGAACTATTTTGGATGCGCCTTCCCAGTGTCCGATGTTACGCCTCACCGACGGGCCCGCCTGACCGGTTTGGTTCCCTTCCAAGTCTAAAATGTCCGTGGGATTTGCCTTTTTTGCTGGTGTGCGTGTTGCCGGCATTTTGTCAGAGAGCTTTCCTAGGAACTAGTTAACGTCAAGGGTCTGCCGGGTATTGTAAAGGGATACCACGGTCAGTTACGGTGTAAAATAAAAGCAAAAATAAAAATAAAAACAATAAAATGTGAGTAGGATTTAATGAATCCTGTTCATATACTAATTTTCCGCTTTCCCTTCCAGATGGTGTACGCGACTTGGAGGTCAACGGCGCGCTTTGGTAGTTCAACGCACGGGCGATGATGTGAGGCAGGAAAAGAGAGCAAGAAAAGAGAAATATATAATACGCACAGTAAAATAAAATAAAATCAACCAAAACGCAATTAGTCTGCCTCAGATTCAAGATCTTTGGTGGTCGATCTCTGTGTAGAGTCGCGGTCTTTAGCTCAAAGAGCGGGTCAAGAGGAGCCAGTCACAAAACAGTCCACGGAATTTATTCTGAGTCAAAATCACCCAATTTTACAGTGATTTTTTGGAAGGACTCTACATAGAGTCGTTCTGTCTAGTCCGGTAGATAGCTCTCACCGAGCCCTATCAAATGAACCCAAACTCGGTGCAGTTACACCAAGGAGTTCTGGAGATATCCCAACTTGAAAATTTTTGGTTTTTCACGAAATAAAAAACCAAAAGTGGTTACAAGAGGATATCTCCAGATCCACCAGTCCAAAAACCCCGGTGTTTGGGCTTTCCGAAGTTGGCTCGGTGAGACCAATCCGCCGGATCGGTTTTCAGCCTGAAAAATCTTGGCGCGCTGAAAACGCCTGAAACTCAAATAGGCCTGTGCCCTAAGCCCTACTGATATAAACAGTGAAGACCCCAGCCGTCCACGACTCTCCGTTGGGAAGTTATGGCCGTCTTAAGTTTTCGCAAAATGGCCGCGGTGCTGTCAAAGTTGGTTTTTGACAGGAAATAACTCCCCTCTAGAAAGCCGTAGATCCCCCGAGTTTGGGCTCTCCTAACTCGGCCCGAGCTCCGCTGTCCGCTGAAACCACTTTCAGGGTCCTGAATATTTTTAGCCCCAAACCGCCTGAAATCACGAAGAGAAGGGGACGGAAGGTCCCTGAGTGTAAAATCAAAAACCACAATCTCCCACGACCTTTGGTTCAAAAGTTATGGCGGTTTGAAGTTAAACAAAATGGCCGCCGATCTGTCAAAGGTCGACTAAAAATGCCCGTAACTTCGGAACCCCTCGTCACAATAGGACGGGGTTTTGGATATATGGCTCGGCGTCACTTCAGGTGTCTCCTGAAAGCAGTTTCAGTGACAAAAAATTTGAACGCCTGAAACAGGCTGAAAACCTAAAAAACTTAAAGGTAACTAAAATCTAAAGGCCGGATTGAAAAATCGGGTTAATTCGGGCCGGCGGTTCCCGAGATATCTAGATTTGAAAATTAAAACCATATTTTTGAAAAAAAATTGACTTTGTTTTTGGTAGTAAGCTAGTCAACCTAAAAATCTAAAACTTAAAATCTCTATTGAGCCGATGAGCGCGCAGCAGGCTGCAGTTGTAGGTTTTCAAAATGTTGATTTGGACCGAAGATAAACAGGTCCAAATTTTTCAGGTTCTAACTGCTCTCAAAAATCAGGTGTGCAGATTAAACAAAAAATTTTTGCAGTTACCGTCTTAACAAGTAATGGAAATTTCGGCTACAAAATTTCAGATGTCTGGCTCTACTCCTTCTGGTTTTTCAGGCCACGTGGTTTTTCCTTTTTTCCGCTTTCAAGCTGAAACTTCAGGATTTCGGGAGTTCTTGGTGGTCAAAATGGTGTGCATTTGTGTTCCCCACCCCTTTCTACAATAAAAAGGCAGGGTCGTCGATCTCGTTCGGGCAGCGCTCTCGATTGAAGTTTTTTCTTATAGGTTTAACCTCAAAAATTTGAGGTTTTTCAGGTCTTGAATTATAAGCACTGCCGTCCGGGTTTTAAACTTCACTGGGGCTTATAGCCTTCACTTTTCCACACTCACTGGTACCAAATTTGTGACAATCCGATCACTTTTTACCACTTTTTTGAATTTTTTAGTCGGGAGCCGTACGAAAACGTGGCGTTCGCGGCTGTGGTTGGAGCCAGACTGGTTAGGTTTTTTTTTTTTTTTTGTTTTGGCAGGAGTGGGAAATCCCCACGGACACCTCGACTACCTCACAGGCTGTGAGATAGTCGAGGTAGTGCCGGACTCGAACCGGCTAAAACCACACTCCTGCCCCACCAGTGTTCCTCTGACGTGGTCAGAGCTATTATGTTCTGGCTTTTGGTCTTGTTACTGACGGCGGCCGAATGGCCATGTTTTATTTCTTTCTTTTACTGTTATAATGTAACTTATCCAAGTATTATCTTAATATATAAACTAATTTTAATTTCGCACATTTCGAATTATTATTTATTTATAATTTAATACAAATATACTACTATCTATGTCCGTAATCTATTTATTTTACTATTAACTTATGTTTATCAATGATGTTATCCAAATTTAAGTAATGCCCGAATACTATCTATTTGCTTATTTTATTTAATTTTTCTGTTTCTCGTGATCTTTCTTTTTTATATATTTACAATATCCAGACTATATACTTAATAACATATAGCTAAATATCATCTTCATGCATTTACAAATTTTTACAACCAGTTGGATACAGCTTTGCGTCACCATTAGGTTCGATTTCTGATCTTTAACTGAAGCCACTTTCTCATGAAAGTGCCTCCAGTTTTCAGTGCTCGTAGTGCTAATCTCTATGGTTCACTCAATGTCTCTGTTCTGTGGTTGTATCAACTTACTACTTTTTATGTTCAAATTTGAAGTGGGCGCATTGACAACTTTAGCAATATGCTATTGCTGCTCTCGCGAATGCGTCCCACTTCTTACGTATCGGGCAGTCGCTGCTAAAAGCATTGTGCCGGTGCTCCCCCATTTTGGCTCTATTGCAGTTTATGCACGCCGCTGCCTCGCCATTGACTTTATCTGGGCAGTCCGACCTAAGGTGCGGACCGCCGCAGTGGCTGCATAGGTCAACAATCTCTGTGCAGAGACGCTTTCCGTGGCCGTATGCAAGGCAGCGGGTGCACTGCATAAGAGGTGTCTGGTCTTCGACACGCACTCTCTGGAGGTCAATGCGCAGCTTGCCTCCTTCGAGTGCTCGCCTCCAGATCGTGGGGGACACACTCAGCACAATGCTATTAACATGCGGATTACGCGTCTTTTTGCGATATTTTACGGACATTCTTTGATCCTCTTCGCCGAGGCCGTGGAAGATCTCTCGGTTCTGGTTCCTAAGGGCTTTGAGCACTTCTTCGTCGCTGTGAACGAGCAGCACGTCCCTAAGAACCAGAAGCGGGTCCCGATTTTTCACGGCCTCGACGACGAGGTTCTCTCCGGCCGATTCGAGTCGCTGTTTTAGCTTCACCCTCTCCTCTTGCGTTTCGCACCCCATAATCACTTTCTGATCCTTCGCTTTCCTGACCCTCTCTACACGCACCCAGCCCTCCTTCGCGTCCACTGCCTTCCGCACTCTTTCGAGGATTTCGTCCCCTGTGTCCGCCTCCTGTGTTGAGGTAACGACCACGGAGTGCAGCGTCGTTCGCTCCAGGGCTCGTATGGCTCCGGTGTAGCATTTATTGACGGCCGCTGCACTCGCATAGGTCGTCTCCCCCACACTTTCCTTGCTAGCCAGGCTATCTCGGAGTTTTATTACATGCTCCGAATTCTCCTTAACAAGCGAGATGTGTTCCTTGAGCGTGTTAATGAGTTCAGCCTGGCTAGTGAGCACCTCCATGGATATGGGTTGGGGGCTATGGTTGACAGTGGGCGCGGGTACTGGTACGGCTACGGGTGCGGGAGGGGCCTTTTCTAGCTCACACTCTTTGACCAGCTCATAGAGCCGGTTTATGGATTCGAGCACCGCAGTTTTTATTTCCGCTTTAAGGTTACGAGAGTTGCCCAAATTAAGCTTGGCTTTGTTTAGGCAAGCTCTCGCCTCCGCAATGCGACTGGGGTGCCCGGCCTCCGGCTTCTTAAGTGGTCTTGGAGCATTCACAGGGGCTCGGCGCGTCGACGGGGTAGCAAGGCTCTCCTTCGACACGAGGGGTGTTTCGTTTCCGAAATCGATTTGCCTCCTCGCGTCAAGAGTGTTGGACCCCGCTTTCTCCGCCGATCGCGGCGAGCCACTGGAGCACTGGGACCTCACGGTGCCGGACGGGGTGCGGAACATGATAATGTCACTAACAGACACTGCTCGAACGGACCCCTGTAAATGGAAGATCAGTCCGACAGTGCCTATTCCGAAGAAGAGGGAACTTAAGGAACACTGGGAACTGTGACCCTGTAAAGGGGGGAACACAGTTAGACAACACACAAGTAATCAGAAAATAAAACAGATAAATAATTAGTCTTAATTATAAATTTTTAACTCAAATGTAAAAACGACTGTCAAATAACCCTCCTGTGTCCCTGTAAAGAGGGGAACACAGTATAAAATTAAAATAATTAATAGTCCGAATAATATACTTAAAATACGTCTTAAAATAACATTAAAACGTCTGTCCCATTATATTGAGTGTCATAAAATATTCTAATAAATAAAATATTGTAATTTTTCCCTCCCCAAATCCAAACCAAACAAAACCAGACAATAAAATTTTTTGCCGACCTCTCTCCGTTTACCCTTCCTCTAGCTATAGAACAGAGGGTGGGAGGGTGGGCAAATTTTTTTGCGAGCTAGCCGCACGTGCGATATGTCCAGAGACGCGGCTCCGCGCGGGCTAACCGTTTATGGAATAAAAGGTAAGAAAGAAAGGAAAGAAAAATTTTGGGTTATCCCGAAAAAACCAGTTTTTCGGGGTAAAAAATTTGGAAAACAACCCCCAATCTGTGCCCAGGACCACGGAACGCGGCCAAAAGCGCAGGGATGGTGGGTGAGTATGCCTGAAACTATGTAATTTTAATAAAACTGTAAAAAACTGTAACTTAGCTTAGATATTAATTAATTTGTTATAAAAATTTGGAAAATTTTTCAAAGTGTAGGAGGGAGAAAAATTTTTCGCGTTCGGGTCAATAAAAAATGTCCAGGGAGTAGGCGGAACACTACTCCAGTCAATATCCGCTGAAAACAGCTCGAAAAACGCGTAATTAGTACTTGAGATATTAACGTTTTTGTAAAAACTTCGCTCCCTTAGGTGTGTGTAACCTAACCTAACCTAACCTAACCAAGGTTAGGTTAGGTTAGGTTAGGTTAGGTTAGGTTAGGTTAGGTTAGGTTAGGTTAGGTTTTTTTTTTTTTTTTTTTTTTTTTTTTTTTTTTTTTTTTTTTTTTTTTTTATATACCTCTACCTCCGACGTCATCGGAGCCTGTGCTTGGCTTTTCGTTCATACCAGTTCTCGCTTTTATTCCTCTCGTACTTTCATTCTTCATACTTTATCTTTCTTACATTCTATCGTCATTCTGTCTTTAAGGGTAGGACGCCCTTCTACTTGTTCCTATTCTGTTTTCTATTCATTTATATTTATTCATTTTACTTTTATTTCGGGGATAACACAACAACACATGTTTTTATTAATTTTTTTACAATAGTACTTATTCTAGCTTATTATTTATATCTTAATGCTATTAACTTTGAGGTTTTACAGTTCCATATTTTATATTATAACTCTACTGTCCTTTAAATCTATTCTTATTTCTAGACATGTTTATTCTTAATTCTATATACTACAGGTGGGTTTACAGTAATCATATCACCACTATAAAATACAGCCATCTTAACTCTAATTTGTGTTTTACAGTTATTCTGCTAAATCTATACTTATTTTCAATTCTTATTTTTAGTTACATAGTTGTTTCTTATGACTATTATTCTATTGTCTATTTCTAAGTACTTATACATAGATAACAAATTAAACGACAAACTTATGTCTATACTTATTTTAAAAAAACTGTTTTGTATGACTACTTAATCTCTAGCTTAAATATGAGCTACTTAAGTTTTAGTCCATTGGTTAAGATGCGCTTCTCAAGAATTAGCAACTTCTGTCTTCAATGCTTGACCCTAATATTTTATACAATATTATGCAAACATCTTTGCTTATGCACTTTTATTTCTTTTTATAACACTTTCGCAAATTTTGACGCAAAATTCTAAAAATAACTCTCTCTTTTTTCCTTTCATTATAAGCCACATATTTTCGGCGTCAAGTTTGGTGTCGAGTACGTGTTCAGCCTCAATTCTAAATTTATCATAAACGGGACAGCTGAACAATACGTGTGGCACCGTTTCCGCAATCCCAGGATCGCAGATGCACGATGGGCTGTCCTTGCACTTGAAACGATTCAAGTATTCGGAGAACCCACCGTGCCCCGTCATGATTTGGGTAACCACGCTGTTTACTTTGACTTTTCTGACTATCCTGTAAGCCGCCACCGCATCCGGGAAAAACAGTTTTGTCACAGAAGCAGTCTCGCCCGTCTTGTATCTCGTGTTCCACACGTCAAGTGTTGCCGTACGAATGCATCGCTTGACGTACGAAACTGGACACAAGTCGTAGTCAGGCTTTCGCTTGGAACCTTCAGCGGCACTTTTGGCTAGTTCATCGGCCCTCTCATTCCCATCCAACCCCGCATGGGCTTTGACCCAATACAGGGTAATAACCTTGTTCTGGGTGAACAGAGACCGCAGGTTTGCCCTTACCTCTACTGCCAACGGGTGATGCCGGTCGTAGTTTTGAATGGTTTGGAGGGCTGCCATGGAGTCGCTGAAAATTCCAAACGATTTCGCACTGTGCTTAAGGATCTCCCTGGTTGCAACGCATATTGCAAGAAGCTCAGCCTGGTAAACGGTGGAGTAGTGTGGGAGAACAAGTTTGCGAGCTTTGGTTTCGGTGTCACCTCTCCAAATGGACAGGGCCGCTCCAACCTTGCCCCCAATCTTGCTCCCGTCCGTGAAGATACGAACCTCAAGTTCGTTCTGGGCATCTAGTTGCTCTTGGTTTACCAGGCTTATGAGCTCCAGCTCAGCGCGCTCCGCAGGGTGTGGGGCATCCATTGCCGAAGCAGGCTGCTCGACTATCCTGTCGCCGAGTGCTGGCTGAGGCACCCCCCTTCTGGCCTTGTACAATGACGCCGCTTCGCGGACCCGGAGGTCCAGGGGCAGTATCCCAGCCAGCACTAGTGCTGCGTTTAAGGATACCGTCCTATAAGCTTTGCACAGTTTTTGTGCAATACCGCGCTGAACTGCTCCCAACTGTTTAATAATGCCCAGCTTCCCGACGGCCGGGGCCCATACGCTGGCGGCGTACAAGATAATAGGTTCCACAGCAGCCACATATATTATTTTAATCACTTCGGGGCGAAGTCCCCAGCTAGTTTTCGCCGCACGAGTCAGCTGTTTGTGGATACCTATTGCCCTTCTGCAGACGTTCGCGACGTGTGTGTTGAATGTCAGCTGATTGTCGATGGTGACACCAAGGATTTTGATCTCTTTGGACATGGCAATATCGATCCCGCCCATGCTCAGGCGCGGAGTGTCGTATTTGAGCTTGCGTGTAATAACCATCGCGTTGGTTTTGTGTGGGGCGAATTTAAGTTTATTTTGCCCCCCCCCACGCCTGAACATGTTCGAGGGCGGCATTGGCACGTCCTTCGATCTCAAGCGCAGTGTCACCATCGAAGATCAGCACAACGTCGTCTGCAAAAGCTTGGCAATAGGTCTCCCCAGCCTCCAGGCTCTTTAACAGTGGGTCCAGCACAATGTTCCACAGTATTGGTCCCCCTATGGAGCCTTGAACACAGCCCTTACTTGTCGATTTGCCGAACTCTTCACCCGCGTATCTAACGTTGACTCTACGGTTCTCGAGGTAGCTGTCGATGACCCTCCTCAAGCCCACCGGACACTTTTCCTCGGCCAGGCGGACCCTTATGGCTGGCCACCAGGTGTTGTCGAAGGCTCCCTCTATGTCCAATGATACCAAGACAACTATTTTTTTGCGCTGTAGCTTGCTGCGTATGTGCTGCATTAGTACATAGAGGGAGTCCTCGGTGCTCCTCTGGGGCAAGAATCCATACTGGCGAGTGCTCATCTTCGGAATTAGATGAAACCTGAGGCGGGCCACCAACATTTTTTCGTAAATTTTACCTAGTATTGGTAATAAACCGATTGGTCTGTATGCCTTTGGCGAGCTATAGTCAGTCTTTCCAGGCTTCTTCAGTACTATTACTGTCGCCACTTTCCAGATTTCTGGAAAAAGGTAATATTTTAGGCAGCCGTTTAGGAGAGCCAAGGCCACGTCAGGGGCCACTGCAACAGCCTGGCAACAAATGTCAGCAGTGAAGCCGTCCGCTCCCGGAGCTTTTTTGGCGTTAAAAGATCCGCACGCTGCCTTTAATTCTGCCATCGTGAATGGTGGGTCGCAAGAGTTATCTTGCTCTCCAGCATTCACAGTGTCGGCCTTTTCTCTAGTGAGGCGGTGGCCGATGCTATCACTGTCCGCATTGTCCTCCGGGTAAAAAGTGTTGGCCAGTAGTTTAATTGAACCTTTCGAGTCCAGCACTTCTCCGTCTTTCACCAGAGGCTGGTCTTCCTCCCTTTTATTGGTCCTTCCTATGACCCGGTAGATCCCTTCCCAAACCCCCTCTGTATCCTGTTTGGCGCAGAAGTTCTTCCAGCTCTCGATTTCATCTTTGGCTACCTCTGTTTCATACTCACTTTTCTGTTTCAGGTACTCATCAACGACTTTCGATCTTCGGGCGGGAGCAGCACACCTTATTCTGCGTTTCCTGGTAGCGACTTCCTTCCTCATCCTCTCAAGTTTCTCGGACCACCACGGCAAAGTGAGCACTTCACTGTTCCTCTTCATAGGCACTGATGAAGCGCATGCTTCTTTTATTAACTCGGTGTATTTATTGACTACTAAATTTAATTGTTCAACTGAATCTAATTTTTCTAGCTCGAATTTATTAATTTGGTTCTGTTGCAATAATTGACTGAGTTTCTCACGAAACTCAGGCCAATTTGCTTTTCTAGTGTTGTATATTCTCGTTGTCCTATTGATTTTAATTCCCTTGGATCTTACTAAATTTATTTTAAAAACAATGCCGTTATGATCCGAGCTCGTGAGGCCCTCGTCTACTCTCCAATCGTCTACCAGGTCGAGAATATCGGTCGAACATGCTGTAATATCGACGTGGCTGCTGTAACGTATACCCCCTCTGATCGTGTCGAAGGTCGGGATTTCCCCTCTGTTCAGTATGTTCAGAGACAGCTCGTCGAGAACTCCGGAGACCTCTTCGCCTCTGCGGTCGATGGACAGGCTTCCCCACCAGGTACTTTTTGCGTTTGCGTCTCCTCCAATAATCCACATCCTCGAACCAACTTCTTCCTCCACGCGTTTGAGGTGCTCCAGGTATGGTCCGATTGGCTGGTCTGGTTCAAAGTAGAACGAGACCAGCGTGATTCTCCAGGCACTGGTCCGGATCCCCACCACGGTGATGTTGTTAGTGGTGAGTTTCGGGTACTGTATGACAGTGAGGTCTTTATCAAAGACCGCTACCGCGGCCTTGACCGTCCCGTCTCCGGTGTCAGTGCTCTGGAAAATCCGGACACCCCTGTGGTTCCTCACTGCCTTGGCCCCACCCACGTAAGGTTCTTGGAGGAGAGCAACGGCGACTCCGCGCTTCACGGCTTCCATCAGAAGCTCGTCTGTTGCAAGTTTTTTCCTCTGGAGGTTAGCCTGTATTATCCTGTAAGGGTTTGGGTTGCCAGGGGTGCCCTTAGCAATACGCCACCGTCGATCTGGCGATGGCCTCCCACTTTTGGCGTGTCGGGCAATCGGGGTTGAAGGCGTTGTGGTCAGTGTCCCCGTGCTTGGCTTTCGTGCAGTTTTGGCACTTGGGTGGTACACCCGCAAGCCATTCGGCGCATTCCGACTTCAGATGCGGGCCCCCACAGTGGCTGCACAAGTCGGATGGTTCTTTACAGAAACGTCTGCCGTGCCCATAACCCAGGCAGCGCGTACACTGGACTAGTGGGGTTTGGTCTTCCACCCTCACGCGCTGGAGGTCCACGTGCAGGCATCCGATTTCTGTGGCCCTTTGCCAGATGGTAGGGGAGACGCTGACCACAATGTGGTTTGTGTGAGGGTTCCTAGTTTTCCTTCGGAACTTTACCTCTACTCTGTTCTGCTCATTGTCGAGGTTGCGAAAAACATCCGCATTCTGATTCCTCAGAGCCTTGAGAACGTCCTCGTCTGAATTAAAGGAGAGGACACTCTTGAGAATCAACAGTGGATCTTTGTTTTTCACCTCCTCGACGCTAAGGTCCTGCCTTTCCCTTTCCAATTTGCCTTTTACCTTGGTCCTTTCTTCTAAACTCCCAAATCCTAAGATGATTTTCCCGTCCTTAGCCTTTCGGACTTTCTCCACCTTGACCCATCCCTCTTTAGCATCCACCGCCTTGCGTATTTTGTCTAGGACTTCATCTCCTGACTCGGTTTCATACTTTGAGGTAACAACGATCGAATGCAGCGTACTCCGCACTGGGTCCGCCTTTCCGCTGTGGGTCGCAGTTACGCTCGCATAGGTTGCGGTGGATGCGAGGTTTGTCTTTTGCAGTTCCAGTGCACTTTTTAGGTCTTCCATTATTTTGTTGTTCTCTGCTAGCAACTTCGAGTGATCTCGGATTTGTGTTGCTAGCAGGTTACGGTCAGAGCTTAGCGAGAAGGTGGCATCAGAGGTGGCCACTTCGAGGTGGGTGTTTTTATGTGCCTCTCCAGACGTTTTTATTTTGCTATCCCTTTCAGCCTCCTTCACCAACTGATGCAGACGATCCAGCGCTTCGGTAATGCCGTTTTTTATTTCGGTCTTTATGTTACGTGATGCGCTTAACAGCGTTTTCGCTTTAACCAGGCACGCCCTTGCTTCCGAAGACCGATCCGCGTAATGAGGTTTTGGTGGCGAATGAACCTCTATTAGTTTTGTCCGCGTTTGGTGGGATTTATTGTCTTGCGACAGAGAAGCTTTTTGCCCTGCTTTTCCCGGGCCTGCCTGAGTCATTTTAGTGGCAGGAGGGGGCGTTGAGTTAGCGCTGGAGGGTCCAGCCGCCTCCAATGCTTCAATGCTCCGTCTCACGTTTGGCGGTGATGTCTTTGGCGATTTCTCGCCCTCAACCACCTTCGCCTTCATTGGGGTCCTGAATGCGATCATGTCGAAGGTCCGCGTCAAAGTGTAAAATTAAAAGTAAAATAAAATAAAAGTGTAAAAAGAAAAGTTTAAAATAAGCTAAAAATCTGCTTGAGATAGTCAAATCTCTGTCAAAAGTGTTTTCTCTACAGAGAACGGTCACAG
The DNA here is from genome assembly GCA_932274075.1 of Diarsia rubi. NCBI lineage: Eukaryota > Metazoa > Arthropoda > Insecta > Lepidoptera > Noctuidae > Diarsia > Diarsia rubi. The sequence continues at coordinate 9,690 of OW026416.1, read as the reverse complement.
TCAGCCCTTACATTCAAAAGAACAGGTCAGCTATGAAGACAAGAAATATCCGTGCTCAAGAGTCATAAATTACCAATGTAGAGCACTTTTTAATTTAGACTCTATGTAGAGTCAGTTTGCTAATTCAAATGGATAGCTCTCACCAAGCCCTTTGCAACGATCCCAAACTCGGTGTAGTTACACCGATTGGTTCGGGAGATATCTCAGCTTTAATATTCCGGTTTTTTACCAAGATGGCGACCAATGGGTGGTTACAACGGGATATCTCCAGATCCACCGGTCCAAAAACCCTTGTGTTTGGACTTACCGCAACTGGCTCGGTGAGACCAATCCAATGGAGCAGTTTTCAGGCTGAAAATTTTTAATACCTGAAAAACGCCTGAAGGTTGTCCCAATCAACGCACTATGCCCTATATATACCCTCAGAGAAAACCTCGGCCCTCTACGACCCACCGTTCGGAAGTTACGGGCGTTAAAAGATTAAACAAGATGGCCGCGGTCGTGTCAAACTTGAAGTTCAACAGTGAATAACTTCCTCTGGGTAAGTCGCAGACCCCTCGAGTTTGGGCTCTCCCGACTCGGCCTGAGTTCCCCCGTCCGCTGGAACTGTTTTCAGGAAACCGAAAATTTTCAGCTTTAAACCGCCTGAAATTTTTGGTACAATCAGGATAGCACGTCCTTGAACACGGTAGTGAAATCCGCTACTTTCTGCGACCACCGGTTCAGGAGTTATTGCGGTTTGAAACTAAACAAAATGGCCGCCGAGCTGTCAAAAGTGAAATTAAAACGTTTGTATCTCTGGAACCCTTCGTCGCAGAGTGTCGGGGTTTCGAATGTACAGCTCAGCGTCACTTCAGGTATGTCCTGAAAGCAATTTCAGCGTCAAAAATTTTGATTGCCTGAAATGGCCTGAAAACCTACTACACTTAAAATTAACGGTAAACTACAGGTGTTACTGGAAATCCGAGAATAATCGGCACAGCGGTCTCCAAGATATCAAATGTTAAAAATTAAAACCTAAAAACCAAGATGGCGCAATTTGTACAAAATACCCAAATAAAGAGGTATATAGCCCGTGCTTGGGCTTATATGAGTCACAAATGGTGTACTGGATCCAGTCCAGGCGTCAAAAAGTGCTATTTTCTAATAAATTTTGATTTAAAGCCAAAAAACAGTAAAAAATCGATATCTCTGGGGCTACTGATCGAAAAATTCTGAAAAAAATACCATAAATAAGATAAAATAAGGCGCTACAATACACAAAAATAAAATATGCAAAAATTTACAGTCAGGTCAAAGTTACATTTAAAAATAAGGTTTTCTTATAAATTTCCTTATAATTTAAAAACTATTAATTCTAAAAATCTTAAACTTAAAATCTCTACTTGTCTGTTGAGCGCGCCAAGGGCTGCAGTTGAAAACTTTGAGATTCTTGACTAGGGCCGGAGATATAACGGGGTGAATTTTAAAACTTCTAAGTATGTTTAAAAATCGGGTGTAGTAGGTATTTAATTTTTTATTGCGGGTACCGTCTATGTCTGAAGAGGTGTTGACGGCTGTAAAGTTTCAGACGTCTGGCTCTGCGTCTTCGATGTTTTCAGCACCACGTGTTTTTCGTTTTTTCGGTATAACTCCTGAAACTTTGGGTTTTCGGAGCTTCTTGGTGGTCAAGGCGAAGTGCAGGGGTGATCCACACCTTTTCCTTTAGTAAAAAAGGGGGGTCGTCGATCTGGATTCGGCAGTAATTGTAGTCGAAGTTTTATGTTGCGTATTTAACCTCAAATTTGAGAGGTTTTCCAGTTGTTATTGTCACTGCACTGAAATCCGGGTAATAATTTTCACTAAGGCGTATAGCCAGCACTTGACCCCACACTTGAACACAAAAATTTTAAAAATCGGTCCACTTTTTACCACTTTTTCGATTTTTTATAGCAGGAGACGAGTGAAAAACGTGGCGTTCACGGTGGTGGTTGGAGCCAGACTGGGGGGTTAGGTTAGGTTAGGTTAGGTTAGGTTAGGTTAGGTTAGGTTAGGTTAGGTTAGGTTAGGTTTTTTTTTTTTTTTTTTTTTTTTTTTTTTTTTTTTTTTTTTTTTTTTTTTTTTTTTTTTTTTTTTTTTTATAACTAGTTCCTCCAACTAGATTTCTCGGAGGCCTTATTAATCTGTTTAATCTTTCATTCCATTTCTCACTGTTTTGCCTCTCGCACTTGCATGCCGCATACTGGTTCTTTCTCGCATCCATCTACATTCATTCAATGGGTGGGATTCCCATTCTAAATATTCTACTCTACTCTAGGTTATTTATTTCTTGCATCTACCGCCAGGGAAAGTAAATCAGTGCAATAGTCTTTATTAAAAATTTTCTTCTTAACTTATTATAGCTTATACAAATTTTCTTCTTAACTTATTACAGTTTATTTTTTATTATATCTATCTGAAATTATATAACATTTGCATTTACTGCTAGGGAAACAATCCGTGCAGCAATCTTAAAACACTTCCTTTTTAAACGATTACAATTACTTTATTAAAAAAAAATTACATGTAACTTATAGTATCCTAATTTAACTCTTATTTCTACTTATTCTTATATATTCTATTTTTAATTCTTGGATTTCTATGTTTTCATTTAATATATGTAACAATATATTTGAAACATAGTTTAACTATCTTAAATGCTTTTGTTACGCTCAATTACTTTACTACAGATTTTAATGCAATAGTCTAAAAATTGTTGTCTCTCTTTTCCTGCTATTATTTCCGATATGTTACCTCTCTCGAGTTTTACATCTAATTGGTGTTCCAATTCGTACCTTTCCATCGCGTACACCGGGCAATCTAAAAGTAAGTGTGGGACCGTCTCATCTATTGCAGAATCACATATGCACGATGGGTTCCCCTTACACTTGAACCGATGCAAGTATTCGGAGAACCCACCGTGCCCCGTCATGATTTGAGTTATCTGCGGTTTAATCTGAAACTTTTTGACCGTCTTGTACGCCGCCATTGCGTCTGGGAAAAACATTTTAGTGATAGAGGCTGTCTGACCCGCCGTATACCTTTGGTTCCATTCGTCAAGCGTCGCCATACGAATGTGACGCTTGACGAAAGAAACCGGGCACAGGTCGTAATCAGGCTTCCTCTTGCTATTCAGGGCGGCCTCCTTTGCCAGCTGATCCGCTCTTTCGTTGCCCTCTAACCCTGCGTGGGCTTTTATCCAAAATAAGTTAACCACCTTGTTTTGGTGGGATATTAATGTTAAATTATCCCTAGCTTCCACTGCCAGGGGGTGAAGGCAGCAGTGGTTTTTCACTGTCTGGAGGGCCGCCATGGAGTCGCTGTACACTCCGAAACTGGATGCCGAGTGCTTCTGGATTTCCCTTGTTGCCCGGCATATCGCCAGCAGTTCCGCCTGGTAGACCGTGCAGTAGTCCGACAGCGCCAACTTGATAGCACGCGCCTCGGCGTCACCCCTCCATATAGAAAGTGCGGCCCCGACGCGCCCGCCAATTTTGCTGCCATCTGTGAAGATTTTAACCTCCAAGTCGGCGCTGGCGTCGACTTGCTCACGGTTCGCCAGGCTCACGAACTCCAGGTCGATACGCCTAGCTGGATGCGGGGATTCCATAGCGGATGCCACCCGCTCCACCTCCCTACCCGCCAGCACTGCCTGGGATACGCCTCTCCTGGTCTCATAAAGTGAGGCCGCCTCGCGGACCCGGAGATCTAGAGGGAGCATCCCAGTCAGAACCAGTGCCGAGTTCAGGGAGACAGTGCGGTAGGCTTTGCACATTTTCTGTGCAATTCCACGTTGCACAGCAGCCAGCTGCTTTTTGATTCCCACTTTATTCGCAGCTTGGGCCCATACACTGGCGGCGTACAGGACGATCGGCTCTATGGTGGCTGTATATATAATTTTAATTACCGCTGGACTAAGTCCCCAACTCACCCTTGCCGCCCTACACAACTGCTTGTATACACCTATGGCCCTGCGGCAAACATTAGAGACATGAGTATTAAATGTCAGCTTGTCGTCGATGGTGACACCCAGAATCTTAATTTCTCTCGAAACAGTAATGTCAATCCCGCCCATGCTCAGGCGTGGGGTATCATACTTTAATCTCCTTGTGATGACCATCGCATTCGTTTTCTGTGGTGCAAATCTAAGTTTGTTTTTAACACCCCACGCCCGAACATGGTCGAGGGCGGCGTTGGCTTTCCGCTCGATTTCTATAGCTGTGTCACCATCGAAGACAAGGACAACATCGTCCGCGAAAGCCTGGGAGTAATCCCCCCTACTCTGCAAAGTCTTTAAAAGTGGATCCAGGAGCAGGTTCCAGAAGAAGGGGCCTCCGATGGAGCCCTGCACACAGCCTTTGCCCGTTCCCTTTGCATACTCCTCTACACCATACCGGACTCTGACCCTTCTATCCGTCAAGTAGCTGTCGATGACCCTCCTCAGGTTGACCGGACACTCTTCCTCAGCCAGTCGGACTCTGATAGCCGGCCACCAGGCGCTGTCGAAGGCTCCCTCTATGTCTAGCGATATAAGTATAACAATTTTCTTTTCGTCAATCTTGTTGCGGATGTGCTGCATAAGAGCATAGAGAGAGTCTTCGGTGCTCCTCTGTGGCATGAATCCGTACTGGCGAGTACTCATCCTAGGTAGAATGTGAAACCTGAGGCGGGCCATCAGCATCTTCTCGTATATTTTCCCTAGGACAGGCAACAAGCCGATTGGTCTGTATGCTTTCGGGGTGGTATAATCAGCTTTACCCGGTTTCTTTAATACCACAACCGTAGCCTCCTTCCAAGGTTGTGGGAAATACCCATGTTCAAGGCATTTGTTCAGAAGGGCCAGGAACATCTCTGGCGCACTTCCAATGGCACGGCTACAGATGTCGGCTGTGAGGCCATCTATTCCCGGAGCCTTTTTGGGGTTAAACGAGTCGCTGGCTGATTTCAGTTCTGCCATGGTGAAGGGTGGATCGTGGCTATCCCTGTTCTCCTCTTTGTTGACTCGGTCCGCTTCCAATCGGATGTGGCTATGGTACTCATCATCAGTACTGACCAAGTCATCCGGGTAAAATGTTTCCGTGATAAATTTCACGGAGCCCTTTGCGTCTAGGGTTTCTCCATCCTTCACCATCGGCAGATCTTCCTCTCTACGCGTAGTCCTTCGTATTACTCTATATATCCCCTCCCAGACCCCCTCTCCATCCTGCTTGCAGCAAAAATCTTTCCAACTCTCGGTTGCAGCTTTTTCTTCCTCTAATTCGTACTCTTCTTTCTGTTTCAGGTACTCTCCTACGACCTTCGACCTTCGGACAGGAGCGGCGCACTGAATTCTCCGCTTCTTGGTGGCGACTTGGTTCTTCAGCTTTGTGAGGTTTTCCGACCACCACGGCAAGGTAAATGTTTCTTTTATTCTTTTGATTGGCATTGCCGAGTTGCATGCTTCCTTAGTTGCTATTGTTAAATTATTTGTTATTATATCTAATTGTTCATTATTCCTAACCTTATCTATTTCTGATTTTGTGACTTTATACTCTATGGCAAATTGGTTGAATTTTTCACAAAAGTCATTCCAATTGGCTTTTTTGGTGTTATAAATACGTGTAGTTCTTTCAATTCTTATACCTATGGATTTCCGTAATCTAATGTTAAAAGTTATGCCGTTGTGGTCGGAACCCGTCAAGCCCTCGTCCACTCTCCAGTCATCCACCAACCCAAGAATGTTCGTCGAACAGGCTGTGATGTCGACGTGGCTGGTGTACCTCTGTCCTCCTCTGATAGTGTCAAAGGTCGGGATTTCCCCTGTGTTGAGTACGTGGAGCCCCAGCTCTCCGAGAGTTCCACACACGTCTTCGCCTCTACTATCAATGACTGGGCTTCCCCACCACGTGCTCTTCGCGTTGACGTCTCCTCCAATGATCAGCGGCTTGGAGCCATTGACAATTTCAATTTTTCTGATGTGTTCCAGGTATTCCTCTATCGGCTTGTCTGGCTCAAAGTAGAGCGAGACGAGTGTGACCTCCCAAGCACTGGTTTGGATTCCCACCACAGAGATGTTATTGGTGGTGAGTTTCGGGTACTGTATAACGTTTATGTCCTTATCAAAGACGGCAATTGCTGCCTTAACAGTCCCATTTCCTGCATCAGTGCTTTGGAAGATCCTCACTCCTCTCTGACTCTTGACAGTCTTGATATTGCCGACGTAAGGCTCCTGGATAAGCGCAGCCGCTATTCCGCGTTTTTCTGCCTCTAAGAATAGCTCATTTGTCGCAAGCTTCTTTCGCTGGAGGTTAGCCTGTGCGAATTTGTAAGCGTGGTGGTCCCCCTGGGTGCCCTTAGCAGTACGCTACTGTCGCTCGCGCCAAGTCATCCCATTTCTGACGCTGCGGGCAACTGGTGCTAAAGGCGTTGTGTTCCGTCTGGGTGCCGTTTGATTTCTTGCAGTTTCTGCATGCTGCTGGTATACCCGTCATAAAATCCGAACATTCGGATCTCAGGTGGGGGCCGCCGCAGTGGCTGCACATATCCACTGACTCCGCACAATATTTTTTGCTATGCCCGAAGCCCAGACAGCGCGTACATTGCATCAGTGGGGTCTGGTCTTCGGCCCTGATGCGCTGAAGGTCAATATGTACGTATCCCTTTGCTGTGACCCTTTTCCAAATAGTTGGCGAGACGCTGAGCACAATATTGCCGGTATGTGGATTCCTAGCCCTTTTCCTATATTTTATCTCTACCCTGCCCGTCCCACCGTTGAGGCCGTGGAAAACATCCTGGTTCTGGTTCCTGAATGCCTTAAGGACGTCCTCATCGGTATTAACCAGTAGGACGCTCCTAAGGATCAGCAACGGATCCTTGTTCTTCACCTCCTCAACGGTGAGATTGGTTCCATTCTTCCTCAATCTATCCTTCGCCTTGTCTCTTTCTTCCGTCGTTTCAAAACCCATAATCACCTTTCTATCCTTTGCCTTTCTTACTTTCTCCACCTTTATCCATCCCTCTTTTGCATCTATTACCTTCCTTACCCTGTCAAGAACTTCCTCTCCCGAGTCCTCCTCATTGCTGGAGGCGACCACAACTGAGTGCAGCGTTCGCTTTTCCAGCGCGCCGCCACTTACACCCGCGACCGCACCCGCATATGTAAGAGTCTCTACATTCTCTATTCTTTCCTTCTGTGCCTCTATAACCCCCTTGAGCTCCTCCATCCGTTTGTTGCTTTCCAGCAGCAACTTGGAGTGCTCCTCAATTTTTTCCATGAATTGGCTTGCATGGATGTTTGGGTTCAATTTCTGCTCCGTGTCAATTGAGAATGTTGCGTCTCTGTCAGCAGCTCTAGGCTCCATGTGCTCCTTGGTCCTTTTTGTTTTGGCCTCCCCTTCAGCTTCTCTGACCAGCTGATAGAGACGATCCAACGCTTCAACGACGGCTGCTTTTATCTCGTTTTTGGTGTTTCTCGAGCTGTTCAGGTGAAGCTTTGCTTTGCTTAGGCAGGCCCTAGCTTCTACTGTCCGATCCGCGTACTGTAACTTTGGCGGCTCGGTCGGTTTCGCTTGCTTTGGCAGGGTCTTATTTTCCTGCGTCTCTAGCTGCTCTTTCTCGGCAGGTCGTGGAGGGCTTTTTGAACTCTGCTCGCTAGAGTCTATTTTAGCCGCGTCAACACTTTCCCGTTGCTTTACTGCTTCGGGCTTTGTCTTCGGTGAGAGCGTCGTCATTGGCTTTGTTTTAGGGGGGTAGGTCAGGTCTGTTCTCTTGTGGGGCGATGGTGTTTTGTAGGGTGGAACTATTTTGGATGCGCCTTCCCAGTGTCCGATGTTACGCCTCACCGACGGGCCCGCCTGACCGGTTTGGTTCCCTTCCAAGTCTAAAATGTCCGTGGGATTTGCCTTTTTTGCTGGTGTGCGTGTTGCCGGCATTTTGTCAGAGAGCTTTCCTAGGAACTAGTTAACGTCAAGGGTCTGCCGGGTATTGTAAAGGGATACCACGGTCAGTTACGGTGTAAAATAAAAGCAAAAATAAAAATAAAAACAATAAAACGTGAGTAGGATTTAATGAATCCTGTTCATATACTAATTTTCCGCTTTCCCTTCCAGATGGTGTACGCGACTTGGAGGTCAACGGCGCGCTTTGGTAGTTCAACGCACGGGCGATGATGTGAGGCAGGAAAAGAGAGCAAGAAAAGAGAAATATATAATACGCACAGTAAAATAAAATAAAATCAACCAAAACGCAATTAGTCTGCCTCAGATTCAAGATCTTTGGTGGTCGATCTCTGTGTAGAGTCGCGGTCTTTAGCTCAAAGAGCGGGTCAAGAGGAGCCAGTCACAAAACAGTCCACGGAATTTATTCTGAGTCAAAATCACCCAATTTTACAGTGATTTTTTGGAAGGACTCTACATAGAGTCGTTCTGTCTAGTCCGGTAGATAGCTCTCACCGAGCCCTATCAAATGAACCCAAACTCGGTGCAGTTACACCAAGGAGTTCTGGAGATATCCCAACTTGAAAATTTTTGGTTTTTCACGAAATAAAAAACCAAAAGTGGTTACAAGAGGATATCTCCAGATCCACCAGTCCAAAAACCCCGGTGTTTGGGCTTTCCGAAGTTGGCTCGGTGAGACCAATCCGCCGGATCGGTTTTCAGCCTGAAAAATCTTGGCGCGCTAAAAACGCCTGAAACTCAAATAGGCCTGTGCCCTAAGCCCTACTGATATAAACAGTGAAGACCCCAGCCGTCCACGACTCTCCGTTGGGAAGTTATGGCCGTCTTAAGTTTTCGCAAAATGGCCGCGGTGCTGTCAAAGTTGGTTTTTGACAGGAAATAACTCCCCTCTAGAAAGCCGTAGATCCCCCGAGTTTGGGCTCTCCTAACTCGGCCCGAGCTCCGCTGTCCGCTGAAACCACTTTCAGGGTCCTGAATATTTTTAACCCCAAACCGCCTGAAATCACGAAGAGAAGGGGACGGAAGGTCCCTGAGTGTAAAATCAAAAACCACAATCTCCCACGACCTTTGGTTCAAAAGTTATGGCGGTTTGAAGTTAAACAAAATGGCCGCCGATCTGTCAAAGGTCGACTAAAAATGCCCGTAACTTCGAAACCCCTCGTCACAATAGGACGGGGTTTTGGATATATGGCTCGGCGTCACTTCAGGTGTCTCCTGAAAGCAGTTTCAGCGACAAAAATTTTGAACGCCTGAAACAGGCTGAAAACCTAAAAAACTTAAAGGTAACTAAAATCTAAAGGCCGGATTGAAAAATCGGGTTAATTCGGGCCGGCGGTTCCCGAGATATCTAGATTTGAAAATTAAAACCTAAAAACCAAGATGGCGCAAATTTGCCAAAAGCGCCAAATTGGGAGCAAGTGGGCCCGTGTTTGGGCTTGAGGAGGTCAGAATAGATGTACTGGACCCTATCCTGGCGTTAAAATTTTGAATTTACTATTTATTTAAGAATTATAAACAAAAAACATTAAAAAATCGATATCTCCGAAACCTTTCGTCACAAAATTACGAAAAAATATCTTAAAAATAACTTAATTATAGGGCTACAGCAAACAGTAATAAAAAATTTTGAAAACCAAAAACAAAGTCATTTTTTTTTCAAAAATATGGTTTTTCAGCAATTTACGCTATAATTAAAAAACTAGTCAACCTAAAAATCTAAAACTTAAAATCTCTATTG